>BSBM01000110.1:0-2420833 GCA_027924585.1 Larix kaempferi
CATGATTGGTTATGCTTATTCATAAAGTTAGTAATCAAGGGATTATGCATATTATATCTTTTATCTTGATTGATGATATGCATGAGTAAAAGAAGACTTCCCTGAAATCTTGAATACTAATGTTTATTAACTATAATCATGACTATACATTCTCAAGATTATTTAGAACTATAATGTTTTGATAACATTTAGAACATACTAATGGGTGTATGTTTGTGAGGATGACACTTACGAGTGGTACATAATGAATAGAAGTTCAAAAGACATACAGAATATCAAGCGGGAGGCAACCACACAAACATAAAAGATAAGTATTTGAGTTGTTATTTGAAATAGTAAATGATATTGCCTGTAATAGGTTGTATGCATATTTGTATTCCTAGAATATATAATGCTGAGTATAAACATTCATAGAGCATTGAACAGTAATACTACTAATGTGCATATGATTGGTAAGTTGGACAAACATTCCATTGTTGCTTGTCTAGAATGAAACCCCTTTGCTGACATGCCGAGAGTTGTGCACACTCTCGATAGTATGTTCTGGTAGAGATGAAAGGCATCTAGATAGTATGCATACAAGATATGGGAAAGTGTTGTGCCAAAGTATTGGTCAAATTAGTTGCATAACTATGTAAATGATATCTGTATGCATAATAGGTTATTATGTCAATATGATTTGATGATTATGAAGTATTACTAATCCTGTACTTAATTTTGATTTGTAGGGAAAATCATGATGAATGATGAACAAGCGATGGATGTTCAAAAGGATTTACAAATCAAACACACTATAGAAAGCTTATGGTTAAGAGATTCTCTTAGAAAGAGGAAGAGAATCATGATGAGATGTTTTGACCATTCTCTTAATAATGTAATCAGGTTCTGTATGGGTTCCCAGGATCAGTAGTCAATTGATGAGCTTAATGATCATCATGGGTGATGTGGATCTCAACCCTTGCTACAAGGTTGAATATGGTTTCTATACACATATGACATGGATGCAAGAAGAAACTCACCATAGAGTTCGAATGACTTTGAGGCTCATATTATTAGACCCATCTGACGAGAGATGGCACAGATAGATATGCAGAAGATCACTCAATACAGAGTGTGAATAATGGACAATTGACAGCTTCATGACAAAGCTTGGGCTTTACCAGAAGTAAAGCTGATCCTAACCTTTACCTAAAGGTTGTGGATGATAAACCTATCATACTATTATTATGTGACGATGATCTCTTTCTGACAAGGAATGAGAAATAGATCATGAAAATGGCTGCAGAAATAAAAATGAAAGATCTCAGATTAATGCACTACTTCTTAGGTATAGAAGTATGGCATGATCCAAAAGGAATCTTTTAAATCGAGGTAAGTATGCTGTGAAGTTTCTAAAAAGATTTGATATGTTGGAGTGTAAAGCCATGGTCACTCCCATGGACTCCAACTTGAAGTTATTTAATAACTCATCAGATTTAGTGGACCTAACCCTATATAGACAAATCATTGGGCCAATGATGTATTTAACAAATACTAGGCCAGATATATGCTTTGTTGTAAATACCGTAAGTCAATATCTAGTAGAACCTAGAAAGGTTCACTTAATAGCTACAAAGCATGTAGTGAGGTACCTAAAAGGTACTTTAGATTTTGGTCTATATAATCTTGGAGGTCATGAACTCCATTTACATGGTTACTCAAATTCTGATTGGGCAGGAAGTGTCTCAGACAGAAAGAGTACTTTAGGTGGATGTTATAGTCTTGAATCTACCATGATCTCATGGTTTAGCAAGAAACAATCTAGTATGGCTCTCAGTACTACTGAAACAGAATATATAGCTGTCTACTCTGCCAGCTGTGAAGCAGTGTGGCTTCAGAAGCTATTATATGGAATGTTTGACTTAGAAATGGATTCCACTATGATTATGTGTGACAATCAAAGCTGCATCAAGATGATAGGAAATCTTGTATTCCATGATAAGTCAAAACACATTGAGATCCGATACTTTCTATATACAAGATATGGTGCAGAGAGGAGCTATCAAGCTTGAGTATATAAGCACTGAGGATCAAATTGATGATATCCTGACCAAACCTCTGTCTCGAGTAAAGTTTGAACACTTCCGAGACAAGCTTGGTGTAGTTTAGAAGGACTCTCCTCGAAAGGGGGAGTAGCACAGTATCCGACATCAAGTTTATCTCATCAATGATGAGGTTACCTATTTACTGCACTTAGTTACCTAGAATTATTTAGATTTAGGACTCTTATATTCTTTTGATGATAGATGTATACATGCTTTTGATGTTAGTATACATGCTTTTGATGTTAGTTTTGATGATAGATGTATACATATTTTTGATGATTTTGATGATAGATGTATACATGTTTTGATGATGATGATACATGTTGAGGTTATACATGTTTTGATGATGATGATACATGTTGAGGTTATACATGTTTTGATGATGATGATACATGTTGTGGTTATACATGTTTTGTTGATGATGATACATGTTGAGGTTATACATGTTTTGATGATGATGATACATGTTGTGGTTATACATGTTTTGTTGATGATGATACATGTTGTGGTTATACATGTTTTGTTGATGATGATACATGTTGTGGTTATACATGTTTTTGATGATGATGATACATGTTGAGGTTATACATGTTTTGTTGATGATGATACATGTTGTGGTTATACATGTTTTGATGATGATGATACATGTTGTGGTTATACATGTTTTTGGTATACAACATGTGAAGGGATTGGATCATTCCTGGACGTCAGTCCGAAAGAAGAACCGTAGACGTATGTCTTCGAAAATGAAGTTCTTGGTGAACATGTGAAGGGATTGGATCATTCCTGGACTTCAGTCCGAAAGAAGAGCCATAGACGTATGTCTTCGAAAATGAAGTTCTTGGTGAACATGTGAAGGGATTGGATCATTCCTGGACGTCAGTCTGAAAGAAGAGCCGTAGACGTATGTCTTCGAAAAAGAAGTTCTTGGTGAACATGTGAAGGGATTGGATCATTCCTGGAAGTCAGTCCGAAAGAAGAACCGTAGACGTATGTCTTCGAAAATGAAGTTCTTGGTGAACATGTGAGGGGATTGGATCATTCCTGGACTTCAGTCCGAAAGAAGAGCCGTAGACGTATGTCTTCGAAAAAGAAGTTCTTGGTGAACATGTGAAGGGATTGGATCATTCCTGGACGTCAGTCCGAAAGAAGAACCGTAGACGTATGTCTTCGAAAATGAAGTTCTTGGTGAACATGTGAGGGGATTGGATTATTCCTGGACATCAGTCCTAAAGAAGAGTCGTAGACATGAGGTCTCCGATAACTGAACGAAAGGACTGGATCGTCCCTGGACTTCGGTTCAAAAGGTACACGATAGGACTGGATCGTCCCTGGACCTCGGTTCAAAATGTACGTGACAAATCCTAGAATTTCTCTAGGTTACATCCAGCATGAAACAGGGCTGGCTCTGTAGTTGTGATACATCCAGCATGAAACAGGGCTAGCTCTGTAGTTGTGATACATCCAGCATGAAACAGGGCTGGCTCTGTAGTTGTGATACATCCAGCATGAAACAGGGCTGGCTCTGTAGTCATGATACATCCAGCATGAAATAGGGCTGGCTCTGTAGTTGTGATACATCCAGTATGAAACAGGGCTGGCTCTGTAGTCGTGATACATCCAGCATGAAACAGGGCTGGCTATGTAGTTGTGATACATCCAGCATGAAACAGGGCTGGCTCTGTAGTTGTGATACATCCAGCATGAAACAGGGCTGGCTCTGTAGACGTGACACATCCAGTATGAAAGAGGACTGGCTCTGTGGTGGTAAATCCTAGATCTGATCTAGGTCACATCCAGTATGAAAAAGGACTGGCACTGTGGTTGGGATTAGATCGTCCCTAGACATGAGACTTGTCTTAAAGAGATAAGGATTGATCATCCTGGAACTTGATCTGGATTGTATCATCCATGGACCTATGTCCTAAAGAGAGCAGGATTGATCATCCTGTAATATGATTGTGTGATGACGATGCTGATGATCGTGTGATGACGATGTTGTTGATCGTATGATGACGATGCTGATCGTGTGATGACGATGCTGATCGTGTGATGACGATGCTGATGATTGTGTGATGACGATGCTGATGATCGTATGATGACGATGCCGATCGTGTGATGACGATGCTGATGTTCATGTGATGACGATGCTGTTGATCGTGTGATGATGATGCTTCTAATCGTGATATGACGATGTTGATGATCGTGTGCTGACGATGCTGCTGATCGTGTGATGACGATGCTGATGATCGTGAGATGACGATGCTGATGTTCGTGTGATGACGATGCTGCTGATCGTGTGATGATGATGCTGCTAATCGTGATATGACGATGTTGATGATCGTGTGCTGACGATGCTGTTGATCGTGTGATGACGATGCTGATGATCGTGAGATGATGATGCTGATGATCGTGTGATGACGATGTTGATGATCGTGAGGATCCAGACGTTGATGTTGCTATAGTTGTTCAAGTGCTGCAGAAGATAAAGACTCAGTACTGAAGATGTTGACGTTCCAGTAACTGGTTGAGTTACTGATGATGTTAAGAAAGCTTCCAATGATTTATAGATGTATCATGTATGATGTTGATGACTTCTTGCTCATGCAGATACTGTTATAATATCCTTCTTGTTAAGGGGGAGTGTTGAAATATTGTAACTTCAAAGAATATTATATTTGTATATTATTTATTCCGGAGATGTTCCATACCTCCGATGTGATTATACTATAAATCTGGAGATGTTTATTCCTCCAAGTTGGTTGTGGTAACTAGGGTTATTAGACCCACCATGTGGGGGTCGGCCCAGTCAGTTATAATGGGGTATTTAACCTAATGGTTAAATACGAGCCTACATGTACTTGTGTAAAATACATATCAGAGTAGTGTATAAATAGAGGAGGTGTGTTCCTCATTTGATACACACACACACTTGAGGATAGCGCACTTGTGGAGGAGAGGTCTGCTATTGTGGAGGAGGAGATCATGTCTTAGGGTTTAATCTTTGTATATTGCTGGTCATCTATATTGAGGAAGCTTTGTTGGGTTTTCTACCCCATGAGGGTTTCCCAGGATAAATCTCTGTCTCTTGTGTTTATGCTGTGCTTGTTGTTTCTTCAGTGATCCTGTATATGCTATTATTGTGAAATGGAATGTAATGCTGCTATTTTCTGTCTTAGCATATTGAATTTTAACATGTGGTGACCATGAGTATGGGGTATATTCCTGACCCCAACATTGGCATTACTAGTAGCAGGACAGGTGGTGTTGTGACCATGAGTATAAGGTATATTCCCACCTCTTACATTAGCATTACTACTAGCAGGATCAGTTGTAAAAGTATATGTATGTGTCCACCCCCATTATTGGGAGGATTGTTAACATTAGCGAATGTGGTCCTAGGTTGATGGGTAGAGGCATGTGTATTGAACTGTGGATGGCAAGTCGTATTGCGAACAGTGTTCCTATTAGGATGGGTAGTCCTAGGAGGTGGCCTTCCTTCAACATTTGGATTGTTAGAAGGGATATGATCGGTCCACGTATTATGTGTGTGAGTAGGAAATGTGGTGCCCCCGATGAGGGTATTTCCCCCAGTGGGTGCAGTGTTTCCAACACCATGACTAGTGCTAGGATGACTACCGAACAAAATGGATGGACCAACTGTGTTGTACTCAGGCATACCAAAAGAGAACAGGGTAGTGTTCGTAGTGGTCGCAAGGCTTGTGTTAACATGCAAGTTCGGAATCCCATGTAGGAAATTATGTGGATTCGAAGGATCGAACAGGTCATCCTCGGGTGGAGTGGATCCAAATAGAAGAGGTCAAGTCTCTGGTATCAATGGATTGCCTCCCCAATCCTCTCTAAGAGTAGGAGGATGAGAGGCATCTTCGACTCTACCCGACGGAGTCGTAAGGAATTCTTCCATGTAAAAACCAATGTAAATGTCAGCACGAATCGTGTCAAAGGAATCCGAATATTCAGATGGAGCCTTCCGGCATCCTCTCTCAACACGACGTGTAACTTTGTCGGCCGGTAAACCATCCAACCGATGAGATCGACGGAGAGTAGGACCTCGTGCCACGATATCTTTGAAATATCAATAAATCAAATCATCCCCTATCGGTGTCATATCCCAAATTTGGAATTGGGTCACAATGGCCTAAGGAAATTGTCCCTATTCATTAGAGTTTGTCAAATTGATGCTAAAGGTCAAATAATTGCCAAGGAGGAAAATTACTAGTTTCCTAGGTTTGGGGTGGAAGCTTTGGGATTTGGAATAATGAGGATAATAAATGATGTTGGAACATTAGGATGGAATAAATATTTAATAAAGGATATAAATAAATATATACAAGTGAAAATCAAAGTGGCATTTGATCATGAAGACACATAGAGGAAGTGGGACCCACACAAGCTAGAATTTATGTGCCACATGGAATCCTCTTCTTGCAATTTCGAATCCATGGGAATCCTAATGTTCTTGGGATGAGTTATAAGGTCAATAATACTTGGACTTAGTCAATTAGGTCTAAATATAGAGGAAGAGTAACTCCCGTGGAAGAGGAAGAGGCAATTTGGAGCTAGTGAGACACTTGGGTTAGATTCCCTAGCTCTATGACAACAATGATGAAGATTCTATGACACCTATGACACAAATCAAACCTGAAGGATGACATATGACATATATGAAATGTTAGGGCTAAAAATAGACTCCAAGAGGGCACTCAAGGGTGTTAGGGAAGCTAAGATGCTTCCACATGTGATTTGGTGGAAGTGGGAGACTAGGAATTGTTGTACAAGTGGCGTTCTTCGGAATCTCTTCCCAAATTGAGTTGGCATGAGTCTCTTGGAAGGAATTTGACCCATGGAGGACATTATAACTTTATAAATGTCAATAAAAAATAATGAAACCAGATTTTGATCATTTGTAAAATTTGCAATTGCATTTGTGTAGAGGGAGAGCTAGTGGATGACTGGTTTCTTGCCTTAGCCAATTTCGAGGGTGAAAGATTCCCATCCAAGTTGGTAATTGGAAAGGCCATTTAGAACTTTCATTTGGAGATTTAATGGAGTCTTTATTTGCAGGTCTAATCTACAGGGAATCTCATGGTTTCTTCTATTGTAGCACATTCCCTCAACCATTTCCAGTTTTGATGGCATATTCTTGATCCTTGAGGGAGGGCATTTTTGGTGAGCTATTGTACTCTTTGGGGGAGATTATCATGCCCCATTTATTTCATAATATGAATGAAATACTCTTTTATTCATCTCCAAAAAGTTTCAGGTCAAAATTCCAAGTAGAAATGTATAAATCTCATTTTTAATGGAAGAACAATGCCATTTCGCCACTACCTTGTTGTGAACCAATGTATTGATGATGATTTCGAATGAATGGATGATTCTATGATGAATTTGTGATTAATGGACTTCCATGGATTTTTTTTACAAGTTTCTTGTACTGTACTTGATCATTTGAAGTATTTTTACTCAGTTTATTTGCATTGGGAGAAGAAATAGTGCCATTTACCCAAGGGTCGAATTGGTGATTTTTGCAATTGAATGGGAGAGGGTTGGAATAGATATAATAATCAATTAATGGTTCAAATGAGACCTTAATAATATACTTAATACATTCCCTACATTTTTTCATAAATTTGAGTGGGTTTGGAGGCATTTGGGAAGCCATTTTTAGTACTAACCCCAAGGGGATTTGAACCCCAAATTACTAGTAAAATTGCATACTTGGTCCAGAATCTTAAGAGAGTTTGCAGAGGTATTTTGGTGGCCATATATCATCCCTTAACATAATATTCAAGTCCTAATATAATTCATACACCTTCCTTGAATATTTCAAGACATTTCGAGTCAATTCGAGACCTAGAGACCAATACTAGTCAAAGGGAAATTACTAGTAAAGTTCCCTACATTGGCTAGAATTGAAAGAGGATTTGCAGAAGTATTTTAAAGGTCCAAAAGCATCCCTAAAATACATAGTTATTTTCTAACATCATCCATATACCTTCTCAAAATATTTGGGAGCAATTGGAGCAATTTGGGGACCTAGACCTCAAAACTAGTCAAAGGTCAAACTAGGGAAAAAAGTGAAAATTTGTCATTTTAATAAAATTCCTAACAAGGGACATTACAGTGGTATCAGAGCATGGTCCTTGCACCTGTGGATTAAGTACATACATTCAATAATAATTGGCAGCCATGTATTACTATTATGATGAATCTTATGAGTACAATTCTTATGAGGAATATGCAGATGCTTATGAGCAATATGAAGCAGAATGTGAATGGTATGAGGAAGAGGTGCCATCATGCAACACTTCTTACAATTTCAAGAGAAATGAAGATTATTCTTATGACTTTAAATATGATGAATATGATTGTGTCACACCAACCAAGGATAATTCTATGAGTGAGTTCCAAAGATGGAGAGAAACATATAAAACCTTGCCCCAACAATATCAAAAATATCAAGAATATCTTGCTTGGAGCAAAAATACAAAAAATGCCATGTCTTTTGAGTACTATGCTGAACATTTTTTTGAAAATAGGCCCAAAAATGAAGATGTGGAGTTAGTAAATAAAGGTTTATGCCCTTCTTGTAAAGAACCTTGGAGTGAGTATCATACATGTGTGCATGAAATTATGTCCCACTTGAGGAGAGCTTTTGGGAATTCTTCAAAAAGAGATTCCAAAGATATTGATCCTAATGAAAACAAGGGGCAAAATGCATCATCTTGCTTGAAGGAGAAAAATGAAGAGACATCACAAGAGCATGAAGAATATTGTATTGAAAATATGGAAGATCATTTCGAGACACCTTCTAGCTTAGACATGAACCAAAGAGCATCTACTGATGGATTCTTAAACTATGAAGGAGTGCCTACTGATGGTTGCTTACACCTCTATGTTGGTGACATAGAGATCAATTTTGAAAGTGTTTCTGCAAGCCCAAATTCCATTAAGCATGATAATCAAGACCTTGTAGCAGTTGGAGAGGAACCAAGATCAACTTCCCCATCACCACTTGAGCTTCATGAAGTTGGTCCAAGCAAAAATGAAGAAGATGAGGAGGTTCATTTGCAAGAGCCTCATTTTCTTGAACGGTCCTTAAAGATGAAAGAAAATAAGATTCAAGAGTCCCTTATCATTCTCCATGACACTCAAGCATTGGTGTCAAATTCTTGTTGTAGAGCTAATTCATTGGAGGAAACATCCTTCCTTGAAGACATGGAGAAGATTCAAAGAGCAATGTGCCACATCAGAGGTAATTTCATGTCTTTGCTTTTTGATAGAAACCATTTGTTTGAGCTTAATAAATTGTTGCATGATGCATACTTGAAGAATAATGATGATATTCATAATCTCACAATTCAAAATGAGCAAATTCTTGAAAAGTTGCAAGATACTTGTTTTTCCTCCTATGTTTCAAATTGTCAAATGGTAGATTCTTTGGAGGATTCTCATGACATGGTGGATCATGAGAAATGTGGGAATTTGAATGTGCTTAATTTGTTTGAATATGAACTTGAATAGATCCAAACACTTGATGTGGTGGAAGAGGAACTTGAATTGTCTCTTGATGAAGGTTATGCAATTTTTAAAGAAGAGCATGATTCCTCTACATTGGAACCAATCTATGACAAAAGTTTCCCACTTTTGAAGGCGCTACATGATACTACCCACATGGATCCTTCCCATGATGAAACTTCTGCACTTTTTGATCATTTGGGTGACTTAGTTAATTCTTCTATATCCTACAATTCCATGTTTTGCAGCATTAGTCTCAATGAAGAATGGGTGAAAATGTTCTTTTTTATGGTGCCACATGAGGAGTATGGAACTCCTAGATTTACTTTTAATGATGATATGGTTGGAGCACATTCTTATTCATATTTGCAGTAGCATCCTTTGTTACCTTATGATGATGCACATCTACATGGATGCACCTATGATATGTATTTGAGTCACTTAAAGACTCATGGTTTTTCTTGCTCAACACTTGGTTCATTTGATGTCGGAGGAACTTCATCCAACACTTGGGTGAATAAATTTATGATTGGAGAACATTTTTGTTGGAAGCCACATACTTTGATATATCTTTATTATTCTCACATTCATGGATGTATGGGTGAGACTTCTTTGAGTCCTTTGAAGTCTCCTTGTTTTTTCTGCTCATCATTTGGTTCAGAATTTTAGTGGATATTCTTCATTCACTTCTTGGATGAAAGAATACATGGCTGAATATTTTGATGCATATCACATCCTTTTGGTGCAGCATTATAGGACATGGGATCCTCACCTATGTCATTGGAGCATATTTGATGGGTCACTTGAAGATTGTATGCACTTGAAAATGGTGGTCTACTTGCTTTGAGGTATAAGCACTTTCACGACTCTTTGATGAAGCATCTCCTTGATGTACGTTTTCATTATAGTATTATGTCCTTTGATGATATATATTTTGTACTCATGTTGTTTGGAAGAATGCATACAAGAAAATGGGATCCAAGAATCCTCTTATTTGATGGTATGGGTTGGAGAGCACTCTTAATTGTTGTGGTACAATACAAGCAATGGGGCCCTGGAATAATTTTTATCTCATTGGTTTCAAATTTTTTGGGGATACAAGCAGTATGGGAGATGGATTTCCCACTTAATAAAGTGATTTTAATCAGAGTAGTGCAGCAGCAAGCATGGTGGTTCCTCTCTAAAATCTTCATGGAAACTCAAAGACTCAAGGTTGGACAATTCAATGGCAACTTCAAAGAATTATACAGAAAGTAGGTTCTTCAACACCCATGTTTGAAATTGCTTGAGGACAAGCAATATTGGGAAGGGAGGATTTGTCATATCCCAAATTTGGAATTGGGTCACAATGGCCTAAGCAAACTGTCCCTATTCATTAGAGTTTGTCAAATTGATGCTAAATGTCAAATAATTTCCAAGGAGGAAAATTACTAGTTTCCTAGGTTTGGGGTGGAAGCTTTGGGATTTGGAATAATGAGGATAATAAATGATGTTGGAACATTAGGATGGAATAAATATTTAATAAATGAGACAAATAAATATATACAAGTGAAAATCAAAGTGGCATTTGATCATGAAGACACATGGAGGAAGTGGGACCCACACAAGCTAGAATTTATGTGCCACATGGCATCCTCTTCTTGCAATTTCGAATCCATGGGAAGCCTAATGTTCTTGGGATGAGTTATAAGGTCAATAATACTTGGAATGATTCAATGAGGTCTAAAAATAGAGGAAGAGTAACTCCCATGAAAGAGGAAGAGGCAATTTGGAGCCAGTGAGACACTTGGGCTAGATTCCCTAGCTCTATGACAACAATGATGAAGATGCTATGACACCTATGACACAAATCAGACCTGAAGGCTGACATATGACATATATGACATATTAGGGCTAAAACTAGACTCCAAGGGGGCACTCAAGGGTGTTAGGGCAGCTAAGATGCTTCCACAGGTGATTTGGTGGAAGTGGGAGAATAGGAATTGTTGTACAAGTGGTGTTCTTTGGAATCTCTTCCCAACTTGAGTTGGCATGAGTCTCTTGGAAGGAATTCGACCCATGGAGGACATTAGAACTTTATAAATTTCAATAAAAAAGAATGAAACCATATTTTGATCATTTGTAGAATTTGCAATTGCATTTGTGTAGAGGGAGAGCTAGTGGATGACTAGTTTCTTGCCTTAGCCAATTTCGAGGGTGAAAGATTCCCATCCAAGTTGGTAATTGGAAAGGCCATTCAGACCTTTCATTTGGAGATTTAATGGAGTATTTATTTGCAGGTATAAGCTATAGGTAAGCTCATAGTTTCTTCTATTGCAGCACATTCTCTCAACCATTTCCAGTTTTGATGGCATATTATTGATCCTTGAGGAAGGGCGTTTTTGGTGAGATATTGTACTCTTTGGGGGAGATTCTAATGCCCCATTTATTTTGTAATATGAATTAAATACTCTTTTATTCATCTCCAGAAATTTTTAGGTCGAAATTCCAAGTAGAAATGTATAAATCTCATTTTTAATGGAAGAACAATGCCATTTCCCCACTACCTTGTTGTGAACCAATGTATTGATGATGATTTTGAATGAATGGATGATCCTCTACTGAATTTGTGATTAATAGACTGCCATGGATGTATTTTAAAAGTTTTGTGTGCTGTACTTGAGCATTTGAAGTATTTTTACTCAGTTTAATTGCATTGGGAGAAGAAATAGTGCCATTTCCCCAAGGGTCGAATTGGTGATTTTTGCAGTTGAATGGGAGAGGGTTGGAACAGATATAATAATAAATTAATGGTGCACATGAGACCTTAATAAAATCCTTAATACATTCCATACCTTTGTTCATAAATTTGAGTGGTTTTGGAGGCATTTGTGAAGCCATTTTCAGTACTAACCCCAGGGGGATTTGAACCCCAAATTACTAGTAAAAATGCATACTTGGTCCAGAATATTAAGAGAGTTTGAAGAGGTATTTTGGTGGACATATATCATACATGAACATCATATTCAAGTCCTAATATCATTAATACACCTTCCTTGAATATTTGAAGGTATTTCGAGTCAATTCGAGACCTAGAGACCAATACTAGTCAAAGGGAAATTACTAATAAAGTTCCCTACATTGGCCATAATTGAAAGAGGATTTGTAGAAGTATTTTAAAGGTCCAAAAACATCCCTGAAATACATATTTATGTTCTAACATCATCCATATACCTTTTTAGAATATTTGGGAGCAATTGGAGCAATTTGGGGACCTAGAGCTCAAAACTAGTCAAAGGTCAAACTAGGGAAAAAATTGAAAAATTGCCATTTTAATAAAATTCCTAACAAGGGACATTACAATAGACCAATCTAGCAATCAAAGAATCAAATAGCACACACCTAAGAAACTACAGCCAAATGCACACAAACAGGACTGGCTCAAGAAGCTCCCAACACTACAGTCAGTATGTCTCACCTAGGAGAGGCTTGAGACTACCAAACTATAACTGGAGGTAACAGAATCAATTATAAAGGTTTCCAGGCTTCACTTCATGCACAGGGTCAAGTCCCTATACAACAACAACTATGTTGTCCAATCCCTATCTGACTCAGGATATGTACAGTATAACCACTGCAAGCACCCTATGCGATACCTAGGTAAGGAAACACCGCAATATAACCAATGCTCAGGGGGACAGTCGCAGGTGGGATTTGTCGAATGTGTAGGGTAGATAAGCCCAAAATGCAAGAGGTATAGATCCCTCAAGGGTTCCCAGATACGAACAAATCCTGGAAATGTCTCCCACATTCATCAAGTTTTGGAGGGCTATCTCCGCAACCAACCTCCCGTGACCTCGTGCTTAACTCTGGTCTGAGTAGAGCTTCCTGAGAGCACCGATGTATACCATGGATTTCACCACTCCATGATCAGACACATAATGTTTCATCTAGTAGTCTTGGATTGTTAACTCACAATGATCTATTCCAAGACTCTAAACCTATACTAGTTGGTGTACTCTTTAAAATAAAAATTGTTCTAATCAATTTTAAGATTAAGCGTTAATTTTAAATGGTTGTGATTACTCAAAGGATGTGGTTTTGAAACTAATGATGTGTATGACTCAATAGTATGCATAATCGTCAAACTCTAGACTCATCTATCCAATAAAAACAATGCCACTAGAATGAAAATCAATCCAACAGTTCGAAATAAAATGCAATTCTTTTAAATTTCCAATGCACAAGCAGATCCTAGATGAAAGTGTTAGCGACCAAAATAAAATGGACTTTTGAGAGAATTTTTATCTTTTTGTATGTTTCACTTATTTCTTTTTCATCCTTTTGGCCAGTGTCTTAACCTCCACTTCTTCATTCATCTCTTATCCCAGCATCCTTTGATTTTCTCCTCTTGACCTGCATTACAAAAATCCAAATAAATTGTTAAAGCCTTAGTTTATGTTTTGGGTCTTCCAATATATTTGTTATATGTGATGTGTGCATATATTAGTGAAAACCTTAAACTTTAGATTCACATGTATAAAGTACGCATCACATCTATCAAGCTATATGGTAAATTCCTAACATATCAACTACATCTGCTAAAGTCAAGTCATAAACCATGAGCATTCTAAGCTTAAGCTAAAACCTGAGTCCTAACTAAGATACAAGTTAAAAATGCTAGGCCACGAGTCAACCCTCAGGCTCAAGCCACGTATCAAGCATATAGGTGAGTTGTTGTTACCAAATGTTCCAAGGTTTTGAAAGGGATCGACAGCTGCAAGATCGGATTTTTGCTTCTGCTCCATCTAAAGAGCTTGATCTTTAGTTTACAATTGTTGAGGTGTCAAGGCAATAATGCCAAAGATTTTGCAGTTGCTCAAGGTTTCTATTTCATGCCAAATAGATAGTGAAAGAAATCTAGAATGGTCGTTGTTGTTTTTAATAAGGCTATGAACAGACGGCTTATCAATACAAAAGAGCCATCCTTCACACTCAATTGAGTTTACTGGGAGTAGATTTCATCAGATGCTTTCCTCCAAGATAACGATCAGTGTGCCTTTCTTATATGTTGATACAAATGCATGATTTCCAAATAAAATTGGATTAGGAGATATAGTTTCCAGAAATAATAGCTCTGTTTCTCTATCAAAGACCAAAATGCAGCCAGGTCTACTCATTTTAGTGTTAATTTTTTAGCATTAATTCAATATAATCTAGGATCTTTACTGAGAGAATAACATGTACAGCATATCAAGTATAACAATGCATATCAATCACACCAAGAAATCACATGAGACAATAGACACACAGAGTTTCACTAAGGAAAACCATCAAGGTGAAAAACCCCACAACTTCGTCAGAGATAGAAAGAGCAATGATACAACCCAAGTACACAGAGATAGTCCTCCTAGCAGTTGAACCTCCTCCTCCACTAGTGTGCCACTTTCTGAGTAATGTAGAAGTGAATAATGAGATGATCAAATAGAGTGCTCCCGCACTCTATTTATACTTGACCTAACCTGCCTAATAACCTAGAAGGGATGACTTGTCTAACTCGATCTAATAACCCATGGTTATACTAATCAGGGCCGACCCCACACTTGGTGGTCTAATAACCCATCACTTGCAAGTTGCGACACTTGTGACACTTGTCAATACAAATGACGACACTTCCGTATAGAGGAACAATAACATCTCTATAGGAGTACAATATACATAGGTGAAATACATTCCAAAGTTACAATTACATCAACACTCCCTCTTAAATAGGAAGGTATTTCTCGACACAGATCTGCTAGCACAAGTCTTATTCTCTGGATCATCGTCACTGGATAATCGTCATCGAATCATCATCATCGTCACTACTGTTTCTATCTCAATCAATCTCCAATCTGCTCATCATAAGAAGTTCTACAAAGCCATTCCTTTTTCATACTAGATGTAGGCCCACTACCTATAGGTATTCATCATTTGTGTGAACAGTCTGATAGAGGTGGTCTCTCAGGACTGATTTATGTGCTAATGCAATACCTGACAAGAGCATCCCAGGAACATTTATGTGCCTAAGCACAACTGGCAAGATCTCCCAGGACTAATTACATGCATCCCTTTCACAATACCTTTAAAGAGCATCCCAGGAACATTTATGTGCCACAGTACGACCGGAAAGATCTCTAAAGAGAATCCCGAGACTTATTATGAGCACACATCTCAACCTCTTGGATCTCCAGGACTGATTACATGTGAATAGACAATACCTTTAAAGAGTATCCTAGGAACATTTATGTGCCGCATCACGATCGGAAATATCTCTAAAGAGCATCCTAGGACTTATTACAAGCACGCAGCTCAACCTATCAGATCTCCAGGACTGATTACATGTCTCCGTAGCAATACCTCATCCCAGGACTGATTACGAGCACACTGCTCAACCTATTGGATCTCAGAGGACTGACTACATGCTACTTGCACAAACTGCCACATATCATCTCTGACCTCCAAGTATCAACCTGATACTCATGATCCAATTAATCATCATCGCACGAAGCATCATCCTGATGCTCATGATCATACTTATCATCATCACATAGTACATCATCCTGATGTACATCATCCAGAGTATCATCCTGATACTCATCATACGTGATCATCCTGATCATCGTCACTGCACCGTCTTGATGCATATCATCTGGAGCAACATCCTGAAGCTTGTCATCTATGATCATCCTGATCATACAATGCATCCACCTGATGCATACCAAGTATCTACCTGATACATATCATATATTGTTCGGATATCCACATCATCTTTTTCAGGATCTTGCATGCAATTAGGGTTTGCATGCAAAATCTAGGGTTTGCATGCACCTGCATGCACTTGCATGCATCCTAGTCTCCAGTTTGATGCCTCCAGCACCTTATCCACCTTATTCTAGCACCCGGGAGCCACTTACTACAGAGTTTTAGCCCTCCTAGGCTGAAAGGCACCCACTTCTCACCTACTGCCAGAGAAGGGCGCACTTGTTCACCTACCACTGCAGTTCCACTTCAGTTACACTCAGTTAGCTCCGATTCTCCCTGATTTGAGGCTAGTTTCACTCCCGACTGACTGTTTCACTTCCGTTGGACCTCCATATTGACTAGATGACCTGTTCTAACTTCAGTTAGCCTCCCATGCGCCCCCACTGAGCCTCCCTTTCCTTAATCAGTGCTACACACTTCAGTTACACTTGTTACACTCAGTTAGACTCAGATTGACACCTGGATGACTGGTTCTTGTGCATTGATGACCACTACTGATTGATGATGAGGACTCCTAGTTGGAGTCAAGCTACTCCATTCAGTGATTCGAATGACCTCCTTAGGCAATTTGAATTGCTCAGTCATTGTGACAGTTTGTATTGTAATTCATTCACCCTTACTGGGATATTGAGCACTGCTGCATGTTTTGCACAGTTTTGCACCATATTTTCTATGTTCATCTGTTGTGATTGATTTACTTGTTCATTAGATTTTCTATGACTAATTTTACATGGTATCAGAGCCATTGCAGGGACAAGATCTCCTTTCTACAGGTGTTTTCACAAGAAGATTTGACTGAATTGCTAAAAAAAAAAAATTGCAAAAAGTTTTGCATGAGATATCTCAAGGGCATTCGCTCCTGTGCATGCAAAGCTTGAAAATAATTCCAATACCACTCCAGAAGCTTGAGTTACCATATAATTCCTGGATCTGATACATTGGAACCATTCAACATTGTTTGATCTCCAATCCCAGGTGTGATGCAACTCTCAAAGGGTGGATTGTTCGACCTTACGGTTCTTGGTTTATTGTGATTTGCAGGTTTATTGTCTCCATCATTTGCATTTGCTACACTATGCATGCAAGCTCCCCTACAGCAATTGCATTCGCTACACTGTGCATGCAAGCTTCTTCTACATCAGTTTGACTTGCTCCTAGCAATGGAATACTCTTCTTCAAATGCTATCCTCACCCCATTCAATTATTTTGATTGGAAAGATGATATGGAGATCATATTACGCTCAAAAGGTTACTACCGAGTCACTCTTGGTCTTGAATTGGAGCCAAACAATGTGTCAGATCGAACCAAACACTACAACAAGCTTGATGAAGCTTATGGTCTTCTTTGTCTCTCCATCTCCAAAGATCTTCAATTCCATCTCAGTGGATTGAAGACTCCAAAATCCATATGGGAGCAACTTGAAACACTATTCGGCAAGCAGGATGAGCTTAGGGCTTTTCAATTAGAGAATGATTTGATTGGCCTTAGTCCTGAGAATTTCGAGACCATTAATGAATTCTTCACTAAATTCAAGAACTTGAACATGCAATTGAAGAACAGTGGAGTTATCAAAGAGGATAAACAATTGATCCTCTCCATTCTCAGCAAGCTTGGTAAAGATTATTCGGTATTTGTCTCTACTTTCAATTCCGGTCAGCTAACTACCCCGAATTGGAAGATGCCTACCTTGAATGCCTTCATTGAGTCCGTCACAAAAGAGCATGACAAGTTGGTTCAAATGGGGTCCATAAGCTCCAAAGATTCATCCCTATATGTTCAAGGACCCAAGATCCCGAATGGTAAAGGAAAGCAGAAAAAGGAGAAGCCCAAATTCGAGCCTAACAAGCAAAAGGAGAAAGGCAAACAAACGGATGCACCATCCAGTTCGAAATCCAAGAAAAAGGGAAAAGAAGGTAACCAAAAATCTAAATGTACTTATTGTAACCGTGGCTTTCATCCCGAAAGTTCATGTATGAAGAAAACTATAGATCAAATGGCCCTCCTTTTGGAAAAGAACAACATAACCCTTCCTGACGGTGCAAGGAAGAAGGATAGGAATGATGATCATGAAAGAGGACAAGCACTCATGGCAACTGTTTCAAAGCCCACTACTCTCTTGATAGATTCGGGTGCATCGAATCATATGGCTGCAAATATTGATTCTTTTTCTTCATTCGATCCAAAAAGCTCCATCCCCATCCATTTGGGAGATGACTCAAAAATTTCTTCAAAGGGCAAAGGTACGATTCATGTAGATCATGGAAGCTTTCAGAATGTTCTCTATGTGCCTTCCTTGGCTTCAAATCTTCTTTCTGTGTATCAAATGACACATACTAGTGAACCGAAGCAAGTTACATTCAGCCCTAATATAGTTGAAATTTCTGATATCAAAAGTGGAAGACTCGTTGCAGTTGGAAAGGCAAACCACACTGCAAAATGCTATGAGTTTTCGCACTTTATTCCGCTTGCAAAGCCCACTGCTCTTCACACACATGGTAATGAGGTTAGTAGGATTTGGCATGAAATATTTGGACATCTAAATTATAAATATTTGCTGCTGCTATCAAATAAATCCATGGTAGATGGGCTTCCACAACTCCGTTCCTTGAAGGGAATATGCACTGGTTGCATTATTGGGAAGCACCCCGAGCACAGATTCGACCGTGGCAAAGCTAGAAGAGCTTCTACTATTTTGGGATTGATCCATTCTGATATCAGTGGTCTGCTGCCCCACATGTCATTAAATGGTTCAAGGTATGTTTTGACATTTATTGACGATTTTTCCCGCTTTACATGGGTATTCTTTCTCAAAAACAAGTCAGAAGTGCTGGGAAAATTCAAGGATTTTAAGGCTTCTGTTGAGACCGCCACTGAGAGAAAGATCAAAGCTCTTAGATCTGATAATGGTGGGGAATATATCAAGTCCAATTTTCTGCAACTTTGTGCCCAAATCGGAATTAAGATCCAACATACAGTTCCCTACACACCCCAGCAGAACGGTGTAGCGGAAAGGAAGAATCGGTCACTGAAAGAGATGGCTACATGCATGATTGAATCAAAAGGTTTGGCTGCAAATATTTGGGATGAAGCAATCAATGTTACTGCACACATATAGAACCATGTTCCACATTCATCCGTGAAAGGTATGACTCCTTTCGAAGCATTCTTTGGTCACAAACCGGATGTGTCAAATTTGAGAGTTTTTGGCTCTACTGCATGGGCTAGAATTCCTTCTGAGAAGAGACGAGCTTTGGATCCACAAAGTATCGAGTGCATACTGATAGGATATGGAGAAGAATCAAAAGCATATAAACTCATGGATATCAGATCTAAAAAGATATTCATAGAGCGCAGTGTGCAATTTGAAGAACCGCTTCAAGAATTGCAACTAGTCGAGGAGAAGACTGCCGATTTACCGCCTTCACTGGAAGAAGATCCGAGCAGCGATAATGAAGGTATGAGTTCTGATATTTCTGATATTGTAGCAGCATATGATGATCATGACATATCAGGTTCGGAATCTGACCATTATGATTCTCCTCAGTTACCAAAGTGGGCCCAAAACACTCTACATTCTGCTGGTTCGAATCTTGGAAATCCTGCTGATCCGAGATGAACAAGAGGAGACTTTCAAAGAGCAGGTATGGCTCTTTCTATTGCTGATCCATTTCTTCCTGAGATTTGTTATTTGATGGCTGGTTCAGATCCTACATCATACTATTCTTCTCATCGAGATCCGAGATGGAAAAGTGCTATGGATGAAGAGTACAGTTCTCTTCAAAAGAACAACACATGGGAGCTAGTTTCTCTTCCACCTGGAAGAAAATTAGTGAAGTGTAAATGGGTCTACCATACTAAAGTTGCTGTGGATGGCACTATCAGAAAATATAAACCAAGGTTGGCGGCAAAAGGTTTTTCCCAAGTCCAAGGAGTGGACTACACTGAGACCTTTGCACCGGTTGCAAAGATGGATTCCATCCGCCTTGTTTTAGCTATTGCCGCATCCAAGCACTGGGAAGTGCACCACATGGATGTGAAGAGTGCATTCTTACATGGAGACCTTGCTGAAGAGGTATATATGCAGCATCCAGAGGGTTATACATCAGATCCATCATTGGTTTGTAGATTGAAGAAATCTTTGTACGGGTTAAAACAAGCCCCAAGAGCTTGGTACGCAAAGATGGACTCCTTCCTTCTTTCTCAGAATTTCCAAAGATGCAAATCTGATCCGAATGTGTATCTTCAGTGAGTTAAAGGTAATTTGTTGGTTATTGTACTTTATGTTGATGATCTTCTCATTACTGGTAGCACACTTACTTCAATAAACAAGCTAAAATCTGCCTTAAATCTAGCTTTTGACATGAGGGATTTGGGCTTGCTGAGTCATTTTTTGGGCTTGGAGATAGCTCAAAATTTTGATGGGATCACTATATCTCAGAAAAAATATGCTTCCGACCTGTTATTGAAGTTTAATATGGCTGAATGTAAGGCAGCCCCATTCCCATTCCTCTCAGGAATCAGTCTTGAGGAGGGAGATTCTACACCGCTTGCAGATTGCAGTATGTATCGACAGTTGATTGGTTCACTACTTTATTTGACACACTCACGGCCTGGTATCTCATCTGCCGTGAATGCCTTGTCAAGATATATGCAGCAGCCACATGAGATTCATTGGCGAGCAGCCAAACGGATCTTGCAGTATGTGCAAGGTACGAGACAGTTTGGCATACATTATGCTGCAGATTTTGAGCTAGATTTCATTGGTTTTACTGATTCAGATTGGGCAGGTGATAGTATTGATCGGAAGTCCACTTCCAGCTATGTTTTCATGATTGGTCATGGTGCTATTTTCTGGTCCAGCAAAAACCAAGCAGCCATTGCACTTTCTTCAGCAGAGGCAGAGTATCGAGGGGCAGTCAATGCCTGCATTCAGGCAATTTGGTTGCAGGGTATTCTTTCCGAGTTTGGTTTTGGTGGCACTACTTCGACTGTCCTATTTTGTGACAATCAAAGTGCTATCAAGATCTCCACAGATCCAGTTCAGTGGCAGAGGACCAAACACATTGATATTCATATGCATTACATTCGACAGTTGGTGCATGACCGCACCATCATTCTGCAATATTGCCCAACTGATGAGCAAATTGCAGACATCTTCAACAAGAGCTTCACTGAGAAGAAGTTCTGCTACCTCCGTTCACTGTTGGGGGTGAGTTCCATCATGGTGGAGACAGATTGATTCATTATTATGCTTTAGCTTGAGGGGGGGCTTTCTTCCCACTGGGTTTTCCCTCTTTCCTCACTTAGTTTATTTTCAGCATTTTTTTTTGGATTATTGTATCGAGGTGACCTTTGGTCTTAGTTACCACGGCCCCACATTATTTTTTGCACATCATAGTCTAGCTTGAGGGGGGGTGTTCGGATATCCACATCATCTTTTTCAGGATCTTGCATGCAATTAGGGTTTGCATGCAAAATCTAGGGTTTGCATGCACCTGCATGCACTTGCATGCATCCCAGTCACCAGTTTGATGCCTCCAGCACCTTATCCACCTTATTCTAGCACCCAGGAGCCACTTACTACAGATTTTTATCCCTCATAGGCTGAAAGGCACCCACTTCTCACCTACTGCCAGAGAAGGGCGCACTTCTTCACCTACCACTGCAGTTCCACTTCAGTTACACTCAGTTAGCTCTGATTCTCCCTGATTTGAGGCTAGTTTCACTCCCGACTGACTGTTTCACTTCCATTGGACCTCCAGATTGACTAGATGACCTGTTCTGACTTCAGTTAGCCTCCCATGCGCCCCCACTGAGCCTCCCTTTCCTTAATTAGTGCTACACACTTCAGTTACACTTGTTACACTCAGTTAGACTCAGATTGACAGCTGGATGACTGGTTCTTGTGCATTGATGACCACTACAGATTGATGATGAGGACTCCTAGTTGGAGTCAAGCTACTCCATTCAGTGATTCGAATGACCTCCTTAGGCAATTCAAATTGCTCAGTCATTGTGACAGTTTGTATTGTAATCCATTCACCCTTACTGGGATATTGAGCACTGCTGCATGTTTTGCACAGTTTTGCACCATATTTTCTATGTTCATCTGTTGTGATTGATTTACTTGTTCATTAGATCTGCTGTGACTAATTTTACATATACATGATATAACTGATCATACAAGTATCCACCTGAAACACACATAAGTACATTATCTACCTGATCATACAATGCATCCACATGATACATACATAAGTACATGATCTACCTGATCATACAATGCATCCACCTAATACATACATAAATACATGATCTACCTGATCATATCAAGCATCCAATATGATGCATATACAAATATATCAAGCATCCAACATGATGCATATACAAATTCTTGATCTAGTTGATCAAAGCATCCAACTGATGCATATACAGAGCAGTAACTGGAGCATCGTCCTGATGCTCATCATCCAGCGCTTACATCCACAGCCATGGGAAGGATCCTCCTTTCACCACGCTTGGAATGGATCCTGCAAATGTTTCCATCACTTCTTCCTTGAAGTGTCGTCAATCTGAATAACACCAAGCCTCTCTCTGAAGTACTCAAACTTCACTCTAGCTAGTGGTTTCGTAAACACATCTGCAATCTGCTCATCCATCGCAACATACAGGAGATTCACTGTTCCTCTCTGCACCATATCCCTAATATAGTTCTATTTGATATCAATGTGCTTCGACCTGTCATGGAACACCAGGTTCTCAGACAGCTTCCACAACTCTATTTGTCACAATAGATACTAGTAGCATCCAACGGGAGATCAAATAACTCAGACAGTAGCTTCCTCATCCATATTGCCTCACAACTAGCCAAACAAGCTGCAACATACTCTGCTTTGGCTATACTCACTGCTACACAGGACTGCTTCCTGCTAAACCAAGAGATCACACCTGATCCCATATTGAAGATACACCCAGAAGTGCTCTTCCTATCTGTAGCACTGCCTACCCAATCTGAATCAACATAACCCTGCAGGTTAAACCTTTTATTCGCATCATACTTGAGCCCATAATCAATTGTACCCTTCAGGTACCTCAGAATATGCTTTACAGCAACCAGGTGAACACCTATGGGATCCGTCAGGAACTGGATCAATGTGTTCACCACAAATAAAATATCTGGTCTTGTGTTCATCAGGTACATCAAGGACCCAATCATATGATGATACACCGTGACATCAACCAGATCAGATGAAGCATCACACAGAAGCTTTAGGTTCGATGCCATAGGTGTGGCCATGGCCTTGCAATCCATCATCTCGTTTCTCTTCAGGATCTCTACTGCATACTTCCCTTTTCCAAGGAAGATCCCATCTGTACTCTGCCACACCTCCATGCCTAGAAAATAGTGCATCATCCCCAAGTCCTTCATCTTGAACTCGGCTGCAAGCTTCCTCTTGGTGTCGGAAATCAAACCATCCTCACCTATAACAAACAGGTCATCCACATACAAGAGTAGTACTACAGGATTTCCTTCCTCAACCTTGTAGTAAAGGTTGGAATCTGCTTTACTCTTGGTAAATCCCGAACTGGATAGAAAACTATCCATCCTACCATACCAAGTCCTAGGAGCTTGCTTCAAGCCATACAAAGCTTTCTTCAACCTGCGCACATATGAATCCATATCATGTGTTTCAAAACCAAGTGGCTGCTCCATGTACACTTCCTCCTCGACTACACCATTCAAGAAAGTTGTCTTGACATCCATCTGGTGTATCTTCCATTTCATCATTGCAGCCAGGGCAAGTACTGATCTAATGGAAGTGTACCTGGCTATGGGAGCAAAAATTTCTTCATAGTCTATCCCCTCTTTTTGGGAGAAGCCATGAGATACAAATCTTGATTTGTATTTCTCTATGCTGCCATCTGCATCATGCTTGATCTTGTAGATCCACTTGGAAGTCACAACAGACTTCCCTTCAGGTCTTGGGACTACATCCCAAACATCATTCTTCATGATCGAATGGTATTCCTCGACCATGGCATCCTTCCATTCTTTCTTTTCTGCTACTTCTTCATAACTGGAAGGTTCTTTGTTCATAATGTCATAGGGTAAGGAAACATAACTGGTATGTGATCTAGTCCTCTTCCTTTCTCTGTGTTCTTCTTCTGGAATTCCATATCTTTCTGCATCTTGACTGAGCTCTCTATCCCATGCAGGTTTCCTCTTGTGAGAGTTCTTCTCATGGGGTGGATCTACAGGTTCTTGTGGATCTTCCATTTCATGATCTGCATCTGGAAATGCTTCAGTCATAGTGGTATCTTGAAATCTGGTTTCCTTTGGTTCTTCATGATCTTCAACAGGTGTCTTCCTTGATTTGATGAAGGCTGAGTTTTCATCAAATGTTACATCCCTGCTGACATGAATCTTCTTGAACCCTGGAAAGTATATTCTGTAAGCTTTTGAGCTTTCACTATAACCCACGAATATGCCCTTCTTTCCTAAAGGATCTAACTTTGTCCTCTTTTCCTTTAGAACATGTGTATATACTGGACAACAAAATATTCTGAGATGGTTGACTTCAAGTTTCTTACCAGAGAATACCTCTTCTAGTGTCTTGTTGTCCAATATCTTGTGAGGTGTTCTATTCTGCACATATACAGCTATCCTAGTTGCTTCTACCCAAAGATGCATAGGCAGATCCTGGTCATGCAGCATTGCTTGTGCTACTTCCATGATTGTTCTACTTTTCCTTTCTGCAACTCCATTGTGTTGTGGATTGTAGGGAGTAGTCAACTCCCTCTTAATCCCTGAATCACTACATAACTTCTTGAAATCACCTAAAGTGAATTCTCCACCATTGTTGGATCTGAAGTTCTTGATCTTCTTATCAGTTTGATTTTCCATCAAGGCTTTGAATTCCTTGAATTTATCAAACACTTCATCTTTTTTCTTCAAGAAATAAACCCAAGTCTTCCTAGAGAAATCATCAATGAAGGAGACATAGTATACATACCCACTCAGAGAACTAGATGACATCGGACTGCATACATCATAGTGGATAATCTCCAAGCTTCCTTTTGTTTTGCTTTCACTACTTGGAAATGCCTTCTTAATGTTCTTTCCTTTTGCACATCCTTTGCAAACACCTTCATTCTTTGTCTTGATTTCAGGAAGACCCTCTACGGCTTTACTTGCAACTGGTAGTGCCCTATAGTGCACATGTGCAAGCCTTCTATGCCAAAGTTCACTTGGATCCATGGATTCAAGTACCATGGCATGTTCAAATTGTCCCTTCAATTTGTACAATCCTCCCTCTTGCTCTCTAATCACTACTGCATCATCTATAGTTTTACCCTTTTGCCACATTAGGACTTGGCCATCTACAAATGCAACCCTCATGCCTTTTGCATCTAATGCAGATATGGAGAGTAGGTTCTTCTTGAGCCCAGGTACATATAGAACATATTTCATCTTCAAAGACTTCCCAGAGTCTAGGTTGTAGGAGGCTTCACCAATTCCCTTGATAGGATATTGATAGTCATCCCCAAGTTTCGCTTTATGGGGTGACTCATGTTCAGATAGATTTACAAAATATTCTTTAAACCCAGTCATGTGTTTGGAAGCCCCACTATCAATGATCCAATCATTACATCCATGAGAGATAGTACTTGTGAGAGCAGATATTAGAACATATTCATCTTCACTAGATGAGTCATCACTTTATGCTCTAGCTTTCTTCTTGGGAGGTTCATCATCCTCAGCAACACAAGCATGAAATCTCCTTTTGTTGTTCTTCTTCTTCTTGAAGTTGTTAGTACCTTCTTGTCTCTTCTTTGGACATTATGAGGCAAATTGTCCTTTCTCATTACAATTGAAGCACCTCAGATCTTTCTTTTCTGGTGGAAAGATTTCTTCTTGTTATGGGATGGCTCCCTCTTGAACTTGCCTTTCTTGGTGTGATCTGTGAGAGCTTGATCTTCATTTCTCATCTTTTCTTCTTGGGATACAAGCCTAGCCTCTTCTTGTGAACATTCCTCCCATAGTCTACTAAAGGAGACCAACTTCTTTCTTGCATAGATTCCTTGGATAAAGGAATCCCATGACCTAGGTAGGCCATTCAATGTGGTCATAACAACTTCACCATTATCCCCTACTTCATCCACAACTTCAAGTCCCGGCAACGGAACCATTTGTTGGCTGCTTTTCTGGGCAGACCCGGGTTTTAATGAAGCGCAGCAACAAAACCCCTTGGCGCACTGGCCCTCTCGGCAACGAGCTGCGCGGCAGCTCGAGGTCTCACCCGAAGTGGCTATGGGGGGTTAAGGAATCAGCTTTCCTTAACCGTGGTGACGCTGAGATTGTTCTATATATCTCCTTCTTCCTCAAATATCGGCGGTCGGACTTTCCCGCAGGCCTCGCGACGCAACTGCGCGGATGCCTTCCTTCCTGCAGACCCACTGTGCAGTCTCGTCCTCCGGGCGCGGAAGGCGCCTATTCCTTGCGTCGATGCACTAAAATACCTCCTCATCCTGCGCGCTCATCGCAGTCACGCGAAGCTCGGTCGCTGCAGCGACAGCGTTCCACCACTACTTCTATACTTGGCGACTATAACAGTAAAGGACCTTCCTAAACTCACTCAAACAGTCGCAAAGATGATGCAAAAGATGTACATACAGGTAATGATCTTAAACAGTTATCATTCACGCAAACATTATAACAAGAAGATATATGTGAAGCTCATCTCCTCGAGGAAAACCACGTCCACGGGAATGTTATATTAACCAGAAAATGATAGAGTTATACAATATGCTGCGCACACAGCTGCAGCCTTAGATCTTTCCAGGAAACTCCACGCACACAGCTGGGAGCCCTTCTCTCAATCTAGTCTCCTCTCTATGGAGATTACAAAGGCACAGACGTCGACTCCGACTGTCTGGCAACTCAGGGATTAGCTCCTCGGCTATCCGATTTCCTCTCTAGTTCTACACACTGGGTAGAAAATACAGTGAAGGATAATCAACACATGATCTATCCTTTAGACTGGCTATCTAACAGTCTAACCTCTAACTCTCCAACTGAGTACTGTCTAACTCTCTCTAACTCTCCAACCGTCTATCCATTACAATTATTCATATATATAGGTGGCCATGACGGTCACACCTTTACAAAACTGTGGGCCTTTCCCAACAGTGATTCCCAAAAACCCTAACCACGCACATGGCTAGGTGTACTGTAGGCGCTGCTTGCAGTCACGTCGCCGCTTCCTGCAGGCTCCATGAATTTCGGCGCAGATTGTGGGTATGGGCGATCGTCCTTCGCCTTCAATGCTCTGGTCCGTTGCTCCTCCTTGATCCGAGCAACCATAACTTCTGTACTGAGCCTTTAAATGAGGGTAGCTGAGCCCTCTACTCCATCGCCTTATTTATTATGGTAGCTGAGCCACCTTCATTCTTCGATGACGTGCGCGCGAGCTCCGCAATTTCTGGTCCGTGATCTGCGCTGAGATCATCAATCTGGCACCGTACTGCGCACCGTCTCCTTCTTACCCAAACTTAGTGCTTGTCCCAAAATTAGCACTTTCCTTCCATACTCGTGCTTTTTCCCAAAATTCGCAGCTTTTACTATAGCTGCGACCTTGGCCCCAACACCTTGTTCTGAGAGACCTTAGAAAAATAGGATTTAATGGTCTCTCCATTCTGAAGCTTTACCCCTTTCAATTGGTTCTGCGAAGTCATCTTCCGATTTATGTTCTTCTCTTCAAACAGCTTGGTAAGGGAATCAAATATCTCCTTGGGTGTCTTTAGAGATGACACATGTGGTATGAGATGGTATTTGATAGAATCAACAATGATTCTCTTTTCCTTGACCAAGTTCTTCTTATGTAGGGCTTTAGCCTCTTCTTCCTCTGGGACATGGACCTCAGAGCTTATGTAAGTATCCAATTCATTTTCTTCCAGGATTAACCCAATCCTATACTTCCATGCTCAGAAGTTATCAACCCCTTCAAGCTTATCCTCAAGCTTGGTGTGGTGAGACATCTTAAAGAGTACTTCAAATGGAAATAGAAGAGATTTAGGTCTTACCACTTGATTTGTAGAAATATGGATCTGGTGTTGGATTAGGGTTTGTCAAAGAAACCCTACAAATTCAAAATGTGAATTTCAACTTTCTGAAAGGATAGAAAGATGCACCTTGATGAGTTGATCAACCTGGTATATTCAGAAATTAAAAACTGCAAAGTTTCACCCTTCAGAAATTCCTTTTAGTCTTCCTGGATTCACTAGGGAGGACCTTGAATTAGGGTTTGAGTTTCCCGGAGCTTCACCCAACCAAAAAGTTTGATCCAAAGCTCTAAACTTCGATTTTTACAAGGTGCCTCCAGCTATGTCCTCATATTTCAGAAATTCCTTTTTTTGTGGAAACCCTAATTTTTAGGGCCAAAAATGAAAGTGCCCAGAATCGAATTCTAATTAGACAAAAATATTCACCTTGATGAGTAGAGTCAATCTACCTTACTTCCTTTCCAAAATCTGTGGAGAGAAACCCAATAAACAAGAGACCCTAGTTTCCGCAACTGCATAGTGTCTTCTTCTCAGGTTAGCTCCAATACCATGTTAATTTTTAGCATTAATTCAATATACTCTAGGATCTTTACTGATAGAATAACATGTACAACATATCAAGTATAACAATGCATATCAATCACACCAAGCAATCACATGAGACAATAGACACACGGAGTTTCACTGGGGAAAACCATAATGGTGAAAAACCCCACAACTTCCTCAGAGATAGAAAGAGCAATGATACAACCCAAGTACATAGAGATAGTCCTCCTAGTAGTTGAACCTCCTCGTCCACTAGTGTGCCACTTTCTGAGTAGTGTAGAAGTGAATAATGAGATTATCAAATAGAGTGCTCCCGCACTCTATTTATACTTGAACTAACCTGCCTAATAACCTAGCATGGCCGACTTGTTTAACTCAGTCTAATAACCCATGGTTATACTAATCAAGGCCGACCCCACACTTGGTGGTCTAATAACCCATCACTTGTAAGTTGCGACACTTGCGACACTTGTCAATACAAATGACGACACTTCCGTATGGAGGAATAATAACATCTCTATAGGAGTACAATATACATAGGTGAAATACATTGCAAAGTTACAATTACATCTACATATAGCAATAATAGAAGTAGTGTTGAAATTAATGCTTTGGTCCTTGGAATGAATAAACGTACAACAAGCAACCACTCGCTACCTAGAGCAGCGAAGAACTACCTAACAGTATATGGGACATAAGGACCAAATATGAAATCTTCATGGAGCATTGTCAGAGACTTGATGAGCTTGATTGAAAAGACGATTACGTATTCACCATATGCACTATGCAGCAACAGATGGTAGCATTTTTGTCTAAGCTTGTATTTGTTTGCAGGAAATATTTTGTGTCTAGACAAGCCAGGGTTTGATTTAGCAATCACAGGAGTGGAGATGACGTCTTTCAAACAGCTTCCTTTTCGGCTTACAGGAGTTTTGTAATTTTACCTTAGCAACCGAAAGTAGAGCTTTCAATAGCTTACAGGTTCGAATTTTGGCTTTCCTAGCCACCAAAAGTACAGAACAGGGCATAAAGCTACCATTTTTGTACAGATCTGTTTTTTATTGATTCAGATGCCTCAAGAATGATTTCTAATGCTAGATAATAATTAAGGGCATACATATTAAGGTTCTATTCTAATTTTGGAGGTGCCAACAAAGAGGAGAAGATTGAGTTTGTCATCTAATTTTGGTAAAAAATAATCCTTTTTGACCCAGGTGACAAATTTGAATTAGCTATCAATTTATGGAAGTCTACTACAATTGTCGAAGACTTTGAAAGCTAGGGAGACTATTGAGATAAGATTTTAACCATGAAAATAGGATCTTTTCCTATTTTTCATATATCAGTTTTTTACTTTCTATTTTAAGTAAATTTGATCTAGATTTCTAGGATCTAGATATCTATTGTAAAGGCTATAAAGCCAGAAACATATGATGAACTGGGAGGGTTTCATTTTGAGTTCTACTATGCTGCTACTGTAAATAGAGACCTTTTCTTAATATATAGAACTTGCAAGCTTCTTTCATTGATGTTATCAGATTTCTTCTTTCTTATCTATTTATGCTTATGAGTTGAATGTAATTCTCTGTCTATGCTTATATAATCCATAGGTGACTGTCATCTCACTGTCTTATTATTTGGAAAAGGATCATAAGTTGTCATACTAGTTTCTAGACCCATCATACTTATTGTTTTATATATGTGTGATCTGGTTTAGGTGATTAGTTTGTGTTCCATTTGATACACAGCCTGTTTGATTTCATCTCTCGAAGGCCTTGTAGTGTTTGATATCCCTAGACAATCTTGAATACACAATCCAGTTAGATAGATATTCATCTTGATCCAACCACACACTCATTATTGAGTGAACCATTACAAGAATAGTTAAGTTACCAGGCTCATTCCCTTCACAGTTAGGGAAACACTCTTAGAGTGATAATAGAAAGCACAAGCACTCAGATGTAAAATGCATTACGGAAAGTAATTTTTTTTTTGTATTTTCTCTTATAATGAAAAGGAAAATGAAAAACTATGTTTTTGTATTTTTCAATATAATGGAATGAAAAATGCAAGCAAAATCTACCTATTCAGTTAAAGAAATGCAGAGCAGATCACTAAGACAACCCAACAATTCCCAAATAGTGAGATTCAGCCAATGTAATGAGCTAGAAAATAAAAAATGGTGATAAACTAACAAGGCTCAAAATAGAGAGAGAGAGAGAGAGAAGAGTTTTTGGTCATTAACAGGGCATGGAACAGTCAGGAATAAGGCCAACTAAGACTCAGGAACACTCAATACCAACCCAACAACAATCCAAGACTATAAACCAATCAATCCCGGAGTTGTACGCTACTATCAAAGGAATAAATGCTGGAAGACGTGAACTACGGTGCACATAGAGGTAGGTAGACGTGGACTAAACTAACTTGACCTGCATACAGGGAAAGGCAAATGAGAAAATAAAGAGTCCAATGACCCCAAAAAAGCTGGTTTTCTATAGTGTATCCCAACATCCAACCAAAGACACAGAAGCTCAACACATAACAACTCTAAATAAGGACTAAAGCCTAAAAATCCCCAAAAATGGATGTTCTCCCTAGCGGAGTTTCCATTTTTGTTACGGAGAAAACTTCCTATGGCTTGGGGTAGACCACAACAGACAGCTGACTACCAGAAAATGACTCAATTCCCAATGCAATGCTATATAAATAACAATGCTAAGATAATGGAGAAAAGACCAACCTTCAACCAGATGTTCGATGTAGATCCCCGTTGAGATTTCAACTTCTACACTTGAACCTGCAAATTAGTCTCAACAACATGTACAAACAAGTACATATAATATGTGAAAGACATTAGCATGATCCATGATATCATAAGCAAATATAACCCAATGTAATTTAACAATATTCACAACATCAATTGGACGAGAAAATGAGTATTTCCATTAATGAATAACAAGAAGTACAATATACGACCTCTTGTCGGCAACCAATCTAAACCAAGAACTGGGTCTCTCCACTTGTGCCTCCACCACTTCTATCCTCCATGTAATGGAAAAATCCAACTAGGGTAGGAGTTTAATAGGTGAACATAAGGAGTTCACAACAACAAGGATCAATGAGTGTATACTCAAGTCACGGAAAAAATCCACTAGAGTTATCTTGCTCTCTCTTTCTCCTCCCTTCCATATGCCATAAGAGCTCAATATATATCCTTCCAAAGGTAAGTGAAAGGAGACATCGAGGTGTTTCGAGACAAATGGAGGGCCAAAGGTCACCCTAAGACCGCTTTTTAGGAGAGAAAAAAATAATTTTCTAATGATTTTTACCATTTTACTTGGCACACGCAGGCTATAGTGGAACAACTTGCATGTACACAAGCTAAAGTGAAACAGCTAGAGTACAGGAAGAAAAATAGGGAAAAAAGTGTTTCTGAAGGACATAAAGTGAATCTGAGTCAGTGAAATGGATCTTGAAGGCCAAAGAGTGTTGATGCTCACAAGGTGGAAAATTACGTTGTAACAGGTGGTAGAGGCAGCGAGATATAAAATGTAACCCCGCGTATAATTGGGGGTTTGTAATATGGGAGCATTGGTCACGGCCTTTTTCAAATTGTCAAAATACTATTGGGATTCGTCATCCCAAATGAAAGGAATGTCTTTCTTGAGAAGCCTCACGTAGCCCCGATTTATCTCAAAAAAATTGCAGACAAAGCAGCGTAAAAATTTTGCATTCCCTTGCAAACTTTGGAGTTCTGGAATGTTGGTTGGGGAAGGTAAAGCTAAAATAGCCTCCACATTCAATGGATCAAGGAGAATTCCATCCTTGGAGATTATGAATCCTAACAATCTACCAACTTCGACACAAAATACACATTTGTGAGGATTCAAGCGAATGTTGTAGTGGTGACACTGTAAAAATATGGCACTCAAATGATATGGATGGTCTTCTTGTGCAGAAGAGTGAGCGGGTAGGTCATCTAGATAAGGTTCCACAACATGCTTGATATCGTGAAATGCATACGACATGGCCCCTTGAAAAGTGGCCCCAGCATTCTTGAGACCAAAGGGTAATTTGTGGTATGCAAAGGTCCCCCATGGGAAGATGAAAGCAGTATTGTGTTGGTCTGATGGGAGTATCTCAATCTGATTATAGCCAGAAAATCCATCCATGAATGAATATATGACGCTCCCAGCACAACTTTCGATAATTTGGTCAATAAAGGGAGTTGTGTAGTTGTCTTTAGGACACGCTTTGTTCAAATCCCTATGATCAACACAAACTATAATCGTGCTCTATTTATTGGCTACAGGAACAATATTGAACACCCAGTCTATCAATGGGACATGATAAATGAAACCAACACGAAGAATATTTTCAACTTCTTCCTTAATGGATGCAATTTTGCGGGGATGAACGGGTCGAAGTTTCTACCAAACAGATCGGGCACTGGGATAAGCTTGAATTTCATGGACCACTATAGAGGGGTCAATCCCAGGCATTTATTCATAACTCCAGGAAAAAACATCTTGGAACTCCTTAAATAATGCAGTATAAAATTCCACCTCAGTAGGTGTACGGGTTTTGCCTAAATGGATATAGTCCATGATACCAGGTTTCAGGGAGATGTTGATTGGAATAGTTTCCATGATGTTCACTAGATTTCCCTCAGAAAACACATCGTGCGTAAGGATGAGAATCTTAGTTTGGACAATATCTGGTGAAATGGTGGATTTATTGTTAGGTTTTACCGCATGGATCATAGGAAAGGATGACCGATGATGGTGATATTTCCATGGTGGCTCATCAATTCTCATGATCTCCATAATAGACTCGTTGGAAGGAAAATTATGTGAGAGGGAGTCAATAGAGGGAAAGGATGAATCGATCTGATATGGGAGAGGTGCCACCGTATGGTGGTCGATAGTATCGATCCAATCAGAAGCAAATTTAATTGAATGGTATGTTGCTTGATTGAGGCTCAGAGGCATACAATCACTGACAGTATCGCACTCATCGGGACTCGATATAACCCAAGAATCATTAGGTTCGTGGGGTTGAAAAGTACTCGAAGATATCATGTTGATAGAAAATATTGGGGGTGTAAGATTTGGGAATACTCCAATGATGGAGGAATTTTCAAAATACCAACACCAATGTATTCATAGTGATGTTGATATTGTGTCAATAGAGGGACATTGTTGGTAGTGTTGGAATGAATATCCGGAGTGAAACAATCTAACTGATCAATGGTGACAATTTTCCCTTGATGAGGAAATTGGACCAAATAGAAAATGAAAGATGCTACGGCAGTCATGGCATAAAACCAATTTCAACCTAGTAGGATGTTGTAATCCAATTGATCATCTACGCTTTTGACGTGGATAGATACGGTTTTTCCCCCTAGTTTTATGAGGAGTGATGGGATGAGTATGTAATGTTGGAAACCATGGTCGTCAAAATATTTCAAAGTAGTAGGAAGTTGAGTTACCTCTAGAGAGCCGATATCTCTCCAGCAAGACAAAGACATGATAGAAGTGGAAGCACCTTCGTCTAAAATAGTGCGATGGATGTTGTTGCCACAAATCTTGGTATGAATTTGAAAATCCAATTGATGAGAGTGTTGTTGGAATATCCAGCAATACTAAGAGGGGGGGGTAAATTAGTGTTGTCTTATTTTTCGTTTTATTAAAACAATTATTACAAGACACAAAAATAATCAAACAAGTTAGGATGCGATATTTTATCGTGGAAACCTCAAAGAGAAACCAACAACTCATACTCATTAATAAAATGAATTTTACAAAAATAATTATCTGCTACTAGAGAAAGGATGCAACTACAACCCATATTTTTCCTGTTGCTATAGACAAGGATGATACAACACCCCTTATCTTCTGTCTGCTGCTACAGACAAGGATGCAACAACACCCTATTTTCCAACTACTACTGGAAGGAGGCTATGACCTCCTGCAGGCTTACTTCCTGCCCTAGCACCACCCTACCACCCTAATTTGATTTCATCATACTTCCAGATCTTCTTTATGTTTTCAAACCTGTCACTGATCTTCCTTCTTTGGTCTCTGTCTATAGCTACTACTACATAGATTTGGATCACAAAGACAACTTCTTTCACTCAGCACTCTGTCTATAAATACCTTCTAACACATTTTCTACGAATGCATCTTCTCACAATTACGCCTTTTCATTCTTAGATCGTGCCTCTTCATGAAAACACAATTCTTCATTTTAATAATTATTTAACTCTATTTAGGTTTATTAGTCATGACTTTCCGCAACAAAAATATTTCCAAAATTTCCTCTCCACAATGATAATTCTATACTAGAATTCCTTCCGAATTTTCCTTTTTTCGGAATGATATTTCCACAACAAAAATCATTCCGCAATTGCATTTATACAACAATATTTCCGCAATTACCTTTCCATAGTGACCTTTCCGCAATTTCCTTTCCACGGTGGTTTTTCCGCAATCTCCTTTCTGCAGTGGTTTTTTCACAATTTCCTTTCTGCAACGACTTTTCCGCAATCTCCTTTCTGCAGTGATCATGGACCGTCTGATCTTGATCAATGGTGGATTCTCTTTCCGTAGCTTGCGGATTGCGGATTGCGGAACTATATTTCAACTTTTTCAAACTAGCTTCCACAATTTCTCTCCTACAAGACATCTTCTACAAGTCTCTTTCCGCAAGGTTCTTTCCACAGTGATCGTGGACCATCGAATCTTGATCAAAGGTGGATTCTATTTCTACAGATTGTGGATTGCGGATTGTGGAACTGTATTTCAACTTTTACAAATTATCTTCTGCAATATATCTTTCCGCAATTCTCTTTCCGCAGTCGAGTTGCAGATTGCGGACTGCGGACGTGCCTTCACATTTCCCCGAAATGGGCTTCCGCAATTTCCCTCCCGCAATTCCTTTTCCGCAACGCTTTACAACCGTCGATTTATTGTGGTTTCTTTCCTAACCATCGATCTGAGATGAGATGCAGATCTCACCTTATCTTTGCGGATCTTTTATCTTCATTACACCTTTCTCTTGCTTAATTTCTCTGGGGTGTCAGATCTCTTGCGGCTTTGATCTCATCTGTCGATCTGCTATCTCCAGTAGAACTTCACTTAATCTTGTGGATTTCTTATCTTCTGTTCATGTTCACCTCGCGATCTCTTTCCCATCATTGATCCATCTTTTCTCCTTTAATTTGGTTTGTCCAAGTCTCTGCAAACTTCAATCTTTATAACTCTACGATTCTACATTGATTGATCAGAGAATCAATCAATCACTCAATCGATCATCACCGGACATGATTCCTGTGCTAGATCTATGCATCGACTCTGTGGTTTTACACACGTAGAGATCATTCATACATCTGCTACAACATTCAATCCTCACAATTCCTTATTGCAGGTTGCACATACACATAATGATTAATCAAGCATTTACACAGATATCCCAAACTCTCAATTGATTCATTGATATAGAGATACACAAATATTCAATTGTTAACACTTTAGACATAGATTCATGCGTACACACAGAGACACCTTAATTAGCTTTCTTTATTCACACAGGAACCTGATACAAATAGGGTCGCTTCCTCTAGCCTGGTTTACATTGATTTGGCCACCCCCCTAGCCATACTCTTCATAATGATGCCATATTACGACACTGACTTCATAATAGCACTAAAACGCCACCATGTGTCTTTTACATGCCACATGATCATCTATGTCATGCCATATCATCATCCATGCCATGTCATCACTACCTTTGTCTTTCACTGTGTTTGCCTTGCCATCATGTCCTTGATTATTCCTTTGTCATTACTGAACTCCTTTGACATCAATGACAACCATATACAACATTATCCTGCTTTGGCATTGATGGCAACACCTAAAAATTCTCCCCCTTTGACAACAATGACAAAGGATAACATATTATGCCCTTTATCATAATCATCTTGATATAGAATTTCCAATCATTCTCTGTTTAGACAATTTCCCTTCTTTTTCTTCGCTTCCTCCAATTAACTTGGTCTTGGTGGTAATCTTAATTAGCATCCTTCTTTACCTTCTTGTAGTGAGTCTTTGATAAGTTCATGAACTCACCCTATCACAGTGCTCTTCCTCTTGCCAACACATTCTTCTTTTGTGACAAATTTTATACTTATTGGTTTATCTTTGAGTTCTTTCATTCAACCCTTATTTTTCTTCCATAGATTTCTCTTTAAAGAAACATCATATAACTTGTTCTTCTTTAAGGAGTCTTCAATGCCATATAAGGAACTTCTCAACTTTATGTTTTTGCTCCCCTTTTTGACCAAATATCAAAATGATATGCACTAGCTTCATTCCCACTTATACTCTTCTTCCAACACTTTGTTTTATAGCCTTCACCATGATCCCCTAGTCTTTGCTACAACTTCAAAAATAAATTCAGAGAGAACTTCATCAAATTGATATGTGTCTAAATACCAATTGTTCCTTCGCAATCTTCAATTGTTGAAGCTCTGGCTGAAGTTCCACATAATCTGCATCCTTCTCCTCTTGATTTCTAGGATGTAATCTTACTGCTACTTTTACTCATGTTGGCACTTTCCAATAAAAAGAATGATTGTTTATAATTGCCCCATCAGATAGTCCTTAAAATTGTCTAAATCTGCTCTTGTATTAATCTTTACATGTGTTCATCAACTATGAAGACATGCTTATCTAATTTCCCAAGTGTAGAATGTGGAAGGTCATCCCAAACCAATGTAATCGAATGAGTACTTTCAAGATGGAGAAAGTTTTCAATTAATGTGTCATGGCTTCATATTTTGTAGAATCATATAGCACCAGCAAATTGCAACCATTCATCATTCCAGAGAACTGTAGATGAACTTTCATGAACCAATTGATCTAAATAATAGGATAATCTTTATCTTGGTTTACAGATTTTATGGTATTCATGTATCTCATGGATCACACATTTTAATATTTCATGTTACTTACACTATGTTCTTTTCCAACCATATATTAGTCGTATGATCATTTCTTGTCTTTTAGGAATATAGCTTTTTACCAAGAACTCTTGTAACTCTTCTTCTCCTTGTTCTAATGGCAACCTCGAAACATTATTTTCTTCTTACCAAAATATATTTTCAAGTACCAATTGCAATTTTCTAATATTAACTCCCCTTGAGTACATGATACTTTCTAATGCTTCATTCCAGGGTTCTCTTCTAAGTCATGAGAGATTTAGAAAATACATCCATCTTCAGTTCCACCATCATCACTAACTTCTTCTTCATCATCTTTATCTCCATCAACGTGTTATTTTACATCTCCATCTTGCTTCCCATCATAATGGATGTCATTCTTATCTACAACAATATTATGCTTATCATCATCTTTGGAAACTTCATTGTGGATTGGGGTATTTGTTTCCTCTGACTCTTTGTAGTCTTCCTTTCTTCTCCACATCTTTCCATGAGGTACCCTACTTACTAACCTTGGTTGTTTCTTGGATTCCGTACTTAGATCTTTTCTCTTGGTTCTGCAATCAACAGACTTGTGACCAAGCTTGTGACAATAGTGACAGTATCCATAGAATCTTCCTTTATGTTTGAGGAATCTTTGATTTTCCTGCTGCATATATTCTATCTTTTTCCATCTCTTCCTTTGTTGTTGACCTTTTATTGAAGCATTATTCCTCATATTACATTCTCTAGCCATATGTCCAAAATTATGACATGCGTAGCATTGACCAAAAAAGATCTGATGGACTCTACTTGTCATTGGTCCTTTAGGTATCATATCAGTTTTGTCTTTATTATGAGCTGAGGGAGCAGAATTCTGACTATCCTTCTTAATCGGGATTTTGAGTGTAGTAGAATGGATTCTTTCATTTCTATCTTCGAGTGTAGAGGACAAATATTTTGAATTATTTTCTTCGTCATATCCTAATCCAGTTTTATCACTTAATGGTCTTTGGCTACTCAAGATCTCATCTAAAATATTTGAGCTGCTTTCATATTTTGACTTAATAGATTCTTCATCGAGCTTCTTTCTAAGCTGCATAATATCTTCTTCAAGCTTCTCTGATTTTTGCATTCTCTTTTTGAGCTGCAAAACTAGATCTTCTTCAATCTTCTTGGCCTCTTCAAGTTGGGTTTTCAAGTTACTAATGATTTGGTTTGACTGTTTGTTCTTTTTCCTGCATTTATCAATTTCTTCAAGAGCACTAATTAATTCATCTCTTAGACCTACTTCTCCTTCTTCCATTGATTCATCATCTTGAGCTTCTATTCCCATGAATAGAATCTTTGTTTCCTCATCATCACTTGTTTCTTCATCTTCACTATTTTCCATGGTGTAAGAGATTTTCTTGTTTTCATTGAACTTCTTTTTGGTTACTGTTTTTCCCTTTTTGAACTTCTTTGAAGCTTCTTTCTCATCACTTCCATTTTTCTTAGGATAAGGACATTTTAAAGAAAAGTGTCCAATTCTTCCACAGTTAAAGCACTTTATAGGTAGCTTTCCCCGGTACTTTCCAGTACCTTTCTCAAGCTTCCTAATGAACAAGGATTCTTCATCATCTGAGTCTTATGATTGGTTCTTGGATAAGGCTTTAAAGGCTGTTTCTTTCCTTGATTGACCATCTTCTCATTTTCTCATCTCATCGGCAATAAAAATCCCATGTAGTTCATCTACTGTCATGTCTTTAAGATCATCTAATTCTTATAGAGAAGATACTTTTGAGTCATACTTCAATGGAAGGGTTCTTAGTACTTTGTCCACTACTTATTTCTCCTCTAATTCCCCTCCAAGGCCTCGGATAGTATTGACAATTTCATCTACTCTTAGAAGATATTCTGTAATATTTTCTTCTTCCTTCATTTTCAAGCTTTCAAGCTGTCCTTTGTATGTCTGAATTTTTGGTTGTTTGACTTTGGATGCTCCTTCATAGACAATTTTTAATTTATCCCAAGCCTCCTTGGTTGTCTTGCATTGCATGACTTTCACAAACACTATGTTTGTTAATCCATTCAAGATTGCATTTAGGGATTTTGCATTGGCCTCATATTGGTTAAGTTCTTCTTGGTTTGTAGGTAGATTGTTTGCTATGTTATAATTCTTTTTAACTACTCTCCAAACCTTCCATCCAAGAGACATTAGGTGACACTCCATTCTTGCACTCTAGTATGCATAGTTAATTCATGTGAACAGTGGAGGTCTGTTGGTAGCTAATCCTTCATGCTTATCCATTGTGGTATTTAATGAGGATCTTCCTTCTAGTGGTTAAACTGTAATGAAGGAACCTCGTTCTGATACCAATTGTTGGAAGCAATACTGAGAGGGGGGGGTGAATCAATATTGTCTTCTTTTTCCTTTTATTAAAACAATTAGTACAAGACACACAAATAATAATAAAAAGTTAGGACACAAAATTTTATCGTGGAAACCTCAAAGAGAAAACCACCAACTCATACTCATTAATAAGATAAATTTTACAAAATTGTTTATCTACTACTATATAAAGGATGCAACTACACCCCAGATATTTCCTGCTACTACAGACAAGGATGCTACAACACCCCAGATATTATGTCTGTTGCTACAGACAAGGATGCAAAAACACCTTGTTTTCCAGCAACTACTTGAAGGAGGCTACGACCTCCTACAGGCTTACTTCCTACCCTAGCACCACCCTACCACCCTAATTTGATTTCATCATACTTCCATATCTTATTTATGTTTTCAAACCTACCACTAGTTTTATGTATTTGGTCTCTGTCTACAGCTGCTGCTACATAGATCTGGATCACAGAGACAACTTCTTTCCCTCAACACTCTGTCTATAAATACCTTCTAATACGTTTTCTATGAATGCATCTTCTCACAGTTGCGCCTTTTCATTCTTAGATCATTCCTCTTCATTAAAACACAATTCTTCATTTTAATAATTCTTTAACTCTATTTAGGTTTATCAGTCATGACTTCCTGGAACAAAAATCTTTCCAAAATTGACTCTCTGCAATGATAATTCTGCACCAGAATTCCTTCCAAATTTTCCTTTTTCCGCAATGATATTTCCACAACAAAAATCATTTCACGATTGCCTTTCCGCAACTATATTTCTGCAATTACCTTTCCATAGTGACCTTTCCGCGGTGGTTTTTCCGCAACGACTTTTTCGCAATCTCCTGTCCACAGTGGTTTTTCTGCAATTTCCTTTACGCAACAACTTTTCCGCAATCTCCTTTTTGCAGTGATATTAGACCATCTGATCTTGATAAATGGTGGATTCTCTTTCCACAACTTGCGGATTTCGAATTGTAGAACTATATTTCGATTTTTGTAAACTATCTTCCGCAAATTGTCTCCCGCAATACTTCTTTCACAAGTCTCTTTCCGCAAGGTTCTTTCCGCAATGATCATGAACCGTCAGATCTTGATCAATGGTGGATTCTCTTTCTGCATCTTGCGGAACTGTATTTTGAATTTTACAAATTGTCTTCCGCAATTTATCTTTCCGCAGTCAGGTTGCGGATTGTGGATTGCGGACGTGCCTTCAACTTTTCCCAAAATGGGCTTCCGCAATTTCCCTCCTGCAATTCCTTTTCCACAACTCTTTACAACTGTCGATTTATCACGGGTTCTTTTTTGACCATCGATCTAAGATCAGATGCGGATCTCACCTTGTATTTGTGGATCTGTTATCTTCGTTACACCTTTCTCTTGCAGAATTTCTCTGGGGCGTCAGATCTCTTGCGGCTTTGATCTCATTTTTCGATCTCCTGTCTCCAGCGGAACTTCACTTAATCTTGTGGATTTCTTATCTTATGTTCACATTCACCTCATGATCTCTTTCCCATCGTTGATCCATATTTTCTCCTTTAATCTGGATCGTCCAAATCTTTGCAACTCTACGATTCTACATTGATTGATCAGAGAATCAATCAACCACTCAATCGATCATCACTAGACTTGATTCCCTTAATGGATCTGCACATCGAATCTGTGTTTTTACACACACAGAGATCATTCATACATCCACTGCAACATTCAATTTTCAAAATCCCTTACTTCAGGATACACATACACATAGTGATTAATCAAGCATTTACACAGATATCCCAAACTCTCAATTGATTCATTGATACAGAGATACACAAATATTCAACTATTAACACTTCAGACATAGATTCATGCATACACACAAAGACAGCTTAATTAGCTTTCTGTATTCACACAGGAAACTAATACAAACAAGGTCACTTCCTCTGGCCTGTTTTACATTGATTTGGCCACCCCCTAGCCATACTCTTCATAATGATTCCATATTGCAACATGGACTTCATAATAGCACTAAAATGTCACCATGTGTCTTTTACATGCCACATCATCGTCTATGTCATGCCATGTCATCATATCTTCCATATCATCATCCATGCCATGTCATCACTACCTTTGTCTTTCACTGAGTTTGCCTTGCCATCATGTCCTTGATTATTCCTTTTTCATTACTGAACTCCTTTGACATCAATGACAACCATATCCAACAAATGTCTTGGCTTAAAATATTCCAAATTGAATGTAATCGTGTTGGAAGAGTCTGGGTCAAAAAATATGAGTGTTGACAATAAGGTTCTACGCTGAGTAGGGAAATGTTGTAGAACTTCGAGAGTGGACATTGCACAAGGTGCTTGAGTTAAATACTCAACAATATTGTAATTTTGGGCAGCTTATGCATTTGGATTGAATGTCGCTTTTTGAATGGTGGCCTTTGGCGGGCGCAACATAGTGTCAGTAATAGGCCTTTCGATATGAAGAGAGCCAATAGAAGGAGGATTAGAAGGAAGATATTCCATGGGAGTTTTATCTTTTGAATTCCCATTCTTGTTTGAATTTGTAATAGAGTCATATTTCTTTGACCGAGTGGATATATAAACAGTATTGTTACTCATCATGAGGATGTCGCGGTTTGAGGATGTATTTGGTTGCGTAGGATCGTTTGGATTTCTCCCTTGTGGGGGTGTGTGTGTGATCATTTGTTGTTGTTGGTGTGGGAAAGGGTCAGTTAGGACTACCGGGAGAGAAGAACCTTTCACAAATTTATGAAATTCCTCTTTATAAGGACAATATTTCGTATAGTGGTCTTCCTGGCATATAAGGCAGGGGAACTTAGCTTTTTGTTTGGGTTTTTTATCAGCATTGGTTTGCTGTGGTTTGGTATTTTCCTACTGAGGAGAATATTTTTTGGATTTCCCTTTGTAATTCTTCTTTTTTCCTCTATATTGTTGTGATGAGGATTTGACCGCATTCACCTCAGAGGTCTGATTAGGAGAAGTAGTATTTTTGGATGCAGCCTGGTTTTGAGGTGGAGCGGAAGTGTTTTGTTGTCCACTATATTTGGTTGTAGGTTGGGCCTTCAGGGAACCAAATACACCATCGATAGGAGGTTCAGTAGTGGGCCTGGATGGATCACCAATGGGACAAGGGGAATGATGAATCAGTTCATATAGAGTTCTGAATTGGGAATAAACCAAGTCCAGATACTAAGCATGACTGATTTCCTACTCTTCTATAACAACCCCGCCCATTGCAACACCCCTAGCAATAGGTGGCGGTAATGACTTTGTGAACACATTAGCCAATAATTGGTCGGGAATACGATCCTTAATTAATCTTCGGTGTCTCCACCACTCATGAATATGATCAGATATGTGAGTGGAAGTTGATTGTCGTAACGAAGTTAAGAGGTTTGTGCCAGTTTCATATCGAATGGGAAGATGGAAATGTGTCAAAAAATGCATGAAAAGGGAGTTGAAATCTCAGAAAGAGTATTGTGGCAGCTCAATATACCATTTAGTTGTCATTCCAGTGAGTGTTCGTTAGAAGAGACTTAATCGTATGGAGTTATCCATCAATGAGTTTGAAGAACACCAAATATGGAATGTCATGACGTGATTTTTTGGATCTTCCCTAGGTTTAGCATTGATTTTTGGGATATCCAATGTTAGTTTGGCAGGAATAGGTGTCCAATGTGGTTTATTCCAAATGGGATCGTTTATCAATCTTGACAAATCAGGCAGGTCCAATGTTTCTAGGAAGGGAATTTTTCTATTAGGTTGCGGATATGAATAATATTGATGGGGTGTTGGAACGCCTATCGGGCCCTGCACTACATATTGTTGCATATTATACCCATACATATTACCCGCAGGGTACTGTTAGAAGTTCTGTGAGTTAGGGATCATAGGGTTAACGGGTTGTTGGTTCGGAATCATAGCATTTACCAATTGATTTGGAATCAAATTGTAGACCAGTTGTTGAAAATGCTGCTGGGTGGTATTGAATGGTGTGGATACAGGGGGTGGTGGGACCCATGTATGGTTCCCAAATCCTTGATTGGGTGGATTAACCGCACCTTGAGTAGGAGGGGGGTGTCTGAAAAGGTGGATCCCATGGGTTGTTTGTTTCGCCCTGATTGAGAAGCGGGGTTTGGGGAGGTGGGATCCATTCATTGTTTGAGACACTAGGATAAGGTATCCCATGATTCAAATTGGGATTAGGGGGGTAAAAATATTGATGTTGATTTGTGTTCCCCCCAACAGGATTCTGATTACCAAATGTATGTTTCCCCCCAGTCAGTGGGATTTGTGGTCCCCATGAAGGAAGTGGGCCTAACGGATGAGGTTGGTTATTGGTCCCTCTTTGGGTACCAACAAAATTTTGTTCTCCAATAGGTGCGGTTTGTGGTCTCCATGGAGGAGATGGTCTTGATGGAGGAGGTTGGTTACTGGTTCCGCTTGGGGCACCAATAAACGGATGTCCTCCAATAGGTGGGGTTTGTGGTCCCCATAGAGTAGATGGTCCTGATGGAGGAGAATAGTTACTGGTTCTGCTTGGGGCACCAATAAACGGTTGTCCTCCAGAGATGGTGTAGATTGTGGCTGAAGATTGACTTCCAGTCACAATAGGTTTTCTAATAGTAGGAATAGACAAGCTTCCAATGGAATCATTGGAAGAAATTGACTATGTAGGTTGGTTGGATACATTATTAGTACCGATTCGTGAAGATGAAATTCCCATTCTCCACTAATTCTAATAAGTGAGTATAACCCATTCTCCACTAATTATTATTACAACTAATATATAATAATATTGTATTATAATTAATATTTTATAATAACTGTCAAAAGTTGGTTCCAATAACTTTTAATTAATATCATAACTAATATACCCATCAATCTTTTAGGTAATATTTGACTAATATATAATATATAATAGTAATAGTACTTAATGTTATAGCTAATATATAGCAATATTATCTTATAATTAATATTTTATAATAACCGTCAAAAGTTCGGTCCAACAACTTTTAACTCATATCATAACTAATATACCCATCAATATTTCAAGTAATATTTAACCAATATATAATATATAATAGTATTAGCAATTAATTTTATAGCTAATATATAATAATATTATATTATAATTAATATTTTATCATAATGTTAAAATTTGTGTCCAATAACTTTTAACTAATAGCATAACTAGTATATAATATATAATTAATATATAACAGTAACTAATATCATAACTAATATACCCATCCATCTTTTAGGTAATACGTGACCAATATATAATATATAATAGTAATAGTTATTAATATTACAACTAATATATAATAATATTATACTATAATTAATATTTAATAATAACCGTCAAAAGTCGGGTCCAATAAATTTTAACTAATATTATAACTAATATACCCATCCATTTTTAGGTAACAAGTGACAAATATATACTAGATAATAGTAATAGTAATTAATATTACAAATCATATATAGTAATATCATATTATAATTAATATTTTATAATAACCATAAAAGGTTGGGTCCAATAAATTTTAACTAATATATAATATATAATTAAATATAATAATAACTAATATCATAACTAATATACCCATCCATATTTTAAGTAATACATGACCCAATAACTTTGAAGTCGACATTGTGTATTTAATTTTCTTTCCTTATTTTGGGTGAAAACACTACATCGAACTTCATCCTCATAAATTGGTTTTAATATAAAATATACATCTAAGGTAGATTTGATAAAAGTGAAATAACCCTGGGCAGCTTTGATAAAAGTGAAATAGTATAAAAAATTTCCTACATGGCTTTTTTTACCATTTTCCTTACGAGGCCCAATTTTCTTCCAAATTTCCTCTAATGAAAGTATAGTTTGTCCCCTGACTAGAAATGTTCCCTGAAGGAAAACCAAATATTTCATTTGGTATAAGATGAGGGGAAGGTTGAAGGGGATTTTCTGACTTTAATTGCATAGGTACTGGAAAAGTGCAGAAATCATTGAGGGCTTGGCCCAGAGTCATGTTCCATAATGATGAAGATGGTTCAAAAACATTTGATTTCCCTGAATTATCAAGTAAAGGTTCTGAATAGATCCAATTTGTGGGTCCAGATCGACCTACGAACGAAGTGCCATAGGTAGTATCATAGGAGGTGGATTGGAGAGCTTTGGAATCACAGGGATTTACCACTTCAAATGTGGATGTTGGTGGGAATTGTGAGCTCGAAGCCATTATTTGTGCAGCGTCACATTTAAATCTGTCTATCACTGCGCATTCTTGGAATAAACTAACAAGTTCTGTTTGTATGGATGTCATGATTTCATGGCCCATAGGAATATCAAGAGAAGGCATTATGAATGATCTATTACTGGAAGATCTAAATTCGTAGCTAGGCATAACCGAGGTAGTAGGCATGACAGGTGGGGTCACCAACTATACTAAAGGCTAGTTAAATTTTGCAGCGAACTAGATCATCGTAGAAGGGAAAGGATCATATTCCTCGATAACCTCAATATATCCTTCGGGGAGATCACTTTTTGATGGCATTACCAGAGCGAAGCTAGTTTCCGTACTGATAATAACTTCCGGCACAATGTCGGCTTGTGGTGAGATACTAACCTCAGGTGCTATAGTGGTTTCCAATGTCGTACTAACTTCTAGTACTACACTGGTTTCTGGTACCACACTAGTTTCTGGTACTATGCTAGGAATTTGGGGTACCACAGAAACTGGTGGTGTCATACTAGTTTATTGTGGGACAATCCCCCGGCCAGCTGGTCTGCTAGTGGGGCAGGTGGGGATGTGTGAATATGGTGTGCGACTGACACAAGGCCCAGATGGTTTGGGACTCATCCCTTGTTGTCTTTGTGATTTCCTTTGGTCTGTCATGGAACAAGACTAAATGATCTAGGGAAAGTCTCGTTAAAAAAGAACTCAAAAACCCTTAGGCAACTGAGCATGTAAAAGGGGAGCTAGAAAAAATAAGGCACACAGGCCCAAAAAGAAAACTCTAAAACTTTATCGTGATCGGTGTCACAACAAGCGAGTGATAAAAAAGAGGCCAGTAAGACTACAAGCAACACTAAAAATGAAAAATACCCTCTATAAGGTATAAGAGAAAGCAATCCTCCTATCTAATATGCGGATACCTCAGCAGATCGTATCCTTTGCAAGGTGATGAAATCCAAGTCAAAAAATATGAAGTGAGAGACCAATAAAGATGATGGGATATCCCTCTACCGAAAGGGATCCCCGTTAAAAGAATCCTAGAAGGAAGGTTACTAAGATACATCGTTCATGACACGTCTCGGAAGGTTTACTGGAGATTCTTCCTTTTGGCCCTTGTACAAGCAGTATGGAAGCCGGAAAATACAAGGAATACAATGGATTGATGTCCTTAGGTGCTTAGCGGAGTGCGGTATTCCACAAAGTCCATCTGGAACCAGTCTTCGCTACTTACCCCCATGGAACGGGAGGGCCCCCAAAAAATTGGTGTATAACCGTGTCAAAAAATACAAGAGGATTTGAACACCCTAAGAGAAAAAAACTATGTCTCAAATGTATAATGATAGGGGGGAATTATTTGGATTCCTATCCCCGATTTCCTACCTAACTACACAATTATTTTATGTTCTCAAATGAGGTTAATATGTGTTCAGTTAGGGAATTAATTTTAAGGGCTTGTTGTTTTACTCAAAAGGTAGTGGAAGTGCAACTTGATGGTGTTAAGACCTGACTCAAAGCATGCATATAAAGATGAATCTATGCAATTTTTTTTCATTCAATGAATTTATAGCTACAAAAGGAGAGAGTTATTTTCCATTCCCAAATGAAAGAGACACAAAATGCAACTTTTTAAAAAGAAAAATACTCACTTCTTATTTTTTATTTTCAATTTTGTATGCCAAATCAAAATATGAGATACTCTTTCACACTGAATCTATCCAAAAAAAAAAAAAAAAACATTTTGTTTTCTTTTCTACTTCAAATGAGTATGAAAATGACAAGTAAATGAAAAAATGTTCTATGATTGCAAAAATAATCCAATCATAAGTAAGAATGAGAAAGAGATTTCGAAAATTCCCCAAGCAAATTTGAAGAATTCAAAGTATGCAAAGATCCTTCACAAAATAAAAATATTCAATAATATTTCCCAAGGATGCAAATGAATGTGCAACCAATTTCTTTGCCTCAAACAAAATGACCAATTTTGTAACATAAAACCAATAAGTCTAAATAAAAGATCTCTTACTTTGTCACTTCAATCTCAAAAAATCCAAACCATGAACAAATAATCAAACAAACAAAGCCAAACTTCTTAGATTTGCATATCAGGAGCAAAGTGAGTTATCAGACTAAGTACAGAGGTTAAAGAAGGTCATGAGAATGGTATAAATGACTATGACAGTCTTGTAGTTTCCAATTCACCAAGAAATTCCATAACTTTACTCTATAATCCAAATAGGGTTCCAAAATCCAATCCAAAGAGTATAAGAATCAAATTGAGATCACACAGGTCTAATTAGGATCAGAGAGTTGAAAGCAAGACAAAAAACCAGAGGAAAATATCAATCAAGCCAAAAATTTAGTTTCAAGTCATCTTACAGGGAATTTTCACTCCCTGTGAGACCCTCTAGGCGCAAAAATAAGGAATTTCTGTGCTCTAGGACACTGCAGAGGTGCGAAAATTAGGTTATTTTCGCTCCGTGGAACATAAGATGGTCACAAAAATTCATTGTAGGAGGAAGAGGGTGAAGGTATGAGAAGAAAATTATGGGTTTCATAAGTTTGCAAACCCATAGAACTTAATAATGAGGATCAAAATGGTGAATAAAGGTCCAAAACTGGTAAATAACAAAGATGAGAGTTCAAATCTTGAATATTTGATGGAAAAATGAAACCTGGGATGTCCCCAGTGGAGTCGCCAATTTATGTTCTAATAAATTCGTCCTATGGATAGTTAAACCTACTCAAAGATTACACTAAATTCAAACAAGCTTAATCTAAGACAGAAGTGAAACAAGTGGTTGTCTACTCTCCTAGATCTAGCACAACACACAAGTTTCAAATATTAAGAGGAGAATGAACCATGAAACTCACCTCGAATTCGTTGATTGTCCTAGCTCTAGCTTCACACTTGATCTCCAAGAATTGAACCTATTTAATCAAGACAAGAAACAAAACCTCCAAGTACTATATGGAATGGTTAATATCTAATTTATATAGAAAACATATCATGTATCTAACTAGAGCAAGAAACACAATATGGGAGAATCGGCCAAGTTTATATTAATGAAATCTAATAAGACCTTTACAAAGTTACCCTTGATGTCCAAGCAACAACTTCCACTTCCAATATTTTCCTCTTGCTACCTCTGCAAATCCCTTAAGACCATAGGTTTTATGCCTCCAATTGTTCTCCCCTAGCTCATGGATGGCCTCTCTCTTATAGGATTTGGGAGACCAACCACTAGGAGTGAATAATTGATCTAAGTGAGTGGAAGGTGGATCAAGGAGGTGAGTCATCCAAGGAAGGTGAGATTCGAGAGGAACATCCACCCCAAAAATATCTCCTTCAAATCCAAGATCCAAGTTTCAATGGATAAGGTAGTTAAGGGGATTTCTGCGCCCTCAACACTAAGCATAGCGCAAAAAAAAGTTATAATTTTTGCGCCCCTGCAGGCATGCAAGGCACGGAAATGTTGTAATTTTGTGCCTTGCAGCACTAGCAGGGCACAAACATATGGGAAAACAGGATCTTGCAAGGTGGCATTCGAACAAGAGGAGTTGTATTTTCCTCCAAGGAAGGTTAGTGAGGGGACCAAAAAGGTGTAACTGAGTCTCAACACTTGTTAGGAGGTAGGGCCACTAGGTTCTGCATGGTGGTATGACATGAAGACTCAGAATGGCGTCCAAAGTGGGACTTTGAGGTATAACAGCTACCCACTTTGAGAATATTAATGAGACTATGATTTTGGCTTCATATAATATCTTCACTTCCTTTTCTATAAGAGGGACTAGCATAGGGTTTATCCTTCTTAGTTTCTGCTTGAATTTTTTTTCACCTTCCTTTATCGGTATAGTATGATGTATGATAGATGTATCATATTCCTTTAAGTCTTCATAACACCATGCAAAAACATCAGAAAAAATTATCATTAAGTCAACATAATCATCTTTAGTACCTAGGGTTAGGGACTTAGACAACTTGACAATCTTAGGCTCCTCATCATCCCCAATGTTGCAATCCTCCACCTCACTGTGGTTTGGGAAAACTTTAGGGTTCTTGGCCATATCATTTTCATCAAACATATTTTCTATTGGAACTAACCCTTTTGGGATATAGTTGTTTTTTAACTGAAGAATCTCTTTATCCCCCATCGTTTTGAGGAACTTTGTTGGATCAGGTTCCCATTCTTCAGTTGCACAGTCTTCTTGATCAATATGGGTATTGGAAAACTCCTCTGTCATCTCTAGAAATTTATTTATTTGTTGATCATCTTCAAAGATTTTCCAATGTCTAGTATTGTCATGGATAGAAGGCATATTCTTTATATTGCTCATATAGGTCCTATTGGAATAAACATGGAGTTGTAACTTGCTAGCAGAACTGGCCAAGGTATCTACTATTGTGTTCTTCTCTCTAGGGATGAAGGAAATACTATGTTCTGTAAAGAAATTATCAAACATATCCGAAACAACATTCCTATAAGCTCTCATTTTGGGGTGTTTGGTCTCATAAATCCATTGACTTGTTGGATTACCAGTTATGCATCTCCATAAACCCTTATCTTTTTAGCTTTCAGATCCCTAAGTACATTCAACCCTAGCAGTAAAGCTTCATATTCTACTACATTGTTTGAGCAGTCAAACATCAATTTAAAGAATGTAACCTGGAGCATTTATTTCCTTTATCTGGGGGGATGATACATACTCCTGCCCCAGATCCTTCCTTTTTTACAGCCCTATCAAATCTCATAGTCCAGAGACCCTCTTTTTAGGCTGTAACTGTAACTTGTTGTTGTATTTCTAACTTATTTTCACTACCCTTTTCTACTTGTTGACCACTGTATTTTTCATCCTGTTGTCCACTGTCCTTTTTTCTTTCAGATATGTCAATACACTATATGCCTTTTTCATTATTAATTCCATCATTTGGTTTGAGGAGGTTAGAAATTTTCATATCTTCTTCTCCTAAACCAAGGTCATAACAAAATATTGAAGAGCCTATATCAGTATCTACAACAAATATGGGATGATTTTCAAGCTTACTTTTACTGCTTACAACATATGACAATCTATGTTCTCTATATAGTCTTGTGTTTTCTCCAAAAACAGGGATGGTGGCATAAGACATATCCATCTATAGTTTTCCCTTAAGTTTAGATTCCCAAGATCTCAATAACAACATCCCAAATTTGGGTTGAATGTCTGCCACTACTACATCCATTACCCCATTCTTCTGGGGGATCTGTGTCAGTGATACAACCATACCATTGATCAACTCTAAACATTGGACTCTTCTAGAGTAAAATGAGAATAGATATTTATAGGGTCTGGTGATTTCTAGTCCTAGACTTTCTACTACTGATTTTGGCATGAGGTTGTGTGAGGACCCTGAATCCAACATAGCATTGTGTACTATATGATCATGTATATTCAAACTGATATAAAATGGGGGAATGCCATATTCTTGAGGAATTTAACATAGGGTCCAAATAGAAGGGTGGGTTTATCATCATGTAGATTGAGAGTGTCTGGTTGTTTTCCCTCTTCTCCCTTCACTATTTTCAAAATCTGAGTCTTATATTATGTATTCTTTAACAATTCATTGAAAGGAAATGAGATCTTTATCTTGGATATTTCACTTTCTAAACTGAAAGAAGAATGATTCTTCTCTATTGTTTTCACATCACTTTCATCTTTCCCTTCTGGGATCTTTTTAGGAGCTTCAATTTTCTTTTCAGTTGTTTTATTAGGGACAAGGGGATTTGGATCACCCTTCTTAGGGATTTCCTTTTTGTTGTTGTTGAGAAGTAGATGGCTCAGTGGAAGCCTTTCCTTGGTCTATCATTACCTTTCTATTTATCAGGTTATGCTATCTTTGAAATTCAAAAATTGCATTTTGGAAGCCTCTTTGATATTGTTCAGACTCTGGCTCTTTTAGGCTGTTATCTAACTGTAGGTATGATTGATCATGTTCCTCTTTAGTTAAATATAATTGGGGTTGCATCTGATAAAAAAGTTCGATCTGATATTCAGTTTGTTCATCCTCCTCTTCTTCTGCTATCAAATTCTCGGCAAAGGATGGTATAATTGGCTGATTTTCTGTATTTCTAGGGTCCCTTGGCTCTCTCTTCCTACCTTGTGGAGTAGGAGGTCTCCTGTAATTTATGTTCCGAGCTTGGGGCTCAGGAGATTCTCTACCATGAGGTCTATTATCTAAGGACATCCTATCTGCCAGTTTTTCCATGGTTTTCATCATCTTCTCAAAATTGGTGTCAATATATTGGGAGGTGGAAGGCTGGCCTGTTTCATTGAATCTATTTTTCTTTGTTTCAATTATGTGCCTTATTTTTCCAGAGGCCATCAGATTAGCTTCTACTTCTACATCATATTTAAACATATAAGGTAGGGTATCATACCTTCTTTCTATTAACATGAAAGCAAAGTCATTGTCAAAACAGTTAGCATAGTGAATTTTGGTCACACCCATAGGTGGTTTGATGTCAACAGGGATAGAATTGTACATTTTCATGAACCTAGATGAAAATTCTTGGACCGTCTCAACATTAGTTTTCTTCATGGTTTCATATTGAGTGATAATTTGAAGATATTTTTGTTTATCCTTCCATCTGGCCAGGAAATCTTATTTTAGCCTCTCATAAGTCGAATACCTCCAACCGGAAGGGTTTTGAACCATTTCTTTAATTCCCCTAAAAAACTTTGGGCAAATAACCTAATCTTGACATCATCTTCATCTATTTCTTCAAGATCTATGAAGTCAATAAAATGGTCTACATGTTTCTATGCAGTACCACCTCCCTCTCCAGCATATATCATGAGGCGTTGGGAATAACCCAAAGGCAGATCATGGAGGTTGGCAGGGAGGGATAAAGGAGCAAATATAACAGCCATTGCTTTTAGGGTTTGATTGGAGATAGGAGGGTGGGTTGAAATAGGTACAGAAGCAGGATTAGGTATTATAACAATGTGACTTGGAATAGAAAAGGGGTGATCAGGATATTGGTATTCTCACTGGCTGCTCTAGTGAAGGGGAACAAGTCACTGCTTTCTTCTTTGGCCTGTAAACTCTCCCACAAAGCACTCAAACAATGGGTTTGGAACCTTTTCTGATAAAATAGGTTTTATTTCTTATCTATCTCAGATTTAGAACTAAATAAGGAATTTTCAAAATTTAAATCAAAAGAGACACTGTATATATCCCGGGATTCCCCTTTAAGTAAAGAGAAAGATCTAGTTAATGGAGGAATTCTTGTTTTTATTTTTTTGCTTTCCAGATAATCATTTCTGGAATTCATAATTATTTCAAGAAACTCACCAAGTGTCTCTTGTGGGACTGAAAATTTTGAATATTGGAGTCACCAAGGAAAATATCACAACCTTTATGTATTTGATCCTCTGTTTTCCCTTGGAGATCTAATTTGATTCTTTGTAATTCTTGTTCTGGGGTAAATAATTTCTCTCCCCAGTATGGTCTCCAGATGTTATCACTTAGTATTCTTCCAGGTTGCAATAGAAGGGATCATTGAGGTAACTATTTCAACTACAATCTTGTGGATGGAAACTAGCCTTTCCAAACACAGAGAGGGCTATCTCTCTATCACAACCCTTTCAGCGTGCAAAATGCCACTTTTATGGTTTTTTGTGGATTAATGGTGATGGATAGACCTTCAGATAAGGGTATTAGGGTTTGGGTTTTCAGTTGGTTAGGTTAAGGATATGAATATCACAAGGAATAGAGTCAAAATTTTAGGGTTTTCTGTCACATATGACTGATAGGAATATAATCTAAGGGGCAGAGGCAGGATAAATGAAGTTTTTTCAAGTCAAAAAGATATTAGCATGTGGTATTAGAAAGGGAAACAAATTCCATCACAGAATTAGAGCATTACAAATGAATTCTAACTTGCAATTTTAGAAGGAAAGGGTGGAGTATCTAATCATATGTATCTGAAGCATCAAACAATGGATGAATTTCAAACCATGTAACCTTGATTTAAACACTTTTAGAAGATGACAATCAATGGGAAATACTAACAAGGAAAACATTCACAGGAAATACAGACATCAAAACATTCATTTCTGGAATATCTGCTCCAAGATTAATTCTTTGCATTAATAAAAAAATTATGAGTTTCATTACATTGCTCAAAACTTTCTCATACAAAATCCCAACCCTTGGGTCTTCTTCAACACTTGCCTTTATAGGATTACAATAGTAAATAACTTCTTTACTACCTCATCCATATGTGGATGTTCATTAAAATCGAAAATATAATTGTTTGTGATACATCATATCTAACTATTAGTCTTATGGACTGTTTATTCAAAATAATAATACAAAATGCGAGTGATGTGGCTGTCTTCTTTCTTCACCAACTTCTTCTTCTTGAACTAGAGCTAAGCTTATGGGAAACTCCAGTGTGCTGCTAGTGCAAAACTCAAATTGTCAAACTGTCTATTATATTTTTAGATTGAGTTGTTCCAGGCTGATTTGTAGGGATTGACATATTGTGCTTTCTTTTGTCTTCAAATCAACCAATAGTTATGGAAGTTCGAGCCTTTAGCTAGTTGTGAATCCTTTAGGGGTGTAAGATTAATTTTTGTTTACCCCATTTTTCCAGGCTCTTCCATTGCTCTTGTGATGGTAGTTCGTTTTCCATCATTTTCTTTATCATGACCTCAAATTCAAAATGTATTATGGGTGATATGGGTAGTAGGGTATATATTGTTGTTGTGAAGATGTTCACCAATTCAAAATCAGCCCCTAGTTTATCTAGGATGAGCTTCCCTGTAACTTCTTTGTTAACATCCTCGAACTTGGCATGATCCATTAGGAATTTAACCATTAAAACTTTATATCCTTATCCTATCAATAATTTTCCATTTTCATCCCAAAATGATGGAAGGCCTTTTTCCTACAGCTTAGTTAAATATCCCTTGAACGTTTGGACCTATTTCAGCAAAATATCATCCCTAGCTTGCATATTTTTAACATGGGTTTGTTTTTCTATCACCTTCCTGGAAGCCATAATATCTTCTACTATGTCAACAACCTATAACTTTCTCATATCAGCATTAGTTAGAGGATATAGGAATTTTAGAGCATTTTGAGGGGTTTGCTCGGGCTTCTTGGGTACGTTCTCATTTACCACTTTAATTCTCTCTAAGGATTTACTCGCCAAAGCCTTCTTTTCTTCCATGAATTCAAGATGAGATCTGAACTTTGATACTTCTATGGATAGGATATCCCACTACTGATTCTTAGCCCCCTGCAAGGGTAGCTTTCCTTGGGCTTGGGCTTGTATCCTATCATATTTCTCTAGTAGTTTCTTATGATCTTCCAAGGTTTTGTCCTTCTCTTGCTCTATCTTTTTTATATTTTCCACATTCTTATATGTTTCTTTCTGGAGATTTTGTTTTTCTTCTTGCATCTTTTTAATTTCTCCATCCTTTAAGGAAGTTTTTGTCATATCTTTTATGGTTTCTTCAATAGAGCTAGAGGTATCCTAAGCTAGGATCACATGAATTCCCATGCTTCTATTTTCTAATTCATCCTTTGGTCTCTCCAATTCCTGAACTTGGTATTTGTACTTGATCACCTTGCCCTTGTAGGATTTCAACTCCTCTTCCAACTCTTCTTTTTCTTTCTCCATATTTGTTAGCTCAGCTAACTAGACATGCTGGGTGGAAAGGATCTTTAGCCTCTTTTTCAGGGTTTCAATTTCATTCTCTTTTACCTCTAGGATCTTTTTGACAGCTTGACTTTGATTTGAATCTGCTCCAACTGAGACCAAGTTAGTTTGCATCCTTTTTATTTGGCCCTAGTTGGCCTTATTTTCCACTTTCCCCTGCTTTATCTAAGCTTCTATTTTGGCTAAGCTGTTTTGCAGCTCATGAATTTTTATAGATGATTATAGTAAATCATCATATAGTATCCCTCCAATTTGTCTATGCAATTGGATTTTATCATGGAGACTGATTTGATCCAAGTCTATCTCTATTTTTAATACGTGTCCCTCAGTTAACACATCAAGCTTAAAGGTCCTTTTGTTCAGATATCTGGTTGACAACAACGATACTCTTTCTCCAGCTACCTTTTTTTATTGTGGCATCAAGCTACCAATTTTTTCAGCAACCTTCTCCTCTTTTTTTGCAAAATGAGCAAATACATATGACCTGCTTTGGTATTTGGAGCTTGAGTTGGCCTCTCCAATTTCTGCAAATGTCTGTGTATGCTGTAATAGTGGGGATTTCTCAATCCTTTTGACTTTTGTTTGAGCTGAAACTTATTTCTCAAGCACTATGAGATCCTGATAAAGATCTAACTTGGGATTTTTGCTAGAGCCTTGCTCATCTATTTCCATGCTTGTTACTTCAGATAAATCCCTCTTGTTAGATGTATTAGTCTTATCTCATCTGAAGTATTTCACTTTCTTTGGGAACCTGGTGTAACACTTGTGATATGCCCTGCTGGATGTCCTCTTCAGTAGACATTCTAATGTCTAGTTCCTCTTGAAATACTTCCAACAAGTTGGCTCTCTTCTCCAATTCTTCAATTCTTTGGTGCTGGAAAGCCTTGCATTTATTTTGTTGTTTTCTTTGGGAAATAATTTGACGGGGATCATAATTCACCCCTTCTACTTACTAGAACTCCATGGATTGGAACATCTTTTCAATGAGTTGAACTGCTGCTTTCTTCTTTACTATGAATGGCCCCATTTTGGAGGGGAATTTGATGTACATACCCTTTTTGAGAGATCCAAAATGCTCCTCTTCTGCCAGGATCCTCTGCCTCAGGAATTCTAGGGAAAAAATATATATGTTAGGAAGGATGGCATCATATAGGGTTTTCCTGTGAACCCATACATTCTGATTATAGTGAAATTGGAGTGTAGAAACAAGCCTCTTGCTCTAGTCTGTGGGGAAAATTGTAGTGCATTTTTCATCTCCTCTGTCACTGTAAGTAGCTCTTCATCAAATAGAAAACTATATATACTGGCCATAATTTTCTTAGAATAATACAAAAAGTTGAATCGTTGAGTTACGGTTGCAGAGAACAGTAGGCCTGATATGTTTAATAAGTCCTCATTTACAAAGTGGATTAGGTTGAAGAAATATTTTTGGTATTTGAAACGTTTTTGCATGTTGAAATTTATCATTTGGGAATGCATTCTCTCCGCAATAAGTTCATCAGACTTGAGTCTTGGTGGAGTCTCTGTCTCATTGACTTCAAATAGTATGCTCAATATAAACTCATTGACAACTTTGTCATCATCTTGCCTTAGGATTTGACTCAAGAGAGTAAAAACAGCTTGGGTAGCTTTAGTAAATAGCTTTGTATCTAGTGGAAAAGCTAAATTGGTTAGGGACTTACCAAGTTCAACAATTTTACAGACGAAGACATATTTGACTTCTGGGATAGATTCCTTGTATTCCCTAATCAGGATTTCATCTTCTATGGTGTTAGGGTTCAGATCGAATCCAGCCAGGAGGCTTAACATTTATCTGACGGTTCTGGCACTAATGGGGCAAATGATTTTTGATTCATTCTTAGCTAGGATTACTCTATCGGAAGCGGAATACTATTTCACACACCAATGCACCAACTCTGGAAAAGTAAGGGTTTCAGTCAAGGAAAAATCGAATAGATAAGAGCTGTAAACATTCAAAACATCTACTCCTAGGGATTTCTAGGCTCTGATTTTATCTTTGATGCAGGAAATTGAATCTCTAATAGGATTTGGATCATAAAACTCGACATCTTTATCAGTTATTAAATCCTCCCTAGGGTCTGATAATTTACATCGAACTGGAACCAATTCCATGGATTCCCCTTTAAAATTCAACTGAGAGCAATGATGAAGGGGGGTACTTAAATTTAACATGGAGAAATGGTAGCTGGAGATGTCCAGAGGATCAGGGGGAGTTGTTGTCAATTATGGAACCAAAGATTGTACCTATGACTGAAGACTCAATGCTTTATCCTCCAAAATTTTGAGTTTTTCATTTCCTTTTCCTTCGAATCCGAGATTTTAAACCTAGTTGCTGATTATTCCCAGTGTTGGATCTCAACCATAGATATCCCCCTTTTTTCTTTTTCTTTCGTTGGTGCCTTTAGGAGTGATGTGCGCCATTATTTTTCCTTCCTTCCAACCCACATTTTAGTAAGACGGTTGGTCTCATCTTGGATGGTTTGTGGTTTCGGAGGGAAGCTGGGAGCGTGTAATGTCCCCTCCTATCATACCAGCATGATAGAGAGGATCATTGTGCTACAACTGGGCATCTAGCCCCATAAATCATGAACCACTAAGCATTCCCATAATATAACAGAGACATAAGGATGCATATTTATCAGAAATCACAGCGGAATTAACTTATGAAATACACAATCATCACACATTCAAGATATTCATCAATTAAACAATTGCAAGATAGCACAAGAAAATACTTATCTTAATGAAGTAGTACCAAACAACTAGCTACGCTTCTGCAACGTTCCACCCAACCGCAGGCTAGTGTGCTCCTCAATCTCTCAGCACCACTGCCACCCCCGAGCCGGGCATGATCTCCACAAGGAAAAGGGGAAAACAGGCTCTCACATAGCCAAAGGTATATCAAAATCAGCCAAGCCAATCAGCAAATGGGGTTTCTCAGGTAAATAAGAGATGGGTGCATGTATCATCAAAAGCATAAGTGTTGGGCATGAGAAAAAAATGCTTCTATAGTGAAGTTCCCAACAAAGGGTTCCTGACCATTCCAGAAAATGTGGGCAACCAAAACGAAAAGGAGAAAATGGGAATTCAACCCCAGGAGAGCCGAATCATTTTCAGAAGAATGCTCATGGGAATTTCGTGGGAAGAAATGGCCTCCCTAACCCCAAAAATCGTGGCCCTCTTCTCCCATCCAATGAGCTAACCAAAAATGAGTTTACAGGCCTGGAAAAACGTAGGGAAAGGTGAACACGTGAAGGATCAACCCCAACAGGATCAGACTGCGTGAGAGGAAGAATGCCATCGTTGAAGAATGGCTTTTGGGCCAATTTCGTGGGGTTTTTCTTGCCCCACAAGCAAAAACACGATTTTCCAAGTTGATGGCTTGCCCATGCACGAAAATTGACAACCATACCTCTCCCATCCCAAGGCATTTATTGTCTCAACCAATTCTTGGAAGGATTAAGTGATTGGGTGCATGAGACCAAATGGGTAGTTGAGAGTTCATGGGTTTCCTCAATGAAATGGATTAACACCATGGGCTCAAGGGTTTGAATAATTTCCCTCCCTTTTCCTTGTAGAACCATGCCCTATCTCTTTTGTTGCATAGCATAGCCAGCTGTTGGTTTTCCATTAAATTTCGTATTTACATGATGTCTTAATTACATTGTGCTCCGCTAGCACAAGAACCATATGCATCTATTCTAATTGCCGATACATAAAACGATAAATCAATGGCGGGGCCTTGGCCGTGAGCTCCTCACCATGACTAAATAACAATATTTACATCATTTACAATATTAATGCAATAGGGTCAAGCTGGGGACATTACATTCCCCTCCCCTTGGAATAACACCGTCCTCGGTGTTCCAACACTTCGGAAAATAAATACCCACTTTACATATGTCCAAAATTCACAAAAACTTTGCAGATCTGCCCTGCATTCTGTTCTTTACATTGAACTTTCAGGACCAAGTCCTTTGATCTTCACGAGCTGCTCCTGCTGATTCGGATCTTCTAGCTCATCCATAATTCTGAAAGCTTTATGGCTGCTACCCTCTTGAGGTTCTCTTGTTGGCAGTTGCGGAGGTAATGATCCCCCTCACAATTCCAACACTTCACGGGTTGCTTCATCTTTATCTGCTCAATTTCCTTTTAGTCTTCCCACCTGGAGCGTTTCTTAATCGGACGATTGGATGAATGCTTCTTCACTGATCCACTTTTCTTTCCCTTGCTGATTGCTTTCATAATGCTTTTTACCTCTTTCTGCAGACGAATAGAGTCCTGCAAGACCTTGTGGTTCATCTTGTTCTGCTGCTTTTGCATCTTGAGCATCTCTCCAAGATTTTCTTGGGTCTTGGCAATTGTTTGAAGAAGACTTCCGGCCAATCCTAATAGCCCTTGGTCTGCCGCCATGGTCAATGGAGACAACTGACCACACTTTTCTCACTAGCACACCTGCCTGTACCGACTGCAACCAATTGATTCAATTTCACCTGTGAAATTCATCATTACAATTCTTGTTAGGTCAATCATAACCAAAAACATTAAAAATCAGTCAATGGTTTTTCCCCAGTTGACATGGATAGTCCATGCTTTACTCATGAGACTCCCACACTTTTTATGCTTTCCCAACATACACATGAATTCCTTCATGTTTATCCATTCACAGGAAATTCATTACTTAGCATTCACAATTCACTTTAATCAAATAAACACACTTTTACTTTCATTCATGCATGCATTCAGCATTTTTTTCTAATTCTATAATTGCATCAATAAAAGGGAAAGAGAGAGAGCAGTAAGAGTTTCTCCTCTTAGTCTTGTTCCATTCTGGAACCCACATCACCATGGTGGTTTTCATGCTCCTATCCTCTTTCACTTCAACGTGAATGCTTGACCTTCCCTTCTTGGCTATGACACGTAGTGTCTATGGTCTATTCTAGACCTCTCAACCATGGAGTTTCTCCACTTGGTTGGTCTAACTCTTGGCTGCTAGGACTCACACAGCTCCACTAGCCCCATATTTCATTACTGCTCATGCTGAGCTCTTTAGGGTGGTTACATGTCCACATGCGTCCTTAAGATGCTTCAAGGCTCTTGCTTCCAACAATACCCGCGTTGGATGTCTTCACTTTATTCCATAGGGCCCTTCTGTGCTTTACAAGCCTTGGATCTCCTATGGGTATAATAACGAATGTTGGGATAGCACGCAGGCTACTCCTCAACATCAAGTAATCAATGCTCAACCAGCCACTTTCTAGATTTACCAAGCATCTTTCAGTTCTTTCAAGGTCCTTGCTTCCTGCATTGACCAAGGTTTCCAACAAAGAAGCAATAATGCATCAGCTCACAGTTGCAATATTTATGCTTGAAAATTTCAGTTTTTTTTTTTTTTCTCAAATAAGAAAGGAATGATATTGAATACTTATCTGTATTGTGCATTTCCTCGCTACTCCACAGGTTTCCTTCTCTGCTTTACAAGCCTTGGATCACCTGTGGGGTGGATGCTTGGCTAGCACACATGCTACTCCACAACATCATCCGAATAGGCAATGCCAAGCCAGTACGCCGACTGGGTTTATCAGGCATCCCTAAAATTAGTATGCTAAGCCAGTGCGCTGACTGGGTTTATCAAGCATTTCAAAATCAGTATGCTAAGCCAGTACGCCGACTGGGTTTATCAAGCATTTCAAAATCAGTATGCTAAGCCAGTACGCCGACTGGGTTTATCAAGCATTTCAAAATCAGTATGCTAAGCCAGTACGCCGACTGGGTTTATCAAGCATTTCAAAATCAGCATGCTAAGCCAGTACGCTGACTGGGTTTATCAAGCATCTAGCAACCATTCGTCACAACTCCCAAATAACCAATGCCAAGCCAGTACGCTGACTGGGTTTATCAGGCATACAACAACCATTCGTCACAACTCCCAAATAACCAATGCCAAGCCAGTACGCCGACTGGGTTTATCAGGCATACAACAACCATTCGTCACAACTCCCAAATAACCAATGCCAAGCCAGTACGCCGACTGGGTTTATCAGGCATACAACAACCATTCGTCATAACTCCCAAATAGCCAATGCCAAGCCAGTACGCCGACTGGGTTTATCAGGCATACAACAACCATTCGTCACAACTCCCAAATAACCAATGCCAAGCCAGTACGCCGACTGGGTTTATCAGGCATACAACAACCATTCGTCACAACTCCCAAATAACCAATGCCAAGCCAGTACGCCGACTGGGTTTATCAGGCAATATGAACAACATAATATGATTACGTGCCTCCTTCTCTTTGTGCAACCGGTGGTTCCCTCCAGGAACTCCATAGGTGACTCACTTGACTGCAGGCTAGCATGGCCCCACAATACCCACTCACACTACACAAGGATGATACCCCTTTTCTGCAACACAGCTCCTCGGGCCTATCCATCCCTTCTAGTGTCCTTTAGTGTGAGCGTAGAAAGGTTACCACTGCCCATACAGTCCTCTTTGAGCACCCTTCTTCACTTTTCCCCTTACGTGCAACACCAAGTTGCATTTGTGTAAGCTGTTAGCACAAGTAGGATAAGCAGGCTCATCAGTATTACTGCCCAAAAATTGTAATCATATTTCATATCATTCACTATCAAGTATTGAAACACCAGGAATGCGTCCATTCTCTTAGGGTGTAGTCAATATTGAAAACCATACCATGACCCAGCACCAGAAAAGGTGTGCACCCACTTTCTGATGTGTGCCATGTAGGCCCTAATCATACTCAAGCAGTCTGGAACAATAATGAAATAATAAAACATGCTCTGCATATTAAATCTAATAATTTAGACATGCATGTTCTTTTCTAGGGTCACAGAATACTCATTCATTTTGCATATGTGTCTCACATGCCTTCTGGGCATAGCTTTACCATCTCACTTTCATGGTTTACCGACATGCTGTTTGGTTGAGACAATGGTGTTTCACCCGAAACCCATTTCCAAAGCATGGAATCCTTCCTATCTAGTTTGGATTCTGCAGGCCATCACACATGATCTTCCTGCAATGTGTCATCCTGGCACACTTTATCAAATAGCCAAACAGTCAGCAACATTTAGCAATAAGCTTCAAATATGATTGTTCTATAACCAATCAATAGCATTAATAATTAAATTCAATATGAATTTACAATTCTGTCTACTACAGAAATTGGTTTTCTTATCCATGAGGCTATCCTCATATTGTTTGGCTCCTGTAAGTGACACCACTCTACCCGTTATGGCCTTATGCCCGCTGCCATACGGGAGCATCCCCTTACAGCATGTCCTCCTGACACATTTTCATATAAGCCAAACAGTCATTAGCAATTATTAGCAAAATTTCAAATCCGAAACAATTACAAATCTGATATTTACAACTGTTCTTACTAACAGAACTTAGAGCTCTCAACCATGAGATTCCTTCTCATAAGATCTAGATCAAATTTCATGGTCATATCATTCATACAACTCTGTCCTTCCACGGAGCATTCTAGCATCCCATCGATCATGATTGGGATCTTCATGCACTTACTATTCTGCATTCATAACAGCCCATGAAATGGTCCTAGAATTATCATCAATTCATCATTTCATTCATTATTTATTTTGCAATGACATATGTATCATCCCTATGCATTCATACAATGCATCACAAGATTATAAAATATCTTAATGCACATCTACTCAATGCTACCTTGCATTGTTTCATGAGTACTATGCATTCAAGCATATTATGACCGAAACATGACTATCTCATCTAACTTGCATTACCATAATTAGGACCACCAGTCCTCACTTGCTTGGGTTATTAAGCACATATCCAATCATACGCATGGCATGATATAAATTCACATGGATGCATTGAGATTTCTAAACAGTCATAGGGTGTAAGGGTCATCCCCTTCACTTACCCACACCTCACCAAGCTTGGTAGGTTAACAGCCCCAGTCGATATTCAATATTACATGCAAATTTGCTCAACATAGTTCAAACATAGTTGAAGAGGTCTTACCAAATCCCCTTTCAACATTCATGCAATTTGGCACCAATAATCATTACCTGCATGGTTACCATTAACATCGTCTGATGTCACCTGATCAGTTGGCCTCTTACCAAGGCTGCTCAGTCTTTTTCCAACTTTATGATCACAGATTTGTTGTGCCATCCTTTCTGCATAAGGTTGTTGGCTTCATGCAAGAACATCCTTAGAACGTTTGGCCATGCTCTTTGTTATCTCTGGTCCTACAACCAATACCAACATCAATAGTGATTATCAACCACAATATTCTCCATTAGTGGTTTATTGCATATGCCGACTTCATTATTCTACCAATGTGCAATATCCCATTTATGCACAAGCATTTCTATATGCGCTATGCAGTTTGTTAAGATGCCATCTAGTGCATATACATCTATGTAATCTTTTACATTTTTTAACATTTTTATGCCATATGAAAACTTCATAATTATAAGTATGATAACAACCAGAGGTTTAAGAAATTCTTCCCTTTTCGATGCCTCATCGTGACATGGAATTCCTCTTCCATATCCTGCAATTGTAGAAATTGCGCATATTGACAACAAAATTTGTTTGTCAAAACAGCCGCTGGCACTCTTCTGCACTAAATATCTATGATATATATAGACATCCTTCAAACTCTGGTCATGCATCATTGTTCCCTGTTGGACAAGCTTTCCAATGCCTGTCTTCATGCTCCATTCTGACATCAGGTGCAGGAATTGCATCCTTTCAAAAATGACAACTTTCACTCCCATTCTGCACATTTTACACAGCTGCATTCTATTCTCAGAAATTCACAAATTAATTTATGCACATGGAAAATGCCATACTGACAACTCATCAAGTCACGAACAACGACATATGAGGAGAAAACAAAAAGGGGGTCAAGGGGGCTTTTTTACAAATAATGCCCCTGTCGCGGGGCGGTTCGTTGAATCCTACCGCAATGGGCGGGGCGATAGGCTGGAGGCTTCCGCAACTGGCGGAGCGATAGGATGAAAGTTTCTGCAATGGGCGGGGTGATAGTTTGGAGGCTTCTGCAACTGGCGGTTCACTGCATGCTCCCGCAACTGCGGGACAGTTGGCTGTAGCCTTCTGCAATTGCGGGGCGCTTCGGTGATGGCTTCCGCAATTGCGGAGCAGTTCGTCGAACGCTTCCGCAATGGCGAGGCAATTTGCCGAACACTCGCGCAATTGCGGAGCCATTCGGTGAAGGCTTCCGCAGTTGCGGAGCTATTCGACGAATGCTCCCGCAATTGCGGAGCCATTCGGCGAAGGCTTCCGCAGCTTCGGAGACGTTCGCGGAATGCTTCCGGGGTTTTCGGGCGGTTCTTGCGAAAAACTTTTGCGGAACGACTTGAGGAATGCTTCCGCAATTTCGGAACGATTTGCCAAAGTCTTCCGCAATTGCGGAACGATTCGGCGAAGTCTTCCGCAGTTGCGGAACAATTCGCCGAAGTCTTCCGAAACTTCGAAACGACTCGCCGAACTCTTCCGCGTTGCGGAACGATTCACGGAATCCTTCCAAAATTTTGGAAGAGAATTCCTTCCGCAATTTCGGAAGAGATTTCCTTCCGAAAATTCCCTTTTCACACCGACACTTAGAAAAATTTTCTCTTAAACAAAATTTTTCTCCACTGTTTCGGAGCCGTTGGCTGAATTCTTCCGCAATTTCGGGAAGGTTCGCGGAATCCTTCTGCAATTTCGGGAAGGTTCGCCGAACTCTTCCGCAATTGCGGGAAGGTTCGCGACACCTTTCCGAAATTTCGGAACGACTTCCCGAAACGGCTTAAAACAAAATTTTTTCAAACACAGACTTAAAACAGACATTTTCAAAAAAACCGACTTAAGAAAATTTTGAAATTTTCCCCTGTAATTGCTATCAGGTTTGGCCCATAGAGGCCCAATGCTGCAACGCAGCTCTGATAACAAATGTAATGTCCACTCCTATCATACCAGCATGATAGAGAGGATCATTGTGCTACAACTGGGCATCTAGCCCCATAAATCGTGAACCACTAAGCATTCCCATAATATAACAGAGATATAAGGATGCATATTTATCAGAAATCACAGCGGAATTAACTTATGAAATACACAATCATCACACATTCAAGATATTCATCAATTAAACAATTGCAAGATAGCACAAGAAAATACTTATCTTAATGAAGTAGTACCAAACAAATAGCTACGCTTCTGCAACGTTCCACCCAACCGTAGGCCAGTGTGCTCCTCAATCTCTCAGCACCACTGCCACCCTTGAGCCGGGCATGATCTCCACAAGGAAAAGGGGAAAACAGGCTCTCACATAGCCAAAGGTATATCAAAATCAACCAAGCCAATCAGCAAATGGGGTTTCTCAGGCGGATAAGAGATGGGTGCATGTATCATCAAAAGCATAAGTGTTGGGCATGAGAAAAAAATGCTTCTATAGTGAAGTTCCCAACAATGGGTTCCTGACCATTCCAGAAAACGTGGGCGACCAAAACGAAAAGGAGAAAATGGGAATTCAACCCCAGGAGAGCAGAATCGTTTTCAGAAGAATGCTCATGGGCATTTCGTGGGCAGAAACGGCCTCCCTAACCCCAAAAATCGTGGCTCTCTTCTCCCATCCAATGAGCTAACCAAAAACGAGTTTGCAGGCCTGGAAAAACGTAGGGAAAGGTGAAAACGTGAAGGATCAACCCCAACAGGCTCAGACTGCGTGAGAGGAAGAATGCCATCGTTGAAGAATGGCTTTTGGGCCAATTTCGTGGGGGTTTTCTTGCCCCACAAGCAAAAACACGATTTTCCAAGTTGATGGCTTGCCCATGCACGAAAATTGACAGCCATACCTCTCCCATCCCAAGGAATTTATTGTCTCAACCAATTCTTGGAAGGATTAAGTGATTGGGTGCATGAGACCAAATGGGTAGTTGAGAGTTCATGGGTTTCCTCAATGAAATGAATTAACACCATGGGCTCAAGGGTTTGAATAATTTCCCTCCCTTTTCCTTGTAGAACCATGCCCTATCTCTTTTGTTGCATAGCGTAGCCAGCTGTTGGTTTTCCATTAAATTTCGTATTTACATGATGTCTTAATTACATTGTGCTCCGCTAGCACAAGAACCATATGCATCTATTCTAATTGCCGATACATAAAACGATAAATCAATGGCGGGGCCTTGGCCGTGAGCTCCTCACCATGACTAAATAACAATATTTACATCATTTACAATATTAATGCAATAGGGTCAAGCTGGGGACATTACAGAGCGGTTTTGTCTCCAGCGAAGTCTTCCAAGAGTCCGCTGCGTGGAGGGCGGTAAATATTTCGCACCACCGCACTACTTCTTTGGAAAAATTCTTTTGTGGTCATCAATCTGACTTTCTCTTTGAATCTAGGTCGCCTGTGTTTGAAACTATACTTCCGCCCATGGAATTTCATCCCATTTTCTTGGCCCCTTATGCCGGTCCTTGTTTGATAGTATCTCATGATATTTTCATCATGAACCCTTTATTTTATGTGTCTTATTAACCCCATTGAACTCCCTTTCAACAAATTTTTAGGGAATCTTTTCTACCTTCTTTAGAGTAGAATCCTAGTGGGCAGGCCTAAAATTATGTAGGGGGTGCCTTTATTTCCTTTGTGGGATCTATTTTGAGGTGATAACACAATGTATCATTGACCACACAGTTTGTGCTGCCACATGTGAGATCCTCCACCATATGAGAATCATGCAAACTCTCTTCCAATATTTCATCCCTCTCACTACATTTATCCTTAACACTAAAAATTTGAGCCTCATCACTAGTGGACTCAACCATGCCAATATTCTCCCTTGAAGTGGCTGCAATCTCATGATGACCCAAAGAAATGTAAAAAATAGAATTTGGCTCATACCTTTGCATCACATAATTCTCTTTATGTGGCAGATCTATGGTGGTTTGTTCTTCTTCCAAACTCTCTAGTTCACACCCAACTAGTGTGTGATTGTCTTATGCTTCACTATGAATCTCAATTGGTGACTGGAAATTTGATTTATGTTCCTCTTTGGGATCTGATCCAAAATATGTCTCACCATCATTAATAGGATCAATATCCTTTGCAGTGATCTTGAAATAATGAACAAATAAATTGGGACACGTATAACAGCTACCCACTTTGAGAATATTAATGAGACTATGATTTTGGCTTCATATAATATCTTCACTTCCTTTTCTATAAGAGGGACTAGCATAGGGTTTATCCTTCTTAGTTTCTGCTTGAATTTTTTTTCACCTTCCTTTATCGGTATAGTATGATGTATGATAGATGTATCATATTCCTTTAAGTCTTCATAACACCATGCAAAAACATCAGAAAAAATTATCATTAAGTCAACATAATCATCTTTAGTACCTAGGGTTAGGGACTTAGACAACTTGACAATCTTAGGCTCCTCATCATCCCCAATGTTGCAATCCTCCACCTCACTGTGGTTTGGGAAAACTTTAGGGTTCTTGGCCATATCATTTTCATCAAACATATTTTCTATTGGAACTAACCCTTTTGGGATATAGTTGTTTTTTAACTGAAGAATCTCTTTATCCCCCATCGTTTTGAGGAACTTTGTTGGATCAGGTTCCCATTCTTCAGTTGCACAGTCTTCTTGATCAATATGGGTATTGGAAAACTCCTCTGTCATCTCTAGAAATTTATTTATTTGTTGATCATCTTCAAAGATTTTCCAATGTCTAGTATTGTCATGGATAGAAGGCATATTCTTTATATTGCTCATATAGGTCCTATTGGAATAAACATGGAGTTGTAACTTGCTAGCAGAACTGGCCAAGGTATCTACTATTGTGTTCTTCTCTCTAGGGATGAAGGAAATACTATTTTCTGTAAAGAAATTATCAAACATATCCGAAACAACATTCCTATAAGCTCTCATTTTGGGGTGTTTGGTCTCATAAATCCATTGACTTGTTGGATTACCAGTTATGCATCTCCATAAACCCTTATCTTTTTAGCTTTCAGATCCCTAAGTACATTCAACCCTAGCAGTAGAGCTTCATATTCTACTACATTGTTTGAGCAGTCAAACATCAATTTAAAGAATGTAACCTGGAGCATTTATTTCCTTTATCTGGGGGGATGATACATACTCCTGCCCCAGATCCTTCCTTTTTTACAGCCCTATCAAATCTCATAGTCCAGAGACCCTCTTTTTAGGCTGTAACTGTAACTTGTTGTTGTATTTCTAACTTATTTTCACTACCCTTTTCTACTTGTTGACCACTGTATTTTTCATCCTGTTGTCCACTGTCCTTTTTTCTTTCAGATATGTCAATACACTATATGCCTTTTTCATTATTAATTCCATCATTTGGTTTGAGGAGGTTAGAAATTTTCATATCTTCTTCTCCTAAACCAAGGTCATAACAAAATATTGAAGAGCCTATATCAGTATCTACAACAAATATGGGATGATTTTCAAGCTTACTTTTACTGCTTACAACATATGACAATCTATGTTCTCTATATAGTCTTGTGTTTTCTCCAAAAACAGGGATGGTGGCATAAGACATATCCATCTATAGTTTTCCCTTAAGTTTAGATTCCCAAGATCTCAATAACAACATCCCAAATTTGGGTTGAATGTCTGCCACTACTACATCCATTACCCCATTCTTCTGGGGGATCTGTGTCAGTGATACAACCATACCGTTGATCAACTCTAAACATTGGACTCTTCTAGAGTAAAATGAGAATAGATATTTATAGGGTCTGGTGATTTCTAGTCCTAGACTTTCTACTACTGATTTTGGCATGAGGTTGTGTGAGGACCCTGAATCCAACATAGCATTGTGTACTATATGATCATGTATATTCAAACTGATATAAAATGGGGGAATGCCATATTCTTGAGGAATTTAACATAGGGTCCAAATAGAAGGGTGGGTTTATCATCATGTAGATTGAGAGTGTCTGGTTGTTTTCCCTCTTCTCCCTTCACTATTTTCAAAATCTGAGTCTTATATTATGTATTCTTTAACAATTCATTGAAAGGAAATGAGATCTTTATCTTGGATATTTCACTTTCTAAACTGAAAGAAGAATGATTCTTCTCTATTGTTTTCACATCACTTTCATCTTTCCCTTCTGGGATCTTTTTAGGAGCTTCAATTTTCTTTTCAGTTGTTTTATTAGGGACAAGGGGATTTGGATCACCCTTCTTAGGGATTTCCTTTTTGTTGTTGTTGAGAAGTAGATGGCTCAGTGGAAGCCTTTCCTTGGTCTATCATTACCTTTCTATTTATCAGGTTATGCTATCTTTGAAATTCAAAAATTGCATTTTGGAAGCCTCTTTGATATTGTTCAGACTCTGGCTCTTTTAGGCTGTTATCTAACTGTAGGTATGATTGATCATGTTCCTCTTTAGTTAAATATAATTGGGGTTGCATCTGATAAAAAAGTTCGATCTGATATTCAGTTTGTTCATCCTCCTCTTCTTCTGCTATCAAATTCTCGGCAAAGGATGGTATAATTGGCTGATTTTCTGTATTTCTAGGGTCCCTTGGCTCTCTCTTCCTACCTTGTGGAGTAGGAGGTCTCCTGTAATTTATGTTCCGAGCTTGGGGCTCAGGAGATTCTCTACCATGAGGTCTATTATCTAAGGACATCCTATCTGCCAGTTTTTCCATGGTTTTCATCATCTTCTCAAAATTGGTGTCAATATATTGGGAGGTGGAAGGCTGGCCTGTTTCATTGAATCTATTTTTCTTAGTTTCAATTATGTGCCTTATTTTTCCAGAGGCCATCAGATTAGATTCTACTTCTACATCATATTTAAACATATCAGGTAGGGTATCATACCTTCTTTCTATTAACATGAAAGCAAAGTCATTGTCAAAACAGTTAGCATAGTGAATTTTGGTCACACCCATAGGTGGTTTGATGTCAACAGGGATAGAATTGTACATTTTCATGAACCTAGATGAAAATTCTTGGACCGTCTCAACATTAGTTTTCTTCATGGTTTCATATTGAGTGATAATTTGAAGATATTTTTGTTTATCCTTCCATCTGGCCAGGAAATCTTATTTTAGCCTCTCATAAGTCGAATACCTCCAACCGGAAGGGTTTTGAACCATTTCTTTAATTCCCCTAAAAAACTTTGGGCAAATAACCTAATCTTGACATCATCTTCATCTATTTCTTCAAGATCTATGAAGTCAATAAAATGGTCTACATGTTTCTATGCAGTACCACCTCCCTCTCCAGCATATATCATGAGGCGTTGGGAATAACCCAAAGGCAGATCATGGAGGTTGGCAGGGAGGGATAAAGGAGCAAATATAACAGCCATTGCTTTTAGGGTTTGATTGGAGATAGGAGGGTGGGTTGAAATAGGTACAGAAGCAGGATTAGGTATTATAACAATGTGACTTGGAATAGAAAAGGGGTGATCAGGATATTGGTATTCTCACTGGCTGCTCTAGTGAAGGGGAACAAGTCACTGCTTTCTTCTTTGGCCTGTAAACTCTCCCACAAAGCACTCAAACAATGGGTTTGGAACCTTTTCTGATAAAATAGGTTTTATTTCTTATCTATCTCAGATTTAGAACTAAATAAGGAATTTTCAAAATTTAAATCAAAAGAGACACTGTATATATCCCGGGATTCCCCTTTAAGTAAAGAGAAAGATCTAGTTAATGGAGGAATTCTTGTTTTTATTTTTTTGCTTTCTAGATAATCATTTCTGGAATTCATAATTATTTCAAGAAACTCACCAAGTGTCTCTTGTGGGACTGAAAATTTTGAATATTGGAGTCACCAAGGAAAATATCACAACCTTTATGTATTTGATCCTCTGTTTTCCCTTGGAGATCTAATTTGATTCTTTGTAATTCTTGTTCTGGGGTAAATAATTTCTCTCCCCAGTATGGTCTCCAGATGTTATCACTTAGTATTCTTCCAGGTTGCAATAGAAGGGATCATTGAGGTAACTATTTCAACTACAATCTTGTGGATGGAAACTAGCCTTTCCAAACACAGAGAGGGCTATCTCTCTATCACAACCCTTTCAGCGTGCAAAATGCCACTTTTATGGTTTTTTGTGGATTAATGGTGATGGATAGACCTTCAGATAAGGGTATTAGGGTTTGGGTTTTCAGTTGGTTAGGTTAAGGATATGAATATCACAAGGAATAGAGTCAAAATTTTAGGGTTTTCTGTCACATATGACTGATAGGAATATAATCTAAGGGGCAGAGGCAGGATAAATGAAGTTTTTTCAAGTCAAAAAGATATTAGCATGTGGTATTAGAAAGGGAAACAAATTCCATCACAGAATTAGAGCATTACAAATGAATTCTAACTTGCAATTTTAGAAGGAAAGGGTGGAGTATCTAATCATATGTATCTGAAGCATCAAACAATGGATGAATTTCAAACCATGTAACCTTGATTTAAACACTTTTAGAAGATGACAATCAATGGGAAATACTAACAAGGAAAACATTCACAGGAAATACAGACATCAAAACATTCATTTCTGGAATATCTGCTCCAAGATTAATTCTTTGCATTAATAAAAAAATTATGAGTTTCATTACATTGCTCAAAACTTTCTCATACAAAATCCCAACCCTTGGGTCTTCTTCAACACTTGCCTTTATAGGATTACAATAGTAAATAACTTCTTTACTACCTCATCCATATGTGGATGTTCATTAAAATCGAAAATATAATTGTTTGTGATACATCATATCTAACTATTAGTCTTATGGACTGTTTATTCAAAATAATAATACAAAATGTGAGTGATGTGGCTGTCTTCTTTCTTCACCAACTTCTTCTTCTTGAACTAGAGCTAAGCTTATGGGAAACTCCAGTGTGCTGCTAGTGCAAAACTCAAATTGTCAAACTGTCTATTATATTTTTAGATTGAGTTGTTCCAGGCTGATTTGTAGGGATTGACATATTGTGCTTTCTTTTGTCTTCAAATCAACCAATAGTTATGGAAGTTCGAGCCTTTAGCTAGTTGTGAATCCTTTAGGGGTGTAAGATTAATTTTTGTTTACCCCATTTTTCCAGGCTCTTCCATTGCTCTTGTGATGGTAGTTCGTTTTCCATCATTTTCTTTATCATGACCTCAAATTCAAAATGTATTATGGGTGATATGGGTAGTAGGGTATATATTGTTGTTGTGAAGATGTTCACCAATTCAAAATCAGCCCCTAGTTTATCTAGGATGAGCTTCCCTGTAACTTCTTTGTTAACATCCTCGAACTTGGCATGATCCATTAGGAATTTAACCATTAAAACTTTATATCCTTATCCTATCAATAATTTTCCATTTTCATCCCAAAATGATGGAAGGCCTTTTTCCTACAGCTTAGTTAAATATCCCTTGAACGTTTGGACCTATTTCAGCAAAATATCATCCCTAGCTTGCATATTTTTAACATGGGTTTGTTTTTCTATCACCTTCCTGGAAGCCATAATATCTTCTACTATGTCAACAACCTATAACTTTCTCATATCAGCATTAGTTAGAGGATATAGGAATTTTAGAGCATTTTGAGGGGTTTGCTCGGGCTTCTTGGGTACGTTCTCATTTACCACTTTAATTCTCTCTAAGGATTTACTCGCCAAAGCCTTCTTTTCTTCCATGAATTCAAGATGAGATCTGAACTTTGATACTTCTATGGATAGGATATCCCACTACTGATTCTTAGCCCCCTGCAAGGGTAGCTTTCCTTGGGCTTGGGCTTGTATCCTATCATATTTCTCTAGTAGTTTCTTATGATCTTCCAAGGTTTTGTCCTTCTCTTGCTCTATCTTTTTTATATTTTCCACATTCTTATATGTTTCTTTCTGGAGATTTTGTTTTTCTTCTTGCATCTTTTTAATTTCTCCATCCTTTAAGGAAGTTTTTGTCATATCTTTTATGGTTTCTTCAATAGAGCTAGAGGTATCCTAAGCTAGGATCACATGAATTCCCATGCTTCTATTTTCTAATTCATCCTTTGGTCTCTCCAATTCCTGAACTTGGTATTTGTACTTGATCACCTTGCCCTTGTAGGATTTCAACTCCTCTTCCAACTCTTCTTTTTCTTTCTCCATATTTGTTAGCTCAGCTAACTAGACATGCTGGGTGGAAAGGATCTTTAGCCTCTTTTTCAGGGTTTCAATTTCATTCTCTTTTACCTCTAGGATCTTTTTGACAGCTTGACTTTGATTTGAATCTGCTCCAACTGAGACCAAGTTAGTTTGCATCCTTTTTATTTGGCCCTAGTTGGCCTTATTTTCCACTTTCCCCTGCTTTATCTAAGCTTCTATTTTGGCTAAGCTGTTTTGCAGCTCATGAATTTTTATAGATGATTATAGTAAATCATCATATAGTATCCCTCCAATTTGTCTATGCAATTGGATTTTATCATGGAGACTGATTTGATCCAAGTCTATCTCTATTTTTAATACGTGTCCCTCAGTTAACACATCAAGCTTAAAGGTCCTTTTGTTCAGATATCTGGTTGACAACAACGATACTCTTTCTCCAGCTACCTTTTTTTATTGTGGCATCAAGCTACCAATTTTTTCAGCAACCTTCTCCTCTTTTTTTGCAAAATGAGCAAATACATATGACCTGCTTTGGTATTTGGAGCTTGAGTTGGCCTCTCCAATTTCTGCAAATGTCTGTGTATGCTGTAATAGTGGGGATTTCTCAATCCTTTTGACTTTTGTTTGAGCTGAAACTTATTCCTCAAGCACTATGAGATCCTGATAAAGATCTAACTTGGGATTTTTGCTAGAGCCTTGCTCATCTATTTCCATGCTTGTTACTTCAGATAAATCCCTCTTGTTAGATGTATTAGTCTTATCTCATCTGAAGTATTTCACTTTCTTTGGGAACCTGGTGTAACACTTGTGATATGCCCTGTTGGATGTCCTCTTCAGTAGACATTCTAATGTCTAGTTCCTCTTGAAATACTTCCAACAAGTTGGCTCTCTTCTCCAATTCTTCAATTCTTTGGTGCTGGAAAGCCTTGCATTTATTTTGTTGTTTTCTTTGGGAAATAATTTGACAGGGATCATAATTCACCCCTTCTACTTACTAGAACTCCATGGATTGGAACATCTTTTCAATGAGTTGAACTGCTGCTTTCTTCTTTACTATGAATGGCCCCATTTTGGAGGGGAATTTGATGTACATACCCTTTTTGAGAGATCCAAAATGCTCCTCTTCTGCCAGGATCCTCTGCCTCAGGAATTCTAGGGAAAAAATATATATGTTAGGAAGGATGGCATCATATAGGGTTTTCCTGTGAACCCATACATTCTGATTATAGTGAAATTGGAGTGTAGAAACAAGCCTCTTGCTCTAGTCTGTGGGGAAAATTGTAGTGCATTTTTCATCTCCTCTGTCACTGTAAGTAGCTCTTCATCAAATAGAAAACTATATATACTGGCCATAATTTTCTTAGAATAATACAAAAAGTTGAATCGTTGAGTTACTGTTGCAGAGAACAGTAGGCCTGATATGTTTAATAAGTCCTCATTTACAAAGTGGATTAGGTTGAAGAAATATTTTTGGTATCTGAAACGTTTTTGCATGTTGAAATTTATCATTTGGGAATGCATTCTCTCCGCAATAAGTTCATCAGACTTGAGTCTTGGTGGAGTCTCTGTCTCATTGACTTCAAATAGTATGCTCAATATAAACTCATTGACAACTTTGTCATCATCTTGCCTTAGGATTTGACTCAAGAGAGTAAAAACAGCTTGGGTAGCTTTAGTAAATAGCTTTGTATCTAGTGGAAAAGCTAAATTGGTTAGGGACTTACCAAGTTCAACAATTTTACAGACGAAGACATATTTGACTTCTGGGATAGATTCCTTGTATTCCCTAATCAGGATTTCATCTTCTATGGTGTTAGGGTTCAGATCGAATCCAGCCAGGAGGCTTAACATTTATCTGACGGTTCTGGCACTAATGGGGCAAATGATTTTTGATTCATTCTTAGCTAGGATTACTCTATCGGAAGCGGAATACTATTTCACACACCAATGCACCAACTCTGGAAAAGTAAGGGTTTCAGTCAAGGAAAAATCGAATAGATAAGAGCTGTAAACATTCAAAACATCTACTCCTAGGGATTTCTAGGCTCTGATTTTATCTTTGATGCAGGAAATTGAATCTCTAATAGGATTTGGATCATAAAACTCGACATCTTTATCAGTTATTAAATCCTCCCTAGGGTCTGATAATTTACATCGAACTGGAACCAATTCCATGGATTCCCCTTTAAAATTCAACTGAGAGCAATGATGAAGGGGGTACTTAAATTTAACATGGAGAAATGGTAGCTGGAGATGTCCAGAGGATCAGGGGGAGTTGTTGTCAATTATGGAACCAAAGATTGTACCTATGACTGAAGACTCAATGCTTTATCCTCCAAAATTTTGAGTTTTTCATTTCCTTTTCCTTCGAATCCGAGATTTTAAACCTAGTTGCTGATTATTCCCAGTGTTGGATCTCAACCATAGATATCCCCCTTTTTTCTTTTTCTTTCGTTGGTGCCTTTAGGAGTGATGTGCGCCATTATTTTTCCTTCCTTCCAACCCACATTTTAGTAAGACGGTTGGTCTCATCTTGGATGGTTTGTGGTTTCGGAGGGAAGCTGGGAGCGTGTAATGTCCCCTCCTATCATACCAGCATGATAGAGAGGATCATTGTGCTACAACTGGGCATCTAGCCCCATAAATCATGAACCACTAAGCATTCCCATAATATAACAGAGACATAAGGATGCATATTTATCAGAAATCACAGCGGAATTAACTTATGAAATACACAATCATCACACATTCAAGATATTCATCAATTAAACAATTGCAAGATAGCACAAGAAAATACTTATCTTAATGAAGTAGTACCAAACAACTAGCTACGCTTCTGCAACGTTCCACCCAACCGCAGGCTAGTGTGCTCCTCAATCTCTCAGCACCACTGCCACCCCTGAGCCGGGCATGATCTCCACAAGGAAAAGGGGAAAACAGGCTCTCACATAGCCAAAGGTATATCAAAATCAGCCAAGCCAATCAGCAAATGGGGTTTCTCAGGTAAATAAGAGATGGGTGCATGTATCATCAAAAGCATAAGTGTTGGGCATGAGAAAAAAATGCTTCTATAGTGAAGTTCCCAACAAAGGGTTCCTGACCATTCCAGAAAATGTGGGCAACCAAAACGAAAAGGAGAAAATGGGAATTCAACCCCAGGAGAGCCGAATCATTTTCAGAAGAATGCTCATGGGAATTTCGTGGGAAGAAATGGCCTCCCTAACCCCAAAAATCGTGGCCCTCTTCTCCCATCCAATGAGCTAACCAAAAATGAGTTTACAGGCCTGGAAAAACGTAGGGAAAGGTGAACACGTGAAGGATCAACCCCAACAGGATCAGACTGCGTGAGAGGAAGAATGCCATCGTTGAAGAATGGCTTTTGGGCCAATTTCGTGGGGTTTTTCTTGCCCCACAAGCAAAAACACGATTTTCCAAGTTGATGGCTTGCCCATGCACGAAAATTGACAACCATACCTCTCCCATCCCAAGGCATTTATTGTCTCAACCAATTCTTGGAAGGATTAAGTGATTGGGTGCATGAGACCAAATGGGTAGTTGAGAGTTCATGGGTTTCCTCAATGAAATGGATTAACACCATGGGCTCAAGGGTTTGAATAATTTCCCTCCCTTTTCCTTGTAGAACCATGCCCTATCTCTTTTGTTGCATAGCATAGCCAGCTGTTGGTTTTCCATTAAATTTCGTATTTACATGATGTCTTAATTACATTGTGCTCCGCTAGCACAAGAACCATATGCATCTATTCTAATTGCCGATACATAAAACGATAAATCAATGGCGGGGCCTTGGCCGTGAGCTCCTCACCATGACTAAATAACAATATTTACATCATTTACAATATTAATGCAATAGGGTCAAGCTGGGGACATTACATTCCCCTCCCCTTGGAATAACACCGTCCTCGGTGTTCCAACACTTCGGAAAATAAATACCCACTTTACATATGTCCAAAATTCACAAAAACTTTGCAGATCTGCCCTGCATTCTGTTCTTTACATTGAACTTTCAGGACCAAGTCCTTTGATCTTCACGAGCTGCTCCTGCTGATTCGGATCTTCTAGCTCATCCATAATTCTGAAAGCTTTATGGCTTCTACCCTCTTGAGGTTCTCTTGTTGGCAGTTGCGGAGGTAATGATCCCCCTCACAATTCCAACACTTCACGGGTTGCTTCATCTTTATCTGCTCAATTTCCTTTTAGTCTTCCCACCTGGAGCGTTTCTTAATCGGACGATTGGATGAATGCTTCTTCACTGATCCACTTTTCTTTCCCTTGCTGATTGCTTTCATAATGCTTTTTACCTCTTTCTGCAGACGAATAGAGTCCTGCAAGACCTTGTGGTTCATCTTGTTCTGCTGCTTTTGCATCTTGAGCATCTCTCCAAGATTTTCTTGGGTCTTGGCAATTGTTTGAAGAAGACTTCCGGCCAATCCTAATAGCCCTTGGTCTGCCGCCATGGTCAATGGAGACAACTGACCACACTTTTCTCACTAGCACACCTGCCTGTACCGACTGCAACCAATTGATTCAATTTCACCTGTGAAATTCATCATTACAATTCTTGTTAGGTCAATCATAACCAAAAACATTAAAAATCAGTCAATGGTTTTTCCCCAGTTGACATGGATAGTCCATGCTTTACTCATGAGACTCCCACACTTTTTATGCTTGCCCAACATACACATGAATTCCTTCATGTTTATCCATTCACAGGAAATTCATTACTTAGCATTCACAATTCACTTTAATCAAATAAACACACTTTTACTTTCATTCATGCATGCATTCAGCATTTTTTTCTAATTCTATAATTGCATCAATAAAAGGGAAAGAGAGAGAGCAGTAAGAGTTTCTCCTCTTAGTCTTGTTCCATTCTGGAACCCACATCACCATGGTGGTTTTCATGCTCCTATCCTCTTTCACTTCAACGTGAATGCTTGACCTTCCCTTCTTGGCTATGACACGTAGTGTCTATGGTCTATTCTAGACCTCTCAACCATGGAGTTTCTCCACTTGGTTGGTCTAACTCTTGGCTGCTAGGACTCACACAGCTCCACTAGCCCCATATTTCATTACTGCTCATGCTGAGCTCTTTAGGGTGGTTACATGTCCACATGCGTCCTTAAGATGCTTCAAGGCTCTTGCTTCCAACAATACCCGCGTTGGATGTCTTCACTTTATTCCATAGGGCCCTTCTGTGCTTTACAAGCCTTGGATCTCCTATGGGTATAATAACGAATGTTGGGATAGCACGCAGGCTACTCCTCAACATCAAGTAATCAATGCTCAACCAGCCACTTTCTAGATTTACCAAGCATCTTTCAGTTCTTTCAAGGTCCTTGCTTCCTGCATTGACCAAGGTTTCCAACAAAGAAGCAATAATGCATCAGCTCACAGTTGCAATATTTATGCTTGAAAATTTCAGTTTTTTTTTTTTTTTCTCAAATAAGAAAGGAATGATATTGAATACTTATCTGTATTGTGCATTTCCTCGCTACTCCACAGGTTTCCTTCTCTGCTTTACAAGCCTTGGATCACCTGTGGGGTGGATGCTTGGCTAGCACACATGCTGCTCCACAACATCATCCGAATAGGCAATGCCAAGCCAGTACGCCGACTGGGTTTATCAGGCATCCCTAAAATTAGTATGCTAAGCCAGTGCGCTGACTGGGTTTATCAAGCATTTCAAAATCAGTATGCTAAGCCAGTACGCCGACTGGGTTTATCAAGCATTTCAAAATCAGTATGCTAAGCCAGTACGCCGACTGGGTTTATCAAGCATTTCAAAATCAGTATGCTAAGCCAGTACGCCGACTGGGTTTATCAAGCATTTCAAAATCAGCATGCTAAGCCAGTACGCTGACTGGGTTTATCAAGCATCTAGCAACCATTCGTCACAACTCCCAAATAACCAATGCCAAGCCAGTACGCTGACTGGGTTTATCAGGCATACAACAACCATTCGTCACAACTCCCAAATAACCAATGCCAAGCGAGTACGCCGACTGGGTTTATCAGGCATACAACAACCATTCGTCACAACTCCCAAATAACCAATGCCAAGCCAGTACGCCGACTGGGTTTATCAGGCATACAACAACCATTCGTCATAACTCCCAAATAGCCAATGCCAAGCCAGTACGCCGACTGGGTTTATCAGGCATACAACAACCATTCGTCACAACTCCCAAATAACCAATGCCAAGCCAGTACGCCGACTGGGTTTATCAGGCATACAACAACCATTCGTCACAACTCCCAAATAACCAATGCCAAGCCAGTACGCCGACTGGGTTTATCAGGCAATATGAACAACATAATATGATTACGTGCCTCCTTCTCTTTGTGCAACCGGTGGTTCCCTCCAGGAACTCCATAGGTGACTCACTTGACTGCAGGCTAGCATGGCCCCACAATACCCACTCACACTACACAAGGATGATACCCCTTTTCTGCAACACAGCTCCTCGGGCCTATCCATCCCTTCTAGTGTCCTTTAGTGTGAGCGTAGAAAGGTTACCACTGCCCATACAGTCCTCTTTGAGCACCCTTCTTCACTTTTCCCCTTACGTGCAACACCAAGTTGCATTTGTGTAAGCTGTTAGCACAAGTAGGATAAGCAGGCTCATCAGTATTACTGCCCAAAAATTGTAATCATATTTCATATCATTCACTATCAAGTATTGAAACACCAGGAATGCGTCCATTCTCTTAGGGTGTAGTCAATATTGAAAACCCTACCATGACCCAGCACCAGAAAAGGTGTGCACCCACTTTCTGATGTGTGCCATGTAGGCCCTAATCATACTCAAGCAGTCTGGAACAATAATGAAATAATAAAACATGCTCTGCATATTAAATCTAATAATTTAGACATGCATGTTCTTTTCTAGGGTCACAGAATACTCATTCATTTTGCATATGTGTCTCACATGCCTTCTGGGCATAGCTTTACCATCTCACTTTCATGGTTTACCGACATGCTGTTTGGTTGAGACAATGGTGTTTCACCCGAAACCCATTTCCAAAGCATGGAATCCTTCCTATCTAGTTTGGCTTCTGCAGGCCATCACACATGATCTTCCTGCAATGTGTCATCCTGGCACACTTTATCAAATAGCCAAACAGTCAGCAACATTTAGCAATAAGCTTCAAATATGATTGTTCTATAACCAATCAATAGCATTAATAATTAAATTCAATATGAATTTACAATTCTGTCTACTACAGAAATTGGTTTTCTTATCCATGAGGCTATCCTCATATTGTTTGGCTCCTGTAAGTGACACCACTCTACCCGTTATGGCCTTATGCCCGCTGCCATACGGGAGCATCCCCTTACAGCATGTCCTCCTGACACATTTTCATATAAGCCAAACAGTCATTAGCAATTATTAGCAAAATTTCAAATCCGAAACAATTACAAATCTGATATTTACAACTGTTCTTACTAACAGAACTTAGAGCTCTCAACCATGAGATTCCTTCTCATAAGATCTAGATCAAATTTCATGGTCATATCATTCATACAACTCTGTCCTTCCACGGAGCATTCTAGCATCCCATCGATCATGATTGGGATCTTCATGCACTTACTATTCTGCATTCATAACAGCCCATGAAATGGTCCTAGAATTATCATCAATTCATCATTTCATTCATTATTTATTTTGCAATGACATATGTATCATCCCTATGCATTCATACAATGCATCACAAGATTATAAAATATCTTAATGCACATCTACTCAATGCTACCTTGCATTGTTTCATGAGTACTATGCATTCAAGCATATTATGACCGAAACATGACTATCTCATCTAACTTGCATTACCATAATTAGGACCACCAGTCCTCACTTGCTTGGGTTATTAAGCACATATCCAATCATACGCATGGCATGATATAAATTCACATGGATGCATTGAGATTTCTAAACAGTCATAGGGTGTAAGGGTCATCCCCTTCACTTACCCACACCTCACCAAGCTTGGTAGGTTAACAGCCCCAGTCGATATTCAATATTACATGCAAATTTGCTCAACATAGTTCAAACATAGTTGAAGAGGTCTTACCAAATCCCCTTTCAACATTCATGCAATTTGGCACCAATAATCATTACCTGCATGGTTACCATTAACATCGTCTGATGTCACCTGATCAGTTGGCCTCTTACCAAGGCTGCTCAGTCTTTTTCCAACTTTATGATCACAGATTTGTTGTGCCATCCTTTCTGCATAAGGTTGTTGGCTTCATGCAAGAACATCCTTAGAACGTTTGGCCATGCTCTTTGTTATCTCTGGTCCTACAACCAATACCAACATCAATAGTGATTATCAACCACAATATTCTCCATTAGTGGTTTATTGCATATGCCGACTTCATTATTCTACCAATGTGCAATATCCCATTTATGCACAAGCATTTCTATATGCGCTATGCAGTTTGTTAAGATGCCATCTAGTGCATATACATCTATGTAATCTTTTACATTTTTTAACATTTTTATGCCATATGAAAACTTCATAATTATAAGTATGATAACAACCAGAGGTTTAAGAAATTCTTCCCTTTTCGATGCCTCATCGTGACATGGAATTCCTCTTCCATATCCTGCAATTGTAGAAATTGCGCATATTGACAACAAAATTTGTTTGTCAAAACAGCCGCTGGCACTCTTCTGCACTAAATATCTATGATATATATAGACATCCTTCAAACTCTGGTCATGCATCATTGTTCCCTGTTGGACAAGCTTTCCAATGCCTGTCTTCATGCTCCATTCTGACATCAGGTGCAGGAATTGCATCCTTTCAAAAATGACAACTTTCACTCCCATTCTGCACATTTTACATAGCTGCATTCTATTCTCAGAAATTCACAAATTACTTTATGCACATGGAAAATGCCATACTGACAACTCATCAAGTCACGAACAACGACATATGAGGAGAAAACAAAAAGGGGGTCAAGGGGGCTTTTTTACAAATAATGCCCCTGTCGCGGGGCGGTTCGTTGAATCCTACCGCAATGGGCGGGGCGATAGGCTCGAGGCTTCCGCAACTGGCGGAGCGATAGGATGAAAGTTTCCGCAATGGGCGGGGTGATAGTTTGGAGGCTTCTGCAACTGGCGGTTCACTGCATGCTCCCGCAACTGCGGGACAGTTGGCTGTAGCCTTCTGCAATTGCGGGGCGCTTCGGTGATGGCTTCCGCAATTGCGGAGCAGTTCGCCGAACGCTTCCGCAATGGCGAGGCAATTTGCCGAACACTCGCGCAATTGCGGAGCCATTCGGTGAAGGCTTCCGCAGTTGCGGAGCTATTCGACGAATGCTCCCGCAATTGCGGAGCCATTCGGCGAAGGCTTCCGCAGCTTCGGAGACGTTCGCGGAATGCTTCCGGGGTTTTCGGGCGGTTCTTGCGAAAAACTTTTGCGGAACGACTTGAGGAATGCTTCCGCAATTTCGGAACGATTTGCCAAAGTCTTCCGCAATTGCGGAACGATTCGGCGAAGTCTTCCGCAGTTGCGGAACAATTCGCCGAAGTCTTCCGAAACTTCGAAACGACTCGCCGAACTCTTCCGCGTTGCGGAACGATTCACGGAATCCTTCCAAAATTTCGGAAGAGAATTCCTTCCGCAATTTCGGAAGAGATTTCCTTCCGAAAATTCCCTTTTCACACCGACACTTAGAAAAATTTTCTCTTAAACAAAATTTTTCTCCACTGTTTCGGAGCCGTTGGCTGAATTCTTCCGCAATTTCGGGAAGGTTCGCGGAATCCTTCTGCAATTTCGGGAAGGTTCGCCGAACTCTTCCGCAATTGCGGGAAGGTTCGCGACACCTTTCCGAAATTTCGGAACGACTTCCCGAAACGGCTTAAAACAAAATTTTTTCAAACACAGACTTAAAACAGACATTTTCAAAAAAACAGACTTAAGAAAATTTTGAAATTTTCCCCTGTAATTGCTATCAGGTTTGGCCCATAGAGGCCCAATGCTGCAACGCAGCTCTGATAACAAATGTAATGTCCACTCCTATCATACCAGCATGATAGAGAGGATCATTGTGCTACAACTGGGCATCTAGCCCCATAAATCGTGAACCACTAAGCATTCCCATAATATAACAGAGATATAAGGATGCATATTTATCAGAAATCACAGCGGAATTAACTTATGAAATACACAATCATCACACATTCAAGATATTCATCAATTAAACAATTGCAAGATAGCACAAGAAAATACTTATCTTAATGAAGTAGTACCAAACAAATAGCTACGCTTCTGCAACGTTCCACCCAACCGTAGGCCAGTGTGCTCCTCAATCTCTCAGCACCACTGCCACCCTTGAGCCGGGCATGATCTCCACAAGGAAAAGGGGAAAACAGGCTCTCACATAGCCAAAGGTATATCAAAATCAACCAAGCCAATCAGCAAATGGGGTTTCTCAGGCGGATAAGAGATGGGTGCATGTATCATCAAAAGCATAAGTGTTGGGCATGAGAAAAAAATGCTTCTATAGTGAAGTTCCCAACAATGGGTTCCTGACCATTCCAGAAAACGTGGGCGACCAAAACGAAAAGGAGAAAATGGGAATTCAACCCCAGGAGAGCAGAATCGTTTTCAGAAGAATGCTCATGGGCATTTCGTGGGCAGAAACGGCCTCCCTAACCCCAAAAATCGTGGCTCTCTTCTCCCATCCAATGAGCTAACCAAAAACGAGTTTGCAGGCCTGGAAAAACGTAGGGAAAGGTGAAAACGTGAAGGATCAACCCCAACAGGCTCAGACTGCGTGAGAGGAAGAATGCCATCGTTGAAGAATGGCTTTTGGGCCAATTTCGTGGGGGTTTTCTTGCCCCACAAGCAAAAACACGATTTTCCAAGTTGATGGCTTGCCCATGCACGAAAATTGACAGCCATACCTCTCCCATCCCAAGGCATTTATTGTCTCAACCAATTCTTGGAAGGATTAAGTGATTGGGTGCATGAGACCAAATGGGTAGTTGAGAGTTCATGGGTTTCCTCAATGAAATGAATTAACACCATGGGCTCAAGGGTTTGAATAATTTCCCTCCCTTTTCCTTGTAGAACCATGCCCTATCTCTTTTGTTGCATAGCGTAGCCAGCTGTTGGTTTTCCATTAAATTTCGTATTTACATGATGTCTTAATTACATTGTGCTCCGCTAGCACAAGAACCATATGCATCTATTCTAATTGCCGATACATAAAACGATAAATCAATGGCGGGGCCTTGGCCGTGAGCTCCTCACCATGACTAAATAACAATATTTACATCATTTACAATATTAATGCAATAGGGTCAAGCTGGGGACATTACAGAGCGGTTTTGTCTCCAGCGAAGTCTTCCAAGAGTCCGCTGCGTGGAGGGCGGTAAATATTTCGCACCACCGCACTACTTCTTTGGAAAAATTCTTTTGTGGTCATCAATCTGACTTTCTCTTTGAATCTAGGTCGCCTGTGTTTGAAACTATACTTCCGCCCATGGAATTTCATCCCATTTTCTTGGCCCCTTATGCCGGTCCTTGTTTGATAGTATCTCATGATATTTTCATCATGAACCCTTTATTTTATGTGTCTTATTAACCCCATTGAACTCCCTTTCAACAAATTTTTAGGGAATCTTTTCTACCTTCTTTAGAGTAGAATCCTAGTGGGCAGGCCTAAAATTATGTAGGGGGTGCCTTTATTTCCTTTGTGGGATCTATTTTGAGGTGATAACACAATGTATCATTGACCACACAGTTTGTGCTGCCACATGTGAGATCCTCCACCATATGAGAATCATGCAAACTCTCTTCCAATATTTCATCCCTCTCACTACATTTATCCTTAACACTAAAAATTTGAGCCTCATCACTAGTGGACTCAACCATGCCAATATTCTCCCTTGAAGTGGCTGCAATCTCATGATGACCCAAAGAAATGTAAAAAATAGAATTTGGCTCATACCTTTGCATCACATAATTCTCTTTATGTGGCAGATCTATGGTGGTTTGTTCTTCTTCCAAACTCTCTAGTTCACACCCAACTAGTGTGTGATTGTCTTATGCTTCACTATGAATCTCAATTGGTGACTGGAAATTTGATTTATGTTCCTCTTTGGGATCTGATCCAAAATATGTCTCACCATCATTAATAGGATCAATATCCTTTGCAGTGATCTTGAAATAATGAACAAATAAATTGGAAGTGAATTCACCTCCCACATTGCCAACAACCTAATGATGGGATGTTGGATCTTCAGATGTGCCTGGTTCCTCACTTAAGAGACTGTTGTTCCTCTCATGCTCATCGGATGGTTTATATTTAAACATGGGATTTCTTCTTCCTATATCATGAGAGTATCTGGATGTTCCCTTAGCCATTGGCTCCTTAGGAAAACTTACATATGTAATTTGTGGTTCAGTCTTCTCCACTTCGTGGATCTCTGATCTTGCTTCAATGATACCCTCCTCTAGGAAAATTGATGCATCTTCATTCTTGGTTGTACTAGGATCAACTCTTTTGAGATGAAGTTTTGGAAGCACCTTTTTGAAGCAAGCAAGGAAAGCTGAGCTGAGCGCAGTTCAGAAACACAATTTTGGCTAAGTATTGAGGATGTTGCGAAGTTGCACGCAACATCCAACTTTTGACCAAACTGCGGAGTTGCGTGCAGCGTCAAAGTTTTGGTCGTGATGCGAAGACCAATACTGCACCGAAGCAGTGCTGCGGAGTTAGGAGGCCACGTGGAGCCAGCAAAGCAGTGTGCTAGACAAGTATCAAGTGTAGCTACCGGCTCGACCGGTAGTAGCCATTTTTGGAAAGATATTTCAGGATTGCAGAGCAGCGGATGTAAGCAAAACAGGAAGGCGGTCGTGCATGGGTTGTTAAGGAAAGCGACGTTTGGCACGCTTAGAAGGTAAAACCGTTAGAGAGAAACGGTTCGACAGAAGCAGCCTATAGGCACGCGTGTGACAGGAAGGCCGATAGCAACAAAATGAGGACGTGGAGATCTGCCATGATCAAGCAAATGCTACCAGGAGCCAGCAAGCCGATTTTGGAAAAGTGGTGCAGTTTTGGAAACCCTTAGGGTTTTGGGTTTTAGGTCTTCGACATTGTACAGACATGACCTTCAGGCATGATCTATTTAAGAGGGAATTTTTGTATGGGATGGGGGTTCTCGGATTGTTGTTATCTTTTTGGATTATTGTTATTCTTTTGTTGTTGCTGAGAACTTAAGGAGATAACCTTTTTGTATTGAAAAATCTCTCAGAGTTGAGAATATTGTATAGGCTCTCTAGCTGTGTGCGCGGAGACCTAGCTGAGAGAAAGAAGAGTCTGCAGCTGAGTGCACAGACTAAGAATGGTTGCTCCATCCCTTTTGAAAGAAATATATTACCAACCGTTCTTGTGGATGTAGCTTTCCATCCGAGTAAGTGAACCACGTTAAATCCTGTGTTATATGATGATGTTTATGAATGAATGACTGTCTGTATTTTCTATAGAATGAATACTTGAATGTTTCCTTGCATGCTATAATATGAGAACTTTGATATGCATTTACCAATAGGAGAAGTTTGGGAATGATATGCTAGGTTCCACGGAAGCAGATGAATGGCAAACATTTCAATTCTACGTTAAGGTTGTGAATCAGTCATTTAAGTTTAAATACTTTCTTAAGCACAATGAAGGAACGCAGCACAGTTAATCATGTTTATCATTTCAATTCACATTGTAATAATCCAAGTTCTAGAATGAACACTAGAAAGATAACCAGTATGTGCCTGAATGAATGGATGAGTGATATTCATTTCAGTGCCTTAACGTTTCCAAGATCTTCCAAGTAGAGGATAAGTGTGGGTGACTCGCAGTTCCAGAAGAAGAGTCGCAGCAGTAAGAAACCCTTAGTGCGGGCCGTAGTGTTTCCTCCACCGTGTAGTACTGCTCGCAGCATAGATCCCGCTACGCACCGCATCATTTTTCCTCGTAGCGCCATCCTTCTGTCCTGTGCTGCGTAGCTTGTTCAGATAAACAACTTATCATTTACTATGGAAACCTGATTCCACAGTACCCCATAAGATACACCTCGGGTGAGACCTCAATCTGCTCGCAGGTTATTGCCGAAAGGGCCGGTGTGAAGGGGTTTTTTTGGTCAAAGAGAGAACCACAAAGAACTTGGGTCTAATTGGAAACCTATGGGTCAATTTAAGCCAACAAATGGTTCCGTTGTCGCGCTAGAATCCATGATGAGTTGAAATGGTTCCGTTGTCGTGCTAAAATCCATGATGAGTTGAAATAGTTCCATTGAGCTGCAATCACAATGTGTGAAGAAGAATATCAGTTCCCCGAAGGATCTGACTATTGGCATCCTGAAAAGACAGAAATCCTAGCTTGGTAGGATAAGACCATAAGCGATTTTAATAGACAAGAAAATAGACATCCGCATCTAAGCGACACATAGTGGTCGGATAGATATCTGTTGGATGACATTCATGAGATCTTTTGGGCATCGTTTCTAAACAAGCTGCATGCGTGGATATCATGACTTGTAGAGAAGAAAAATTGTTTCCAAGGAGGATTTCCTACGGAGTGGACTCCCGAGCTCACAGCGCAGCTTAAAGCATTAGACAGCCCATTGTCACACGCAGTTGATTATTGGGTCGATCATATGCTAGAAGGATTTGTAACTGAATTTGCTGTAGACACACTCAAATCCTACAGCCAAGCAGAAGCACATTTTTTCGGAGGATTCCAAGGTAAGTTTCTGAACAATCGCAGTCTATACATTAAGATGCTGTTAGCTGAGAAAGGTGTTCTAAGAATGCAGTAATATGCTTGAAGTTTGTCATGATAAATAGTACATATATTGATTCTGATGAAGAGACACATACTCTTAGAAGTGGTAAGAGATATAAAATTAATAAGAATCCAGAAGGCCCTAAACTTCATATAGATACTAAGATCCCTTGCGATCTTGATAGCGAAGTTGCACAACCATTTACCCCTGAGAATCCGCCGACTGCACAACCCATGCCACCCTTATTGCATAACCCACCCACTATGCAGCCCACCCCGCAAAATACTCAGCCTAGTCCATCTCTCCCGATAGTCCCATTTGTATTTACTGCGTAGATCCCTTTACACCAGCCATGCACTAATCCCGGCGCTCCACCACCTAATAGCATAATGGAAAACACTGATATGAAACTGCCAATATTCAGAGGAACTGGCCTAGAAGACCCTGATCAGCATTGGTTCCTTTGTGAAGCCGTATGGAGTGTAAGACAAATTCAGGATGATACCGTGAAGCAAGCACAGCTCATCACCACTTTTAGGGATAGAGTGCTATATTGGTTTATGAAATACTCTACCGTACAGCTGAGAACCCTCGCAGAAATTAAAGTCGCGCTGGTGGCGAAGTTCAAGAAACCTAAGTCTGAGTCTCAGTGTATAACTGAGCTGAAGGAAATAAAGTAGAGACCAACTGAAATGGTCTGGGAATTTAATCAGAAATTTAAGACCTTACTAGACCAAGTAAGTTTTGTTATACCACCAAAACAACATAAAGAATTGTTCATTACTGTGCTGTTACCTCATATTAGATTACCATTGATGCAGCAGAAGGTTCTATCTCAAGCAGAGGCCTTGGAAATTGCAATGAAGCTAAAAGCTTCGTCGATTGGTGATACTAGTTCTGGGATGTCTCAGATCCAGAACCAGCTGACCACCCTGACACTTGAACTGCAAAGTATGAAAAATGGTAAATAACAAAGATATGAACCTAGACAGGAGGTCTGGTGTACAAGTTGTAAAGGAGAAGGTCATGACCATGAGCATTACCCTCTATTCCATGACTATATTAACAGTGGTGCACCTAGCCCATTAAATCATAATCAAGCCCCATGGTGTGAAATTTGAAGAACCACAGGACACAGACCTGAAGACTGTTACCTCATCCAAAAATATGTGAAAACTCCTAAGAATTTATAATGCAATTTCTGTAAATCAGTTGGACATGATGAATCCAACTGCCACGCATATGAATTAATGAATGAAAGAAAAAGGGATATGGACTCAATGCGAGGCGCTGGCTTGTACCGCGTACAAGAAGATACCCAACCAAAACAAGAAAATGCACAATATGACCAAGGAGGATACAGAGGTCGTGGTGGTGTATACCACAGCAGAGGAAGAAATGATGGTCTAGCACAAGGAAGAGGCCGTGGCCAAGTCATTTGTTATAAATGTGGCCAACCCGGGCATGTGTCTAGAGATTGTGTTAACCCATGCACTATGTGAAACTATTGTAAATCGTTTGAGCATGTCATTGAAGATTACCCAGTATTAGAGGTGGAAATGCAGAAGAGAAGACGAACAGAGGCTCTGAATCCAAACGTCCAATGGATCGCAGTCGATAATAGACCAGTGGGTCCGAGCATCAATGTAGTCACGTGCAGTGGAACTGAGATAGGCCACGACAGAGGAGCGGAAGCTTCAACATCAGGGGAGGCACATACGAAGAATGATCCCCTTGAAACAGTATGGATAAGGAAAGCTCCAGGAAAAGCACCCCCTCTTAACCTACAAAAGAACAAGGAGATCTGCATTGACGTGTGGGATACCTTTAGAGAACCAGGAGATAAGTCATCAAGGATCCCGCTGCGCAGTGAAACATCACATGTTGAAGACATGCCGACCCCGTATGATACAACAAGTACTGCGACAGATGTCCGTACTTCTGTTGCGCAGTTCTTGTGAAGCTGCATGAAGTTACTAAAAAGTGAAAAAGCCATAGTAGAGCTCTAGAAGCTTATCAACCAGTATGAACCTCAGATTGCAACAGAAACTCCAGATAGCGTTGTACATCATATAAGGAAGCACAAAAGAACAGGCTGAGAGATGAGGCTTACTGCGCAGATAGGAGATTTTGAAATGGATGAATTCATCCTTGATTTGGGATCAGAAGTGAATGTCTTGACTAAGCAAACATGGCAGTAGATGGGTTGACCAAAGTTGCTCTGGTCACCTATCCAGTTACGAATGGCTAATTAGGAGAAGGTCATACCTTTTGGCTGCTTAGCTAATGTAGTAGTTGACATTGATGGAGTACAGAGTCATGCAGACTTTGAGGTTATTGAAATTGTGGATGATAGTCAACATTTTCTAGCAATATTGGGAATTAATTGGGCTATGGATAACTTGGCTATCATAAACTTGAAGATAAAGAAGATGATCTTTGAAGGGAAGCATCTTAGGGTCATCGCACCATTGGATCCTAAATATGGTGATAGATACAATGAGCCGATTCAGGAGGAATCCCAAGCTCAAGATTTAGACCAACTATACCAGCTGAATGCGAACAAGGAAGACTACATTAATCCTACTGCGGACGGTACGCTCAGCTGGTGATGTGACACTTCTTGTATCTCTGACTCGGATACAGGACTGGAGAATTGGCAAAGCCGTATGCATGAAGTATCAGCAAGAAGATGTGCACAGGTTACAAAATCACTACGCTGGATCAGAAAAGAGGTGAGTCCTATTCCCACATATGATGGTTCTACTAATGTTTATAGTTTCATAAGGGAATATACTGCAGTTATACTAGATGAGCATAGACTGCCAGCTTTAGATATAGCATTGCGAGATACACCTGCTAGATGGTGGAATGCACATAAGAAAACATTGACCACTTGGGATCAATGCAGAACTAAGATGCAGATCTGGTTCGCCGAAAAGGTTACCTTATGCTTTGAAAATTATAATGGACAGATAGACCCTAGTCAGCACATTGAAATCTGTTCAAAGGCATGGGTGGAAAGACCACTTACAGAATGGGTACATTTATTTGTACATACATTGGATGCGGGTATCCCAGAAAAATGGTACCTAGACCTAGAGTTGCGCAGTGAACTCACTGATTGGGAGCTGCTTGCTGGGAACTTCCGGAAGGACTTCAGTTTTGAAGACGAGAATCCACTAATCCATGAAGCATTATAGCTAATCAAGAAGCACATATTCCAGGACGACTGCCATCATCAAAACATAACATTGAAGGAGTTTTTTGGGACAGAGTGCTTTCCCACGCACCTATAGTTAGAATGGAAGGAACATGAAGAGCACTTGATTGAGTGTTACAACTTAGCTAAAGATACCAATGATACAAATGAAGATGATGAGGACAACCCACGCAACATAGATATACCGAAATCAGAAGGCATGCATGAGGTAGAAGGACCTCCATTGGAAATCCTAGATATGACTGGACCAGTAAAAACACAAAAAGTGAACATTGACACAGACAAAGAGCCGAAGTTTGCATCAATAGGAGATTATTGGGACGATCAGACTATTGCAGAGATCGCAGATACCTTACATGAGTATCAGGAACTATTTCCAACAAAATTTATAGAGATGAAAGGAATTTTGGGAGACCTAGGGGTTATGAAAATACCTTTAAAGCCAGGTGCTAATCCTATCAAGCAGAGGCCATACAGATTGAATCCGCTCTATAAGGAAAAAGTCTGCACAGAACTCGATAAGATGCTAGAAGCAGGAATCATTGAACCAGTCGAAGAATCCGAATGGATTAGCCCCATGGTTGTTTAAGACAAGAAAACAAAATGCGAGATCAGGATTTGTGTGGATCTCAGAAAGCTGAATGATGCTTCCATGAACGACCCATTTCCTATTCCATTCACAGACGAAGTGCTTGATAATGTTGGAGGAAATGAGGCATATTCTTTCACTGATGGTTTCTCTAGTTATCATTAGATCAGGATTGATCCTGTGGATAGGCATAAGACGAAATTTGCTACAAAATGGGGGTCATTCCAGTACACTGTCATGCCTTTTGGGCTTAAGAACGCACCTGCCATATTCTCTAGAGTCGTCATCGTTGCATTTAAAGATTTTATGCACAAGTTTTTAGAAGCGTATTTTGATGATTAGACTATATTTTTTCTATTGAAAAATCATTGCGTGAATCTCCGCATGATACTCGAGAAGTGTCGATAGCATCAAATATCCTTGAATTTGAAAAAGTGTATTTTCTATGTGCCTTATGGAATTTTACTTGGCCATATTGTCTGTAAGCAAGGATTGATGGTAGACCCTGCGAAGATTGCAGTTATTGTCAACTTACCAACACCAAATTCAGTCAAGATGTTGCGATCTACATTAGGCCATACTGGATATTACAGGAAATTTATAAAGGGTTATGCACAGATAACCGCAACAATGGAAAAGCTACTGAAGAAAGATGCACCGTTCATTTGGAACGCAGAATGTGAACAAGGTTTTGACACATTAAAAGAAAACATGGTCACTGCACCTATTCTAGTATTTCCAGACTGGACAAAGCCATTCCATGTCCATGTTGATGCATCATGTATTGCCCTGGGGATCGTGTTAGCTCAGCCAGGAGAGGGAGGTGTTGACCACCCTATTGCATTTTCTAGCAGAAAGATTTCAACAACAAAGAAGAACTATACTACTACTGAGAGGGAAGGTCTTGCGATGGTATATGCCCTACAGAAATTTAGACACTACTTGTTGGGATCGCACTTCCTTATGTTTACTGACCATTCTGCGTTGAAATATTTGGTCAACAAGCCAATGTTAGGGGGACACCTATGCCGAAGGCTATTGCTGTTCCAGGAATATGACTTTGAAATTATTGTCAAGCTAGGTAGGCTGAACTTGGGACCTGACCATCTATCAAGGATCGAGTCAGGATAGGAGCTGATGAATATTGAAGACAGTCTACCTGATGCGTAGTTATTTAGTATACAGGTTGCCAATAATTATTACAAGGATATCATTGACTTCCTAACCACAGGGCTGGCACCCTAGGAATTCTCGGTCCAGCAGAAAAAACAGTTAGTGGTGTGCGTTGCGGACTTCACTATAATTGCAGGCTAGTTATACAAACTTGGGCTGGATGAAGTCTTGCACAGGTGCGTACTCGATCATGAGAAGCCATTTATTCTAGCCGACGCACACTCAGGAATCGCGGGAGGTCACTATGCAGGAAGGGCTACTGCGCAGAAGATATTGCGCGTAGGGATATGGTGGCCTATGCTCCATAAAGATGCCAAAGAACATTGCAGGAACTATGATGTCTATCAGAGGACAGCAAAACCATCACATCGAGATGAGATGCCATTGAATCCACAGTTGACACTGCAGCCATTTGAAAAATGGGCAATAGACTTTGTGGGTCCTATAAACCCACCAGGAAAAAGAACGAGTGCAAGGTATATTATTACTGCTACAGATTACCTCACCAGATGGGCAGAAGCAAAACCAGTTAAGGACTGCAGCACAGTTTATTTTTGAAGAAATACTCACCAGATTTAGCTGTCCAAAGATTTTGATGAGTGACCAAGGTACTCACTTTTTGAACAAGACAATTGAGGCGCTTACAGAATAATTCTACATTCGTCATCAGCGCAGTACTCCATATCATCCACAAGCGAATGGTACTGTAGATACTTTCAATAAAATATTGGAGAACACACTCACTGAGGTGTGCAATGTAAATAGAGACGATTGGGACCTGCGTGTCTCATCTGTGCTATGGGAATATAGGACCACATGCAAGAAATTGACAGGACAGGCACCCTTTCGATTGGTTTATGGGCAGGAGGCTATAATGCCTATGGAATATATTGTCCCTAGTTTGAGAATCGCTGCATTTACAGGGATGGCAGACTGCGAAGCTCTAGAAGAAAGATTACTACACTTACTGGGCTTGGAGGAAGATCAATTCATCGCAGGCTTCCACCAGTAAGCTCATAAGTACTGCGAGAAAGCATGGCATGATCGCCATACAAAGAACAAGTGTTTTCGGGTAGGTGATCTAGTCCTCCTGTATGATAGAAAAATCATGAAATTCCTTGGTAAATTTAAGATGCATTGGCTTGGCCCATATACTGTGATACATGTTACTAACACTGGTGCAGTCTAGTTAGCCAATTTAGCTGGTGATACCTTGCCAACTTTGATAAATGGAATCAGGCTAAAGCTATACCATGATAGCACTGCTTCGCAGAACCCTAAATAACGAGCCAAGGAAGGAAGTTCTAAGTGTCAAGTACATTTGAAAGTGGACACTAGAAATGAAAAGGAGTCTGTACATGTATGATAAAAGGAAGAAGGTATGATAAGAAGAATGATCTATGTACCATGCAGCACTGTTGAAGCTGCGCGGAAGAAAAGAAAAAAAAGAAGAAGAAGAAGAAGAAAGAAAAATATATATAGTGGAAGCCGCACAGTTGGAAAGTTTCGGCACTGTGAAGTAGCCGCGCAGGGTTGCAGATGGCTTGCCGTGCAATTCGGCGCAACACTCAGAAAAAAATAGCCGTTGCATGGCTTTTCAGAAAAATAGCCGTTAAATGACCGTTGCAGCAACCGCTTCAGCATTTAAAGAGAAGATAACCGTTCTGAGCACGCTGATGATAGAAAAGACTGAAGGATCTGCTCAAATTCACCAATGGACACCACATTAAATGCTTATCTAGCCGTTGAAGGGCATGGGAGAGGGTCTGTTGTGCCTATAAATAACACCGTTGGGAGACTTGCGGGCGTTACCAAGCACTTAGAATTTTCTTGCAATTAACCTCTCTGAGCTAGTAGCCATCTGTATTCTGTCTGCCTTAGCTGCTACCTCATTTATGAATGTATGAACCTTCCTTTAGAGAAGAAGAACTGACCCTTGAAGAAGCACTGAGGATCTTTCAGTACAGAGGGATTCAATAGTTAATGAAAACTCCAGTTAAGAAGGTCGCCATAGAACAAGTTGAAGGATCCCACAGATCACCAAGAATTAATCCGATGATGCAGGAAAAGCAAAAGATAAGGGAAAAGCTGTAACTGCACCTCGTTCCAACATCATAAAGATGGGATCCTCGGCACAGAAAGTGCCAGTCTTTCACATAGAAACTTTGAATATGACACCTGAATATATCTCCCCGCGGGCACTGAATGCCCCTGTGTTTAAATTGTCTAAGAATGCGAGATACGACATCCCGATGTCGCTTATATCAAAGCATGTAAACATTGCTAAGAATCTGCTGGGAAAGATAGCAGATTGTAAATGGGAGGATTATGACCTCTTGGGAATGAAGAAAGATGAGCCAGATGTTCCCAAATACCCAGATTTTCAACCAGACCAGTATATGTGCTGGAAAAAGGACGCCAAGGGAACTCTGAACTTGGTAGCTGATAGTTGGTTAGCAGCTGTCGTTCAGTCAAGGCTACTGAACTTGCTGAGATTGCCACATTTTGACCATTCTCTAGAACTGAATATCGTGGTTCGCACACTCATGGCACGAATCCATCAAGGTTATCTGTGACTGGACAGAAACATTGATATTAACATCGATTTGATCCACTACATCACCGGGATAAGCAAGCATAGTAAGGATCCTAAGCAATTCTTCTAGGGGAAGAGCAAAGAAAAAGAGGCTGTTGAGAAGATGAAGAAAACCCACTCAATGGTGAAGGAAAAAAGAGGATTCCCAACAGAAGATATAGAGGATAGAGAAACAAGATTTGTAACGCAATTTCTCACAGGAAAGATGCTCAAAACAGCTAGGCCTTTAGAGGTTCCTGCGGGCGCAATACTCCTTGGTGCCACAGCGGCCGAAGGAAACAACTTCAATTGGTATCAGTTTTTGTTGAATGAGTTCCTTGAAGAACTCAATGACACCCAGGTGAATGGAGGCCAGTTCCATTTCACCTGGCTCATCATCCTGATCGCTTTGTGTCAATGGAAGGAGCCGCGAGATTATGCGGGCGTCATTATGGACACCAAGGATCCTAGAGGATTTAAGTTCGTCAACCTCTAGGAAAACACAAATGTAGAGCACCAGCATGCAACAACAGAAGTCTTTTACCAGTACTATATTCAGCTGTGCGACGCAATCACGAAGACACCCCGCATTACAAAGCAAGTCACGGCAAAGTATATCTGCATCATCGACTTTGAGGCGGATATGAAATGTATCTTCATATCGTCGAAAACACAAACGAGGAAACCGGAGTGGTTCCCAGGAAAGTACATCATGTATGAGCAAGATATTGAGGACCTCATGAAATATTGGCCAGTAGAGTTCTGCATAGAGGTCATGGACGTGGAGACAGATTCAGCAGAAGATGAGTCGATCCCGCTCTCATGCCCAATTATTGAAGAAATAGGGAAGAGAAAAGAAGCTGAGACTTCGAAGAAGCCAAAGTCGAGGAAAAAGGTGAAGGCTACAAAGATTCAATCGGAGGTAGTCCTCAATGATGATGACTACGAGATGATAGCCAAAATAGTCTCAAAGCAGATGAAGGAGCTTATGGCGGCTAAAGAAAAGAAGGACATGGTCATCCACGATGACCTGCACCAGACGCGGCTCGCAATGCAAGGCCTAATGAAGAAAATCCTTATTGTGCCGAAGGAAGCAGGGGCTGAAAGGAGGTCAGTAGGAACCTCGTAGCAAGGAAGCCAACAGCTAGCAATAACGTTGCCGTCGAAGACTAGGATTTTCCATGTGGACCCATTGGCTATTGTGTTGCCAATGGCAGAGCAAGTTGTCTTGGACACAAAGGGATTCGAGAGGGTAGAGCTCGACTTAGCCAAAATCCCTTTACTAGGATTGCACTTCATCCACATGCAGATCATGGAGGAGATGCATGAACGGACGGTTGAATCAATGAAGTTACAGGAAGAACTCACCGCAACAAACAGACAAATTCAACAAAAGGTAGAAGTATAGCTACACAATGAACAGGACCGCCTACAAAATTTGGAGACCACCATATCCAATGTGGCAAAGGATATCAAAGGCATATAAATCCAGGATGATCCTCAGGACACAATTCTGAGGATCGAAGATAAGGTGAGATCCTTGTAGACGGAGATGCAGGATAAAGAGATTTATTATGAGGTCGATATTGCTACATTGAAGGATAAGCTGAATAAGCAAGCGCCATTAACTGAACAGCAAGTCAGAGAGCCAGCAGTGAGTGCTGCTTCAAAAAGCATCACAAGTGAGATGGCTAAGTGCCAATCTCTCCTGGATAGGTTTCACAGGAAATCGCAACCCTTGAAGAGGATCAAGGGTTGTTGTAGGTCAAGACCACGGTACAAGAAAAATAGACCGCGCTGGATAAGCTGAATGTAGAGGTTAAAGCTCTGCCACCCAGAGAAAGGCTACCGAGATACAAGGAGATATCCAGCTTAAAGAAAGAAGCACAGGAATTATGATAAAAAGAAACTGAGATGGATAATCAGTCGCAGCAGCTCTTGGAGAATGCCATGGCAGTATCGCAGTAGATTGAAGATAAGTTAGTAGAACTGCATGATAACCAGGAGCAGGTACATGATCAAATTGGATAAGAAATAACTCTAACAATGCTTGAGACAATTAAATAGGCTGAGGAGGATACAAGAGAAGCAGTGGTGCAGTTGTGCGGTACATATGATGAGTTCGCGGCCAAGTCCGTCCCACCGATCACGGCGCAGAGTGAGACAGTTGAAACAATTTGTGGCTTGGGGATGAGCCACATGTAAGTGTTAGGAGCATGTTGGGCCCAGGTTGAGATGAAGTTTTGGAAGCACCTTTTTGAAGCAAGCAATGAAAGCTGAGCTGAGAGCAGTTGAGAAACACAATTTTGGCTAAGTATTGAGGATGCTACGAAGTTGTGTGCAGCATCCAACTGTTGACTAGACTACGGAGTTGCGCGCAGCGTCGAAGTTTTGGCCATGATGCGAAGACCAGTACTGCGCCGAAGTAGTGTTGTGGAGTTAGGAGGCCACGTGGAGCCAGCAAATCGGTGTGCTGGACAAGTATCAAGTGTAGCTACCGGCTCGACCGGTAGCAACCATTTTTGGAAAGATATTTCAGGATTTTCGAGCGGCGAACGTAGGAAAAACAGGAAGGCAGCCACGTGTAGGTTGTTAAGGAAAGCGACGTTTGGCATACTTAGAAGGTAAAACCATTAGAGAGAAATGATTCGGAAGAAGCAGCCTGTAGGCACACGTGCGATAGGAAGGTCGATAGCGACAGAATGAGGACGTGGAGATCCACCATGATCAAGCAAACGCTACCAGGAGCTAGCAAGCCGATTTTGGAAAACTGGCGTAGTTTTGGAAACCCTTAGGGTTTTGGGTTTTAGGTATTCGACATTGTACAGACATGACCTTTGGGCATGATCTATTTAAGAAGACATTTTTGTATGGGATGGGGGTTCTCAGATTGTTGTTCTCTTTTTGGATTATTGTTATTCTTTTTTTGTTGCTGAGAACTTAAGGAGATAACCTTTTTGTATTGAAAAATCTCTCCAAGCTGAGAATATTGTAAAGGATTTGCAGCTGTGTGCGCAGAGACCTAGCCGAGAGAAAGAAGAGTCTGCAGCTGAGTGCGCAGACTAATAACGGTTGCCCCATCCCTTTTGAAAGAAATATATTACCAACCGTTCTTGTGGATGTAGCTTTCCATCCAAGGAAGTGAACCACGTTAAATCCTCTGTTATGTGATGATGTTTATGAATGAATGACTGTCTGTATTTTCTGTAGAATGAATGCTTGAATGTTTCCTTGCATGCTGTAATATGAGAACTTTGATATGAATTTACCAATAGGAGAATTTTGGGAATGATATGCTAGGTTCCACGGAAGCAAATGAATGGCAAACATTTCAATTCTATGTTAAGGTTGTGAATCATCCATTTAATTTAAAATACTTTCTTAAGCACAGTGAAGGAACGCAGCACAGTTAATCATGTTTATCATTTCAGTTCACATTGTAATAATCCAAGTTCTAGAATGAATGCTAGAAAGATAACCAGTAAGTGCCTGAATGAATGGATGAGTGATATTCATTTCAATGCCTTAACATTTCCGAGATATTCCAAGTAGAGGATAAGTGTGGGTGACTCGCAGTTCCAGAAGAAGAGTCGCAGTAGTAAGAAACCCTTAATGCAGGCCGCAGTGTTGCCTCCACCACATAGTACTGATCGCAGCATAGATCATGTTGCGCGCCGCATCATTTTTATCCCCAGTGCCATCCTTCTGTCCTACGCTGCGCAGCTTGTTTAGATAAACAACTCATCATTTACTGTGGAAACCTGATTCCACAGTACCCCATAAGAATACACCTCGGGTGAGACCTCAACCTGCTCGCAGGTTGTTGCTGAAAGGGCCGGCGCGAAGGGGTTTTGTTGGTCAAAGGGAGAACCGCAAAGAACCCGGCTCTAATTGGAAACCTCTGGGTCATTTTAAGCCAACAATGTAATTTGTGGTTCACTCTTCTCCACTTCGTGGATCTCTGATCTTACTTCAATGATACCCTCCTCTAGGAAAATTGATGCCTCTTCATTCTTGGTTGTATTAGGATCAACTCTTTTGGGGATTATGCTTGAAGAAGAACCAAATAATATCATAAAACTCCCATAAAGGGGTATTTTTGGTGTAGCTTCATCTCTTGTCTTCTTATCTTCTTCATTTCTCTGAGTGGTGGAGCATATTGTTTCTTCTATGGGTGATTTTTTGTTCTCAAAAAAATGCTTCAACACCCTGAGAAAAAAATACATACTTACAATTGAAATAGTATTTGAAAGTAATAGTTGCACATATCTCCTTACCCAATGCTAGGTATTCCTGGTAGCAGCAAGGCATGTTTTCACATACTTCTATTAACTTTGCCAAATCTTTATTAACCATTGGAGGGTCAGACCTTATGTATTCTTTGTATGTAATGTCACATGTGAAATCATCCTCTTGATGCAACATGGGAAATCCTTCATCAATGTAAATAAATTATTTCTCTTCATACTACTCAAGGACTTCTTCACTCACTGATATGAGCCTCATTCTACAACTTAAAGATGTGATCTACAATAGTTATCAAATTGAGAGGTTATGGATCTTGATATTGATTCTAATGGGTGCATTGGAAAATTATCTATTATGACTATAATATCCTCAGATTAGATTCCGAGAATATTAACTAATCACAAAAGTTTAGATCGGAAATTTTGCAAAATTGGAACTAGTTATTAAAACTAGTATTGAAGAAACTAGTCTTAGTGACAACTAAACCCACACCAAATCTTGACAAATGGAATCTTTGGATATGGAAGGTATGATAAACAAGGTGCAGTATCATAAAAAACAAGGGTTTATCTAGCTTAATAATCATTTGCACAATGTACTCGTACCTTTTATGTTTCGAAATCAGTTGTCGCTGAAGTCTACTCCAAGGCTTCCTGGGTACACCAGCATATGCAAACTAGATCCTGTCCACAATCTTTGAGAAAAAATAGAAGGTGTATTACCCCTTTCTACCCTCTAATATACTAATAAACCAAATACATAGTGGTTTTGGGGCAGCTACACTGAGTTTGGGTGACTTGGGAGAAATTGTTGTTATAGTGGCATCTCGACTAGTTATAGTTTTAGCTAACTCAAATTGACTCAGAGGGACATGAATTATGATTTTAAGTATTGGGATGGATTCAAGAGGGTTTTAATGACCTTCAAAACTTTACGGAATAAAAATTGGACTCATAGAACTCCTTTTGTAAAAGAAACTGCAAGACTAGTCAAACATTCATGCATAAAGAGATAGTCTAGCTATCTAACCATTCTAATGACTCAATTAATTTAATAACTCTATAATAACGTACAATAATAGGTATGATAAAATATTATATGAAAACAACAATATTGAATCATGAATTTGGATTTTACTTCATTATTTATTACAATTAAAATTTCCAGAATCCCCTAAGGTTGAGGATTTTACAATATAGATAGAAATTGATGGATTGTATGAGAAGAAATAAATCCTTCACCACCATATTGTTGATGTATATGTAACTTCGGAATGTATTTCATATATGTTGTATGTACTCCTATAGAGATGGTATTATTCCTCTATAGGGAAGTGTCATCATTTATATTGTAAGTGTCGTAACTTATACTTGATGGGTTATTAGACCACCTTGTTTGGGGTCGGCCCTGTATAAGTCATGTGGGTCAAAGGGTTATTAGACCACCCTATTGGGGGTCGGCCATGTGGGTCGAAGGGTTATTAGACCACCCTATTGGGGGTCGGCCCAGTCAGCATTATGTTATGTGGTTAAGTTCGAGCCTACATGAGTTAGGTAAAAAGGCAAGTCAAGTCTAGTATAAATAGAGTGCGGGAGGCACTCTATTTGCTCACTCACTTCTCACACATGCACTCAAGGAGGAGTGGCGCACTTATGGAGGAGGAGGATCTACTGCTAGGTTATGGCTATCTCTCTTGGTTGGTTGTATCATTTCTCTATCTATCTCTGAGGAAGTTATTGGGGTTTTTCACCTTTATGGTTTTCCCCAAGTAAATCTTTGTGTCTCTTGTGTGCTTGCATTATTGTCTCCATGATTGATATGCTGTAGATATGCTGTACATGTTGTTCTCTCAGTTAAGATCCTAGATCATATTGAAGTAAATTCTGAAAATTTAACATGGTATCAGAGCTAGCCTGAAAGAAGGCATGATATGGCATGTATGACACTTGTTGCACTTACAATGCTAGGGCTTGATATAGCAAAAACCAGTCATCGTAGAACTTTCGCTATAAATCCATTTTAGTGAAGTTTTCGGATCTGAAATTGTTACAGGCCGAAGCTAAGATATCCAGGTACCTTGTGTCCAAAGGACAACCTCTAATTCGTTGCACTTTGTGATTTATGATCTGTGCAATATAGGGTTTCTGCCTCTTCCAGATCTGAGTAAAAATCAGGTGACCTTGGGAAAAAGGTCATAACTTGGGATAGGAAGCTCCAAATGAAATTTCGTGAAAAGTGACAGGTAGTACACATACTGTACTATCTCAGAAAACTTATGCAGAGGCCGAAGTTGAACCAGTGACACGTGGCACTCCGTACAAGTTCACTCTATTGTTTTATCCCATAAACAGGTCACGTTGCGACACTTGGAATAACTCTCTCTCAGAAAATCCAATTGAGGTCAGACCTATTAGGATGGAAAGATAACAGGCCGAGATATCTCATAAAACGTTTTTAGAGGCCGAAGTTGAAACAGTGACATGTGGCATGCCGTACAAGTTCGCTCTCCTGTATTATCCCAAAACAGGTCACGTTACGACATTTGGCATAACTCTCTCTCAGAGAATCCAATTGAGGTCAGACCTGTCAGGATGGAAAGCTAACAGGTCAGGCTATCTCAGGAAACTTTTTCAGACCCTGTGGATAGAAAAGTTCGGAGTTACACCAGAAACAATCAGGTACATATTTCTGTCAAAACAGAATTATTTTTTAGTACCTTCATTCATGGCTTCCGGAATTTAGGGCTTTGGAGAAAGTTGGAATTTTTGTAATCGGAGACCACGGCTGAATGCTACTCATCAAAATAAAAATTTAGAGACCAAAATCAGAATTTTTGGTTGGGCAGAAGGCCGGGCTTGATCAGACCCTAGTTCGGGACTTTGATCAGGAAAGTGGAAAATTAGGGCTTCTGTAAAAATGGGAATTTTTGAAATCTGAGACCATGGCTGGAAGCTCCTCAGAAAAATAGAAGCTTAGAGCTTTGGATCAAACCTTTTGATTGGGCAGAAGAGTGGGATTCATCAAACCCCATTTCAGGGTCACATCAAGTGAATCCAGAAGTTTCAAAGGCAAAATTGAGGAGTGAAACTTTGCAGTTTTCAAATTCTGAATATACTAGCTTGATCAGCTCATCAAGGCGCACATTTCTATCCTTTCGGAAGTTTGAAATTCAAAGTTTGAATTTTTGGGGTTTCTCTGACAAACCCATATCCAGCTCCAGGTCCAGTTCTTGCAAATCAAGTGGATTGGGTTAATCCTAAAAGAAGATGGATTGGTCACCTGCATAAGTGAAGAAGTTCATGTTTCAGAGGGAGATGAGGCTAAGGCCTTACATAAGAATATTACAAGCGATCTCGACAGGTATGACTCATCAAGGTATGTTTCGATATTTGTTCATGATTAAGTTTATGGTATGTTTGTCTTCATGTTATTACGGTTAGTACAATCTTGATTTTAGATTTGTCGTATCACCTTAACAAAATTTTGAATGCATGATAGAAGATATTCATTGGTTAGGGTGTTGACACTTATGATTGTACTAATGCATTATGGTGTTGTATGAGGTTTATGTTGTCTGCTAACATAAAAGGTACACAAAGAAAGACAAATCATGTTCTACTTCAAGAACGTATGATCATGGTGACATGAAGACAAGGATTCATCCATTGTCATGGATTACATAGAAGATCTACTTTTGAGGTATGTATAACTTGTTTCTACAATGGTTAACTTATGAGACATGCAGGTTACTAGCACAAGTCACTGAAGAGAACTAGAAGACATTATGCTGGTATGTTAGACATAAATAGCCAGCATGCTAATCCAGGTATGTTTTTCCTATATCAAGCTAGAATCCTACCTTGTGTTAGGATCTTATACTATTGTGTTGTTGATAATGATTATTCACGAAGAGTCATAGGTTTGAATAATCATGGTTGTATGCATATTATGTTTCTTACCATAATTGATGATATGACTAACCAGAAGAATCATGAAGGTATAGCTTTGAATAATCACAGGTTTTATGCATATTATATCTCTTATCTTGATTGATGATTCAACTAACCTGAAGAGTCATAGGTTTGAGTAATTACAGGTTTAGACATGTTATGCTTCTTATGATTTGACTAACCATAAGAATCCCACATAAACCTTGAATGGTAATGCTTATTATTTTCTGTTTGAAATGATCATGACTATACATGCTTGAGATTATTGTGTTTTAATAGTATACTAATGAATGTATGATTTTATATGAGATCATGATACTAATAAGCATGCATAGGGACCAAGGATGAATATGAGTTCAAGAACAGGCAATTCAGGAAGCAAAGATCAAGAGGGAGCACACTCCAGTTGCTCCTGCAAGAAAGCAAAGGAGCACACTCCAGTTGTTCCTGCAAGAAAGAAAAGGAGCACACTTCAGTAGTTTCTGCAAGGATGCAGATATTCAGAGGGAGTTGTCCATCTCTCTACATTCCACAACAGAAAGGTGTCGAAGAAGCTACTGCAGATTAGGACTCCAGCAGCTCCTGCAAGAAAGCAAAGACTCAGAGGGAGTCCACCTAACGAACAAACAAAGATAAGTATTTGAATTGTCATTTCTTGCATATGTGTTTGTTTAAATAAAATTGTTCAGTGATGTATAGGCCCATGTTCCTGCATATTAGAATAGTTGCATTGATGAACAGTATACTACTAATATACATGGGTAAGTGGCCTATGGCACTGTACAACATTCCATTGCTACTTATCTAGGATGAAACCTCTTTGTTGACATGTTGAGAGTTGTGCACACTCTTAACAATGTTCTGGTAGAGATTGGAAGGCATCTAGAAAGTTAGGGGATATGGATAAATGTTGTATTGAAGCATTGGCTAAGATAATTGCATGACTGTATGACATATTTCTTTATGTGTAAGAATTTGTTCTGAAAATTATGAGATATTTCTAATCATGCAATTTAACCTGTTTTGTAGGAAAGACCGTATATCTTCACCTACAAAAAGACTACAACATTTGTTCCAGCAACAAAGATATCTATTGAAGATATTGAAGTTCCTAGGATCTGGGATGAAGAAATGGAATGCCATGATCCATTGATCATGAAGAATGATGTTTGGGATGTAGTCCCAAGACCTGAAGGGAATTTTGTTATGACTTCCAAATGGAACTATCAGATCAAGCATGCTGCAGATGACAGCATAGAGAAATATAAAAGTGATGAAATAGAAGATACACCAGATGGATTTCAAGATAGCATGGTGTAGTCATATATGTGTGTGCAGAACTTGGTATGGTAGGATAGACAGCTTTCTATCCAGTTTGGGATTTACCAAGAATAAAGCGGATTCCAACCTTTACTACAAGGTTGAGGAAGGAAATCCAGTGATACTACTTTTGTATGCAGATAACCTGTTTGTTACAGGTGAAAATAGTTTGATTGCCGACACGCAGCGAAAGCTTACTACCGAGTTCGAGATGAAGAACTTGGAGATGATGCACTATTTGTTTTTGGCATGGAGGTGTGGCAGAGTGCAGAAGGAATCTTCCTTGGACAAGGGAAGTATGCAGTAGATATCCTGAAGAGATTCGGGATGATGGATTGCAAGGCCATGGCCACAACTATGGCATCGAATCTGAAGCTTCTATGTGATGCTTCATCCGAGACGGTTGATATCACTATGTATCGTCAGATGATTGGGTGCTTGATGTACCTGACGAACACGAGACCAGACATTTGCTTTGCTGTGAACACATTGAGCCAGTTCCTGACGGATCCGAGAAGTGTTCACCTGGTTGCTGTAAAGCATGTTCTGAGGTACCTGAAGGGTACAGTGGATTATGGGCTCAGGTATGAGGCGAATCAAAAGTTTAACCTGCAGGGTTTTGTTGATTCAGATTGGGCTGGCAGTGCTACAGATAGGAAGAGCACATCTGGGTGTTGCTTCAGTATGCGATCAGGTGTGATCTCTTGGTTTAGTAGGAAGCAGTCCTGCGTAGCACTGAATACAGCTGAGGCAGAGTATGTTGCAACCTGTTCAGCTAGTTGTGAGGCAGTATGGCTACGGAAGCTACTGTCTGAGTTATTTGATCTCCTGTCGGAGGCTACTGGTATCTTCTGTGATAACCAGAGTTGTGTGAAGCTTTCCGAGAACCCAGTGTTTCATGACAGGTCGAAACACATAGAGATCAAATATCACTATATCAGGGATATGGTGCAGAGAGGAGCTATGAAGCTCCTGTATGTTGAGACGGACGAGCAGATTGCAGATGTGCTGACGAAGCCACTATCCAGGGTGAAGATCGAGTACTTCAAAGAGAGGCTTGGCGTTCTTCAGATCGAGGACACTTCGAGGAAGAAGTGATGGACACATTTGCTGAAGCCATTCCAAGCATGTTGGAAGGAGGATCCTTCACATGGCTGTGGATGTAAGCGCTGGATGATGAGCATCAGGATGATGTTCTAGTTTCTGCTGGATATGATCAGTTGGATCATTTTTATGTATGTATGTACGCATCATGTGGATGCTGGATATGATCAGGTGGATCATGTATGGTGACATGTATCATGTATATGTATCAGGTGGATACATTGTATGATCAGGTGGATCATGTACGGTGATATGTATCATGCACTTGTATTTGTATCAGGTGGATACATTGATGATCAGGAGGATCATGTATGATGATATGTATCAGGTAGATACTTGGTATGCATCAGGTAGATGCATTGATGATCAGGAGGATCATGTATGATGATATGTATCATGTATTTGTATCAGGTGGATACATTGATGATCAGGAGGATCATGTATGATACTTGGTATGCATCAGGTAGATGCATTGATGATCAGGTGGATCATGCAGCAGGATGTTGCAGTGATGATCAGGATGATCATAGATGACGAGCTTCAGGATGTTGCTCCAGATGACATGCAGCAAGAGGTTGCAGTGATGATCAGGATGATCATAGATGAAGAGCTTCAGGATGTTGCTCCAGATGACATGCAGCAGGATGTTGCAGTGATGATTAGGATGATCATAGATGACGAGCTTCAGGATGTTGCTCCAAATGACATGCAGCAGGATGTTGCAGTGATGATTAGGATGATCATAGATGACGAGCTTCAGGATGTTGCTCCAGATGACATGCAGTAGGACGTTGCAGTGATGATGATCAGGATGATCATGGATACATCAGGATGATGTATGGTGAGTATCAGGTTGATACTCTATGGCCGTGGATCAGGTTGTGCAGATGAGCATGTAATTCGTTTCCCTGGGAGATTTGCAGATGGTATTTCGAGGTTTTTCCTATGGCATGTAATTCGGTGCCCTAGGACATCTGGCAAATGCTCTTTCGAGGTTTTGCTCTGGGAGGACATGTAATTCGTTGCCCTGGGAGATCTGCAGATAGTCTTTCGAGGTTTTTCCTATGGCATATAATAGCGCCCTAGGATATCTGGCAGATGCTCTTGCGAGGTTTTGTCCTATGGCATGTAATTCGTTTCCCTGGGAGATCCGATAGGTTGGGCTGCGTGCCCGTAATCAGTCCTGGGATGCTCTTACGAGGTTTTGCCATGACCACATGTAATTCGTTGCCCTGGGAGATCCTATAGGTAGAGCTGTGTGCTCGTAACAACCTGGGATGCTCTTGCGAGGTTTTGTGGTGAGGTCACATGTAATTCGCTGCCCTGGGAGATCCTATAGGTAGAGCTGTGTGCTCGTAACAGCCTGGGATGCTCTTTCGAGGTTTTGTGACGCACGTAAAAGTCCTGAGGATTCCTTAGTATGACCAGTGATGATGAAGACCTGCAGGTGGTGGGCCTACATCCAGTATGAAAAAGGACTGGCTCTGTAGAACTTCCTATGACGAGTAGATTCAGAGATTGATTGAGATAGCAGCAGCAGTGACGATGATGATGACTCGATGACGATTATCCAGTGACGATGATCCAGAGAAGATGACTTGTGCTAGAAGAACTGTGCTGAGAAATACCTTCCTAGTTAAGAGGGAGTGTTGATGTATATGTAACTTCGGAATGTATTTCATATATGTTGTATGTACTCCTATAGAGATGGTATTATTCCTCTATACGGAAGTGTCGTCATTTATATTGTAAGTGTCGTAACTTATACTTGATGGGTTATTAGACCACCTTGTTTGGGGTCGGCCCTGTATAAGTCATGTGGGTCAAAGGGTTATTAGACCACCCTATTGGGGGTCGGCCATGTGGGTCGAAGGGTTATTAGACCACCCTATTGGGGTTCGGCCCAGTCAGCATTATGTTATGTGGTTAAGTTCGAGCCTACATGAGTTAGGTAAAAAGGCAAGTCAAGTCTAGTATAAATAGAGTGCGGGAGGCACTCTATTTGCTCACTCACTTCTCACACATGCACTCAAGGAGGAGTGGCGCACTTATGGAGGAGGAGGATCTACTGCTAGGTTATGGCTATCTCTCTTGGTTGGTTGTATCATTGCTCTATCTATCTCTGAGGAAGTTATTGGGGTTTTTCACCTTTATGGTTTTCCCCAAGTAAATCTTTGTGTCTCTTGTGTGCTTGCATTATTGTCTCCATGATTGATATGTTGTAGATATGCTGTACATGTTGTTCTCTCAGTTAAGATCCTAGATCATATTGAAGTAAATTCTGAAAATTTAACACATATTTGACCCATGGTTTGATGAATGACATTATTGATCCATGTTGAACACACCATAGCTACAATGACTCATATACTGCACCCTCATGAAGTAAGCCTCTAACTCAATGAAACTCTTATGCTTGAGCAATGATTAATTGGATCTCTTTTCCTTCACTTGAAATCGTTCAGATGTACTAGATAGAAAATCAGATCTTCAATTTCAATTCTAATTACTACACAGGCTGGATTTATACTAAGACAAAGAAACTGGAACAAGTTTTGCAATGGGGTTCATCTCCCAAAGCTAGTTGAGGCACATCATTCAACCACTAAGAAGCAGAGCTCTCAAACAGATATCAAAAACACCAAAATATGTGAGAGTGGTGAGTACTTATTCTTTTATAGGATGAGTTTCCTTCTTGGTTCAATGTATGTGGTCTCCTTCACCAACCATGCACCCTCATTGACTTCTTTGGCAACTTTTGCCTTTCTTTTTCCTAACTTTACTGCCTTTCTACTTTGGATTTCTTTCTTGCTTTTGGAAACATCTTGCTTTTCCTAGATTTTCTATTCTTTTCCTAGATTTTCTCTGTTTTTCCTGTGGTTTTTCCTGCTTTGTGGACATTCCTAATTTTCCTACCCACTTTCTTCTTTTCAGAACTGGTAGCTTTTGTGTTGCTTTCTATCTTTTTGGTGGCTTTGTGGAATTTTCTGGATTTTCTCATAGTTTCCATTTTATATGGCAACTCTTAGTCCCACAAGACCACTAGTGCGCCCTCCTTGGCCACCTTAACATAGAGTTAAATAATAATTAAAAATAAAGACAAAAATAATCATGGCAATTTTATCCTAAGTCTTAAAAAAAAATTAACAATTAATTCCTCAAAACTTAACCCCTCCTTAGTAAATTTTTTAATGCCAATATCTATGGGGTTGAAATGTAGCAGAATGTTCATAGATCCATAGGGAGGGGACATTACATAAGGATAACTTGAATTGATAAAAAATTACTCTAATTAACTGAGAATAACTTGAATTGACCCAAAATTATTCTAATTAACTGAGAAAAAATCGAATTAACCCCAAAATTACTCTAATTAACTGAGAAAAACTCGAATTAACCCCAAAATTACTCTAATTGACCCAGAATAACTTGAATTAACCCAAAATTACTCTAATTAACTGATAATAACTTGAATTAATTGGAAAGGTGACACCAAATCACTGGTAGGTTAACTCAAATTAGTCTAGGGGTTACAAAAATCAAGTGCATGGATAAAAATAGTCAAAGAGGGAACATAAGGTAAGAGAGATGAGAGAGTGGGTCCCCGTAGCAATATCAATGAAGGTGTAATAGAGTCTCCATAGTAAAAAATAATCAAAAATAGGAATCAAAGAGCAATATTAGGGAGAGAAACAACTCCTAGTCCCCAACCCCCTCACATGTGGAGTCCATGAACCCCCAACCATGTTAGTTGTCCATATTGAGATAGTAATTTAATTAAAATATAATAATAATAATAATAATGTCCAATTATTAATGTCCAGGAACCTAGTGCCAAAATAATAACAAATAACACCACCACATATGTTCGGGGATTACCATAGGGGATTACATCCCCTCCCCCTTAAAACAATACATCATCCACAATGCTTATTTATTACACACATAAAATTCAATTCAAAACAAAATGAGGGTATACTTCCCTCATAACATATTCCAGCTCCCAAGTAGCATCAACAAGTCCATAATGTTTCCATTGGACCTTTACCTTCCTGATTCTCGGTTCCAGAGCAACTTGATTTTTTGTCCAATATGCAAACTAGTTGTACCAAAAAATACCCTTCTGGTTCCACTTGAATAACATTCCAATCAATCACATGATTAGCATAAGGTATATACTTTTCAAAAATATATATGAAATACACTATAATCAATCAATCGCTTGAATCACATTCCAAACTATCACATCATGATTAGCATTAGGTATATACTTTTCAACAAAATATATGAAATACACTACAATCAATCAATCACTTGAATCACATTCCAATCTATTACATGATTAGAATTAGGTATATACTTTTTCAACAAGGATACATGAAATACATTATGCACTTTAATACAAGAAGGCAATGCAAGCTCATATGCAATAGGTCCTATCCTAGCTAGGATCTCAAAAGGGACACAGTATCTAGCATCTAATTTGGAACAGTTTCCTAAGTTCAAGTTTCTCTTTTTGGGTCTAACTTTCAAAAATACATGATCCCCCACTTCAAACTGTCTTTCAATCCCGTTCTTATCTGCATGACTCTTTTGTCTGCGTTGAGCTACTTTCAAATTATGTGTGATTTTAACCATTTGATCTTCCATGTTCTTCAATAGTTCGGGTCCAATGAAAAATATGTCTGTTGGATTGTCCCAACTGATAAAAGTATTGCAATTTATCCCATACAATTTATCAAAAGGACTCATCTTCAAGGAGGCATGGTATCCATTTTTATATGAAAACTCTACCAAGTGAAAATAATCCTCCCACTAATATGGCCGATCCATCACATACATTCTGAACATATCCTCGATCACTTGATTGACAATGTCTGTTTGACCATTTGTCTGCGGATGGTAAGTTGTACTCATGTTTATATTCATACCAAATCCTTGGAACAAGCCTTTCCAAAATTTACCCATAAAATTTGAATCTCTGTCCGACACTATAGCTTTTGGAATTCCATGCATTCTAGCAACCTCTTTCATAAATATGTCTACAATGTTACTTGTTGTAAGAGTTTTTTCACTAGAATAAAGTGAGCTGATTTAGTCAACTTAAACACTACCACCATGATGGCATCATGTTGTGATCTTGTCTTAGGTAATTTTGTGGTGAATTCCATGGTCTCCACATCCCACTTCCATTCCGGTATATGTAATGGCTGCAAAAAACCAGTTGGATGCCGATGCTATAAATTGTTTCAAGACACTTCGTCTATGTGGACAAGGACAAAGCTCTCTAGTCTAAATGCTATAGATATAGAACAAAACACAACCGAACATACAAAATTTCCTAGATTAATCAAATTACAAAGAGTGCAGAGGGATTACTCACCTTGCGACCGTAGTGATTTCTCCTTGCTTGATGTAGCCTTTCATCTTCAACTGCATGACAATATACAACAAACAAGTGGAAACACATGAGCGATAGTAATATACAATATTGATTGATCTAAACTATGCTGTGGTCAAGGAAACTAATCCTAAAGATCTGATACCAACAATATTTATGGAAAGAGTATATATTACTATAATGAAGAAAGTACAAAGGGAGAGATTACAACCATGCCTTGAAATCGCAACTTCTTCCGACTAGCCTTTTTCCTCAAAGATCCAACCTTGTTCCTATTAAAGAAAAGGAAAATATCTCTAAGGAAATTTCAGCAACACTTGGATACTCTCTTCTTCCTCCTCCATTCCATGAAGGTAAGCTTTCATTTATAGGCCAAAGAGGATAGAATAGGTTGATGATCTCATGGAGAAGGTTAGGCGATCATCCCAAAAGGATAGGGGTTTGACTGCCACCTATGTTGATTTGTAGGGATAAGCTTCCACGAGAGCTTCGTTCTAGAAGACTCTCAAAACTTCTTTTTTTTCCTTTTAACAAGTACTAACACACCCTGTCAAAGAGAAACCTACATCATTAAGGGGTGACGCATGTTGAATAAAGACAACCAGGGATAGAAACACACTTTGGCAATGTGCAAAGCACGTCATCAAGTACCTGATGCATATTGAAAAGGGGCAAGGTGCGTCGTTTTTCCAAAATTATGAAACTGGAAGGAAAAGCCTCTTCCCAGTTCATTTGGCACTTGGCACTTCAAGGGTCATTGTTAATCCAAGGATACACATCTCATTATCATGGTGATGGCGAGATTTTGGTGTAACAGATTTCCCCCCAAAGTATGAAGCTAGAGGAATGAGATAGGTGAAATACTTTGATAGATGGAAATTGAGGCAAAAAACCATCGGTGGAAGTGCTAAACAAGGAATTTATAGTACAATAGACTCGGAGAATTATATGTCCCAAATCACTCATAACATGGTTGTCGACCGATACATTGCAGATCCATGTTAGTACTGAATAACTGAACATAATCATGCATACTAAGATACACGTGTAGATCCATGATGAGATAATTGCATAGCCACGACCAATACAAGAGTGGATCCACGTAATATGACACAAAAAAATCCATCGCAACCTGGGTAAGATACATAAAAAAAGTACCCCGGGGTCTTCATACCGAACCCGAAATGATACGAATATAACCATGTGATTACAATGTGTTGAATTTGAACACGGTAGAAACCACTTGATTACCAATCATTGATGTAAATTGTTAACAAGTGCAAGATAAATAATCATTGACATCAATGATTCCGAAGGTATCATAGTACATCCCGCTGAATGTGAATTAAAGAGTTGAGGTTGAACATTGAGTGGGATATTTCAATCAGAATTCAATGATGTAAACTTATTGTTGAAAGCAAGGTAACTTGCCATTGAGGCATACAGGCCCAAGGTACTTAACTAGTTCCTAGGTATAATCCTTATATGATGTGTTGAAGTAGACAAGAATAGACCCGTCAAAGGAGGGCCATGATGTTTCCCTCAGCATTGACACAAAACAGGATCTAATATTTTTCTAGAGCAGATTGAACTAACGAATGACTTTAGGAATGACTCAAGAGTAATTGACTCAAAGGGAAATGGGACGACTGCAAAGGTTGAATCAAATGATAGACCTCCCTTGAACATTTAATGACACAAAAAATGGCTTGGAAGCATTGACTCATTGAGGAAAATACCAATACATAATATGACACATGACTGTAGTACTCTTCGGATGACTCAAAGTAATAACACAACCCATGGAATTGGCATGACTCGAGGACAATCTGATTATCCAACTGTTTGAATAAGATATAGATAAGTACCATGTTCAAGGGCGACTATAGGATGCCATTAATACAGATACATACATACACTTTCCTTATTCCCTGTCAGGATTGATGAGTACCTCTTTGTTTATTAACTTGCTTGAGGAGGATAACAGATGATCGGTATAGCTCATCCTTTCGACGAGTCCAACCTCACATGTTTTGTGAACCTGAGAAAGGAGGGGTTTGTCCCTATAAGGGTCCTTCAATGTTGAATTTTAGCGAGTCCATAGAAGGTACACTCAACATCATTTCATGTTTAGAGAGTCTGAAAAGACTAAATAAGACTCCAAGGTGTATTTTTTCGTAGATTTAGTCACCAAGGTATGAAAAGGTATAAAATCATACCCGAAAGAACTCTTCTAGTCAAGGATTGACTAGAGTATTTATTTTTCGTAAAATAGTCCAACCAGTCTAAAAAAGGGATAAACTATCACTAGAAAGACGACCTTTCTAATACTTTAACAAGCTTGAAAGAATCAAGTTCGCTTGGTGATCTTTTCCTATTTAGGGAGTCTGGAAAGAGCTTAAAGAAAAACCAGGGGGGGTTCTCGTAACGGTTTTACGAGCTTGAAAAAGTGATAAAAGTGTACTCGGTAACGTATTCTCATGTATTTACGAGCACTATAATGAACAATGACTGAGCTCGACACCATTTTACTAGCTTTTTAACGAGCATAATCATGGTGTAAGGAGCGCCCATAATATTTTTCATGTTTAATAAGGAGTCTGAAAAAATCAAAAGCAAACTCTGCGATATTCAATTGTCATTAAACTTAACCTGCAATCTCCACAATAAGTATTAGAACCATGTTTGACTCGAAGTAATGATAAAAATAACCAAATTGGTAAAATTAAATTGAAATAATGAAATAAAATATTAAAATATTATATTTCAAACATATAAAAGAGGTAAAAAGTAAAATACTTTTACCATTGCGAATTTTATCAAATAAGTTTGAGTGAAGGAGCCTTTTCTAGTGCAAAATTGTCATAGAGATTGCGGGAGCATCGGGCATCCATTCTCTGTTCTGTCAGATCCAGGTAATCAATATCTTGATGCTCTTCATTTTTATGATTGATTTTTCATTTTGAATGCCATTTTTGGGTTTTTTGGGGTCGTTTTAAGAGGGGAAAATGCAAGCCCTGGCCGACGCACTTTCCCCTTTCGGGAAGTGTGTCATCCAAGGAGTGATGCTCATTTTGAAGGGGAAAAGTGCATCACCGACACCCTGTTCAAAAAGTTGAGGTGCGTTAGTGCAGGAACAACTCCAAAAAAAGAAAAGGTAGATGGTTGGGATTTTCCACTTGGAACTTCTTCTAATGCCTCCCTAATGATTGTTTATGCAGGTTTGACCCATAAAAATGGTGCAATGGAAAGAAAGGGAACATGAATTAGAGGATTCCCAATCGACCAATGATCCAAATGCCATGCTGGCTTTGAGAGAGTGTGGGCTCTTGAAATTCTTTCAAATTCGTAGAATGAGGGCCCAAGTTTTCCTACTTGACTATTTGATACAAATGTGGGACCCTGATCAACAATATTTCTAAGTTGGGACTCATATCCTCACCTTGGAAGTTGAAGACATATACTTCATCATAGGGATTTCAAGACGAGGATCTCCCATTTCACTTTCAGGACCTAGGGGTGGTGAGATAACCATTGATGAACTCGTTGATCAATATTGTGCTCTTCGGACTCGAACGCAAGGTGGAAATACTGCCATTAAGAATGTACGGGACTGCCCATTGAGGACTTATTTGTTCACTATCAAGAGGGTAGAGGACAGCAGAGCCCCTCATCAAACTACAAGGGCTCACATTCTCTATGCTATTGAGTGCATGGCTCCCACAGTTTTCAACTGGTGTTAAGGTGTCTTGGTAAACTTGAAAGAAAAAGTGACGAAGTGTAGGAGAGGGTATTTAAAACAATTTTCTATGGATCTATCATAGTGTCCTTCTTCCTAGAGCGGATACCTCTCCTTCATCCATAGATAGAGATCACCGAGCTCGAGAACCCAGATCCACATATGTTGATGTGGGTAGAGATGATGGCTCACCATGGTGGTGGTGGACCCATTATCACTTACGGGCCCACATTTTTTGGATGGTTCCATAGTCAACTGCTCATGATGGAGGACTACACGTATGTAGGCACGGATTTCCAGGGAGATCCAGATCTAGCACTCCAGAGGGAGATTAGTGGAGTGATCTAGGTAAGAAGGAATTTATTTTTGTCTTTTTAAGTTTTTATGCATTTTATCATATTTCATTTTTTTTGTACTGAGACCTCATGTACTTCTTCACATATGTTGGACCTTTGAGACCAGTTGGATCTTCGCCTATCGAAAGGCAATGAGTAGTAAGGGAGATAGCATCGATTAACTGAGAGGCTGTAGAGGAGATTAATGAGATAGAGGAGAACCTCCAGTGACTTATCATGTACATTCTTAATATCTCTATAGATGACTTGCCATGGAACCATCAACGACATACAACTAGTGTTTTTGGTCATTTTGGTCGAATACTTTGTCGGGTGGCAAGGGCCGTCATATGTTATCATGAGAACCACTAGTGATAGCATGTATATGCAGTGATGCGCTGAAAGCCATGGGATTCATATTTTTTCATCATGATATACTGAAAGCTATGAGCTTCATAATTTTGTCTCAGTACTTTTCATGAAACTTTTATCATAATTAATATAAAAACTATTTTCGTGGTTTTATATATAATGTGTCTATGGAGAATATAAATCTCATGGGGACTGCTTATTTATGCACAAATGATTTACATGTTATCTTTATTTACACGTTCCACCAAATAAATGTTTAAGAATGTGATATATACCAATTTATAATAAAATTGGCCAGTGAATCGGAAGTCGTATTCATGTGTCTGGGGATGTGTTGGAACTGAACAAATTCAAACAATCTCTCTAGGAGACGTTCGCATCGTAAAATATGTAGTATAGGATCATGAATGGGATAGAATTGGTTTAATTGAGAGACCACGAGATGAGAATCCAAATAGACAATCATGTGGTCTACACCATAAGAAGAGGCATCGATTAATAATCCAATTACCGCGTGATAATCAACGGAATTATTGGTTGCAGGACCAAGCATGCGCTTAGTGTTTGTTTAATTCATTATAGAACTTATATTTGATTTTTGCGCACTAATTCATGTTATGTAATATAATGTTTTTTTTGTTAAATCTCATGATTAGTTTGCATCACTTGTAGATGGTTGTCATCTAAATAAATCCATAAAGAAGATATAAAGTATTGGATGAGAGAAATTCCTCGTCTCATGTGTGAAATTCATAATCATATACCTTCGGCATTTTTCAATGCACAAGAACACTACCTCATACACCAAGTTGAGGATATTGAATTGTGTGGGCCTGTACAATCAAGGTCCATGTGGATGGTTGAGAGGCACTTGAAATTTTTGAAGGGTTTGGTTAGACAATGAGCACGTCCTGAGCGTTCTATGGTGGAGGGATATATGGTATACCAAAACATGATGTATATTAGTGAATATCTTTCTAAATTAGCGTCAAAGATCAATTTAGGTCGCGTTCGTGATCCAGACTCCAATAACAATTTCGAAGGGGAGTACCTGAAGGGGAAAGGTAGATCGAGGAAGGTGAAAGGTAATTATTAGCTAGTGGATATTAATTAATATAATAAATTTAAATGTTGATTTTTATGTATATATTTGACTGTTAATTAATATAATACATTTGTTTTGAATTTTAATTTTATTTTCATCAAACAATTGGTCGAGAGTGGGATGCACTTCATTTATACATCGCAAACAATATTGGTTGGATGAAGGTATGGATTGAATGATGTGAACAATCTGGTCATGGAGTATCATGGGAAGGTGTGGCTTCATTAGTTAAAGCAGGTCATCGCAATGGAGATACCAACCTTACACAAAGGGAAATCGATTTAGCATATTGTTTAAAAGATAAGCAGGAAAGCATATTAATCAGCCACACTATTTATTTATTTTTGCAAACATATTGACGTACATGTTGATTTTTTTCCCTGCAGGGCATAAAAATGCACTTAATCATCAATGGATCATGATGTAATATTTATGTGTATGGCTTGTTGTAGGTAAAACACCATAAGGCTATGTGGTGCAATGGTTGTAAATATCGCATCAAAAAGTTGGATGAAACGAAGAAAACATCAGATTGTGGGATAGCTGCAGTCTTTGAGGTGACCAATGTTTCCTCTAGAAGTGACAAACATCCAGAACTCTCAAAAAATCGATACTATGGGTATTTGGAAGATATTGTTCAGTGTGACTTTAACTCCTTCAAAGTAGTTTTTTTTGTTTTCAAATGGTACAAGTTACGATTGAATCAACGTGATCACGATAAAACTATTATTGAACATGATAATGGATTTACCATGGTTAATACAAGGTTGTTTGAGCCAGGAACAGAGCCTTATGTTCTTCCAAGCCAATGTGAACAGGTATTTTACTCTGAGGTTCCAGGTAGAGGGGGTTGGTCATTCGTTGTGAAACACGATCCAAGGGGAAGGCTGATAAAGTATAATGTAGAGGAAGGTAATGAAAAGGGTCTTGAAGAATAAGACGATGTTGAAGATGATAAACATGGGTTAGATGATCATGTTCCAGGGGAAGATGTCGAAGAAATAGTTGAATCAGATGATGTAACAGAAAACTTCCATGAAGATGATATTGACGATGACATGATGATCGAAACTGACATCAATGACGATGATGATATGGCCAATCCTTAAAATTTTGAATCTAGATCAGATGATACAGATGATGAATTGGATGAATAAGATGATGAATTCCATTGAAGTGTGTGAGGTATTCCTTAATATATCTACTCTATATATTTTGATTTAATATTGCAATAGAATTATTGAATTTTATTGGTACGTATAAATTAATTGTTTCTTAGTGTTTTTTCCATTTTCCTGTATGTTGGCATATGTTATAATTAGAGACATTGCTTCTTAAGTATGACAAAAAACACAATAAATTATTTTTTTGTACATAGATTTTGTCGGGTTATGGGGTATTGAGAGTGACGTTGGGGGGGGGGGGGAGATGAGATTCCACCTTCACGTGGTTGGCCCTATTTAGTAGAGGATATTAAATTATTCTTGAAACAAAGAGAATCTCAGTAAGGCAATGCACAATTATCAAGGCTAACCCAAATGGCGTGCTTGATCATGTACTACTACACGGGGCCAACGTTGAAATTTTTTCAATTTGTGCTTGTATGGACTAAAATTTGGCATGGTTAGACTAGATGCATGCATTGATGGTGTGGGAGGGTTTCCAGACTCAAACATGACTGACACAAACAATTTGACAATCAAAAACCAAACCTATAGATTAATTAATGTACTACACAAACATTGAAATTTTTTCAATTTGTGCTTGTATGGACTGAGTATGGGCTACTAAAAGCATGCATGAGTTTTTCTTAATATTATTATTTTATGTGGAAGCAAACATGTGCCCATTTTTAAATAATAGAAATGTGTGTGTGCATGTGTCTATTATCTAACCTACTTGTCATTTAAGCTACCAGGCTCAAGCCTTTCGAAGAAAGATTAAGAAAATACACACACATTCTATGATTTCTAGATGTGAGTGGGATTTGTGAAACTCTAGTTGCCACTCTTGAGGCCACCAACTTCATGCAATAGCCTCAAGAAAAATTATTTTATCAAGATAATAAAGTATATCATATATCATCTTATTAATCTTTAAAATTTGGCTTAAAACTACTATATAATAGTCTCTACCCCCATTAATTTGGGCACAAATTTGAGCATGAATATTCTCTTTATGTTTGTGTCTCGATATCTTCTAATCTCTTGGATTTTTAGACCTCAATTCCCATGCCATGGTGTAGGGATAAAAATCGAGGCAATAGGACATAGCATATATTTCAATGGGGAGCATTTGCTTCACTTGGTCATAAGCGAGGATCTGAGGATATAACCACCCTTTCGTGTTCATTTGCTTCACTTGGTCTACAAGTAACCAGTCCACAAGCAACCAATCGCACAACCACCCCGCGAGCAGAGTCAAGCACACTAGCCCTCATTCCATCGAGCAAGGAGACCACACAAGCATGCTATCTCTCATTCCAGCGAGCAAATGAAACTAAAAGAGTGCAATATATCTCATTTCGTTGTGTAGAGGAGACCAATTGATCATGCTAACCTCACAATGTTTGGTAAATCAGTAAGTAGCTCAATTTCCTAGCCTCTACCCTGGTCCATTGTTTCAATATTAATGCCATCTTAGGGTTAATAAATTCAATTTTCATTTTGCAAATTTATTAGGATTAATATAATCAATATTAATCCAATGGGGAGTTCTCTATTACCCTATTCATTGTAGACCACTGCAATTAGTATACACAGTTCGGGATACTCGATTAGGATTTGAAGGAGATATAAAACGCCTTTTTGGGGGGCAATTATCCTTTGAAGGAGATATAAAATAACCATTCTAAGCTAAATGTTGTCCCCATATCTATCCCAATAGATGATGCAAATAAATCTTACTGCATGTTGGATTCAAATCAACCACCAAAACCCAGTGATATCATTTTTATATGCTGCAACATTTCCTTGTTCTTGTTGCCAGCATGAAACAGTGGTGCGTTGGGAATTTAAAGGGATTCTCTACTTTAGGGTAGATACATTTATTTATATTATAATGATGCATAAATAAGTAGGGCCAACCTTTTGAATTAATTTTAAGGACGGCCAACCTAGCTTTAGATCCCATATCTTTCAATCCCTCTTTATTTTGCATCCTTTATTGCTACTTTATGACTGAGGCTACACCAAGAAGTGTCAAAAATAGTCACTTAATTTTCTTAGAATTGTAATTCACGGTTGCTAAAACCACACAAAAAAGCTCAAGAGTGCTGATAAAGCCAACATAAATGACCCATAAATCATCCTCCATAAATATTTTCCCAGAAATCATGCCCAGAACTTGATTGATCATACACATGTTTTCTGCTTTATGCTTAGAATTTGAAATGAGGCTAGTTCTTGTTGTTCACATCTATTAGAGTGCCTATAATTGGGGTAATATGGAACATAAATGCTCTCTAATATGTCCATAATTGCATTATGTATTCCTCCAACCTTGATAAAGTTCCTAGAAGTGTCTAAGACACACCCAATTTTGACTTAGTGCACCCCCATTCACAAATGGGGGTAACAACGGCCATTTTCTCTATGAAATTGAAGTTGTCCATTAGACACGTTATTTGATAATAACAATGAAGAACTGTCAATTTCACCCTTTTCATACATGTGATTGATTCCCTGTGCAGAACGTAGAGGTGTTTCAATCTTGCATGTTTCAATAGTATTACTTGTTCCAAACTTGCTAGGAGTTTTTCTTGCATCTCCTACAATAGAATATGAATCAACAATGGAAGTTCGAATGTCCTAGCCCACTAAATCCATTCCTCCAATTACATTTATTTCTTTTCCCATGGTAGAAGAATGAATTCCCTCCATTGCATTCCCTTCATTACCTACTTTTTCAAGATGCATGCCCTTTTCCTTTACATATAAATCTTTATTTGTTTCACCTTTCTTCGTAATCAAATAACCTAAATAACATGCTATTGAACTATGCGTGTGTGCCTCTACTATGCACACATGCTTCCGGGCTTTCCTTGGGAAAATATTTTTGTGTATGCAATTTCATATTATCATGCACATGTGATGGTGTGGTACTTGATATCCCAAGAGACTTATGTGTACTACCAACATGACTCACTGAAAAAAAATAGTATGCTTAGAGAGCATAGGACTTCCATCCTTAGCTACCCCTTCATCATCAGAATCTTAGGTCCTTGCCTCTAAAATATCAAGCTCCCATCCACTCTGTAATATTTTCTAATGTTGCTAAATATTACTCTTTCATCGATACACATCGTGGGAGTTGACTCTTTTGCTTTTGTTCAGCTGCAATGTAAATTCCTTTTAGAGAATGAATTAATCCAACATCAACTTCATATTCAACTTATATTTTCACCCTATGGCAGTGACCTTAGTGTTACAACAAGAGGCATAAGATCATGCTTAAATCCATAGTTGTTGTACTGGATTAGACAATAGAAAGTGACCCAATAATATGTCTTAGTTTTGACAATCTCCCCAACAAAAGATGAATCATGTTAGATGTAGTTCCTATAGACATTTGTAATGTACTTGGAAGGCCATACATTCACCTTTAGTTGCACATATCTACATATTTATGTGCACATTTCTGCGTTAGAAGGTGCCCTTAGAATTTCATCACAGTTCTCAAGGGAAAAATGTGTGCACTTAATTTCATCAAGCTTCCATGCCTAGGTGAATACCCCTTTCTTCATGCTTCAATTTGACCTTTAAATAAAAATCCCCAGTTTCTTAAAATACTTACCCATGTAAGATAAGATCATAAACATTAAGGACTATGTGAGGGTCTAGAATTAAGAGTGGTGATAAGGATGTAGATCCTTACCATTTGAATTGTTTGCTTATACTTTGGTCCAGGTAGATACCCATGTCCTTTAGATGTTTGGAAAATTTGAACCATTTTCTTCAACCATTGTTTTGGATGACAATGGAAATGGCCATTAGTAAACTTGTTTTCCATATTTGGATGGGTGATATTGCAACCCCAATCCATTATTTTCTTGGGATGCATGTTATATTTTAATAGATTATGTGGTGGAGTTTTTCTGTAGCATGCATTGGAAGTAAATTGTTGTATATATTTATATATTTTCCATAAAAAACCTCTTATGTAATTCAGTATATATATTTGCATGGATATTAGAAGGTTTATTATAGTAGCCATCTTTTTTGTTTGTGATGTGACAAAAGCATATGTTTTATAGCTATCAGCCTAGATCAGGTTTGCTACAATTTTATTTCAAATCGGCAATGATTCCTTTAAGAATGTCTTGTAGCTTGTCATGCTACTAGCTATCTGACCTTGTCATGTCTTGTAGCTTGTAATACCAAACTTTCTAAATTATTTTCCATTTTTGTGCATTTCAAAGGGGATTGAATGTGGAAACAACTTCATAAGCTTCATGTATGTAGATTTGAATGTGGATTGAGGGGTGACATTGTGTCAAATGGGGTTGGCAATGTCAAATAAGAGGTAGTGACAAGGAGCTATTGCATATATTTGACCTTATTTGACCTTCCATCTCTTTGGCAGGTCAAATAAGAGGTAGTTACAAGGAGCTATTGCATGGATGAATGGTTACAAGTGATGGGTCAATTTCCAACCATTGCATGGTTAACTCAATTTAGGAATTAAAACCTAGTTTAAACCCTCATGAGGATTAGGGGATCCACGTAAGCTTAAAAGACAATATAAAATTAAAATAAGGGATTGTAAAGTCACAAGGATGCCTAAGTTATTCATGTACTCATAGATATGTATGGGTTGGCCCATATGCTCCACATTTGTTGACTACCCATACTTCATCTAAATGTTAAATCCAAGAAAATATTTTCAGGCCTCGATGTAGGTTATATTTGGTTGTTTTTTCCTTGCTAAGCTTGTTGATTCCATTAGAATTCAACAAGTCTTCAATAACCATAGCTAGTTCTCATGGTTATATATATCTTAGACCCACATTGTCATGATTTTATATAAAATTTGTATCCAATATGCTAGTTCAGATGTTATATTGCTCATACTCTAGATATTCGATGTGCTTGACAGACTCAAGCCTTGATTATTTTCCAAATTGTGTGCTAACAATTATGGGCATTCCTTTACCAATTATGGGCGTTAATGTATGAGATTTATTTTCTTAGCGTCAAACTCATTCCCATGGCCGATATACCTCATCACACATATACCTCATCATGACCACATGATACGTGTGGACCCTTCTTCATACAGTGATGATGAACTTTCAGGTTATATGGAACATTTGTACATTTGAGAGAGAGATGACTGGTTGTACCTTCCCCATCTTGGTTGATTTACTTTTGGTCCTTACACCTTGTTGTTTACTGGTCTTGTGGTACCTTTTCCTTGGCGTGTGGTTAGTAGGGTCATTTATCCCATCTTGAATTGTTTGTACCACCATTTAATGTTTTTGGTCCTTTGGGTACTATGGTTGTTTGTCCCCTAAATGACCCTAGTACCCCACTTATGATTTATGTTATTATTTATGACTCCTTTTTATTTTATTTTTTATTTTATTTTTTTACTTTTATATTTTTATTTTTTTTATATTTTTTTTTAGTTTTAGTTTTTTATTTTTTGTATTAAGTAGTTAAGACTTGTCCTGTCAGACAAAATTGTTGGTAATCAGATCTATGTTTTTTTGTTAAGCTTTTACTTGCACTAAGACTTTTGTTGTAATCATTATTTGTGCTTTATTTAACTTTTGTTATGAATGTAATTGTCTTTGTCTAACTACTGTTGCATACAACCGTTATATCTCTCTCTCTGGTTTGTACTTACCCTTTAGTAGGGTCAATGGGTTCCTAGTGTTGGCTGACCTTTGAGAGGTACAGTTTTCACTAAAAGTAATATTTCCGAGTATAAAACAAGAAGGTTCCACATTACGGTGTAAGTACCCTAAACCTATCTTCTTTACACAAATTAATGTTGATAAACTATTGTTAGTAATTACATGTTACTGAAGATTACTTTAACATAGTGAGCCAATTGGTAGTGTTAAAGTGGAAAAGTCGAAAGAGATGAAAATTATGTTTTGTTACTATTGTACTATTTAGTTTCGGTACTTGTTTATTAGATGTAATTTTGTATTAAAGTATATTGAATTTTTTTATTCCTCTGCATAAAAGCCTAACTCTACCAAATATATATGTGTGTGTGTGTGTGTGTGTGTGTGTGTGTGTGTGTGTGTGTGTGTATGTATATATATATATGTATGTATGTATGTATATATATATACATACATACATACATACATACATACATACATACATACATACATATATATACATATACATATATATATATAGATAGATATATAGATATAGATATATATATATATATATATATTTACCATATATATATATATGGTAAAGTAGAGATGTTAGTTAACTAGTGGCATGGTTGAACGTGCCAAGGATACCACTAATGCATAGTGCCCTCTTGAATACCTTGGATACGTGTGGGCATAAAACATGCAAATGTGTCACAAACCCATGTTTGTTTAGGTAAACGTAAATCTTCTCCAAGAAAATTTGTGCACAAATTTGTGCCTTTGTGACAACTTCTACCACCTTGGAAAATTATGTGTACTAGTAAGGTAACAAAGCAATAAGCTTATATAGGAGAAAAATTACTCCATGGTAGAAATTTATTTCAACATCCATAAGACCTTACATTATTGTAGATATATGTTTATTGGACTTGCATCTTTAAGAATGTCAAAAATATATCAATGTTGATGTTGTTTGTGTTATCATTAAATTGGCCAATAAAAGAAAGGAGTTTACGTACTGTTGGCACAATATTTTTAAAGTTGATTGAGAAATGGTTAATTGAAAATTTGTTTGGATATCACCTAAAGCTTTGTGAGGAAAGTGCCTAGTCCCGAAGAAAATGTCCCACATGACCGTTGGCCAAGTTAAAAGGGAGCTAAAAGGGTTAATGAAGCAGTTTGAGATATCATATGAGGGAAATAACGGTCTATATTGACATGGGAAAAGATCAATGGCGGAGGCAAAGTTTCTCTGGAGAGAGAAACGAGGGACATAAGGCAAGAAAAATTCATTGAAATAGCTGTTGGGGAGCTGTTAAACGGGAAACAAGATCAACGGTGAAATGATCGGGTGACGAGCAGATTGACGGCTCGTATGGATTTTGCGCTGCCAACATGCACATGGGAGTGAAGCACTTGGTGGTTGGGAAATACCAAACCTCCCTCCATGCATCGACACCACAACATTTAGTAACTTGGGAGGGTGGTAAGAGAAACTACTTCCCGACGTTATGAAACCACCATCAAAGAGTATAAAAATCCACAAACACACGTGAAGTTTGACATTTTTCATCGTAGCATCGAGTGATTGGGACTCTTGCGTGCAATGGGAAGATGACAGAACATACCTTTTCAGTTCACCAGTTGCCAGGTAGTTTTTTCAAGACCTGTGCAAACTGTTTAGAAGGTTCTACATAATGGAAATCTCTGGTGAAGTAGCAGTTCAAAGTGCTGAAGTCGTAAAATTAGAATAAGTTCTGTAGGATAGGGATGGGGATATTTACGACACTATTGTCAACACCCAAATTAACCCCCAATGTTGTGAGAGAAGGCAATTCGGGGTAACCACTAACCAATCTTTAGCTTGTGTTACTGACCCAACACAAACAGAGAGGGCTTTCTCTATAAGGTCATGAAAAACTGGAATAATCAAAGGCGTCAACAATGAAAACATACACCAATATTCATCATTCAATATATTCAATTACAACATACAGAAGATCATATTTCTGCTAGAAACAAAATGATTTAAACGTTGTTTGGCTGAAACATATGAATCTCTATTTACGCAATGGAGTCACATTTAAACAAACCTTGAAAATTATCCACAAAGGCTTTGCGAATGCATTCACACAGGGGCAATATAGTAAGCAGCTAATAGTCAAAGAGATTTTAATTGGTGAAACAGAAGAGAAAAGAACAATCCATTGATGTAAGGCATACAATGATGAATCCTACACCAACTTTAGCAGATAATAAGGATGAAATACTTGGAATGAGGTTAAGCAGAGCACAATTTCTATGAATTCCACTTAACTATTACACTACACCAAGTATGATGAAATATTACAGACATGAAATAACGATGAAAGAAGCACAATTAACATGGGAAAAGGAAAGACAGACTATCAGACCAATTACACAAGAATCCCTGAAAAACGTAGGCTCGGCTCTGCAAACTTTATTAAGCAGCTCAAAATGTCTTACAGACTGATTCTCAAAATTCCAAAAGTTCTTTAAATAATATTTTCAACCTGTTTTCATTCGATTACAAAGATTTTATAGGCTCTTGGCCTAGAATCAGTCCTGGGAAAACGAACAGAAATACGCTGCCACCTCGACAGTCCCAAATTTGGAATATTACATACGTGTCAAAGTCCAAAACAAATTGACTAAGATGGGAAACAAAAATACTATGAGCAGGGCGCCACCTTACTCCGAAGTCTTCAATCGTCCTTGCGATTCAAAGAAGTCTTCTACCTTCGGAGACCTGTCATCCTGTGATCCTTTAGTAGGATGGAGAGGTTTCACTTCCCCGGTAGGGAGTACGAGATCATGGATGATCTCCATGTCTTACTGGACATCTCCCTTCTCTTCAAAAATTCCATTTTCTCTTGGACGTCGAACCTTTTCGGGCACCTGTCGCTTTTCCGCTTTCTCATCGTCACTACTGGAGCTAGATTCCTCGTGGTCGAACGCCATAGGAGATGAAGGAGCATGTTCTTGCTCCACCTCATACCACACCTGTTCTGGCATGAAAACCACCCTAGCTTCATGTTCCTCCTCCACAATCCAATCCTAACTGAAAGATGCCCCAAGCTACCATGTGTGCTATCCTTTCTATGTATCGATCTTGTATGGCGGACGAAGAACCACCTCCATAACTGCAACAATGATGACAGCATCTACGTGCGGCTATAGTCGCCATGATAACCAGATCAGAATCCTTAACCATCTAATAATGATGCTCTAGGTCTGAGCTGACCTAAAACACGCTCGACAAATCTTTCCAGATAGATGGTGCAACAAATGATGATGCTGAGGTAGCCTCCATCGCATCGATAATCATTCGGGGTGGCATACAAATGCCTTTAGCTGGTTTTATCCTTTTGGCCCCCCTTACGTAACAATACTTAACCTCGCATTTCCCCTACATGTCAAAATACGTGAGTCACCTCATCTTCGGAACCACTTGGGTCACCTATCAGTCTGCACGAGCGACCTTCCTCCGGCATTTTCTTCTCCGTTATTAACCAAGATTGTAACCTGCCCCATCTGCTAGTGTCGGTAGGGTTTCCAATCCTGCCATTCTGTTCTGCTCCCCCAATTTTTGGAAGCTGACCCCTTTAATCCATTGACGCTCCGGTGGCATCTGCGGGAAAAATGTGTCTCTGAGTAGTGATGATAGCTCTTCTGAAAAACCCCCTGGTTTCGAGATGAACATATCTTTGACATACATGACAAAGGGCACAAACATTACTGGAAAACACCACGGGTACAGAACACTGACTCACTAAACCAGGCATCCTCAAACCCTGAGCCCTGGGCTCATTTAACCTTAACCTCCCCGGAAACCGACCTTCGACCTGCCTGCTGTGAACAGACTAAGTTTCGTCACTCGACCTTTCCTATCCTACTCAGACAGCCTGAGAGGCTGTGGGAATGGCCTCGCCTGTCGCTTTCTACATCTCTCCCATGTATGGGGGCTTCCGCCCCCCGACAGGTTTCAAAAAAATAAAAATTTCAACTTTTACGGGCGTCCTTACATATATAACCGCGTATCCATAACCTTCGGTTTCCTTAGCCAAATGTCTCTCAATCTCAACCATTGATCTCCCACATGCTCACTTTACGCCATCGAATCTGGCTTCGATGTACCTACTGATTTGAAAACTCTTTTATTTCCACCGTCGGATCATCTTGCTAGTTCTCATCTGGGCCGTTCATCTCACCCGCATGACTCTACGAGGTAGTATCGCATGCCTCCAAAATGGTTTCCTTATATCGTCGTTCCTCCGTGTGACAAGATCTGAAGTTAACACCTGTTTGGCGGGAAAAATCCATCGCATCCTCCTTTCCGCTATCCAACATGCTACTTCTTGATGTGACTGTCTATGAGAACCATTCATCTCCCTCCTGGCATGTATCCACGGTGGAGATTTACGCTTTGCTTAATTCTCAGGTCATATGTATGCTGTCAAGGCTTCTCCTATTAGCTTCCGTGTAATTTCGGCTTCCTCCAGCCGTTGATGTGGCTTTCCTCGCCATCTGAATCATATATCTGCTGGAGACCTAGGCCTTTACCATGGTAAATGAACCCGAACCCTTAGATCTCAAAAGGATAACCTCCGTCGTAGATCCTTGCACCCGTCCCCACCATCGCATGCGTGCAATATGGCACTTCTCATTACTCTTTCCTCCATGTGATGCCTTCTTAAGCCGACACCTGTCCGACGGGACCAAGCCTATTGCATCCTCATATTCCCTTTCCTCCTCACAACTTGGCCATGCGACGCTCCATTGAAAGCCGTAGATCTTGCTCCTGCTCTTAATTAATGGTGACGACCTATGCGACGCTTAGTCTTTTCATGTTTTGCCCATGGACTATAGGTTTTAAGGTATTTCTCCACTTGCCTTTGTCATTTTATTTTCCTATTAATACCTATCCTTTGACATTAGTCCACCTTTATTGCATTGGAATTTTCTAGACCATTCCTTTTCATGTCTTAACACCTGGCCATCGAGGATGGAGATTACTTCAAGCTTCCATCAAGTAGTTGTCTGACCCTCCACCTTTCATATACAGTTTTTTTGTATGCTGCAAAAGAGCAAGAAAAATATATAGGTGCTAACAACTGTTATGACCCGGGTTTCTATTTCAGAGATTAAAAACAGATTAGAGGGTTTGTGGAAACAGAATTTAGACATACATAATGTTCATGAGTCCCATTTTATTGGTTTCTTCCCTGAGCAAACCCTAAGCTTTCCCGATTTCATTTCTTGGTGTGCTAAAAACTATTCCCAAACTAAAAAGGTGGTCATGAATTCATCATGGACAAAAATCATGTTCCATGTTAACTCGTCAGTTGTTAAGAAGTCATTAGAAGTCCCTTTGTCTTTTTCCCAAAGCTAAGAAGATTTTTCCGAAGAGAATCTGGTCAGTTTGTATAGATAGTCTCTCCCCGAAACCAAGCAATATTTTTTGTCAAACTTCCTCAAACCAGACATTGCAATTGACAACATGCCTTACCCACTATATATCACCTTTTTCAATGAAAATTTGCAACTTGTTTTTTCATTAATTTCTTAGTTTTTTAGGGCTTGATAATGACCTAGTGGTAACTAAAGTTCAGTTAAGTTTACTTTTTAGGTTGAGTTCAGATGTCTCAGAGATAGATTCCAGTCAATTATCTTGTCTTAAGTTTGATGAATTCCTAGCTGAGAATATTCATTCTCGGTTAGTGAATTTTCACAGTACCAAACATTTCAGATTTCAATCCTACTTAATGAAAATGTTCTTGTTTTCAAGTGAGGGGAACTTGCATTTCCCACAGGAAATTTTTTCAACTACAATAGAAAACAACATGTTCAACTTTATGAATCTCATATTATCATAGGTGTATAGTGTTAACACCCAAAAAGTGCTCACTAGCTCATTTACCACATTACATGACTCATTTGTCCATTTTCCTACCATATTTCCATTAAAAATCCCAAAAAACCCATTAAAAAGCCTCCAAAAGGCCTAAAATGCCTCCAAAAGGCCAAAAAACCATCAAAATAGCCTAAAAAAGGCTAAAAAACCCCCTTTTCCTCCAAAAATAGCAAAAATCCCCTAAAAAGGGAATAAAAATATAAAATAATGAGGAAAAGGAGAAAAAAACCCTATACAGCTGCATAAAACCATGTGTTTCCTAAAACCATGGGTCAGCACTCCACCACCAAAAAACTATAAATAGGTGATGGAGATCCCTTATTCCATATCCACAATCACAAGCACCCTTACTCTGCCAAAATCTCTCTCGAAACCCTAGTTCACCTTTGAACTATTTTCACCTTGAGAGCCACCTTTGGCCCATTCCCAACCTTGGAGAAGGAGAAGGAGCATTCTTGAAGCTTGGAGCATCCTCTTGGACACTGCAAAGGGCTTCACCAACCTTGACACTCAAGGTAACATCAATACAAAGACATTCTTTCATTTTGGTGTTTATGCTTCATGCTTGTATTAGAAATAATTTAATGTTTTGTTTATTGCATAATTAGTTTAATATACTGAACTGCTACTAAGGAGTCCATTCTCCTTAGTAGGTGCTCATTGGCACAAGCTAGGGGTAAAACCCTAGCTACATATAGAGTAATTGTTTAGGAAAATTTACCAAGAGTGTTACCATAAATGAAGACCCTGATGCAATTGAGTCCAAAAAAGGAAGTTAGTGACTGTTTTTTGTTGAAACAACACACAGTGATTAGGCTTTATGGTTTTTTTAAAGAGCCATATATTTTACCAACTTTCTTGACGTTGAGGGTATTTTCCTTGGATTTCATCAGGCATAAGTTAATTGTTGAAAATTATATTGTTTTGGCATTCAAAAAGGCTTCAGACATGAAATTCCCTTTAAAAATAGGCCCTTTCATCATTAAAAACAGAAAGGCTCTTTTGTTTGTAGAAAAACAATTGGAGAGGATGAACTTTAAGAAGGCCCTTGCTATCAATTATGACCCACGTCATATCATTTCCCAGAGGAGGCAACAAAACAAAAGCAGGGCATTAGATCATCAAAAAGTTGAAGGATTAGCTAGAAAGGTTAATCTGTTGCAATATGAGTCTAATGCATAGGTTTCAGAATGTTCACAATCAAATCCTTCTACAGTAGCAAAATTTTCAATTGAGCTAGTTCCTACACCAAGTAAAGTTAAAATTTCCAGCAAGATAAGTTTTCATGAAACCGTTGACATGGAAGTGGAAGAATAAGGAGGAATTAAAGGTTAAAATCAGGTCAACGAGATGAATTTATTATGTTAGATAGTGGAAAAGGAAAAGGAAAAGGAAAATATCATGGTCTAGAAATTCAAGTGTATGATTATAAGTTTGAAGAGGCTAAGGCTACAGGTGATAATGATAAGTTTCAATAAAGAGCTGAATTGTATGTTAAGTATGGTCAAGACAAGCAAGGTGCATCAGAAAAAAACAAACAATTGTATCCCAAATTTAGAAATGTATTAGATTTAGAAATTACTTTAATGACCACTAGGGATCCCACAAAGAATACTCTAAATATGGTTGTATCATCGGATGAAAGAGTCACAGAAATGAAACTAAATTTACAGACGATACCAGTTCTAGACAAGATCCATTTGCATAGGAAAACTGGAGAAGTCATTTACACAGATTTGATGAAAGACACTCTGAAAATTGCAAAATTGCAAAATACAATGTACACGTTGGAAATCCAATTAAGACTAGAAAGGACAGTAAATAAAATCCCATCAACAAAAAATTAAGAAGCTGCAAGTTGATTTGATGGAAACCAATGATGAGCCAAACAAAGGTGAAGCAAGAAAGAAACTTTATTTGAAAAGGAGAACACTATTCATTTGCTTAAAAAGAAACTTAAAATTCCAGCGATTCAATTGATTCAAGCATCTGAATTGACTATTTTGGAGCAAGAAAGAGAATCCATGTCACAAGAATTAAATGACTATACAGCAAATTTGATTAAATATGAAGAAAAAGAAGTAAGCTAGGAAAAAGACAGGTTGAGTCTCAAGACTCAGGTTGAGGATTTGAAGAAAAAAATAGCAAGTGTTGTGCAGGAAAGGCAAGGAACAGGTCAAAACAGTGAAGAAACAAACACAAAAATTCTAATTCAATCCATGTCTAAAGTGATCTAGAAAGAAGTATAAATCAAAAAATTAAAGGAAGAAAAGCAGAGGTTAGAAGAAGAAAATTAGAAGAAAGATGGAGAAAGAAAAGAGCTGGAAAATAAGAATAAGGAGTTGGTTGATAAAAATGAGAAATTGATATCCCAGGTAACACGACATCTTCCTTTGCAAGGTGCAAAGCATCTTATTTAGGATTCAATAATAAACGAAGCTGCAAAATTCAGGTCTTATTTAATTTTTATGAAAACAAAAGAGACAGTAGCAAATGACAACATATAGAGTTGTACAGTAATGAGAGATACTTTGGATAAAAAGCCAAAGGAAAAATCCCAGAATACCATTAATTTCCTAAACACCTTGACAGAGGATGATTTGAAGGCGTTAGCCATTAAAAATAGAATAGAAGTAATAACCTGGGCCAGGAGAGCCCTTGGAAAACATTCTCATGTTGAGAATGTTCAAGCTAAAGCAAATCAGATGAAGAAATATGTGGAATATTTCAAAAGATCATTTGCAAATCTGATTCATAAATGGATTCCTTCCTTTTGGGATGAAGATAATAAGTTGATCTCCCAGAATGATGATAAGAATTTGTTGTTTGAAATCAGGATGAACCATGAAAAGTTTGAAGATATGACCCATGTCTTGACAGGGAAAATTGTATTGGAAAAGATTGTATATGACTTTGAAATTCTAAACCAGTTGGTAATGATAGGTGCAAAGATACCTCCAATATCTATTGCAGATCATGTGGAGATGAAATTTCTAGTCAAAGAAATGACCAACTATGAAATACCTTCTACAGAGCAATGGAAAACAGTGGAGAAGTATGGAAAAATGAAGTAAAATCTGCACACTTGAAGATTCCTGTCCGAGCAAGAGATTTTTTCCAGTAGCTGCGGCTGATAAAAAAACACCAAATGTTATATTTTGGAAAATTATAAATTATGTAAATTTTGACGGAAATAGAATGTAATAAGTAGTTCACAGTTTACTATTTTTAGAAATAAGGCAGTTAGGTTTTTCCCCAAGAGGCCTTCAATGTATAAAAGCAAATTATGACAATGTAATCAGGGTTGGAACCCGTGAAAGGAACACTCAATTTGTATCGAGCTTCTCCAAGATTTAATAGAAATGTCCAGCAAAGTTGAACACATTTTCAGAAGCAGAGATTCATGTGTTATTTATTTATAGTCTGTGATTTTCTCCTTCTCATGTGATTTGTTATTCCAGTATTCTCTCTTTTCCATTATGTTTTCTTTCATGCTTAGATGAGAGTTTGATTAAGTCATAAATCATGTTATCATGCTCTGATTTATTGGATCTAAGTATTCATAATTATTCCTCTAAATTTGATGTTGGATTCATCCACAATTGATGCCCAATGTTGATGGATAGTATATCTTTCTTCTATTATCACCTGTAAACAAGAATTTGACTGTGAAGCAAATAGTTATCTTGCCTTTGTAAAAGCCAATATTGTTTAAGCTCTACTTACCCTTAAATTAATTTTAATTTGAATCCATTCCCAATGGTATCCATGTGTTTCATCCTTTTACAATTTTAAAGCACAATCATTTTGATATATCTCTGGCCATTGTATTTATTTTTTAGAGAGCCCTCTCTGGTAGGAAAAAAGCCAGTTTTCCTCCTAAAGATTGGTTTGCAATAGTTACCTTGGAATTATCCTCCCACAACCAAGGGAGAAATTCTAATTGTTAACACATACCACCATTCATATCTTAACACCCAAGAGTGTCTACCTCTATGGATTTTCTAATAATATGGCATGACCCATGACATAATTTTCTCATGGAAGGAAATTAATTCACCTTAGAGCACCATATCATCATCCTCTTTTAGAATGGGGATCACCTTTTAATGTCCTATTTGAAATTTTTTCCCATGGTGCAGGTAGAACCAAACAGGTATTTTTCAGATCTTTCTTCCTCGAGTGAGGGGACTTTAGTAATACTATATGAAAGTGATACATCCAGTAGGTCTACAAGAATTATATCAACTAGATGTCAAAAAATCAGTCTGCTTGTATCATCGGATGAAAGAGTCACATAAATGAAACTAAATTTACAGAAGATACCAGTTCCAAACAAGATCCATTTGCATAGGCAAACTGGAAAAGTCATTTACACAGATTTGATGAAATCCACTCTGAAAATTACAAAATTCCAAAATACAGTCTACACGTTGGAAATCCAATTAAGACAAGTAAGGACAGAAAATAATTCTCATCAACAACAACTGTTACGGAGAAAAATTCCTATCGCTTGGGGCATACCACAATAGACAACTGACTACCAAAAAATTACTCAAATTCCAATGCAATGCTATATAAATGACAATGCTAAGATAATGGAGAAAAGACCAACCTTCAACCGGATGTTCGATATAGATCCCGTTGAGCTTTCAACTTCTACAGTTGAACCTGCAAATTAGTCTCAACAACAAGTACAAGCAAGTGCATATAATATGTGAAATACATTAGCATAATCAATAGCATGATCCATGATATCATAAGCAAATATAACCCAATGTAATTTAATAATATTCATGACATCAATTGGACGATATAATGAGTATTTCCATTAATGAATAACAAGAAGTACAATATACGACCTCTTACTGGCAGCCAATCTGAACCAAGAACTGTGTCTCTCCACTTGTGCCTCCACCACTTCAATCCTCCATGTAATGGAAAACTCAAACTAGGATAGGAGTTTGGTAGGTGAACATAAGGAGTTCACAACAACAAGGATCAATGAGTGTAGACTCAATTCACGGCAAAAATCCACTAGAGTTATCTTGCTCTCTCTTTCTCCTCCCTTCCATATGCCATAAGAGCTCAATATATAGCCTTCCAAAGGTAAGTGAAAGGACACATCAAGGTGTTTCGAGGCAAATGGAGGGCCAAAGGTCACCCTAAGACCGCTTTTTGGGAGTAAAAAGTAATTTTCTAATGAGTTTTACCATTTTACTTGGTACCCACGGGGTATAGTGGAACAACTCGCGTGTACGTTGGCTACAATGGGACAGCAAGCATACAGGAAGAAAAATATGGAAAAAATGTATTCTTGAGGACATAAAGTGAAACTGAGTTAGTAAAATGGATCCTGAAGGCCAAAGAATGTTGATGTTTACAAGGTGGAAAATTACGTTGTAACAGATTCCCCCTAATGTGTGAGGTCAGAGAATGGTGCTACAATGGCCAAAATACATTATAAATCTCAGAAGTGGAGTGCTGGAGATTTATAATGTATTCCAGCCATCGTAGCACCATTCTCTGACCTCACACATTAAGGGGCATCTGTTACAATGTAATTTTCCACCTTGTGAGCATCAGCATTCTTTGGCCTTCAGGATCCATTTAAGTGACTCAGTTTCACTTTATGTCCTCCAGAATACATTTTTTTTGTATTTTTCTTCCTGTACGCTTGCTGTCCCATTATAGCCAGCGTACATGCGAGATGTTCCACTATAGCCCATGGGTACCAAGTAAAATGGTAAAAATCATTAGAAAAATACTTTTTACTCCCAAAAAGTGGTTTTAGGGTGACCTTTGGCCCTCCATTTCCCCCGAAACGCCTCTATGTGTCCTTTCACTTACGTTTGGAAGGCTATATATTGAGCTCTTATGGCATATGGAAGGGAGGAGAAAGAGAGAGCAAGATAACTCTAGTGGATTTTTGCCGTGACTTGAGTCTACACTCATTGATCCTTATTATTGTGAACTCCTTATGTTCACCTACCAAACTCCTATCCTATTTTGAGTTTTCCATTGCATGGAGGATTGAAGTGGTGGAGGCACAAGTGGAGAGACCCAGTTCTTGTTCAGATTAGTTGCCGGTAAGAGGTCGTATATTCTACTTCTTGTTATTCATTAATGGAAATACTCATTTTCTCGTCCAATTGATATCGTGAATATTGTTAAATTACATTGGATTATATTTGCTTATGATATCATGGATCATGCTATTGATTATGCTAATGTCTTTCACATATTATATGCACTTGCTTGTACTTGTTTTTGAGACTAATTTACCTGTTTTTCTTCCTATGGCTTGGGGAAAACCACAACAGACAGATGACTACTAGAAAATGACTCAATTTCCAATGCAATGCTATATAAATGACAATGCTAAGATAATGGAAAAAAGACCAACCTTCAACCAGATGTTCGATGTAGATCCCCATTGAGCTTTCGACTTCTACACTTGAACCTGCAAATTAGTCTCAACAACAAGTACAAGCAAGTGCATATAATATGTGAAAGACATTAGCATAATCAATAGCATGATCCATGATATCATAAGAAAATATAACCCAATGTAATTTAACAATATTCACGACATCAATTGCATGAGAAAATGAGTACTTCCATTAATGAATAACAAGAAGTACAATATACGACCTCTTTCCAACAACCAATCTGAACCAATAAATGGGTCTCTCCACTTGTGCCTCCACCACTTCAATCCTCCATGTAATGGAAAACTCAAACTACGATAAGAGTTTGGTAGGTGAACATAAGGAATTCACAACAACAAGGATCAATGAATGTAGACTCAAGTCACAGAAAAAATCCACTAGAGTTATCTTGCTCTCTCTTTCTCCTCCCTTCCGTATGCCATAAGAGCTCAATATATAGCCTTCCAAAGGTAAGTGAAAGGACACATCAAGGTGTTTCGAGGAAAATGGAGGGCCAAAGGTCACCCTAAGACCACTTTTTGGGAGTAAAAAGTAATTTTCGAATGATTTTTACCATTTTACTTGGTACCCGCGGGCTATAGTGGAACAGCTCGCATGTACGCTAGCTACAATGGGACAACAAGCGTACAGAAAGAAAAATAGGGAAAAAATGTATTCTGGAAGACATAAAGTGAAACTAGGTCAGTAAAATGGATCCTGAAGACCAAAGAATGCTGATGCTCACAAGGTGGAAAATTACGTTGTAACAACAAATTAAGAAGCTGCAAGTTGATTTGATGAAAACCAATGATGAGCCAAAAAAAGGTGAAGCAAGCAAGAAACTTTTAATTGAAAAGGAGAACACTATTCAATTGCTTAAAAAGAAACTAAAAATTCCAGTGACTCAATTGATTCAAGCATCTGAACTGACTGTTTTGGAGCAAGAAAGAGAATCCATGTCATAAGAATTAGATGACTATAAAGAAAAGTTGATTAAATATGAAGAAAAAGAAGTAAGTTGGGAAAAAGACAGGTTGAGGATTTGAAGAAAAAATTAGCAAGTGTTGTGCAAGAAAGGAAAGGAATAGGTCCAAATAGTGAAGAAACAAACACAGAAATTCTAATTCAAGCCATGTCTCAAGTGAAATTGAAAGAAGTAGAAATCAAAGAGTTAAAGGAAGAAAAACAAAGGTTAGAAGAAGAAAATCAAAAGAAAGATGGAGAAAGAAAAGACTTGGAAAATAAGAATAAGGAGTTGGTTGATAAAAATGAGAAATTGATATCCTAGGTAACAAGACAACTTCATTTGCAAGGTGAAAATTGTTGATGTATATGTAACTTCGAAATGTATTTCATCCATGTATTTCATTTATATATTATTGTACTCCTATAGAGATGTGTCATTCCTCTATACGGAAGTGTCGTCATATGTATTGACAAGTGTCGCAAGTGTGTGAATTTTCCGATGGGTTATTAGACCACCATGTGTGGGGTCGGCCCTGATTTATATATTATATGGTGGATGTACCTAGATAGACAAGTCGGCCCCATAAGGATATTGGGAAAATAGGTCAAGTATAAATAGATATCGGGAGATCTCTATTTGGATCATTGGGAAACTCATTCTTCCTTCACTTAGAAAGTGGCGCACTAGTGAGGAGGAGGATCATTTGCTACTAGGAGACTATGTCTGTGTATTTTGGTTGAGCCATTGCTCTCTCTATCTCTGAGGAAGTTGTGGAGTTTTTCACCTTAGGGTTTTCCCCACGGAAACTCTGTGTCTCTTGTCTCTCATGCTTTTGCTTCTTGTGATGATTGACATGCTTGTTATGATTGATATGCATTGATATACTGTACATGTTGTTCTCTCAGTAAAGATCCTAGAGTATTGTGAATTAATGCTCAAAATTTAACATGGTATCAGAGCTAACCTAAGAAGAAGACATTGTGCAGTGATGGAAACCAAGGTTTTCTTATTTATTGGGTTTATTTCCATGGATTTTGGAAAAGCAGTATAGTATATTGACTCTACTCATCAAGGAGAATCTATCTGTCCAATCAGAATTCAATTCTGAGCATTTTCAGATTTGGCCCTAAACATTAGGGTTTCCACAAAAATAGGAATTTCTTGAATATGAAGAAATAGCTGGAAGCTCCTTGCAAAAATCGAATTTTAGAGCTTTGGATCGAGATTTTTGGCTGGGTAGATCTCCGAGAAACTCAAATCCTAATTCAAGGTCCTCCCTAGTGAACCCGGGAAGACAAAAAGGCATTTCTGAAGGGTGAATCTTTGCAGATCTCAAATTTTGAATACACCAAGCTGATCAGATCATCAAGGCGCATCTTTCTATCCTTTCAGAAAGTTGAAATTCACATTTTGAATTTTTAGGGTTTCTCTAACAAACCCTAATTTGGGACCAAATCCAGTTTTCAACAAATCAATTGGAAAGACATAAATCTTTTCTATTTCCATTTGAAGTACTCTTTAAGATGTCTCACCATACCAAGCTTGAGGATAATCTTGAAGGGGATGATAACTTCCGAGCCTGGAAGTATAGGATTGGGTTAATCCTGGAAGAGAATGAGTTGGACTCATATGTAAAAGAAGGCATCCCTATCCTAGAGGATGAAGAGGCTAAGATATTGCATAAGAAGAACTTGGTCAAAGCAAAGAGAAACATTACTGATTCTATCAAAGACCATCTCATACCACATGTGTCATCTCTAAAGACACCCAAGGAGATGTTTGACTCCCTAACCAAGTTATTTGAAGGGAAGAACATAAATCGGAAGATGACCCTGCGGAACCAATTGAAAAGGGTCAAGATGTCGAATGGAGAAACCATTCAATCCTATTTCTCCAAGGTCTCTCAGATCAAGGAACAACTTGAAGCTGTAGATGAAATGGTGGAGAATGGTGAAATTGTTATGACCACTTTGAATGGCCTACCTAGGTCATGGGACTCCTTTATCCAAGGGATCTGTGCAAGAAATAAATTGATCTCCTTCAGTAGACTGTGGGAGGAATTCTCTCAAGAAGAAGCAAGGCTTGTGGCACGAGAGGAAAAGATGGGGAATGAAGATCAAGCTCTCACAACACACACCAAGAAAGGCAAGTTCAAGAGGGAGCCATCCCATCATAAGAAGAAATCTTCTCATCCTTATCACAAAGAAAAGAAAGATCTGAGGTGCTTCAATTGCAATGAGAAAGGTCACTTTGCTTCAGAATGTCCTAAGAACAAAAGGAATAACAACAACTCCAGCAAAAAGAAGAAGGGTAGCAAAACAAGGTACCATGCTCATGCTGCCGAAGATGATGAACCTCCAAAGAAGAAAGATTGGGCAAAAAGTGATGATGAATCATCAAGTGAAGAAGAGTATGTTCTAATCTCTGCTCTCACAGGTACTATCTCCCCTAGTTGTAATGATTGGTTAATTGACAGTGGGGCTTCCAAACACATGACTGGGTTTAAAGAATCTTTTGTAAATCTATCTGAACATGAATCACCCCATAAAGTGAAACTTGGAGATGATTATCAATACCCCATCAAAGGAAGTGGTGAAGCCTCTTACAACCTAGATTCTAGAAAATCTTTGAAGATGAAAGAAGTCCTTTATGTACCTAGGCTCAAGAAGAACCTACTCTCCATCTCTGCATTGGATGCAAACGGTATGAGGGTTGCATTTGTGGATGGCCAAGTCCTAATGTGGCCAAAGGGAAAGACCATAGATGATGCAGTGGTAATTGGAGAGCAAGAGGGAGGTTTGTATAAATTGAAAGGAAAACCTAAACATGCCATGGTGCATGATTCCATGGAGCCAAGTGAACTTTGGCATAGAAGACTTGCACATATGCGCTACAGAGTATTACCAATTGCGAATAAGGCTGTAGAAGGTCTTTCTGAAATCAATACCAAGCATGAAGGTGTTTGCAAGGGATGTGCAAAAGGAAAGAACACTAAGAAGGCATTTCCAAGCAGTGAAAGAAAGGCAACAAGTATCTTGGAAATCATCCACTCCGATGTAAGTGGTCCAATGTCATCCAGTTCTCTGAGTGGGTATGCTTACTATGTCTCTTTCATATATGACTTCTCCAGGAAGACTTGGGTTTACTTATTGAAGAAAAAAGATGAAGTATTTGATAAATTCAAGGAATTCAAAACCTTGATGGAGAATCAAACTGATGAGAAGATCAAAACATTCAGATCCGACAATGGTGGAGAATTCACCTCATGTGAGTTCAAGAAGATTTGTAGTGATTCATGGATTAAGAGGGAGTTGACTACTCCTTACAATCCTCAACAGAATGGAGTTGCAGAAAGAAAGAATAGAACAATCATGGAAGCAGCAAGGGCAATGCTGCATGATCAGGATCTACCTATGCATCTATGGGCAGAAGCAGCTAGAATAGCTGTGTATGTTCAGAACAGAACATCCCACAAGATATTGGACAACAAGACACCAGAAGAGGTCTTCTCTGGTAAGAAACCTGAAGTCAGCCATCTTAGAATATTTGGTTTTCCAGTATATACTCATGTTCCAAAGGAAAAGAGGACCAAGCTAGATCCTTCAAGACAGAAGGGTATCTTTGTGGGTTACATTGAAAGCTCGAAGGCTTACCGAATATACTTTCTAGGGTTCAAGAAGATTGATGTTAGCAGGGATGTAACATTTGATGAAAACTCAACATTCATCAAATCAAGGAAGGCACCTATCGAAGTTTATGAAGAACCTAAGGAAACTAGATTTCAAGACACTACTATGACTGAAGCAATTCCAGAAGTTGTTCGTGAGATTGAAGATCCGCAAGAACCTGTAGATCCACCCCGTGAGAATAACTCTCACAAGAGGAAACCTGCATGGGCTAGAGAGCTCATTCAAGATGCAGAAAGATTTGGCATTCCAGAAGAAGAACACAGAGCAAAGAAGAGAACTAAATCACATACCAGCTATGTTTCTTTACTCTGTGATATCATGAACAAAGAACCTTCCAGTCATGAAGAAGCAGCGGAAAAGAAAGAGTGGAAGGATGCCATGGTCGAGGAATACCAATCATTAATGAAGAATGATGTTTGGGATGTTGTCCCAAGACCTAAAGAGAAGTCTGTTTTTACTTCCAAATGGATCTACAAAATCAAGCATGCTGCAGATGGTAGCATAGAGAAATACAAAGCAAGATTCGTAGCTCGTGGCTTCTCTCAAAAAGAGGGAATAGATTATGAAGAAACTTTTGCCCCTATAGCCAGGTATACTTCCATTAGAACAGTACTTGCCCTGGCTGCAGCGATGAAATGGAAAATACACTAGATGGATGTCAAGACTGCCTTCTTGAATGGTGTAGTTGAAGAAAAAGTATATGTGGAGCAACCATTCAGTTTTGAAATACATGACAAGGAGTCATACATATGCAGATTGAAGAAAGCCTTGTATGGATTGAAGCAAGCTCCCGGAACTTGTTATGGTAGGATGGATAGTTTCCTATCTAGTTTGGGCTTTACCAAGAGTAAAGCGGATTCCAACCTTTACTACAAGGTTGAGGAAGGGAATCCTGTGATTCTACTCCTGTATGTGGATGACTTATTTGTAACAGGAGATGATAGATTGATTACAGATACAAAGAGGAAGCTTGGTGCCGAATTCAATATGAAAGACTTGGGAATGATGCACTATTTCCTAGGTATGGAGGTGTGGCAGAGTGTAGATGGGATCTTCCTTGACCAAGGGAAGTATATAGTAGATAGCCTGAAGAGTTTCGAGATAATGGATTGCAAGGCCATGACCACACCTATGGCATCGAACTTGAAGCTTCTATGTTATGCTTCATTTGAGCCGGTTGATGTCTCTATGTATTGTCAAATGATTGGTTCCTTGATGTACCTGATGAACACTAGACCATATATTTGCTTTGCAATGAATACATTGAGTCAGTCCTTAACAGATCCGAGGAGTGTTCACCTGATTGTTGTAAAGCATATTTTGAGGTACCTGAAGGGTATAGTGGATTATGGGCTAAGGTATGAAGTGAATCAAAAGTTTAACCTGCAAGGTTATGTTGATTCAGATTAGGTAGGCAGTGCTGCAGATAAGAAGAGCACATCTGGGTGTTGCTTCAGTATGGGATCAGGTGTGATCTCTTGGTTTAGCAGGAAGCAGTCCTGCGTGCACTAAGTACAGCCGAGGTAGAATATGTTGCAGCCTGCTCGGCTAGTTGTGAGGCAGTATGGCTCCGGAAGCTACTATCTGAGTTAGTTGATCTCCCACTGGAGGCTACTGGTATATTCTGTGATAACCAGAGTTGTGTGAAGTTGTTTGAGAACCCAGTGTTTCATGATAGGTCGAAACACATAGCGATCAAATATCACTATATCAGGGATATGGTACAGAGAGGAGCAGTGAAGCTCCTATATGTTGCGACGAACGAGCAGATTGTAGATGTACTGACGAAGCCACTAGCCAGAGTGAAGTTCGAGTACTTCAGGGAGAGGCTTGGTGTTCTTCAGATCGACGACACTTCAAGGAAGAAGTGATGGATACATTTTTTGAAGCCATTCCAAGCATGTTGGAAGGAGTATCCTTCACATGGCTGTGGATGTAAGCGTTGGATGATGAGCATCACGACAATTCTCTAGTTACTGCTCTGTATATGCATCAGGTTGATGCTGGATATGATTAGTTGGATCATTTATATGTATATGTATGTACGCATCATGTTGGATGTTGGATATGATCAGTTGGATAATTTATATGTATGTGTATATGCATCATGTTGGATGCTTGGACCATGTATGTATCAGGTGGATACATTGTATGATCAGGTGGATCATGTATGGTGATATGTATCAGGTAGACACTTGGTATGCATTAGGTGGATGCATTGTATGATCAGGATGATCATGATGATGAGCTTCAGGATGTTGCTCCAGATGATATGTACCAGGACGGTACAGTGATGATGATCAGTATGATCATGAGCATCAAGATGATGCTTCGTGCAACGATGATCAGTTAGATCATGAGTATCAGGTTGATACTTGGAGGTCAAAGATGATATGTGGCAGGTTGTGCAAATAGCATGTAATTTGTCCTCAGAGATCCAATAGGTTGAGTTGTTTGCTCGTAGTCAGTCCTGGGATGAGGTATTGCTATGTAGTATGTAATCAGTCCTCAGAAATCCGATAGGTTGAGCTGTGTGCTCGAAATCAGTCCTGGGATGAGGTATTACTATGGAGACATGTAATCAGTCCTGGAGATCCGATAGGTTGAGCTGTGTGCTTGTAATAAGTCCTAGGATGCCCTTTAGAGATCTTGTTGGTCGTGCTGCAGCACATAAGTGTTCCTGGGATGCTCTTTAAAGGTATTGTCTATTCACATGTAATCAATCCTGGAGATCCGAGAGGTTGAACTGCGTGCTCGTAATAAGTCCTGGGATGCTCTTTAGAGATCTTGTCGGTCGTGCTGCGGCATATAAATGTTCCTGCAATGCTCTTTAAAGGTATTGTGAAGGCGATGCATGTAATCAGTCCTGGGAGATCTTGCTGGTCATGCTTAGGCACATAAATGTTCCTGGGATGCTCTTGTCAGGTATTGCATCCACACATAAAATTAGTCCTGAGAGACCACCTCTATCAGACTATTCACATAGATGATGAAGACCTGCAGGCGGTGGGCCTACATCCAGTATGAAAAAGGACTGTCTCTGTAGAACTTCCTATGATGAGTAGATTCGGATATTGGTTGAGATAGCAGCAGCAGTGATGATGCATCGATAACGATGATCCAGAGAAGAAGACTTGTGCTAGAAGATCTGTGTCGAGAAATACCTTCCTAGTTAAGAGGGAGTGTTGATGTATATGTAACTTCGGAATGTATTTCATCCATTTATTTCATTTATATATTATTGTACTCCTATAGAGATGTGTCATTCCTCTATACGGAAGTGTCATCATATGTATTGACAAGTGTCAGAAGTGTGTGAACTTGCCGATGGGTTATTAGACCACCATGTGTGGGGTCAGCCCTGATTTATATATTATATGGTTGATGTACCTAGCTATACAAGTCAGCCCCATAAGGATATTGGGCAAATAGGTCAAGTATAAATAGAGATCGGGAGATCTCTATTTGGATCATTGGGAAACTCATTCTTCCTTCACTCAGAAAGTGGCGCACTAGTGAGGAGGAGGATCATCTACTACTAGGAGACTATCTCTGTGTATTTTGGTTGTACTTTGGTTGAGCCATTGCTCTCTCTATCTTTGAGGAAGTTGTGGGGTTTTTCACCTTAGGGTTTTCCCCACGGAAACTCTGTGTCTCTTGTCTCTCATGCTTTTGCTTCTTGTGATGATTGACATGCTTGTTATGATTGATATGCATTGATATACTATACATGTTGTTCTCTCAGTAAAGATCCTAGAGTATTGTGAATTAATGCTCAAAATTTAACATGGTATCAGAGCTAATCTAAGAAGAAGACATTGTGTAGTGACGAAAACCAAGGGTTTCTTGTTTATTGGGTTTCTCTCAATAGATTTTGGAAAATCAGTATAGTAGATTTACTCTACTCATCAAGGCGAATCTATCTATTTAATCAGAATTCAATTTTGAGCATTTTCAGATTTGGCCCTAAAAATTAGGGTTTCCACAAAAATATGAATTTCTGGAATATGAAGACATAGCTGGAAGCTCCTTGCACAAATCAAAGTTTAGAGCTTTGGATCGATATTTTTGGCTGGGTAGATCTCCGGGAAACTCAAACCCTAATTCAAGGTCCTCCCTAGTGAACCTGGGAAGACAAAAAGGCATTTCTGAAGGGTGAAGCTTTGCAGATCTCAAATTATGAATACACCAGGCTGATCAGATCATCAAGGCACATCTTTCTATCCTTTCAGAAAGTTGAAATTCACATTTTGAATTTTTAGGGTTTCTCTAACAAACCCTTATCCGAGACCAGATCCAGTTTTCAACAAATCAAGTGGTAAGACCTAAATATTTTCTATTTCCATTTGAAGTACTCTTTAAGATGTCTCACCACACGAACCTTGAGGATAAGCTTGAAGGGGATGATAAATTCCGAGCCTAGAAGTATAGGATTGGGTTAATCCTGGAAGAGAATGAGTTGGACTCATATGTAAAAGAAGACATCCCTATCCCAGAGGATGAAGAGGCTAAGATATTGCATAAGAAGAACTTGGTCAAAGTAAAGAGAATCATTTCCGATTCTATCAAAGACCATCTCATCCCACATGTGTCATCTCTAAAGACACCCAAGGAGATGTTTGACTCCCTTAAAAAGTTATTTGAAGGGAAGAACATAAATCAAAAGATGACCTTGTGGAACCAATTGAAAGGGGTCAAGATGTCGAATGGAGAAACCATTCAATCCTATTTCTCCAAGGTCTCTCAGATCAAGGAACAACTTGAAGCTGTAGATGAAATGGTGGAGAATGGTGAAATTGTTATGACCACTTTGAATGGCCTACCTAGGTCATGGGACTCCTTTATCCAAAGGATCTGTGCAAGAAAGAAATTGATCTCCTTCAGTAGACTGTGGGAGGAATGCTCTCAAGAAGAATAAAAGCTTGTGGCACAAGAAGAAAAGATGGGGAATGAAGATCAAGCTCTCACAGCACACACCAAGAAAGGCAAGTTCAAGAGGGAGCCATCCCATCATAAGAAGAAAGGCAAGTTCAAGAGAGAGCCATCCCATCCAATATTGTTTAAGCTATGCTTACCCTTAAATTAATTTTGATTTGAATCCATTCCCAATGGTATCCATGTGTTTCATCCTTTTACAACTTTAAAGCACAATCATTTTGATATATCTCTGGCCATTGTATTTATTTTTGAGAGAGCCCTCTCTGGTAGGAAAAAAGCCATTTTTCCTCCTAAAGATTGGATTGAAATAGTTACCTTGGAACTATCCTCCCACAACCAAGGGACAAATTCAGAGTGCTGACACATACCACCATTCATATCTTAACACCCAAGGGTGTCTACCTCTATGGATTTTCTAATAATATGACATCACCCATGACATAATTTTCTCATGCAAGGCAATTAATTCACCTTAAAGCACCATATTAATTCATCTTATAACCAAATAGGTATTTCACATATATTTCTTCCTCGAGCGAGGGAAGTTTAGTAATACTAGATGAAAGTGATACATCCAGTAGGTCTAAAAAAATGATATCAACTAGATGTCAAAAAATCAGAAGAAAATTCCATAAACGCATGGATTTTTTTCTCGCTAAAGGGGGGTCATGTTCCTATGATGATAAGACAATATGCGACATCAAGGTGCCCTTGAGGTACAAACATCTAGTGAAACAATGGGTACCCAAGGATCTTCCTCAACTAAATACATATTTTTGTGTGAACGAGAGGATATATCGAATTGCACCATCGTCATTACATGGTTTGGGGTTGTTTTTCATGGATGGCATAAAGGTCGGTTATGGCAGATGTACAGAATTGATGGATTATGTTGGACCCTGTTACAACTACCATTAGGGGAGTTTTGAGGTAAAAAATGGGCCTCAAAACAAATAATGTACCATAAAAATTCACTTTATATGAACCAATAGGATTCAAGATGATGATGTCAACCATAAGGGTAAAATTTGTAAAACAAATTGGAGGGAAAAAAGAAAACCTATTTTTTCTTATCGTATTTTTGACATATCTCCTTAACGGTTTACCCAAATTTAAATTTTGGGAACTCGTTGGATGCGGATTTTAATTCTGCATCCAACCCATACCCACATTGCATACTTCTGAGGCACCCACGCCATGAAAAAAGGAAAATGTCAATAAAAAAACGTATTTTAATATTAAAATACATTTTTTATATTCAAATTTCCATTTTTTCATGGCGTGGGTACCTTAGAAGTATGCAGTGTGGGTATGTTTTGGATGCGGAATTAAAATCTGCATCCAACGAGTGCCCAAACTTGAAATTTGGGTAAACCGTTAAGGAGATATGTCAAAAACAAAATAAGAAAAAAGTAGTTTTTCTTTTTCCTCTCTAAAATTTAGAACTCTTATTTTATTATTAAAACTATTATTTTATTAAATCCCTTAGGAGGCCCATTTTAGACCTCAAAACTCCCCTAATGAAATATTGGATGCGCTTGGTCCAATATACACAAAGTATGTGCAGATATGGATTGTCAACAAATTATTTACAGTTGAACGACAAAGATAAAAATAAAGGAGCAACATTGTACATTGACAGTGTTATCACCCCTATCAATGTTCCCACGAGGGAAGGAAAGGGAACCCCCTACTGAAACCCCAATCTTTCCCATTGACCTTTCTCACCAAGAGAAGAAGTAGAGAACCCAAAAAGTGGCTAAGTATCAATGAATTCCAAGCCAAATGATCAATCCTTAGTGAGAAAAATGGGGAAAACGAGGTAGTGGAATTCTTCCACAATCTACAAAGGTTGAACGGTCAGGATTGAAAAAGAAAATCCAGATCTACAGTTGGGAAGCGATCCGCAACGCATCCGATCAAAATATTTTCCACTTTTTCACTCTCCCACAGGTCCGAATTTTCGCAACCGCATTGCAAATTGCGGAAGTCAGAATGGTATTTTTTCAAGAGCGTAAAGCTAGGTTTCTGGTTTCCGCAACCCACATTGCGGAATGCGGATTGCGGAGGAATAATGTTTCTGGGGGCGCAGATTTTGGTTTCCGATTTCCGCTAACTACATTGCGGAATGCATATTATGGAGGCATAATGTTTCTGTGGGTGCAGATTCAGGTTTCTAATATCCCAACCCGCATTGTGGAATGCGGATTCCGGAAGTGATATTTTAGAGGCATAAATTTAGCTTTTTGATTCCCAAAACCCGCATTGTGGAATGGGGATTGCAGGAGGGTAATTGCAAATCAGAGATGTTTTACAGGGTAAATTATAGCCACGGAAAATGAAGAATTTCACAGGGAAATGGCACGATTGAGAACCAATCTAGAAGCCAAAGAGAAGCACAACCTGATTATCCATCCAAATCATCCTAAATCGGCCTAATTCGAAGGAAAAACAGGTGGTTTATGTTAAGTTTAAACGAAATAGACTAGCAAGATCACTGAAAGAAGCATAATCACAAGATAGACACAGAGTTTACCCTGGGAAACCCTCATGGGGTAGAAAACCCAGCAAAGATTTCCTCAATAAGATGATCAACCAAAATACAAGATGTGCTCCCTCCTTCTTTAACTCCTTAGCAGATCTCCCAGACAAGTGCGCCACTTTTCTCAAGTGAGTGAGTGTGTCTAATGAGGAGTTCACCTCCTCTATTTATACTAACCCCCCACTGACCAAAATACCTAATGGGGCCGACCTCTCCTGGAGAAGTCTAATAACCCCTAAAATATAACCTTAGGGCCGACCCCCACATGGTGGGTCTAATAACCCTAGTTAACACAAACTCTTGGAGGAATAAACATCTCCAGATACATGATAGGGTTACCTCGGAGGGATGAAACATCTCCGGAATAATAAAGTACAAATATAATATTCTTAGAAGTTACAATATTCAACACTCCCCCTTAACGAGAAGGATATTATAACAACGTCTATAGGAGCAAGGAGTCATCGACTACATCATACATGATACATCTATATATCATCGGAAGCTTTCTTCAATTTATCATTATCATCACACGATCGTCAGCATCAGCATCACACGATCATCAGCATCGTCATCGCACGATCATCAGCATCGTCATCGCACGATCATCAGCATCGTCATCGCACTATCATCAGCATCGTCATCTCACGATCATCATCATCGTCATCTCAAGATCATCAGCATCGTCATCTCACGATCATCAGCATCATCATCACACGATCATCAGCATCGTCATCTCACGATCATCAACATCATCATCTCACGATCATTAGCATCGTCATCACACGATCATCAGCATCGTCATCTCACGATCATCAACATCGTCATCTCATGATCATCAGCATCGTCATCTCATGATCATCAGCATCGTCATCACACGATCATCAGCATCACACGATCATCAGCATCGTCATCTCACGATCATTAGCATCGTCATCGACACAAGTATCCATAACAATACAAGTATCCACATCATTAGTAGAAATATTCATGCCATTACAAGTATACACATCATCAATACAAGTATCCATACCGATACAAGTAACCACATCATCAATACAAGTATCCATATCGATACAAGTAACCACATCATTAATACAAGTATCCATACCGATACAAGTAACCACATCATCAATACAAGTATCCATATCGATACAAGTAACCACATCAAGTATCCATATCGATATAAGTAACCACATCATCAATACAAGTATCCATACCGATACAAGTAACCACATCATCAATACAAGTATCCATACCGATACAAGTAACCACATCATCAAAGAATCACTTTCTCGGAGACATATGTCTACAGATCAATTCAGGGACCGAAGTTCGGGGATGATACAATCCCCACTTCTCGGAGACCATCCATCTACGGATCAATTCAGGGACCAAAGTCTGGGGATGATGCAATCCCCACTTCTCGGAGACCATACGTCTACGGATCAATTCAGGGACTAAAGTCCAGGGATGATACAATCCCCACTTCTCGGATACCATACGTCTACGGATCAATTCAGGGACCAAAGTCCGAGGATGATACAATCCCCACTTCTTGGAGACCATACGTCTATGGATCAATTCAGGGACCAAAGTCTGGGGATGATACAATCCCCACTTCTCCGAGACCATACGTCTACAAATCAATTCAGGGACCGAAGTCCAAGGATGATACAATCCCCATCACGTACATTTTGAACTAGTGGTTCTGGGATGATGCAATCCCCATCACTTCATTCTCGAAGACCATACGTCTACGGATCAATTTAGGGACCAAGGTCCGGGGATGATACAATCCCCATCTATCCACTAAGGACTTCATTTTCGGAGACCATACGTCTATGGATCAATTCAAGGAGCCAATGTCCAGGGATGATACAATCCTTATCTGTCCATTAAGGACTTCATTTTTGGAGACCATACGTCTACGGATCAATTCAAGGAACCAATGTCCAGGGATGATACAATCCCTATCTGTCCACTAAGGACTTCATTTTCGGAGACCATACGTCTATGGATCAATTCAAGGAACCAATGTCCAGGGATGATACAATCCCTATCTGTATCCTTATCAATACAGATGTCATCAAAACATGTATTCTCATCAATACATCAATAAAAAAATGTATCCTCATCAATACATCAATAAATAAAAGTAAGTGAGAGAAAATAAGTATTCTAAATATAAGAGTCCTAAGTCTAAGTATCTAAAACAGGTATTCATATCATCGACCTTGCTATTGATGAGGCAATCTCATCAATAGAGATCACACTACTCCCCCTTTCGAGAAGGGTCCTTTTGAACCACACCAAGTTTGTCTCGGAAGTATTCAAATTTCACTCGAGACAAAGGTTTGGTCAAGATATCAGCAATTTGATTATCAATGCTTACATACTCGAGCTTAATGGCTCCTCTCTGCACCATATCTCATATATAAAAGTATCGGATCTCTATGTGTTTTGACTTATCGTGAAATACCAGATTTTCTGTCATCTTGATACAACTTTGATTTTCACACATAATCACAGTAGGATCCAATTCTAAGTCAAATACTCCAGATAGTAGTTTCCGAAGCCATACTGATTCACAGCTAGCAGAGCAGGCAGCTATATATTCTGCTTCAGCAGTACTGAGAGCCACACTGGATTGTTTCTTTCTGAACCAAGATATCATGGCGGATCCAAGTCCATAACATCCACCTGAAGTACTCTTCCTGTCTGAAACACTTCCTGCCCAATCAGAATCTGAATAACCATGTAATCTAAGTTCATGATTTCTGAGGTAGTAAAGACCAAAATCTAAAGTACCTTTTAGATACCTCATTACATGCTTTGTAGCTATTAGGTGAACCTTTCTTGGTTCTACTAGAAATTGACTCAGAGTATTTACAGCAAAGCATATATCTGGTCTGGTATTTGTCAAATACATCAATGACCCAATGATTTGTCTATATAGAGTTACATCCACTAATTCTGATGAGTCATCAACTAATAATTTCAAGTTGGAGTCCATGGGAGTAGCCATGGCCTTACATTCCAACATGTCAAATCTTTTCAAGATCTCCACAGCATACTTACCTTGATTTAGGAAGATTCCTTTTGTTCCTTGCCATACTTCTAGACCTAAGAAGTAGCGCATTAATCCTAGATCCTTCATTTCAAATTCGGAAGAAAGCTTCTTCTTACATTCGATAATTTGGTTTTCATTTCCTGTCAGAAATAGATCATCCACATACAGTAGTAATATAACAGGTTCATTATCCATAATTTTGAGATAGAGATTTGGATCAGCTTTACTCTTGGTAAAACCCATACCTGTTAAGAAACTGTCAATCCTTCCGTACCAAGCTCTGGGAGCTTGTTTTAATCCATACAAAGCCTTTTTCAGCTTGCATACATGAGTTCTTCTATCTTTAACCTCAAAACCTTGTGGTTGTTCCATGTACACTTCTTCTTCAATGACACCATTCAAGAAGGCTGTTTTAACATCCAGCTGGTGTAATTTCCACTTCATCATAGATGCAAGTGCCATGATAGTTCTAATTGAAGTGTACCTAGCAACTGGTGCAAATGTTTCTTCATAGTCTATTCCCTCCTTTTGAGAGAACCCTCTAGCTACAAATCTTGCTTTATATTTTTCAATGCTACCATCTGCAGCATGTTTTATCTTGAAAATCCATTTGGAAGAAACCACACTTTTATCCTTTGGTTTGGGAACTATGTCCCAAACATCGTTTTTCATTATTGACTGGTACTCTTCTGTCATATCTTCTACCCACTCCTTTCTTTGAGCTGCTTCCTCATAGCTGGTGGGTTGATTATCCGCAGGATCACACATTAATGCCACATAGTTGGATACAAACTTGGGTTTCTTACTTTCTCTAGTGGAACCTTTAGGAGCTCCATATTTTTCAGCTCCTTGAATAATGTCTCTAGCCCATGTTGGTCTTCTTTTTCTAGAAATATTTGGAAGGGAGGATTCTTGAGGCTCTATCATATCATGATCTTCTGGTGTATCATCTTCAGGAATGGGTACAGCTTTTGTAACTCTAGGAGGTGAATCTTCTTCATAGATTTCTTCAAGTTGGCACTTCCTAGATTTCTTGATAGCTACTTCTTCATCAAATGTTACATCTCTACTTATTTCCATATGATGAAAACCAGGTATGTAAATTCTAAAAGCTTTGGATGTTTCACAATATCCAACAAATATTCCTTTCTTTCCAGAGGGATCCAACTTGGTTCTCTTTTCTTTTGGAATGTGAATGTACACAGGACATCCAAATATTTTGAGATGACTTACCTCAGGCTTCCTTCTTGTGAAAACTTCTTCTGGAGTCTTAAATTCAAGAGCAGTATGAGAAAGTCTATTTTGAACATAAACAGCTGTCCTGGTTGCTTCAGCCCATAGATACATAGGAAGATCTTGATCATGTATCATAGTCTTTATAGCTTCCATGATAGTTCTATTCTTCCTTTCAGCAATCCCATTTTGTTGGGGATTGTAGGGAGTGGTTAGTTCCCTTTTGATTCCAGCTTCTTTACAAAAGTCTTCAAATTCCTTTGAAGTATATTCTCCGCCATTATCTGTTCTAAGAATCTTGATTTTCTTTTCTGAGAGATTTTCTATTAAGGCCTTAAACTCTTTGAATTTTCCAAAGACTTCATTCTTACCTTTTAGAAAGAATATCCAAGTTTTCCTTGAGTAGTCATCAATGAATGTGACATAATATTCATATCCACTCAAGGATGTGGAGGGAATTGGTCCACATACATCAGATTGTATTAACTCCAGGTTACTTTTAGTCTTAGTTTCACTTCTGGGAAATGGGTTCTTGACATTCTTCCCTTTTGCACATCCTTTGCATGTGCCATCATGATTAGTCTTTAATTCTGGCACACCTATAACTACCTTGCTTACATAGGGTAGTGCCTTGTAGTTAATGTGAGCAAGTCTCCTATGCCATAATTCATTTGGGCTAATAGTTTCATGAACAAGAGATGCTTCTGGAAGGCCCTTAAGCTTGTATAAGCCTCCTTCTTCTTCACCAATGATAATTGCATCCTTGATAGACTTACCTTTGGACCACATTAATACTTGTCCATCAATGAATGCAATCCTGTAGCCTTTCTTATCCAATGCTGAGATGGATAACAAGTTCTTCTTTAATCCTGGTACATACAATATTTCTTTCATTTTCATGGAGGTACCAGAATCAAGCTTGTAGCTTGCTTCACCAATTCCCTTGATGGGATATTGAAAGTCATCTCCTAGAGATACCTTTTGGGGAGAGGTATTTTCTTCAAGACTTGAGAGAGTCTTTTTCTGACCTGTCATGTGCTTTGAAGCACCACTGTCAATAAGCCATGTATCCTCTCCAGGGGTTATAGATCCAGAGAGTGCGGATAAAAGAACATATTCTTCTGCATCTTCTTCTGTATTTCTCCTTGATCTTCTTTTGAAGAAGGTCCTTTCTTCTTCTTCCTATTCACTTCTAGGTCTTTTATTGTGAGACCTTTCTTCCTCTTATTTTTCTTCTTCACTATCATCTTTTGCAAGATGTGCTTGATGTCTTTTGTAATGAGAACCCTTTTTCTTCTGTAGAGGGCATTCTCTACCAAGGTGTCCTATTTTGTGACAAGAAAAACACTGGAAAGAAGAGTAATCTCTTCTTTTAGTAGTTCCTCTTTTCTTTTGAAATCTGAGTGGAGGATGAGACTCCTTGTGACTAATCTTTTTAGAGTAGGATTGATTCCTTCTTCTCTTGGTGTGGGTGGCCAAGGCTTGGTCATCCTCTTTGAGCAAGGCTTCTCGGTTTGCAACCCTAGCCTCCTCTTGTACACAATCCTCCCAAACTACATCAAACTTCATACTTTCTTTTCTGGCACACATAGTTTGAATGAATGACTCCCAAGGTCTAGTGAGACCATTTAGAGTTGTCATCACAAGTTCATCTTCATCAAGAGTATCACCAATGGCATCCAGTTGCTCCTTGATTTGGGAGACTCTTGAGAAGTAGTCTTGAATGGATTGTCCTTTGTGCATCTTGGTGCTTTTCAACTGAGTCCTTAGGTTCATCTTCCTATTGATGTTCTTTCCTTCATACATTCTTCCTAGGGCATCATACATTTCCTTTGGAGTCTTCTTGGAGGCCAGTTGGGGAATCAAGTGGTCTTTAATAGAATCAGCAATGATTCTCTTTGCCCTAATCAAATCCTTCCTATGCTTTTCTTTGGCTTCATCTCCTTCTGGTTCTGCAACTTCATCCTTGATATAATGAGCAAGATCATTCTCTTCAAGAATGAGACCAATTCTGTATTTCCATGCCCGAAAATTCTCTATACCTTCTAGCTTGTCTTCAAGCTTAGTGTTTGGAGCCATCTTCTCTTGGGGGAGTCCAAGAGACAGAGTAGACTTACCTGGAAATGTTACCTTTTACTTTTCCGGATCCTGGGACAGAATTTTATCGCACTTTTGGTAGAATTAGGGTTTAACTTTCCCGGAGTTCTACCCAACCAAAAATTTTGATCTAGGGCTCAAAAGGTTGGTCTTGAAAAGGGCTATCCAGCCATGTAATCAGATTTCAACAATACCAACTTTCTGCTGAACCCAATTTCTGGTTTATCGCACTTTTGGTAGAATTAGGGTTTGACTTTCCCGAAGTTCTACCCAACCAAAAAGTTTGATCTAGGGCTCAAAAGATTGGTCTTGAAAAGGGATATCCAGCCATGAAATCAGAATTCAATAATGCCAACTTTTTGCTAAAACCCTAGATTTCATCGGAGAGAGAGAGAGAGATTCTTACCTTGTGAAAAATGTCCTATTTAGTCCAGCTCTGATACCATGTTAAGTTTAAACCAAATAGACTAGCAAGATCACTGAAAGAAGCATAATCACAAGATAGACACAGAGTTTACCCTGGGAAACCCTCATGGCGTAGAAAACCCAGCAAAGCTTTCCTCAATAAGATGATCAACCAAAATACAAGATGTGCTCCCTCCTTCTTTAACTCCTTAGCAGATCTCCCAAAAAAGTGCACCACTTTTCTCAAGTGAGTGAGTGTGTCTAATGAGGAGTTCACCTCCTCTATTTATACTAACCCCCGACTGACCAAAATACCTAATGGGGCCGAGCTCTCCTGGAGAAGTCTAATAACCCCTAAAATATAACCTTAGGGCCGACCCCCACATGGTGGGTCTAATAACCCTAGTTAACACAAACTCCTGGAGGAATAAACATCTCCAGATACATGATAGGGTTACCTCGGAGGGATGAAACATATCCGGAATAATAAAGTACAAATATAATATTCTTAGAAGTTACAATATTCAATAGTTTTCGAGGCCCAAAGGCACACTGAGAGCGCACAAAGTTTCCCACCAGTGCATCTAACAGGCTCAGAGGCAGTTGTTTCGAGCAGTTCGGCGTGAACAGACTCATCCTTTCCAGTTCAAGACTATTTACAGTAAACAACCATTTATGGTTGAATTAGTTAGAGGTTGTTTGATATTTTGTAAGCCTATAAAGGTAGAGTCTGAATTAAACCCAAGGGTTGGATGTTTTCTGGATTCTAAGAGATTAAAATCTTTGTGTATGTATCAAACTCGGCTTTTCAATTCATGAGAAGACCCTATTCTGGAGCAGATATTCTTGTTATGAGTGTTTTGATGTCTGTTACTTCCTGTGCATGTGTTCTTCATTTGTATTTCCATTGATTTTTTGCTTCTACAGTATCTAGATCAAGACTACATGGTCTGAAATTCATATTTTATGCTTCAGATGCATATGACTTAGTATTCCACCCTTTCTTCTTGAAGTTTCAGGTTAGAATTCATTTACAAATGCTCTAGCTCTGTGATGGAATTTGTCTCCTTTTCTACCTTCATCTGCTGATATCTTTGACTTTAAAAACCTCATCTACCTTGCCTCTTCCTCTTAAATTTTGCTCTAAATCAGTCATTTGTGACTATAAATCCACTGAAGGTTGACTCCATGCCCAATGGTGCTCTTATCCTTAACCCCAACCAGCTGAAAAATCCATATAAGTCATTATCTGAAGGACTAGCCACCATTTTTACCTATAACCAGCTTTTGCAAATAATATTCTAGGTGTTGAGTGAATTGTGAAAGAGACAGCCCTCTCTATGGTTGGAAAGGCTAGTTTCCATCCACCAAAGCTTGGTTTGAAACAGTTACCTCATGATATCTTTTGCTTCAACCCAGGAGAACCTTGAGTGATAACATTCTGGTGACCATACTAGGGAGGTCAAAGGACTTCTTTCCGAGAACAAGAATTTCAAAGCATCATATCATATCTCTAAGGGAAAACAGAGGATCAGAAATTTCAAGGTTGTAACATTTTCCCCGACGACTCCAACTTTCAGATTGGTGAATTTCTTGGAAGAATTATGGCTTCCAGAAGGATACCTATTAGAATTCACCAGATCCTAAACTAGCAAAGTTTGTATCAGATCCTGAGAAGACCATCAGGAAAGCAAAGAAAGAACAAACATGTATTTCCCCATTAACTAGGTATTTTTCTCTACCGAAAGAAGAGGCACAGGCTATAGAGATTTTCTCTTGGGATTTAAAAACTGAACAGTCCTCATTTAGGTCTAAATCTGAATTAGATCTAAAGAAAACCCTGTTTGACCAAAGAAAATTCCAAACACATTGTCTGAGTGCTTTGTGGGAAACTTCACAAAATAAAGAAGAAAACAGTGATTTATTTCTTTTCACTAAAACTGCTAGCCAAAATACCCAAGTCCAGATTACTCCTACTACTATTCCAAGCCATACTTTTGTCATACCTGTTGTTACTCATGCCTACTTCAATAATTCCCCCTGCTCCTAAGCAAAATCTAAAAGCAATGGTTGCCATGTTTTCCCCTTTAGCTCTCCCTGCTAATCTCCATGACTTACATGTGGGTTATTCCCAACACCTCATGAGATTTGATGGGGAAGGAAATGGTTCTGCACAACAGCATGTAGATGAAATTACTGATTTATAGACCTAGAAGAGGTGGATGAAGATGATGTCAAGATGAGCTTATTTTCCCAAAGTCTTGCAGGAGAAGTGAAGAAGTGGTTCAAAGCCCTCCCAAATGGAGGAATTGCTACCTATGAGAGATTTGAACAAGATTTCCTAGACAAATGGACAAGTAAAAAAAATCCTCTCCAATTTCTCACTCATTATGAAAACACAAAGAAAACCAATGTTGATACTATCCAAGAGTTTTCATCTAGATTCATGAGAATGTATAATTCTATCACTGTGGACATCAAGCCTCCTGTGGGAGCATCCAAGCTTCATTATGCTAATTTTTTTTACAGTGACTTTGCTCTCATGCTGAGATAAAGGATATATGTCACTCTAATTGATATGTTAAAATATGTTGTAGAAGTAGAAGATAATTTGATGGCCTCAAGTAAAATGAAGCTGAGAAAAAGAGATCTAATGAGGCATCCCAACCTTCCACATCCCAATCCATTGATACCATATTTGAGAAGATGATGAGGAATATGGAAAGGTTGGTGGATAGGATCTCCCTTGACAATAATCCTCTTTCCATAGAAAACACAGACCCTCAAGATCGAAATAACAATTACAGGAGACCTCATGCCCCACAGGGAAGACCAAGAGAGCCAAGGGATCCTATAAATGCTGAGAATCAACCAATTAGACCACCCTTTACTAATAAATTAATAGCATGAGAAGAAGAATATGGACACCCTAATGACCAAATCCACCTCTTTGATCAGATCCAACCCTAGTTCTATTTAACTAAAGAGGAACATGACCAATCCTCCCTGCAGTTAGATAGTAGCCTAGAAGAACCAGAATCTGATCAATACCAAAGAGGCTTCCAAAATGAAATCTATGAATTTCAGAGGAAGCATAATTTAAGAGGTAGGAAGGTAACAGTAGACCAAGGAAAGGCTACTGATGATCCATCTTCTTCTCGGCCACAAAGAAAAGAAGCTTCTAGGAAGGGTGAACCAAAAAATGTAACCTTTGATAAGGCACCTGAGAAGGGGGAAGAAGCTTCGAAAAAGGGTCCAGAAGGGAGAGATGAGGGTAATTTAAAGACAATAGAAAATATTCATTCTGCTTTCAGTTTAGAGAATGAAATATCTATGAATAAAATCTCAATTCCTTTAAATGAGTAGGTCAAAAAATCAGAGTACAAAGACCATATTTTGAAAGTAGTGAATGGAGAAGAAGGAAATCAGTCTAATACTCTCAATTTTCACGATGACAAACCCACTCTTATGTTTGGTCCCCATGTTCAAAGTGCTCCAGAGTATGATGTTCCTCTATTCTATATCAGCCTAAACATACATGATCATATATTACACAATGCTATGTTATATTATGGGGCTTCACATAACCTCACACCAAGATCAGTGGTGGAAAGCCTGTGGTTAGAAATCACAAGGCCCTATAAATATTTGTTCTCCTTTGATTATATAAGAGTCCAATGTTTAGGGATGATTAAAGACATGGTGGTCTCATTAACTCAAATACCTCAGAAGAATGTGGTAGTGGTTGATATTCCACCTAAATTTGGGATGTTATTATCTAGGACTTGGGCATCAAAATTAAAAGGAACTCTACAAATGGACATGTCTTATGCTACCATCCCTAATTTTGGGGAAAACAAAGGAGTATACAAAGAGCATAGATTATCCTATGTAGTAAGCAGTAAGAGTAACCCTGATAACCATCCCATTTTTGTTGTAGACACTGATATAGGAAACTCAATTTTTTGTTATGATCCTGGTTCAGAAGAGAAAGGTGTGAAAATTACTGACCTACCTGAAACAAATGATAAGTCTAGTAATAAGCAAGGGATACAATGCATTGACAGCTCAGCAAACATAGAAGGCAATGGTCAGAAAATGGAGAAAGGCGGTGATGAAAAAACAGACTTAGAAATGGAAACTACAACCACAATCCCAAGAGAAGAGCACTGGACTATGAGGTTTGATGGAGTTGTGAATAAAGAAGGAGTCGGGGTAGGAGTATGGATCATCCCTCCAGATGAAGGAAGTGAATGCACCAGATTGCATACCTTCAAACTAATGTTTGATTGTTCGAATAATGTGGCAGAATATGAAGCCCTAATGTTGGGTATGAATGCACTCAAATATCTAAGAGCTAAAAAGATCAAAGTTTATGGAGATGCAGAGCTAATAATCCAATAGGTGAATGGCAATTATGAGACCAAACATCCCAAAATGAGGGCTTGCAGAAATGTTGTTTGGGATATGTTTGATAATTTCTTCACAGAGCATGATATTTCTTTCATCCCTAGAGATAAAAATACAATAGCAGACATTTTGGCCACCTATGCTAGCAGATTTCAACTCCCTACCTATCCTACCAAATCTTACATGATAAATATAAGACATAGACCCTCTGTTCCAGATAATCCCAAACATTGGAAAATATTTGAAGATGATCAACAGATCAAGAAATTCCTAAATATGAGTGAAGAATTTTCCAACACCCAAATTGATCAAGAAATGTTCATGTGATGAATGGGAACCTAACCCACCAGAGCTCCTAACCACTTTGGGAGACAAAGAAATCCTGCATCTGAAAAACAATTATATACATAAAGGATTGGTGCCATTGGAAAAAAAAATTGATGAAAATGATGTGGGCAAAAATTAGAAGGTTTCTCCAAACCACAATGAAGTGGAAGACTATAACACTGGGAATGATGAAGAGCCAAAAATTGTCAAACTGTTAAAGTCTTTAACCCCAGGCACTAAATATGACTATGTGGATTTAATGAGAAATTTTTATGATGTGTTTGCATGGTGCTATGAAGACTTGAAAGAATATGACACTACTATCATCCAACATACCATACCAGTCAAGATAGGGGAGAAACGATTCAGGAAGAAACTAAGAAGGATGAATCCTATGTTTCTCCCACTGATAGAAAAAGAGGTGAAGAAGCTGTATGAATCCAAAATCATAGTCTCCTTAAGGTTTTCAAACTGGGTAGCTGACATAGTCCCAGTGAGGAATAAAAATGGTGAAATCAGACTTGGTATTGACTTTAGAAATCTGAACAAAGTGTCTCTAAAGGACAACTACCCCCTACCCAAAATGGACCACATTTTACAAAAGTTTGTAGGGGCAGCAAGAATGTCCATGCTTGATGGATTTTTAGGGTACAATCAGATTAAGGTGTAGCCAGAAGACCAATACAAGACATCCTTTACCACACCTTACGGGACCTTCATGTATGCAAAGATTCCTTTTGGTTTTTTTTAATGCAGGAGCTACTTTCCAAAGAGCTATGGATATAGCTTTTGCAGAAGAGAAATACAAATTTGTGGTCATATACATGGATGACATCATTGTGTATTCTAAATATGATACAGAGCATTTGAAACATTTGCATCAAGTGTTTTCCAAGTGCAAAAAAATTGGAATCTCTTTTAACCCCAAAAATTCAAACTTTGCCATGCAAGAAGGCAAGCTGCCAGGTCACATAATATCTAAAGATGGGATCAAAATTGACATAGACAGAGTTGACACAATACAAAAAATTGAACTCCCAAGGAGTAAAAAAGAGGTTCAACCCTTTCTAGGAACACTGAATTTCTTAAGAAGGTTCATCCCCAATTTTGTAGATATCATGAGGTCAATCACAAGAATGCTTAAGATGGACACTCAGATCAGGTGGACTGCTGAATCCAGACAAGCATTTGGAGACATAAAAAGGGCAATAGTTGAAGCACCTGTACTAATCAGTCCTGATTTTGACAAAGAGTTTCGTATGTTTTATTTTTCCCCTGAGCATTCCATAGCTGGAGTGCTTTTACAGAAAAATTAGGAAGGAGATGAGCATCCCATAGACTTCTTTAGCAGAGCTCTTAGAGATGTTGAGATCAAGTACAACATCATGGAGAAGCAAGCATGTGCCATGATTAAAACCTTGAAAGTTTTCAGATTTTATGTTTTGCACTCCCATGTGATTGCTTATGTTCCTAATGTTGTTGTAAAGGATATTTTTACACAACCTGATCCAGAAGGTAGAAGGGCTAAGTGGATAGATGTTCTCTTGGAATATGACTTGGAGATCAAACCTACAAATCTTATCAAAGGACAAGGACTGGCCAGGCTCATGGCTGAATCAAATTGGCATTCACCAAGTGTGAACTTGATTTCACACATGCTGGAAGAAACTCCCCAAGACCCACTGTTACAGGTATCAAACAAATTATTTTCTTCTCCTTGCTATTTTGATATTATATATGTTTTGCAGAACTTACAAGCACCCCCTGAGATGGATAAAAGCAAATCTAGGTCAACCAAGATGAAAGCGGCAAAGTTTTGCATATTGAATGGTTGCCTTTATTGGAAATACCCTGGAGGTGTTCTACTAAAATGTATAGTGGAAGATGAAGCCAAAATAACCTTGAAATAATTTCACAAAGGTGTTTGTGGGGGGAATAATTATTGGAAGGCCACTGTCAACAAAATTCTCAGGGCAGGGTTTTATTGGCCCACCACGTTCAAAGATGCATATAAGGAAATAACCACTTTCCATGAATGCCAAATCTTTGAAGGGAAGAGGAATCTCTTATCCTTTCCTTTGAAACCGATATCTATAGAATCCCCTTTCCAGTAGTGGGGGCTTGACTTCATTGGTGAAATTTTCCCAAAATCCTCTGGACAACACAAGTGGATATTGACTGCGACTGATTATTTTACTAAATGAATTGAGGCAATACCAACCAGGAAAGCCACAGACACAGTCATCATCAAATTTCTAGAGGAAAATATCATGTCCAGGTTTGGTTTCCCTGTTAAAATAATCACTGACAATGCTCAAGCCTTCAAATCCAAGGAAATGGTCAAATTTTGTGACAAATTCCACATAAAATTGGGTCATTCTACTGCTTACTACCCTCGGGGAAATGGACTAGCTGAGACATCCAACAAAAGTATAGTTAGGATCATCAAGAAGATGCTGCAAGAAAACAAACATTAGAGGAAATTTGAGGTCTAAAATGGGGCTTATAAGAAAATGAGCCATCATATAAGAAAACGAGATAACCATAATTGCTCAATGAGTTTGAATTCAAGAACCAATAGAATTTCAATAAATTGAGTCAACCATAATGGTTGACTTGAGATATTTGTTATAAAAAAAACTACTTCTTTTGTTCGTATTTTCAACATATCTCCTTGTGTTTTTACTCAAATTTCGAGTGGGAGCACTCGTTTGACGAACCCCGCTACCTCAAAAACAAGAAATACCTGAAAAAACATGATGATGACATCATCATCACATTTTTCAGGTATTTATTGTTTTTGGGGTAGGGGGTTCTATAAAAAGTATGCAGTGTGGGTACTTGTTGGATGCAAAATTTAATTCTACATCCAATGAGTGTTCCCACTCGAAATTTGAGTAAAAACACAGGGAGATATGTTGAAAATATGAACAAAAAAGTAGTTTTTTTCTTTCTTCCTCCAAAATTAATAAATATTATTTTATTATTTTAACTATTTTTCATTATTTTAACTATTGTTTTATTATTTTCCTTAGGAGGCTCATTTTAGACCTCAAATTTCTTCTAATGAGTGGTTGGCACACCAAGCTGACCTTTTCTCTATGGGCTAGTAGGATCACCTCTAAAAGATCCATTAGAACTTCTCCTTTCAAATTAGTATATGGAACATAAGTGATATTTCTTGATTCCCTCATAGGGCCTGCAATGAGGCTGCTACAAGAGTAGGATGAAGATCCAAACCCTGAGCTATGGAGAACTAACCAACTGGTTGAGATACAGGAGGTCAAAGACAGAGTACATTATGAAGCTATGCTAGCACAATAGAGAGTTAAGAAGACTTTTGATAAAAATACCAAGGCTAATGATTTCCAAGTGGGAGATCTAGTGTTGAAATGGGATGCTAGAAGAGAATACCAATCCCAAAAGTTTGATAACCTCTAGCAAGGTCCCTATACAGTCATCGCTCACCATGGAAACAATGCTTTATTCTTATAGGATGAGGATGGTGAACTAGTGGGAAACAGAACCGTCAATGGGCGGTTCTTGAAGCGCTATCTCCAGTGAAAAACAAGCCGGTCGACCCACCCACACTGTACAATATCATTTTTTGTTGAGTTTCGGTTAGCCATTTTTTAGTTTTGTTTGAAAAAAGGAAAAAGGAAAAAGAGGAAGCTGGTCTACTATTCTTGCTACCTCATAGGGAGGATAGCATCCCCGGTTGGAGCCGTTGTTATCACCCCTATCAATGTTCCCACGAGGGAAAGAAAGGGAACCCCCTACCGAAACCCCAAGCTTACCCATTGACCTTTCTCACCAAGAGAAGAATCAAAGAACCCAAAAAGTGGCTAAGTATCAACGAATTCCAAGCCAAATGATCAAGACTTAGTGAGAAAAATGGGAAAAACAAGGCAGTGGAATTATTCCACAATCTACAGAGGTTGAATGGTCAGGATTGAAAAATCAAAGCCAAATCTACAGCTGGGAAGTGATCCGCAATGCATCTGATCAAAATATTTTCTGTTTTCTGCTCTCCTGCAGGTCTAAATTTCTAACTTTCCACACCCGCATTGTGGATTGCGGAAGTCAGAATGGTATTTTTTGAAGAGCGTAAAGTTGGGTTTCCGATTTCCACAACCTGCATTGAGGAATGCAGATTGCAGAGGCATAATGTTTCTGGCGGTGCAGATTTGGGTTTCTGATTTTCACAACCAGCATTGCGGAATGCGGATTGCGGAGGCATAATGTTTCTAGGGGCGCAGATTCAAGTTTCCGATATCCACAAACCGCATTGAGGAATGCAGATTGCGGAAGTGATATTTTAGAGGCATAAAGTTGGGTTTCTGAATCCTGAAACCCGCATTGCGGAATGCGGATTGCGGAAGGGTAATTGCAGATCGGAGATGTTTTACAGGGTAAATTACGGCTGCGAAAAATGAAGAATTTCACAGGGAAATGGCACGACTGGGAGCTTATTTGGAATCCAAAGAGAAGCACAGCCTGGTTATCCATCCAAATCATCCTAAAATAGCCCAATCTGAAGGACAAACAGGTGGTTTTCGAGGCCCAAAGGCACACTGACAGCGCACAGAGTTTCCCACTGGTGCGTCTAACAGGCTCAGAGGAAGTTCGTTCAAGCAGTTCGACATGAATAGTGTTGGTGTTTATTATGTGTTAAATAATTCCAATATTTAAATTGTCAAACCGGGGAGGGAGCTTATGAGATGCAATCACTATATGTGCGGGATTGAAGGCTTGAACTAACCTAAGCTGACCAAAGATGCAAATGTGCTAACATGCAACTATATGATTTTAAACTACTTACATGACTTTCATAATTCAAAGGCAAGAATTCATTCTATTTATGAAAATAGGAAACTGATTACCAAATTAAGCAAGTAGAAAACTTAATAAATATGTTTAACTGGATTGTAGTTGATTATGGAAACAAGTAGAAAACTTGATAAAGATATTTAATATTGTTGGATCCTAGGTCGTAGCTATGGTAAAGCTGCGAATTTTGAGGAAAAAGCACAAGTATTGAAGGAAAGTGCTAATTTTGAACAAGCACCAATTTTTGGGTAGAAGCAAACGATGCGCAGTATGGTGCCAGATGGACGAGCTCAGCACAGATTACGGACTGAAAATCATGGAGCGCGCGCGCACACGTCAAAGGAGAATACATGTGGCCGAGTAGAGAGCCCAGCTACCATAATAAATGAAGCGACGGAGTAGAGGGATCAGCTACCCTCATTAAGGCTAAGTACAGAAGTTATGGTTGCTCTAACCAAGGAAGAGCAATGGACCAAAGCATTGAAGGTGAAGGACAAGGAGCGATAAACGATGAAGCGGTGCCCATACCCGCAATCTGCACCAAAAGTCACAGAACTTGCAGGAAACGGTGACATGACTGCAAGCAGCGCCTACAGTACACCTAGCCATGTCCGTGGTTAGGTTTTTTGGGGAATACTACTGGGAAAGGCCCACAGTTTTGTAAAGGTGTGACCGTCATGGCCACCTATATATATGTGTAATTGTAAAGGATAGATTTTAGTTGGTTAGTCAGTTAGTTAGTATCTAGCCATTCAATCTTCTATTGTGTTGTAAGAAGACAAGAGTTAGAGTCGGGATAGCCGTGGAGTTAATCCCTGAGTTACAGACAGTCTGAGTCGACGTCTGAACTATTGTAATCTCTGTAGAGGAAGAGACTAGATCGAGAGAAGGGCTCCCAGCTGTGTGCGTGGAGTTTCCTGGAAAGATCTAAGGCTGCAGCTGTGTGCGCAGCAGGATTGTAATCCCTATTTTGTGATTAATACAAGATACACTCCCCGCGGATGAGGTTTCCCCGTGGAGGTGAACTTCATAATTTTCCTTGTTGCAATGCTGTGTTGTGTGATTGCATGTTTTAGTTCACTGTCTGTGTGTACATGAACATTGCGTTATCTTTATGAATATGCCAAGTAAGTTCGCAAGCTTTCCTGATAGTTATAATTGTTAAAGTGTCGAAGAAGCCTGTAAAGCACTGTCGCTGCAGCGCTTGAGGCACACGTTACTACGCTGGGCGCAGAAGCAGGAACGATACATAGGGTATCGACGCAGAGGGTAATCGCCTCATGCGCTGGAAACGAGGGACCTCGCGGTTAAGATGGTATGAGTTGCAGCGCTGTCGTGCTGAGAGCTATAGAGGAGTAAGACATTCAGCCGAGAACTCCTGCGAGAGGGAAGGACTGCAGTCTTCGGGTCACCAAGGCTAAGGAAGCTTGATTCCTTAGCCCCCCCATGGCCACTTCGGGTGAGACCTCGAGCTGCTGTGTAGCTCGTTGCCGAGACGGCCAGTGCGCCAAGGGGTTTTGTTGCTGCGCTTCATTAAAACCCGAGTCTGTCCAAAAAGCAGCCAACGAATGGTTCCGTTGCCTCGTGACTTGTTATTGTGAGATTTGTTATTTCGGTGATGCACGAGATTGATGCGAAACCTAGAGAAAGAAGGAGCCAACAAATGGTTCCGCTTCCTTGAGACTTGTTACTCCGACGACGCGAGATTGTTTCCTTATGGTTGGTTAAGCCAAAAAATGCTTCTGTTGTCGACTTTGACCCTATTACCTTGAAGGCAATGTGCTACTGGAATCCTACAGCTAAAGAAATTCAAGACTAGTTTGATTTAAAAGCTAGAGAGTTCGCTGAACGAGAAAATAGAAGCTCTAGGCTTCAGACAGAAGACTGGTTGCAGGAGTATATTTATGCTGACCTTCACAAAATTTTCTTTGTCACGTTTGCACTAGAATTGCATGCGTGGGTAGCCAAGTTAGCAGATACTAGACCCACTGTGCATGTTGAGCGACCCGTCGCTTGGACGCCTGAGCTAATCAGTATTTTGAAGCGGGTAGATAATTATGTCTCCCGCGCAGTAGACTTTTGGTTGAACAGTTTGCTGGAAGGCTTCATTACCAAGTTTGTAGTAGATACGAGAAAGAGCTTTAGTGAAGCTGAGAGGAGTTTCTTCAAAGCACACAGGGGTAAGTTCCTAAATTCTTTGAACTTGTGGATTAAAATGCTTCTGTATGAAAAAGGAAAACTATGCATAGCTTCTGATGAATAGCATAGACAAATAATGTCCGTAGATTCTGATAGTGATCTCGAAGCTATTGGTTGCACTCGTAGTGCAAAGCAGTATAAAGTAGGTCTTAACCAACATTCTTTTGAGTCTAGCCCAGAAGATAGCCAAATTCCTAGAGCAAGTCATCTAGAGAGACAAGGGAGTGCTCATATCCCTTATCACCCTTTTACACCGCAAAAACCAAACGGAGCTCAGTATAACCCCGCAGTAACACCTTCTAGTAGCCCGCATGGTACTTTTAGTACCTCAGCACCACCTTTATTTAACCATCCTAGAAGCACTACTACACCACCTCCACCTCAACCTAGCGCAAGAAGGATGGGTGATGACATGAAGATACCAAATTTTAGAGGAACAGGGCTAGAAGACCCTGAGCAGCACTGGTTCCTATGTGAAGCCATTTGGACAATTAAGCAAATTAATGAATATGTTGTTAAGCTCGTTCAGTTAGAAACCACACTAAGAGAAAGAGCCTTAACCTGGTTCATGAAATACTCAGCAGCACAGAATAGGACGCTTGCTGATGTAAGAAGCGCTATGATTAAGGAATTCAAGAAACCCAAATTAGAATCACAGTTTATAACAGAGCTCAAAGACATAAAATAGTTACCTACAGAATCAGTATGGGACTTTGACCAGAAGTTTAAAGCCTTGATAGATCAAGTAAGCTTTGAATTTGCACCACAGCAGCATAAGGAATGGTTCATTGTTGCGTTGCTTCCACACATTAGACTTCCTCTTATGCAACAGAATCTCACTACTCAGGAACAAGCTCTAGAAATGGCCATGAAACTAGAAGCTTCACCAATTGCTGGAACAAACAACGATGTTGCGCAGTTGCAGAACCAATTAGCAAACTTAACCTTGCAAGTCCATGATATTAAGAAAGGAAAGGAAGTTAAAGAAGAAATTTGGTGTACAAAGTGTAAAGCGCAAGGTCATTCAAAGGACCATTGTCCCGTTTTCATAGATTATATTGCAGCTGGAGCACCTAACCCTTTACCACAGGCCCAGGGGCCTTGGTGTGAAATCTGTAGAACTAGAGGTCATAGACCACAAGAATGTCACTTACTACAGAAATATGTACAAACTCCAAAGAATCTATATTGCAATTTCTGTAAATCAGTAGGCCATGATGAGAATAATTGTAGAGCATATGACCTTATGATAGAAAGAAAACATGATGTTTACAGAGTACAATCAGAGGCACAAGGACCCACAGCAGGTCCACTGTATGAACCAGATCGCACAGGTAGAACAGGAAATTATAGGGGCCGTGGACGCACAGCAGGTTTTGGTCGAGGAAGAGGACAGATTACTTGCTATAATTGTGGAGCTCAAGGTCATTTTGCAAGGGATTGCCAGAATCCTACAACCATTTGCAGATATTGTAAATCTTATGATCATATCATTGAAGAATGCCCTCAGTTGATGGCTAAGATGCAAGCAAAGACACCACAGGTCAATCAGAATATTCAGCTAATAGGAGCAGAAAAAAGAGAACCAGAGCCTACAATTAATATAGTGTCACGCAGTGGAGCAACCACTGGTGCGCCAGAGTTGGGAACTAGAAAGCAAGCGACACAATGGGTGCGCCGCGCTAATATTAAACCATCCCCGCTTGACCTGCAGAAGCAGAAAGAAGCATTCAAGCAAGCTCAAGAGTATTTCTCAGATCCGAGACCTTCAACTTCGGTCGCAATTCTGCATAATGACATCAGACCACAAATGCTAAGACAAGAGAACCTAGTACAAGACCAAGCCACCACATCTGGAAGGCTTGATGATGAAGAGGATGTACTAGGAAGTGTCCATACTTTCCTGAGAAACTACTTAAAGTTGTTGCGCAATGAAAAAGTAGCTATGGAACTTCAACACCTATTGGATAAATGTCAACAATCTGCTTCGATGAACACACTGCAGTGTGTTGTTCACCAGATTGGCAGTCATACTAGAACTGGAAAAGAGATGAGGCTCACAGCGCAGATTGGAGCATTTGACATGGACGAAGTCATTTTAGACTTGGGCTCAGAATTTAATGTTGTCACCATGCAGACATGGGAACAAATGGGTAGCCCTCAGCTTACAAGATCTCCTATCCAGCTACGACTCGCGAATCAGCAACGAGTCTCTCCATTGGGCAGACTACCTAATGTACCTATTGATATCGAAGGAGTAAGAAGTTTTGCAGATTTTGAAGTAATCAAAATTCTGGATGATAGTAGACCATACCCAACACTTTTAGGCATAGACTCGGCATTTGATAATCTAGCTGTAATTAATTTGAAGAAAAGACAGATGACCTTTGAGGATGACCAGATTAGGGTCATTGCACCGCTTGATCCCATTCAAGGACCAAGATATATTGAACCCATTCGGGCAGAAGAAGAAGTGCGCCACATGGAAAGTTTGTATCAGATGACTGCTAGTCATAGTGACTATGTCAATCCCACAGCAGACGGCCATATCAGCTGGCGATGTGATAGTTTGTGCACGTCAGATTCAGAAGTAGGATTGGAAAACTGGCAGAATCGCTTACATGAGGTTTCTGCAAGGCGTTGCGCCATGATGACTAAATCCATTCGATGGATTGGTACAGACCTGAATGACACTCCAAATTTTGATGGTTTAACTGAAATAAGTGAATTCATACATACATATGAACAACAGATCCCAGAAGAGCAGCGCATACAAGCATTGGATGTAGCACTGCGCGCTACACCCGCAAGATGGTGGGGTGTGCATAAAGAAAATATTCACACATGGCAAGACTGTTGCAGATTAATACTGCGCAGATTCCAGAACACTACAGCAGAAGTGTTGCGCAAGTATGAGGGACAGCGTGACCCCAGGTCACACGTTGAAGTATGTATTCAGCAATGGTCAGATATTCCAGAAGATGAGTGGGTTCACCTATTCATCCACACATTGGATACAGTTCCAAGGAACTGGTATACTGAAACAGAATTGCGCAGAGGCACTGTCACTTGGCCTCTTATGATAGAAAGTTTTCAGCTTACCTTTAGTTTTGAGTCAGAATATCCGAGCATCGACCACGCTTTAAAGTGTATTAAAAAGAAGGTATTTGAACAATGTCCATTACCAGAATATTCCCAACCAGATTGGGCTGTCCAGATAGAACATGCCCTGAAATGCTATAATTTTACCGCTGGAGAAGAGGAGGATGATCCTCGCAACATCAATATTCCAGAATCAGAAGGGACGCGCAATGTTGAAGGTCCTCAGCTCGGTATTCCTGCCATTACAGAACACATCAAGCTCAAAAAGATTAACATTGGTACAGAAGCCAAACCCAAGTTTGCTTCTATCGGAGATTATTGGGATGATGAAACTGTTGGCCATATTTCAGATTTATTACGTGACTACCAGGATATCTTTCCTACTAAGTTCACAGAAATGAAAGGCATCCTAGGAGATTTAGGAGTGATGCACATACCTCTGAAAGCAGACGCCAAGCCAGTAAAACAGCGCCAATACAGATTGAATCCGCGATATAAAGAAAAGGTTAAAGAAGAAATCGACAAAATTATCGCAGCAGGTATCATTGAACCAGTAGAGGAAAGTGACTGGATTAGTCCTATGGTGGTACAAGAAAAAAAGACAAAAGGAGAAATAAGAATCTGTGTGGACTTGCGCAAGCTGAATGATGCATCAGTGCATGATCCATTTCCTACTCCCTTTACCGACGAAGTGCTTGATAATGTTGGAGGAAAAGAGGCTTACTCCTTCACTGATGGCTTTTCGGGATACCATCAGATCAGAATCCATCCAGAAGATCGTCACAAGACCACTTTTGCGACTGAATGGGGATCATTCTAGTATACGGTAATGCCCTTTGGTCTTAAAAACGCACCTGCTATCTTCTCTAGAGTTGTTGTTGTTGTTTTTAAAGAATTCATTCATAAGTTTCTCGAAGTCTATTTTGATGACTGGACTGTGTTTGGTTTACTAAAGAACCATATAGGAAACCTGCGCATGATGATAGAAAAATGTAGACAGTATCAGATTTCCCTTAACTTGAAAAAATGTATCTTCTGTGCTCCTTTTGGTATTTTGTTGGGCCATATTGTATGCAGACAAGGACTCCTGATGGATCCTGCGAAGGTTGCCATCATTGCTAATTTACCTGTGCCCAACTCAGTTAAGCAACTACGCACTACATTGGGACATACAGGGTACTACAGAAAATTTATCAAAGGTTATGCAAACATAACTGCGCCTATGGAAAGATTGTTGAAAAAGGATTCAACGTTCCAATGGACAGAAGAATGCCAACAGAGCTTGGATACACTTAAAGAAAAAATGATCACTGCGCCTATTCTAGTTTTCCTGGACTGGAGAAAACCCTTTCATGTTCATGTAGATGCTTCTTCCATAGCATTGGGGGTTGTGCTGACACAACCGGGAGAAGGAGGTATTGACCACCCCATTGCTTACTCCAGCAGAAAACTTTCTACAGCTATGGTGTATGTCCTACAGAAATTCAGGCACTACCTGTTGGGCGCACATTTTAAAATGTATACTGACCATTCTGCTTTGAAATACTTGGTCAATAAGCCAGTGTTAGGGGGAAGAATTTTCAGATGGCTACTTCTCTTCCAGGAGTATGATTTTGAGGTTATTGTGAAGCCAGGTAGATTGAATGCAGGACCTGACCACTTATCTCGGATAGAGTCAGGAGAGGAACCTACAAATCTGTAGGACAATCTGCCTGATGCGTAGTTGTTTTCTATTCAAGCAGCAAATGAATATTATTCCGATATTCTTGAGTTTCTCACTACCGGGCAAGCGCCAGTTGAGTTTACAATCCAGCAGAAGAAGCAACTTGTGGTCAAAGCTGCAGACTTCACTCTGATAGCCAGCCAGTTCTATAAGTTGGGCTCTGACGAAGTCCTGCGCAGATGTATCTTACCACACGAGAAGAACTCCATCATCGCAGAAGTGCACTCAGGTACCGCAGGAGGCCATTTCGCAGGAAAGTCGACTGCGCAGAAGATCTTAGCCGTAGGTCTTTGGTGGTCGACATTGCACAATGATACTAAGGAATTATGCAAATCTTGCGATGTATGCCATCGGACAGGAAGACCCTCAAGGAGAGATGAAATGCCGCTAAGACCCCAGATAACACTACGTGCTTTTGATAAATGGGCCATTGATTTTGTAGGACCTATCAACCCACCAGCAAAGAGAACCGGCGCAATATACATCATCACAGCTACTGAATACCTCACCAGATGGGTTGAGGCGAAGCCAATTAAGAACTGCGACGCTGTCACTGCCACGCAGTTCATTTTTTAGAACATTATCACTAGGTTTGGATGCCCACTAATTCTAATGAGTGATCAGGGTACGCATTTTCTGAACAACACTATAGAGGCCCTTATTGAGGAATTCCACATTAGTCACCATAAGAGTACACCCTACCACCCTCAAGCTAATGGTACGGTGGAGGCATTCAATAAGATTCTCGAGAATGCCCTAACGAAGATCTGTAATCAACAAAGAGATGATTGGGACCTTAGAGTCACAGCTGTATTATGGGCTTACAGAACCACATGCAAGAAATTAACAGGTCACACACCTTTCAGTTTGGTGTATGGACAAGAAGTAGTTATGCCCATGGAATACATTGTTCCCAGTCTCAGAATTGCGCAAATTACAGAAATGGCAGATACTGATACTATGAGTGAAATACTTTCACAATTGCTTGCCTTAGAAGAAGATAGACTTTTAGCCGGATTCCATCAACAAGTGCAGAAGGCAAGACAGAAAGCTTGGCATGACAGGCATATTAAGAATAAAGTCTTTCAAGAAGGCAACTTGGTACTCCTCTATGATAGTAAATTCATCAAGTTCCTAGGCAAGTTTCGTGCACATTGGTTAGGCCCTTTTCGGGTCATAAAGATAACAGAAGGAGGAACAGTTCAGCTTGCGAAGCTCAATGGAGAATTGCTACCCACAATGATCAACGGGAGTCGGCTCAAGCTTTATCGCGATGGCCACTCCACCCGGTCGACTTAATACATTGCTAGAGAAGTGCAGATGTCCAATGTAGTTGAAAGAGGCATCGCATTGTCACAGTCTACATGGAAGTTGCGAGACACTGAGTCTCCGGCTTCCCGCGCAGTTCCTTGAAGCATCCACGCATGTCAATAAAATTTGTTTTGAGTGAGACTATATTTGCGCTCTTGCGAAGTTTTTTCGGCTCGTTGAACTGTCGCTCTTGCAAAGTTCCCTGTGTCAATTCGCCGCTTGAGGAGTTCTCATTGTGGACCCCTCTATATGCACAGTTCCCTAAGCTGAAATGACCCGCCGAAAAATTTGAATTACAGCAGTTATGTAGCCGCTTTGAATATTAATGCAGGATAAGGCTGCTAGTTAATTGTAGCCGCTCTGACAGATTTGGCTTGATCTTCGTAAGATTTGCATTTAACTCATGCGCTGAAAGCTTTAGCTTTTCCTGGAAGCCTGTCAGAGCCCGTTCATCACAATTAATGCACCGCAGAGGCGAGGGGGATAGAGGGGTTGTCAACTCATGGATAGGCACCTATAGCTAGTAGCCCCACTTGCCCACATTTACTATCACCTTTGGCTATAAATACTCCGCACTTGTATATTTTCGGGTTACTTTTCTCGAGTTGCATAGTCTTGTTTGAAAATCTAAGTTATTGTTTTCAGAGCCGAGTGTCCAGACTGCTTCCTTTGTTTTCCGCATTCGTATTTTACGGTGCTTCGTCATTCGTCTGTTCAAGTTTTGTTGTCTATATCGGTTCACGACGGAGAACCCATCAACTGAAGAAGTTGTTCGTCAATTCCTACGCCGAGGCTTAGATTTCGGCATGACTACTCTGGTGACGACTTCAACTTACGTACACCCTGGTTGGACTGATCCAAGACAATCCCATGGAACGAGGGAATCTCAGCAACAGCCGGACGAACCTGTTCCCGAGCCGTTAGCCACTATGGTGAATTATATTCTGTCGCATCCAGATGATGCACCAGAAGTGCATATCCCGAAGAATGCAAAGTATCCTCTTCCGTTGCCTCCATTGCCGGCTGGCGTGCGACAAGAAGGGTCCCTGCTTGGACACCTTCCACTGGTCAAGTTCTCTGATTTCAACTTGGGCGACTACAGAACATATCCTCAGTTTGCGCCAGATTGTTATCTGACGGTAGTCTATAATACTGATAGAAAGGTTGACGAATTCGTTCCAAAAGATTTCGCAGCAAATCTTGAGCGGCTTGGACTCCTGAACCTGTTAAAGCTACCGCACTTCGGGTGTAGCAATGAATTCAATGTAGTTGTTAAGACACTGTTGTCCTGTGTTCATGGTGGTTAGCTTTGGCTTGGGAGGCCAATCGATTTAAATGTCGATTTGATTCACCGTATTACCGGCCTGTCTAAGGTTGGTAAGGACCCTAATATTCATTTTGTCGAAAAAGAGAAGGACAAAAAATTGGCTGCACGGCTGGTGCAGAAATATAATTTGACAAGAGGAGGTCGGGCTTATGACCTCACTATAGTTGAGGATGAAGCACTTAGATTTGCAGGAAGTCTGCTTGCAGGCAGACTTCTTATAAAGTGTAGACCTAAAGAAGTTACTGGAGCTGTCGTGGAGCTCGCAATTGCAGCTGTGGAGGGAGAGCAGTACAATTGGTCTCTCTTCCTCCTCAATTCTTTCTTGGAAGACTGCCGGAACGTCCAAGACACCCCCAGTCAGTTGTTCCATTTTTCTTGGCTTATAATTTTATGTGCTCTCGTCGGGTGGAAGGAACCCCCGAACACTCAGTTCCTTCCGCGCCACGCAGGAGAACCTGCCGGAATCCGCTATGTTAACCTTTGGATTCTAATAATCCCGTGAAGCGCAAGATGAACCGCGCTGTATTTTGTGAATACTACTATCTCCTCAAAGATACCATTCAGGACATGCCAAGGCTCAGTGAGGAGACAGCAAAAGTATATGAAGGAAAGTTGGCCTTTTCTGTCGACTTGCATCAACTTTACCTCTGCCCTTACAGCATTCAAGAGGAATGGGTCGTAGGTCTTTACAGAATGACCACTGAAGATATTGAAGAAACTATCAAATCTTGGTCGGATGAATGGAGGGAGGCTGCTGAAATCGCATCTGCGATGCCACCCCCTGCTGCGCAAGAGAAGGATAAGGGCAGGGAAGCCCCTGAGCAAAGAAGTGATGAAGGTTCCACAGAACCAGCAACCAAGAAGCAAAAGGTGTCGCATCCCTCTGAGGCCATTCCCTCAGGGATCGACCAATATTTGAAAGAGCAATTTTGCGAGCTGCGGACTGCGCATGCTCACATCAGAAGTGCTCTGGACCTGCAGTTCATAGAATTAAAAGGTCTCGCAGGAAGAGTTGCGCAGACCCATGCGCCAGCATCTACTTCGCACGCGCTGCAAGCAACCACAAGTACCGAGCGAGTTGAAGTACTTGCAGAGAGGCATACTATTGTGCACATCCCGCATACAAGCATGACACTTCCGGATCCTTTAGCCACACTGCAGGTAAGCGCAGTTGGCCCCATTGAAGTAAATTTGTCTTTAATTCCTATAGAAACTCTGCAGCTAGTGCAAGAGAAATTTTCTGTTGAGTTGAGAGCTAGAGAGCTCTCCACATTCTAGGAAAACCAAAGACTCCAATCGCAGGAGATAGAGTTGAAGACAGGCTATAAGAACATCTCTGAGAAGCTTGCACTCTATGAGGCACAAGACACTGGGATAAGAAACATAGTTGATGAAATCGCCCAGGAGTTGCCGGCCTGCGATATTCAACCAGACCTTCCTCTGGTTGAGAAAGTTCAAATTATTGGTGGAAGGGTGAAAGCCCTAGAGCAAGAAATAGTTGCTATGACTGAATACCATAGAACGCAGATCACTGAATTGGAAGCTCGTGTTGCAGCACATTCTACAGATGATAGACACGAACAATTTGAAGCACTACGCAGAACTTCCACACAAATGCAGAGCCAAGCAGAGGAAGCCGAGAACCTGATGACCCAAGCTATGGAGGCTTGGACTGAGCTTGAGAAGATCCCCTTCAAAGTTGGTCTTTTGGAACAAGTACAAGCAGTAGAACAGTCCCTAACTGTTCTGAATGAAGAAGCTAAGACATTAGGAGGCTTAGCGAAAATGAGGAAAATGAGTGAAGTGTGCAGAGTACAACAGCAACTGCACAAGCTCAGGAATGAAGATGCTAAACTCACTAACAGCATCCAGCCATTTATGGATGAGTATGCTGAGCTTGCTACCCAAGCCGAGGCAAAGATCACAGAAATTCCAGACTCTCGACAGATGGTCGATGACATAAATGAAGAAGACGCCACTGCAGAAATGGTGCAGATAGCTGTGGAGTGCGTCGATAAAATGGACTCCGCTATGGCGCAGTGGAAGAAAGCATTTGCGGAGGCCCAAGCAAAAGCAGATGCGCAAGTAAAGCGACCTCACACTACTGCGAGTGCCTCGAGGACGAGCCACAAGTAAGTGTTAGGGTCCTGTTGGAGCCTAGGTCATAGCTATGGTAAAGCTGCGAATTTTGAGGAAAAAGCACAAGTATTGAAGGAAAGTGCTAATTTTGAACAAGCACCAATTTTTGGGTAGAAGCAAACGGTGCGCAGTACGGTGCCAAATGGACGAGCTCAGCGCAGATTATGGACCGAAAATCGTAGAGCTCACGCGCACACGTCAAAGGAGAATACATGTGGCCGAGTAGAGAGCTCAGCTACCATAATAAATGAAGCGACGGAGTAGAGGGCTCAGCTACCCTCATTAAGGCTAAGTATAAAAGTTATGGTTGCTCTAACCAAGGAAGAGCAATGGACCAAAGCATTGAAGGCAAAGGACAAGGAGCGGTAAACGATGAAGCGGCGCCCATACCCGCAATCTGCGCTGAAAGTCACGGAACCTGCAGGAAACGGTGACATGACTGCAAGCGGCGCCCACAGTACACCTAGCCATGTCCGTGGTTAGGGTTTTTGGGGAATACTACTGGGAAAGGCCCATAGTTTTGTAAAGGTATGACCGTCATGGCCACCTATATATATGTGTAATTGTAAAGGATATATTTTAGTTGGTTAGTCAGTCAGTTAGTAGCTAGCCATTCAGTCTTCTATTGTGTTGTAAGAAGACAAGAGTTAGAGTCGGGATAGCTGTGGAGTTAATCCCTGAGTTGCAGACAGTCTGAGTCGACGTCTGAACTATTGTAATCTCTGTACAGGAAGAGACTAGATTGAGAGAAGGGATCCCAGCTGTGTGCGTGGAGTTTCCTGGAAAGATCTAAGGCTGCATCTGTGTGCACAGCAGGATTGTAATCCCTATTTTGTGATTAATACAAGATACACTCCCCGCGGACGAGGTTTCCCCGTGGAGGTGAACTTCATAATTTTCCTTGTTGCGACGCTGTGTTGTGTGATTGCATGTTTTAGTTCACTATCTGTGTGTACATGAACATTGCGTTATCTTTATGAATATGCCAAGTAAGTTCGCAAGCTTTCTTGATAGTTATAATTGTTAAAGTGTCGAAGAAGCCTGTAAAGCACTGTCGCTACGGCGCTTGAGGCACGCGTTACTGTGCTGGGCGCAGAAGCAGGACAATACATAGGGTATCGACGCAGAGGGTAATCGCCTCGTGCGCTGGAAACGAGGGACCTCGCTGTTAAGATGGTATGAGTTGCAGCGCTGTCGCGCTGAGAGCTACAGAGGAGTAAGACATTCAGCCGAGAACTCCTGCGAGAGGGAAGGACTGCAGTCTCCGCGTCACCAAGGCTAAGGAAGCTTGATTCCTTAGCCCCCCCATAGCCACTTTGGGTGAGACCTCGAGCTGCTGCGCAGCTCGTTGCCGAGAGGGCCAGTGCGCCAAGGGGTTTTGTTGCTGCGCTTCATTAAAACCCGGGTCTGTCCAAAAAGCAGCCAACAAATATTAATCCAAATCTTATATCATGAACATCTTCATTATTTGGCTGAATAGAAACTAGTTTTATAATTAACAAATGAAACTATAGAATTGTTAACTATTACTTGGAAATAAATTATCTAGAAACAATACCAACGAATTCTGAACAATAACTAATTAACAAACAAGATTTGAAGAACTGATGTTTGGAAAAAGGTTGGAAGAAAGTTTAAGAAGAAGAGAAAAGAGGAAATAATGATGAAGTTTGATCAAGAATTCTAAATAACGTAAAACAAAAGTTAAATTACATCTAAAACCATTAATTAGAATTAGGAAGAATTATGATTGAGAGGCAGAAGAAATTAAATTCTGAAGAAGTCCTAAAACAATGCAAAAAGTAAACAGGTATGAATGACGATCCGAACGTCGGTCTGAATGGCGATCCAAATGACAATTTGAATGGAGGAAAATGAAAGAAAGAAGAATTGGGATGATTTAATGACTAGCTGCCTCATGCATATGATCCTACAGTGCAAAGGAAAGCAATGGAGAGATTATTTAGAAGCTAAACTAATGAGAAACTACTCTAACCATTATCTAAGAAGAGGAATTATTCTATTGCATATGAGAAGAAGGTAAGATGGAAGAAGAGAGAGTTAACCTATAGCAATAGGAAGAAAGACTAACAGAGAGAAGGAGAAAGAGAAAGAGGCTAATGATAACTATGGAGGAATTGGGAGAAATATCTAAAAATGATGGAAGAAGAATTGAAAGCAAACTACAAACTATTAAAGCTATTGATCGACCATTTCCTAATTCAGAAGAAGGGAGATTATGTTAGCAGCAAAATAATGTTTACAAGGAAAACATCAGCAGGACTAATACTAACTATAAATTGAATTTAAAACCTGAACTGGTTAACTTATCTAGTTGTAGAAAAGACTGAAAGTAATCAAGAAAGCTATGCTTGACCGATCATACTAAATTCTGCAAACATAACAACAAAATACACATAACATTAAACATAAGTTTTATTTATATAAACAACATAAATAGTAACAGAACTACATAACATAACATGTGAATGTTATTTATATAAATAATGGAATACGAACAGTGATAACATGCACAACACAAAACAAAGATTTCATCTATGTAATCAACAGAATATCAGGATATAAACATCATGTTATAAAAAATAGATACAGAGATGAAATAAACAACACAACATGAGTTATACATGCAGAATGGAGACCATTAATCGTTGAGGAGCCCATCACAGCAAGCAGAGGCTGAGTCTTTAGTAATCAATCACCATACATGCTGTCAGATCTTCATAAAAAGAAGAAAAAAGATGTATATATTGAATTAGCAGAATATTACAGCATTCCTATGTCCATTTGTAGTCAGGGAAAGATCAATAAGACTGACTCTGTCTCAGTCATGTCAATAAAAACGAGACTTAAAAACACAAAACAAAGCTTGAAAAGACTTAGTTCATCTCAGTCACAAAGACGTCTATTTATACATGATTATAATGGATGAGAGGGTCGATAGAGGCGACCTCTCTAATAACAGAAGCGTTTAAATGACTGTAACTGCTGCTTTGAATGGTGAATGCCAGTACAGGGAGCATACACCAAACTTCACGGAATTAATTCCTTCACCAGGCTACTGTAGCGTTGATCTACCTTAGACATTGAGAAAGCAAGTATGTTGGTGAACTGAGCGTGGTCAGATGGGATTCTTCCAGAACGCCAACATGAATGAGAGTGAACAGGTGTGAGTAGGTATGAGTACTAGCGGGCTGAACGTGTGCGACCTGGACTCCTTCCAGAACAATGGTGTGAATAGACAACGTGATTCCAGGATGAATGCAAGGCTGAATGGCGTGTTTGGAGTGTTGACATGGATGTAGGATACACTGTCGAGATTGGCGATCATAGGGATGAATCTTCCAGAACAATGGCTCATTAACCATGCCCATTACATGGAAAACAGAACCCGCATGTCCCTTTTTGCATTTAACGGTCTGAGGTAAGCCAACCGTTGATTTTGCGGGATGAACGAAAGTCTAAATGATGAGCTGAACACGTTTGAACTTAGCAACGTAAGCACGCGGTCTGAATGAAGGGTCATTTGAGAAATGCATCCTACCAATTGAAATGTAAACGCCAATTATGCCCAAAAAATATCATTTTAACGCAAATAAATCATAACATAACGAAATATAAACAAGAATTGCATAATAAGTAAATATGTGCATACTTGGACTATTTGAAGGGTTGAAAGGTAAAGAAAACAACTTACTATAGCAAAAAATTATAGAAATAACGCCATTTCAAGTAGATTAGATGATAAAAAATGGTGACAAAATGGACGTCAACACTCCCCCAAACTGAAGATATGCCAGGTGCCACTGAGCAAAGAGAAAAAGAAATAAATAAGAAGTGGATGCGGCTAGATGGACTCGAAAAGGATGAGAGCGAGCAGAGTGATGGTGAGGATTAAGCAGGGGTCAGTTTAAAACAAGGTCCAAGTGAATGTGTGAAAAATCATGAGATGGAAATTTGGCACATTTAAACAATCATGCCATTATTCAGAATTTTTGAAACATGTACCATAATAAAGATATGTGCGTTAATGAATTCATATAGTTTGTGAAATATTCAACCATGTCCAAAGTAAACTTTGGACAGGTTGAAAAGAAAATTTTCATCATGGGATTATAACATAGTGCATTAAAAATCATAATGATCTTTAATTAATAAAATGACGATTCGTATGTTGATTTTTTGCATATAACTTAATGAAAAGTTGAAACCATATGATAACCAGATAATAATTCTGAAAATCGTAATAATGCATGATTAATCGATTCATTTGGTGAAGTTGAGATGAATTAAAGGAATAAGATCATGTGCAGTGATGAGATTTGATTAATCCCTGATATGGTTAGTTGATTAGATTTATCAATAGAATTTCAAAAATTAAATAACTTAGCACACTTAATCACAATTTTATAAGCTATGGTTTCATTTAGATCATCATTCATTTGATTCATTCGACCCTTCATACAGACCATTTGTCTGTACAAGATGTGTTTGCTAGATCTGATTGCTGCTGATATTTCTGAGGCTTCCAGCACACAAAAGGATGATGTAAACCTACTTTTTTGAAATCTTCAGTCGCTCTTCTTTGTTCAACATGGATCAGAACAGTTTTTTTTTTCTTCTGTTACTTGCATTATTCCTGAAACAACAAATCATTGTATAAGGACTTTAATTGTATTATAAGTAAACAAAAAAATAGAAGCAATTCCGAATCCTAGTAAACATGAAAAAATAGAAATAATTTTGAATCCTCCCCCAAACTGAAGGTATGGAACGTCCTCAGGCCATTAATAAATTAATACTAGGTTGTATGCATCTTATGTAAACACTCTAGATCAACATCAATTAGAGGAAAATCTAAAAAAAAAAATTATTATTCTAAAAATTAGAACTTTTTGAGAAAAATATGTATTCATGATATGACCAAAACAATATCATACTAAGTCAGATTCTTCAATACATGCAAATTTATCAGTTTATGCTCATGAAGACCACATAAAGAATAATAGTGTAAGAGATGTGAAAAATGCCATAGGAAAAACTATTCGTCCATGACTCATTGTAAAGATCTCTTGTCATCCAAAGAATATAGATAAGGTTCACCATAAAGTTTGTGAGATCTACTATAATTATGGGTTCCATTTCTAGGATAATCATATCCTAGGTATTTGTTTGAATTAGATGACAGGGTCCAAGTCCAACTTACAGCCATTATCTAATGACAGTATAAATAATCGGCCTAAACATGTGTTTGTATACTCAAGGTTTTTATGAGCTATGTGAATAACAATGCATTAACCAAACCTCTTTTACCCAATATTGACCCGCTGCCAGCAGGCCTGTTCAGTACCCCAGTGGGTTTATCTTGGTACCATGCAAGCATAGCCCCGCTACTAGCAAGCCTATTCAGTACCCCGACGGGTTTACTTGCATTTACCGAGCTTCCTTGTTTAAGATTTTACTTAGCATGGACCCGCTGCCAGTGAGCCTGTTCAGTACCCCAGTGGATTTGCTTCGTATATATATATATATATATATATATATATATATATATATATATATATATATATATATATATATATATATATATATATATATTTGTAAGGAAGCCGGTTGGCACTAGAGTTTGCTAAGCATCTTAAACACATAATTCAATATTTTAGCACAAACCTTATGAGTAACTTTATTTATAATGGCCTAAATTACAGATCATGTCAAAAGATAATAACCTAAAGTTGTTCTTTGAATTCATAGTCTATCTTCTTCATAAAAGGTCAGTAATTCTCCCCACAAAATAGAAAATATCACCCACTTTTAGGCTACTTTTTAAAGGTTCTTTAGAGACAAGTTATGATAATGAGTCCAGGATGAACTAGGATTCCATAGGTGTAAGATTGAGTTTTGTGGAGATCATAATAATTAAAGTAGGTCTTTGAGTAACTGTTATAATAAGAAATATGCATGTATGATGTAAGATTGCTTTGGTTTAGTCATTAACATGATCTTATTCTTAGTTCTTTTATTTTAAAGGAAAACGGAAAGTGAAGTTGTATGAATATCTAAATATAACTAACCACATACAACATTTTATTTATATACCTACTATCCTATACTATCTAAGAGAAAGAAAAACTCATTATTCAAGTGTAAGAACTTTTCCGATGTAACCATGTGCGAAGCAAAATGAAAAACATACCTATATCCACGTATGAAAAATTTAAAGCAATGATTACCTAGATGTGAAGAATCAACCGACTTACTTTCTTTTGCAACAGAAGATGTCAATGAAGGAATGGTATTGTGGCCTCATTACCTCTTGGAACCATCTTTCGATGTAATCCTGATACTCACCTTCCTTCCTCATGTCATGCAGATCCTCTTCTCCTAAATATTCAATTGCTTGAGTACATGAAAGATCTGTTGACAGATATGTGGAGAACTCTTCAACATCAAGTCTCTCTCCATCAAATGTAGTCTCCAAGTTTTCGGTTTCCCTGGCAGATTGGCAAGGAGATTCGGTTTGTAGCTCATGGAACTGTGGTTCTTCTATTATTTTTGGAGAGGTAGATAAATTCTTGACTTCTGTCAAGATGTGTTCTCCTTTAGAAGAAGATATTGAGATCCCAGTTGCTGCTAGGATTTGAGATAGTTTTCTCATACTGATAAGCACCTTTCAATCCATGTCATCGGCTGGTAGGTTTTGTCTCACACATGGGTTAGTCCTGGGGTTCTTACAACACCAAATTTTTATGTGTTTTTAAAATAATTTCTATTATTAAAACAAATTTGCGAAAAATACACCACACTTGCTGAAAGAATAACATACTTGAAAAGAAGGAAGGAAAATTTTACGAAATAAATTATGGAAAATTAAGCATTCAAACGAACAGAAAGGAAATCACACTTATGTGGAAATGAACAACAAGGATTTGGGGCAACCCACTAAAGTGGATGCGTCAATATATTACACTATGGAAAATCGTAGTGAGGTCGTCTTTACGTCTTACCATTTCCCCTCCCCCTTGCTGTGTAATGGAAAAGCAGCCTATATACCTAGACTCCAATCCATTTAACACCTCCCCAGCAACGACGCCAAAATGTTGATGTTTATTATCTGTTAAATAATTCCAATATTTAAATTGTCAACCCGGGGAGGGAGCTTATGAGATGCAATCACTATATGTGCAGGATTGAAGGCTTGAACTAACATAAGCTGACTAAATATGCAAATGTGCTAACATGCAACTATATGATTTTAAACTACTTACATGACTTTCATAATTCAAAGGCAAGAATTTATTCTATCTATGAAAATAGGAAACTGATTACCAAATGAAGCAAGTAGAAAACTTAATAAAGATGTTTAACTAAATTGTAGTTGATTATGGAAACAAGTAGAAAACTTGATAAAGATATTTAATATTAATCCAAATCTTATATCAAGAACATCTTCATTATTTGGCCGAATAGAAACTAGTTTTATAATTAACAAATGAAACTATAGAATTGTTAACTATTACTTGGAAATAAATTATCTAGAAACAATACTAACCTATTCTGAACAATAACTAATTAACAAACTAGATTTGAAGAATTGAAGTTTGGAAGAAAGTTTAAGAAGAAATAAGAGAAAAGAGGAAATAATGATTAAGTTTGATCAAGAATTCTAAATAACGAAAAACAAAAGTTAAATTACATCTACAACCATTAATTAGAAGTAGGAAGAATTATGATTGAGAGGTAGAAGAAATTAGATTCTGAAGAAGGTCTAAAACAATGCAGAAAGTAAACAGGTTCGAATGACGATCCGAACGCCGGTCTGAATGGCAATCCGAATGATATTCCGAATGGAGGAAAATGAAGGAAAAGAAGAATTGGGATGATTTAATGACTAGGTGGCTCATGCGTATGATCCTACAGTGCAAAGGAAAGCAATGGAGAGATTATTTAGAAGCTAAACAAATGAGAAACTACTCTAACCATTATCTAAGAAGAGGAATTATTCTGTTGGATATGAGAAGAAGGTAAGATGGAAGAAGAGAGAGTTAACCTATAGCAATAGGAAGAAAGACTAACAGAGAGAAGGAGAAAGAGAAAGAGGCTAATGCTAACTATGGAGGAATTGGGAGAAATATCTAAAAATGATGGAAGAAGAATTGAAAGCAAACTACAAACTATTAAAGCTATTGGTCAACCATTTCCTAATTCAGAAGAAGGGAGATTATGTTAGCAGCAAAATAATGTTTACAAGGAAAACATCAGCAGGACTAATTCTAACTATGAATTGAATTTAAAACCTAAACTGATTAACTTATCTAGTTGTAGAAAAGACTAAAAGTAATCAAGAAAGCTATGCTTGTCCGATCATACTAAATTCTGTAAACATAACAACAAAATACACATAACATTAAACATAAGTTTTATTTATATAAACAACATAAATAGTAATAGAACTACATAACATAACATGTGAATGTTATTTATATAAATAATGGAATACAAACAGTGATAACATGCACAACACAAAACAAATATTTCATCTATGCAAGCAACAGAATATCAGGATATAAACATCATGTTATAAAAAATAGATACAGAGATGAAATAAACAACACAACACGAGTTATACACGCAGACTGGAGACCGTTGATCGTTGAGGGGCCCGTCTTAGCAAGCAGAGGATGATTCTTTAGTAATCAATCACCATACATGCTTCCATATCTTCATAAAAACTAGAACAGAGATGTATATATTAAATTAGTAGAGTATTACAGCATTCCTGTGTCCATTTGCAGTCAGGGAAAGATCAATAAGACCGACTCCATCTCAGTCATGTCAATAAAAATGAGACTTAACAACACAAAACAAAGCTTGAAAAGACTTAGTTCATCTCAGTCATAAAGACGTCTATTTATACATGATTACAATGGATGAGAGGGTCGACAGAGTCAACCTCTCTAATAACAGAAGCATTTAAATGACTGTAACTGCTTCTTTGAATGGTGAATGCCAGCACAGGGAGCATACACCAAACTTCACGGAATTGATTCCTTCACTAGGCTACTACAGCGTCGCTCTACCTCAGACGTGGAGCGTGTTCGGATATCCACATCATCATTTTCAGGACCTTGCATGCATTTAGGGTTTGCATGCATCCTAGTCACCAGGTTGATGCCTCCAGCACCTTACCCACCTTATTCTAGCACCCGGGAGCTTCTAACATCAGTTCTTTAGCCCTCCTAGTCATGAAGGCACCCACTTCTCACCTACTGCCAGAGAAGGGCGCACTTCTTCACCTACCACCTTAGTTTACACTCAGTTAGCTCCAATTCTCCCTGATTTGAGGCTAGTTTCACTCCCGACTGACTGTGTTGGACCTCCAGATTGACTAGATGACTTGTTCTGACTTCAGTTAAGCCTCCCATGTGCCCTCCACTAAGCCTCCTTCCCTTAATCAGTGCTACACACTTCAGTTACACTTGTTACACTCAGTTAGACTCAGATTGACACCTAGATGACTGGTTCTTGTGCATTGATGACCACCACCGATTGATGATGAGGACTCCTAGTTGGAGCCAAGCTACACCATTCAGTGATTCGAATGACCTCCTTAGTCAATTCGAATTGCTCAATCATTGTTACTGTATTGTATTGTAATTATTCACCCTTATTGGGATATTGAGCACTGATGCATGTTTTGCACAGTTTTACACCATTTTTCTAAGTTTCATCTATTGTGATTGATTTACTTGTTCATTAGATCTGCCATGACTAATTTTACATGGTATCAGATCCATGGCAGGGACAAGATCTCTTTTCTACAGGTGTTCTACATGAATATTGAGTTAATTTCTCACCAATATATTTCAATAGCGGCATGCAAAATCTCATGTGCATGCAAGGTTGAAAACATAGTGTTTGTTTGTGTGTGATTTGTAGGTTTCTTGCTTCCTCCATGTGCATTCGCTAATGCAAAGATGGAGACTTCTTCTTCACAAAATATTCTTACTCCATTCAACTATGATGAATGGAAACCAAATATGATTGCATTCTTGAAGAGACAGTGTCTTTTTTATATGTGCATTGGTAGTACAAGAGATTTTGATTCCGATGAAGAGGAGAATAATTGGCTCAATGATTGTGATAGAGCTTTTGGAGCAATGTGTCTTTCTATGTCTCCTTGTATGCGCTACCTTAGTAATACTGCTGAAAATCCAAGTGATCTATGGGTCCAACTTGACAGAGAATTTGGAAAGCAGGAAGAAGAGGATCATGCTAGCCTTTTGGAGAACAAGCCCAATGAGATCTCCTTATGTGTTCTTTCTGATCATGTCTTGGCCTCAACAATTGTTCAAGATGAAGAAGAAACTATAGATTCAACACTCATTCTCTCAAAGTCTTCTATTTCAAATTCTGAGCAAGATAAACCAGCTCATACTCTAGATTCCAAAGAGGTTCTTGAATCCTGTCCTTCACATTAGTTTTCCAACATGCAGAATAATGATCTACTTGAAGTTTTGGAGGTAAAATCTGATTTTGGAGGTGAAGCATTCGCCCTCCTTGATTGCATGCCTACTATAGACTTATGTTCTATCATTTGCAAAGTTTCTCAGATTTTTAATAAAGATGAAGAGCACTACCATTCACTTGAGTTCAATTCTCATGCACTTTTTGCTGATTTTGGTTTTGATCTCACCCTTGTTGGTTCAAAGGAGATCTCAAGAAACCATTCATCTATTTTTGGACCTGATTTAACTTCTATTGATAAGAAGTTCAAGTTTCAAGATATATTTGATCCGATTGGAGCTATTCCTACCTCACTTGGTTCGAATCACAGGTTCCAGGATCATCCTCATATTTTCATATTTGTTCTCACCTTTTTCGGTATGAAGAGCAAGTTCTTAAAGTCTCCACGTTCACTTGCATCCACTGATGGAGAATTCAAGCACATGTTTTTGGAGCATGATCCATTTAATCCAAAGAGTAAGATACCTCCAGACATATCTACTTGATTTTGGAGTAGTTAAATCTTTTGGTGTACTACAGTCTATTTTGAGGAGGGGTATTTTTCCCATGAGGTTTTCCCCATTTCCTCGGTTTATTGACTGTTATTAGTTTTGGATTATTGTATTGGGGTGACCTTTGGCCTTAGTAACCAGGGCCCCACATTATTTTTTGCACATCATAGTCTAGCTTGAGGGGGGGTGTTCGGATATCCACATCATCATTTTGAGGACCTTGCATGCATTTAGGGTTTGCATGTAAACTCTAGGGTTTGCATGCATTTTGCATGCATCCCAGTCACCAGGTTGATGCCTCCAGCACCTTACCCACCTTATTCTAGCACTTGGGAGCTTCTAACATCATTTATTTATCCCTCCTAATCATGAAGGCGCCCACTTCTCACCTACTGCTAGAGAAAGGCACACTTCTTCACCTACCACCTCAATTTACACTCAGTTAGCTCCGATTCTCCCTGATTTGAGGCTAGTTTCACTTCTGACTGACTGTTTCACTCTATTGGACCCCCAGATTGACTAGATGACTTGTTCTGACTTCAGTTAAGCCTCCCATGAGCCCTCCACTAAGCCTCCTTCCCTTAATCAATGATACGCACTTCAGTTACACTTGTTACACTCAGTTAGACTCAGATTGACACCTAGATGAATGGTTCTTGTGCATTGATGACCACCACCGATTGATGATGAGGACTCCTAGTTGGAGCCAAGCTACACCATTCAGTGATTCGAATGACCTCCTTAGTCAATTCGAAATGCTCAGTCATTGTTACTGTATTGTATTGTAATTATTCACCCTCATTGGGATATTGAGCACTAATGCATGTTTTGCATAGTTTTACACCATTTTTCTGGGTTTCATCTATTGTGATTGATTTACTTGTTCATTAGATCTGCTGTGACTAATTTTACATAATTTTACATGGTATCAGAGCTGAGGTCTCAAGTTCAATTCCCCCAAGCTACGTCGGAGGAGGGGTGTTGGAGTATCGATACAACTGCATGGTATAACAGCCGCACCTCTGGGAATATAAAAAGTGGAGTAACTGCCACTCCTGGTAATAGGACCTTGTGCTTGGTTTCAAATGTTCATCAACATCTGCAGGTTTTGGTGTAATGGCAAACCTTACAGAGTGAGCAAGTATGTTGGCGAACTGAGCGTGGGCTGACGGGATTCTTCTAGAACGCCAGCAAGAATGAGCGTGAATAGGTGTGAGAAGGTATGAGTGCTAGCGGGCTGAACGTGTGCGACCTGGACTCCTTCCAGAACAATGGCATGAACAAACAACGTAATTCCAGGATGAATGCAAGGTTGAACGACGTGTTTGGAGTGTTGACATGGATGTAGGATACACTGTTGAGCTTAGAGAGCATAGGGATGAATCTTCCAGAATAATGGCTCATTAACCATGCCCATTACGTGGCAAATAGAACCCATGCGTCCCTTTTTGCATTTAATGGTCTGAGGTAAGCCAACCATTGATTTTGCGGGCTGAACGGGAGGCTGAATGATGAGCTGAACATGTTTGAACTTAGCAATGTAAGCACGTGGTCTAAATGAAGGGTCATTTGAGAAATGCAGCCTGCCAATTGAAATGTAAACGCCAATTATGCCCAAAAAATATCATTTTAACGCAAATAAATCATAATATAACGAAATATAAACAAGAATTGCATAGTAAGTAAATATGTGCATACATGGACTGTTTGAAGGGCTGAAAGGTAAAGAAAACAAGTTACTATAGCAAAAAATGATAGAAATAACACCATTTCGAGTAGTTTAGATGATAAAAAATGGTGACAAAATGAACGTCAACAAACGGCCTCATCCTTTCTAGTTCAAGACTATTGACAGTAAACGGCCATTTATGGTTGAATTAGTTAGAGGTTTTTGATATTTTGTAAGCCTATAAAGGCAGAGTTTGAATTAAACCCAAGGTTTGGATGTTTTCTGGATTGTAAGATATTAAAAGCTCTCAGTATGTATCAAACTCGATTTTTCAATTCATGAGAAGACCCTATTTTGGAGCAGAGATTCTTGTGATGATTGTTTTGATGTCTATTACTTACTATGCATGTGTTTTTCATTTGTATTTCCATTGATTGTTTGCTTTTGCAGTATCTAGATCAAGACTACATGGTCTGAAATTCATATTTTATGCTTCATATGCATATGACTAGGTATTCCACCCTTTCTTCTTGAAGTTGCAGGTTAGAATTCATTTACAAATGCTCTAGCTTTGTGATGGAATTTGTTTCCTTTTCTACCTTCATCTCTTGATACCTTTGACTTGAAAAAACATCATCTACCTTTCCTCTACCTCTTAAATTGTGCTCTAAATCAGTCATTTGTGACTATAAATCCATTGAAGTTTGAATCCATGCCCAATGGTGCTCTTGTCCTTAACCCCAACCAGCTGAAAAAATCCTTTTAAGTCATTATCTGAAGGTCTAGCCACCATTTTTACCTATAAGCAGCTTGTGCAAATAATATTCTAGGTGTTGAGTGAATTGTGAAAGAGAGATCCCTCTCTGTGGTTGGAAAGGCTAGTTTCCATCCACCAAAGCTTGGTTTGAAACAGTTACCTCATGATATCTTCTGCTACAACCCAAGAGAATCTTGAGTGATAACATACGGAAGGCCAAAAGCTACAGGGAATATTGCGGGTTTTATAAAAATTACACAACCAGGGTCTACAATTAAGCAACCCAACTGCATATTTGAGGGGCGTGAAGGAAACTGTGTTTTTGTATGTGCCATTAAATCAATAGTTGCAGGGGCATATTTGCTTATTAATTACAATTTGAATCGAATAGATACAAACACGGTTACTATGGGAGTGGTACATCTAACAATTTAACCAACCTTTTATTAATGAATTTAACATCTTAGGGATTTTTCATTAGCCTATTGTTATAATTTCATTTAAATTTTCTATATTTACTTCGCAGGGTAGTGATAGTGGCATCTCCCTAGTAGTTGGTTAGAGGAGTACAACATCCTCGAGGCAGCAGGTATACATCTTTTAAATAGTACAAATATAATATGAAAAAAGAGTTTTTTTGCCGTGTTTTTTCATGAGTATATTTGTTTCGTTTATATAATGTTATTTGTATATTTGTTGCAGAGTGTTGATAAGGGAAACCACCCGGCTGTTGATCAAACGATAGCAGCCTCAGGACAACAGGTATACCTGATTGTAATTGTACAATTTAAATACATCAAAATGTTTTCTTATTATGTTTTTTTCTGTGATTATTTTTGTTTCGTTTAACTAATTTTTTCTATGTTTTTGTGCAGGGTGTTGTAAGGGGCTCCTCCCTATTAGTAGATAGGGGCAGGTCCCCTACCATTGATCAGATGAGTAGACGATCCTCGAGGAAACATGTATAATTCATTGGAATTGAACAAATATAATATGGAGCAGAATGTTTTTTTTGTTATGTCTTTTTCGTGTGTATATTGGTTTCATTATGATAAGGTTTTCTACATTTTTTTGGCAGAGGGATGATCAAGGCAAGTCCCCAGCTGTGAATCAGATGACACTAGCATTGAGGCATCAGGTAAACCTAATTGTAATTTTAGGAATCTATTATGATCGATATGTTTTGTTAATGTAATTTTTTCCTTAGTCTATTTCTTTCACATCATTAATGTTTTATATATTTTTGTTGCATACCACTAATTTGGTGTATGATCCAGCATCCGAGCAATCAATAGATTTTGATGTGGATGAGTTGATGCATGATGTTGACATTGGTTCTTCTCTAGACCCGCTTAAGATGATAGAGAAGACCTTGAAAAAAATTAATGAGGATATCCTTCATCTGCTATTCATTTAGCCGCAGATAGATGAGATTAGAGAAAAGGTTGATGTCTTGGTAAAGAGATCTCAGGCCTTGAAAGTAAGTTGAGGAATCTTGAATCATAATATAAAGTCATTTAGTATTTTAAAATTTTTACTTGTATATGATGGTGAACTAAAATATGATTTGAATTGCCAGGATTTTTTGCGCCCACAAACTAGTGGTCAAGGCGGGGTTTGCACTAGTGACGCTCGTGGAGAGTTGTCACATGAGAAAATGACTCCACGTGCATCTCATGTTCCATTGTTTTCGACTAAACAGTTTTAAACACGTTACGCGACACCCCAAAGGCCAGCTGTGAGTGAACCCGCTAGTGACCGACGCACGCCAGATCGTGTAGAAGAAGGGGTAGATGCAGAGACTGCTAGTATTGATATTGTTGAGGCATCATATCCTGGATATTCCCATGTCACTAGAATGGGTACACTACAGACCACATTTATGGTGGACGAAGAGCTCATTCCAATAAATATAGAGAAGAACCCAAGTATTTATACATTTTTCAAGTTAGTGTTTATAATTTTATTGTAATATATCGATAAAACATTTTTTTTCAACTAATGATGGCATGATCGTTTTGCAAGAAATGATGTTTTGTTATAATCATCTTAAATATTTTTCATTGGATATCTTTGGTCCCACCATCCACACACGGTGGGATAAACAAAGTAAAAATTTAAAAGATGAGATCAATAATCGCTTGGTTTGCTTGTTCGGCAACGAGACCTTTAATCGAGTAGTTCCTAAAGAAGGATAGACAACATATGAATATTGTTCGGGACCAATATAGGGTTCATCTAGAAAGGAACCCTAGGTATGAGCACCCTCTGATGATTCCAGCAAGAGAATGGAAATCCCCAGTGGAAGATGGAAAGGAGATGGATTTGAGAAAAGAAGGAAATCTACCACCGGGCATGAGGTATCCAATACTTTCCGCAATGTAATTATAAACCTTATTATTATTATCTTTTAGATCAAATTTGAAACATCTAACATATTTCAACACTTTCATAGGTTGTCAGACACATCAAAGGCGACAAAGGAAAGACAAGAAAAAATTAATCAGCACAAGTTTGGGCCTGGTGGTTACTTGAATTTGGCGGCACGAATTGTAAGTATTGAAAAACCAATACTGCATCCAAATAATAAATTGCAAATTATTTCCGTTTTATTGCACTACAAAAGGTAAACTCATGACGTTATGCAAATATGCAGGATGACTGATTCAAGTAAGTGCCCACTGAGGAAGACTTGAAGCTTGGCTTCCAACACAGCTTTAGAGATGTTGAGCGCCAAAAAATATTGTCTAGGCAAACACAGTCTTTTGGAGATCGACCTTGCACACGGGTATATAAAATCAATATATTTTAATGAAGATTTATTACTTGTGCAACCTATTCGTTATAAATATTTTCCATGAACTATTGACTATGTTTTGAGCAGGAAATATATAATCCACTTAATGTCGAGGATAGAGAACAACCAATCAAAGACAATTCTTTGAATCCTAGTAATTAATTATTCATATGCTACAATTTTAAATATTGCATTGCATATGGTGAATATTAATTGTACTTTTACATGTTTCAACTGCAGAGCATGTAGAGGGTCACATTGTACAGGATGAGCCTAGACAGGAATACAAAGTACATGATGTGGCCACAACAGGTGAAAAAATCCTTTGTAATGATTTTTTTAAATGAAATACTTGTCATCATAATATCAGAAGATATCAATGTAACATTTTCACATTATTGCAACAAATCCAGACCTCTTGACGCAACATCCACGTCACGAGTACTCTACTAGGAATATAGCATGGCAAGTTGATGAAGCCCCAAGAACTGAACAAAAAGTTCCATAAGATGAATTTCTTGCTATTTTTTCAAGAGAAAAAGACCTAAAAATAAATGACTGAAGAAACACTATGTGTACTTATTGTTTATAATATAATGTCATGCATAATTTTTTGCCTACTAAATGAATAAATGGTTTAATGATTGTTACATTTTTTTGAATGAATGGTAAATGTTTCTTTCATTATGAAATCCGCATGTTTGCACATAATTTTTTTTTTAGTACAGGCATTGGGTGTGGGTAATTAAGAGTGATGTGAGGGGGGGGAGGGGCCATAAGAGCTTCCACCTTCACATGGATGGCCTTGTTCAGTAGAGAATATTAAATTATTCTTGAAACAAAGAGGAGCTCAATGAGACCACATAAGTGTCCAACATTAGACATTTCCTACTATATTATATCATGGATTTTCCTTGGATATATTTGACTATTTCTTGACTAGTTACATCACCCACAGGCTAGTACACTACTCTTTTCGGACCATCCATTTTTTCAAGGCTTTTCTAGTGTTGATTTATTGCTAATTTTTATTATCGTTGATTCAAGTTTTTTTTAATAGATGTCACCATCAAAATGGTTCCCTAGCATCATATCAGCCTGTAACTTTGTATAACTTGCATATTTTTTTGCATTTTACAACAACTACATAAAATTCCATTTGGTTGTGTTCTATATAGAACTAGGGCTATAGAACTAGTGTTTCAATGTTGTTTTTGCATAGTTAATTGTGCCATCCTTTAACATACTTGACTTGAAGTGGATGTTTTCCCAATTACATGACTACTTATACTATTTAGGTTGATTAAATAAAGAAGAAACCTACATGTATTTTTTGTCATAAGAAGGAGCATGCCTCCAAGTCTTGCATGGATTGCCTTTAGATTGGTAAATTTTAATTGATGGCAATTTTAGGTTTTCCAAATGCACTTTGATGATGTTTATTCAAATGAAGGATGTAGTGTAGGCATATTATTGTAATCACCCTTAGGCAGTTGCGTCATTTTCTTATTGGTTGAATTTCCCTTACACAAATATCCAAAATAGAGTACCTCATTCTCTATACTGTTGGTTTCTCTGTGCATTTTGTAATTTGTTGTATAAGCTATAATAAATTTGTTTTATGATATATGCTCTGTTAACCATTATTTCTTACCATTTACATAGTTGCACCTTGTCACGTCCAAATTCTTCAGGCTTATTTCAACTCTCAAGCACACTTCCTGCTACAATCCCCTATTATCGTAGTGTTTGGTTCTATGCCCACCATAACTATGGACTAGCCAACATTTTTTTGGTTTGAATTAAATTTTGAGTGGGATTTGTTTTCTTATGTTATTTTATTTTGTGCTAATTTATCTTTCTCCAATTATCCCCTGGATATCTCTATCATTTTAACAGCATTTACCTTTCTCTGAAATCAACCCTATTTAGAAAAATCAGTCCCACCTCACTCCAATGTCGGCCCTAAACACTCCATTTCATGTCCAGCAAGTTAGAAACCATGGGTAGAAAATACCCATCTCTGCTATGGACCATCCAACATTTTTTTGGTTTGAATTAAATTTTGAGTGGGATTTGTTTTCTTATGTTATTTTCTTTTGTGCTAATTTATCTTTCTCCAATTATCCCCTGGATATCTCTATCATTTTAACAGCGTTTACCTTTCTCTGAAATCAACCCTATTTAGAAAAATCAGTCCCACCTCACTCCAATGTCGACCCTAAACACTCCATTTCATGTCCAGCAAGTTAGAAACCATGGGCAGAAAATACCCATCTCTGCTAGATAAAAATGTTTCCTCATGACCTACAACATCACTATTTCAGACTCCAAAGGTTTGTAATCCCACTCCTTCCTTTGGTTATTTATTTCCAGTGGAACCACTTCTAAAGCTTAAAAAAAATGGCATAAGGTGGTGAAGAAAAATTGACTCAACATGCACATGAATGAAGGATAACAATTGAAGAACTTGAACAACATTCAGAAATAGCAACTAAGGTGCATTGAAGAACTTGAACAAAAAAATCTCACCTTTTATATTATATAATAGAAAAGTACAAATAGAGGCAATATGTCACATAAAACTAATTATCCAGGAGTATATATAGAAATATTATTTGTCAGGTATGGATCTGCCACACCAGTACTTAAGTCAAGGATCCATTAGGGTGTTTAATTAAGCATGAAATGTCTTGTGATTCCTCACTCATAGGTTTACATGTTAGAAAGTATGAAACTATCCATTAATATCTCTTATCTAAGGATGTTACCTCATGGTTGTCTGATAAAATCCATGGTCAAACCATTCATTCAACAATCTATTCACTTCATCTAAATGAGTGAGAAAGATAGCAGAAGGAACTTTAGAAACAATTTTTGAGAACAGGTACAACATTGACAATTTTAGGTGAAGTCCATTTGGAACTAATATTTTAAATAATAAAAAATACCCAAAGTCGTCGCATATCCGACGATGGTGCCATGCCTCCAACAGAAAATGTCGTCAAACTTTGTCTTTTGTCTGTGGTTACTTCTATCGGAATTTAGATTCCTCTTCATTGGATATCCGATCCTTTCCTATGTAAGTTCGGTCAGATATGCGATGGAAAGTCTGACGTTTACTTGGTCGGATATCCAAACCGTCCCTAAATAAGATAGGTCGGATATGCGATAGAAAGTCTGACGTCTACTTAGTGGTATATCTGACCCTTCCCTATTTAAGTTCGGTTGGATAAGCGACGAACAGTCTGACATCAGCATGGTCATATTTCCGACCCTTCCCTATGTAATTTATGTCGGATAGGCAACGGGCAGTCCGACGTCTACTTGGTTGGATATCTGACCCTTCCCTATGTAAGGTATATCGGATGTGCGATGGACAGTCTGACATCTGCCTGGTCGGATATTTGACCCTTCCCTATGTAAGGTATGTCGTATATGCGACATAAAGTCCAACGTATTCTGGTGTCAGTTAATCGACATTTTAGGTTCGAATATCCGATGAGATCTTCTTATTGTCGGATATCCGTCGAAGTTGAACCAAGGTTTAAAAAAAGAGAGGTTTGTCGGATTGTCGATAGCGTGATGTCAAAAATCGGACATGTATGCCGTCGGATTTTGGGTTCAGATACATGTGTGTCATCATGCACCTCATGAACCACCATCTCATGAGGTTCTTCCATAGAAATCCAAATACAACCAACCATAAGAGACTAGCTGGTTGGTATGAGTGATCTTTGCAACTTTTGATGAAGTTGCTCTATTTGGATCTTGGATTCTAAGAGGGCACCTTGAGTGCTTCTCAAATAATATTGGCTAGCCATCAACTCATCATTGATCTTGTTGATCTCTTCATCATCCTTTAAGGATGCTCCCTACAACATATACACAAGCTCATGCACATAATTTTTTCAGAAAGCATATATGGAAAATTAGCTTGGATTGTAGGCATTTCTCTCTGAATCTTCTCCATGGCTTCAAGGAAAGATGAATCTTCCAATGAAGCGGCTCTCCAACAAGATTGTGACACTGAAACATGTGTGTCATAGAGAGTGTGTAAGGCCTCCTTGATACTTATTTCATTCATATATAGTGGCATTGAAAAAGGAGAAGGTGGAGAATAAACCTCCTCATCATCTACCTACGGATCAACCTCTTGAAGCTCAGGTGGTGATATTGAGATTGATCTTGTGACTTCTTCCTTGACTGCAAGGATCTCATATTCTTTAGTATTAAGGAAACTTGTACTTTCATAAAACTCATAAAGAGGTATCTCTATGTCACCCACATAGAGATATGGATATCCATCAGTAGATGTCTCCTCAAAACTTAGGCACCCAACAGTAGGTACCTCTTCACAGCATCCATCAGTAGATGCATCTTCATAATTTGAGAAACTGTTAGTAGATGCCTCTTCTTGGAACCCATCCATATATACTCTCTGATCCATGCTTTGATCATCCTTATAATAACTGGTGATGGCTTCTTCATGATTACCTCCTTTGGAATATCTTCTTGAAGTAAACCCAAACAATCTCCTGATGCTAGAAGATGCAGTTGCCTAATTTTTTGTTACTTCTTCTTTACTCACAGAGATGGAACAACTTGTTTCCTCTATGGGTGATTTTCTTCTCTCTATTGAATCTAAAGATTCATCCTTGATATAAAATCCAAATCTGCAATAAAATTAATCTTTGAAATAAATGGCCTAACCAAACTCTTCTCCCAAATCTAGATACTCCCATTCGTGGTAGAGCAAACTTTTACTTGCAAATATCCTCTTTGCTAGCTCCTTCTTAGGATTAGCCATCGGTGGTTCATCCCATTGATCTATTTACATCTGGCATAAATTTAACCATCCTCATATCTTGGTATTCCTCCATCAATGTAAATTTTATCTTCTTCCTCACACAACTCAAAACTTTCATCTTCCATGTCTATCACTGCTTCCACAACTGCAACTGAAAACACTTCTGAAGTGTTTTTCACTGAGAAATACTTTCCACAGGTTGATCCAAGGAAAGTGACCTGATACCAATTTAATATCCCTGACCTAATATCATATTATATTATCTCAAATTTTAAAACTTACAGTATAACTTTTTCACCGGCGAAAACTAGTTAATAGAACTAGTGGAAAGGGCTAGTTTAGGGCACAAGCATATTCCTCCTGGGTTATGAATTTGGGATATTTAGGTTCTGCCAAATGTATGGGTTAATTTGAAGCATAAAAAATATCAAAATCAGGGCCAACTTCTGAGTCCTATGCACAAAGTACTGGGGCCATTTACATTTCAACAACAGTTGTTGCTGAGGTCTACTTTGATGCTTCATGGGCACACCAACATATGAAAACTAAACTCAGTGCTTACACCTGAATGTAAAAAAATGGAATATATCATAAATTAAACTCCTTATTAGGTTTTGGAAAAGTTCTTCTGAGAATTTGGGAGGTTCTGGTTGAGTTTGGGATCAAAGGGAGGAAAAATGCTATGTAGGACTGCTCAACTAGTAATTTTCCAAAATATTCCAAACAAGATGATATGCCTTCAAATTTACAATATTATTGTGGGATAATATTAATTGAGGTATCAAGGACCAAACAAATTTGACATAATCGAATTTTGGCATACATATACTTCTTAATTGATCAAACTGTAAAAATAGTCAATTTCGGGTGCCTAATGAGATAGTCTTGATAATTGAGGACTCAAACAACCAGAGAGGGTAACGAAAATCTGATTTTTGGATGGGGATGGATTCTATAGAGATTTTAAAAAAAATATCAATATTTAGAAAGATAAATATACACTATGAGCTTTGTACAATGCATAAACTGGAAAACTAGTCAATAAAAAGTGTACATTGAACTAGTCTTTGAAAGATAGGACTCAAAGTGCCAAAGGAGGCTCTTTAATTCATATTCTAATATTTAATGGGGATATTATGTGTTATGTAAATCATAATAAAATAATAATTTATTTCATTAATCTTAAACATTAAATGGCATAGCCTCAGACATCATAGATAATCTTTGTACTTGAATTTTTACAATGATAGAAGGAGATTACAGAAAGGAGTGATAAGAGAAGGTATGGTCACTGTATCAGATCTATACGATGGATATGATATGATTGCTTCTCATGAGGTGTGCACTGTCCTTCTGTGTCTTCTTGCAAGCTCTCCGACTGACTACTCTTTCTCTGTGAAACTCTATCGAACCACCTCAAGAAATACGGATCTTTGCATCGACTTATGAAGGATGGATCTTCACATGAAATGGTTGGATCAAATATGAAATTTGGTACCAATGGTTGCACTATATCATGTACATAAGAGTGGAACTAGAGCAATGGGGCACATCTACCACTGGTTGGCTAGGGCACATCTCCTTGCCTTGGTAAGCTAAAGTGCTCACACACAAATTCAATAATGATCAAAAGTTGTGAAAAGGATTTGCTTGGATTCTTTTATAAACTTCCTGATGACCTACTCAGCAAGTTGATTTTCTTGGTGACCTATGATATCCCTTCTAAATTCTCTCTCCTTGAGTGGATGGGATTTCCTACTTTTCCAAACTTGCTTGCTTTCTCCTCTTTGGAAACTGCGCCCTCCTGGCTTTTCCAATGTTTCTTACTTTTCATACTGATTGCTTTTCATCCTTCTTTGGAAAGTCTGCCCTCCTTGCTTTTCATGAAGTTTCCTTATTTTCAAACTATCTTGGCTTTTGTCCTTTTAGGAAACTGCACCCTCCTTTCCTTTCTGGTTGTTTCTATTTTCCTCACCCGCATGCTTTTGTCAGTTTCTTTCCTTTTAGCTTGGCATATTGCTTTTTGCTACTTTTATCCACGTTATTCTTTGGTGTGACAACTCATAAGGATAGATTTATCTCTCCATGTACCCTCATGGTCTATTTATCATCATCCAACTCACCAAAACAAATAATTAATATTTTAAATATGAAAATAATCATTACATCCTTCTAAATTAATTAATTAAACAACTATAGGGTAATTTATTCCTAGTCAATAATTGACTAGGCTAAATTTATCCCCTCTTTCATTAATTAATTCATGTTGGAATATTTAATCCTTCCTACCATTTATTTAATTACATAAGATGCATTAATTAATCACTTGTTGGTTAATTCTATGTAATAATTCAGGAAATTGCCATTGTGTGGCCCACAAGGCAACATGGGAGGATAAGATTCCATCTGAGGTGTGTTCTACAAGTCTCCTAGGCCACTTGGGTGCATTCCTAAACATTTTTGGATAAGAATTAGGAAGGAGGGCGCATTTGTGAAGAAAGTTGTTGCTTTTACTGCTTTTTCCCCCAAAGGAAAGAGCTAGTCAACCTAGGAAAGTGTTTTTTACACCAAAAAATTTCCTTAACACCATTTCCACTCAAATTTCATATTTGGCATTTATTTTACCTATATTTCACCTTCATCTCACTAATTTAGCAATTCGTGAGCTTTTGAGCAGATTTGGAAAGCCAACTTGCCACCTAGGGGGGATGGGTAGTTTTAGAAAGTCAGATGGATAGAAGATTCTTTTGGCATCTTTAGCTATTCGAATTATTGCTGTAATGTTATTTAATAACATCCTACAACATTCATATGTTGGCTGATGTAATTATTGTTTATGAGAAGTAACACATAAATCTATTCTTGTGCATTATTTTTGTGCCTTTGACTAGTTGTGTGAGATTTTTCATATGAGAGACTGTAATTTCTTGGAGAGTTCTTGGATGTGATCTGATTTTCACATGGTATCAGATCCATCAAGATATTCCTTTCATCTATTGATTGTCTTGCAGGATCCAATAGTCTCAGGAAGGGCGCATTGATCAACTCACCGAGTGAATTCTATTCTCTGTAGGGTACATTTTGGAATCTAGAAGTGTTCTAATTTCAGTCCAAAAGTTATATCAGTTGCAGAAATGGATCATACACAGTATATCATCCTCACTCCTTTCAATTACTTTGATTGGAAATCACAGATGGAGATTCTACTGAGGAGCAAAGGGCTCTACAGGGTGACCATGGCAACAAAAGTTGAGCCAACCTCAGCAATGGAGAAATCTAAATGGCATAATCGAAGGGATGAATCCTATGGGATGTTATGTCTCACTACATCTAGAGAACTCTTATTTCATCTTGATGGCCTCACTTCACCCAATGAAGTATGGCTGAAACTTCAAGAATTGTTCGGTAAAACCGATGAATTGAGAGGCCACCAATTGGATAACGAGCTAGTCTCTTTGACTCCGCAGAATTTCAATAATCTACAAGAATTCTTCTCAAAATTCAAGTCTCTTGTATTGCAGCTGAAGTAATGTGGAATAGACAAGAAAGATGAGCAATTACTTTTGGCCATTCTCTCCAAGCTTGGCCTGTACTATTCAATTTTTGTTTCCACCTTCCATTCCACCCGGAAAGCAATTAAAAATTGGAAGAGCCTGTCACTTTCAGAATTCATGGATTCTTTAACTTAAGCATAAGACAATCTAGTCTTAATGGGAGCCATTAAAAATCCATCCAAATACCATTGTCGAAATGTTGGAGACTCAAAGAAATTTCAACAGGAAAAATTATTGCATTTGGTATTGCTGACCACTGTTCTAGAATCTACAAGTTTTCTCATTTTGTGCCAAACTCCTCACCTTCTGCTCTACTAACCCATGCCAATGAGTCCAGCAAGCTATGGCATGAAATATTTTGCCACCTAAACTACAAATACCTTTCCCAACTTCATGAGAAAGAGATGGTTATAGGGCTTCCCAATATCAAATTTTCCAAAGGTGTCTGTCAATCCTGCATCCTAGGAAAACACCCTGAGCACAAGTATGGGAGATCTACCACTGAGAGAACCACTGCACCATTGGAACTTATACACACTGATATATCAGGTCCATTTCCTCATGAGTCATTGAATTCAGCAAAATACATTCTCACATTCATAGATGATTTTAGCAGGTACTGTTGGGTTTAATTCATCAAGCTTAAATCAGAAGTTTTTGGGTTTTTCAAGCTATTCAAAGCCTCAGTTGAGAATCTGTTTGGTAGGAATATTAAAATGTTAAGGTATGATAATGGTGGTGAGTATGTGAAATCAGAGTTTCAGCAATTTTTTGCTTCATCGGGCATATAGATGCAACATACAGTTCCATATACACCTCAGCAAAATGGGGTTGCTGATAGAAAGAACAGATCTCTTAAGGAGATGGCCACATGCATGCTTGAGGAAAAAGGTTTATCTCATAAGCTATGGGCTAAAGCAATAAATTGTGCCACCTATATTCAGAATAGAGTGCCACACAAAGCTCTCAAAGGTATCACTCCTTTCGAGGCTTGGACAGGTAAAAAACCGGATATCTCTCATTTCAGGATTTTTGGCTCAAAGGCTTGGGCTAGGATTCCAATTGAGAAGAGGAGGGCTATGCAGCCCCAAATCCAACCATTTTTGTTTGTGGGATATTCAGAGGAATCCAAAGCATATAAGTTTCTGAACATGACAACGCATAAAGCATTCATCGAAAGAAGTGTGCAGTTTTAGGAAGAGCCCTCTCAGAGCGCAGAAATTGGAGACTCATCTTCACCGCCGACTGAAGAAGAAGTAAGTGATGTTGTTGATATTTTTTATTCTGATATCTCTGATGATGAGGATCAATTTATTGCAGATGTAAAATCACCTACAATTCCTAAGTGGGATACAAAAACTTTGCAAGCAGCAGGTGAACTAGCAGGAAACCCTCAGGATCAAAGGAGGACTAGATCACAGTTTGAGACTGCTCTCAATGTGAATGATCCTTATCTTTCTTAGAAGTGCTATATGATGATAGATTCTGATCCACAAACATATGAGGATTCCTCACATCATCCTAGATGGCATATTTCTATGGATGAGGAGTTTCAGTCATTACAGAAGAATGAAACTTGGGAGCTAGTCAAGCTCCCCGCAGGCAGAAAGTTGGTAAGATGAAAATGGATTTATAAGACTAAATGTGCAGCGGATGGTACAACCATTAAGTACAAGGAAAGGCTGGTAGAAAAGGGGTATTCTTAGGTTCAAGGACTTGATTATAATGAAACATTTGCACCAATATCTCAGAAAGACTCCATTAGACTAGTTTTGGCAGTGGCAGCTTCTAAGCGATGGGAAGTACATCACATGGATGTGAAAAGTGCTTTCCTCCATGGGGAACTTGAAGAAGAGATATATATGTAGCAGCCATAGGGGTACACATCAGATCCAAACCTTGTTTGCAGGTTGAAAAAATCTTTGTATGGACTCAAGCAAGCCCCCAGGGCTTGGTATGCGAAGATGGACAGTTTTTTGCTGTCACAATCCTATGTTAGGTATAAATTTGATCCAAATGTCTATATGAATTTTACTAATGGTTTTATTATGTTAATAGTGATGTATGTTGATGATTTGCTGATCACGGGTGATAGCACTGAACAAATAGCATCTCTTAAGACCACAATGCACCAAGCATTCTCCATGAGTGACTTGGGAATTCTCAAGCAATTTTTGGGGCTTGAAATTTCACAAACAAAAGAAGGTACCAAGGTATGTCAGTCAAAGTATGCTTCTGATCTGTTGAAGAAGTTTAAGATGGCTTATTGCAAGCCTTCTAAGACTCCATTCCTTTCTAGATTCAGAATGGAAGAAACAGAATCTACACCGCTTTTTGACAGTACACTCTACAGACAGTTGATTGGCAGCTTACTCTACTTGACTCACACTCGTCCAGATCTTTCATATGCTATGAGGGTGGCATCTAGATACATGGAGTAGTGTTGTATTCAAGCAAAGATTACAAGCATCACACAGAGATAATCAAGATACATATGATGAGCCGAACGTTCCACTGATGTTTACTACTCTTGATAGTGTATTTATACAATAACTGAGACGGTTGGAGTAGTTACTCTCAACCGCTCATTCGTTAAGCACACTTATACAAACTAATGATGACATTAAGAAGGCCCGAAGGGTCCTCTCCAACATCTCCCCCACCTCAAAATATTTCTTCGTCCCAAAGAAAACATGAACAACCACGAACTGTGATTCCTTTAGTCTCTGTCAAGAGTATGGTAGTGGCCAATCGAACCTTCTCACCCCTTCCTGCCGAATTCTCTTCCACGGTCCAGGAACTTCTGGGCTTCGTCGCTCTGCCATTGCACCAACTTACCATCTGCATGAAAAACTTCTTAAATGACACTGAATAGATGTTGATGTGTGTCAGAACTGGGGGGCTTGATCAATTTTAGTGTTCTTTTGTCATTATTAACATGAAGCGCTTTATCTGTGTGGTATAGATGTCTTCTGCTTGAGTACATACTTTTCGTAGACTCAACTGTCGTGAGACTTCCTGCAAGTTCTGAATATGTCACTGCTGCTTATGGTGGATACCAACTGATATTGGTCGACTTGACATGACTTACTTGAGTCGACATGACTTACTTGAATCAACATGACTAACACTGGTCGACAAGAAACCGACTCGATTTACAACTTTTATGAATATACATGGTTCAAATAAGCTTTGAACAACCCTTTATTCGACTAATTTTCAATGACCCGACACTTTTTACAACATCATGGTCACTTTAAAGACTCGACCACTTACAATATCAACCAATGATAAAATAGTATCGACCATATCAACTTACAAATTAGAATGACTAGTCGGCATATAAAGTTTGGACCATTCCACTATATCTTACAAACAATATTAACCATATTAAAATGGTCGTGCAAAGAACATATTGACTTCGACCGTTTCACTTGGTATCGACCAATTACCACCAACCACATATAATATATATCCACATGATGAAACATCTTGACCCAAAAAATATCAAAATTTAACTCTCAACGAAAAGGAAAAAAATGGACCACTTGAAAGTCGACCACAAGATTAAAAAAAGGTACCAGCCCGCAAAATGAAGTCGTCCACAATCAAATCCATGCATGCGAAGTAGTATTCGACACAGTTCATCGACGAGTCTCCAACCAGTCGAATACATATGATTGGAGTAACTTCCAACTTATCATTCACTGGAAACCGTGTAATATAATCTAGCATAGTCAAGCCATCTTCTCAAGTCGGTTTCCCATGCCGACTGGGTGCCTTCCAACTTTGACGAAATGATTGTCCAAGCGGACCGAATAGTGCATCGATGGTTGATTTTTGGCAATTCATTTTTATGAATTCAACTCTCCCAATCAATACTTACCAATAAATCAAACTGCAAATCAACGCTATCGTTTGTAAATCAGCACTCAGCACTCTATTGCAAAACTGAACCAACGGCAGCATTCAACACTCCATGATTGCACGTTTCAACTAGGGCTGCAACTGTACATCAACTAGAAATAGAGGATAGATCTTTGGCAGTTGTCCTACTCCTTCTCTATCCCGTCAAGTCACGGCCATCATTGGCATTGGCAGCGTTTCCCAATTCACGTCTACCGTGTTAAAAGCAACCACAACGCCAATGAACAACATTGCTGGAAGTCGATCGAGCTTATTGCAAAAGCACTAGCGTGCTAGTTGACAAGTTCAATAGTTGACATCACATGGATGGAGACTTCCACAACATCCCGAAGAGGGTTCTTTGTATTTTGTGTGCAGATATACTTATCCAAAATAATGCATATCAGGAGCAACATATTTTACTTCTGAGCATTCTTTCTTCTCGTGGGCATTCCATTATTTCTTCCTCGCACAAGTTCGATCCAGCCTCCAACTACTACAGTGCAAGTGCTCTCATTCTAGGAGCTTCTTCACTTTGAATTCATGCAGCAAGCAGGATCTTCCAGAGCATTATGTCTTTCTTTACAGCAACATAGCGTAGCATCAACATTTCTGATCATTTCTTGTTTCTTGCAGGGATCTCCTTCAGGTTCGAACTGCTCCTCTTTTGCTACTATTGTCCCCCAGCCAAAAGAGAACAGCAACGGTGCTAGATGTTGTATTCAAGCAGAGAGTACAAGCATCACACAGAGATAATCAAGATACATATGATGAGCCAAGCGTTCAACTGATGTTTATTACTCTTGATAGTGTATTTATACAATAGCTGAGACGGTTGGAGTTGATAGTGTATTTATATAGTGTGTCTAGTTGCAGGGGATTTTGTCTGAGTTTGAGATTGCTTTCAGTACTCCTACTGTCATTTATTGTGACAACCAGAGTGCCATTAGAGTTTCATGTGATCCAGTACAGAGGAAAAGGACCAAGCACATATATATTCATATGCACTACATCAGAGGACTAGTGCATGACCAGATCATAGATTTGCAGTATTGCCCCATAGGTGAGCAAACTGTAGATATCTTCACCAAGGCTTTCATAGAGAAGACATTCAGCTATCTTAGATCACTGCTTGGGATGGTTGGACATGTGGTGGAGTTAAGGGTTGATCAGCAACCTTTCAATTTTGATATGTCCATGTTTTGAGGGAAGGTTTTTCCCATGAGGTTTTCCTTCTATCCTTGCTTTGTGGACCGACAATATTTTGTACGAGGTGACCAAGTCTTGTTACTGGACCCTTAGCATTTTTTATATATTATGATATTTAGATCATTCAAGTTAGACTTAAGAGGGGGTGTTGGAATATTTAAGCCTTCCTACCATTTATTTAATTACATAAGATGCATTAATTAATCACTTGTTGGTTAATTCTATGTAATAATTGAGGAAATTGCCATTGTGTGGAGTCTGATGGATAGAAGATTCTTTTGGCATCATTAGCCATTTGAATTATTGCTGTAATGTTATTTAATAACGGCCTAAAACATTCATATGTTGTCTGATGTAATTATTGTTCATGAGAAGTAATACAGAAATCTATTCTTGTGCATTATTTTTGTGCCTTTGACTAGTTGTGTGAGATTTTTCATATGAGAGAGTGTAATTTCTTGGAGAGTTCTTGGATGTGATCTGATTTTCACAATTCATTGGTATTCACCAGGATCTATGGGGGGGTTGATTCTTTGTTGCCCTTGGTACTGGAAAATTGGGGACATGACACCCTAGTTCATCCATTTAAAAAAATTAATATTGTAATAATATTTTTATTATTAATAATTATTATTATTATAATATTTTTCCTTTAAAACTATTAAAAACATAAACATATATAATAATATAACTATTATTTTATAATAGTAGTCTTTATTATTTATTTTTAATACTTAATATTTCGATAAAATTCCAATCAGCATGTCTTCGGCTTTTGATGAGAATATTAATGGTCTTTGTGAAAAACTTAAAATAGTTGAAGAAATTAAAATAGAAATAAAAAGAGACTTTGAAGAAATGAAAGCATTTCTAATACAATTACAAGAAAAATAAATTAATAATAATGATGGCAATGAGCAAGATGATGAAAAAAGAAAACGAAAAAGACAAACAAGAAAGTGGTTAAAAACCAAATCAGGAAATAATGATTGATGAATATGAAGTCAAGGAAGAGGGTAGAGACATCACGGTAAAAATAAGTGATCACGAGATTAAAAAATATTTTGTGGCAAAGCATCTAAATCCTGATTATGAGATAGGGCATTTCATAATTTCTACTACACCCAGGATAGAAGAAAAACAATATCGCCTGCCTCCTTATATTTGTTAATTTTTTATCTTAATGTGTAATTATAGTAGTACTTGAAATCAAATGAATAATCAACAAGCATAATCATTCGCATGAGACACATTACTTACCCTGAGGAAACCCTCTAGTACTTAAGGGAGAAAACCCCAACAAAATATTCCTTAGAATATTGATACATAGGAGAGAATGTCTCTACAATGTGCATATTACATCAAGAACCCCTGGTGCATTATCAGAGAGAAATACCAAGCACCCCTAGTGCAATCACAGAGAAAGGCATAATATAGAAGAATAGAACTCAGAATAATATCCTGAACAAAGAAAGTGCATTTCCTTCAAGAGAGAAGAGAATTCGCTCTCACATTGAATTCATCAATCCTGCATAATACACACACACACACATATCATTCTTCTCATTCTTCGGCTTCTATTTTTATCTTCTGACTTCAGGATGAAATCTCCCTTCATCCGGATGCTAGGTCACTTAGTTAGGAGGATAACTCAAGTGTCATCATGCAAGTGTCATAAATTAAGTGTTGTAACTCAAGTGTCGCAACTCGAGTGTTGTAACTCAAGTGTTTTCTTTTAGTTCAACTTAAGTGTTGTCTTTTAGTTTATCTAAAGTGTTGACATGCAAAACACTTGTGTTAACTAGATATTCTTTATTAACACTTAGTTAACTCTTTAGACTGAAGTCCTTCCTGATAATATCAATGAAGTGAACAATTTGAATTCTCCTTTAATTAACTGAAGTCTTTCTTGTTAACATCATTGAAATTTAACAATTCGAGTTCTCTCTTATTTAATTGAATTCTTTATCATTACTGATGATCTGCATCGCAGTTGGCAAGTCAACGACATTGATGCAACTTCGACAAGTTTCAACTTTGACACGACTTCAACTCAATAGGTTATCTCCGATAGGTTCTGAACTCGACACAACTCCGACGAGTCTTAACTTCAGCACATTCGCACCTTCGACATGCTCAGCAACCTCTGTTATATTTTGAGCATTAATTCAATATACTCTAGGATCTTTACTGAGAGAATAACATGTACAGCATATCAAGTATAACAATGCATATCAATCACACCAAGCAATCACATGAGACAATAGTCACACAAAGTTTCACTAGGGAAAACCATAAAGGTGAAAAACCCCACAACTTCCTCAGAGATAGAAAGAGCAATGATACAACCCAAGTACAAGAGATAGTCTTCTCCTAGCATCTACTCCTCCTTCCTCACTAGTGCGCCACTTTCCGAGTAGTGTAGAAGTGAATAATGAGATGATCAAATAGAGTGCTCTCGCACTCTATTTATACTTATCCTAACTTGCCTAATAAACTAGCAGGGCCGACTTCTCTAAAAGAATCTAATAACTTGTGGTTACATTAATCAAGGCCGACCCCACACTTGGTGGTCTAATAACCCATCACAGCAAGTTACGACACTTGTCAATACAAATGACGACACTTTCGTATAGAGGAATAATACCATCTCTATAGGAGTACAATATACATAGGTGAAATACATTCCGAAATTACATATACATCAACACTCCCTCTTAACTAGGAAGGTATTTCTCGACACAAATATGCTAGCACAAGTCTTCTTCTCTGGATCATCATCACTAGATCATCGTTATCGAATCATCATCGTCACTGTTGTTGCTATCTCAATCAATCTCCAATCTACTCGTCATAGGAAGTTCTATAGAGCTAGTCCTTTTTCATAATGGATGTAGGCCCACCACCTGTATGTCTTCATCATCTACGGAGCTAGCCCTTTTTCATGCTGGATGTAGGCCTAGACTCTATGTAGGTCTTCAACATCTCTGCGAGAAAGCCATCAAGTAGGTACACCTCAGGACTGATTACACTGCCTCTGCAAAACCTGCAAGATCTCCCAGGACTGATTACACGACCTCTACAAGACCTGCAAGAGAATCTCAGGACTGATCATATGCCTCTGCAAAACCTGTGTACCATACTATCACATCATCATCTTCAGATCATCGTCATCGTCCACGGAGCACAACCGAGATGCACACACACAGCACTTACACTCATCGGCATGGAAGGACTTTCCTCTGAGCATCCAGGAAAGGCTTAGCACTTACACTCACCAGCATGGAAGGAATTTCCTCTAACCATCTGGGAAAGGCTCACAACACTTACATCAATGACCATGGAAGGAATTTCCTCTAACCATGTTGTAACGACTACAGCAATTACATCACGACCATGGAAGGAATTTCCTCTGACCATGTCGGAAAATCTCGGCAATTACATTAGGACCATGGAAGGATTTTCCTCTGACCATGTCGAAAAAGCCATGCCCAGCACTTACATCTTACCATGGGAGGACTTTCCTACCACCATGTAAGAATGGCCCCAACCCTTACATCTTACCATGGGAGGACTTTCCTACCACCATGTAAGAATGGCCCCAGCCCTTACATCTACACCATAGGAGGACTTTCCTACCACTATGTGAGAATGGCTCATGTGCATCTATGTCTCTGGACTCATCACTTCCCCTTGGAAGGTATCTTGATCTAAAGTACACCAAGTCTCCCTCTGAAGTATTCAAACTTCACTCTAGCCAACGGCTTGGTCAACACATTGGCTATCTGCTCATTCGTCACAACATACAGGAGCTTCACTGCTCCTCTCTGCACCATATCCCTGATATAGTGATACTTGATCTCAATGTGCTTCGACTTGTCATGGAACACTGGGTTCTCCGACAACTTCACACAACTCTGGTTGTTGCAATATATACAAGTAGCACTCAGCTGGAGATCAAACAAATCAGACAATAGCTTCCTAAGCCATACTGCCTCGCAACTATCTAAACAAGCTACGACATACTCTACTTTGGCTATACTCATTGCCACACAGGACTGCTTCATGCTAAACCAAGAGATCATACCAGATCCCATACTGAAGCAGCACCCCGAAGTGCTCTTCCGATCAATGTCACTGCCTGCCTAATCCAAATCAACATAACCCTCCAGGTTAAACTTTTGATTCACCTCATACTTGAGCCCATAGTCAAATATACCCGTTAGGTACCTCAGAATATGCTTTGCAGCTATGAGGTGAACATGTCTCGGATCTGTCAAGTACTGGCTCAAGGTGTTCACCACAAAGCAGATATTTGGTCTTGTATTTGTCAGGTACATCAAGGACCCAATCATCTGACGATACATCATAGCATCAACCAGCTCAGATGAAGCATCACACAGAAGCTTCAGGTTTGATGCCATAGGTGTGGCCATGGCCTTGCAGTCCATCATCCTGAACCTCTTCAAGATCTCTACTTCATACTTCCCTTGTCCAAGGAAGATTCCATCTACACTCTCCCACACCTCCATACCAAGAAAGTAGTGCATCATACCCAAGTCCTTCATCTCGAACTCGACAGTAAGCTTCCTCTTCATGTCGGCAATCGATCTATCCTCACCTGTTACAAACAAGTCATCCACATACAATAGTAGTATCACTGGATTGCCTTCCTCAACCTTGTAGTAAAGGTTGGAATCCACTTTACTCTTGGTAAAGCCCAAATTGGATAGGAATCCATCTATCCTTCCATACCAGGTCCTGGGTGCCTGTTTCAAACCATACAGGGCTTTCTTTAGTTTACACACATGTGACTCTCAGTCATGTGCCTCAAACCTGAGTGGCTGCTCCACATACACTTCCTCTTCAAATACACCATTCAAGAAATTTTTCTTGACATCCATCTGGTGTACCTTCCATTTCATCACTACAGCCAGAGCAAGTACTAATCTAATGGAAGTGTATCTAGCAACAGGAGAAAAGGTCTCTTCATAATCAATCCCTTCTTTCTAGGAGAAGCCACGAGCTACAAACCTTGCCTCATATTTTTCTATGCTGCCATCTACAGCATCCTTGATCTTATAAATCCACTTGGAAGTCACCACAGACTTCCCATCTGGTCTTGGGACCACATCCCAAACATCATTCTTCATGATCGAATGGTATTCCTCAACCATGGCATCCTTCCATTCTTTATTTTCTGTTGCTTCTTCATAACTGGAAGGTTCTTTGTTCATTATGTCACAGAGTAAAGCAACATAGCTAGTGTGTGATCTTGTCCTTTTCCTTTCTCTGTGTTCCTCTTCTAGAATGCCAAACCTTTCTGCATCTTGAATGAGCTATCTAGCCCATGTTGGTTTCCTCTTGTGAGATTTCTTCTCATGGGGTGGATCTACAAGTTGTTGTGGATCTTACATTTCACGATCTTCTTCAGGAACTGCTTCATTCATGGTGGTGTCTTGAGTTATGGATATTCTGGGTTCTTCATTATCTTCAACTGGTGTTTTCCTTGATTTGATGTATGTTGAGCTTTCATCAAGTGTTACATCCCTACTAATATCAATATTCTTGAATCCTAGGAAGTAGATTCTATAAGCCTTCGTGCTTTCACTGTAACCCACGAATATGCCCTTCTTTCCCGAAGGATCTAACTTTGTCCTCTTTTATTTTTGGATGTGAGTGTATACTGGACGACCAAATATTCTGAGATGGATAAATTCTGGTTTCTTACCAGTGAACACTTCTTCTGGTGTTTTGTTGTCAAGTATCTTATGAGGTGTTCTTGTTGGCTATACAATGTTGACCAGAGGTTTTATGAAGACCCAGGTTTTGTGTGGTTACCTTAAACCAACAAAACCCCTTCGCACCAGCCCTTTCGGCAACAACCTGCAAGCAGGATGAGGTCTCACCCGAGGTGTTTCTAATGGGGCACTGCGGACTCAGATGTCCACAGTGAGTGATGAGTTGATGGCTATGACGAAGTTTGCGGCAGTGCACCAGCTGTTTGGTGCGAGGGTTGGACTACACGGCGATGTCCAACACCGTGGCCCGCACCACTACCTTCTTCCTTACTGTGGGGTTTAATACTATACTGCGAACATGGCCACTTGACTTCCTATACTTAGACTAAGTGCAAAATGTTTAAGGCAGTGAGCTGAATACCACTTATCCACTTAGTCATTCACGTGACTATCTTACTACTTAATGCTCATAACACACACTTATAATGTTACTATTTTAAGCATAACCCTCAGGTGTGAAATAACTGTTATACATTCATCGACTGCATCCATTCAAACACGTAAACAAATTTCTCCATACTCAAGCAAATGATAGATTCACTATCCTTAGAAGCAAATCTAATACTAACCATACATCCATTCATGCAGACTTAACATATCATTCCATACTCTCTTGATGGTGAATGCATATAAAAGCCTTCTCATAACAGACTGCAAGTCAATATTCAGACATCCAACTACAAAAACAAATAAATATAAACATTCAGTCACTCGACACACTATTTAACATGCTCCACTCCCCCGGATGGGAAGCTATGTCCATAAGAACCGTGTTAGATATTTATTTTTAAGGAAGGGTTCACGGTTCTTAGCCGTGCACTCAGCTGCGGCTCTCTTCTTGCTCAGTTAGGTTTCTGCGCACTCAGCTGTAGAGCCTTTACAATCTATTCTTGATTCAAAAGATATTACAATACAATATGATCACCATAACAATCATCAACAACAACCAACCCTTCCTATACAAAAATGGTCTTCTTAAATAGATCACGCCCGAAGGTCGTGTCTTTACAACATTGAAGACCGAAACCCTTAGGGTTTCCAAACCACTACAGTCCCTCTGAACCATCATGCAGGCTTCTGATAGCGATTCTGCTGTTGTGGAAATCCTTCACGCCTTAGACCCATCGCTTTCAACCTTCTAGTTGTGCACACACCAACAGGTCATCTGTTTCAAGCCGCCCTTCCACTAACGGACTCATGCGATTGGCTTAGCTCCCAATCGCTTTCCCTGCAGGCCGTCCGTCCTCTAATGGCCGCGTACAACTTGATCAGCTCCAGTCATTGTCCATCTGTGATTTTCCCCTTAACGGTCACATACCCTGCTGTACACCGAACTGTCACTTTCCCAATCCGTCCTCTGCTTAATGAACTCGTACAGTCGGCTGACTTCCTGATCTACTTATGCCCTCAACTCGGCATCTTTCCAGCAGTCTTACCAAAAGTAGACCATCGCCGGTCTATCCACTCTATCTGGCCATCCTCCGTCCAGTACACAACTTTACTGGCTCCACGTGGCCTACTACCTTCGCAGCGCTGATCTTCGTAGCATCCTTCAAAACTCGGTACTGCGCACATCTTCGCAATACCCCCAATACTTAGCCAAAATTTACTTATTTTCTGTGCTGCACTCAACTTAGCTCCATCTAGCCTCAAAAATGTTATAAAAAATGGCCCTGTTGGGCCAGTCCCAACATGCCCCTAACACTTACATGTGGCTCATCCCCGAGCCACTTGCTGTTGCAGTTGTCTCACTTTGTTCCACAACCGGTGGAACTAGTTTGGCCGCGAACTCATTATATACACCGAGCAACTGTTCCACTGCTTGTTTGGTATCCTGCTCAACTTGCTGAACTATTTTGAGCAGAGCTAGGGTTATATCTGCTCCAATTCGTCCCTGTACCTGCTCTTGGTTGTCGTGTATGTCTGCCTGCTTGTCTTCTATCTATTGCGACACTGCTGTAGCATCCCCCATGAGTTGCCATGACTGATTGTCCATTTCGGTCTCCTTATCTCTTAATGCCTAGACTTGCTTCTTCAAGCCTGATACTTCCTTATACCTGGCCAGCCTCTCCCTTGGTGGCAGAGCTTTGACCTCTGCATCCAATTTATCCAGGAAGTCTTTTTTTCCTTTACCACGGTCTTCATGTGTTGCAGTGCTTGATCCTCTTCAAGAGCAGTGAATGCCTTGGAGACTTGTTCCAATAGCTCTTGGCACTGAGTGATGCCGCTCATCATGTTCTGCACAGTGGTACTGACGGCTTGTTCTCTCAGCTGCTTCTCAGTTAATGGTGTTTGCTTATTCAGCTTATCCTTCAATATGGCAATATCGGCCTCATAATAAATCTCTTTATCCTGCATCTCCGACTGCAAGGATATCACCTTATCTCGGATCCTCAGAACTGTGTCTGCAGGATCATCCTGGATTTCTATGCCTTCAATATCCTTCGCAACATTAGATATGGTAGTCTCCAAGTTCCATCGGAGGTCCTGTTCATTTCGTAGTTGCATGTCTGCACGCAACTCAAGATGTCTGTTTGCTGTGATGAGCTCCGCTTGTGACTTCATCAACTCTACTGTTCGGTCATGCATCTCCTCGACGATCTGTGTGTGGATGAAGTGCAATCCTGGTAAGGGGAATTTTTCCAAGTCGAGCTCTACCCGCTCGACTCCCTTTGTGTCTAAGACCAACTGCTCTTCCATTGGTAGTGCAACATCCAATGGGTCGACATGGACAATTCTAGTCTTCGACGGCAGTGTTATTGCTAGTTGTGGCGGTTCTTGCTGCGAGGTCCCTGCCGACCTCCCTTCGGCTCCTGCTTCTTGCGGCAAGGTAAGGCTTTTCTGGACATCGTCCATTTTCTTCATCAGGCCTTGCATTGCGATCCGCGTCTTCTGCAGGTCATCTTGGATGACCTTATCCTTCTTATCTTTAGCCACCATGAGCTCCTTCATTTGTTCTGAAACTGTTTCGGCTATCATCTCATAATCATCTTCATTCAGGACTGCCTCAGATTGAATCTTTGTAGCCTTCACCTTCTTTCTTGCCTTTGGCTTCTGCGGAGTCTCTGGCTCTTTTTGCTTGACATTTTCTTCAACAATCGGGCATGCCAGTGAGATTGGCTCATCCTCTTCAGAGTTTGTCTCAACATCCATGACTTCCACACGGAAGTCGGTGGGCCAATCCTTCATGAGGGCTTCAATATCCTCCTCATACATGTGGTAGTTACCTGGGAACCACTCTGGGTTCTTCATTTTTTCCTTTGGTGCGATGAAGATACATCGCATGTCTACGCTGAAGTCCAGAACGCAAATGTACTTCAATGTTATTTGCTTTGTGATGCGGGGTGTACGAACAATCACATTGCGCAGCTGAGTATAATATTGGTAGAACACCTCAGCTGTCACTCTAGGATGACATTTTCCCAAAGGTTGGCATACCGGAATCCTCTAGTATCATTGGTTTCTATGTTAATCCCCACATAGTCCCTTGGCTCCTTCCATCCGCAAAAGGCGATGAGGATGATGAGCCATGTGAAGTGGAACTGTCCACCATTTTCCTAGGTATCATTGAGTTCATCCAAGAACTCATTCAAAAGGAATTGACACCAATTGAACTCGGTGCCCACAGCTACTACGGCACCAAGTAATAATGCGCCCACAGGCACCTCCGAAGGCCTAGCCATTCTGAGGATTTTTCCTACGAGTAACTGGGTCACAAATTTTTTCGTTTTGTCCTCAATGTCCTCTGTGGGAAATCCTCTTTTCCCCTTTTTCAATAGCTGACTTTTCTTCATTTTCTTAACAGCTTCTTTTTCTTTGCTCTTCCCTTGGAAGAACTGCTTAGGATCTTTACCGGGCTTACTGAGACCTGTTATGCGGTGGACCAAGGCAATATTGACATCAATGTTTTTATCTAGCCACAGGTATCCCTGGTGGATTCGCGCCATCAGTGTGCAAACCACCGCATTAACTTCCGTTGATCAATCAAAATGTGGCAGTCTGAGGAGGTTTAACAAGCCTGACGGAACTACCGGTGTCAGCCAACTTTCAGCAACCAAGTTAAGTGTACCCTTGGCATCTTTCTTCCAGCACATGTACTGGTCAGGCTAGAATTATGGGTACTTAGACATGTGGGGCTCTTCCTTTTGTATGCCTAAGAGGTCAAAATATTCCCACTTGCAATCCGGAATTTTTCCAAGCAGGTTCTTGGCAACGTCTACATGCTTTGAGATTGGTGACAATGGGATCTCATACTTAACACTTTTGACCAATTTGAAGACTAGGGCGTCCAACTCCCGAGGTGATATGTATTCTTGTGTGAGTTTCAGTGGTTCTTTCTGAAGGACTGGCGATTTTTGTGCCGACGAGCCCATCTTTATGATCTTGCTTCGAGGTGCAGTTACGTCTTTTGCTTTATCTTTCCTTTTTTCCTGCATGCTCGGATTATGATGAGGTGATCTTCGGGATGCTTGACCTGGCTCGATTACAACCTTCTTGGCAGGGGTTTTCATTAACTCTGTAATTCCCCCATACTGAAAGACCTTAAGTGCTTCTTCAATGGTCAGCTCTCCTTCTCTATAGCAGGTTTTGGACATTCACTGGTTAGCTAAAGGCTATGATAATCAAATGATAGAAGAATACTAGCTCAGGGAGTGATCGCAAGAAAATTCTAAGTGTTGAGTAACGCCCGCACGTCTTGTAGTAGTGTTATTTATAGGTGCAGCTAGGTCCTCCCCGCGCCTCCCAACGGTTATATCTGCATTTAATGAGTTGTCCGTTGGCCAATTTGAATAGATCCTCCCATCTCTTCTATCGTCCATGTGTCCAGAATGGCTATCTTTCATTTAAATGCTCGAGCAGTTGCTGCAACGGTCATTTCAACGGCTATTTTCTTAAAAGCCATGCAATGGCTATTTCTCTCTGAATGTTGCACCGATTTGCACGGAAAACCATTTCGACTCCTGCGTAGTTTCTTCACGGTACTGATCTTTGAACTACACGGCTGTTTTTCCACTATTGTCTTCCTCGTTCCTGTGCTGTGCTGCTCATACATTCTTCCTTTATGATCCATGTACAAACTCTATACATTTCTAGTGCCCAATTTCAACTATACTTGACACGTAGAAATTTCTCCCCATGTTTATCTTTCCATGTGCTGTGAAGTAGGACTATCGTGGTATAATTTAAGTCTGCTTCCATTTATCATAGTGGGTAGAGTATCACCAGCTAAAGTGGCTAACTGGACTGCACAACTGTTAGTGACATACATAACAATATATGGACCAAGCCAATGCATTTTAAACTTGCCAGGAAATTTCATGAACTTGCTATCATAGAGGAGGACTAAATCACCTACCTCAAAGCATTTGTTCCTGATATGGCGATCATGCCATGCCTTTTCACGATCCTTCTGGACTTGCTATTGAAATCCTGCAATGAAACGATCCTCCTCCAAGCCGACTAAATGTAATAGTCTTTCATCTAATGCTTCGCGATCTACCATTCCGGTGAACGCAGCAATCCTCAGACTGGGGACAATGTACTCCATTGGCATTATGGCCTCCTGCCCATAAGCCAACCGGAAGGGTGTCTTTCCCATCAACTTCTTACAAGTTGTTCTGTATGCCCATAGTACAGACAAGATGCGCAGGTCCCAATCATCCCTGTTTACATTGCACACCTTCATCGACGCGTTTTCCAGTATCTTATTGAAAGCTTCAATAGTTCCATTTGCCTACAGATGATATGGTGTAATGCGGTGATGCTGAATGTGGAACTCCTCTGTCAAGGCTTCAATGGTCTTATTCAGAAAGTGAGTGCCCTGATCACTCATCAAAATTTTTGGACAGCTGAATCTTGACAAAATTTCCTCAAAAATGAACTACGCTACAGTCCTTTACTGGTTTAGCTTCTGCCCATTTGGTGAGGTAATCCATGGCAATAAAATATACCTCGCACCAGTTCTCTTCCCTGGTGGGTTTATAGGTCCCACAAAATCAATTGCCCACTTCTCAAAATCCTGTAAGGTCAACTACGGATTCAATGGAATTTCATCTCTCCATGACGGCTTCCCTGTCCTCTGACAGACATCACAGTTCCTGCAGTATTCCTTAGAATCATTGTGGATGGTAGGCCACCATAACCCTGCACACAATATCTTCTGCGTAGTAGCCCTTCCTACGTAATGACATCTCGTGATCCCTGAATGCGCATCTGCTAGTATATATGGTTTCTCATGGTCGAGTAAACATCTGCGCAGGACTTCATCTGGTCCAAGTTTGTATAACTGGCCTGCAATGATAGTGAAATCCGTGGTGCGGACTATTAGTTGCTTCTTCTACTAAACATAAAATTCTTGCGGTGTCATCCCTGTTGTCAGAAAATCAATGATATCCTTATAGTAATCATCTGCAACCTGTATAGCAAACATCTGCGAGTCAGGAAAACTGTCTTCAATGTTCGTCGACTCCTCTCCTGACTCAATTCGAGACAGGTGGTTGGGTCCCAAATTCATCCTGTCAGGTTTAACAACGATCTCGAAGTTGTACTCCTGAAATAGCAACAGCCATCTACATATACGCCCCCCTAACACTGGCTTATTGACCAAGTATTTCAATGCAGAATGATCGGTGAACATAAGGAAGTGCGCACCAAGTAGATAGTGTCTAAACTTCTGAAGGGCATATACCATCGCAAGTCCTTCCTGCTCAATAGTGGTATAGTTCTTCTCTGTTGTCGATAGCTTTCTACTAGAAAATGCGACTGGGTGGTCCATACCCCCTTCTCTTGGTTGAGCTAACACAATACCGAGGGAAATGCATGATGCATCCACATGAACATGAAACGGCTTTGCCCAGCCTAGAAAGACTAGTATCGGCGCGGTAACCATCTTTTCTTTAAGGGTGTCAAAACCCTATTCGCATTCTTCGTTCCAAACGAACGGTACGTCCTTCTTTAGCAGCTTCTCCATTGCTGCGGTGATCTACGCATAACCTTTAATGAACTTCCTGTAATAGCCTATATGTCCCAAGGTAGAGTGCGGCATTTTAACTGACGTTGGTGTAGGCAAATTTACAATGATGGCAATCTTCGCAGGGTCCAGCATCAATCCCTGTTTGCAAACAATATGTCCCAGTAAAATTCCATAGGGCACACAAAAGATGCACTTTTTTAAATTCAATGATATTTGATGCTGGCGGCACTTGTCAAGCATCATCCTTAGGTTCACACAATGGTTCTTCAACAAACCAAAGACAGTCCAGTCATCAAAATATGCTTCCAGAAACTTATGCATGAAATCTTTGGATGCCACGACGACAACCCTAGAGAAGATGGCGGGCGCATTCTTCATACCAAATGGCATGACTGTATACTGGAACGACCCCCATTCTGTAGCAAATTTCGTCTTATGCCTTTCTGCGGGATCGATCCTGATCTGATGATAACCGGAGAAACCATCAGTAAATGAATAGGCCTCATTCCCTCCAACATTTTCAAGTACCTCATCTATAAACGGAGTAGGGAATGGGTCATGCATAGAGGCATCATTAATTTTTCTGAGATCGACACAAATCCTGATCTTGCCCTTCGTCTTCTTGTCCTAGACAACCATAGGACTAATCCATTCAGATTCCTCGACAGGTTCAATGATTCCTACCTCTAACATTTTGTCCAACTCTGCATGGACTCTCTCTTTATATCGTGGATTCAGTCTATACGGTCGCTACTTCATAGGTTTAGCGCCTGGCTTCAAAGGGATTTTCATGACTCCTAAGTCACCCAATATTCCCTTCATCTCTGTAAACTTGGTTGGAAATAGCTCCTGATATTCGTGTAAAGTGTCTGCAATCTCCACGACAGTCTGATCATCCCAGTAGTCTCCGATAGATGCGAACTTCGGCTCTTCACTCGTGCCGATGTTCACCTTCTATGTCTTAATCGGTCCACTCATGTCTAGGATTTCCAATGGCGGTCCTTCTATATCACGCGCACCTTCTGACTATAGTATATTGAGATTGCGCAGATCATCTTCATCTTCTTCTCTTCCATGCTCATCATCTTCAGCTAGATTATAACACTCTATCGGATGTTCTTCATGTTCTTTCCATTCTGAGTCTATGTTCGTAGGACCGTCATCTGTGCCGAAGAATTCTTCCCATGACATGTCTTCACGAGGACAATCTTGTCTAAATACGTATTCCTTGATTACCTGCATTGCCTCGTGTATTAAAGGGTTCTCATCCTCGAAACTGAAATCTCTCTTGAAGTTTGCAGTTAATGTATCCCAATCTTTGGTCTCCCTGCATAACTCCAAGTCTAGATACCATTTCTTCGGAATATCCTCTTCCAAAGTATGCACGAACAAGTGCACCCACTCTTCAGGTGGGCTTTCTTCCCATGCCTGCAAGTAGACTTCCAAATGCTGACTAGGATCTGTCTGCCGGTTGAACTTCTCAAAGGGTAAGGTAACCTTTTCTACGAACCGAATCTGCATCTTTGTTCTGCATTGATCCCAAGTGATCAATATCTGCTTGTGCAAAGCCCACCATCTGGCAGGTATGCCACGCAGTGCCATATCCAATGCTAGCAACCTATGCTCTTCTGGAACTGCTACAGTATAGTCTTGAATAAAAGTATAAATGTTAGGAAAACCATCAAATGTAGGGATCGAGCTTACCTCCTTTCCAACCCAGCGCAGTGATTTCGTGACCTGCACGCACCTTCTAGCTGACACTTCATGCATGTGATTCTGCCAGTTTTCCAATCGACTGTCCGAGTCAGAAATGCAGGAGCTATCACATCTCCAGCTGAGCGCACCATCCGTAGTAGGATTAATGTAATCCTCCTGGTTCGGAGTCATCTGGTACAGCCGGTCGAAGTCCTGACCCTTAGATTCTTCCTTAATCGGCTCACTATATCTGTCCCCATCTGCAAGATCCAATGGTGCGATAACCCGCAGATGCTTGCCTTCGAATATAATCTTCTTTGTTTTCAAATTTATAATGGCCAAATTGTCAATAGCCCATTCAATTCCTAGCAGCATAGGAAAGGGCTGGCTATCGTCAACAATCTCGATGACTTCAAAGTCCGCATGGCTTTGTACTCCGTCAATATCAACCACAACATTGGCTTAGCGGCCAAATGGTATAACTTTTTCTTGGTTGGCCATTCTCAGCTGGATAGGTGACCACGACAGCTTTGGTCGACCCATCTACTGCCACGTCTGCTTGGTTAAGACATTTACTTATGATCCTAGATCAAGGATAACTTCATCCATCTCAAAGTCTCCTATCTGCACAGTGAGACTCATCTCTCGGCCCAACCTCTTCTGTTTCTTTATATGATGTAGTGCACCATCAGAAGTTTTTGCTTCTGTCTGTGGTTTGTATAGATTTATTAGCTTCTCCAGCTCTGCTATCATGTTTTCATTTTTCACCAGCTTCATGCATCTTCTTAGGAACTGCGCAACAGAGGTGCTAACATTTGCTGTGTGTCTTATCTTGTCATACGCAGCAGGTGTGTCTTCAACACATGGTACTTCGCTGCACAGCGGGATCCTTGGTGATTTAGGTGTTGGTTCTTTGAAAGTATCCTGCGCATCAACAAAAGCTTCTTTGTTCTTCTTTAGATCTAGAGCAGGCGTCTTTCCTAGGGATTTTCTTACCCATATTGTTTCAAGAGGGCCCTACTTTGCATGATCCTCTCCTGAAGTGGAAGCCTCTGCTCCCCTATCACAGCCTGTTTCCACGCCACTGTGTGTGACTACTTTAATGCTAGGATCCGTAGGTCTATTCTCTGTTGCGATCCACTGGATGTTCAGGGCTGGCTCATCTATCCTTCTTCTTTTCTGCATCTCTACCTCTAGCACCGAGAAATCTTCTATCACATGCTCAAATGATTTACAATAATTACAGGTGGTGCAAGGATTTACACAGTCTCTGGATACGTGACCTGGCTGGCCACAATTATAGCAGATGACCCCGCCGCAGCCTCTTCCTTGTGCTGGGATGGTATTTCTTCCTCTACCATGGTATCCACCACCACGGCCTTTGTAGGCAGATTGATCATAATGAGTGTTTTCTTGCTTTGGCTGGTTATCTTCTTGCACTCTGTACAAGCCAGCGCCTCTCATTGAATCCATGTCACGCTTTCTTTCATTCATTATCTCATAGGCGCGGCAGTTGGATTCATCATGCCCAACTGATTTACAGAAATTACAATATAGATTCTTAGGTGTCTTCACATATTTCTATATTAGGTAAAAATCTTTAGTTCTATGACCAGTAGTTCTGCAGATCTTACACCAAGGTGCCTGGTTTTGATTGATGGGGTTAGGCGCACCACTGTCGAGGTAGTCGCGGTATAGGGGACAATGTTCGCGGTCATGCCCTTCTCCTTTGCAACTCATGCACCAGATCTCATGACGAGGTTCATATCGCTACTCTTTTCCATTCTTCATGCTCTGCAGCTCCAGTGTTAGGGTGGTAACTTGGTTCTGAATCTGGGTCATCCCAGAACTAGACTCACCGATCGGCAAAGCCTCCAACTTCATCACAATCTCTAAGCGACGTAACCTTCTACTGCATTAATGGTAATCTAATGTGGGGTAACAGTGCAACAATGAACCATTCCTTGTGTTGATTCGGAGCTATAAAAAATCTTACTTGGTCTAATAGGGCCTTGAACTTCTTATCAAACTCCCGGACTGATTCAGTCGGTCTCTGCTTGATTTCCTTCAGCTCAATTATACACTGAGATTCAGACTTTGGTTTCTTGAACTCTGCTATCAGCGCAGCTTTAATCTCTGCCAGGGTTCTGGGCTGCGTAGTAGAATACTTCATGAACCAGTGCAGCGCTCTATCTCTGAATGTGGTAATAAGCTGGGATTTCTTCTCATCGTCATCCCATATTTGTCTGACACTCCAGACAGCTTCACAAAGGAACCAGTGCTGGTCAGGATCTTCTAGACCCGTCCCTTTGAATATAGGCAGCTTCATATCCATATGGGCCATGGCTCTAGGGGGAGGTGTAGCACTCAAGGGGGCACCTTGAGGTGTACCCCGAAGGGTGATAGGGTGTCGTACAGGACTCTGTGCAGTGAAAACAAATGGGCGTATAGGGGTAGACGTACTAGGATATACATTCGGCGGGGTTGGCTCTACAAGTGGAGGATTCTGAGGGGTAAATGGGGGTGCGGATTTGTTTTCAATATCAGAAGGAATCTCAGTATCTACGTGGAGTCCAGAGCCTCCAGGATTCTTATCGAACTTGTATCTTTTCCCACTTCTTAATTTGTGAGTATCTTCGTCAGAATCGCTATAAATGCTATTTACCATGACAACTTGAAAAAATTACTGCATTCTTAAAATGCCTTTCTCAGCTAACAGCATCTTAATGTATAGACTGAGATTGTTCAGGAACTTACCTTGGAAACCTCGAAAAAAGTGTGCCTCTGCTTGGCTATAGGATTTGAGCGTATCCATAGAAAACTCTATGACAAAGCCTTCTAGCATATGATCGACCCAAAATTCCACTGTGCGCGTCAATGCGTTGTCTATTGCTTTGAGCTTTGATATGAGCTCAGGATTCCACTCTATAGGTATGCCTCCTTAAAAACAGGTTTTCTTTTCTATGAGCCGCAAGATCCACGTGTGCAGCTTGTTCAAAAATGTAGCCCAGAAAATATCGTGAATGTCATCCAATAGATATCTATCCAACCACTATGTGTCACTTAGATGCGGATGTCTATTCTCTTGTCTTTTAAAGTCTCTTATAGTCTTAACCCACCAAGTCTAGATTTTTATCTTCTCAGGATGCCAGTTCAGTGAACCTTCTGGGAACTCAGACTCTTCGTCGCTCATCACAACTGGAACTCATCATAGATTCTAGCACAGCAACAGAACCATTTGTTGGCTATACAATGCTGACTAGAGGTTTTATGAAGAACCAGGTTCTGCGCAGTTACCTTAAACCAACAAAACCCCTTTGCACCAGCCCTTTCGGCAACATCCCACAAGCAGGATGAGGTCTCACATGAGGTGTTTCTAATGGGGCACTGTGGACTCAGATGTCCACACTGAGTGATGAGTTGATGGCTGTGATGAAGTTCGCGGCAGCGCACCGGCTGTGTGCTACGAGGGTCGGACTATGCGGCGATGGCCAACACCGTGGCCCACACCAATACCTTCTTCCTTACAGTGGGGTTTAATTCTATACTGCGAACACGGCCACTTGACTTCCTATACTTAGACTAAGTGCAAAATGCTTAAGGCAGTGAGCTGAATACCACTTATCCACTTAGTCATTCACGTGACTATCTTACTACTTAATGCTCATAACACACACTTATAATGTTACTATTTTAAGCATAACCCTCAGGTGCGAAATAACTGTTATACATTCATCGACTGCATCCATTCAAACACGTAAACAACTTTCTCCATACTCAAGCAAATGATAGATTCACTGTCCTTAGAAGCAAATCTAATACTAACCATACATCCATTCATGCAGACTTAACATATCATTCCATACTCTCTTGTTGGTGAATGTATATAAAAGCCTTCTCATAACAGACTGCAAGTCAATATTCAGACATCCAACTACAGAAATAGATAAATATAAACACACATATAAACATTCAGTCACTCGACACACTATTTAACGTGGTTCACTCCCCCGAATGGGAAGCTACGTCCACAAGAACTGTGTTTGATATTTCTTTTTAAGGAAGGGTTCACAGTTCTTAGCCGCGCACTCAGCTGCGACTCTCTTCTTGCTCAGTTAGGTCTCTGCGCACTCAGCTGTATAGCCTTTACAATCTATTCTTGATTCAAAATATATTACAATACAATATGATCACCATAACAATCATCAACAATGACCAACCCTTCCTATACAAAAATGGTCTTCTTAAAGAGATCACGCCTGAAGGTCGTGTCTTTACAACATTGAAGACTGAAACCCTTAGGGTTTCCAAACCACTACAGTTCCTCTCAACCGTCATGCAGGCTTCTGGTAGCGATTCTGCTATTGTGGCAATCCTCCATGCCTTAGACCCATCGCTTTCAGCCTTCTTGTTGTGCACACACCAACAGGTCATCCGTTTCGAGCCGCCCTTCCACTAACGGACTCGTGCGACTGTCTCAGCTCCCAGTCGCTTTCCCTACAGGCTGTCTGTCCTCTAATGGCTGTGTACAACTAGCTCAGCTCCAGTCATTGTCCATCCATCGTTTTCCCCTTAATGGTCACGTACTCTACTGTACACCGAACTGTCACTTTCCCAATCCGTCCTCTGCTTAATGGACTCGTACAGTCGATCACCTTCCTGATCTGCTTATGCCCTCAACTCGGCATCTTTCCAGCAGTCTTACCAAAATTAGACCATCGTCGGTCTATCCACTCTATCTGGCCATCCTCCATCCAGTACACAACTTTACTGGCTCCACGTGGCCTACTACCTTCGCAACACTGAACCTGTTTAGCGCTGATCTTCACAGCATCCTTCAAAACTCGGTACTGCGCACATCTTCGCAGTACCTGCAATACTTAGCCAAATTTTACTTATTTTCTAAGCTACGCTCAACTCAGCTCCATCTAGCCTCAAAAATGTTATCAAAAATGGCCTTGTTGGGCCAAGCCCAATAGTTATGTTCTTCACATATACAATTGTCCTTGCTGCTTCAGCCCATAAGTGCATAGGTAGATCTTGGTCATGAAGCATTTCCCTAGCTGCTTCCATGATTGTTCAATTCTTCCTTTAGGAAACCCCATTCTGTTGTGGATTGTCAGGAGTATTCAACTCCCTCTTAATCCCTGAATCACTGCATAGCTTCTTGAATTCACCTGAATTGAATTCTCCGCCATTGTCAAATCTGAAGATCTTGATCTTCATTTCAGTTTGGTTTTCTATCAAGGCTTTGAATTCCTTGAACTTGTCAAACACTTCATCTTTGTTCTTCAAGAAGTAAACCCAAGTCTTCCTAGAGAAATCATCAATGAAGGAAACATAGTATACATACCCACTCAGAGAACTGGATGACATTGGACCGCATACATCAGAGTGGATGATTTCCAAGATTTTTTTTGCCTTTCTTTCACTGCTTGGAAATGTCTTCTTTGTGTTCTTTCCCTTTGCACAACATTTCCAAATGCCTTCATACTTTTTCTGGATTTCAGGAAGACCTTCCACTGCTTTGCTTGCAATTGGTAATTCCCTATAGTGCATGTGTGCAATCCTTCTATGCCAAAGTTCACTTGGCTCTACTAAATCATGGACCATGGCTTGTTCTAGTTGGCCCTTCAATTTGTATAATCCTCCCTTTTGCTCTACAATCACCACTACATCATTTATAGTCTTACCCTTTGGCCACATTAGGACTTGGCCATCTACAAATGCAACCCTCATGCCTTTTGCATCCAATGCAGGTATGGAGAGTAGATTCTTCTTAAGACCTGGAACATATAGTACATCTTTCATCTTCATAGACTTTCCAGAGTCTAGCTTATAGGAGGCTTCACCACTTCCTTTTATTGGATATTGGTAGTCATCCCCAAGTTTCACCTTGTGGGGTAATTCATGTTCAGATAGGTTCATAAAGGATTCCTTGAATCTTTTCATGTGTTTAGAAGCCCCACTATCTATAAGCCAATCATTACTTCCATGAGTAATGGTTCTAGTGAGAGCAGAAATCAAAACATATTCTTCATCACAATATTCACTATCTTCTCTAGCCCTCTTCCTGGGAGGTTCATCATCCTCTGTAGCATGAGCATGATGTCTTCTTTTGATGTTCTTCTTCTCGTGAGAACCATCTTTCTTATTTCTAGGACAATCTCTGGAATAGTGTCCCTTTTCATCACATGTATAGCAATGGACATAGGACATGTTTCTTCAAGGTCTAGGCCTACCCCTCTGATTCTGATGGTGATGTCTTTCTTTCTTGCCATGATGGTGAGTCTTTTTGTCACCATAAATTTTGGAGTGTGCTGTGAGAGCTTGGTCTTCATTCCCCATCTTCTTTTCTCGAGCTACAATTCGAGCTTCTTCCTGTGAACATTCTTCCCACAGCCTACTGAATGTGATAAGTTTCTTCCTAGCACAAATTCCTTGGATGAAGGAATCCCATGACCTAGGAAGGCCATTAAGAGTTTTCATTACCACTTCTCCATTTTCTATGTCTTCTCCCACAGCTTCAAGTTGTTATTTTATCTAGGAGACCCTTTAGAAATAAGACTGCATAGTCTCTGCATTCTGGATCTTGACATTCTTCAATTGATTCCTCAAGGTCATCTTCCGATTTATGTTCTTCCCTTCGAATAGCTTGGTCAGGGAATCAAACATCTCCTTTGGTGTCTTTAGAGATGCCACATGTGGTATGAGATGGTCTTTGATAGAATCAGCACTGATCATATTAGCCTTGACCAAATTCCTTTTGTGTAAGGCCTTAGCCTCTTCTTCCTCTGGGATAGGGACCTCTTCACTTATGTAAGTGTCCAACCCATTTTCTTCTAGGATTAACCCAATTCTATACTTCTATGCTCAAAATTTATCATCCCATTCAAGATTATACTCAATCTTGGTGTGGTGAGACATCTTTAAAGAGTACTTCAAATGTAAATAGAAAATATTTAGGTCTTACCACTTGATTTGCTGAAAAACTGGATTTGGTCCCAGATTAGGGTTTGTCAGAGAAACCCTAAAAATTCAAACTTTGAATTTCAAACTTCTGAAAGGATAGAAAGATGCGCCTTGATGATATGATCAGCTTGGTATACTCAAAATTTGAAAACTGCAAAGTTTCACCCTTCAAAAATGTCTTTTAGTCTTCCTGGATTCACTAAGGAGGACCCTGAATTAGGGTTTGAGTTTCTAGGAGCTTCACCCAACCAAAAAGTTTCATCCAAATCTCTAAACTTTTATTTTTCCAAGGCACTTCCAGCTATGGTCTCAGATTTCAAAAATTCCTATTTTTGTAGAAACCATAATTTTTAGGGCCAAACATAAAAGTGCCCAGAATTGAGATCTGATTGGACAGAAAGATTCACCTTGCTGAGGAGATTCAATCTATCATATTTCTTTTCCAAAATCGGTGGAGAGAAACCCAATAAACAAGAAACCCTAGTTTCCGCAACTGCATAGTGTCTTCTTCTCAGGTTAGCTCTAATACCATGTTAGATTTTGAGCATTAATTCAATATACTCTAGGATCTTTACTGAGAGAATAACATGTACAACATATCAAGTATAACAATGCATATCAATTACACCAAGCAATCACATGAGACAATAGACACATAGAGTTTCACTAGGGAAAACTATAAAGGTGAAAAACCCCACAACTTCCTCAGAGATAGAAAGAGCAATGATACAACCCAAGAACAAGAGATAGTCTTCTCCTAGCAGCTACTCCTCCTTCCTCACTAGTGCACCACTTTCTGAGTAGTGTAGAAGTGAATAATGAGATGATCAAATAGAGTGCTCCTGCACTCTATTTATACTTATCTTGACTTTCCTAATAAACTAGCAGGGCTGAATTCTCTAGAAGAGTCTAATAACCCATGGTTACATTAATCAAGGTCGACCCCACACTTGGTGGTCTAATAACCCATCACAGCAAGTTACGACACTTGTCAATACAAATGACGACACTTCTGTATAGATGAATAATACCATCTCTATAGGAGTACAATATACATAGGTGAAATACATTCTGAAGTTACATATACATCAACAACCTCACAGTTTGCGACATTGACATGCGACCAGCGACTGTCGAACTTCGACAGACTGTCTCTATGTCTTCCATCGACTGTAACAGTTGAACTGTTGAACCATTCTATCTTCTTCTTTGTAACTTGACGTAACGGGAAGGAACCCAAGCATCTCAGAAATCTATATAAGCATGTATAATATTGTAACATACATCAATCAATAGATGAATCTTAGCATGTCTTAGACTTGTTTTATAGTAATAGAAGAACAGTTCGCATTCCGGCATATTGTCTGCACATATTGTGTTTATCTATGTAGTTTAATCCTGCTTTGCTCATTCTGCTTATTCTTAATTTCTTCTGCCGTAACAGAGCCGACTCATTCAGTCGAACTGGTGTCCCCCTCGTGCTTCCTGGATATGACCCGAGTCATTGGTATTAGAGCAGACTAAAATCATAGCATTCAGTTTTCATGCTTAAGTTCTGCGCATACACTTCTCTCGAAAGAAACCTTACTTATGTCATTTCAAACTCAATCACAATATCAACAATCCAAGCAGATGCTACCCTCGAAAGATGGCAGAAGAAACAAATGATAGACATGCAGCCGATGAGACAACACAGCTTATTAAGCAAGCTCTGGCTCAACAACGGACTGAAATGTTCGCCCAGTTCAACGAGATTCTCATGAGATTCGCTTCGACATCCGGAGGATCTTCGACGATAATTCACTCCGATAAAATCAGCCCTTTCAAAGTGCAAATGAATTTGGACATACCGAATCTTGAAGGTAAGATTGACCCGAAATCCGTCGAAAATTGGGTACTACAATTAAAATCCTATTACACTGTAAATAACCTCTCTGAAGCTGAAAAAGATCACCATTGCGTCCTTAAATATGTCAACCTCCATGCACTGTTGGTGGTATAACCTCTCGACAAAGAAGGAGAAAAGTGGAGACCCCATTGAACACATCCGAAAGAAATTTTACCCGCATAAATACCTCGAGCAGCAGTATAAGAAATGGCAACAGCTATGGAAATGGAAAGACCAATCAGTACAGAGTTACACCGACGAGTTCTACCGACTCATGGCTAGACTTGGCATCCAAGAAGAAGAGAAATTGCTTGTTCTGAAGAACATTAGCGGATTGTGAGATACATTCAACAGGAGATGGAGTTTTTGACTTTTAGTACGCTTGTAGATGCTTTCCACTATGCCAGCAAACTGGAAACCAAGTAGAAGGGAAAATCACATTTTGCGACAAAGCTGACATCAAGACGATCACCCGACAAGAAGGCACCAGCCGACTTCGACAAGTCGAAATATTCTCAGCCGACACCGCCAAAGCCGGACCATGGGAAGAAGCCTTTTCACAAGAGGGAACGTAGCAAACAACCGTTGAATGGAAAATGGTGCTATTACCACCACTCATCTTGGCATGATATGTCTGAATGCAAAGCTCGGAAGACATTTTGGAAAAATTTTCGACCTCTGACGCATTCAACAAGACGGTGGAAGAATATGATCTAGACGCAACAACCCTTTTGACATCGACCACTCCAGTAGCCTTGACTATCGTCGACGAGAAGGAATGAGAACGCCTATTCCATACACGGATATGGGTCCAGATAAACCCATTACATCTGATTGTGGACAACGAGAGCCAGAAGAATTTCATTTCTGAATATCTCATGAAGAAACTAGGTCTTGTTACCACTCTGCATCTTCAGCCTTACAACATCAGTTGGATGAAGGATGGACAAGAACTTTGGATCACTTGACAATGCAATATTTCCTACTTCATAAAAAATTTTGAAGATGAAGTACTCTGTGACATGGCACCACTCTCTGTAGCCGACGCCCTGTTTTTGAAACCTTACCTTTGGGATAGACATGGAAGTTATCAGCACAGCCTCAAAAGGTGATTGTCAAAATCTGAAATCGATGGTTCCGCATAGCAGAGTGTCAACCTACACGAACGGTTGTACTGATATCTGCCAAACAGACAAGGCATCAATCATGCTCAGAAGTTCGCATTAATCATGATCAAGCCGCAACATTCTAATAAGATTGCAGCAACGAGTCAAGTCACCGACCAATGCAGTTCTCAACAAAAGAATCAAGTCAATCATATTCTCGATGAGTACCAGAACCTCTTTCAAGATCGAGATGGAGTACCTCAACATTTTCAGGTAAAACACTCCATTGAACTTGTTCCTAGTTCTTCTTTTCCTAACGCATCTATTTACAGAAGATCCATTCTTGGAAATGAAGAGATTCGCAGACAGATCCAAGAATTAATTGACAAAGGTCATATCCGACCCATCTCCTCTCCTTGTGGAAGTCCATTCGTCCTAGTTCCGAAGAAAGATGAGACTTGGGGCATGTGCATCGACTACAAAGCTCTCAAAAAAATATCGGTGAAGAATCGGTACCCTCTGCCATGGATGGACGAGCTCATCGACTTTCTAAAAGGTGCTAAATTCTTTACTAAGCTCGACCTCAAGTTGGGATACCATCAGATTCCAATCGAGCCCTCATATGTGTGGAAAAATGCTTTCAAGACCAAGGAAGGATTGTTTGAATGATTAGTCATGCCTTTCGGCTTAACCAACGCACCTGCAACCTTCATGCAACATATGGATAACCTTCTAAAACCTTTCATCGGAAAATGGTTTATTTTCTATCTTGACGATATATTTATTTTCAGTCGATCATGGGAAGAACATGTTGGACATCTTCGACAAGTCCTCGACACTCTCTAGCAACATCGGCTTTATCTGAACATGGACAAGTGCTCTTTTTCAATGACCAGCATCAAATATTTGGGGTATGTAATTGACTCTACAGGAATTCACGTCGATCCAGAAAAAGTACAGATCCTCAAAGATTGGCCCATTCCTAGAAGCATTCAAGAACTAAGAAGTTTTCTTGGTTTGGCGAATTTCTATCGACAATCCATACTCGGCTTCAATCAAATAGCCTGTCCCTTGAATCAGTTGACAAAGGGAAATGGGAAAATTGTCTTCCAATGGACAGCAACACAACACGTAGCTTTTGAATAGCTCAAACACAAGCTCTGCACTGCACTAGTACTTGTGTTACTTGATTTGCATCATCCCTTTGAGATTGAGACGGACGCATCAGACTATTCCTTGGGCGGAGTGATAAATCATTCTGGTCACCCAGTCACTTTTCATTCTGATACTGTTAATGACATGGTTAGAAGATACTTGACATACGAAAAATAACTGTACACCATTATGCCATCTCTCAAGCAATGGAGGCATTACATCCTTGGCAAGGAAACGGTCATTCTCACTGATCATAAGCCTCTACAGTTTGCTCCGACACAATCAAAGTTGCAGAAAAACTGACAACTCAAGTGGATTAATTACCTACAACAATTCCATTTGGTGATTAAGTATTAGAAAGGTAAAGCTAATGTCGTCACCGATTTCCTCAGTCGACCACCCATTACTCTCCTTTTGACAATGATGAGTATGCAGGGATACAACACGACCACTTGGCCACAGTTGTATGAGGACAACAACAACTTCTTAGCAGTCTACTGATAGTTAGAGAATAACAAGTTGTCGACCTCAAAATCCGACTACCTCCTAAAAAACACCTTGCTATACAAGCTCGGACAGCTTTGTGTACCGATCGGTGAGCACTGACGGCAACTCATTTGGGACACGCACTACAGCAAGACTTCGGGACACTTTGGAGTAGTAAAGACACTTGCTATTCTAAAGAAGTATTTCTTTTGGCCTACACTTAAATCCGATGTCCACAAGTACATACGATCATGCGTGGTTTGTGCCATTGCTAAGCCACCTAATCAACGATAGGGATTTTATACACCTCTACCAGTTCCTAGTTGACCATGGGAATCTATTTCTATGCACTACTTGACGGGTTATCCTACTACCAAACATCAGCATGACGCGATATTAGTAGTAGTCGACTGATTTTCCAAGATGGCCATTCTCATACCATGTAAGAAGACCACGACAGCGCAGCAAACCACTCAACTCTTCTTTGCACATGTTTGGAAACACTTTGGTTTACCCACAACCATTATTTCTGACTGAGATGCCAAATTCGTCAACATATTTTGGAAGACCTTATGGAATTTGCTAGACACACAACTCTTCTTGTCAACAGCTTTCCATCCTCAAACCGATGGACATACAAAAATTGTGAATCGCTTGGTAGTACAACTGATTCGCATGTACAATCACCAGCATCGACACACATGGGATGAAATTCTTCCATCATCTAGCACAAATACAATCGTTCTCATCAAAGCTCTACAAGAAAGAGTCCATTTGAATTATTTTTACGGATTTCATCCCTCAACGCCTCTCGACTTGATTATCTCATCGACACAGCCAAGTGACACCGACTATAGCTAACGAGAAGTTGATAAAGCAATCAAGTTCAGAGATCAGATATGGGACATCCAGAAGTAAGCATAGGAAATGTTGCACAGAGAAAACCAGAAAGCTAAGGCCCAACATGACAAGCATCGTATTCCTCATTCATTCCAAATTAGGGATAAGGTCTGGTTACATCTCAAGTAGGAGCACTTCACGATCCCATTCAAAAATATCAATCCTTTGCGATATGGTCCATACAGTATTCTTCAACAGATTGACGAAAACGCTTTCCAGCTCGACATTCCTACATGCCTGGGTCTGCATCCAGTATTCAATGTGGATCTACTTAGACCATACCATGCACCCTTCTTGGAACAGAATGACTTGCAGACAACATAACCCAAATACATCCATCCAAATGTTCAGGAGCCTCTTCCTTGCGACACCATTGTGGGACAACGAGTACGCAATACAAGGACGAACACAATTCCCTTGTTTCAGGTTTCCAAGGTTGGATAGATCCCATCTCAAGGAAAGTGGTACTCTGTTACTGAATTGATTGACAATTTTCCTCACCTTTGTGAGAAAACAATGGGATCCATTGTTTCTTAAGGAAGGAGTTCCGATCTACATTGTAGTTGGCAAGTCATCGACGTTGATGCAACTTCGACAAGTTTCAACTTCGACACGACTTCAACTCGACAGGTTATCTCCGACAGGTTCTGAACTCGACACAACTCCAACGAGTCTTGACTTTGACACACCTCAACACATTCTCACGTTTGACATGTTAAGCAACCTCACAGTTCGCGACATCGACAAGTAGTGTCGACATGCGACCAACGACTTTCGAACTTGGACAGACTGTCTCTCTGTCTTCCAGTCGACTGTAATGGTTGAACTGTTGAACCGTTCTAAATTCTTCTTTGTAACTAAATGTAATGGGAAGGCACCCAAGCGTCTCAGAAATATATAAAAGCATGTATAATATTGTAACATACATCAATCAATAGATGAATCTTAGCATGCATTAGACTTGTTTTACAGTAAAAGAAGAACAGTTCACATTCCTGCATATTGTATGTGCATATTGTGTTTATCTGTGTAGTGCAATCCTTCTTTTCTCATTCTGTTTATTCTTAATTGCTTCCTCCATAACAGAGCCGACTCATTTAGTCGAACTGTTGTCCCTCTCATGTTTCCTGGACACGACCCGAATCAACTGAGAAAATTGATTTATCTCTTATCTTATCACATCTTATCTTATATTCATGGTCCACATGTGCCAACTTTAATTTATCTATCATATCAAATATACTAAGGATATTTTTCCAATGATGTGATCATCTTGTTCTACTATCGTTCCAAGTGGTCATATGCTAAAGTAATTCACTCTAGAGTTGGACAATCTCTATAGGAGACTTAATATCTCAACCATGGTTAGTATTACATCACACACCATTCATGCTTTGGCATGCAAAGCATTACCTCAATGTAATGTCCCTTGTTAGGAATTTTATTAAAATGGCGATTTTCACTTCTTTTTTTTCCCTAGTTCGACCTTTGACCAATTTTGATCTCTAAGTCCCAAATTCGCCCCAAATGATCCCAAATATTCTGAGAAGGAATATGAATGATATTAGAACATAAATATGTGTTTCAGGGATGCCTTTGGACCTTTAAAATACTTTTTCAAATCTTCTTTCAATTCTGGTCAATGTAGGTAACTTTACTAGTGATTTCCCTTTGACTAGTATTGGTCTCTAGGTCCCAAATTGACTCCAAATGCCTTCAAATATTCAAGGAAGGTGTATGAATGATATTAGTACTTTAATATGATGTTCAGAGATGAAATATGGCCACCAAAAGACCTCTGAAAACTCTCTTAAGATTCTGTACCAAGTATGCAATTTTACTAGTAATTTGGGGTTCAAATCCCCCTGGGGTAAGTACTGAAAATGGCTTCCCAAATGCCTCCAAACCCACTTAAATTTATGAAAAGAGGTAGGGAATGTATTAAGGATTTTATTAAGGTCTCATTTGCACCATTAATTGATTATTATATCTGTTTCAACCCTCTCCCATTCAAATACAAAAATCACCAATTCGACCCTTGGGGAAATGGCACTATTTCTTCTCCCAATGCAATTAAACTAAGTAAAAATACTTCAAATGCTCAAGTACAGTACATGAAACTTGTAAAATACATCCATGGAAGTCCATTAATCACAAATGCATCAGATAATCACTGATTCATTCGAAATCATTAGCATTACATTGATTCACAACAAGGTAGTGGGGAAATGGCACTGTCCTTTCATTAAAATTGAGATTTATACATTTCTACTTGGAATTTTGACTTGAAACTTTCTGGAGATGAAGAAAAGAGTATTTAATTCATATTAAAAAATAAATGGGGCATTATAAGCTTCCCCAAAGAGTACAATATCTCACCAAAAATGCCCTCCCTCAAGGATCAAGAATATGCCATCAAAACGAGAAATGGTTGAAGGAGTGACCTGCAATAGAAGAAACCATGAGCTGCCTTGTAGCTTACACCTACAAATAAAGACTCCATTAAAGCTCCAAATGAAAGGTCTGAATGGCCTTTCCAATTTCCAACTTGGATGGGAATCTTTCACCCTCGAAATTGGCTAAGGCAAGCAACTAGTCATCCACTAGCTCTCCCTCTTCACAAATGCAATTACAAATTATACAAATGATCAAAATCAGGTTTCATTCTTTTTTATTGACATTTATAAAATTCTAATGTCCTCCATGGGTTGAATTCCTTCCAAGAGACTCATGCCAACTCAAGTTGGGAAGAGATTCCAAAGAACGCCACTTGTACAACAATTCCTAGTCTCCCACTTCCACCAAATCACATGTGGAAGCATCTTAGCTACCCTAACACCCTTGAGCACCCTCTTGGAGTCTAGTTTTAGCCATGACATGTCATATATGTCATATTTCAGCCTTCAGGTCTGATTTTTGTCATAGGTGCCATAGCATCTTCATCATTGTTGTCATAGAGCTAGGGAATCTAGCCCAAGTGTCTCACTAGCTCCAAATTGCCTCTTCCTCTTCCATGGGAGTTACTCTTCCTCTATATTTCAACCTTGGATGATTCATGCCATGAAAAATACCTTTTGGAATCCCCCAAGTATGTTACCATTCACCTTGAATTCCGAATTGGTGAGAGAATGATGCCAAATGTAGTGGGGAAATCTAACCATATGTGGGTCCCACTTCCTCCATGTGTCTTCATGATGAAATGCCACTTTGATTTTCACTTGTAAATATTTATTTATCTCCTTTATTAGATATTTATGTCATCCTAATGTTCCAACATCATTTATTATCTCCATTATTCACAATCCCAAAGCTTCCACCCCAAACCTAGGAAACTAGTAATTTCCCTCCTTGGCAATTATTTGACCTTTAGCATCAATTTGATAAACACTAATGAATATGGCCATTGTGATTAGGCCATTGTGACCCAATGCCAATTTTGGGACATGACACTCAACACATGAGGATTCGTATTGACATGTAAAACCTTAGTCTTAACAAACAAGACTGTACAACATCATCACTTTGACATACAAAGAATTTACCTCAAAACATGAGGCTTAAACTTTACACATAAGTCATAGTCATTCTTGAGTCCAACTCAAGAATCTACTCCAAGTTTACTGAGTCCAACTTAGGCTCCCTAAGGCACTACCTCGACACACGAGACTCAATATTGGATCACAAGATTGACTTGGAGAATGACTCATGATGTTGTAACTTTAACAATATTCCCCCTCACCAAAGTATCGTTACTACATCCACAGCACAAGAGAAACAAAAATCTTATTGATTGACTCCTTATACCCCCCCTCACCAAAGGATTGCGCCATCAAATACAAGGAAGGATAAGAATCGATGTTTCAAATACAATACTCAAAATTCTATGCCAAGTCATAAATATGCATATGTACCAGAAATTAATAAATATTCTGTCACTCATGTGTGTAGCTTCATACAAGGAAAATAAATGAGTTTCATACATAGTCTAGGAACTTCTAATTTTATGAATATAAACACTTCTCATCTCCCATCATTGAAATCAAACATAAATTCTAACTCTTCCATATTCCATTCTAATGTCACAGTCCACACAGTTGTAAAATTTATAAAAATGCCTAGTGAAAATCCAGAGCAAAGACAAACCAGGATCCATGTTGAGAGCCCAAACCAAAGCCAAGGCCATCATAAGGAATATGATAAGGATTACGAAGGAAAGAAATATGTAGAGGACGAGAATGAAGTCCGGAGTTTGGAAGATCAAGGTGAATCTGGAGAAGAGTTTAATGAGATACAAATACATCGGATATTGATGAATATGTTGTCAATGATGATTGTAAAAAAGATGAAAATCCCAAAAATTATAATGATGAAGCACAAAATATTGATGAATCTGAAGATGATTCCCATGATGATTGTGAAGAAGTTGAATATGTAGAAGATTATAATGATGTAAATAAATTTGATGATCATGACGATGTCGAAGATGTAAAACTAGAGAGGATTAAGAAGAAACAGAAAGACATTTTGCAAACCAAAATTTTGATTCCTCAAGTAATATCAAATTATCCTCCTTTCCATGTGCTCGTGTTCAAAATTCTTCCCAGATGTGGTCACCAATGTGGGTCCATTTTCTCCAAGCTCTATCCTCTCTACAAGCATCCTTGTGAGAATCATTGGCTACATAATCATTGTGTTCTTATCTACATAATCTTATGCACACTATGCCTGGAAAAATATGAATGGAAATGTGAACATTTGTTTCAAGAATTATAGAATCGTTGTACTACTATTCAAGATAAACTCTTGAACAATTTTTGTTTGTCAAAGAGTATGTCATCAAGTTCAGTATCCTCCCTAAATTTGCAATCAATTAAGAAAATATGGAGTTTACGTCAGGCACCCTTCTTTTACCCAAGCTTCGAGGATGAATCTTTTCGAGGGATGACTAATAATATACATAAAAGTATATTACAATTATTATACATATTAGTTTATCTATTATTAGTTATTAGGTTAAATATTAATTAGTTGTTAGATATTAATTATTATACGACATGTCTATTAATAAAAGACAGGTCCTTTCCCTATTGGCCATATATAACATTGGCCCATTGTCAATGTAAAATAATCATTGAATTATATAAAAACATTATTAAATAAATGTTGGCACGGGGTCAAGGCGCATAAGTTTTGGTACACTCGGTGACGAAATGGACCGTGGAAAGGGTAAAGGACCACTCACGGAGCAGATAAAGCAGAAGATAAGCAGATAGCGCAGAATAGTTAGTTATTTAGTTAATTAATTAATGTGTCACTCTGCAAAGTGGACCATGTGTAATAGCCGAGTGAGCCTATAAATAGGAGTAGGATTGTAAGCCTAAGGGCATCCTTTTTATCGATCCTTTTGATCTATCTTTTGGATAAGCATCTAGATAATTATCTTTTGGTTCGCATGTTGAGAACCTTTGTGTATTATCTCTGATCTTATCGGACCTTCGGTGTCTTTTGCATGTTTGTTGTTGATGATCTGCGTATCTATTTTGTATCGGTTTTGTGGATGTATTCCTTGATCTTGTGGTATAAGGAAAGATGATGAGTAATAAAAGGGAATTTTTTGTCTATGCCTATGTCTATTTTCCTGTCGCAGTGTGATTGATTATATGTTGTCATAGTATAAATGAATGTATGATTTCTTAGCATGGTTAAATATGGTGTATGATGGGTTATCGCAATATCATTGAATATATGTTGCAGCTTATCCAAATGCATCAATGGTGGCTAAAATTCCATTAAAATGGTGGGCTCAAGCTCAAAGTGAATGGCTAGGGCTCAATAGGAATTTTGACAGCTTAAGGTTAGAGTGGATGATGGATGGAAAATAGGGGGCCTCCATCACCTTTTTATAGATATTTCATGAGGTGGAATATTGACCCATGGTTTTAGGCACCAATTAGTTTAGGTAAATGGTTTTAGGGTTTTTCTCCTCTTTTTTCCCTCCTTTTTTCCTTTTTTTGAAATTATTTTCCCTTTTTATTTTATTTTTTGGGAATTTTTGGACCCCTTTTGAGGGTTTTTGATATTTTTGGCGGAATTTTATTTATTTGAGGAGGGAAAATATTGGTTTGTTTCCTTTTTGGTAACCATTTGAGGGTTTTTTAAGGTTTTGGAGGCTAAAATGGTAGGAAAGTGGACAAATGGGTTATGTGACTAGGGAGATGAGCTAGTGAACAACTTTTCAGTGTTAACAATGAGCTTCCTCCAATACTCTTTCTTGTTTATGGGAAAGGACACATCGATGAAGAACTTCATCTGGCTCCATCTTGTATAGTTGTCCTGCGATTAGTTGAAAATCAACGGCCCATGATGACTAACTGCTTCTTTTGACTCGTAGTGAACTCCTCTGGTTCTCTTCCTATAGCCAAGAACTGAATAATTTGTTCGTAATGGTCATCGACCATTCCAATCCTGAATGGCTGCACATCGAGAAAGCCTTCATCAACACTCCTTGGTTCTTCACCTGATTCAATCCTTGACAGATGATCAGGTCCTGCGTTCAGTCGTCCCGATTTCACAATTATTTCAAAATCAAACTCCTGGAATAGTAGAAACCATCAACAGATTCCCCCCCCAACATAGGCTAATTGACCAAGTACTTTAATGCGGAGTGGTCGGTAAACATTTTGAAGTGTCCTCCAAGCAGATAGTGTCAGAATTTCTATAGTGCATATACCATCGCTAGGCCTTCTCTTTTTGTCATCATATAAATTCTTCTCCAAGGTGGACAACTTCTTGCTTGCAAATGTTGATCGGATGGTTAATCAACCCTTCTCCTGGCTGGGCCAATATCACCCCCAATGCTATCGATGAAGCATCTACATGGACATGGAATTCTTTATTCCAATCAGGGAAGACTAATATCGATGCTACAACCATCTTTCCCTTCAGTATGTCAAGGCTCTTCTGGCACGCGCTCGTTCCACTTGAACTTTGCATCCTTCTTTAACAGTTTCTCCATCGGTGCAGTAATTGCTGCATAGCCCTTTATGAATTTCCTCTAATATCCTATATGTCCCAACATCTCCGTCAGCTGCTTCACTGTCGTTGGTGCCGATAAGTCGACAATGATCGCTACCTTTGCTGGGTTGACCAACATGCCTTCCTTGCATATGATATTTCCTAAGACGACACCGAATGGTGCACAAAAAATACACTTCTTTAAATTCAGCGAAATATGATGTTGTCGATACCTTTCTAGCATCATCCTTAGGTTCGCAACATGGTCCTTAACCAACCCATATACGGTCTAGTCATCCATATACGGTCCTTAACCAACCCATATACGGTCTAGTCATCCATATACACTTCCAAAAACGTGTGAATGAAATCCTTAAACGCAGCGATGACTAGCCTTGAAGAGATTACAAGATCGTTCTTGAGACCAAACGACATCACTGTGTATTGAAAGCAACCCCATTCTATCACAAAGGTACTTTTATGCCGATCTTACTTTGCAATCCTAATCTGGTGGTATCTTGAAAATCCATCTGTAAATGATTATACCTCCTGGCCTCCAACACCTTCTAGTACTTCATCAGTGAATGGAGTAGGGAATGGATCATGAACGCATGCATCATTTAGCTTCCTTAGATTGACGCAAATTCAGATTTCACTGGTCTTCTTATCTTGGATGACCATTGGGATGATCCATTCCAACTCTTTGACAGGTTCAATGATTCATATGTCCAAAATTCGCTCTATCTCATCCTTCACCCGCTCCTTATACCCAGGATTCAGTCTATATGGTCGTTGCTTTACTGGCTTCATATCAGGTTTGAGAGGAATATTCATCTCACCTAGGTCCCCGGAAATTCCCTTCATTTCAGAAAATTTTGTTGGGAACAAGTCTTGAAATTCATGCAATAGATCCGTGACCTTTCCAATTGTTGAATCATCCCAGTAATCTCCAATACTATCAAACTTGGCATTTTCCTTCGACCCAATATTAACCTTCTTAATTTTCAGCGGCTGTTGGAATTTGTCGAATGGCATCTCTGGTGCTTTGACATCACGTCTTCCTTCTGAATATGTGACATAGATGGATCTAGGATATTCCTCTTCATTAGGTCCTTCTAACACATTATAACATTTCATCATCATTTCCGGTGTCGCAGTTCATTGTAGTCCCATTGGTCTTTCTGTCAGAACTGTTTCGAGTACCTTTTCGTGGATCTCCTGCAATGCATTGTGGATGAAAGGATTCTCATTACCGAAGTTGAAATTCTGAATGAAACTAATGGTCCATTCCTCCCATGTAGTTGTTCCTCGTCGTAGTTCTACTGAGATGTACCAGCTCCATGGTACTTCATCTAGCGTATGGATGAACGCATGAACCCATTCCTGTTTTGGTCTCATTCCCCATGCGCTTTGACACTCTCCCAGATGATCCCTTAGATCACCCCTTCCATTATATTTCTTTCCGTAGTAGAATTCCCTCTCCCCAAATCTGACTTCCATCAATTTTTGACATATTTTCCAACTCATGATCGATGACTTGTTCACAACCCACCACCTTGTTGGAGTAGCCTTCAATGCTTCTTGTCACGTCTCCTCCCATCATCCTAGTGCGATGGAGAGAACATGATGCTAAAAATGGGCATCTGGCCCCATGATTACTAAATAAAGATTCGCATAATATAAAAAGACATGTGTAGATGTATAAATGTAAGAAACATGGTGGAAGTAAATTCAATTACACATCTATCATACATTCAAGGTATTCATGATAGTCATCAAATAAATACATTGCAGATTTAACACAAGAGAGTACTTATCTTATAACAAAGTAGTCCCGAGCAACTGGCTATGCAACTACAATGTTCCACCCAACCATAGCCCAGTTGTGATCATCAATATCTCAACACAACTGCCACCCCCCCGAGCTGGGCATGATATCTACAAGGAAAAAGGGAACAACAGACTCACACATAGCCCAATATGCACCAAAATCAGCCAAGCCAATCTACAGTTGGGTTTATCAAGCTGCTAAGGCAATGGAAAGGGAGAATTGCTAAGATAGTGAGATCCACCACAGAGATATGTAAACCCTCTGCAAGATCTATCTAGCTTGGTCCCCACAATACTTACACACCTTGCTCAAGGAAGTATTCCCTTCACTTTTACACAGCCCCTTAGGCCATACCTTCCATTCTAGTGTTCTTCAAGGTGTGCATAGAAGAGAAACCACCCTTTTGATCTTCTTGAGGGGTTACCCTCCTCACTAGGTTTATCAAGCCAATTCTAGTCCACTTCCACTCCTAATTCTTGTTCACAAATTCAACCAAAAACAGGGATGCACACAACAACAAAATCACAAGTGCTGGGTATGAAGGAAAATGTGGGAAACAAAAAATGAACTGGTAGATGGGGGATCAATCCATGGGGAAGCAATTTCGTTTTCAGAAAAACGTTCATGGGAATTCAAGGGGTAGGAACGATCTCTGTAATCCCCCCAAATCATGACTCCCTTCCTCACATCCACTGTGCAATATAAAAACGAGTTCCCAGCTATGGAAAATGCAGGAAAAAGATGGAAAACATGAAGGAGAAATCCACAGCTAGCTCAGATTGCGTGAGAGAGCAAAGGCCATTGGTGAAGAATGGATTTGGGCACATATTCGTGGGTGTTTTCTTGCCCATAAGAAAAAATACATTTTCCCAGGTTGATGGTTTTCCCATGGACGAAATTGGTTGCCATACCTATTCATTCCCAAGGCATTAACTACCTCACCAACTCTTGGAAGAATTAAATGATTGGGTGCATAAGTCAAAATGGGTAGTTGGGGTTCATTCATTGACATTTGGCTTAACACCATGGCTCAAGGGTTTGAATAATCCCCCCCCCTATTCATTATAAAAATCATGCCCCCATCTCTTTGTTGCATTGCATAGCTAGTTGTGGGTATTTCATTAAAATTCATATTTACATGATGTCTTAATTTCTATTGTGCATAGCTGGCACAAGAACTATATCCATCGATTTTTAATTACCGATACATAAAACAATAAATCTATGGTGGGGCCTTGGCCTTGAGATCCTCACCATGATTTAATAACAATATTTACATCATTTATAGTTTTAATGCAATGGGGTTGAGATGGGGACGTGACACTTCTTCTAGCGCCAGCACTCGCTGTTGTTCCGATACCTTGTTTTCTAATTCGACGATGAATAGAGACAGATTAGGTAATCCTTCATGTGTCATAAAATCACATACCTACATCACTACCCATCTCAATGACTGAGTGATTCGTGCACACTTTCTGAATGACATCTCATGTAATCGATTCTTCCAGTTTTCTAGTGCCTCATTAGAGTCTGATGATGCCGAAATGACACTTCCCCACCCCAATTCCCCATCGGCAGTAGGATTGATGTAATTTTATGAAAAATTGAAGATGTTGTCCCATCCTTATGTAAACTCATCCCTCATTGGTTCGACATATCTTTTCCCTTCGAGTGGATCAAGTGGGGAAGTGACCCTCATGTCACGGGGAAGTGACCCTCATGTCCTATTGAGCCCTAGCATTCACTTTGAGCTTGAGCCCACCATTTTAATGGAATTTTAGCCACCATTGATGCATTTGGAGAAGAGAAGGGAACATTGGAGCACTGGTGCACTACTTTTGTACTGCTGCAAAGGCTCCAACAACCTCAACATTTGAGGTAAAATTTATGCAAACCCTAGTTTTCCCATTAATAAAAAATTGTAAATCTTATTTACTGTGCTCTCATGGATATTTATTGTTTACTGAGCTGTTACTAAGGATTCCTTAATCCTTAGTAGGTTCTCTTAGAACAAGCTAGGGTGAAAACCCTAGCTACATTTTTGGTGACTCCGCTAGGTTTGAATCTTTGGTTATTTTTTAGTTTGTATCTACCTTTTTCTTTGTTTTTTTTTTTACAGATTCGGTTCACCCTTTAGCCCTAATACTTGCAGACATGGCCCCTGGTGTCTCTTTGAGCTTACAAATCCTTGTTTTTTCACTTCGGCCGACATTCTTCATGGTCATTTTCACGTCGCGAGGCACGAGTTCCGGCCCGACAGTTGCATCCTAGATCAGCTTTCATCCCGACAGTCGCATCCCAGAGTATCGGTTTCGATCTGAAAGAAGTGCCCCAGAGCGTCACTTTCATCCCAACATCCACACCCTGGAGCACTGCCTTCGGCCCACTTGCCACCCTCAGAGCACAGTCTTCGGCCAGATCCTAGCACCCTCGAGCATAGCCTTAGGCTGGCTCGCCACACCGCAGAACGCAACCTGCAACCATCCTCCAGTGCCCAAGAGCGCATCCTTCAGTCAGCTTGCCGGGCCTGAGAGCACAACCTGCGTCTAGCACCTAGCACCCCAAAGAGCAGCCTTCGGCCAACCCATCGTGCCCCAGAGCGTTGCCTTCGTCCCACTCGCCGCACCCCAGAGCGAACCCCTTGGCCACGCAACCACACCCCAGAGCACTGGTTTTTGCCCGACAACCGTGCCTAGAGCACCTGTTTCAGCCTGACATCCACACCCCCAGAGCACATTTTCCAGCCTTACAGTCGCACCCTGCTTTCTGTCCCTTGCAGCCATTTTTGCCCAATTTTTCCTGCAATTTTCCTATTTTTTCTACCCTAACAGCCACCTATTTTTCTTCCATCCCCATTTGCTAGTTGTATTTTTCTGCTATCTGCTTGCTATACCATTTCAAAAAAAAAATCAACATTTACATTTTAGCAAGTTTATCAAAGTTTTTCATAGAAGTTAATACATGTATTTACATTTCTAGTTAAGTTCATTGCCACGACTTAGCATTTTGCAGCAACCGTATCCGGTTGGATGCAGCAACCATATCCGGTTGGACTCTTAATAGTCATATCCAACTTTCATATTGAATGATAAATAAGAATAATATATTAGATGATGAATATACAATGAATTGGCCTGCTTAAATATAGCTTGGGCTTAACTTGAGGAGTCATAACTTCTCATTAATACCTATTTACTATTATTAACTATTATTAATTATTGTGTGTATTTATTATTTAATATTCGTTACATTTCCACCCCCTTTAAGGGAACGTTTGTCCTCAAAGCTGATTTTATTGATATTGACTTGATTATGGGTTTGTGTTGAAGTGATGACTTGAGATGTGTATTCTAGATTGTTTCCTCTCTCTCGATGTGATCCCGGACCTTCGTGTTGTAATCCTTTCTGCTTGAGTGGTGAGTTTTTTAAACAATACAGCTTGTAATTATTTGTTTTCCATATCGTCTTTTGGATTCCCACTGATGTGTGAATTCCTCCACACTTCCAACCTGTTTTAATCTAGTAAGTTTACTGAAAAATTCATCTTCTTTCATTCCTTGAAACCTATTAAAAAAAATCATTTTTGAACAAGTTCCAGGTGTAGGAAAAATTGTCTCTCTTCCACCATAAGTACCAATTATAGGCGTACCCTTCCATATGCATTGACACATATTTCACCTTCTCCTCGTCAGATTGAATATTGTAAATGTAGAAGTATTCTTTTGCTTTGTTTAGCCAAGCAACACATTGGTCTTCACTTCCATTGTATTTCAACAACTCTATTTTTTCCTTAGTGGGTACACTATGTAAGGTTGATATTGATTTCCTTTTGCTTTATGGTTTGATGGCAGATCAGAACTACTAGACAATGTAAGTGACATATTTGAACTGCTTTGTTGTTGGCGATGATTTTTAGCTTTATTATTCTCTACTATCTTACGGATAGCTTCTATTTTGTTGTTTAATCGTGCCTTCGTATCTGGCAGTACTTTTGTTTCTATCTCTTGCTTAAGCATCGGATAGTTAATCTTTATTTCTTTTTGCAATTATTCTTGATTCTTGGTAAGTGCTTCTGTGTGAAAATATGAAATGAGGCATTTAGCATGTCTGGACTGCTGACTTGGTCTATCTTTGGCATTAGTCTTTGTAACACCTCCATTACTGTATTATGGTTATGGGTCATGGTGCTCAAGTTCTGGGTTATGGTGTTTATGTTTTGAGTCATAGTACTCAATTTGTCATCCAAGTCTTTTTGTTTTTCATTCAGGATGTCAAATTTTTCATCCAACCTTCTCTCTAGTACCAGAACAACTTTGTCTTTGATTTCTTTTTTAAGCACTGTATTGTTATTTTTCATCTCTTCCTTCAAGTTTTTTTGGTTAGCGATGAGGGATTTGATGTCCTTCTCCATTTTTTCGATTTGCTCTTTAGTTCCGCCACAAGACGATACCAAATGTTGCAACCCTATCTAATTGGATACAGCAACCATATCCAGTTGGACTCTTAATAGTCGTATCCGACTTTCATATTGAATGATAAATAAGAATAACATATTAGATGATGAATATACAATGAATTGGCCCCGTTAAATATAGCTTGGGCTTAACTTGAGGAGTAGTAACTTCTCATTAATACCTATTTACTATTATTAATTATTACGTGTATTTATTATTTAATATTCGTTACACATTTGTTGGGTACATAATATTTATGCACACACTATATCACCTTAACTCAAGTGAGACCTAAAATTTGCTTAACTCAACCAACCTTTAACCCCATTTGAGGAACACAAAAGAAATTTGTATTTAGGTAGGACACTGGGGATAAGAATCCAAATAACACCCCTTTGTCACTTACACTTGAGACATAGCAGTTGACCATTAGGGTACCAAAATCCCCTACTACTTGTTAGCACAGTTAACAACCGATTTTTAGAAAAGGCCTCTCCCTTGGGAGTTTAAGTCGTGAGACTGGTTTTCGGAGGGACTATCTGACCTATCGTTCTCCACTTAGTTCCGAAGGACACCTACTCATTGTCCTCATTGCACTTCCATACCAGGGGTGTAGCGACCAAAGGACTGACACAGCGATTGATTTTTCTGGACATGCCATGAACGGGGCAACCTAGTTTCCATTCTCCTAGGGCTCTTTTACCCGAGATCCCTCTCGGTAGAGGGATATCCCCCACCTACTTGGTTCTCCATTTTGTATTGTCTGACTGCAGATTTCAGCACCCTGCTGAGGATACGATTTGTGTGAGCTTCCAGTTCTTGTAGTTAGGTGATTGCATGCTCCTATACCACCATTGGATTAGCGAGTCTACCTTTTTTCTTTGTAGGAACCTGCTTGTTGGTATTTTGACCACTTTTTCTTGTCGCTTTGCTTGTTGTAGCACATCTGTTACATCATTTTTTTGAGCTTGTTGTTGGCCTGAGTGCCATATTTTTTGTGCTCTCCTTTTTCACACATGGTGCATTAGTATTTTTGAGCTTTTCACTCGCTACAACCCATCTGTTTACTCCCGTTGTCACCATTGAGTCTCCGAGACATTCTCGGTGCCTAAGGGGCTAGTCCCTGCAGCACGGTTCACTTGAAACCACTCGTCACAGGCATAGAGCCTCATCACCAGATCCTGATGCCCCTTATTTACATCTAATTCTGAATCAGAATACCCATATTCACAACTTCGTATAGCCCCATGGTTCATGTACCTTCCACCCCCTTTTTGGGTGGGGTCATTGGTGGTGGATCCACCACTAACCTAGCTACCACTTCAGCATCTATCCCTGCCATAGCCTCTATAGGACCTACACCTAGTATTCTTGTCACTACACCCATCCCTATGGTTAGTGGATTGGTTACAACTACAGTCCCATTGGTGACTAGTAGCACACTTGGGGGGCACGAGCCCTTCCTCAATGATTCCACCACTCTTGACTGGAGGTCCCATGATCCCCATCATGGCTCATACCATTGCTCCACACATTGGGGGAAGTTGGCCCCACCATTTCCGCTATGACTAACACATAAGCCCCTGCAACCATGTCACATCCTTCTGTCATTTTTTCATTCATGGCTAGCCTCAACCTCCCTGATCTGGCCAAATTGACCAACGACCCGATTCGACATGACTCCACTTGGCATCACATGCCTACCAAACTCCTTCGGAAATCCCTAAGTTCGAAGGGAAGGAAGTTGAAGACCCCCAAAACCACATCATATCCTTCCATTTATGGTGTTCCTCCAACTCCATAGTGGATGAGTCCATCCACCTTCACCTTTTACAATAGACCCTCACTGGCTCTGCAGCCAAGTGGTACATTGAACAACCTCATGGGACCCACTCGGCCTTCACATCCCTCACTTCGACCTTCCTACAATTCTTTCAGTTACCAGTCTATTATGACGTTGCTGTAGAGATCCTACTGTCTCGTAGACAAAACATAGCTACCCACATCACTAATCACATTCATGAGTGGCATAAATGTCAAAGTTTATGCAAGATCAAGTTAGACGACTGCATCTTCCTAGATTGGTTTTTGAAATCTATTATACCAGTTATTGCCAAGGATGCGGCATTTGAACGCCTCAGACCAAAGAAGAGGCCATCCTAAAATCCCAACAATTTGACCTCATCTATGCTCAGTATGGCTACTTATATTCCATTTTACCTTATTCCCCCCACAGCAATTCCTCCCAAAACGATGCACCGAGGGCATCCCATACTGCCAACGGCATTATCGGACACGTTTCGTAACATAGGTCAACCTTATACTACTATGCCCCCTACTAGTGGCCCTGACATGTTGCGTGCCACAACCCATTCTAGAGAAACAACCTCGTGTTCCTCCCATGTCCCAGGCCCCTCATGTCCATGGACCTTTGTGTCCACCACATTGTTACGGTCATGCACCACAATCTTACACCCCTCCAGTTGCACCTACCGCCTATTACCATCAACAGGATACACTGGCACCTACTCAACCTCAATCCCCTTCGGCTTATTATCCAACGTAGGTAGCACCTCCACAACCTCAATCCCCTCCCGCTTACTATCCACCACAGGTAGCACCTGCACAACCCCGGGCCCCTCCCCACTTACTATCCACCACAAGAAGCACCAACGCCTGCTCAACCACAGAACCCTCATAACCCCCAAGGGAAATTTTATGCCCAACAAAATCAGTAACGAAACCAGCAAGGCCAACAAAACCAGGGAAGAGGACGTAACCGCGGGAACAACCAACCCCAAGATCAAGGCGTACAACCCCCCAATCCCCCCAAAAATAACAATGTTGCCCCATCCAATCAAAACCCTGATAGACCACCTCGTCAAGGGAAGAATCCCAAATTACGAACGAACCACCCATGTTCTATATGCTGGGTATACAGTCACTATACGCACACTTGTCCCCATTTGGAGTGAGCTCACCAACTTTGGACTGATGATGCCCAACTCCAGGGACATGCTCTCTACCAGCACCACCTAATCCCCCACCACCTCATACACAACCCATGGTATTGCAGAACCCCTTACCCACAGAAGGAGTAGTGAACACCCAGCCATTGGTTCCCCCTCAAGGGGTTGTGCCACCACAACAACAAATCACTTATGTCGCACCTTCTAGTCAACCCATGGACTTGGGTACCCATCACCTTCTAATGATGCTATCGACTGACGTTAACCTCCAAACACGCCGAAATCAGTATGGTTCCACCACTGAAACCATCCCCATCGACAAGGCCACTAATGCTCTTCCCACTGATCAGTCATTACGTATACCTACAGCACCATGTGATGGGGCCCCTAAATCTCCCCTCTTCTCATTACGTCGCATTAATAACAACCCCAACGCACGCACTTGCCCCAATTATAATATCATGGATGACTTAGCCCAGTCCCCTGCTACTATGTCATCCCTCGAGGTTTTGAAAAACGGTCCTGCACAACGCAAGACATTATTATCCACCAATGGTGCGATAGACCCTTCCGAATCACAAATGATGGCATTCGATTTGGACCAATCTGAACCACGCATGCCTTCCACATTAGCATTCCAATTTTCTGTGTCCATCCAGAATCTTGGCATTCATCGATGCATCATCAATGAGAGTGCCTCCACATGTGTTATGTCTACATTCATGTGGAAGAAGCTTGGATCCCCTACACTACAACCATCCATGACCACCTTACGAGCTTACGATGGCCGCTCAGCTCAACCCTAGGGCCTCCTAGCCAACATTCCATTCCAATTAGCTAGTAAAACAGTCCTTATCGACATTGAGGTCATTAACGCACAACTTGATTATAACCTCCTGCTTGGACGCAGTTACATGTACACCATGAAGGTTGTTTCTTCATCAGTATTATGCATCATGATTTCCCCCCATGAGGGATGGGTTTTTAAAATCGATCAACTTACATATTATGACTCGAATGCCCCTGCTACACCAAAAAACATTCTCCCCATGGTTGAACAACCTGTTATTGGTGAGACCACCTCTTTTGTTTCCACCGTTGGACCTGGAATTTACTCGGAGACTCCCATGACCTCTATTTTTCGTTCCATTCCACTGCCCCCCCCCCCACCGCCAGCAATAGATATATATGATATATACATCATTTCGTCCAAACAAATGGTGCCTAACACACAACCCCCTTTGTTTCCACAACCACCATCGGTACCTATTCATGTTGGAGAAACACCTATCCATACTATCTCATTCTTGTTCCCACTTTCAGGAGTAGTAAGTGCCCCAGTCATGGCTATGTTGAATCTCCCTGGGTTAACACTTGGACTTCTCATGTGGTACCTACCTGCTCCTACTCCTCCCCCGACACCGCATGTAGTTCTCCAACCAGTCCAACCAATTCACACCACTAACCACCCACCTCCTGGTGTGGTGACCAAATCTACATCCAACCCTTCCTCTCCACCACCCAAAACCACTGGGGGAAGAGGCCGGAAAACTTACACTGCCCCACAGGAAATAACACCCGTAAAACCTCCCCCTCCATTCTGTGCACCCTCTAAGTGCTCTTTATGCTATGACTCGGGCCATGCTACCCATAATTATCCACAATTTCCAAACCTTCAAGAGCACATGAAAACATTGGATGATGATCCCAATATTCTAGTTGTTGAACTGGACCCCACCCCTAAACAACACAACAAATCACTGGGCACCAACCATTCATGCGCCATATGCGGAGCCTATGGTCATTACTCACATCATTTCCCAGATCTACCCGAGTGTAGATTGGTTCTCCACAAGTTGAATCAATCTTCATTAGAGTCGTCCATCACCACTATCAAGGAGATTCATCCTCATGAATCCTCCGCCTCAAGAGAAATCAACACTATTTACATGATTCCACAGAGAGTGAACTCATTTCACCTCCAACATCTAGCCTCCCCTCTACTGACTTGTTAACACAGTGCTTTCGTAGCAACAAAGAAATTTGCGAAGCACTTACCGCACCCAACTACCCGTGGGATGATATCCACCATCGATCCTATTTCATTCCTGAGGAGTATACCACTACTGCATCCAACCAACTTTCGATCGATACAAAGGACTTCCTCCCAGATAAAGTGGATTGGTTTAAGAACCCCATCCTAGCCCCCAATGCCTTCGAGGAAGGTAACATGGCCAACATTTCACCTACCATATAGGTTGACATTTCCACCACACCTAGTGCACCTGAACTCATCACATTAGGCGCTTCTTGTACTGAAGCTGAGATTCATGCCTATAAGAAGCTCTTCCAAGAGTTTTGTGATGTATTTGCTTGGTCTTATACCGATATTCCTGGCCTTGACCCCTCCATTGTCGAACACCATATCGATACTTGTCCGGATGTCCCACCCATTGGCAAGAAACAATGACCCATCCATCCATCCAAGCTCCCCACTGTCAAAGTTGAGATTGAGAAACTACATAAATCTGGGTTCATCTATCCGATCGCTTACACCACCTGGGTTTCCAATCTGGTTCTCGTTAACAAAAAACAAGGTATCATTCACGTCTGTACTAATTTTCGCAATCTAAACAGAGCTTGTCCCAAATACAACTTCCCCACACCTTTCATTGACCAACTTATTGATGCATGTGCGGGACATGAGATACTATCCTTCATGGATGGTTTATCTTGGTATCATCAAATTCAAATTCAAAAGGAAGATCAATCCAAGACTTCTTTCACTACCCCATGGGGCACCTTTGCCTATTGCATCATGCCTTTCGGTCTTAAAAATGATGGTGCCATGTTTCAGTGGGCCATCACATATTACTTTCATGATTTAGCTCATATCATTCTGGTCTACCTAGATGACCTCATGGCTTTCTCCAAGAAACGATCTAACCATTTAAACGACCTTCGGCAATTTTTTCTTCGTTGTCGCAAGTATAGAATTCGCTTGAACCCCCTCAAGTGTGTATTTTGCGTTCCTACAAGACAGTTGTTGGGTTTTATCATTTCCCAAAAAGGAATTGTTGTGGACCTGTTGAAGGTTCAATCCATCCTTGACCCCCCATCCCCATGTTCATTATGCCAATTACAGAGTCTTCAAGGGAAATCCAACTTTCTTCGTCGCTTTGTCCTGGACTATGCTACGATAGTTCATGGTTTATTTCACTTGCTTCGTTTGGGATGAAAAAGCACATGCGGCTTTTGCAGACCTCAAAAAATCCTTGACTAACACCCCATTGATTTCACATCCTGATTTCTCAAAGTATTTTGTCCCACATTCCTTTCGTTTGGGATGAAAAAGCACATGCGGCTTTTGCAAACCTCAAAAAATCCTTGACGAACGCCCCATTGATTTCACATCCTGATTTCTCAAAGTATTTTATCCTTTACGTTTCGGCATCTGACTATGTCGTTTCAGGGGTGCTCATTCAAGAGGATAGTGCACAAAAAGAACACGTCATCTACTATGTGATATAGACCTTATCCGTCCCACAACTTTGTTACCCCCACGAGGATAAGTTGGCCCTTTCCATCATATTCTCAGTCCAAAAGGTTTGTCACTATATCTTATTAATCCGAACTACAGTTGTGGTAGACTCCAACCCCATGGTCTATCTCTTGATTCGTTGACTTCTCCAAGGTTGCATGGCTAAATGGGTCATCATACTTCAAGAGTACGACCTCATGTTCACTACACCCAAGAGTACCAAAGCCCTCGCATTGGCACAACTCATGACAGATTTACCATCTTCATCTACGTCACCACCAATCAATACCAACTTACCTGACAACCACTTGTTTATCATTTTGTCAGATGACCCTTGGTACGACAACATCCTAGTGTACCTATGCACACAGAAGTTCTGATCCAATATCGGTCACGATGATCGTCGTCGCATACTCCACCATGCCTCGCGTTATCTCCTCCTTGGTGATATCTTGTACTGGCACGGTGTCGACACCATTTGACGCTGATGCTTCACTCGAGAAGAGGTTGAACAAGTTCTCAACAATTGTCATAGCGGAGCCTGCAGCGGTCATTTCTCTGGGATGGCCACCGCTCAAAAGGTTATCCACACTGGATGTTTTTGGCCCACCCTATTTACTGATTACATCACAGTAGTCAAACATTGTCGAAATTTCCATCTCTTTTCCCCCAAGGAGAGGACCCCTCCCACCCCCCTCCATCCCGTTATCAATATTGGTCCTTTCTGTAAATGGGCCATTGATTTTATGGAGTGTAACCCCCCCTCAGCGAATGGCCATAAATACATCATTGTGGCTGTCAACTATTTGACCAAATGGGTCAAGGCCATGCCTAATTTTAACTGCAAAGATGACACTTCATCCCATTTATTTTTTAACCACGTCATCACTCAGTTCAAAGTCCCAAAGAAACTCGTCTTCAACCATGGAAAACATTTTGAGGACTCCGTCTAGAAGGAGTTGTCGAATTTTCTCAAATTTGAACACCAATATGCCTCCTCCTATTACCCTCAAGGGAATGGACAAGCAGATTCTATTAATAAAAAATTGAAGACCATCCTTCAATGCACTGTGGACTACCACATGTCCAATTGGCATCATATGCTATTTACTTCAATTTGGGATTATCATACATCCACTAAGACTGCCACTGGTTTTACCCCTTTTCATTTAGTCCATGGTGTCGAGTATGTGCTTCCCATCGAATGTCAGATTCCTGCATTACATATTGCTTTTGAAATCCTCTCGGACACCTCACCTCTTGAGAAGCGCTTAATCCTTTTGGAACAAGCAAACAAATATCGCCTAACAGCACTCCAAACCATTGAGGCTGCAAAGAACCGCTCCAAAGTCGTCTATGATAAACACATCCACCCACCTAATTTTTGAGAAGGAGATTTAATCCTTGTTTGTGACCAAGCACATGAAAAGACTAGGAAAGGCAAGTTTGATTCCATGTGGCAAGTCCCATACATCGTCCACACCTGCCTCAGATACGAGGCATATATCCTCACCAATTCCTAAGGAAACCCCTTGTGCAACCCCCGTAATGGGTTGTATCTCAAACGCTTTTACCCTTATCACTTTTTGGACCCACCAGTCCATGTTGTTCATTTTCATTTCTTTTTGTTTTTTAATTTTTGCATCTAAAACCTTACAATTGGACTCCCTGCATTACCACAGATGGATCTTGTTCCACCATACCATGTTGGTTTCGCCGATGGTGCAAGTCGTTGGTCTTCAAACCTTGCCTCTGCAGCTTGGGTATTATATTCCACCTCACATGAGTTGATCCACCTTGACGGATTGTGTATAGGAATTGCTACCAACAACCAGGCTGAGTACGATGCTATGATCGGTCTCCTGATTGTTGCCCTCCAGATGGGTATAAGTCACCTTCGTCTGTTTCTTGACTCCCAGCTTCTTGTCACCCAACTCAACAACTTTTTCTAGGTATGGGATCCTTTCCTTTTTAGAAAGTTCCTGCACACTAAACAAATGATCAAACAATTTGATTCCATTTCATTCACTCATGTCCCAAGAAATCAAAATAGTGTATCATACCAAATGGCTAACAATATTCTAGACTGGCACATAAATCACAACATGTAGGGAGTAAACCATAAGTATACATCATCATATCATTCACATGCATCTATCCATCATGTAGGCATACATAAACATCATAAAAAACAAAAAGAATCCATAATCATAAGTTGCATCCACGTGCATATATATATATACATCATAATATAAAATTCATCGTTCCCGTAGAACCCCCATACACATACATACATAAGAGGATCCCCAACATCATCCTCGTCATATAATACATCCGAATACAAAAAATATCATGCTCATCGCATGGGGTCAGTTCCATCAACTGACTGGTCAATCAAAGCCATCTCCATCATCATCATCTTCATCCTCCTCTTCCTCTTCCTCTTCCTCTTCCTCTTCCGCTTCCTCTTCCTCTTCCTCCTCCTCCTCCTCCTCCTCCTCTGGTTCATCCAACTCTGTATTAGCATTCTCATCACCATAGTAGGGGGCATCCCCCCATGCCATGGCTCTCACTGCCTCAGCCGCCATCGCAATCTGCCTCATGATAGGCCTCCACTCAAGTGGAGCATCATAGAAGACATCGATCAAGTCCTGGTCTAAGCTCTGTCAGTTGTCCTCCACCACCCCATACAGAAGACGATCAATCCCAACCTGCAAAGTATCCAAAGTCACCGAACTACTCCATCGTCGACCCTGTCCACAACCAAGGGAGTATACTACCTCTACATGCCCCCTCTGGGCCTTATATCCTCTCGAAGGTTGCAGTCCCACATTTGCACAAGCAACAGTAGATCATCAGTGTCATAAAATACTCTAGCTATCATATATGCTATCGAGTATATACAACATGATACTGTAAACAAAACAAACACATACCATATGGTCCCCATGCCTGACCATGGGTTCGTGGCAGCTCTGGGTCCCCTCTATAGTCCATCCTATAGTAAGGGTAGTCATCAATCACCACCAGCAGTTGCATCCACTGTGTGAAAAAATCCTCAATGAAGAACCACCCCACCATCCCTCCACCCCCATGATTCATCATCTCGCACCAGTGCCACATCCACGGCTCCATAGGCCCTTCGTCACATACCGTTGTATGTGGTCGCAGTGTTGGGACTTGCTCAAAGAAAAATGAGCAAAGGAACGAGGGAAAACAGAACTCCCCTCCTATCCGACTCACCTTATTCAGCTCACACTGAACAACCACCAATTACATCTGGCCCCAGCCATAATAAGTACCCACTAGGACCCATTCCACTACCACCATCTGTCCCCCTGAGACCCGATGAGGGACGTGCGACCCTAGTATGCGCACCACCAACAATGCAATCGCTCAAGTCTCCACACTCTCAATGTCAAATATCAATATAGCATTGTTATAAACATGCGATGTCGCATAATAATGTCTCTCCAACAAATCCTCCATAGAAATATCCCTCGACCTCCTCAGGATGGTATCCGCAATCATTCCCAGTCAGGGCAGCCCAGTCAAAAAGTACACATCTGCGAGCGTGATCTCTAGTCGCTCACCCTGTATCATGAAGGCCTCGGCGTCTACATCCCAAAACCCAACCAACTTGTTCAACAACAATCTAGTCGAGTGCATCAGAGGCACCTGTGTGAAATTCAATAGTCCGCAGCGAGCCAAGCCTTCCTGCACATCCTCATTCTCCTCGATCGCATCTACCAGCGTGCTCCCCAGCTCCCTCTCTCTCCATGCAACTCTCGGCATCCTGTCAGTCAAACTAACAAAACCCATCAGGATCATATCAACCCTACCTCAATCACCTTTGGATTGATGCACCCGCACTTAGGAAAAATGGTGCTCTTCACAATGCACCTTTTTGCCTCATAGGTGCGCTCTGGAGCGTGTTTTTATCCTCGAAAATTGCACCCCTAGAGAACACCTGTGGGGCCCATAGCCGCTCCCTGAAGCGTTATTTTCTCCGTAAAATCCATGCTTCAGAGTGCGGTTGTAAGGCCCATAGCCACGCTCGGCAAGCGTGGCCATCTAGCCCAAATCCACTCTCTAAAGCATGGGATTTCCCTCGAAACCCATGCTTCGGCATAGTGGTGCCCAAGCTACGCTTGGCACGCCTCCCCGTAGGACCAAATCCCCCCAAAAATGCATCAAAAACATCATAAAACACCGTAAGACTTACGTGCAAGTCATAGAACTCGATTCCACTGGTCCAATTGAGAGAAATCTGAATTTCCTCTGTTGGGCCCCTCCACACTTCTCCCAATTTGCATAGTGACAATGACATGTGTCATGAGGGTCCATTTGCAATTTAGAGCCATTTTGACCCAAATCTTGTTTTGACCATTCTGGAGCCATACAACCTGGGTTTTTCACACCGTTTTCACTGTCGGATTCCTATTTCCATGCTCATGATGATGCTTGAGATCATTTCTTGCTCTCACTAAAAAAAAAATCCGAGCATTTTTTCCATGCCCCTCGTCGCACGATTTGCATGCCACATCAGTCACCATCATTTTTTGCATCGCGGCCTATCCATGAGCCCTCCACTCCTTCCACACTACAATCACTACATTATTTTTCCACCAGTCATCAACCCGCAAGGAGGCCCCATGAGTGTTCCCCCCTAGCCTTTATTCTTGGTTCTCATAATTGTCTATCAAATTGAATACTTCCTCCTTCCTTGGCCATTTCTTTTGTTCGATATACTTTTACCCATTTTTCAGGCCGAGCAATTCCTTTACGAAAAAGGCACTTAGGGAGTTTTTGTTAAGCTCTTTTCTGACTCCTAAAACAATGAAAATATTGGTAAGAAATCTTGCTTCCTTTCATGCTCGCTAAAAGTATCTGAAAGGGCATCTCCCTGGTATAAGTTTAACCCTTTTCTGGACCTTGTAGACTAATTACGAAAAAGGAATACTCTAGTCACACCGGCTAGAATATTTCTTCATATTTCTTCATTGCATACTTTTATGCTTTTTTGGGCCTTGGAGACTAACACACGAAAAAGAACCCCCTTGCAGTCTTCTTATTTGCTTTCTGAATCTCTAAAATTGAAAGCAACCATGAGCACTCACCGTCCTGGGCTCAGATAAATCTACATGACGATGCCTTCCTACCACTTCAGAGTCTTCTTATCCCTTTCAGACTCCTTAAAATTGAAAGAACAAATGAGCATGCACTGTCTTGGGCTCATACAAATCCATACAACAGTACCATTTTGAGCACACTTATATCTCTTCTTCAAGCTCCTTAAACCATGAAGAAGGTCAAAATGGTGCCTCTCGGTGCCATGACAGATCATATCTAGTCCCCACATTATGGCAGCACCCCCAGTATGGCCACCTTTGTTCATATTATTTTGCGATGTGTCACCTTTTGAGTCTCCTGATATCCTTCATCATTTTTCCCCCCTGAGTCTCTCCCATTGAAGTCACAGTCCCTAGTCCATTAAGCTATGATCCCCTTCCCCGAATTCAATTTCATATACTTCCAGGTCATCCTTGCCATCATACTCTGAACAAAGGAATTTTGAGTCCCCCCCCCCATTCTGTTACCTCAGTTTCCCCCCACAGTATGCCAGTATCATAATCAATACTATCACCTCTTCGTTGTACACCTCGCTCTCCTATCAAGGAAACATCATTTCCTTGGTAGTTGTAGGTCTCCCTCTGTCAACGCCAACACATCTATTCCATAGGTCCATGTTCCTCATACTCATCACCATCAATGGTGAGTGCCTACGGACCATTTTTTAAAGGAATCCTTAGTGCCTCTCAGAATGGTTGTTTCTCATGTGCTCGACGTCAACACCTTGATCGCATCGTTGAGATTCGTGCAGGGTATTGGTCCCTTCATTTATTGGTCTAAGACCTCGGATGTCCCCTGACTCTAGCACATTGATGAGTCTATTTGGAAGCCCCTGTTTTTATGTTCCCGTGGGTATCCGGGTTGCGCTTGGTGATAGTATTCGAAAGCACCCCAGTTATATGCTTCCTTGATTACTCAGTTCAGATGCAGTTTAGTGTACCTTTGAGATTCTGACTCTCAATCGTCGAGTCCATACATTTGTTGGACACCTTCAGATCCAGCAGAGCATCAATTGTTATGGTACCACATTTAGTATGACTACCATTTTCTCCATGTATCAGTTCTTCAGATCAGTCATGATCAGATCATGAGTATGTCCCAGATTTGTGTCCCCCCTAAATCATTATGATTGACATAACAATTCTCCATGTATTTCTCAGGTTCCCTTTTGGGCCTCATTATTGTTTTTATATCTTGATACGAGCATGGGTATGCCCACCTCATCCATCTATTGAGATTATTCCTCATTCATTATTGAGGACATGTATGTTCTATTTGAGTCTTTGCAGTTCGTATGGAGCACGTGTTCCGGTCTCCAACCAATTTCTGATCTTCTCCGTCACAATGCTCATAGCCCTGGAAAATGACATAACCTATGATGTATATCGGCCATACGATGAGATCCTTCCCTCACACATCATGGGGCAATCTGTTAACACCCAAAAGTTGTTCACTAGCTCATCTCCCTAGTCACATAACCCATTTTTCCACTTTCCTACCATTTTGGCCTCCAAAACCTTAAAAAACCCTCAAATGGTTACCAAAAAGGAAAAAAATCAATATTTCCCTCCTCAAATAAATAAAATTCCTCCAAAAATATCAAAAACCCTCAAAAGGGGTCCAAAATTCCCAAAAAATAAAATAAAAAAGGGAAAATAATTTCAAAAAAGGAAAAAGGAGGGAAAAAAGAGGGCAAAAACCCTAAAACCATTTGCCTAAACTACTTGGTTCCTAAAACCATGTTTCAATATTCCACCACCCAAAATATCTATAAAAAGGTGATGGAGGCCCCCTATTTTCTATCCATCATCCACTCTAACCTTATGCTGTTGAAATTCCTATTGAGCCATAGCCATTCACTTTGAGATTTAGCCCACCATTTTAATGGATTTTTAGCCACCATTGATGCATTTGGAGAAGAGAAGGAAACATTGAGCACTGGTGCACTATTCCCGTATTGCTGCAAAGGATCCAACAACCTCAACATTTGTGGTATAATTTATGCAAACCTTAGTTTTACCATTAATAAAAAATTGTAAATCTTATTTACTGTGCTTTCATGGATATTTATTGTTTATTGAACTGCTACCAAGGATTCCTTAATCCTTAGTAGTTCCTCTTTAGCACAAGCTAGGGTGAAAACCCTAGCTACACTCATGATGGGGTCGCAGGAGATCATCATGGCGGGCATGCAACCGCCAAGAAGATACCTAGGACCGGATTATGGTGGCCTACATTGCATAGTGATGCAACAAATTATACTAAGAGCTATGACGTATGTCAAAGGAAAGGGAAACCGTCGTGAAGGGATGAAATGCCACTAGTGCCTCGGTTGATGTTACAACCCTTTGACAAATGGAAAGTAGATTTCGTGGAACCCATCAACCCACCAGGAAGAAGAACAGGTGTGAGATACATTATTACTGCAGCTGACTGCTTGACCAGATGGGTTGAAGCAGCACCATTGAAGAATTGCACAGTTGAGACAGTAGCAATGTTTCTCTTTGACAATGTGGTCACCAGATTCGGGTGTCCAAAGATATTGATGAGTGATCAAGGCACACATTTTGTCAATCAAACCATCAGATCCATGACTAATTAATTCCAAATTCAGCATAAAAGGAGCACCCCATATCACCCACGGGAGAATAGCGTAGTTGAGGTGCTAAACAAGATATTGGAGCATGCATTCACCAAGGTGTGTAATACAAACCGTGATGACTGGGACTTGAATATTCCAACGGTACTATGGGCCTATAGAGCGACATTCAAAAGGTTGACAGTCCAGACTCCTTTCAAGTTAGTATATGGACAAGAAGCGGTGATGCCGATGGAATACATTTTCCCTATTCTGCACATCGTAGCAGCGACAAGAATGAGCGACAATGGATCCATTGAAGAAAGATTGGTGCAGCTAATACACCTTGAAGAAGATCACTTCATCGCAGGATTTAATCAGCAGGTAGAAAATGATCGACAGAAGGCATGGCATGATCGCCATGTAAAGGCACAGCACTTCCAGCATGGAGACATGGTTCTGCTATATGACAGTAAGTTTGCGAAGCACCCAGGTAAGATCCAGATGCATTGGATAGGTCCATACGATCCAGATGCATTGGATAGGTCCATACATGATCAATTTCATTACTAATGGAGGTGTAGTGCAGCTACAAAAGTTAGACGGAACACTGTTGACAAATTTAGTGAATGGTATCTGGCTAAATCCCTATTGGGATAGCCCGACGCACATCAACTGAGAAATCAAATAAGTCGACAAAAAAAATGAAATGAATGAAACAGGTACATTGCGAAGTTCAGTATTATGTCGACAACACTATGTATGTCGATGGAATAGTGACGAAGTTTGAAACGGAGACGAGGTTTGGATCTGGCGAGGTGCGAACAGGTCAAATCTAGTAATAAATGCAGCAGTTAAGGCACGGCAGACGACGACGCAAGTGGATGAAGGTGCATTTAATATCCAATGAGTGCATATGATTCAGTAAATCGACAGAGGATTTGGAAATCATTGTCCAATATCAACTCAATGGATGGGGAGCAACAAATTGAAGCTATAAATACAGGTACATATGGATAGTTTGACTCTTTATGCATTGTACGAATTAGTGAATAAATTGCAGAACAGAGCTGAGCGAAGAGTGAGCTTAGAGAGTTATGATGGCACATTTAATTTCCAGCACAAGTATGCAAGACGAACCCAAGACGATAGAAATTTTGCATGAGCAATCGGAGATTGCATCGGTGCGTATGTTCAGAAATAAGAGAAGTGATATTTGGCCGGTGGATACCGACCGAAGTCTGAAGCTGGATACTCACTATTCAGCATGGGTTGCGACTGTAACAGGAGAAGTAATCCCATCAGGCGTTGCAAAAGAAGAAAGGACATCAAGAGGAGGGAAACAAGGCCCAACAATAGCGGACATACCATGGTATGTTCCATTGTGAAAGGAAGGGGCTACGGCGATAAAACTCAGCAAAAATACCAAATATACTATCTACGAGCCAGCAACACTGCAGGGTGTCCACACTACTGGGGATGTATTGCAACAATTCCAAAGATTGCAATACAGTGACCATGACATACTAGCATATCTGGAGTGAACTCGGAACATATTAGTCAACAAAGTGCATGAATACGGAGGACCCATCACTAGAGAACCAACGCAATGTTTGTTGGGGTTGCAGCGTTCAGGGATGTTGTCCATAATCCATATGTTGCACTTTGGGAGATCAGCGGAGGTGAATGTATGCATCAAGAAATTACTTGTATGATTTCATGAAGGATACTTATGGTTGCACACAAATATTGTGATCACTGTGGACTTGATTGCACAGATCACTAGGTTACCCAAATCAGGTGTAGACCACGCATAGACCCATCGCAGTACTTCCAGGGGAAGAAAAATGACAAGAAACTTGCTGCGAAGATGAAAACGAAGTATGGGGTGGATAAAAACACCCGTGGATATCTGATCGAAATAATAAATGATAGAACTGTAAGGCTCGCAGCGAAGCTACTGGAAATCAACATTGTAAGGAAGAATCTCCCAAACCAATGCACATCAGGGATGATCGCATTAGTGGAACATTGCGCGGCCGGCGTTCAAATGAACCGGTCATTGTTCCTGCTTAATGAGATGATGGAGGATGCAGTGGCAGCTTAAGAGAAGGGGAATCCCTTCACATATTCGTGGCTCCTAATGCTAATTTTTCTAGTTGCATGGATGGATCCTTTGCAATACTAGGGTATGGAGACCGATATCGCAAAAGTGATCCAAGGGGAAAGATACCAGAACCTTTGGGCATTAAATGACAAAGAACGAAAAAAAGGTAACAATATTCAATTTTTCATTTACTTGGAAGAATAGTGCACAGAAGCAGTGAAGGTTCCGCGACTAACGGATACCACAGCAAGGAAGTATCGGAGGATCACGAAGCTCATTGTCGGACCACAAGCGATCTTCATCCAAGCATGTGCAGATCCTATACACCAATGGCTCACAACATAATACAAGTCAAGAGAAGAGGAAATGGATGTCATAATCAAGGGCTGGAAGGATGAGTGAAAGGTGCCAGTCGGCAAAGACCAGTTGTCAGACCCCGAGGATGGGCAGCCGACAGATGTGCCAAAGACACAACCAGAGATGAGAGAATCAGAGGAGGAAGATGAAGGTGAGGTAGACCATTCGTGCACCACAAGCCACGATGGGGAATCGATGTGTTGGAGAAAACTTCCTATGGCTTGGGGTGAACCACAACAGACAGTTGACTACCAGAAATTAACTCAATTCTCAATACTAATCTATATAAATGACAATGCTAAGATAATGAAGAAGATAGCCAACCTCGATCCAAACGTTTGATGTAGATCCCCGTTGGAGCTTTCAATCCGTGCACTTGAACCTGCAAATTAGTCTTGATAGCCAATATACAACAAGCACATATGATATATAAATGACATTAACATCATCAATAGCAATGGTCCATGATATTATAAGTAAATGCAACCTAATGTAATATAAACAACATTCACAACATTAATGGACGCGAATATGAGTATTTCTATTAATAAATAACAAGAAGTACAATGTGATACGACCTCTTGCCGGCAACCAATCTGAACCAAGATCTGGATCGATCCACTTGTGCCTCCACCACTTCAATCCTCCATGGAATGGAAAACTCAAACTATGATAGGAGTTTGGAAGGTGAACATAAAGATTTCACAACTACAAGGATCAATGAGTGTAGCCTCAAGATAGGGCAAAAATACACTAGAGTTCTCTTGCTCTTCTTTCTCCTCCCGTCCATAAGCCATATGCCCTCAAAATATAGTCCTCTCAAAGGTAAGTGAAATGACACATCGAGGCGTTTTAGGGCAGATGGAGGGCAAAAGGTCACCCTATGACCACTTTTTGGGAATAAAAAGTAATTAACTAGTGATTTTTACCATTTTAAATGCTACCCGCGAGCTATAGTGATGCAACTCGCGAGTATGCCCACTGTAGTGATGCAGCTAGCATACATAGGAAAAAATAGGAAAATAGTGTGTCTGAAGGATATAAAGTGGATCTGAGTCAGTAAAATGGATCCTACATGCCAAAGAGTGTTGATGCTCACTAGGTGGAAAATTACGTTGTAACAGATGCCCACTAATGTGTGAGGTCAGAGACTAATGCTACGATGGCCGAAAAACATTATAAATCTCAAAAGTGGAGTGATGGAGACACAAGTGGAAGGAGCAACTCAATCGTCATAATACAATAGTACCCCTAAATACATGTCGGTATAGTACAACAATCTGATACAATGGCCATGAATAGGTAGTATATAGTGAATACATGTCATAAGTTATCGTAGCCATGATCCCTCTACAGTAATATATGGTCTCCTGCTGAAAAGGAAACAACTGGTGCAAACTGGAGGTACAAACTTCTGATATCTGAGAGGTGATATCTCATATGTAAAGTCATAATCATAAGTAGCATACTGAATGCCACTATCACCCGGTGTCTTCTACACAAGTCTTCGACGGTGCAAGTCCCATCAAGTGAATAAAGGAGTTGAGGTCGAACCTGATGTGACATCGTCTGATTACCAGTCAATGATGTATATCGTTAACAGACGCGAGATAACCCACCAATAATGAAAATGGGCATCAAGGCACAGAGTACAATCATCAGAGTGTGAATAGATGTGTTGAATTCGAACACTAAGATGAATCCATCGATCAAGGGACATTGATGTATTCCCAAAACTGTCGATGGTGAGAGAAACTGCCACTAATGACTGCAAGCCTCAAGGTACTCAATCGAACTCTAAGCCTCAAGTCGCAGAATAAATGGGTTGAAGTCGATAGAACAAGACTCACTGGAAGGAGTGCATTGAGGCATCCCCCATCATCCAGCATGAGGTACCAGCTACGCTGAAAGATTTGGAAGATCTCAGGTGAAACAGACTAACTCAATAAGGATGTCCAACATGCAATAGACAAGAAATATGAGAAGTGGCTGACTCTGGTTTCAGGACTTCCTTTTAACAAGAGCATGAGCAGATGGATAGACTTAAGTAGCATAGACTGGATATAAACTGTGCGATGCAGGAGGCACCACAAAGGGCTCCATAATGACTAGAAGCTTAACCAATCGGTGGAGTAAGCTGAGAAACAAGTACAACTCTTAAGGTCCAACTATAGTCCCGACTCATAGTGTATGGAGTGGAATGAATGCTCTATTCAAAGGTGACACAACAACTGCCAACTAGAAGTAGTAACCATAATCCCGTCCGGCTTTTTGGAATATTTGATTTTTTTTGGTCTTTTTCATATTTGGAAAAGCTTGAAAAAGAATAAAATTTCTTATAGTACAACAAGTGAGGGAATGAGTGTCAAATAGCAAGAAGACTAGTTCCAAGCATTGGAACATACCTATGATCAATGCAAGGAAGCGTGTGCAGGGCATGGACACTTGGGGGGAGGTTCCCTCAGGGTCAAAAGGTCATCAAATTGTAAAGGACAAATGGAAGCTCTGCAAGGCTCGACAGGAAAAAGTGCTCAGGCACCAGGCTAACAATTGAGTAAGCGGGAGCCGGAACAAGGCTCAAGCGGCAATCAGGATGATGCAATGCAATCACAAATCGACATAAAAGTAGAGTCTTTTTTCGTATAGTTAGTCTCCTCAACCGAAAAAGTGTAAAACAATGAGAGAAGAACTCTTATAGTCACGTATGACTAGAGTATGCATTTTCGTAATTAATCCACAAAGGTCTGGAAAAGGGGTAAACTTATACCTAAGTGGATGTCGCTTCAAATCCTTTAACGAGTCTGAAATGGCAAGTATACTCAGAAATCTTGTTTGATTTGAAAAATTCTAACAAGAGCTTAAAAAAGACTTTATAAAAATCTTTTCCGTAAAGGTTTAATGAGCCCGAAAAAGTAAACTCGTGACCTCCTTATTTTTTTTAAAAAGCTTGAAGTAAAGGTGGAAGAATGCTCGTAATGGGAGAAGACGAGTGTCAGGGACATGTGAGACTAGTTCAAAGCGCATGGAACAAGGCTATGCATAATGCAAGGAACATGAGCAAGATAAGGACACTCAGGGGGTGTCTACGAATTCAGATAGTAATAGTTTCAAATGCATCATAATATTGGGGAGGCCTAAACCTATATGCAAGGTTCTGAATATTCCTTCCATGACCGAAGCAAATGTCGAAAAGGACTAGTAAACAAGTATAAGTCCAGCTAAGAATCCTGTCTCCAAGAAACATAAGTACCAAGATGATCTTTCAAATGAACGTAAAGAAAAATATGATACAAGTTGTCACTGCGGTAGAAACATTTTCAAATTCACTATTGTTAACCTCAGACAACATGCAGGTAGAGCTAACCACTAAAGGTGCCATAGTACCAATACCCGAGGGATCAAAATGATCATCTTCAAAATGAAGAGCAAAGCTTAAGGATGTGAAAGAATCTGCAAGAGCCAATTCATCATCACAGGAATTGGAAATTCTAGAAATAGAATCAAACTCTTCAGGAGCATTGATTTGCGGATCTATAGGAGAGCTCAAAGACTCATCAGACTCAAATGTAAAACTAGGGTTGGACGATACTGTGACTGGATCCAAATCTAAATGGATGGCAGGTTGTATTATAGGCTCATCTCGTTCAATAAGACTCAGGGTGGGAAGGGAATGAGATCTATGATAGAAATCCTCCCAAGGCTCGTCATTACCGTGCATGGACTCAATAAAATATTCATCCAAAGGTAGAGTACCATCAAGGCATTCGTGTGAACAAGATGGGTTGACTGTCTATGAGGGAAGCATAACGGGATCTTCCTCTACTGTACATGAAGAAGAGAGATCCGAATCTGCAATGGTTGGTTGAACATGATGATCAAGCTTGACTGCAGACAAGGGCATATCCATCCAAATGTGTGAAATATCTCCAGATGGGGAACTCATGGAAGGTAGATTCCACAGATCACTGAAATACGATGTCCGGAAAGGTACATGATTTAACAAGGAAGGAGCATCATTGGAGATGGTTCCTACAAAGGAGATTGGTGCAGGGAAGTTGAAAGATCCTATCAATGAAGGGTACATACCAACACCCATGTTCCCAGTTGTCGGCTGAGAATCTGTAACCTGCAGGACTACGGATGTTGTGGGAGGAAGAATAACAAAATCCAACTAATCGATTGTCACAATCTTTCCTTCATGTGGAAAGCAAATGATCCTGAATACAGTAGACGTAACAGCTTTCATAGCATACATTCAATTCTGAACTAGTAAAAGGTTGTAGTCGAAGGGCGCATCAACCACTTCAACTTCAATACGCACAGGCTTACCCCCCAAGCGGACAACAAGGGAAGGGATAATCCCATGCGGCTTAAATGACCGACCATCAAATGCAGTGAGCATGGTCCTAGATGTGAGTAGAGGGGGAGAGCCAAGATATTTCCAACAAGCTAACGACATCACTAACGCGGAAGCACCTTCGTCATCCACTGTTCTTTTGAAGAAATTCTTAAGGCAATCCACATGGATTTGAAAAGCCACATGGTAAGGTAAGCGAGGTTGAACATCAGTAGTGTTGAACTTGATAATGTTGGGATTTCCCCCATCTAGAACTCCTAACACACTCAAAAGGGCATTCCTTTGAGAAGGACACGCTTGTAAAACTTCAAGGGCCGACATGGCACACAGAGTTTGGCCCAAATATTCTATAATGGAGTAGTTATGGGCGGCTCAGGCATTGGGATTATGCGTAGAGTGCTTAAGAACACCTTTTGGTATCTGTAGCATAATAGAGGGCTTCACGATATGCAAGGAATTATCAGGATGATGGGGAGGTTCACTCCCCATATTAGGTTGTGGTGCACCATAATCGCGTTGACAAGTAGCAACACTAACCTCCGATTGAACCATATTCACGCATCCATAACCACTAGTATTGGAAGAAGGCATTACAGTCTCATTAGGTCCATAACCAGTGGCAGGAGCATGCGAAGCCATGTTTTGATGATGAGGAAGGGGATCCTTCAACACAGCTGGGCTCTGTGCCAAATGCTTTGATGCTTCTTCGATTTGACACAAGTGAGTAAGATGATCTTCGCCACAAAGCTTACAAGGAAATTTCACCTTACGCCCAAGTTTACCGTCCTCACCAGCATTTTCACCTTCCCGAGGAGGGTTGGAATTCTCCTTATGAGGGGTATTGTGATTGCTATTATTGTTCCCATTGTTTCCACCCTTACAGTTATTTCTCCCCTTTTTCTTACCACCAAGTTGCTGGTTACCCAATGGGTTTGTCGTTTGCACAGTGTGTACATCGGACGATGGGGAGGAAGTGGACAAGGTGTGACCCTGTCCAGGAGTAGACTGTTTTAGCAACAAATTTTGCATTTGATTAGCCACCAAATCTATAAGGTGAGTGCTTGCGGATCCCACAATACCATCGGCATGCGGTCCAAGAACTGACTTGGACTCATGGTGTGTTTGCGGTGCATCAAGAATAATGTCATACAAAAGGCCAGACTAAGAGTATAGTAAATCTAACTGCTAGAATTTTAAGATGGCTTGCTCCTTAGTCATAATACCGAACATCGAAACATCCTTAGCAAAATATGGAAGTAGAGACTTGAGGAACCATTCCAACAAAAACTCTGGAGGAATGTTGGCTTTCACTAATCTCTTCCATCAAAGCCACTCTTGAACGTGGTCAAAAATATGTGTGGCCTTATTCTGACGGAAGGTAGACAAAATTTCAGTACCAGTATCATAGCAAACCGGCAACTGGAAATGATCCAAGAAAACCAAAGCGGTCTCATTGAATCCCCTATAAGTGTTCCTGGGCAACTCAGCATACCACTTCGCAACTACCCCCATGAGGGTGCATTGAAATCGTCGTAATCTAAAGGAATCATGATTCAACAAGTTGGAGGAGCACCAAAGGTGAAACATTGTGACATGATCACCCAGATCCTCACCACCTTTCCCCTCGAACTTAGGAATGTCCAAAGGGATCTTGGTAGGGACCGGAGGCCAACTAGGGTCGTGACACACTGGATCATTCGTGAGCTTCAAAATATATGGAAGATTCAAACGTGCAAGGAATGGGAGCTACAACTAGAAAGCTTGATTATAAGCCCCCATAAAAGGTTGGTTGAACGGAACCGAATTATAAGGTGGACCAAAAGCTTGACCATGAGCATTAAACTTTTGATTATGCAGACCTGACGGACCATAAGCTTGAACATGGCCATAAGGTTGATAACCTCCTCCGACCTGACCCATATGAGAGTAAGCAAGTATATAAGTGTTTTGGGCACCATATTGAGGTGGGTTGTACTAGTGGCCAGCACCGATTGTGTTGTAGTAAGGGTTTCCACCATAAGTATGGGGCATATAGGTACTATTCGTAGCAGGAACTGTGTTGTAATGACCATAATGGTGATGTATGTTCCCACCGCCAGCATAAGCATTAGGATTAGTGTGAGTAGTCATGTGGTGACCATAAGTATGAGATGTATTCCCAACCCCAACATTGGTGTTATTAGTAGCAGGAATGGTGGCATTATGACCATGAGAATGAGGTATATTCCCACCTCCTATATTAGCATTACTAGTAGCGGCAGCGGAAGAAACAGTATGTGCTATATGTCCACCCCCGTGGTTGGGAGGAGCATTAACATTTGTGAAAGTGGTCGTAGGTTGATGAGTATTGACATGTGTATTAGGTGGTGGATGGAGAGTCGTGTTGCGAATAGTGTTCCTATTAGGTTAGGTAGCCCTAGGAGGAGGTCGTATTCCAACATTACCATTGTTAGGAGGAATATGACTGGTCCCCTTACTATGTGTGTGGGTGGAAAAAATGGTTCCCCCGGCGAGGGTATTTTCCCCAGTGGGTGCAGTGTTGCTAACACCATGACTAGTGCCAGCGTGACTACTGAAAGCAGTGGAAGGATCAACTGTGTTGTAATTAGGCATACCATATGAGAACGCGGTAGGGTTGATCGTAGGACCTATGTCATCATGTAACTCTGGCATCCCGTATAAATAATTATGTGGATATGAAGGATCGAACGGGTCGTGCTCGAATGGATCTGGACCAAACAAACGAGGTCGAGTCTCGGGTGGGTCTGGAACAAACAAACTAAGTCAAGTCTTGGGTGGGTCCGGACCAAAAAAACTAGGTTGGGTCTCAAGTGGATCACCCCCCCATGCCTCCTGAGGAGTAGGGGTGTCTGAAGTGTGCTCGAATCTACCTGATGGAGTCGTAGGGATTTCTCCCGTGTCAGAGTGTGTAGTATTCATGACGTCTAAGACGTATGTCTCGTAAGAATATGAAGACTCGGAGGGAGCCCGATGGCGTCCCCTAGCAACATGGCGTGAAATCTCGGTCGGTTTTTAAACCAGCCAACTGACGAGATCGGTGGAGAGTAGGACTACGCGCCACGATATCTCCGGAGAGAAAATAAAATCACACACCTAGAGAAACTACAGCCAAGAGCATACAAATAGAGTGGATAAATAAGCTCCCGACACTAGAGCCGGTATGTCTCACCTAGGAGAGGCTTGAGACTCCCAAACTATAGCCAGAGGTAACAGAATTAGTTATAGAGGCACCCAAGATTCACTACGTGCAAAAGGCCGTAACCCTCGGCAACAAACAACTGTGTTGTCCAACCCCTATCTGACTCAGGACACAAACAGTATAACCACTGCAAGTACCCTATGCGATACCTAGGTAAGGAAACTATGGTCACCGCAGTATAACCAATGCTGAGGGGGACAGTCACAGGTGGGATCCGTCATATGGGCAGGGTAGCTAAGCCTGAAACTACAAGAGGGTCAAATCCCCCAAGATTCCCCAGATATGAACAAACCCTGGAAATATCTTCCACGTTCAGCCGGCATTGGAGGGATATCTCCGCAACCAACCTCCCGTGACCTCGTGCTTAACTCTGGTCTGAGTAGAGATTCCTGAGAACACCAATGTATACCATGGATTTCACCACTCCCTGTTCAGACACATAATGTTTTGTCTAGTAGTCTTGGATTGTTTACTCACAATGATCTATTCCAAGACTCTAAACCTATGCTAGTTGGTGTACCCTATAAATAAAATCGTTCTAACCAATTTTAAGATTAAGCATTAATTTTAATGGTTGTGGTTACTCAAAGGATATGGTTGTGAAACTAGTGATGTATATGACTCAATAGTATGCAAAATCGTCAAACTCTAGACTCATCTATCCAATAAAAACAATGCCACTAGCATGCAAAATCAATCCAACGGTTTCAAAATAAAAATGCAACTCTTTTATATTTTCCAATGCACAAGCAGAACCTAAATTAAAGCAGCAAGCACTCAATCCAAATGCAGTACATGGAAGTAAAAAAAAAAAATTGTATTTTCTCTTATAAACAAAAGGAAAATGCAAAACTATTTTTTTTTGTATTTTTCAATATAATGGAATGAAAAATGCAAGCAAAATCCTACTATTTAGTCACTGATATGCAGAGGAGATCACTAAGACAACCCAGCAGATCCCAAACAGTAATACTCAGCCAACGGAATGAGCTCGATCGGAAAAAACCAACAAGGCTAAATCCAAGGATGGGTAAAAAACCAAGAAGGCTCAACCAAGAGAAGAGAGGAGTTCTGGTCACAAACAAGGCATGGAATAATCAAGAATCAGGCCAAAAAAGACTCAGGATCATCCAAAACCAACCCAGCAACAACCAAAGGTCATAAATCAACCAAAGTCAGAGTTGTACGCTACTATCAAACGAATACCTGCGGGTGCCCACGAGCAATAGGGTAAACAGAGGCAGGTGTACGCGGGCAAAGCTAAGCTCACCCACGGGTAGGGAAAAGAAAATGGGCCAACAAAGAGTCCAATGGCTCAGAAAAAACCAGTTTTCTATAATGTATCTCAACGACCAATCAGAGACACAGAGTTTCGACAAACAATGACTCTAAATAAGGACTAATGCTCAAAAATCCCCAAAAATGGATGTTTTCCCCAGTGGAGTCGCCATTTTTGTGTTGGAGAAAACTTCCTATGGCTTGGGGTGAACCACACCAGACAGTTGACTACCATAAATTAACTCAATTCTCAATACTAAGCTATATAAATGACAATGCTAAGCTATATAAATGACAATGCTAAGATGATGAAGAAGATAACCAACCTCAATCCAAACGTTTGATGTAGATCCCCGTTGGAGATTTCAATCCGTGCACTTGAACCTGCAAATTAGTCTTGACTGCCAATATACAACAAGCGCATATGATATATAAATGACATTAACATCATCAATAGCAATGGTCCATGATATTATAAGTAAATGCAACCCAATGTAATATAAACAACATTCACAACATTAATGGACAAGAATATAAGTATTTCTATTAATAAATAACAAGAAGTACAATGTGATACGACCTCTTGCCGGCAACCAATCTGAACCAAGATCTGGATCGATCCACTTGTGCCTCCACCACTTCAATCCTCCATGGAATGGAAAACTCAAACTATGATAGGAGTTTGGAAGGTGAACATAAAGGGTTCACAACTACAAGGATCAATGAGTGTAGACTCAAGATAGGGCAAAAATCCACTAGAGTTCTCAAACTCTTCTTTCTCCTCCCGTCCATAAGCCATATGCACTCAATATATAGTCCTCTCAAAGGTAAGTGAAATGACACATCGAGGCATTTCGGGGCAGATGGAAAGCCAAAGGTCACCCTATGACCGCTTTTTGGGAGTAAAAAGTAATTAACTTGTGATTTTTACCATTTTACATGCTACCCATGGGCTATAGTGATGCAACTCGCGAGTATGCCCACTATAGTGATGCAGCTAGCGTACAGAGGAAAAAATAGGAAAATAGTGTGTCTGAAGGATATAAAGTGGATCTGAGTTAGTAACATGGATCCTACAAGCCAAAGAGTGCTGATGCTCACAAGGTGGAAAATTACGCTGTAACAATCGATAGATACCCAAACAGATTCAGAGCTAGAGGCTCAACGACAGGAATCTAGGACAAAGCACAGGATGGAGGTAGGTGATGGGAGTACTATTATCGGTCTCCCCGAGGAACAAATGAACAAGATTATGGAGAAAATAACAACTATGGCAGAGGAGAACCGCACAAAGGTCACCCAGCATGCGACGGAGTATTTTCACCAAGTGTCGCAGCTGTTGCAGACAATGAGTACTGCAATCATGGAGACAAGTTTGTTTCCAGAAGCAAAGCCAAGTGCACCAAAAGGGCATTGGGTCGAGGTAGATATTGGAACTCAAAGGCAGATCATGCAAGTGTTTCCTACTGTGATCACAACCAGAAATGAAGAATTGGATGTTGCGATATGAGGATTAGACACCATCAGCATCGACTTAAACATGATGCCCATTTTTATGCTACAGTGCACTCACACTGGGGTGAGTGAAGAGATAAATGACCGTGAAGCATCAGCACATGTACAAATGGTCATCTATAAGTGGCAGGTGCAAAGAATTTAAGAGGAGGTTGAGTGCCTTCGTGAAGAAAAAGGGGTAGTTATGAATGAAAGGGCAAAGACGGTGGAGGATCGAAGAATATTGGAACATGCCATCTCCAAGGCATGTGAATATGCACCAGAAATCGGCAAAGAAATGCTTGCGGAAGTAAAAGAATTGAGTTTGGGCATGATAATCATAGATATTTGGAAAGAGAACAAAGAATTACAGACAAGGGAGCTGCCAAGAACACCACCAGATAAGATTGAGGAAAGGAATAGCGCAATTGAGGAGGCCACGACAGATATCACGGAGTTAGAAAAAGTAGCGCAGAGTATCACAGAGGAAATATCGCAATTTTGGGGAAGTCTCGTGCAGGATGAGCAGTTGTACCAGCTAAATATACAACTAGGCGAGGCAGAGGCACAGTTAGAGGCACTGAGGGGATCGCTGAAGGTGATGCCCCTACTAGCGCAGATGAAAAATTCAAAAGAGTTAAAAGAATTACAATATAGCTTCAACAAGGTGAGAATGAGGAAACAAAGAAGAATGGCACAGTTGGACGAGCTGCAAACAAAAGTAGAACAACTAGTGGTCGAGGAGATTCCAGTACTGATGCAGCTGAAGGACAATCTGGATAAGGTGCAGCAAACAGAAGGCGAGCACCCAATAATACAGGAAGTTGAATACTGCGCAACACTCAAAGTTGTGGCCAAGGAAGCCGTCGACCAGATCAAGGAAGCCTACGATGAATTCAAGATGCAGGTGAATGAACCAACAGCATCCAGCTTAGGTGGCTCAAGGGTGAGCCACAAGTTTGTGTTGGTGGCCTGTTGGCATGGGTTCAAGGTGCATAATTTTTGGTAAACTCGGCGACGAAAGGGACTGCGACAAGGGTAAAGTACCAGTCGCGGAGTGGATAAAGCGAAAGATAAGTGGACAGCGCAGAGTAGTTATTTAGTTAGTTAATTAATTAATGTGTCACTATGCGAAGTGGACCATGTGTAACGACCAAGTGAGCCTATAAATAGGAGTAGGATTATAAGCCTAAGCTCATCCTTTTATCGATCCTTTTGATCTATCTTTTGGATAAGCATCTAGATCATTATCTTTTGGTTCGCATGTTGAGCACCTTTGTGTATAATCTCTGATCTAATTGAACCTTCAGCGTCTTTTGCCTGTTTCTCGATGATGATCTGCGGATCTATTTTGTATCGGTTTTGTGGATGTATTCCTTGATGTTGCGGTGTAAGGCAAGATGATGAGTAATAAAAGGGAATGTTTTGTCTATGCCTATGTTTATTTTCCTGTCACAGTGTGATTGATTATATGCTGTCACAGTATAAATGAATGTAATATTTTGCAGCATGGTTAAATATGGTGTATGATGGGTTATCGTAGTATCATTGAATGTATGTCGTAGCTTTGTTAAATATGGTGTATGTATGAATCTGTAATGTCGCAATACTATTATATATCTCAGATCCGTTATTTATGTTGTGATAATCTGTTATGTTGTAGATCTAATGATTATGTTTTGATGTGAATAATGTTCATGTCGATCTCTAAATGATTGTGTGATTGAATACAAATGATGCATGTTATCTCATAACTACGGATGCGTGGTTCGTGCACCCCCCCTTAGATATCTCGGGTGATACTTCACTCGCTCTGCGGGTGTCACTAGAAAGGTTAAACCCTTTTCGGGTCGATGTCTATGGGAGATTACGTTGAGTTTTGTTCACACAAGTGCTAAGTGAACCCTTGTCGACAGATATGTGTCAACAATACATATTTGAAAGAACTATCTTTCAAATCCACTCTATCCAAGGGGATATTTAGCCAAAATTGATGTTGTATTCGGTGACCTTATAATCATTGTATCTTTTGTCTTGTGGGACTTTAGGCTCTAGGATTTCAATCTTAAATGTTCCTTCTTTGTGATCTTATACTATGAGTAACTTGTTCTCTGATCCATATACCAGTCCCTTATGCTCCTTCATCACTTCCATATTATGCTTCCTAGTGTCCTTGTAGTGGGAGTACAAAGTTGGTTTCTCTTTGACCGATCTTGTAGAAGAAGAGATTTGTTTTGGATCTTGTGTGCCCAATACTATTGTAGGGAAGTGTGCTATAGTGACAAGTGATATATTTTTACTTTCTTATGACTATCTTGATGTTACTTCTTATTCATTGCTCGAACCTTCTCCTTGTGTGAGCTCTACTAGAGTCTACTCTGAATATACCCCTTCTCCTATAATTTTCCTCTTGCTCATTGGTTTTGTTTGGGGTTCATCAATGTCCATATTTGAGTGGACCTCAGAAGCTTCCCTTTTGGCCCCTACTTCTAGCTTTTATGGAGTGGCAACTTTAATAGGATGATGTCATGTTTGGCCCTCATGTATCCCTAGGGAGGTCTTTCTTGTAGCATCCTCTAGGGTGGCCCTTACCTACTCCCATGTCATCAAATTGACCATTTTCTCACATTTTTAGTGGGGCTTGTGATTGTAGGATAAGTTTTTATTTTATATCCTCTTCTTGGATATCACTTGATGAGGGTCATAAGCCCACTTTTATCCATTATCTAGGTTCGGTTGTTTTAGCATTCCTTCCACATGTTCCAGAGCACTTTTGGTTTTGACTAGGAAGGGGCCTATCTCTTTAGGTAATTTGAATGTGGTAGGGTTTTTTTGCGTAATAAAAGTTAGATAATCAAACAAGAATCTGTGTTTGATGTATTTCATGGAAAATACTATGGGGATTAAAAATGTTGACAGTAAATATGGTTCCTCCTCAAATCCATATATTGTTATAATGGTGTAGTTCTCATAGATGAACCAATCCCCTATTCTAATTTCATGGCTTAGCTATAGAAGTTCCTTGTGGAGAGGAAAAATACTTGGTGGTGCCTCATTATGCAGAATGTAGTAGAAAATTCTCATGACTTTATCTGTGAAGACCTAAAAACCCTAACTCCTTGGTTTCTTGAGAATTGCATTTGTCCACTTGTAGGTTGGTATTTGTCTCCCTTCCTAATCTCTTATGTTCAGACCCAGCTTCTTGATGTGAAATTCAGTTCACATCAGGATCTTAACAAGCAATTACACTCTCTCATAATAAAATCTCACGCAACTAGTCAAAGACAAAAAAATTATGCACAAGATGGAATTCTGTATTAACTTCTCATGAACAAAATAATTCAGACAACCTTCTGAAACTGATAGGATGATGTTATAAAACATTAAAACAGGTATTCAAATGGCTAAGGATTCCAAAAGAATCATTCCATCATCAGACTTACTAAAAATATGCTCATCCCCCCTAAGTGGCAAGTATGCTTTCCAAATCTCTCCAAAATCTCATGAATTGATAAATTAGGGATATGTAGGTGATGTATGATGAAAAAAAATACCAAATACGAAATTTGAGAAGAGGAAACATTGTGGAGTGTCATGGGTGCAAAAAACAAGTTTCCTAGGTGACTAGCTTTTCCCCATGGGGGAAAAAGCTGTTAAAAAATAGTAAAACTCATAAATGCGCCTTTCCTAGTAAAATCTTATCCATAATATTTTGGAAGTGTTCCCAAGTGGCCTAGGTATCTTGTGGTCCACACCTTGGATGTATTGTGGTCCCCCCATGTTTCCTTGTGGTCCACACAAGGCAATTTCCTAGTCTATTACATAGTACTTGACCATAGGATATTAGTTAATGCATCTAATGTAATCAAATGACATGGTAGGAAGATTTAATATTCCAACACCCCCTCATAAATCTAACTTATATGGTTTAAATAACAGAAAATGAAATACTAAGGGCCCAGTAACAAGACTTGCTCAATCTTCAAAACTTACATAAGATTTGTGTGTATCAGTCTGAAAATGTATCCAAAGCTTTCAAATATATCTTCCTTGACACAAAAATCGAACCCTCTACATCTCAAGTTTCTTCCTTTTATCCTTTTACAAAGGTAGATTAGTTCCATAACTACCTTCTAGGTCGATATTTAAAGTAGTTACAACAATTAGTTACATGCTAACTCGAATCTTTAAAGACAATTAACTAAAAATAGCAAATCGGACTCTAGGAAATTTGGTGAATTTTCGGAACAATGGGTCTCACAAAATCCTCCATATCTCCCGATCCATGACACTTGTGAAAAAACTGAGAGAGTTGTTTTTAAATGAGACCATGATGAACAAAAACCTCTCTTGGTTTTTAAAAATTGCTCTCCATTTATTCGGAAGACGTGTCAAAACTTTGTGACTAAAACAGTAAACTATTAAATATTTTAAACCTTGAAAAATAGGCCACAAAGATGAATTCGAATCTTCTAAACCATGACAGTTGTTGCAAAACTGAGAGATATTTTTTTAAATGATTTTGTTTTAGACAAAAACCTCTCTTGGTTTTCTCAAATTCATCTCCATCACCTCATAATCTGTGCTCAATTTCAATGACCAAAACAGGGAAAAACAGAGCAAAATTATGCATTTCTGCCCCAAATGAAATATTCAACTTCTTAAAAAATCAATTCTTCTTCCTCTTTAGTTCTGGCTACTACACTTGAGAATGAAAACAATGAAGTCGTTTCCTGTTCAACATTGGAATGATTTCTTGTTCTACTACCATTTCATGTTCTGCAATTTTTTCACATTCTTTGACCAGTACAGTTATCATGTCAGTCTCCTTCTCTGTATCCATTTGAATCTCCTTTGAACTAAACTGAGCATTCTTGGCATTACTATTTCCATTTGCTTCTCCTATTCATCCTGCTTAATTATAAATGCTAACTAGAACAAGAATTAGTCCCAATTCTGACCTTCCTTCTGCAAAACTAAACAAATTATCAACTTAATAAGTCCATGATGAAATAAAGACTGGTTTGAGCTGTCAACCTGACCCTTAACTCTACTAGACATTTTCTAAAGGCTCTTTAACAAGAATAAAGGTAAAATCATCTTTGATTGCTGAGTTAAGTGCAGCAGAAACCTAATATGATACTTGAAAACTGAAGCAAAACGACCCTCACAGGTGATGTAACTTTGGATTATCCCTATTACTCCTTTTCCACTCTGGTTTGAAATTTTTCAGATGCACACCCTTGCTCCAGTCTAACTCTCCAACTCTTGATATTAGGAACATACTAGGATCAAATTCGAAAGGAGATTTTTTGAACCAAGATTCACCCTCTGATGGCACACCGATTGCTTCAGCAACTAGGGCTTCTGTCAATTCGAATTTCAAGGTAGCAAAGGTCACATTGTTGTTAACAAGGTGTTGGGCGAAAGCATGGGTTACCTTGACATTGAAACCTGTAATCTTCTCGAAAAACACAAACCATCCCACCGAATTGAAAATGTTGATGTATTTGTAACTTCGAAATGTATTTCATATATGTATATTGTATTCCTATAGAGATGTTATTATTCCTTTATAAAGTGTTTGTATTCCTATAGAGATGTTATTATTCCTGTATACGGAAGTGTCATCATTTATATTGTAAGTGTCGTAACTTATACTTGATGGGTTATTAGACCACCTTGTTGGGGTAGGCCCTGTATAAGTCATGTGGGTTAAAGGGTTATTAGACCACCCTATTGGGGGTCGGCCCTGTCAGCATTATGTTATGTGGTTAAGTTAAGGACGACCTAGTAAAGGTTATTAGGCAAGTCAAGTCAAGTATAAATAGAGTGTGGGAGGCACTCTATTTCATCATTCACTTACTCACTCTTACACTCATTGGAGAGTGGCGCACTAGTGGAGGAGGAGAAGTTACTACTAGGAGTATATCTCTTATGCTTGGGTTGTATCATTGCTCTATCTCTCTCTGAGGAAGTTGTGGGGTTTTTCACCTTTATGGTTTTCCCCAGTGAAACTTTGTGTGTCTATTGTCTCTTGTGTGCTTGCATTATTATGTCCATGATTGACATGCTGTAGATATGTTGTACATGTTGTTCTCTCAATTAATATCCTAGATCAGATTGACGTAAGTTCTGAAAAACTAACATGGTATCAGAGCTATCCTGAAAGAAGGCATGGTATGGCATTTATGACACTTGTTGCACTTGCGAAGCTAGGGCTTGATATAGAAAAACCCAGTCATCGTATCACTTTCGCTATAAATTCATTTCGGTGAGGTTTCATGATCTAAAAATATTATAGGTCAAATATAAGATCCCCATGTACCTTGTGTCCAAAGGAGAGCCTCTAATTCATTGTACTTTCATATTTATGATCTATACAATATAGGGTTTCTGCCTCTTCTAGATCTCAATCATAAACAAGTGACCTAGGAAAAAAGGTCACAACTTGGGCTAGGAATCTCCAACTGAAATTTCGTAAAAAGTGGTAGGTAGGGAACGGAATGCACTTTCATAGGTACGATTTTCGGAAGCCGAAATTGAATCAGTGACACGTGGAACTCCGTACAAGTTCGCTCTCTTTTTTTATCCCATAAACAGGTCACGTTGCGACACTTGGCATAACTCTCTCTCAGAGAATCCATTTGAGGTCAGACCTGTGGCTTTGGAAAGATAACAGGTCAGGATACGACAGGAATAATTTTTAGACCCTATAGATCTCAAATTTCAGAGTTACACCAGAAACAATCAGGTGCATATTTCTGTCAAAACAGAATTGGATTTTGAGCACCTTCATTCATGGCTCCAAGAATTTAGGGTTTCAGAGAATGTTGGAATTTTTGTATCGGAGACCACGGCTGTATGATCCTCATCAAAATTTAAATTTAGAGACCAAGATCGAATTTTTTGGTTGGGAAGAAGGTCAGGCTTGATCAAACCCTCTTTCGAGACTTTGATTGGAAAGGTGAAAAACTAGGGCTTCTGCAAAAAATGGGAATTTTTGAAATATGTGACCATAGCTGGAAGCTCCTTGGAAAAATCAAAGTTTAGAGGTTTGGATCAAACTATTTGGTTGGGTGAAGCTCTGAGAAACTCAAACCCTAATTCAGGGTCCTCCCTAGTGAATCCGAAAGATTGAAAAGCAAATTTGAGGGGTGAAGCTTTGCAGTTTTCAAATTCTAAGTATACCAGGTTGATCAGCTCATCAAGGTGCATCTTTCTATCCTTTCAGAAGTTTGAAATTCAAAGTTTGAATTTTTAGGGTTTCCCTTACAAGCCCTAATCCAACTGCAAATCCAGTGTCTGCAAATCAAGTGGATTAGGTTAATCCTAGAAGAGAATGGATTGGTCACCTGCATAAGTGAAGAAGTTCCAGTTTCAAAGGGAGATGAGGCTAAGGCCTTACATAAGAAGATTACAAGCAATCTCAACAGGTATGACTTATCCAGGTATGTTTCGAGATATGTTCATGATTAAGTTTATGGTATGTTTGTCTTCATTAAGATTAGTACAATCTTGATTAATTTTAGACTTGTCGTATCACCTTAATAAAAATATGAATTCAGATATTCATTGATTAGGGTTTTGACACTTATGATTGTACTAATGCATTGTGGTGTTGTATGAGGATTATGTTATCCACTAACATGAAGGTACAAATCAAGTTCTAGATCAAGACCATGGTGACATGAAGACAGAAACTCATCCATTGTCATGGATCACATAGAATATCTACTTACGAGGTATGTATAACTTGGTTCTATAATGGTTAACATGTGAGATATACAGGTTACTAGCACAATTCATTGAAGAGAACAAGAAGACATTGCTAGACATAACTAGCAACTATGATAACCAGGTATGTTTTTCCTATATCAAGTTAGAATCCTACCTTGTGTTAGGATCTTATACTGTTGTATGGTTGATAATGATTATTCATGAAGTTAGAAATGTAAGTAATCAAGGGTTTATGCATATTATGATAATATGACTAACCAGAAAAGTCCTTTGGTCAAATAAAGAATATGCATGAGTAAAAGAAGTATTCCCCGAAACCTTGAACACTAACGTTTGTTATCTATGTTTGAAATGATCATGACTATTGTAACATCCCCTTCCATCAATCCAGTGCAAGGAAGGAAATGTTAACCACCGGGCCTATTGGCAATCTCAGCCTCATTCATTACTAAGAAATTCATGAAAATTAAAAGACTTATGTGTGCAAATACATAATCAATATATACACGGTGGAAATAAACGCAATCAATCTGCAAACTGAAATGCCTCAGCGTATTTATCTCAAGCAAATGATAAATCAACAGGTAGAGAATCCACCCCATTCTCATTCTATGCACAGATTTCATATCAATTCCATTAAAATGAACAATTATCATTCTGAATTAACATAGTGTGAGAAACAGAATGCATATAACTTAAAACACAGATATTTGCACTTATCTTGAAGATGAAGCGGTTCAAACAACTGGATATGTGAGAGAAACGTTCCACCAAACCATAGATCTATGTCCAACCTCTATTCTTTCAGCTGAGAGATCACCCCCGAGCTGGGTTGTGTATCCACTAAGGAAGAACTAGATGGGCTCACTCACAGTCATGGTATCACTTGTTCGGGTACACAAGGTACTACCAAAGGACCGAACACCAAGAATAACCACTTCACACAAACAGATCACAGATCAACACACCGATGTTTTGACGTGGTTTAAACCCTCTTAAGGGAAACACTCCACGGCCCCGGCCAAATAGCTTCTACGGGACAATTTATTATGCAAAGAAAGAAAGTTACAAATGAGCTTCTTGTTAAATTTTCAGAATTTACTTCAATCTGATCTAGGATCTTAACTGAGAGAACAACATGTACAGCATATCTACAGCATATCAATCATGAAGACAATAATGCAAGCACACAAGAGACACAAAGATTTACTTGGGGAAAACCATAAAGGTGAAAAACCCCAATAACTTCCTCAGAGATAGATAGAGCAATGATACAACCAACCAATAGAGATAGCCATAACCTAGCAGCAATCCTCCTCCTCCATAAGTGCGCCTCTCCTCCTTGAGAGCATGTGTAAGAAGTGAGTGAGCAAATAGAGTGCCTCCCGCACTCTATTTATACTTGACTTGACTTGCCTTTTTACCTAACTCATGTCGGCTCGAACTTAACCACATAACATAATGCTGAGTGGGCCGACCCCCAATAGGGTGGTCTAATAACCCTTTGACCCACATGGCCGACCCCCAATAGGGTGGTCTAATAACCCTTTGACCCATATGACTTATACAGGGCCGACCCCAAACAAGGTGGTCTAATAACCCATCAAGTATAAGTTACGACACTTACAATATAAATGACGACACTTCCTTATAGAGGAATAATACCATCTCTATAGGAATACAATATACATATATGTGAAATACATTCCGAAGTTACATATACATCAACACTCCCTCTTAACTAGGAAGGTATTTCTCAGCACAGTTCTTCTAGCACAAGTCATCTTCTCTGGATCATCATCACTGGATAATCGTCATCGAGTCATCATCATCGTCACTGCTGCTGCTATCTCAATCAATCTCTGAATCTACTCGTCATAGGAAGTTCTACAGAGCCAGTCCTTTTTCATACTGGATGTAGGCCCACCACCTGCAGGTCTTCATCATCACTGGCCATACTGTGGAATCCTCAGGACTTATTACGTGTGTCACAAAACCTCGAAAGAGCATCCCAGGCTGTTACGAGCACACAGCTCTACCTATAGGATCTCCCAGGGCACCGAATTACATGTGACCTCACCACAAAACCTCGCAAGAGCATCCCAGGCTGTTACGAGCACACAGCTCTACCTATAGGATCTCCCAGGGCAACGAATTACATGTGGTCATGGCAAAACCTCGCAAGAGCATCTGCCAGATATCCCAGGGAACCGAATTACATGCCATAGGCAAAACCTCGAAAGACTATCTGCAGATCTCCCAGGGCACCGAATTACATGCCATAGGACAAAACCTCGAAAGAGCATCTGCCAGATATCCCAGGGAACCAAATTACATGCCATAGGCAAAACCTCGAAAGACTATCTGCAGATCTCCCAGGGCACCGAATTACATGTCCTCCCAGAGCAAAACCTCGAAAGAGCATTTGCCAGATGTCCCAGGGCACCGAATTACATGCCATAGGAAAAACCTCGAAAGACCATCTGCAAATCTCCCAGGGCACCGGATTACATGCTCATCTGCACAACCTGATCCACGGCCACAGAGTATCAACCTGATACTCACCATACATCATCCTGATGTATCCATGATCATCCTGATCATTATCACTGCAACGTCCTGCTGCATATCATCTGGAGCAACATCCTGAAGCTCGTCATCTATGATCGTCCTGATCATCACTGCAACATCCTGCTGCATGTCATCTGGAGCAACATCCTGAAGCTCGTCATCTATGATCATCCTGATCATCACTGCAACATCCTGCTGCATGTCATCTGGAGCAATATCCTGAAGCTCATCATCTATGATCATCCTGATCATCAATGCAACATCCTGCTGCATGTCATCTGGAGCAACATCCTGAAGCTCGTCATCTATGATCATCCTGATCATCAATGCAACATCCTGCTGCATACCAAGTATCTACCTGATACATATCATGATCCATGATCCTCCTGATCATCAATGCAACATCCTGCTGCATGCCAAGTATCTACCTGATACATATCATGATCCATGATCCTCCTGATCATCAATGCAACATCCTGCTGCATGCCAAGTATCTACCTGATACATATCATGATCCATGATCCTTCTGATCATCAATGTATCCACCTGATACAAATACAAAACATATGATATATATCACCATACATGATCCACCTGATCATACAATGTATCCACCTGATACACATACAAATACATATCATCATACATGATCCTCCTGATCATCAATGCATCTACCTGATGCATACCAAGTATCTACCTGATACATATCATCATACATGATCCTCCTGATCATCAATGTATTCGCCTGATACAAATACAAATACATGATACATATCACCATACATGATCCACCTGATCATACAATGTATCCACCTGATACATATACAGATACATGGTCCAAGCATCCAACATGATGCATATACAAAATGATCCAACTGATCATATCCAAGCAGAAACCAGAACATCATCCTGATGCTCATCATCCAGCGCTTACATCCACAGCCATGTGAAGGATCCTCTTTCCAACATGCTTGGAATGGATTCAGCAAATGTGTCCATCACTTCTTCCTCGAAGTGTCCTCGATCTGAAGAACGCCAAGCCTCTCTCTGAAGTACTCGAACTTCACTCTGGCTAGTGGCTTCGTCAGCACATCTGCAATCTACTTGTCCATCGCAACATACAGAAGCTTCATAGCTCCTCTCTGCACCATATCCCTGATATAGTGATATTTGATCTCTATGTGTTTCGACCTGTCATGAAACACTGGGTTCTCGGACAACTTCACACAACTCTGGTTATCACAGAAGATACCAGTAGCCTCCAACGGGAGATCAAATAACTCAGACAGTAGCTTCCGTAGCCATACTGCCTCACAACTAGCTGAACAGGCTGCAACATACTCTGCCTCAGCTGTACTCAGTGCTACGCAGGACTGCTTCCTGCTAAACCAAGAGATCACACCTGATCCCATACTGAAGCAACACTCAGATGTGCTCTTCCTGTCTGCAGCACTGCCAGCCTAGTCTGAATCAACATAACCCTGCAGGTTAAACATTTGATTCTCCTCATACCTGAGCCCATAATCCACTGTACCCTTCAGGTACCTCAGAACATGCTTTACAGCAACCAGGTGAACACTCCTCGGATCCTTCAGGAACTGGCTCAATGTGTTCACAGCAAAGCAAATGTCTGGTCTCGTGTTCATCAGGTACATCAAGGACCCAATCATCTGACGATACAAAGAGACATCAACCGGCTTAGATGAAGCATCATATAGAAACTTTAGATTCGATGCCATAGGTGTGGCCATATCCTTGCAGTCCATCATCCCGAACCTCTTCAGGATCTCTACTACATACTTCCCTTGTCCAAGGAAGATTCCATATGCACTCTGCCACACCTCCATGCCAAAAACAAATAGTGCATCATCCCCAAGTTCTTCATCTCGAACTTGGAAGAAAGCTTCCGCTGCGTGTCGGCAATCAATCTATCTTTACCTGTAACAAACAGGTTATCTGCATACAAAAGTAGTATCACTGGATTGCCTTCTTCAACCTTGTAGAAAAGGTTGGAATCTGCTTTACTCTTGGTAACGCCCAAACTGGATAGAAAGCTGTCTATCCTACCATACCAAGTTCTGTACACATATATGACTACACCATGCTGTCTTGAGATCCATCTGGTGCATCTTCTATTTCATCACTTTTATATTTCTCAATGCTTCCATCTGCAACATGCTTGATCTGATAGTTCCATTTGGAAGTCATAACAAACTTCCCTTCACATCTTGGGACTACATCCCAAACATCATTCTTCATGATCGACGGATCATGGCATTTCATTTCTTCATCCCAGATCCTGGGAACTTCAATATCTCCAATATCTTCAATAGATATCTTTGTTGCTGGAACAAAATGTTGTAGTTCTTCTTTTGTAGGAGATGGCATACAATCTTTCCTACACAACAAGTTAAATTGCATGATTAGAAAACATCTCATAGTTTTCAGAACAAATTCTTACACATAAAGAAATATGCCATACAGTCATGCAATTATCTTAGCCAATGCTTCAATACAACATTTATCCATATTCCGTAACTTTCTAGATGCCTTCCAATCTCTACCAGAACATTGTTAAGAGTGTGCACAACTCCCAACATGTCAGCAAAGAGGTTTCATTCTAGATAAGTAGCAATGGAATGTTGTACAGTGCCATAGGCCACTTACCCATTCATATTAGGAGTATACTGTTCATCAATGCAATTATTCTAATATGCATAATACACAACCTAATTCTAGGAACATCAGTATATACATTATTGAACAGTATTATTTAAGAAATGACAATTCAAATACTTATCTTTGTTTGTTCATTGGGTGGACTCCCTCTGAGTCTTCGCTTCCTTGCAGGAGTTGCTGGAGTCCTAATCTGAAGTAGCTTCTTCTACACCTTTCTGTTGTGGGATGTAGAGAGATGGTCAACTCCCTCTGAATATCTGCATCCTTGCATAAACCACTGGAGTGTACTCCCTCTTGATCTTTGCTTCCTGGATTACCTGTTCTTGAATCTCATATTCATCCTTGGTCCCTATGCATGCTTATTAGTATCATGAATGTGTTATCCTTGTGATCTCATATAAAATCATACATTCATTAATATATTATTAAAACACAATAATCTCAAGCATGCATAGTCATGATCATTTCAAACAGAAATAATAAGCTTTAGCATTCAAGAATTCTTATGGTTAGTCAAATCATAAGAAACATAACATGTCTAAACCAGTAATTACTCAAGCCTATGACTCTTCAGGTTAGTTGAATCATCAATCAAGATAAGAGATATAAAATGCATAAAACCTGTGATTATTCAAACCTATACCATCATGATTCTTCTGGTTAGTCATATCATCAATTATGGTAAGAAACATAATATGCATATAATCATGATTATTCAAACCTATGACTTCATGTATAATCATTATCAACAATGTGATAGTATAAGATCCTAACCCAAGGTAGGAATCTAGCTTGATATAGGAAAAACATACCTGGATTATCATGTTAGCTAGTTATGTCTAACATACCCGTATAATGTCTTTTGGTTCTCTTCAGTGACTTGTGCTAGTAACCTGCATGTCTCATAAGTTAACCATTATAAAACCAAGTTATACATACCTCGTGAATGGATCTTGTATGAGATCCATGACAATGGATGAATCTTTGTCCTCATGTTATCATGATCATATGTTCTTGGACCAGAACATGATCTGTCTTTCTTGGTGTACCTTTCATGTTAGTAGACAACATAAACCTCATACAACACCATAATGCATTAGTACAATCATAGGTGTCAACACCCTAACCAATGAATATCTTCTATCATGCATTCATAATTTTGTTAAGGTGATACAACAAATCAAAATTGTACTAACCATAATAACATGAAGACAAACATACCATAAACTTAATCATGGACAAATATCGAAACATACCTCGATGAGTCATACCTATCGAGATCGCTTGTAATCTTCTTATATAAGGCCTTAGCCTCATCTCCCTCTGAAACAGGAACTTCTTCACTCATGCAGATGATCAATCCATCTTCTTCTAGGATTAACCCAATCCACTTGATTTGCAAGAAATGGACCTTGAGCTGGATATGGGTTTGTCAGAGAAACCCCAAAAATTCAAACTTTGAATTTCAAACTTCTGACAAGATAGAAATATGTGTCTTGATGAGCTGATCAAGCTGGTATATTCAAAATTTGAAGACTGCAAAGTTTCACTCCTCAATTTTGTCTTTGAAACTTCCGGATTCACTCGACGTGACCCTGAACTGGGGTTTGATGAAGCCCACTCTTCTTCCCAATCAAAATGTTTGATCCAAATCTCTAAGCTTCTATTTTTCTGAGGAGCTTCCAGCCGTGGTCACAGATTTAAAAAATTCCCATTTTTACAGAAGCCCTAATTTTCCACTTTTCTGATCAAAGTCCCGAACTAGGGTCTAATCAAGCCCAGCCTTCTGCCCAACCAAAAATTCTGATCTTGGTCTCTAAATTTCTATTTTGATGAGTAGCATCCAGCCGTGGTCTCCGATTACAAAAATTCCAACTTTCTCCAAAGCCCTAAATTTCGGAAGCCATGAATGAAGGTACCAAAAAATAATTCTGTTTTGACAGAAATATGTACCTGCTTGTTTCTGGTGTAACTCCAAAATTTTTGATCCACAGGGTCTGAAAAAGTTTTCTGAGATAGCCTGACTTGTTATCTTTCCATCCTGACAGGTCTGACCTCAATTGGATTCTCTGAGAGAGAGTTATGCCAAATGTCGCAACATGACCTGTTTTGGGATAAAACCGGAGAGCGAACTTGTACGGCGTGCCACGTGTCACTGTTTTAACTTCGGCCTCTAAAAACGTTTTCTGAGCTAGATCGGCCTGTTACCTTTCCATCCTGATAGGTCTGACCTCAATTGGACTCTCTGAGAGAGAGTTATGCCAAATGTCGCAACATGACCTGTTTATGGGATAATACAGGAGAGTGAACTTGTACGGCGTGCCACGTGTCACGGGTTCAACTTCGGCCTCTGAAAACGTTTTTTGAGATAATAAAGACTGTGTACTACCTGTCACTTTTTACGAAATTTCATTTGGAGCTTCCTAGCCCAAGTTATGACCTTTTTCCCAAGGTCACCTGATTTTGACTCAGATCTGGAAGAGGCAGAAACCCTATATTGCATAGATCATAAATCACAAAGTACAACGAATTAGAGGTTGTCCTTTGGACACAAGATACCTGGAGATCTTAGCTTCGTCCTGTAACAATTTCAGATCCGAAAACTTCGCCAAAACGGATTTATAGCGAAAGTACTACGATGACTGGTTTTTGCTATATCAAGCCCTAGCATCGTAAGTGCAACAAGTGTCATACATGCCATATCATGCCTTCTTTCAGGCTAGCTCTGATACCATGTTAAATTTTCAGAATTTACTTCAATCTGATCTAGGATCTTAACTGAGAGAACAACATGTACAGCATATCTACAGCATATCAATCATGAAGACAATAATGCAAGCACACAAGAGACACAAAGATTTACTTGGGGAAAACCATAAAGGTGAAAAACCCCAATAACTTCCTCAGAGATAGATAGAGCAATGATACAACCAAACAATAGAGATAGCCATAACCTAGCAGCAATCCTCCTCCTCCATAAGTGCGCCTCTCCTCCTTGAGAGCATGTGTAAGAAGTGAGTGAGCAAATAGAGTGCCTCCCGCACTCTATTTATACTTGACTTGACTTGCCTTTTTACCTAACTCATGTCGGCTCGAACTTAACCACATAACATAATGCTGAGTGGGCCGACCCCCAATAGGGTGGTCTAATAACCCTTTGACCCACATGGCCGACCCCCAATAGGGTGGTCTAATAACCCTTTGACCCATATGACTTATACAGGGCCGACCCCAAACAAGGTGGTCTAATAACCCATCAAGTATAAGTTACGACACTTACAATATAAATGACGACACTTCCTTATAGAGGAATAATACCATCTCTATAGGAATACAATATACATATATGTGAAATACATTCCGAAGTTACATATACATCAACACTTCTCATAATCGATCAACTAAACAATGACCCTCCATGCTCTTTAAATAGAGATCATGGACCAATCGGGTGTTAAGCCACGGATCAAGGTTAGGTTTGATCTAAGAGAAGTTGAGCCATCGGATCACTCTATGTCAGAAACATATCGTGACCGTCGGATTAAGTATTTACAAATGCATACTAAAGAAACACACTATCCCTAACGGATATATTACACAAGTTGATCTTAACTAACTCCTAAGTGTCTAAATATCCTAACATCCCCCCTTAAGAACAACTTGGGATAGGATTGAAGGATTTACATAAGTGACACTATTAGGAGAAGGAAGGAGGCATTAGAGCCTATCCCCCCTTAATGACAAGTTCCTGAACTCCTAACATAGATCGAAGTTTAGAAAACTTCGCTTCTGTAAGAGACTTGGTGAAGATGTCTGCAACTTGATCATCTGTAGGGCAAAAGAGCACTTCAAGAACTCGATCATGAACAAGATTTCTGATGAATTGCATATGTAGCTCAATGTGTTTGCTGCGTTGATGTAGAACTGGATCTTTGGCAAGCTTGATGGCACTTTGATTGTCGCACTAAAGTGGAGTAGGCTGCTGTTGCTCGAATCCAAACTCTGAAAGGATCTGTCGAAGCCATAAAGCTTCCTGACTGGCATTGACGGCTGCTCGATATTCTGTCTCTGCTGAAGAAAGAGCAAGATCTTGTTGTTTCTTACAAGCCCAAGTAATAGGTCCAGATCCGAGACTGAAAACATAACCTACAGTAGGCTTTCGATCATCAGGATCGCCGGCCCAATCTGAATCAGTGAAACCAACCAACAAAGGTTTCCCCCTTGTACTGTAATGAATTCCAAACTGAACTGTACCTCGAATATATCAAAGTATTCTTTTAGCTGCTTTCCAGTGACTTTCATGAGGTGTCTGCATATAACGGGCAACTCGACCAATGGCAAAGGAAAGGTCAGAACGGGAATGAGTCAAGTATAAGAGACTACCAACAAGCTGACGATACAAGGTGGCATCGACTTCAGGTGAAGTAAAAGTGGCAGAAAGTTTGACTCCAGACTGGAAGGGAGAAGGGGCTGGTGTACAATCTTCCATGTGAAAGCGACGAAGAAGGTCACAAGCATACTTAGACTGAGAAAGAAAGATTCCTTCTTTGGCTTGCAGGACTTGGAGACCAAGAAAATAATGCAAATGTCCTAAGTCTAACATTTCAAAATTTTGTTTAAGACTGGATTTCACATGGGTTATAAGTTTAGAGTCACTACCAGTAAGAATAAGGTCATCAACATATAGAACAAGTATGATGAGATGGTTTCCTACTTTCTTGGTATAGACATTGGGGTCAGAATGGCATCTAGAAAAACCAGTGTCAAGGAGAAAGTTATCCATTTTGGCATACCAAGCTCTAGGAGTTTGCTTAAGGCCATATAAGGATTTCTTAAGGCGACAGACAAGGCTAGAGTTATTCTGAACATATCCAGGAGGTTGTTCCATGTAAATTTTCTCCTGTAAATCACCATGTAAGAAGGCAGACTTGACATCCATTTGATGGACTTCCTAGTTGTGTAAGGCTGCAAGGGAAAGAACAAGGCGGATGGAGTTCATTTTTGCGACAGGAGCAAAGGTTTCATTGTAGTCAATCCCTTCAACTTGGGAAAAACCTTTGGCAACTAACCTTGCCTTAAGTCTTTCAACACTTCCATCTGATGCATACTGAGTTCTGTAGACCCATTTACATCTGACAAGTTTTCTTCCTTTTGGAAGAGGTACAAGATCCCAAGTATCGTTCACCATTAAGGAACGATATTCTTCATCCATGGCTGCATCCCAATCTGGATTCCCTAAAGCTTCTGCAAAGGTTTCTGGATCATGATTCTTGGAAACTTGAGCCAAAAAAGAAGAGGCTCGCTGAAACTGAGAACGTGTTCGATGTTGATCTCTAGGATCACCGACAAGATCACCATCTGCTTCACATGTTGAACGGACCCATCGAGGAAGCACTTGTGCTGGTGCAACTGGAGGAACATGAGCAGGCGGAGGTGGATTTTCATCCTCACTGTCATCATCAGAAACTGGAGTTGGAAACCTGTCAAGCAAGTTGGAAGAAGAAGAAGAAGGCACAAACGCCGAATCAGGCTCGCAGGCCAAAGATGGCACAATCACCGAGTTAGGCTCGCAGGCCAAGATATTTTCATCAAATTTAACATCTCTTCTAATGATTATAGCATGAGAATGTGGTTGAAGAAGTCTATAACCTTTTACATCTTCAGAATATCCAACAAATATGCACTTTTCACTTTTAGGCTGCAATGCTTTCCGTTTTTCATCCGGAATGTGAGCCCATGCTTCACTACCAAACACACGAAAGTGACTTACATCAGGTTTAATTTTACTCCATGCTTCTTCCGGTGTTATACCTTGTAATTCTTTTGTGGGGGTGTGATTAACTATGTAATTTGCACAATCAATGGCTTCAGCCCAAAATTGAAGACTTAGTCCCTTAGATTGGATCATACAATTAGCCATTTCTTTTAAAGTGCGGTTCTTCCGCTTAGCTACACCATTTTGTTGTGGTGTATATGGAACAGTGTGCTGTTGTTGGATGCCTTGTTCAGTGCAGAAAGTAGTGAACTGTTTGTTAACATATTCTCCTCCATTGTCAGATCTTAACTTAATAATATGATGACCAGATTGTTTTTCAACAAGGGCCTTGTAGGCCAAGAACATGTTAAATACTTCGCTCTTAATTTTTAGGAAATAAACCCAAGTGCGTCTGATGTAATCATCAATGAAAGTTAAGAAATATTTGAAACCAGAAAAGGAAGCAGATGGAAGAGGACCACACAAGTCACTATGCACAAGCTCCAAGGGAACCGAGGCGTGGCAAGAGGCACGTTTGTCAAAACTGTCCCGATGATATTTTTCGAGTACACAACTGGAGCAAACACCATCCCTGCAAGATACCATCGGAAGACCTGTCACCATATTTTCTTTACATAATTGTTGCAATGAGCGATAATTTAAGTGACCAAATCGCTTATGCCAAAGTTTGCTCAAGTTATCACTATGAGCAACAAAAACTGAAGGGAAAGGTGATGACCCAAAGTTGTTAAACTTGTACAACCTAGTAATATCATCAACAATTCCGGTAGCTAGGACCTATTGAGGATCTTTAAAATCCTTGATTACAACTTGGTGAGGTGTAAAGGTCACAGTTTTACCTTCACCAGAATGAGTGATCTGATAGACTGATAACAAATTGCAAGAAATTCTTGGAACACATAGTACATCACTAAAATGAACATTATCTACTGGAACTGTTCTAGCTCCTACAACAATTAGAGATCTATCATCATCAACAAATATTTGTTTGGTGTTACATTCATGCATAGTAAAAAAGATGGCTTGATCCTTAGCCATATGATAAGATGCTCCAGAATCAATGAGCCATTCATTTGAAGTAGAAGAAGAAGATGCATTATAAGAATAACCAAAAGCACAAAGTGCATGTCCATGAGAGGCAGATTCTGAAGGCAAATCTAGGCTGATGTGGTGCTTCTTCATTGTTGCTTCCAAGGTTGCCATTTTCTTGAAACACTTAGATTCATCATGATTATCTTTCCCGCAATAGTTGCAATGATGCTCAGTCTTCTTGCCTTTTGGCTTGGATCCTTTCTCATTTTTTAAAGAAGGAGTTAATTGAGAGGGTTTTGGACCCTTGTTTGACTTATTATTGCAAAAAATTTGTTTCTTGGGAGGCTTGGACTTTTCTTTCTGTTGGGACAATAAGGCTTTCCCAGATGTATCTGCATTGTTAATTATTCCAAGATGAATGAGTTTATCTTGTTCCCTAATCAAGGAATCATAAAAGGATTCAAGACTAGGCTCTTGATAGCTAGCTGCATTCAAGGATGCTTTCATGGAGTAAAATGTAGATACAAAAACAGAATATGCAGGTCCAAGTTTGAAAAGAATATGATAAATGCATTGTTTGTCTTCCCTCTCAATCTTACATTCTGCACATAAGAGCTTAAGAGTTTTGTACTTAGATAAATAATCTTGAATGCATGAAAAGTCACTTGGATTTAAAGAAATCAACTCATTTTCGAATTGGTGACCTCGAATTTCATTGTGTTTACCAAACACAGATTCCAACTTGTCCCAAGCAGCATTAGGTTCATCAATTTCAGATATGTGGAATCGTAAATCAGTTGAGATTGACATCTCAATCAATCCACGAGCTTCATCACATCTATTTGCCCATTTTATTTTCTTATCATCATCAATGGATTCTTTTTCTTTTCCTGTGGTAATTCTGAAAAGTCCCCTACTTCGTAGAACATCCTCCATACGAGATTTCCATGAGAAATAGTTGGAACTGTTAAGTAGAATATCACAATGGGCGGCCATATTTGTAAATTAATAGCTGTAAAAGCATAAACAAATAGTTTGGATGTGAATATCTCGAAAAAATAGGCGGTTTCAAAAAAAACGGCACTGAAAACTGACTTTGTATGATGAAGTTATGCTTGAACAAAGAAACTGTTGAAGATGTCCCCAATAGTGACGTGGCAGCTAGAGAATGTCCAGCAAAAAAAAAGAACCCCCCTCTTCCCAAGATGAACCTTTTGACAATCACTTTACAAGAAATTTGCTTTAAGTGAACCACTTTTGTAAAATAAGTGATTTCACTTTTACAATGATATTACTTTTAAATAGTGCAACAACAAAAAAACTTAAGTGACTCACTTGTATTTTTATTTTTATTATTTAAGTGAGATGCACTTTTACAATAAAGTAACTTGAAATTAGAAATTGCATGCACTTTTTTTCTTTTAAAAGTAACTTCCTAAGACTTGAACTCAAGACCTTTTAAGGAATAAAGCAACTTTGAACCAAGTGAGCTAGATTAAAAGGTATGTAAAATATGGGAATGAGGAAAGGGGCTTTTTTTTTTTTTTTACTCTTCTTGCTCGGTTTGCGTGCTTACCCTTTTTCCTGCAAAACAGAATACAAATCCAAACAAAAAAACTTTTCCACACTTGTGGAGTTAGATCTTGTTAGCTTTCCCGGAAAGTCTACGTTTTCTCTCTGTTTCTAATTTGCCGAGATCGCGCAAGGTGCACGGCAAAGAGCATACGCAGCTTTTTGTTTCTGATTTGTCGAGATCGCTCAAGGTGCACGGCAAAGAGCATACGCAGATGGGAAAGCAACAATCCGAACCAAAAAAAATCTAACAGTAAAAAAAAATATGAAATATGAGATTTTTTCTTTTTAAAAAACGAAATAAAAAAAATGCATCACTGTAACATTATACTTTCAGATCTGATGAAATACGCATTTCTGGAGCAACCGGGAACCATTTTCAATCAAACGAAAACTATTTCTCAATGGAAACGACGCTCCGGACGCAATGGAACACCTCACACAGCCCATAAATACACAGAAATACCAGAACTAGAAACCCTTTCGAGTTTCGGCAACAACAATTCAAGATCTAGATCATAACCGGAAGTGGCACTTCATAAAAGCTCTGATACCATGTTCGGGTACACAGGGTACTACCAAAGGACCGAACACCAAGAGTAACCACTTCACACAAACAGATCACAGATCAACACACCGATGTTTTGACGTGGTTTAAACCCTCTTGAGGGAAACACTCCACGGCCCCGGCCAAATAGCTTCTACGGGACAATTTATTATGCAAAGAAAGAAAGTTACAAATGAGCTTCTCATAATCAATCAACTAAACAATGACCCTCCATGCTCTTTAAATAGAGATCATGGACCAATCAGGTGTTAAGCCACGGATCAAGGTTAGGTTTGATCTAAGAGAAGTTGAGCCGTCGGATCACTCTATGTCGGAAACATATCGTGACCGTCGGATTAAGTATTTACAAATGCATACTAATGCATACTAAAGAAACACACTATCCCTAACGGATATATTACACAAGTTGATCTTAACTAACTCCTAAGTGTCTAAATATCCTAACATCACTCAAATGGTCATGCTAAGCTAGCACACAGCTGGGTTTATCAAGCATGAAAATAGTAGAGGAGAGTGCTAAGCCAATGAACTCAACCACAGAGCTACAGACATCTCAGGCTAAATTCAAGTAATCCAATCCTCTGTTCCAACATCCACACTTGGATTTCTCACCATTCTATCAACGAATAACTCAAATCCGTCACTGGTTTTTTGGGCTGCAAAAACTGGGTTTTCCTATGGATTTCGGGGTAGCCAATACTCCCAATTTCGCCCCAAGGTTCATATCTATGGATCCCCCATTGGTTTTCACTGTCCAATACCAAATCTAGGCATTTTTGGCTCTTCAAAACATGGGTTCTTGCAAAGTTGCAATTTCTGGTTTTTCTCCCTGCTGGAAATTCGTTTTTGGGTGAAAAATGATGCTGGTGACTTCCACAATGGATTGGGGATGAGGAGGAAGCAATCCCCATGAGGTAGATTGACTTTTGGTATAAGAAAATAGATCCCATACCTGCAAATACGAATTTCTGGGTTGCCCATGCTCCATTAAAGCCATGGACTATTTTCTTCAACCACTTCCTTACAACAGAATTAAATGTCAGTAAGAAAAGTCAAATGGGTTCTTAAGGTGACATTTGGCAGCCTATGGTTCAATCCCACAGCCCCCTCACCACTCCCTAATGGATACACATGGACCCTTCTCTTTCGTTGCCTCCATAGCCAGTTTTGGTATTTTATTGCTTGATGTTTATTTACATCATTTTTACAATGTTCCATGGCTAAATAACACATGGGTAACATAATGTCTAATACTTGCCTTTAAATAAAATTTAAGCTTCCACTAGCGGGACCTTGGCCTTGAGCTCCACGCTAGGAAAACATACATCACATGTATACAATATTTACATTAAAATCTAGTATATCCTAAGGGTCAAAATGGGGTATTACAACTATACATGTTTAAGATTATTGTGTTTTGATAGTATTGAGATTATACTAACGATTGTATGTATGAGACCTCGAGGATAACACAATGATGATACTAGTAAGTATGCATAAGTGATCGAGGATGGATATAAGTTCAAGGACAGGTAATCCAGGAAGCAAAGATCAAGAGGGAGCACACTCTAGTAGTTCCTGCAAGGAAGTAAATTTTGAGAGGGAGTCCACCCTACAAACCAAACAAAGATAAGTATTTGAATTGTCATTTCTTGCATATTTGTTTTTTAAATAATATTGTTCAATGATGTATATGCTTATGTTCCTATACTTAGGGTGTGTATTATGCATATTAGAATAATTTCATTAATGAACAGTATACTACTAATATGCATGTGATGGGTAAGTGGCCTATGGCATTGTATAACATTCCATTGCTACTTATCTAGATTGAAACCTCTTTGCTGACATGTTGGGAGTTGTGCACACTCTTAACAATGTTCTGGTAAAGATTGGAAGGCATCTAAAAAGTTACGGGATATGGATAAATGTTGTATTGAAGCATTGGCTAAAATAATTGCATGACTAGTTGACATATTTCTTTATGTGTAAGAATTTGTTCTGCAAACGATGAGATGTTTATAATCATTCAATTTAACTTGCTTTGTAAGAAAGATCGTATACAATCACCTACAAAAGAAAGACTACAACATTTGTTCCAGCAACGAAGTTTAAAGAAATCTATCTATTGAAGATATTGAAGAATCTGAAGTTTCCAGGATACAAAATGCAGTAATGGAAGGATGCCATGATCCGTCAATCATGAAGAATGATGTTTGGGATGTGGTCCCAAGACCTGAAGGGAAATCTATTGTAACTTCCAAGTGGATCTATAAGATCAAGCATGCTGCAGATGGCAACATAGAGAAATATAAAGCAAGGTTTGTAGCTCGTGGCTTCTCCCAGAAAGAAGGGATTGATTATGAAGAGACTTTTGCTCCTGTGGCTAGATACACTTCCATTAGATCAGTACTTGCTCTGGCTACAGTGATGAAATGGAAGGTACACCAGATGGATGTCAAGACAACTTTCTTGAATGGCGTAGTTGAAGTGGAAGTTTATGTGGAGTAGCCACTCAAGTTTGAGACACATGACTGAGAGTCACATGTGTGCAAACTGAAGAAAGCCCTGTATGGTTTGAAACAGGAACCTAGGACCTGCTATGGCAGGATAGATGGCTTCCTATCCAGTTTGGGCTTTACCAAGAGTAAATCGAATTCCAACCTTTACTACAAGGTTGAGGAAGGCAATCCAGTGATACTACTATTGTATGTGGATGACCTGTTTGTAACAGGTGAGGATAGATTGATTGCCCACATGAAGAGGAAGATTGCTGCTGAGTTCGAGATGAAGGACTTGGGTATGATGCACTACTTTCTTGGTATGGAATTGTGGTAGAGTGTAGATGGAATCTTCCTTAGACAAGGGAAGTATGCAGTAGAGATCCTAAAGAGGTTCGGGATGATGGACTGCAAGGCCATGGCCACACCTATGGCATCGAACCTGAAGCTTCTGTGTGATGCTTCATATGAGTTGGTTGATGCTACAATGTATCGTCATATGATTGGGTCCTTGATGTACCTGATGAATACAAGACCAGATATCTACTTTGCGGTGAACACCTTGAGCCAATACTTGACAAATCCGAGACATGTTCACCTGATAGTTGCAAAGCATATTCTGAGGTACCTGAAGGATACAGTTGACTGTGGGATCAAGTATGAGGTGAATCAAAAGTTTAACCTGGAGGGTTATGTTGATTTGAATTGGGCAGGAAGTGCCATTGATCGGAAGAGCACTTCGAGGTGCTGCTTCAGTATGGGATCCGGTATGATCTCTTGGTTTAGCAGGAAGTAGTCCTGTGTGGCACTGAGTATAGTCGAAGCAAAGTATGTCGTAGCTTGTTCGGCTAGTTGTGAGGCAGTATGGCTTAGGAAGCTACTGTCTGATTTGTTTGATCTCCAGCTGAGTGCTACTTGTATATATTGCAACAACCAACATTGTGTGAAGTTTTCGGATAACCCAATAATTCCATGACAAGTTGAAGCACATTGAGATCAAGTATCACTATATCATGGATATGGTGCAGAGAGGAGCAGTGAAGCTCCTGTATGTTGCGACGGATGAGCAGATAGTCGATGTGTTGACCAAGCCGCTGGCCAGAGTGAAGTTTGAATACCTCAAAGGGAGACTTGGTGTACTTCAGATCGAGATACCTTCCAAGGAGAAGTGATGAGTACGGAGACACAGATGCACATGAGCCATTCTCGCATAGTGGTAGGAAAGTCCTCCTATGGTGTAGATGTAAGGGCTGGAGCCATTCTCACATAGTGGTAGGAAAGTCCTCCTATGGTGTGGATGTAAGGGCTGGGGCCATTCTTACATGGTGGTAGGAAAGTCCTCCCATGGTAAGATGTAAGGGCTGGGGCCATTCCGACATGGTGGTAGGTTAGTCCTCCCATGGTCGTTGATGTAGGTGATGGGCCATTTCGACATGGTGGTAGGTTGGTCCTCCCATGTTCGTTGATGTAAGTGTTGTGCCATTCCGACATGGTGGTAGGTTGGTCCACCCATGGTCGTTGATGTAAGTGTTGTGTCATTTCGACATGGTGGTAGGTTGTTCCTCCCATGGTCGTTGATGTAAGTGTTGTGAGCCTTTCTCAGATGGAAGTCCTTCCATTCTTGTGAGTGTAAGTGTTTTTTGTGTGCATTTGGGTTGTGCTCCATGGACGATGACGATGATGTGACAGTATGGTACACAGGTTTTGCAGAGGCATATGATCAGTCCTGAGATGCTCTTACAGGTTTTGCAGAGGCAGTGTAATCAGTCCTGGGAGATCTTGTAGGTTTTACAGAGGCAGTGTAATCAGTCCTGAGGTGTACCTATTTGATGGCTTGCTCGCAGAGATGTTGAAGACCTACATGGAGGCTAGGCCTACATCTAGCATGAAAAAGGGTTGGCTCTATAGATGATGAAGACCTGCAGGTGGTGGGGCTACATCCAGAATGAAAAAGGATTGGCTCTATAGAGCTTCCTATGACGAGTAGATTGGAGATTGATTAAGATAGAAGCAACAGTGACGATGACAATGATTCGATGATGATGATTCGATGACGATGATCCAGTGATGATAATCCAGAGAAGAAGACTTGTGCTAACAGATCTGTGTCGAGAAATACCTTCCTAGTTAAGAGGGAGTGTTGATGTATTTGTAACTTCGGAATGTATTTCATATATGTATATTGTATTCCTATAGAGATGTTATTATTCCTCTATACGGAAGTGTTTGTATTCCTATAGAGATGTTATTATTCCTCTATACAGAAGTGTCGTCATTTATACTGTAAGTGTCGTAACTTATACTTGATGGGTTATTAGACCACCTTGTTGGGGTCGGCCCTGTATAAGTCATGTGGGTTAAAGGGTTATTAGACCACCCTATTGGGGGTCGGCCCTGTCAGCATTATGTTATGTGGTTAAGTTAAGTCTGACCTAGTAAAGGTTATTAGGCAAGTCAAGTCAAGTATAAATAGAGTGTGGGAAGCACTCTATTTTATCATTCACTTACTCACTCTTACACTCATTGGAGAGTGGTGCACTAGTGGAGGAGGAGAAGCTGATGCTAGGAGTATATCTCTTATGCTTGGGTTGTATCATTGCTTTATCTATCTCTGAGGAAGTTGTGGGGTTTTTCACCTTTATGGTTTTCCCCAATGAAACTCTGTGTGTCTATTGTCTCTTTTGTACTTGCATTATTATGTCCATGATTGATATGCTGTAGATATGATGTACATGTTGTTCTCTCAGTTAATATCCTAGATCAAATTGAATTAAATTCTGAAAAACTAACAGAAAATAACAGCACACTCAGGAAATTCCGCTGCCCAGAGACATCGGTTGGTTCAAACCGACTTAGCTCGCCACTCCTGTCACCCTTGCCCATATTTTTCAATGTACTTTGCAACTTCATTACCCTATTCTTATGCAACTGACTTAAAGGAGAGATTTTGCAAAATCTTCGTGTCTTCAGCTACGAACTCGAAAATCCCCAAATCGAAGATCGTGGCATCTCAATACCCTGAAATTCTGGGATGGTAATCACCATATGTTTATACAAGTGTCATAATGAGGCGAACAGGTGTCTAGAAGCTCCTCTTCCATCATCAAATACATTGTCTATGTCTTTCCATCGCATATCCACTAGTTTTCATAATTTTGGGATTCCTATAGTGCGCTAGAGTATTGAATTTGGGCCCTGCGCTGCGGGAATCACTCAATGTGCAATTTTGACATATAAACTCAAAGGTATAGGTTAGACCTTGGATAAAATTTTAGAAAATACTTAGGTAAGTATTTTAAAATATTTTGAAATAAAATATAACATAAATAAGCCACTATGAGTAAATGAATCAAAACCATAACTATAAAATAGATATTAGAAAACAATGAAAATGATTTGAAATTTAAAATGAAATAAAATGAAAAGAGAAAATAAAGTAGAGACATTAAAGAAAACACACAATAAAAACTAAGGACAATTTTAGTGTTAACATCTGGCTCCGGCTGGGGGATGAAAGCCTCCTTGTGAGGTTTCAAGAACCTATAGACCTTGTGCCTTATTCATTGGGTGAGGGAGTCATTTGTATCTGGTTGCCAACCTGTTCCAAAACTAGCAAGCCTAATCATAATGTTTTTAATGATGGGCTTATTGTATGATCTTGTAATAGGATTCTGCTGAAAAAAAACACTTTCCCTTCCTTAAATTCTGATCCTGGCTATCAAAAACTATGTGATTGCTACTAAGGAATTACATCTGTGTTGCAATAGAAATATGCTCATATCCATTCGCCTGGTAGACTGAAGAACAACCATATACTGCAAACTGTAAACTAATCCATACTTACACTCTACAAACTAAAACCAGTGCTCGAAAAAGGAGCTTATTTATTTACAACTTCTACTTCTAACCAGCAGATATTATCTTGATCATGCAAAGGAAAACTTCCAATGTAGCCAATTAAGTGTTTGGTTGTTGAAGATATTATCTTGCTTGCAACTTTGTGAAAATATGTAAAAAGAACATGACAATCGCATCAGGAATTTCATGAGAAATCTATACCTACTATTCCAATCTGATTTTATCCCAAATGTTATAACATTGGAATATTTTGGAAAGATTGTCTCCATGTAGATGGCTATTGGGTCGTGAATAACATGAAACATCTTCAACTAATTAACAAGATCAAGCTACTCTTTTGATATTCATACTTCAAGACTAAGAACTATGGGCTCAATGATCTCTGCAATTTGCTGGTCATTTTTTGGTGAAAAAGAAAACAGGTCCAACTGCTCATTTCTATTTCCTTCACTGCTTTCTAAAAAGTATGTTTTATATTTATCATACATGGGTTCATTGTTTAAAATTTCTTTTGATTCTGAAACAAAAATCCACTCCAAATCTTGTTTATATTCATCAAACACCAGATGATCATTACAAATTTCTGATTCTTGAAAATTAGAGACCTTTGCTTTGTGATTCTCTTCAAGATTAGGCTTTGTTTCTGGGTGATAGATACCATATATCAAATCTATGTCCTCATGACATTGCCGATCATACATTTTCTGATCTAAAACTTTAATACCATCATCATATTCATTAAAAACAGGAATTACTTCATAGACATCTTGAACCACAAATTCATGAGTATAAGAAACTTCTGATAAAATATCAAAGGTATCTGTAATCTGACTATTATCAGCTGCAATATGAATATTTTTCTAAACATCATTTTCCTGATAAGTTTCCTTTTGTGACAGTATATTATCATGAAAATAACTAGAAAAATTCTTGAGAGTCATGACAACCAAATATTTCTACAATGATCTCTTTACTAGTAGGTTGATCTGAATAGGCATAAGCATGATCTTCTTTTTCAATTTCAAGCTCCTGCTGAATTGAGTCTTCTTTAATTTCCTTTTCAACAAGATCTTTACAGAGCTCATCGCAAGAATAACACTCTACAGTCCGTTGGATACAAGATTCAAACTATTGACAACAATCATCAAGAAGTAGTTCATGTGAAAAATACCTTTTGCAACGTTTATTGAATACGGCATGGAAATCTCTCAAGGAAAATATGTTGGAAGCAGGAAGAGAAAAATGCCATTCTTGTGCATTTACTTCTAGTGAATACATGAACATTTTAATTAATACATCTTCATTATGAATTCCTAGCTTATATATAACTTCATGAAATTTCAACAAATGTGCAGCTGGATTGTCATCTTTTTCCTCTCTAAACCGTGGAAGGAAATCTGCCCACTCGTTCATGATAGGTACCACATTTGGAAAGCATGGAATAGATGAAAAATTCAAAGGTGCAAACCTCCGAGCCACAATGGATTCCATGGACATTGACATTCTGAACCAGTGGAGTCACCAACAGATCCTTCCCAATGGAGTCGTCGGTGAAAAATTGTAGTCTTAACCATGTAACCAGCCCATGTTCACCATCAAAGACTGGGTCTACTGATGTTAATACCCAGGAAATATTTTTCTTCACTTCTGTCCCCGGCAATGGCACCAAATATGTTTGTGTTAGAAATTGTCCCTAGACTACAAAGGGGCAAGCTAGTACAATCTCAACAAAATGAACAGAAAATAGGGTTTGTTTTTATAATTTTGTGGTTTGAGGATTTCATATTCAAAGAAATAATCATTCATTCAGACAAAAAACAAACTAATATAGAAACTAAATCATGTAATGTATGAAAGAACTAAGATATTTAAGAGTTAAAAGATCAAACATAAGCCATCACATTCATAAAAACATTATTGGTTCATCCACAACACATGAGCACTCCATGAATAAAAACTTTAAGCAAGGAATGAAGTCACTAGTTGAGTGATCAAACTGATCAGAAACAAAACAGTCAACAATATAAAGTGGCTTATAAGTATATATTTCAATCTTAATATTCAAAACTTACATAAGAGTTGTGTGTATCAGTCTGAAAATGTATCCAAAGCTTTCAAATATATCTTCCTTGACACAAAAATCGAACCCTCTACATCTCAAGTTTCTTCCTTTTATCCTTTTACAAAGGTAGATTAGTTCCATAACTACCTTATAGGTCAAGATTTAAAGTAGTTACAACAATTAGTTACATTCTAACTCGAATCTTTAAAGACAATTAACTAAAAATAGCAAATCAGACTCTAGGAAATTTGGTGAATTTTCTGAAAAATGGGTCTCACAAACGCCTCCATATATCCCGATCTATTACACCTGTGAGAAAACTAAGAGAGGGTTTTTTAAATGAGACCATTATGAACAAAAACCTCTCTTTGTTTTTAAAAATTACTCTCCAATTATTCATAAGACGTGTCAAACATTCGTGACTAAAACAGTAAACTATTAAATATTTTAAACCTTGAAAAATAAGCCACAAAGATGAATTCGAATCTTCTAACTCATTCCAACTGTTGCAAATATGAGAAAGGTTTTTTTTAATGAGTCAGTTTTGGACAAAAACCTCTCTTGGTTTCATCAAATTCATCTCCATCGCCTCGTACTCTGTCCTCAATTTCAATGACCAAAACAGGGAAAAACAATGCAAAATTATGCATTTCTGCCCCAAATGAAATATTCAACTTCTTAAAAAATCAATTCTTCTTCCTCTTTAGTTCTATTTGCTACACCTGAGAATGAAAACAATGAAGTCGTTTCCTGTTCAACATTGGAATGATTTCTTGTTCTACTACCATTTCATGTTCTGCAATTTTTTCACATTCTTTGACTAGTACAGTTATCATTTCAGTCTCCTTCTATGTATCCATTTGAATCTCCTTTGAACTAAACTGAGCATTCTAAGCATTACTATTTCCATCTTCTTCTCCTATTCATCCTGCTTAATTATAAATCCTAACCAAGAAGTGGTCCCAATTCTGACCTTCCTTCTGCAAAAATGAACAAATTATCAACTTAATAAGTCCATGATGAAATAAAGACTGGTTTGAGCTGTCAACCTGACCCTTAACTTTGCTAGACATTTTTAGAAGGCTCTTAAACAAGAAGAAAGGTAAACTCATCTTTGATTGCTGAGTTAAGTACAGCAGAAACCTAATATGATACTTGAAAACTGAAACAAAACGACCCTCACAGGTGATGTAACTTTGGATTATCCCTATTACTTCTTTTCCACTCTAGTTTGAAATTTTTCAGATGCACACCCTTGCTCCAGTCTAACTCTCCAACTCCTGATATTAGGAATATACTAGGATCAAAGTTGAAAGGAGATTTTTTGAACCAGTATTCGCCCTCTGATGGCACACCGATTGCTTCAGCAACCAGGTATTCTATCAATTCGAATTTCAAGGTAGCAATGGTCACATTACTTTTAACAAGGTGTTGGGTGAAATCATGGGTTACCTTGACATTGAACCCTGTAATCTTCTCGAGAAACACAAACCATCCCACCGACTTGAAAATCATAGCACACTCAGGAAATTCCGCTGCCCAGGTGACGTCAGTTGGTTCAAACCGACTTAGCTCACCACTCCTGCCACTCTTGCCCATATTTTCAATGTACTCTACAACTTCGTTTCCCTATTATTATGCAATTGACTTAAAGGAGAGATTCTGCAAAATATTTGTGTCTTCAGCTACGAACTGGAAAATCCCCAAATCAGAGATCGTGGCATCTCAATACCCTAAAATTTTGGGATGGTAATCACCATATGTTTATACAAGTGTCATAATGAGGCGACCAGGTGTCTAGAAGCTCCTCTTCCATCATCAAATACATTGGCTATGTCCTGCCATCATAAATCCACTAGTTTTCGTCATTTTGGGATTCCTACAGCGCGCTAGAGTATTGAATTTGGGCCTTGCACTACGGGAATCACTCAATGTGCAATTTTGACATATAAACTCAAAGGTATAGGTTAGACCTTAGATAAAATTTTAGAAAATACCTAGGTAAGTATTTTAAAAGATTTTGAAATAAAATATAACATAAATAATCCACTATGAGTAAACAAATCAAAACCATAACTATAAAATAGATATTAGAAAACAATGAAAATGATTTGAAATTTAAAATGAAATAAAATGAAAAGAGAAAATAAAGTAGAGACATTGAAGAAAACACACAATAAAAAATAAGGACAATTTTAGTGTTAACAATAGGAATAGCTTGATAGATCTAATACCATGTGAAATTCAATTCACATCAGGATCTTAACAAGAAATTACACTATGTCATAAGAAAATCTCACACAACTAGTCAAAGACACAAAAATTATGCACAAGATGGAATTATGTATTAACTTCTCATGAACAAAATAATTCAGCCAACCTTCTGAAAGTGATAGGCTGTTGTTATAAAACATTACAATAGATATTCAAATGGATAAGGATGCGAAAAGATTCATTCCATCATCATACTTACTAAAAATATGCTCATCCCCCCTAGGTGGCAAGTATGCTTTTCAAATCTCTCCAAAAGCTCACGAATTGCTAAATTAGGGAATTGAAGGTGATTTATGATGAAAAACAATGCCAAATACGAAATTTGAGAAGAGGAAACATTTTGGAGTGTCATGGGTGCAAAAAACAAGTTTCCTAGGTGACTAGCTTTTCCCCATGGGGGAAAAAGCTATAAAAAAGCAGTAAAACTCAGAAATGCGCCTTTCCTAGTAAACTATTATCCATAATCTTTTGGAAGTGCACCCAAGTGGCCTAGGTAGCTTGTGGTCCACACCTTGGATGTATTTTGGTCCCCCCATGTTTCCTTGTGGTCCACACAAGGCAATTTCCTAGTCTATTACATAGTACTTAAACTTAGGAGATTAATTAATGCATCTAATGTAATCAAATGACATGGTAGAAAGATTTAATATTCCAACACTTGAAATATGATGGGTTTTGGTAAGGAACATGTAGAACTGGTACAATGGATACCTGAAACATCACATGGTATGGAATTCCTCGATTTAAGTGTGGATTTTATCGGCCAATAACTAGCATAAGTCAAACCTGGTGGTCATAAATCCCATATCTAGAGTTAGGGTAGCTAGGAAACCTAAGAGAGTATCATCTACTTCCTCATCATGCTTGTTAACACCCAGAATTTGTTCATTGGCTCATCTCCCTAGTCACATAACCCATTTGTCCACTTTTCCTACATTTTTGGCCTCCAAAACCCTAAGTCGGTAACCAAATGGGAAAAAAATAATTATTCCCCTCAAAAAACAACCAAATCCCTTCAAACAAGGTCAAAAACCCACAAAAGGGTCCAAAAATCTCCAAAAAGAAAAGAAAAAGGATAAAAAGTCAAAATAAAATAAATAAAAAGAGGGAAAATATCAAAAAACACTAGCCAATACTACTGGTTTCCCAAAACCATGGGCCAACACTCCACCAGCCAAAATTTCTATAAAAAGGTGATGGAGGCCCCCCATTTCATCATTGATCACTCTTCATACCCTTATGCTGTTGAATTCCCTACATCACTCTAGCCTACCCATTAGGGATTTTGTGCCCACCTAGTTGGATCTTGGCCAACCCATTGAGCATTTGGAGAAGAGCAAGGAACTCAGGAGACCTGGCACACTACTCCCGTACTGCTGCAAGGGCCCCCATCACCTCATCTTTGGAGGTAACCATTTTTGTAAACCCTAGTTTGCAATAAAATACAAAAATATTTCATGGGTTCTAATCTATCTATTATATTTTCTGTTGTTATTGGTTAGGTTTATTTTTCTATTATCATTTGCATTCATACAATAGTAGTTTTCATTTTTGTGTTTTTATCTTTATTTGAATCTATTACTCAGGGTTTCCTATCCCTTATTAGGTTCCCATTTGCACAGGCTGGTGTGAAAACACTAGCTACAATGCTCATAACCCAGAACATTATAGATTAGAGCCATGGCCCTTTTGGAGCTTTCTAAGAACATGGTGAATTTGTATGGAAGTGGGCCATTCAGGACTAAAATTCCCTCTTTCATATGCATGGCCAAAACGTGGTTCTTTTCTGAAATATTCAAGGCCTGGAATGAGATGGGTAGGGCATCATCATCTAGAGGCTGCATGGTTGGGTGGTTTGGAAGGCATAGCATTTTAACATGGGTATATTTGGAGATTATGCACAAGATGTTAAATTTTGAGCATTAATTCACAATACTCTAGGATCTTTGCTGAGAGAATAACATATACAGTATATCAATGCATGACAATCACAATAAGCATGACAATGTCACGTCCCCATTTTGACCCCCCCTTTTTTCACTAAATCATAAATGATGTAATTATTGTAACTTAATCATGGTGAGGAGCTCAAGGCCAAGGCCCCGCCATTGATTTGTCGTTTTATGTACCGAAAATTAAGAGATAGATGCCTATGGTTCTTGTGCTAGAAGGGCACGATGTAAATAAGACATCATGTAAATACGAATTTAATGAAAAAGAACCCACGACCGGCTACGCAATGCAACAAAAGAGACGGGGGCACGATCTTTACGAGGAAGAGGGAGGGAAATTATTCAAACCCTTGAGCCAATGGTATTAATCCATGTGTCAATGAGGAAACCCATAAACCACCAACTACCCATTTTGTCTCATGTACCCAATCATTTAATTCTTCCCAAGAAATTGGTTAAGGCAGTTAATGCCTTGGAAATGAAGAAGTATGGGCAAGCCATTTTCGTGCATGGGAAAGCCATCAACCTGGAAATTCATGTTTTTGCTTGTGGGGCAAGAAAACACCCACGAAATGGTGCCCAAAGCCATGGGGAATGGGCAGTCTTCACTCATTCACGCAGTTGGAGCTAGCGGGGTCTTTCCCTACACGTTTTTCATCCAAATCCTGCATTTCTCCATGCCTGGGAGTTCGTTTTTGCATATGCGGTAGCCTGGGAGAGGAGAGCCACGATTTGGGGACTGTATGGAGGTCGTTTTTGCCCCCGAATGTCCAAGGACGTTTTTCTAAAAATGGATTGGCTTCCCAGGGTTGTTCCCCATCTTCCCATTTCGTTTTTGTGGGTTCCCACGTTTTTCTGAGTGAGTTGAAACCCCATCTCATGCATCCCACTGTGGAAATCATTTTCCTCATGTCCAGTAATTGTGGTTTTGTTGTTCAGTGCATCCCGTTTTAGATTTGGACCTGTGAGCAGGGGCTTCAAGAGTGGAAGAGGACAGGTTTGGCTTGATGAGCCCAATGGTGTATCCCTAGCTCCATGGTTGAGCCACTAGCCTAGTAACTCACCTCTGCCCACCTCTTAGCAGCCTGAGAAACCCAACTGCTAGTTGGCTTGGCTGATTCTGGCATACCTTTGGCTATGTGAGAGCCTATTTCCCCTTTACCTTGTGGAGATCGTGCCCAGCTCGGGGGTGGCAGTGGTGCTGAGAGATTGAGGAGCACACTAGCCTACGGTTGGGTGGAACGTTGCAGTTGCATAGCCAGTTGTGTGGGACTACTTCTGTATAAGATAAGTATTCTCTTGTGTGTTAAATTGGCAATTATCATTGGATGTGCTATTGAATTTACTTCCGCTGAGCTTTTACAAGTTATGCATGTCCATATGATCTTTTATAATTCTGCAAAGGTCTTTATTTGGTTGTCACAGAAATCTTGAGTGTATGATTAGTTATCAACAACATTTTCTTAATTTCTGTTGTGTTTCTATTGCATGCCCTTATACATGTATTTGTATCAATGAGTTAATTTAATGGATATGGGGCTAATTGCTCGGTTTAACGTCACGATCCTCTCCACCTAGCTGGTAGGATGGGAGGGGACGTGACAGACAAGCATCACAATAATCAAAAGCATGAGAGACAAGAGACACAGAGTTTCTGTGGGGAAAACAATAAGGTGAAAAACCCCACAACTTCCTCAAAGATAGAGAGAGCAATGGAGAGCCACAAGGGGGAAAGCCCCCTTGACCCCCTTTCTTTTTCCCCCTCCTGTGTCTTTGATTGTGATTTGACGAATTGTCAGTATGGCATTCTTCCCACGTGCATGAAGTAATTTGTGAATTTCTGAGAATATAATGCAGTTGTGTAAAATGTGCAAAATGGGAGTGAAAGTTGTCATTTTTGAAAGGATGCAGTTCCTGCACCTGATGTCATAATGGAGCATGAATACAGGCATTGGAAAGCTTGTCCAGCAGGGAACAATGATGCATGACTAGAGATTGAAGGAGGTCTATATATATCATAGATATTTAGTGCAGAAGAGTGCCAGCGGCTGTTTGACGAACAAATTTTGTTGTCCATATGGGAAATTTCTACAATTGCAGGATATGGAAGAGGAATTCCATGTCACGATGAGGGGTCGAAAAGGGAAGAATTTCTTAAACCTCTGTTTGTTATCATACTTATAATTATGAAATTGTCATATGGCATAAAAATGTTAAAAATGTAAAGGATTACATAGATGTATATGCACTAGATGGCATCTTAACAAATTGCATAGTGCATATAGAAATACTTGTGCATAAATGGGATATTGCACATTGGTAGAATAATGAAGTCAGCATATGCAATAAACCACTAATGGAGAATATTGTGGTTGATAATCACTATTGATGTTGGTATTGGTTGTAGGACCAAAGATAACAAAGAGCATGGCTAAACGTTCTGAGGATGTTGTTGCATGAAGCCAACAACCTTATGCGGAAATGATGGCGCAACAAACCTATGATCACGAGGTTGGCAAAAGGACTCCGTAGCATTGGTAAGAGGCCAATTGGTCAGGTAACATCAAGTGGTGTAAACGACATCCATACAGGTAGTGGTTATTGGTGCATAAATTGCATGAATGTTGAAAGGGGATTCGGTAAGATCTCTTCAACTATGTTTGAGCTATGTTGAGCTAATTTGCATGTAATATTGAATATCGACTGGGGCCGTTAACCTACCAAGCTTGGTGAGGTGTGGGTAAGTGAAGAGGATGACCCTTACACCCTATGACTGTTTAGAAATCTCAATGCATCCATGCGAATTTATATCATGCCATGCGTATGATTGGTTATGTGCTTAATAACCCAAGCAAGTGAGGACTGGTGGTCCTAATTATGGTAATGCAGGTTATATGAGATAGTCATGTTTCGATCATAATATGCTTGAATGCATAGTACTCATGAAACAATGCAAGGTAGCATTGAGTAGATGTGCATTAAGAGATTTTATAAATCTTATGATGCATTGTATGAATGCATAGGGATGATGCATATGTCATTGCAAAATAAATAATGAATGAAATGATGAATTGATGATAAATCTAGGACCATTTTATGGGCTGTTATGAATGCAGAATAGTAAGTGCATGAAGATCCCAATCATGATCGATGGGCTGCTAGAATGCTCTGTGGAAGGACAGAGTTGTACGAATGATATGACTGTGAAATTTGATCTAGAGCTTATGAGAAGGAATCTCATGGTTGAGAGCTCTAAGTTCTGTTAGTAAGAACAGTTGTAAATATCAGATTTGTAATTGTTTCGGATTTGAAATTTTGCTAATAATTGCTAATGACTGTTTGGCTTATATGAAAATGTGTCAGGAGGACATGCTGTAAGGGGATGCTCCCGTATGGCAGCGGGCATAAGGCCATAACAGGCAGAGTGGTGTCACTTACAAGAGCCAAACAATATGAGGATAGCCTCATGGATAAGAAAACCAATTTATGTAGTAGACAGAATTGTAAATTCATATTGAATTTAATTATTAATGCTATTGATTGGTTATGGAACAATCATATTTGAAGCTTATTGCTAAATGTTGCTGACTGTTTGGCTATTTGATAAAGTGTGCCAGGATGACACATTACAGGAAGATCATGTGTGGTGGCCTGCAGAAGCCAAACTAGATAGGAAGGATTCCATGCTTTGGAAATGGGTTTCAGGTGAAACGCCATTGTCTCAACCAAACAGCATGTCGGTAAACCATGAAAGTGAGATGGTAAAGCTATGCCCAGAAGACATGTGATACACATATGCAAAATGAATGAGTATTCTGTGACCCTAGACAAGAACATGCATGTCTAAATTATTAGATTTAATATGCAGAGCATGTTTTATTATTTCATTATTGTTCCAGACTGCTTGAGTATGATTAGGGCCTACATGGCGCACATCAGAAAGGGGGTGCACACCTTTTCTGGTGCTGGGTCATGGTAGGGTTTTCAATATTGACTACACCCTAAGGGAATGGATGCATTCCTGGTGTTTCAATACTTGATAGTGAATGATATGAAATATGATCACAATTTTTGGGCAGTAATACTGATGATCCTGCTTATCCTTCTTGTGCTAACAGCTTACACAAATGCAACTTGGTGTTGCACGTAAGGGGCAAAGTGAAGAAGGGTGCTCAAAGAGGACTGTATGGGCAGTGGTAACCTTTCTACGCTCACACTAAAGGACACTAGAAGGGATGGATAGGCCTGAGGAGCTGTGTTGCAGAAAAGGGGTATCATCCTTGTGTAGTGTGAGTGGGTATTGTGGGGCCATGCTAGCCTGCAGTCAAGTGAGTCACCTATGGAGTTCCTGGAGGGAACCGCTGGTTGCACAAGAGAAGGATCCATGTAATCATATTATGTTGTTCATATTGCCTGATAAACCCAGTCGATGTACTGGCTCGGCAATGGTTGTTGTATGCCTAATAAACCCAGTCGGCGTACTGGCTTGGCATTGGTTATTTGGGAGTTGTGACGAATGGTTGTTGTATGCCTGATAAACCCAGTCGGCGTATTGGCTTGGCATTGGTTATTTGGGAGTTGTGACGAATGGTTGTTGTATGCCTGATAAACCCAGTCGGCGTACTGGCTTGGCATTGGTTATTTGGGAGTTGTGACGAATGGTTGCTGGATGCTTGATAAACCCAGTCGGCGTACTGGCTTAGCATACTGATTTTGAAATGCTTGATAAACCCAGTCGGCGTACTGGCTTAGCATACTGATTTTGAAATGCTTGATAAACCCAGTCGGCGTACTAGCTTAGCATACTGATTTTGAAATGCTTGATAAACCCAGTCGGCGTACTGGCTTAGCATAATGATTTTGAAATGCTTGATAAACCCAGTCGGCGTACTGGCTTAGCATACTGATTTTGAAATGCTTGATAAACCCAGTCGGCGTACTGGCTTAGCATACTGATTTTGAAATGCTTGATAAACCCAGTCGGTGTACTGGCTTAGCATACGGATTTTGAAATGCTTGATAAACCCAGTCGGCGTACTGGCTTAGCATACGGATTTTGAAATGCTTGATAAACCCAGTCAGCGTACTGGCTTAGCATACTGATTTTAGGGATGCCTGATAAACCCAGTCGGCGCACTGGCTTGGCATTGCCTATTCGGATGATGTTATGGAGCAGCATGTGTGCTGGCCAAGCATCCACCCCACAGGTGATCCAAGGCTTGTAAAGCAGAGAAGGAAACATGTGGAGTAACGAGGAAATGCCCAATACAGGAAGCAGGGACCCTGAAAGAACTGAAAGCTGCTTGGTAAATCCAGAAAGTGGCTGGTTGAGCATTGATTAATTGATGTTGAGAAGTAGCCTGCGTGCTATCCCAACATTCGTTATTGTAACCATAGGAGATCCAAGGCCTATAGAGAAAAGAAGGGTCCTATGGAATAAAGTGAAGACATCCAACGCAGGTATTGTTGGAAGCAAGAACCTTGAAGCATCTTAAGGATGCCTGTGGACATGTAACCACCCTAAAGAGCTCAGCATGAGCAGTAATGAAAGATGGGGCTAGTGGAGCTGTGTGAGTCCTAGCGGCCAAGAGTTAGACCAACCAAGTGGAGGAACTCCAGGGTTGAGAGGTCTAGAATAAACCATAGACACTACGTGTCATAGCCAAAAGAGAAGGTCAAGCATTCACGTTGAAGTGAAAGAGGACAGGAGCAGGAAAACCACAGTGGTGGTGTGGGTTCCAGAATGGAACAAGACCAAGAGGAGAAACTCTTACTGCTCTCTCTCTCTTTCCCTTTTTATTGATGCAATTATAGAATTAGAAAAATGCTGAATGCATGCATGACTGAAAGTAAAAATGTGTTTATTTGATTAAAGTGAATTGTGAATGCTAAGTAATGAATTCCCTGTGAATGGATAAACATGAAGGAATTCATGTGTATGTTGGGCAAACATAAAAAGTGTGGGAGTCTCATGAGTAAAGCATGGACTATCCATGTCAACTGGGGAAAAACCATTGACTGATTTTTAATGTTTTGGGTTATGCTTGACCTAACGAGAATTGTAATGATGAATTTCACAGGTGAAATTGAATCAATTGGTTGCAGTCGGTACAGGTAGGTGTGCTAGTGAGCAAAGTGTGGTCAGTTGTTTCCATTGACCATGGCGGCAGACCAAGGGCTATTAGGATTGGCTGGAAGTCTTCTTCAAACAATTGCCAAGACCCAAGAAAATCTTGGAGAGATGCTCAAGATGCAAAAGCAGCAGCACAAGATGAACCACAAGGTCTTGCAGGACTCTATTCGTCTGCAGAAAGAGGTAAAGAGCATTATGAAAGCAATCAGCAAGGGAAAGAAAAGTGTATCAGTGAAGAATCATTCATCCAATCGTCCGATTAAGAAACGCTCCAGGTGGGAAGACTCAAAGGAAGTTGAGCAGATAAAGATGAAGCAACACGTGAAGTGTTGGAATTGTGAGGGGGATCATTACCTCCGCAACTGCCCAACAAGAGAACCTCAAGAGGGTAGCAGCCATAAAGTTTTCAGACTTATGGATGAGCTAGAAGATCCGAATCAGCAGGAGCAGCTCATGAAGATCAAAGGACTTGGTCCTGAAAGTTCAATGTAAAGAACAGAATGCAGGGCAAATCTGCAAAGTTTTTGTGAATTTTGGACATATGTAAGTGGGTATTTATTTTCCAAAGTGTTGGAACACCGAGGACGGTGTTATTCCAAGGGGAGGGGTATGTCACGTCCCCATTTTGACCCCCCCTTTTTTCACTAAATCGTAAATGATGTAATTATTGTAACTTAATCATGGTGAGGAGCTCAAGGCCAAGGCCCCGCCATTGATTTGTCGTTTTATGTACCGAAAATTAAGAGATAGATGCCTATGGTTCTTGTGCTAGAAGGGCACGATCTAAATAAGACATCATGTAAATACGAATTTAATGAAAAAGAACCCACGACCGGCTACGCAATGCAACAAAAGAGACGGGGGCACGATCTTTACGAGGAAGAGGGAGGGAAATTATTCAAACCCTTGAGCCAATGGTATTAATCCATGTGTCAATGAGGAAACCCATAAACCACCAGCTACCCATTTTGTCTCATGTACCCAATCATTTAATTCTTCCCAAGAAATTGGTTAAGGCAGTTAATGCCTTGGAAATGAAGAAGTATGGGCAAGCCATTTTCGTGCATGGGCAAGCCATCAACCTGGAAATTCGTGTTTTTGCTTGTGGGGCAAGAAAACACCCACGAAATGGTGCCCAAAGCCATGGGGAATGGGAAGTCTTCACTCATTCACGCAGTTGGAGCTAGCGGGGTCTTTCCCTACACGTTTTTCATCCAAATCCTGCATTTCTCCATGCCTGGGAGTTCGTTTTTGCATATGCGGTAGCCTGGGAGAGGAGAGCCACGATTTGGGGACTGTATGGAGGTCGTTTTTGCCCCAGAATGTCCAAGGACGTTTTTCTAAAAACGGATTGGCTTCCCAGGGTTGTTCCCCATCTTCCCATTTCGTTTTTGTGGGTTCCCACGTTTTTCTAAGTGAGTTGAAACCCCATCTCATGCATCCCACTGTGGAAATCATTTTCCTCATGCCCAGTAATTGTGGTTTTGTTTTTCAGTGCATCCCGTTTTAGATTTGGACCTGTGAGCAGGGGCTTCAAGAGTGGAAGAGGACAGGTTTGGCTTGATGAGCCCAATGGTGTATCCCTAGCTCCATGGTTGAGCCACTAGCCTAGTAACTCACCTCTGCCCACCTCTTAGCAGCCTGAGAAACCCAACTGCTAGTTGGCTTGGCTGATTCTGGCATACCTTTGGCTATGTGAGAGCCTATTTCCCCTTTACCTTGTGGAGATCGTGCCCAGCTCGAGGGTGGCAGTGGTGCTGAGAGATTGAGGAGCACACTGGCCTACGGTTGGGTGGAACGTTGCAGTTGCATAGCCAGTTGTGTGGGACTACTTCTGTATAAGATAAGTATTCTCTTGTGTGTTAAATTGGCAATTATCATTGGATGTGCTATTGAATTTACTTCCGCTGAGCTTTTACAAGTTATGCATGTCCATATGATCTTTTATAATTCTGCAAAGGTCTTTATTTGGCTGTCACAGAAATCTTGAGTGTATGATTAGATATCAACAACATTTTCTTAATTTCTGTTGTGTTTCTATTGCATGCCCTTATACATGTATTTGTATCAATGAGTTAATTTAATGGATATGGGGCTAATTGCTCGGTTTAACGTCACGATCCTCTCCACCTAGCTGGTAGGATGGGAGGGGACGTGACAGACAAGCATCACAATAATCAAAAGCATGAGAGACAAGAGACACAGAGTTTCTGTGGGGAAAACAATAAGGTGAAAAACCCCACAACTTCCTCAAAGATAGAGAGAGCAATGGCTCAACCAAAGTACAACCAAAATACACTGAGATAGTCTCCTAATAGTAGATGATCCTCCTCCTCACTAGTGCGCCACTTACTGAGTGAGAGTGAGATACTTTTCCGAATGATCTAAATAGAGATCACCTGATCTCTATTTATACTAATCTGTTTTCCCAGTGACCTTATGGGGCCGACTTGTCTAGCTAGGTACATCCACATTATAATATATATTTCAGGGCCAACCCCACACATGGTGGTCTAATAACCCATCGGCAAGTACACACACTTGCGACACTTGTCAATCCACATGACGACACTTCCTTATGGAGGAATGACACATGTCTTATAAGGGTACAATAAATATATATAGAATACACAGATGAAATACATTCCGAAGTTACATATACATCAACACTCCCTCTTAACTAGGAAGGTATTTCTTGACACAGATCTGCTAGACAAGTCTTCTTCTCGGGATCATCGTCATCGATGCATCGTCATCATCATCGTCACTGCTGTTGCTATCTCAACCAATATCTGACTCTACTCGTCATAGGAAGTTCTACAAAGCCAGTCCTTTTTCATACTGGATGTAGGCCCACCACCTGCAGGTCTTCATCATCACTGGCCATACTGTGGAAATCTCAGGACTTATTACGTGCGTCACAAAACCTTAAAAGAGTCTCTTGACTAGCAAGAACTCTAAAGAGCATCTGAGGCCTTTTTCATCCTGTCCAGATCTCCAAGACTTATTACATGTGACCCCACCACAAAACCTCGAAAGAGAATCCCAGGACTGATTACGAGCACAAGGCTCAACCTATCAGATCTCCTAGGACACAAATTACATGTGGTCACCACAAAACCTTGAAAGAGCATCCCAGGACTGATTACGAGCACAAGGCTCAACCTATCGGATCTCCCAGGGCACAAATTACATGTGGTCATGGAAAAACCTCGAAAGAGCATCCCAGGACTGATTACGAGCACACGGCTTAACCTATCGGATCTCCCAGGGCACAAATTACATGCCATAGGACAAAACCTCGAAAGAGCATCTGCCAGATATCCCAGGGCACAAATTACATGCCATAGGCAAAACCTTGAAATACTATCTGCAGATCTCCCAGGGCACAAATTATATGTCCTCCCAAGCAAAACCTTGAAAGAGCATTTGCCAGATGTCCCAAAGTATGAATTACATGCCATAGGCAAAACCTCAAAAGACCATCTGCAAATCTCCCAGGGCACAAATTACATGCTTATCTGCACAACCTGTTCCACGGCCACAGAGTATCAACCTGATACTCACCATACATCATCCTGACGTACACATGATCATCCTGATCATCACTGCAACATCTTGCTGCATGTCATCTGGAGCAACATCCTGAAGCTCATCATCCATGATCATCCTGATCGTATAATGCATCTACCTGATGTATACCAAGTATCTACCTGATAAATATCATCATACATGATCCACCTGATCATACAGTGTATCCTCCTGATACAAATACAAATACATGATACATATCACCATACATGATCCACCTGATCATACAATGTATCCACCTGATACATATACATATACATGGTCCAAGCATCCAACATGATGCTTATACAAAATACATACACATGATCCAACCGATCATATCCAACACCAACATGATGCATACATACATACATAAAAATGATCCAACTGATCATATCCAGCATCCAACATGATGCGTACATACATATATAAAAAATGATCCAACTGATCATATCCAGCATCTAACATGATGCGTACATACATATATATAAAAAAATGATCCAACTGATCATATCCAAGCAGAAACCAGAACATCATCCTGATGCTCGTCATCCAGCGCTTACATCCACAGCCATGTGAAGGATCCTCCTTCCAACATGCTTGGAATGGCTTCAGCAAATGTGTCCATCACTTCTTCCTCGAAGTGTCCTCGATCTGAAGAACGCCAAGCCTCTCTCTGAAGTACTCGAACTTCACCCTGGTTAGTGGCTTCATCAGCACATCTGCAATCTGCTCGTCCGTCGCAACATACAGGAGCTTCACAGCTCCTCTCTGCACCATATCCCTGATATAGTGATATTTGATCTCTATGTGTTTCGACCTGTCATGAAACATTGGATTCTCGGACAACTTCACACAACTTTGGTTATCACAGAAGATACTAGTAGCATCCAACGGGAGATCAAATAACTCAGACAGTAGCTTCCGTAGCCATACTTCCTCACAACTAGTTGAACAGGCTACAACATACTCTGCCTCAACTATACTCAGTGCTACGAAGGACTACTTTCTGCTAAACTAAGAGATCACACCTGATCCCATACTGAAGCAGCACCCAGATGTGCTCTTCCTATCTGCAGCACTACCAGCCCAATCTGAATCAACATAACCCTGCAGGTTAAACTTTTGATTCACCTCATACTTGAGCCCATAATCCACTGTACCCTTCAGGTACCTCAGAACATGCTTTACAGCACCCAGATGAACACTCCTCGGATCTGTCAGGAACTGAATCAATGTGTTCACTGCAAAACAAATATCTGGTCTCGTGTTCGTTAGGTACATCAAGGACCCAATCATCTGACGATACATAGAGACATCAACCGGCTCAGATGAAGCATCACATAGAAGCTTCAGATTCGATTCCATAGGTGTGGCCATGGCCTTGCAATCCATCATCCTGAATCTCTTTAGGATATCTACTGTCTACTTCCCTTGACCAAGGAAAATCCCACCTGCACTTTGCCACACCTCCATACCTAGGAAATAATGCATCCTTCCCAAATCTTTCATATCGAACTTATCAGCAAGCTTCCTCTTCGTATCTGCAATCAATCTGCCATCTCCTATTACAAATAAGTCATCCACATACAGGAGTAGAACCACAGGATTCCCTTCCTCAACCTTGTAATAAAGGTTGGAATCCGCTTTACTCTTGGTAAAGCCCAAACTAGATAAGAAACTGTCCATCCTACCATACCAGGTTCTGGGAGCTTGTTTCAAGCCATACAAGACTTTCTTCAATCTGCACACATATGACTACCTGTCATGTATTTCAAAACCGAGTGGATGCTCTACATATACTTCCTCTTCAACTACACCATTCAAGAAAGTAGTCTTGACATCCATCTGGTGTATTTTCCATTTCATCGCTGCAGCCAGGGCAAGTACTGTTCTGATGGAAGTATACCTGGCTACAGGTGCAAAAGTTTCTTCATAATCTATTCCCTCTTTCTGAGAGAAGCCACGATCTACAAATCTTTCCTTGTATTTCTCTACACTACCATCTGCAGCATGCTTGATTTTGTAGATCCATTTGGAAGTCACAACAGACTTCTCTTTAGGTCTTGGGACAACATCCCAAACATCATTCTTCATTGTTGATTGGTATTCCTCAACCATGGCATCCTTCCATTCTTTCTTTTCCGCTTCTTCTTCATAACTGGAAGGCTCTTTGTTCATAATGTCACAGAGTAAAGCAACATAGCTAGTATGTGATCTGGTTCTCTTCTTTGCTCTGTGTTCTTCTTCTGGAATGCCAAATCTTTCTGCATCTTGAATGAGCTCTCTAGCCCATGCAGGTTTCCTCTTGTGAGAGTTATCCTCACAGGGTGGATCTACAGGTTCTTACGGATCTTCAAACTCACGAACAACTTCTGGAACTGCTTCAGTCATGGTAGTGTCTTGAAATCTAATTTCCTTAGGTTCTTCATAAACTTCGATAGGTGCCTTCCTTGATTTGATGAATGCTGAGTTTTCATCAAATGTTACATTCCTGCTGACATCAATCTTCTTGAACCTTGGAAACTATATTCTGTAAGCCTTCGAGCTTTCACTGTAACCCACAAATATACCCTTCTTTCCTAAAGGATCTAGTTTAGTCCTCTTTTCCTTTGGAACATGAGTGTGTACTGGACAACCAAATATTCTGAGATGACTGACTTCAGGTTTCTTACCATAAAAGACCTCTTCTGGTGTCTTGTTGTCCAATATCTTGTGGGGTGTTCTGTTCTGCACATATACAGTTGTTCTAGATGCTTCTGCCCATAGATGCATAGGTAGATCCTGGTCATGCAGCATTGCCCTTGCTGCTTCCATGATAGTTCTGTTCTTCCTTTCTGCAACTCCATTATGTTGAGGATTATAAGGAGCAGTCAACTCCCTCTTAATCCCTGAATCACTACAAAGCTTCTTGAAGTCACCTAAGGTGAATTCTCCACCATTGTCGGATCTGAATGTTTTGATCTTCTTGTCGGTTTGATTCTCCATCAAGGTTTTGAATTCCTTGAATTTATCAAACACCTCATCTTTGTACTTCAAGAAGTATACCCAAGTATTCCTGGAGAAGTCATCAATAAATGAGACAAAGTAAACATACCCACTCAGAGAACTGGATGACATAGGACCACATACATCTGAGTGGATGATTTCTAGGATGTCTTTTGCCTTGCTTTCACTGCTTGGGAAAGCCTTCTTAATGTTCTTACCTTTTGCACATTATTTGCAAACACCTTCATGTTTGGTCTTGATTTTAGGAAGACCCTCTACAGCCTTGCTTGCAATTGGAAGTGCTCTATAGTGCATATGAGAAAATATTCTATGCCAAAGTTCACTTGGCTCCATGGATTCATGTACCATGGCATGTTCAGGTTGTCCCTTCAATTTATACAAACCTCCCTCTTGCTCTCCAATCACTACTGCATCATCTATGTTCTTTCCCTTTCGCCACATTAGGACTTGGCCATCCACAAATGCAACCCTCATACCTTTTGCATCCAATGCAGAGATGGAGAGTAAGTTCTTCTTGAGCCCAGGTACAAAAAGGACTTCTTTCATCTTCAAAGATTTTCCTGAATCTAGGTTGTAGGAGGCTTCACCACTTCCTTTGATTGGGTATTGATAATCATCCCCAAGTTTCACCTTATGGGGTGATTCATGTTCAGATAGATTCACAAAAGATTCCTTAAACCTAGTCATGTGTTTGGAAGCCCCACTGTCAATCAACCAATCATTACAACCATGGGAGATAGTACCTATGAGAGCAAAAAATAGAACATATTCTTCTTCACTTGATGAGTCATCATCACTATTACTTTCTGCCCTATCCTTCTTCTTTGGGGGTTCATCATCTTCGGCAACATGAGCATGATATCTTCTTTTGTTATTCTTCTTCTTATTATTGAAGTTGTTGTTGTTGTCTTTCTTCTTCTTGGGACAATCTGAAGCAAAGTGTCCCTTCTCATTGTAGTTGAAGCATCTGAGATATTTCTTATCTTTATGATAATGGTGGTGTGAGGATCTTCTGTTATGAGATGATTCCTTCTTGGACTTGCCTTTCCTGGCATGTGCTGTGAGAGCTTGATCTTCATTTCCCATCTTTTCTTCTCGGGCCACAAGCCTAGCTTCTTCTTGAGAGCATTCTTCCCGTAATCTGTTGAAGGAGATCAACTTCTTCCTTGCACAAATTCCTTGAATGATGGAATCCCATGACCTGGGTAGGCCATTTAGAGTGGTCATCACCACTTCACCATTCTCCACCATTTCATCCACTGCTTCTAGTTGTTCCTTGATCTGGGATACCCTAGAAAAATAAGATTGAATGGTTTCTCCATTCTGAAACTTTACTCCTTTCAATTGGTTCTGCAGGGTCATCTTCTGATTTATGTTCTTCCCTTCAAATAGCTTGGTCAAAGAGTCAAATATCTCCTTGGGTATATTTAGAGAGGACACATGGGGTATGAGATGGTCTTTAATGGAATCAGCAATGATTTTCTTTGCCTTGACCAAGTTCTTCTTATGCAATACCTTGGCCTCTTCATCCTCTGGGATAGGGATGTCTTCTTTCACATATGAGTCCAACTCATTCTCTTCCAGGATTAACCCAATCCTATACTTCCAAGCTCAGAAGTTATCAGCTCCTCCAAGCTTATCCTCAAGCTTGGTGTGGTGAGACATCTTAAAGAGTACTTCAAATGGAAATAGAAAATATTTAGATCTTACCACTTGAAATGCTGAAAACTGGATCTGGTCCCGGATTAGGGTTTGTCGAAAAAACCCTAAAAATTCAAAACGTGAATTTCAATTTTTTGAAAGGATAGAAAGATGCACCTTGATGAGTTGAATAGCCTGGTGTATTCAGAATTTGAGATCAACAAAGTTTTACCCTTCATATTTGCCTTTTTGTCCTCCCGGGTTCACTAAGGAGAGCCCTGAATTAGGGTTTGAGTTTCCTGGAGATCTACCCAACCAAAAATCTCGATCCAAAGCTCTAAACTTCGATTTTTGCAAGGAGCTTCCAGCTATGTCTTCAGATTTCAGAAATTCCTATTTTTATGGAAACCCTAAGTTTTAGGGCCAAATCTGAAAATGCTCAGAATTGAATTCTGATTGGACAGATAGATGCACCTTGATGAGTAGAGTCAATCTACTATACTGCTTTTCCAAAATCTGTGGAGAGAAACCCAATAAACAAGAAACTCAAGTTTTCGTCATTGCAAAATGTCTTCTTCTCAGGTTAGCTCTAATACCATGTTAAATTTTGAGCATTAATTCACAATACTCTAGGATCTTTGCTGAGAGAATAACATATACAGTATATCAATGCATGAAAATCACAATAAGCATGGCAAACATCACAAGAATCAAAAGCATGAGAGACAAGAGACACAAAGTTTCTGTGGGGAAAACCCTAAGGTGAAAAACCCCACAACTTCCTCAGAGATAGAGAGAGCAATGGCTCAACCAAAGTACAACCAAAATACACTGAGATAGTCTCCCAATAGTAGATGATCCTCCTCCTCACTAGTGCGCCACTTTCTGAGTGAGAGTGAGATACTTTTCCGAGTGATCTAAATAGAGATCACCTGATCTCTATTTATACTAATCTATTTGCCCAGTGACCTTATGGGGCCGACTTGTCTAGATAGGTACATCCACATTATAATATATATTTCAAGGCCGACCCCACACATGGTGGTCTAATAACCCATCGGCAAGTACACACACTTGCGACACTTGTCAATCCACATGACGACACTTCCTTATAGAGGAATGACACATCTCTTATAAGGGTACAATAAATATATATAAAATACATAGATGAAATACATTACGAAGTTACATATACATCAACACAAGAATATAGATCCATTGGAGGAGAACATAGCTCACTTATCAGTAGAGAAATTGGTTGCACACCAGGTGTTAAATTTAGGGAAGTGGGAATATTTTGGGAAAATTGCCTTGGAAAGATTGGCCTCCCAAATGTGACAGGGGTCCTGGCTTGAAGCATGATTGGTTTTGGCTTCGGCTATCAAGTGTTTCAATTCTAGGTAGGAGGTAACAGTGTCAAATATGTCATCCTCATGATCAATCAAGATCATTAGTGGTGCTTATCTTTCCTTTATCCTTTGGTGGCTTCACCTTGGATGAGGATGCCATCATAACTTCAATTTTATTGTGTGATAATGCGGTAACAATGATAGTGAAAGAAAATTACCAGTTTGGACGATAACCATGTTGGAAGGTGATTACTCATGCTTGAGACCTATGGTGTAGAGGTGGTGTGATGTTTATTCTTTCAGGGAGCCAAATCACCATTATCTAGATGAATTCTCCTTTTAACAATCAAATTTTGAAATTGCCAGGTGGCATGCAATTATTGGGGGGGGAATTATGTGATGTCACCTAACGTCATCTAGGCATAGGGGCCATGTGTGAGTTATGGCTTAGTACACATGGATATTACTTATCCTAGGAGCCATCAAGGGGAGGGTTTAATGGATAGTAATGTTGATACACATGTGTCACCCTGGAGGGAAACCACAAGGCTTCTAGCTATCAGTGGGTTAGGTGCTAGTAGGAATGTAGTAGTGTATTAGTGGAAGGTGGTATGGGGAAAGCATATTTTGGAGCCATTTCTAATGGTTGGGAGCCAAGTACCATAGTGGTTTCCCCAAATGTCTCGAATGGACCTCGTTAATCTTTTTTCACTTTGTCAAGGTGCTATCATCTTCAGTCATTAATCTAGCAACCCAGTAGTAAATATTCTCATCAAATAGTTTTAGCATATTTAACATAGATATTGGTCATCACCCTTGATATTTAAGATTAGCTCTTGCTTCTCCTCTATCTCCTTTGTTCTAACATGGGGTGATTTTCCATATCCCATGGTCTTGATCCCATGGTCATCAAATGTGTGGCGTCTAATGCTCAAGCGCTTCCATTTGGCACTCCTTCATCCTCCCTTCTAGCACCTAGGTGCTTCTCCTCTTGTAATTCCCTTTGATATCTCCTTTAATTCCTTGGGTCTAAGATATTACTGTTACTAACAAGTACCTAACATGGAAGCTAATTGTCGAGAGCCATTTATTTTTTGCATTAGTTTCACCAAGTTCTGTTATCGAGGCTATTAGAGAATAATTATCCCCTCCATAGCATCAATTTATAACCTAGGGGCTTAAATCATGATCTCATGATTCCAATGGTCCAAATTCCATTCAATTTGACTATTTAAGCCACTAAAGAGTTTCCTCCCTGGATTTAAGGGAGCAATATGTTATTTCTAGATCATGTAAGTGATCCTTGGGTCTATTTTTTGTAGTTGAGGGTGCATTCCTTTATTTAGAGCTTCTTTTCCCTGAATTTAGGGTCCTACACTACTTGTTATAGTTTTGGAGTGAATCTAGGGGTTTGACACCACTAATCAAGGACTCCAGGGACCTCTCTTTGCTATTTTGAGACAACAGACCCCTCCTTGAGTCATTGTAGCAAGATTCCTCACTTGCATGAGTTGATCATGCAGTTTCCCCTTGATTTTAGGTGTCTAAGTTCACTTACGTTATTTATGAGGTTATTAAGTCACCTCTGAGATGTTGAATGGCTAACACTAGGTTTTCATGCACTCCGATTCGAATTGCCTCTCTTGCCAATTTGAATTTCCATATTGTAATAATTGATTCACCCTTGTATAGACAATGGAATATTGTTTTTATGAAAGATATTTGTACATGTTCTTTGTTGTGTTAATGAATGTCATGATTTTTGTCACTTAATTACTTGCAAATTGTATTACTACTTTATTTAGTTTCTAAATATTGTGCTCCAACCTCTTATAAAAGAAACCCCTCTACAGCTATACAAATAAACCAATATTCTTCCCCCTCGGTTTGCACAACGCCAAGAATGAAACACTTCTTTGTAAATAGTCCCTTAGGATTCCCTTCTAGTTCTCTAGCACAAGATAACTAGGGAAGCTCTCTGCCATGACTCTACAATTCTAATTTATAGGCCCGATTTTCCTCTCACAACAACACAATAATCATTATCAAAAGTAAATTGGGCATAGCATAAGCTTGCATGAAAGTACACTTAATCCATGGAATAATCATCATTTTCTTTCTCCTCCTACTGCAACCATTCATACAACCAATAATATTTCTATATGCTTGAATTCCTAACTTTATATTTGCATGTTAGTCACTCCCCATGTGGTATTAATTAGGAATGCATATTTTACCTCCAATCCCAATTAGGATAATATAAAACAAAGGTTACTAATCAATGATTTGATAATAAAGGGTGTTTAAGGACTTAATGTTAAGTCATTAATTAATTTTCCCCCGGTTTAACCCCCTTAAGAAACCTACAAGCCCCACTTTCACTTCCCCCACTTGTGGAATCATAGGTCCTCCATCTATTTTCCATCCTTCTTCATGTGCAGCCATTAGGGTCTTTAATATTTTATATTTCAAATCAATGTACGTTTTTATAATATCTTTGGTCATTCTTTACCTAGACCATATATGTTCATTTTATAGCCACTTTATCATTAATATACATTTATATTCTGAGGTATTATATAATTCCCCTCACCCCCTCCCCCCTTAAATTTGCACCATCCTCAGTACATATCAATATTGTATGCAATAACAAAACTTTACATCAAAATTTAAAAATGTATGTGGGTATGTCTTCCACATGGCATCCTCAAGTTCCCATGTTGCTTCCTCAAGAAAGTAATGGTTTCATTGGACCTTTACCTATCATATTGCTGTGTTCTAAAGCAATGTGACCTTTTCTAGGATGCATACAACACCATGATAAGTCATATGATAGGGGTGAGAGATATCGTTGATTGTAATTAATATTACATTACCCTTCTTATATTTTATTATAGCGTTGGGTGGGTTTTCTGTTAGAGTGTTTCCAGATAAAAATTTGGAGAATTAAATCCAATTTTTTTTCCTTGAAAAAAAAGCGTAATTTTATTTCATCTTGCGAGTACAAAATTACATTGGATCTTCTTCACTCTTGAAGAGTGTATATGCTGCTAAGCAGTACCAATAAATGTAGAATAAACTACTTCGAACATTCGGCTTTAAACAAATAAGAAAAACTCAAATACTAAGGTACCTCAGATAAAAAATACAGCTAAAGACCTTATTATGGGCAACCATGAATGGTTCTACAAGGAAAAACCAGCATAAAATGCCATAGGTGAAAGGCGAAAGAAACATGAGAGAAAACGTTTCCAAAAACCTCGAATAAGAAGCAGAGCCACTAGCATCTGCAGAAACAAAACCCCAACTCGCCAAATGGATGTCTCTCCTCGGCAGCCCACATGGGAAACAACTCCTAGATCCACCACCGAGAAGAGGTCGTCGCCGCCATCCAGCGAACACAGGGACTGAAACCCCATCGCGTGCTTACCTTAGCAAAAATCGTCGTCCGCAAAAGGCCGCCGCCATCCTTCGAACGAACCCAGGGCAATGAAACCCCATCGCGCGTCCTCCTCATCCGATCCGTCGTCTGCATAGAGGAGCCTGGATCCCATTGCTGCCACTGTCGTCCTCCAGCCAAAGACGCCTCACCCCGTAGCTACATCCCACTGCATAGATTCCACCGCCGCCGCCGCTGGGGAGCCGAAGAAGCTCGCTACCCAACAGGTCGTCGCGCCAACGTGCCGCCAATCGATCCAAAGCGGAAAGGAAACCCTACAGTCGGCCAAGACAGGTAGCAGACTCATGGGAGAAGGAGAAGAGCGTCCATGGAAGAATCCATGGCCACCAAAAACTTATGTAGCTGCCTATCAAAACCATAGTTGCAGTGCTCTCCCTCAGTTAAAAATAATACCAGAATTGCATCCAATTATAAGTGTGATATGTGAAATATTTAATATTCCATTGGTTGTAGCTTGGTTAGTTGGGAGGAATGATTTTTAGCCTCCCCAACCAAGTTCATTTTTTGTAAGTGGCATGTTGTGCTATTATATGAATATATTGTTGTATCTCTTGATGAGCACCTGATTGTATACCTTATGATCTAAAAAATATGGTTTTCCAATGTGAATAAAAATACATAATATGCAAATTTATGGTAGTGAATAGTCGTTTGGGTCTTTTTCACTAGTAAAAGGGAATACTAAAAAATATGATATAGGAAAAAAAAATCCATCAAATACTTAATCTTGTCATGTGAGAATAAAATTACACTAAATACATATCTTTAGAAATCCAATTATAAACTTCATTGGTAATATATTTTAGATGTAACCATTAACAGGGGGATTATTTATGTATTAACAATAAAATTACCACTTTCTATTTTTTTACAAGCATTACTCAAAGGAGGCCAATTTTATTGAAACAAAAACCATCACCATTCCATACAAAAGGATGATATTAAAACTTGTATAATTTAGAGAGGGAATATGTTCAAACTCGCCTTCAAACTAGAGAATCATCATTTGACATGGGTTCTACATCTCATTTGAATATTATTTTATTTGTGTTCTGCCATAAGTCATTAATTACATCTTCATTTTGTTATTATAATTTTTAAGTTAAACTTATTATTGCATTCATCTTATTCTATATGCATATTTAGTTTGAGTGGTGCAACAAGGTGTTGATCACTTTTTCCTATGAGAAAATGATGAATGTTGAGGGAAGTCCTGTGGGAAAATGAGAGATTCTCCATTCATTTTTATATAGGTGGTACTTGAATATTTATGATAAAATTGTGTGATAAAATCAATACCAAGCATAATCTAAAACATGATAATTAACAATGGCTAACATACACACCACACAAAGATTTACCCTAGAAACCCAAAACTAGGAAAACCAACATTCCTAAAAGTTTCTCCACTCTATATCTCATTGTTTTATCTTCTTTGTTCAAAATACAATATTATATCATCCAAAAAATCTAATCCATTAACCCAAATTATATTACAACCTTAATTCCTTAACCATAATTAGTTTATAATGGGTCAAAAAGGTTAAAAATGGACCAAAAATGGACCCAAAAAAATTATTTCAAGGACTGAGACACCCTTTGATTTGAGAACCTACAAAGAGTATGACACATGTCCAACATCATCCTACTTTTTGTATTCTTTGAAACAAGGGGGAAAACATGAAGCATTCATGAAATCAGCTACTAAGGGAAGCAATTCCCATTAATTCACTACACCAAGAGACATTTTCAATACTAATAGACCTTGTCAATGAATCTGCAAATTTATTCACTGTATCAACCTTCTCCCACAATACTTTGTTTCATTCAACCATGTATATTAAAAAATGGTACTATATATCAATATGATTTGTCTTGGAATGATAAGTAGGATTATTTGCCAGGAAAACTATACTTGACCTGACACAACCTATTCTTATTGATTTATGAACAAAACCAATACCTGAACACAATATTTGCAACCATATGTATTCCTTAATTCCATGAGTGGTTACCATGTATTCATGTTTTGTAGTTGAAAATGAAACTGCACCCTACCTATTACTCATCTAACTAATTCTCCATCAAATAAGTTAAAAACATAACCACTTGTAGATCGCCTGCAGTCAAGATATCTAGCCTAGTTTGTATCAAAGAAATATTGTCTGTATATCTCCCTTTGAGGTCCAAGTCTTCCTCGATAGTACATTGCACAATCTAAAGTTCCACACAAATATATGAAGACCATCTTTGCTATTGTTCAATGTTCCTTCCCTAGTTTTGGCATATACTTGCTCAAAACTCCCACTGCATGGGAAATATCTAGTCTAGTACATACAATGGTATATATTAGAATTCCAACACTATCATAGGGAATATGTCACATGTCTTCTACCTCTTCTTGAGTCTTCATACATTTATCTATAGATAACATTGCACCTATAGTTGGAATAGGAACCTTTATCGGTTTACATTCATGCATATTAAACCTCTTCAATACTATCACAACATATTTCCTCTAACTAAACTAGAGTCTTTTGTTGGCTTCATCTCTTTTAATTTGCATCCATAAAATAAATTTGTAGCACCAATATCTTTCATATCAAACTTAGAATACAACTAATATTTGCCATCCTTAATGTTTTCCTTGTTGTTTGCGATCAAAAACATATCATCAACATACAAAACCACAAACTAAAATAATCACCATCCTATATGGACTACACATAGTGATCGACTTTACTTCTTGAAAAATGAAGCCCAATATATAAGTATCAAACTTTTGATACCACATTCTTATTGTTTTAAACCATACATAAACTTCTTCAACTTGGAAACCAACTCTTTCTTTCCCTTCACTGTAAAATCTTGAGGATTTTTAAGTATATTTATTCTTCAAGATCACCACGTAGAATGTTGTCTTCACATCCATATTATCTACTTTAATATCAAAAGCAACAAAAATAGACAAAATAAATCTAATAGAATTTCATTTAGCAACAAGATAAAAAATCTCACCAAATCAATCCCATCCACCTCAGAATATCCCTTAGCTACTAGGTGAGATTTGTACTTCTCCACTTTACCTTCTACATTGAACTTCTTCTTAAACACCCATTTTTCTACCAATAGGTTTTATTCCAATGGGAAACTCAACTAGATCCCATGTCTCATTTTTATCCAAGGAATCCATTTATCCAATCATTGCTTTCTTCCAATGTTTACTATCCTCTAAATCCACTACCTCCCTAATAGTTCTAGGATCGTCATCAATAATAGATAAAGAACAAATAGAGTGGAAATCAGATGAGATATACATTTCTCGTTGCTTCCTTCGTGAACTAATTTCCTCAAGGTTGGAACTTGAGGTTCACGCTCCTTTGGTTCTTCTTTTGTTGAGTCAGTTTATTTTCCCCCAAATCAAACTCTATTGTCTTTGGTTCTTCTTCCTCTGGTTGGACATATTATTTAGGAGTAACTAGGTTCCAATGGTTATAACATTTTCACCATCTTTATAACCAATAAAGATACATTTTTTAGCTTTTTAATCCAAATTACTCCTATTTTCCTATGGAACATGCACATAAGCATCAAAACAAAAATTCTAGGGCATTTAAGAGAGGTTTATTTTACCAGACCATACCTCATGTGGAGTTTAGTCAACCAATGTTGAAGTTGGTGATCGATTTACCATGTAACATGTAGTATCCATTGCTTCTGCCCAAAATTGGTATGACAACATTACAACACTAAGCATACTCCTTTACTTCTCCATCAATGTCATCTTCATCCTTTTTTCAACTCCATTAATTTGAGGTGCGTATGGAGTAGCCTCTTTCCCTACTATTTCATCCTTCTTACAGAATTCCTCAAACTAATTTATGTAGCACTCTCCACCATTATCTATCCTCGATGCCTTTATTTCCTCCTCTATATGGTTTTCTACAAGAACTTTAAACTCTTGAAATTTACTAAAAACCTCATATTTATTATGGATGAAATAGACCCATGTAATCCTCGAGATATCATCAATGAATGAAACATTACATAAATTTACCCTATGATGGATTAGGAATAGGTCCAAACACATCTGTGTGTATTAATTCCAAGGTTCTTTTTTCTCTTGTAGCACCAGATAGGAATATCAGTTGATTCTATTTACCATATATAAAACCAGTTCATAGAAATAAATATCTAATGAGAAATCAAACATAGTTTCAACCATACATTTACCATGCAATTATCAAAGGCTCTTCTTTCCAATATGTCCCTATCTTTTATGCCATAGCATTTTCTTTCCTATATAGATAATATGATTCTTCTCCTCTACATTGAAATCCTTATGAACAACATAACTATTAAACCCATTGTAATGTCCCCTTCCATCAATCCGATGCAAGGAAGGAAACGTGAACCAAACTTACCGGGCTTAATTGGTAAACTCAGCCCCATACATGACTCATAATTTCAAAGATAAATAAGAACTTCATGTGTGCAGACTCATACTTCAAATAAACATACTAGCAAGCACACAAACAGTAATGCCTCCTCATATCTAACACAATCATATGATGATTCAACACCCAGGGATTTTAATTCCATTCCCAGGCTATGCACAGACTTCATATCAATTCCATTAACATGAATAATTACCATTCCGAATTAACACATTACAAAACACAAAATGCATATAATTTATAACACAGATAACACTTATCTTGAAGATGAAGCTGTCCAAACAACTGGCTATGTGAGAGCAACGTTCCACCCAACCATAGATCTTTGTCTAGCTTGTATTCTTTCAACTGAGAGATCACCCCCGAGTTGGTTTGTGTATCCACTAAGGAGAAACTAGCTGGGCTCACTCACAGCCATGGTTTCACTCAACAACTATGCTAATCCAACACACAGTTGGGTTTGTCAAGCATATGAAAGACAAAGGATGGCAATGCTAAGCTAGTGAGCTCAACCATAGAGCTACAGGCATCTCAAATGAATTCAATAGTCAAGGCACCCACATTACCTATCACACCCAACACAAGGAAGGTCCCCTTCTCTGTAGCATAGTCCCTCAGGCGTCCCTTCCCTCCAGTGCTCTTCAGGATGGGTATAGAAAGGTCCAATTGCTAATTCTTGAGATTCTATCCTTCACTGGGTTTATCAAGCAAACCCAACCTCTGCTCAGTCATCCACTATTGGATTTCTCACAATTCTATTTATCAATTAACTCAATCCCTTCACTGGTTTTCTGGGCTATAAAAACTGGGTTTTCCAATGGATTTCGGGGTATCTAATACTCTCAAATTTGCCCCAAGGTTTATATCTATGAATCCCCCATTGGATTTCACTGTCAAATACTAATTCTGGGCATTTTTGGCTCTTCAAAACGTGAGTTCTTTCAAAGTTGCGATTTTTTGTTTTTCTCACTGATGGCAATTCGTTTTTGGATGGAAAATGATGCTGGTTACTTCCACAATGGAAAGGGGATGAGGAAGAAGCAAATACCATGAGGTAGAGTGACTTGCGGTACAAGAAAACAGAGTCCATACTTGCAAATATGAATTTATGGGTTGCCCATGCTCCATTGAAGCCATGGACTGAAATCTTCAACTACTTCCTTACAACAGAAATAAATGTCATCAAGGAAATTCAAATGGGTTATCACAATGACATTTGGCAGCATATGGTTCATCCCCACAACCCCCTCACCACTCGCTAGTGGATACACATGGCCCCTTCTCATTCGTTGCTTCCATAGCCAGTTTTGGTATTTTATTGAAATATTAACATTTACATCAATTTACAATATTCCATGGCTTAATAGCACATGGGTATCGAAATATCAATTAGTTGCTTGTTTTAAATAAAATCTGAACCTACACTAGCGGGGCCTTGGCCTTGAGCTCCTCCCCCTTAGAACAACATCGTCCTTGGTGTTCTCAAAACTAAACAAAAATGGGAATGCCTCTCTCATGGCATCCTCCAGCTCCCATGTAGCGTCATCGGGGCTAAGGTGGTCCCATTGGACCTTTACCTACCCGATGGCTCTGTTCCGGAGCAAAGTGACCTTCTTGTTGAGGATGCACATAGGCTCTACTTGGAACTCTCCCTCGGGTTCCACCTGTATCACATTCCAATCAATTATATGATTAGGATCATGTACATACTTCTTAAGCAAAGATACATGGAAAACATTATGAGCTCTTATGTTAGCAGGCAATGCAATTCTATATACAACTGGCCTTATCCTATCAAGGACTTCAAATGGCCCACAATATCTTGGGGACAACATGGCACAACTCCCCAACTTGAGATAAATTTTCCTTGGTTTCACTCTCAAATAAACATGACCCCCAATCTGAAATTCCTTATGCACTCTTTTCAAATCTGCATAACTCTTCTTCCTATCCTGAGCTGCCTTTAAATTCTTCCTAATCATAGCAACTTCCTGTTCCATTTCCTTGATCATCTCTGGTCCAAGTACTGCCCTGTTCACCGGGCTATCCCAATTCACTGGAATCTTGCATCCCTTTCCATACAATGCCTCAAATGGACTCCTCCCCAAGGATGCATGATGTCCATTATTGTATGCAAATTCTACCAAGTGTAGGTAATCCTCCCACTTGGATGGTTTATCCATCACATACATTCTCAGCATGTCTTCAAGAACCTGATTCACCCTCTCGGTTTGGCTATCTGTTTGAAGATGATTTGCTGTACTGAAATTCAATTTAGTTCCCAATTCCTGAAATAATCCCTTCCAAAAATTGGAAGTGAACTTTGTATAACGATCAGAAATTATTACCTTAGGCAATCCATGCAACTTGAATATCTCTCTCATGAAGATGTTTGCAATGTCATTAGCCTTGTGAGTGGACTTGACTGAAATAAAGTGAGCTACCTTTGATAGCTTGTCCATGTTAAGTTTAAACCAAATAGACTAGAAAGATCACTGAAAGAAACATAATCACAAGATAGACACAGAATTTACCCTGGGAAACCCTCATGGGGTAGAAAACCTAGCAAATCTTTCCTCAATAAGATGATCAACCAAAATACAAGATGTGCTCTAAGACTTGTCCTTCTTCTCTACCTCACATGCAGACCTCCGAGACACAAGTGCGCTACTTTCTGACTTGTGGAAGTGTGTCAAATGAGGAGCTCTCCTCCTCTACTTATACTGATTCCCGACTGACCAAAATCTCTAATGGGGCCGACCTCTCCTAGTGAAGTCTAATAACCCCTAAAATATAAACTCAAGGTCGACCCCCACATGGTGGGTCTAATAACCCTAGTTACCACAAAACCATCGGAGGAATAAACATCTCCGGATACATAATAGAATCACCTCGGAGGGATGAAACATCTCTAAAATAATAATGTACAAATATAATATTCTTAGAAGTTACAATATTCAACACTCCCCCTTAATGAGAAGGATATTATAACAACATCTGTAGGAGCAAGGAGTCATCGACTACATCATACATGATACATCTGTAAATCATCGAAATCTTTCTTCAATACATCATCATCAGTAACTCAACCAGTTACTGGAACATCAACATCATTGTCATCGTCATTGCACGATCATCAGCATCGTCATCACACGATCATCAGCATCTTCATCACAAGATCATCAGCATTGTCATCACACGATCATCAGCATCGTCATCACACGATCAATCCAAACCATTCATTTAGGACTATATCCAAGGATGATTTAATCCTCACCCTGTTCATTGAGGACTGTGTCCAAGGATGACTTAATCCCCACTATACATTTAGGACTATGTCCAAAGATGACTTAATCCTCACCCCGTTCATTTAGGACTATGTCCAAGGATGACTTAATCCTCACCCCGTACATTTAGGACTATGTCCAAGGATGACTTAATCCTCTTCCCGTACATTTAGGACTATGTCCAAGGATGACTTAATCCTCACCCCGTACATTTAGGACTGTGTCCAAGGATGACTTAATCCTCTTCCCATACATTTAGGACTATGTCCAAGGATGACTTAATCCTCTTCCCGTACATTTAGGACTATGTCCAAGGATGACTTAATCCTCACTCCTGTCCATCAAGGACTTCATTCTCGGAGACCATATGTCTACGGATTCTTTTAGAACATGTGTTCAAGGATGATACAATCCCACCTGTATCCTCATCAATACATATATACAAGTATCCTCATCAATACAAGTATCATCAAAAGCATGTATCCTCACCAATACATATATCATCAAAGGCATGTATCCTCACCAATACATATATCATCAAAGGCATGTATCCTCACCAATACATATATCATCAAAGTAAAAGCAAGTAAAATAAGTATTCTAAGTATAAGAGTCCTAAATCTAAATAATCTAAGTATCCAAGTGTAGTAAACAGGTATCCACATCATTGACCTTGCTATCAATGAGGCAATCTCATCATCAGTGACTACACTACTCCCCCTTTCAAGGAGGGTCCTTTTGAACTACACCAAGCTTGTCTCGAAAGTATTCAAATTTCACTTGAGACAGAGGTTTGGTCAAAATATCAGCAATTTGATCCTCAGTGCTCACATACTCGAGCTTAATAGCTCCTCTCTGCACCATATCTCGTATATAAAAGTATCAGATCTCTATGTGTTTTGACTTATCGTGGAATACAGGATTTTATGTCATCTTGATACAACTTTGATTGTCACACATAATCACAGTGGGATCCATTTTCTAAGTCAAACACTCCAGATAGTAGTTTCCGAAGCCATACTGCTTCACAGCTAGCAGAGCAGGCAGCTATATATTCTGCTTCAGCAGTACTGAGAGCCACACTGGATTGTTTCTTGCTGAACCAAGAGATCATGGCAGATCCAAGACCATAACATCCACCTAATGTACTCTTCCTATCAGAAACACTTCCTTCCCAATTGGAATCTGAGTAACCATGTAATCTGAGTTCATTATTTCCAAGGTAGTATAGACCAAAATCTAATGTACCTTTTAGATACCTCATTACATGCTTTGCAGCTATTAGGTGAACCTTCCTTGGTTCTACTAGATATTGACTCAGGGTATTTACAGCAAAGCATATATCTGGTCTGGTATTTGTTAAATACATCAATGACCCAATGATTTGTCTATATAGAGTTACATCCACTAATTCTGATGAGTCATCAACTAATAACTTCAAGTTGGAGTCCATGGGAGCAGCCATGGCCTTACACTCCAACATATCAAATCTTTTCAAAATCTCCACAGCATACTTACCTTGATTTAAAAAGATTCCTTTTGGTTCTTTCCATACTTCTATACCTAAGAAGTAGTGCATTAATCCCAGATCCTTCATTTCAAATTATGAAGAAAGCTTCTTCTTACATTCGATAATTTGATTCTTATTTCCTGTTAGAAATAAATCATCTACATACAATAGTAATATAACAGGTTCATCATCCATAACTTTGAGATAAAGATTTGGATCAGCTTTACTCTTGGTAAAGCCCATGCTTGTTAAGAAACTGTCAATCCTTCTGTACCAAGCTCTGGGAGCTTGCTTCAATCCATACAAAGCCTTTTTCAGCTTGCATACATGTGTTCTTCCATCTTTAACCTCAAATCCTTGTGGTTGTTCTATGTACACTTCTTCTTCAATGACACCATTCAGGAAGGTTGTTTTAACATCCATCTGGTGTAATTTCCACTTCATCATAGATGCAAGTGCCATGATAGTTCTAATGTATGTGTACCTAGCAACTGGTGCAAATGTTTCTTCATAGTCTATTCCCTCCTTTTGAGAGAATCCTCTGGCTACAAATCTTTCCTTATATTTTTCAATGCTATCATCTGCAGCATGTTTTATCTTTGATATCCATTTGGAAGAAACCACACTTTTATCCTTTGGATTGGGAACTATATCCCAAACATCATTTTTCATTATTGACCGGTACTCTTCTGTCATAGCTTCTACCCACTCTTTCTTCTGAGCTACCTCCTCATAGCTAGTGGGTTGTTGATCCACAAGATCACACATTAATGCCACATAGTTGGATACTAACTTGGGTTTCTTCCTTTCTCTAGTGGAACCTTCAGGAGCTCCATATTTTTCAGCTCCTTGAATAATGTCTCTATCCCATGCTGGCCTTATTTTTCTAGATAGATTTGTAATGGGTGGTTCTTGAGGTTCTATCATGTCAAGGTCTTCTGGTGCATCATCTTCAGGGATGGGTACAGCTTCTGTGACTCTAGGAGGTGTATCTTCTTTATAGATTTCTTCAAGTTGGAACTTCCTAGATTTCTTGATAACTGCTTCTTCATCAAATGTTACATCTCTACTTATCTCCATATGATGAAAACCAGGTATGTAAATTATGAAAGCTTTGGATGTTTCACAATATCCAACAAATATTCCTTTCTTACTAGAGGGATCCAACTTGGTTCTCATTTCTTTTGGAATGTGAATATACACAAGACATCCAAATATTTTGAGATGACTTACCTCAGGCTTCTTTCCTGTGAACACTTCTTCTAGAGTCTTAAATTCAAGAGCACTATGAGAAAGTCTATTTTGTATATAGACAGTTGTCCTGGCTGCTTCAGCCCATAGATACATGGGAAGATCTTGATCATGTATCATAGTCTTTACAGCTTCCATGATAGTTCTATTATTTCTTTCAACAACCCCATTTTGTTGGGGATTGTAGGGAGTGGTTAGTTCCCTTTTGATTCCAGCTTCTTTACAAAAGTATTCAAATTCCTTTGAAGTATATTCTCTGCCATTATCTATTCTGAGAATCTTGATTTTATTTTTTGAGAGATTTTCTATTAAGGCATTGAACTCTTTGAATTTTTCAAAGACTTCATTCTTACCTTTTAGAAAGTATATCCAAGTTTTCCTTGAATAGTCATCAATGAAAGAAAGATAGTATTCAAACCCACTTAGGGATGTGGTGGGCATTAGTCCACAGACATCTGAGTGTATTAATTCCAAAATGTTCTTAGTCTTTGTTCGACTCTTTGGAAAAGGGTTCTTGACATTCTTCCCTTTTTCACATCCTTTGCGTGAGCCATTATGGTCAATCTTTAAATCTGGTAAACCTATGACCACCTTGCTCACATAGGGTAGAGCCTTGTAGTTAATGTGAGCAATCCTTCTATGCCATAGTTCACTGGGGCTAGTGGTTTCATGGGCAAGGGCAGCTTCTGGTTGACCCTTGAGTTTGTAAAGACCTCCTTCTTCTTCACCAATGACAATTGCATCCTCAATAGATTTTCTTTTGGGCCACATAATTACCTGACCATCAATAAATGCAATTCCAAATCCTTTCTTAAATAGTGCTGAGATAGAAAGTAGGTTCTTCTTCAATCCTAGAACATATAAAATTTCTTTCATCTTCAAGGGTGTTCCAAAGTCAAGCTTGTAGCTTGCTTCACCAATTCCCTTGATGGGATATTGATAATCATCTCCTAGAGATACCTTTTGTGGAGAAGAATTTTCTTCAAGTCTTGAGAGAGTTTTCTTTTGACCTGTCATGTGCTTTGAATCACCACTATCAATGAGCCATGTATCTTCTCCAGGAGAGACAGATCCAGAGAGTGCAGAAAATAGAACATACTCTTCTGTATCTTCTTCTTCATTTCTTCTAGATCTTTTCCTAGGGAGAGGCCTTTCTTCTTCTTCTTCATATTTGGATATTTTTCTATGAGACCTTACTTCCTCTTCTTCTTCTTCTTCACTATCATCTTCTGCAAGATGTGCTTGATGTCTTTTATAGTGAATATTTTTCTTCTTGATTGAAGGACAAAATCTAGCAATGTGTCCTAGCTTATGACAATTGAAACATTGGAAGGAAGAGAACTTTCCTTTTCCTTTCTTCTGAAATCTTTGTGGAGATTGAGACTCCTTGTGCTTGTCCTTCTTGAAGTAAGATTGATTCTTTCTTCTCTTAGTGTGTGTAGCCAAGGCTTGATCATCCTCCTTGAAAAGGGCTTCTCTGTTGGCTACCCTAGCTTCTTCTTGAACACAATCTTCCCATACCACATCAAACTTCATACTCTCTTTTCTGGCACACATAGTTTGTATAAATGACTCCCGAGGTTTAGTGAGACCATTTAGAGCAGTCATCACAAGTTCATCTTCATCAAGAGTATCACCAATGGCCTCTAGTTGTTCCTTGAATTGGGAGACCCTTGAGAAGTAGTCTTGAATGGATTCTCCTTTGTGCATCTTGGTACTCTTCAACTAAGTTCTTATGTTCATCTTCCTATTGATGTTCTTTCCCTCATACATCCTTCTTAGGGAATCATACATTTCCTTTGGGGTCTTCTTGGAAGCCACTTGGGGAATCAAGTAGTCTTTAATAGAATCAGCTATGATTCTCTTTGCCCTAATCAAATCATTCCTATGCTTCTCTTTGGCTTCATCTCCTTAAGGTTTTGCAACTTCATCCTTGATATAACGAGCAAGATCATTCTCTTCAAGAATGAGACCAATTCTGTATTTCCATGCCCAAAAATTCTCTATACCTTCAAGCTTAGTACTTGGAGCCATCTTCTCTTGGGGGAGTCCAAGAGATTGGAGTTTAAGAGATGGAGTAATACTTACCAGGAGATGTACTTTGCTTTCTGGATCTGCAACAGAATTTTTAGTTTATCGCACTTTTGGTAGAATTAGGGTTTGACATTCCCGAAGTTCTATCCAACCAAAAATCTCAATCTAGGGCTCAAAAGATTGATTTTGAGAAGGTCTATTCAGCCATGCAACCAAAAACCAAAAATACTAACCTTTTGCAGAAACCCTAATTCTTGGGAGAGAGAGAGAAAGATAATTTCACCTTGTGAAAGATGTTCTATTTAGGCTAGCTCTGATACCATGTTAAGTTTAAACCAAATAGACTAGCAAGATCACTGAAAGAAACATAATCACAAGATAGACACAGAATTTACCCTGGGAAACCCTCATGGGGTAGAAAACCCAGCAAAGCTTTCCTCAATAAGATGATCAACCAAAATACAAGATGTGCTCCAAGACTTGTCCATCTTCTCTACCTCACATGTAGACCTCCTAGACACAGGTGCGCTACTTTTTGAGTTGTGGAAGTGTGTCAAATGAGGAGCTCTCCTCCTCTACTTATATTGATTCCCGACTGACCAAAATCCCTAATGGGGCCGACCTCTCCTAGTGAAGTCTAATAACCCCTAAAATATAAACTCAGGGCCGACCCCCACATGGTGGGTCTAATAACCCTAGTTACCACAAAACCATCGGAGGAATAAACATCTCCGGATACATAATAGAATCACCTCGGAGGGATCAAACATCTCCGGAATAATAATGTACAAATATAATATTCTTAGAAGTTACAATATTCAACAGTCCACCACAACCATGATTGAATCATGCTTCTTCACGGTCATGGGCAGACCTGTTATAAAATCCATAGAGATCACTTCCCACTTCCATTCCAGAATGGGTAAGGGCTGCAATAATCCTAGTGGATGTTGGTGCTCTTCCTTGACCTGCTGGAACTTTTGACATCTAGCAATGTACTCAGCTATGTCCTTCTTCATGCCATGCCAAAAGTATTGCTTTCTTGCTACTGTTATAGTCTTCTAATATCCAAGATGTCCAGAGTATGGGATTTGATGAATTTCATCCATCACTAGCTTCTTCAAATCTGGACTATTTGGAATGTATAGTGTATCCTTGTAGATGAGGATATTGTCTTCACCAAGCTGATATTACGCACACTTTTCATCCACATTACCTTGCTGCAACTTCTATTTAATTTGAAGGCAAGTTTCATCACTGTGCTAGGCTTCAATAACTCTTGTCTTCAAGTCTGATTTACACACACTTAATGCTACAACATGAAATTTTCTGCTAAGAGCATCTGCAACCTTATTCTCTTTCCCTTTTACATGCTTAATTTTAAAATCGAATTCACAAAGAAATTCCATCCACCTAGCTTGCCTAGCATTCAAGTTTGGTTGATCAAACAAATACTTCAAACTCATGTGGTCTGTTCTAAGCTCGAATCTTCTTCCCATCAAATAGTGTCTCCACATTTTAAGAGCGTGTACTATGGCTGCTAATTCTAAATCATGTGTGGCATAATTCTTCTCATGTTCTTTTAACTTCCTTGACTCATAGCAAATCACAACTCCTTCTTGCATGAGCACTCCACCTAGCCCTTCAATGCAAGCATCTGTGCACACTACAAAATCCTTCTTTGGATCTGCTATCTTCAGAACAGTAGCGCTGGTAAGTAACTCCTTTAACTTCTGAAAACTTTTCTCACATTTTTCAGACCATACAAACTTGATGTTCTTTCTTTACAATGAAGTGATCGGATGAGCTATCATGGAGAAGCCTTCAATAAACCTTCTGTAGTAACCAGCAAGACCCATAAAGGATCTAACATCTGAAACATTTCTTGGAGTTGACCAATCCATGATGGAATTAATCTTCTCCAGATCCACTGCAATTCCTTCTTCAGAAATGATATAACCCAAATATTGCACCTTCTTTTGATAAAATTCACACTTGCTTAACTTGGCATACAACTAGTGTTCTCTAAGGACTTGCAACACCATCCTTAGATGTTCTTCATGTTATTCTTCATCCCTTGAATAGACAAGAATGTCATCCAAGAACACAATCACAAACTTATCCAAATATTTGTTGAAGACACTATTCATGAGACACATAAATGTAGCAGGTGCATTGGTAAGGCCAAATGGCACCACAGTGAACTCATAATGACCATATCTAGTTCTAAAATCCGTCTTGTGAATGTCTTCTTCTTTAATTCTCACTTGATGGTGGTCGGACCTCAAGTCAATCTTGGAAAACACTTTAGCTTCCTTCATTTGATCAAACAAGTCATCAATTCTTGGCAATGGATACTTGTTCTTGACTGTCACTTTATTTAGCTTCCTGTAATCAATACACAGTCTTAAATTCTCATCATTCTTCTTGACAAATAACACTGGTGCTCCCCAACGAGACACACTTGGTCTGATATACCTCTTGTCCATTAATTCTTGCAGCTGCATCTTCAACTCTACCAACTCCGGTGTACTCATTATATAAGGAGCTTTGGAATTCGGTGTTGCCCCTGGAACAAGATCGATGGTAAAATCAATATCTCTCTTTGGTGGTAATCTCGGTACTTCATCCAGAAATACATCGTGGAACTCTTGCAATAATGAGAAATCTTCTATCCTTGGGTCGTTGTCCTCAAATGAATCTAACATATGGACTTCATATAATTGACAACCCTTCTTATAAAACTTTTTCAACTGTAGGGCTAAAATTTGTCTGACTGAAACTTGCTTGGGAATTCCTCTTACCAATATTGGTCTTCCCTCTTCATCAATACATTCAAGTGATTTCTCATAACAGTCCAACTTGGCTCTATGCTTTTCCAACCAGTCCATGCCAATTAAGGCATCATACGATCCTAAAGGTAGCACATTCAATTCTGCATGTGTGTGGAGTCCATTCAATTCTATGGGGCATTCCACCACTACTTCACTTACTTTCCTCTTGGTCCCTGTGGCTAATTGAACTAGCCAAGATTTATTATGCTTCACTTTTCTAAAAGAACAACCTTCAACCACTTTTGGAGAAACACAACTATGAGTAGATCCTGGATCAATCAAAACAGAAATAGATTGCTTAGCAATCTTACCTTCAACTTCCACCACTGATGATTGATGATCTACCTAATGATTATACAACGCTGCATAAATTCGAGGTGTTGCCCTTGCCATGTCCTCCACTGTAGCTGCTCCCTTTAAGTTGTGCAACCTTCGGAGATTATCCTTGCAATGTGGACAGTACTTCAACATGGGTTTTCTCCACATCCCCAACACTAAAGTGGTCCCTTTGATGCTTTGTCTGCTGCTACTGCTGGTTTGAATCCACTCCTTGCTTGCTGCCCATGTGGAAAGGTTCTAGGCTGACCTTTGAATGGTGGCTTGAAGCCACTCTTCTTTTGATCAAACCTCCCTCTTGGCTTTCCTTTCCATGCTTGGTTAACCTCTATTTTTCCTTTATTCTGCTCATATCAATGCATTGCCATTCTAATGGCTTCATCAAGACTTGGTGGATTAACAAACTCAATCCTGTCTTTGAAACTTTGAGGTAGACTCCCAAGGAAACATTGGATTTTTATCCTCTCATCTTTAATGTAGTCCACATATCTCAACAATTCCAAAAAATTATGAACATGCTCTTCCATAGATTTTTGCCCCAATCTGAGTTCATTGAACTCCTTTCTCTTACTATCATAATACCTAGCAGAAAGGTATTTTTCCTTGAAGTACCTCTTAAATATTTCCCAACTGATCTTCCTTTCACTGATTCCTTTCACTTGCAAGAGTTTGTCCCACCAAATTGAAGCTCTACCATATAGATTGTAAATGGCAATTCTGGCTTTCTCATTTCCTGAGTAGTCTTGAATTCTGAAATATTTCTTCATTCTAAGAAGCCATGCATCTACCTCTTGACCAGTCTTACCTTCCCCATCAAATGTGGGAGGCCTTGCCTTCCGGAATTCTCCCTGTGGGATGCCTTTGAACTTCTTTGAGAACCTCTGGATTCGCATGATCTACTGGAAGAAGATCTAGAGGAAGGTGTTCTATGCTTCTTGCTCACAGAACTCTTCCTTGGGCTTGGAGTCCTCTTCTTTGAACGACCTCTAGAGCGAATCTCTGCATCTCTTCCTTCTTCACCTACATTGCTTGGGTTGGAACCAAGGTTTATCCTCTATTGCATATCAGTGAGATTTTGCAAGATAGCAGCATTGAGTTGGTGTTGTTCTTCTTGAGCCTTCATCAATCTTTCATTGAAGCTCACCATGGTTTCAACCAAATTCTGAGGAGTCACCTGCTCCCTTCTCCCATTGAATTCAGTCTCAGCATTCTCTTAATGCACATTTTCTCCTAAGATGTCTTCTTCGTGCTCATAAGGATCTTGAGCATCATTTATGGTCACCATTTTTCCTGTATGCTACCTCTGCTACAATTATTAAATCTTATGAGCTACAAGCACTGTGCATTATGAAAATATTTGTTAGACATATTAAGAATGCATATAGAAATATAAAACATCAATATTTAACACAATCAAACTCATGGAATAATTCACACAGCTGTTATGCATTCATTTCTTTTCCCATTCATGCAATTCTGGAAATTGCCCATATTATCAACAATTTGACAAAACAATCACTGGCACTTTTCTGCTCTAATTATCCATGGTGTGTGATAACCCTATTAAAATTCTAGTCATACACCATTATTCATTGCTGGACAAGCTTTCCAATGCCTATCCTCGTGCTCCATTCCGACCTCGGGTGTGGAAACTACGTTATTTCAAAAATGACAACTTTCACCACAATTCTGCACAGTTTATACAATTGTAAAATATCATGAACTGCCAACTTCAGCCACCTGTGGAAGCAATTCCATAAAGATTCAGAAAAACTTTTCTACCAGGCGACGTTTGTCCATATAGCAAGGAATACTCATCAACTCGCGGATTTCTGTTCCGATGCTCCATTTTTATCTTCTATAAAATTTTGGGTTTGACTACTTTCCACTTTTCACATTTTTCCAAAATTCCAAATTTTGGGCCAAAAATGGCTATTTCCCAAACGGTGCATTTCTGGGAAATATTTGTCTAACGAAATATGTTTGGTTTACTAAGAATATGAAATGCTGAGTTTAGTAATTTTCTTGATTCTAAATTATAGGGTCATTTTCAACCACTGCAAGCTTTTCAAAATTCCCAAAACGTGGCACGGAATAGTGCTTTTTGGCTTTCTTGCACACCCCGACTCCACATCCTTTGGATTGTGGCTCCAAAACTCCAAACTTAACACCATGCCTACTCCATGACTGCCCCATATCAATTTCGGCCCAATCTGACCTTCTGTCAAGCGTCAGGACACCGATTTGTAAAAGCCATTAATTCCAATTTTATGCCAAATCGGAGCATAATGGGCTCGGGATCTTCATTGGTTCATTCATGGCCTCCGTCAATGGCCTCAGAATGCCCTTGAACTCATCAAATTCCGACCTCGCAAGCTCCTGTAATCCAAAAATCAATTTTCAAGCTCTATACTTTTTTTTTTTAACCCGAATCACACAACCTGCAACCCGAAACCCGAAATGCGGGATCAAGAAGCCAAGTCGCAGTCTCAGAAATGTGACCATCCCGCAACTCGAAACCCGAAACCCGAAATGTGGGATCGAGAAGCCAAGTCGCGGTCCCAGAAATGTGACCATCCTGCAACCCGAAACCTGAAATGCGGGATCGGGAAGCCAAGTCGCGGTCCCGAAAATGTGACCATCCCGCAACTCGCAACCCGAAACCTGAAATACGGGATTGGGAATCCAAGTCGCGGTCCCAGAAATGTGACCATCCCACAACCCGAAACCTGACATGCGGGATCGAGAAGCCAATTCACGGTCCCAAAAATGTGACCATCCCGCAACCCAAAACCCGAAATGCGGGATCGGGAAGCCAAGTTGCGGTCCCGAAAATGTGACCATCCCGCAACCTGCAACCCAAAACCCGACATGCGGGATCGGGAAGCCAAGTCGCGGTCCCGAAAATGTGACCATCCCCGCAACCCAAAACCCAAAATTGCGGGTTCAGGATTTCGGAAATCCAAACGCAAATTTTGAGAATTTGCGTTCCCGAAACCCGACATCCCGAAATTGCAAAAACACCTGTGTTTCCTGTAACTTTCTGTTAAATTTTCTGAATTTACTTCAATATGATCTAGGATCTTAACTGAGAGAACAACATGTACAACATATCTACAGCATATCAATCATGGAGACAATAATGCAAGCACACAAGAGACACAAAGATTTACTTGGGGAAAACCATAAAGGTGAAAAACCCCAATAACTTCCTCATAGATAGATAGAGCAATGATACAACCAACCAAGAGAGATAGCCATAACCTAGCAGCAGATCCTCCTCCTCCATAAGTGCGCCACTCCTCCTTGAGTGCATGTGTGAGAAGTGAATGAGTAAATAGACTGCCTCCCGCACTCTATTTATACTTGACTTGACTTGCCTTTTTTACCTAACTCATGTAGGCTCGAACTTAACCACATAATATAATGCTGACTGGGCCGACCCCCAATAGGGTGGTCTAATAACCCTTTGACCCACATGGCCGACCCCCAATAGGGTGGTCTAATAACCCTTCGACCCACATGACTTATACAGGGCCGACCCCAACAAGGTGGTTTAATAACCCATCAAATATAAGTTACGACACTTACAATATAAATGACGACACTTCCGTATAGAGGAATAATACCATCTCTATAGGAATACAATATACATATATGTGAAATACATTCCGAAGTTACATATACATCAACACTCCCTCTTAACTAGGAAGGTATTTCTCAGCACAGTTCTTCTAGCACAAGTCATCTTCTCTGGATCATCATCACTGGATAATCGTCATCGAGTCATCATCATCGTCACTGCTGCTGCTATCTCAATCAATCTCTGAATCTATTCGTCATAGGAAGTTCTACAGAGCCAGTCCTTTTTCATACTGGATGTAGGCCCACCACCTACAGGTCTTCGTCATCACTGGCCATACTGTGGAATCCTCGGGACTTATTACGTGCGTCACAAAACCTCGAAAGAGCATCCCAGGATGTTACGGGTACACAACTCCGACCTGTAGGATCTCCCAGGGCACTATTACATGTGACCCCACCACAAAACCTTGCAAGAGCATCTCAGGATGTTACGGGTACACAACTCCGACCTGAAATCTCCCAGGGCACAAATTACATGTGGTCCACCACAAAACCTGGCAAGAGCATCTCAGGATGTTACGGGTACACAACTCCGACTTGAAATCTCCCAGGGCGCTATTACATGTGGTCATGGCAAAACCTCGAAAGAGCATCTCAGGATGTTACGGGTACACAACTCCGACCTGAAATCTCCCAGGGCCCAAATTACATGCCATAGGACAAAACCTCGCAAGAGCATCTCAGGATGTTACGGGTACACAACTCCGACCTGAGATCTCCCAGGGCGCTATTACATGTCCTCCCAGAGCAATGTCTCGAAAGAGCATCCCAGGCTGTTACGGGTACACAACTCCGACCTATAGGATCTCCCAGACATGCTCATCTGCACAACCTGATCCACGGCCATAGAGTATCAACCTGATACTCACCATACATCATCCTGATGTACTCATGATCATCCTGATCATCATCACTGCAACGTCCTGCTGCATGTCATCTGGAGCAACATCCAGAAGCTCATCATCCATGATCATCCTGATCATCACTGCAACATCCTGCTGCATGTCATCTGGAGCAACATCCTGAAGCTCATCATCCATGATCATCCTGATCATCACTGCAACATCCTGCTGCATGTCATCTGGAGCAACATCCTAAAGCTCATCATCCATGATTATCCTGATCATCACTGCAACATCCTGCTGCATGTCATCTGGAGCAACATCCTGAAGCTCATCATCCATGATCATCCTGATCATCAATGCATCCACCTGATGCATACCTAGTATCTACCTGATACATATCATCATACATGATCCACCTGATCATCAATGCATCCACCTGATGCATACCAAGTATCTACCTGATACATGATACATATCACCATACATGATCCACCTGATCATCAATGCATCCACCTGATGCATACCAAGTATCTACCTGATACATGATATATATCACCATACATGATCCACCTGATTATACAATGTATCCACCTGATACATATACAGATACATGGTTCAAGCATCCAACATGATGCACATACATAAATGATCCAACTGATCATATCCAGCATCCAACATGATGCGTACATACATACATAAAAATGATCCAACTGATCATATCCAGCATCCAACATGATGCGTACATACATACATAAAAATGATCCAACTGATCATATCCAGCAGAAACCAGAACATCATCCTGATGCCCATTATCCAGCGCTTACATCCACAGCCATGTGAAGGATCCTCCTTCCAACATGCTTGGAATGGCTTCAGCAAATGTGTCCATCACTTCTTCCTCGAAGTGTCCTCGATCTGAAGAACGCCAAGCCTCTCTCTGAAGTACTCGAACTTCACTCTGGCTAGTGGCTTCGTCAGCACATCTGCAATCTGCTCGTCCGTCGCAACATACAGAAGCTTTACAGCTCCTCTCTGCACCATATCCCTGATATAGTGATATTTGATCTCTATGTGTTTCGACCTGTCATGAAACACTGGGTTCTCGGACAGCTTCACACAACTCTGGTTATCACTGAAGATACCAGTAGCCTCCAACGGGAGATCAAATAACTCAGACAGTAGCTTCCGTAGCCATACTGCCTCACAACTAGCTGAACAGGCTGCAACATACTCTGCCTCAGTTGTGCTCAGTGCTACACAGGACTGCTTCCTGCTAAACCAAGAGATCACACATGATCCCATACTGAAGCAACACCCAGATGTGCTCATCCTATCTGCAGCACTGCCAGCCCAATCTGAATCAACATAACCCTGCAGGTTAAACTTTTGATTCACCTCATACCTGAGCCCATAATCCACTGTACCCTTCAGGTACCTCAGAACATGCTTTACAGTAACCAGGTGAACACTCCTCGGATCCGTCAGGAACTGGCTCAATGTGTTCACAGCAAAGCAAATATCTGGTCTCGTGTTCATCAGGTACATCAAGGACCCAATCATCTGACGATACATGGAGACATCAACCAGCTCAGATGAAGCATCACATAGAAGCTTCATATTCGATGCCATAGGTGTGGCCATAGCCTTGTAGTCCATCATCCCGAACCTCTTCAGGATCTCTACTACATACTTCCCTTGTCCAAGGAAGATTCCATCACTCTGCCACACCTCCATGCCAAAAACAAATAGTGCATCATTCCCAAGTTCTTCATCTCGAACTCGGTAGTAAGCTTCCGCTGCGTGTCGGCAATCAATCTATTTTCACCTGTAACAAACAGGTTATCTGCATACAAAAGTAGTATCACTAGATTTCCTTCCTCAACCTTGTAGAAAAGGTTGGAATCCGCTTTATTCTGGGTAAAGCCCAAACTGGATAGAAAGCTATCTATCCTACCATACCAAGTTTTGCACACATATCTGACTACACCATGCTGTCTTAAAATCCATCTGGTGCATCTTCTATTTCATCACTTTTATATTTCTCAATGCTGCCATCTGCAATATGCTTGATCAGATAGTTCCATTTGGAAGTCATAACAAACTTCCCTTCATGTCTTGGGACTGCAACCCAAACATCATTCTTCATGATCGACGGATCATGGCATTCCATTTCTTCATCCCATATCTTGGGAACTTCAATATCTTCAATAGATATCTTTGTTGCTGGAACAAATGTTGTAGTCCTTTTGTAGGTAAAGATATACGGTCTTTCCTACAAAACAGGTTAAATTGCATGATTAGAAACATCTCATAGTTTTCAGAACAAATTCTTACACATAAAGAAATATGTCATACAGTCATGCAATTATCTTAGCCAATGCTTCAATACAACATTTATCCATATCCCATAACTTTCTAGATGCCTTCCAATCTCTACCAGAACATTGTTAAGAGTGTGCACAACTCCCAACATGTCAGCAAAGAGGTTTCATTCTAGATAAGTAGCAATGGAATGTTGTACAATGCCATAGGCCACTTACCCATGTATATTAGTAGTATACTGTTCATCAATGCAACTATACATATCCTAAGTCTAGGAACATGAGCATATACATCATTGAACAATTTTATTTAAACAAACACATATGCAAGAAATTAAAATACTTATCTTTGTTTGTTCGTTGGGTGGACTCCCTCTGAGTCTTTGCTTTCTTGCAGGAGCTGCTAGAGTCCTAATCTGCAGTAGCTTCTTCTACACCTTTCTGTTGTGGAATGTAGAAAGATGGTCAACTCCCTCTGAATATCTGCATTCTTGCAGAAACTACTGAAGTGTACTCCCTCTTGATCTTTGCTCCTTGGATTACCTGTCCTTGAACTTATATACATTCTCGATCCCTATGCATGCTTGTTAGTATCATCATTGTGTTATCCTCTAGGTCTAATATAAAAACATACATTCATTAGTATACTATTAAAACACAATAATCTCAAGCATGTATAGTCATGATCATTTCAAACAAAAATAGTAAGCATTATTATTCAAGGTTTATGCAGGATTCTTATGGTTAGTCGAATCATAAGAAACATAACATATCTAAACCTATAATTACTCAAACCTATGACTCTTCAGGTTAGTTGAATCATCAATCAAGATAAGAGATATAATATGCATAAAACCTGTGATTATTCAAAGCTATACCTTCATGATTCTTCTGGTTAGTCAAATCAATCAATATAAGAGACATAATTCTTTTACTTATATTCCTATTTGACCATAGGACTTTTTTTTGGTTAGTCATATCATCAATCAAAGTAAAAATCATAATATTCCTAAACCCATGAGTACTAACTTCAATGAATAATCATAATCAATCATGCCAAGTATACTTAAATAAAGGATCTTATCACAAGGTGAGATTCTAACTTGATATAGGAAAAACATACCTGGATTAGCATGCTAGCTAATTATGTCTAACATACTCACATGATGTCTTCTTGTTCTTCTTCAATGACTTGTGCTAGTAACCTGTATATCTCATAGGTTAACCATTATAAAACCAAGTTATACATACCTCGTAAATGGATCTTTTATGAGATCCATGACAATGGATGAATCTTTGTCCTCATGTCATCATGATCATATGTTCTTGAACTGGAACATGATTTGTCTTTCTTGGTGTACCTTTCATATTAGTAGACAACATAAACCTCATACAACACCATAATGCATTAGTACAATCATAAGTGTCAACAACCTAAATAATGAATATCTTCTATCATGCATTCATAATTTTGTTAAGGTGATACGACAAATCTAAAAACAAAATTGTACTTAACTGTAATAACATGAAGACAAACATACCATAAAATTAATCATGGACAAATATCAAAACATACCTCGATGAGTCATACCTGTCGAGATCGCTTGTAATCTTCTTATGTAAGGCCTTAGCCTCATCTCCCTCTGAAACAGGAACTTCTTCACCTATGTAGGTGACCAATCCATTTTCTTCTAGGATTAACCCAATCCACTTGATGTGCAAGAACTGGACCTGGAGCTGGATATGGGTTTGTCAGAGAAACCCCAAAAATTCAAACTTTGAATTTCAAACTTCCGAAAGGATAGAAATATGCGCCTTGATGAGCTGATCAAATTGGTATATTCATAATTTGAAAACTGCAAAGTTTCACTCCTCAATTTTGCCTTTGAAACTTCCGGATTCACCGGACGTGACCCTGAACTGGGGTTTGATGAATCCCACTCTTTTTCCCAATCAAAAGGTTTGATCCAAAGCTCTAAGCTTCTATTTTTCTGAGGAGCTTCCAGCCGTGGTCTCAGATTTCGAAAATTCCCATTTTTACAGAAGCCCTAATTTTCCACTTTCCTGATCAAAGTCCCGAACTAGGGTCTGATCAAGCCCGGCCTTCTGCCCAACCAAAAATTCTGATTTTGGTCTCTAAATTTTTATTTTGATGAGTAGCATTCAGCCGTGGTCTCCGATTACAAAAATTCCAAATTTTTCAAAGCCCTAAATTCTGGAAGCCATGAATGAAGGTACCAAAAAATAATTCTGTTTTGACAGAAATATGTACCTGATTGTTTCTGGTGTAACTCCGAAATTTTTGATCCACAGGGTCTGAAAAACGTTTCCTGAGATAGCCTGACCTGTTAGCTTTCCATCCTGACAGGTCTGACCTCAATTGGATTTTCTGAGAGAGAGTTATGCCAAATGTCGCAATGTGACCTGTTTTGGGATAAAACAGAAGAGTGAACTTGTACGGCGTGCCACGTGTCACTGTTTCAACTTCGGCCTCTAAAAACGTTTTCTGAGATAGCTCGGCCTGTTATCTTTCCATCCTGACAGGTCTGACTTCAATTGGACTCTCTGAGAGAGAGTTATGCCAAGTGTCGCAACGTGACCTGTTTATGGGATAATACAGGAGAGCGAATTTGTACGGTGTGCCACGTGTCACTGGTTCAACTTCGGCCTCTGAAAAAGTTTTTTGAGATAGTACAGACTATGTACTACCTATCGCTTTTTATGAAATTTCATTTGGAGCTTCCTAGCCCAAGATATGACCGTTTTCCCAAGGTCACCTGATTTTGACTCAGATCTAGAAGAGGCAAAAACCCTATATTGTACAGATCATAAATCACAAAGTACAACGAATTAGAGGTTGTCCTTTGGACACAAGGTACCTAGAGATATTAGCTTCGGCATGTAACAATTTTAGATCCGAAAACTTCTCCAAAACGGATTTATAGCGAAAGTTCTACGATGACTAGTTTTTGCTATATCAAGCCCTAGCATCGTAAGTGCAACAAGTGTCATACATGCCATATCATGCCTTCTTTCAGGCTAGCTCTGATACCATGTTAAATTTTCTGAATTTACTTCAATATGATCTAGGATCTTAACTGAGAGAACAACATGTACAGCATATCTACAGCATATCAATCATGGAGACAATAATGCAAGCACACAAGAGACACAAAGATTTACTTGGGGAAAACCATAAAGGTGAAAAACCCCAATAACTTCCTCAGAGATAGATAGAGCAATGATACAACCAACCAAGAGAGATAGCCATAACCTAGCAGCAGATCCTCCTCCTCCATAAGTGCGCCACTCCTCCTTGAGTGCATGTGTGAAAAGTGAATGAGTAAATAGAGTGCCTCCCGCACTCTATTTATACTTGACTTGACTTGCCTTTTTACCTAACTCATGTAGGCTCGAACTTAACCACATAATATAATGCTGACTGGGTCGACCCCCAATAGGGTGGTCTAATAACCCTTTGACCCACATGGCCGACCCCCAATAGGGTGGTCTAATAACCCTTCAACCCACATGACTTATACAGGGCCGACCCCAACAAGGTGGTCTAATAACCCATCAAATATAAGTTACGACACTTACAATATAAATGACGACACTTCCGTATAGAGGAATAATACCATCTCTATAGGAATACAATATACATATATGTGAAATACATTCCGAAGTTACATATACATCAACACTTCCGGGATTCATAACTCCCTCGTCCCTTAGCCAAATGGGATGAGTCTAGTACCGTTGGAAATATGTTGGAGAGCTCTATGCAATGGTATGATCCTCTCCCACACCTGAGAACTCTAACCCTGTCATTTTTCCAATCAAAAATACCGCCCCAACTTCACCAATACTGCGTTAAAACCATTCTGTTACTTGCCTGTAACTCAAAGTTTGGCCCAAGCAGCCCCAGTGCTACAAGTTGGGCTCTAATACCACTCTGTAATGTCCCCTTCCATCAATCCGATGCAAGGAAGGAAACATGAACCAAACTTACCGAGCTTAATCGGTAAACTCAGGCCCATACATGACTCATAATTTCAAAGATAAATAAGAACTTCATGTGTGCAGACTCATACTTCAAATAAACACAGCGGAAATAAACACACTAGCAACCACACAAATAGTAATTCCTCCTCATATCTATGTAATGTCCCTTGTTAGGAATTTTATTAAAATGGCAATTTTTCACTTTTTTTCTCTAGTTCGACCTTTGACTAGTTTTGATCTCTAGGTCCCAAATTTGCCCCAAATGATCCCAAATATTTTGAGAATGTATATGAATGATATTAGAACATAAATATGTATTTCAGGGATGCATTCGAAACTTTAAAATACTTCTACAAATCCTCTTTCAATTCTAATCAATGTAGGTAACTTTACTAGTGATTTTTCTTTGACTAGTATTGGTCTCTAGGTCTCAAATTGACTCCAAATGCCTTCAAATATTCAAGGAAGGTGTATGAATGACATTAGAACTTGAATATTATGTTTATGGATTACATATGTCCACAAAAAGACCTCTGCAAACTCTCTTAAGATTCTGGACCAATTATGCAATTTTACTAGTAATTTGGGGTTCAAATCCCCCTGGGGTAAGTACTGAAAATGGCTTCCCAAATGCCTCCAAACCCACTCAAATTTATGGAAAGAGGTATGTAATTTGTTAAGTATTTTATTAAAGTCTCATATGCACCATTAATGTATTATTACAACTGTCCTCACCCTCTCCCATTCAACTGCAAAAATCTCCAATTCGACCCTTGGGGGAAATGGCACTATTTCACCTCCCAATACAACTAAACTGAGTAAAAATGCATCAAATGCTCAAGTACAGTACATGAAAATTGTATAATACATCCATGGCAGTATATTGATCACAAATATATCATAGAATCATCCATTCATTTGAAATCATCATCAATACATTGGCTCACAACAAGGTAGTGGGGAAATGGCACTGTTCTTCCATTAAAAATGAGATTTATACATTTCTACTTAGAATTTCGACCTGAAAATTTTTGGAGATAAAGAACAGAGTATTTAATTTATATTACAAAATAAATGGGGCATTAAAATCTTCCCCAAATAGTACAATAGCTCACCAAAAATGCCCTCCCTCAAGGATCAAGAATATGCCATCAAAACTGGAAATGGTTGAAGGAGTGAGCTGCAATAGAAGAAACCATGAGCTACCCTGTAGCTTACACCTGAAAATAAAGACTCCATTAAAGCTCCAAATGAAAGTTCTGAATGGCCTTTCCAATTACCAACTTGGATGGGAATCTTTCACCCTCGAAATTGGCTAAGGCAAGAAACTAGTCATCCACTAGCTCTCCCTCTTCACAAATGCAATTGCAAATTCTACAAATGATCAAAAGCTGGTTTCATTCTGTGTTATTGAAATTTATAAAGTTCTAATGTCATCCATGGGTCGAATTCCTTCCAAGAGACTCATGCCAACTCAATTTGGGAAGAGATTCCAAAGAATGCCACTTGTACAACAATTCCTAGTCTCCCACTTCCACCAAATCACATGTGGAAGCATCTTAGCTTCCCTAAAAACCTTGAGCGCCCTCTTGGAGTCTATTTTTAGCCCTGACATGTCATATATGTCATATGTCAGCCTTCAGGTCTGATTTGTGTCATAGGTGTCATAGCATCTTCATCATTGTTGTCATAGAGCTAGGGAATCTAGCCCAAGTGTCTCACTAGCTCCAAATTGCCTCTTCCTCTTCCATGGGAGTTACTCTTCCTCTATATTTCAACCTCGGATGAGTCATGCCATGAATAATACCTTTTGGACTCCCCCAAGTATGTTACCATTCACCTTGAATTCGAATTGGTGAGAGAATGGTGCCAAGTGTAGTGGGGAAATCTAGCCATATGTGGGTCCCACTTCCTCCATGTGTCTTCATGATGAAATGCCACTTTGATTTTCACTTGTATATATTTATTTAGCTCCTTTATTAAATATTTATTCCATTATAATGTTCAAACATCATTTATTATCCCCATTATTCCAAATCCCAAAGCTTCCACCCCAAACCTAGGAAACTAGTAATTTTCCTCCTTGGCAATTATTTGACCTTTAGCATCAATTTGACAAACTCTAATGAATAGGGCCAATGTGATTAGGACATTGTGACCCAATACCAAATTTGGGACATGACAAATCCTCCCTTCCCAATATTGCTTGTCCTCAAGCAATTTTAAACATGGGTGTTGAAGAACCTGCTTTTTGTATAATTCTTTGAAGTTACCATTGAATTGCCCAACCTTGAGTCTTTGAGTTTCCATGAAGATTTTAGAGAGGAACCACCATGCTTGATGCTGCACTACTCTCATAAAAATCACTTTATTAAGTGGGGAAATCCATCTCCCATACTGTTTGTTTCCCCAAAAAATTTGAAACCAATGAGATAAAAATTATTCCAGGGTCCCATTGCTTGTATTGCACCCCAATAATTAAGAGTGCTCTCCAACCCACACCATTAGTTAAAAGGATTCATGGATCCCATTTTCTTGTATGCATCCTTCCAAACATCATGAGTACCAAATATATATCATCAAAGTACATAACAACATAATGAAAATGTACATCAAGGATATGCTTCATCAAAGAGTCATGAAAGTGCTTATACCTCCAAGCAAGTAGACCACCATTTTCCAAGTGCATACAAGCTTCAAGTGACCAATCAAATCTGCTCCAATGACATAGGTGAGGATCCCATGTCCTATAATGCTACTCCAAAAGGATGTGATATGCATCAAAATATTCAACCATGTATTTTTTCATCCAAGAAGTGAATGAAGAATCTCCACTAAAATATGAACCAAATAATGAGCAGAAAAAACAAGGAGACTTCAAATGACTCAAAGAAGTCTCACCCATACATCCCTGAATGTGAGAGTCATAAAGATATAACAAAGTATGTGTCTTGCAACAAAAATGTTCTCCAATCATAAATATATTCACCCAAGTGTTGGATGAAGTTCCTCCAACATCAAATGAATCAAGTGTTGAGCAAGAAAAACCATGAGTCTTCAAGTGACTCAAATGCATACCATAGGTGCATTCATGTAGATGTGCATCATCATAAAGTAACAAAGGATGCTGCTGCAAATGTGAATAAGAATGTGCTCCAACCATGTCATCATAAAAGTTAAATCTAGGAGTTCCATACTCCTCATGTGGCACCATCAAAAATAACCCTTTCACCCATATTTCATTGAGACTAATGCTGCAAAACATGGAATTGTAGGATGTAGGATAATGAACTAACTTACCCAAATGATAAAAAAGTGCACAAGTTTCATCATGGGAAGGATCCATATGGGTAGTATCATGCAGCTCCTTCAAAAGTGTGAAACCTTTGTCATGGATTGGTTCCAATGTAGAGGAATCATGCTCTTCTTTAAAAATTGCATAACCTTCATCAAGAGACAATTCAAGTTCCTCTTCCACCACATCAAGTGTTTGGATATCTTCAAGTCCATCTTCAAACACATTAAGTACATTCAAATTTCCACATTTCTCATGATCCACCCTGTCATGAGAATCCTCCAAACAATCTACCATTTGACAATCTGAAACATAGGAGGAAAAACAAGTATCTTGCAACTTTTCAAGAAGTTGCTCATTTTGAATTGTGAGCTTATGAATATCCTCATTATTCTTCAAGTATGCATCATGTAACAATTCATTAAGCTCAAACAAATGGTTTCTATCAAAAATCAAAGACATGAAATTACCTTTGATGTGGCACATTGCTCTTTGAATCTTCTCCATGTCTTCAATGAAGGATGTTTCCTCCAATGAAGTAGCTCTCCAACAAGAATTTGACACCAATGCTTGAGTGTCATGGAGAATGATGAGGGACTCTTGGATCTTTTTTTCATTCATCTTTAAGGACCCTTCAAGAAAATGAGGCCCTTGCAAATGAACCTCCTCATCTTCTTAATTTTTGCTTAGACCAACTTCATGAAGCTCAAGTGGTGATGGGGAAGTTGATCTTGGTTCTTCTTCAACTGCTACAAGGTCTTCATTATCATGCTTAATGGAACTTGGACTTGCAGCAACACTTTAAAAAGTGATCTCTATGTCACCAACATAGAGGTGTGAGCACCCATCAGTAGGTACTCCTTCATAGTTTAAGCATCCATCAGTAGATGCTCTTTGGTTCATGTCTAAGCTAGAAGGTGTCTCAAAATGATCTTCCATATTTTCAATAGAATCTTCTTCATGCTCTTGTGATGTCTCTTCATTTTTATCCATCAAGCAAGATAATGCATTTTGCCCCTTGTTTTTCTTATGATCAATATCTTTGGAATCTCTTTTTGAAGAATTCCTAAAAGCTCTCCTCAAGTGGGACATAATTTCATGCACACATGTATGATACTCACTCCAAGGTTTTTTACAAGAAGGGCATAAACCTTTATTTACTAACTCCACATCTTCATTTTTGGGCCTATTTTCAAAAACATGTTCAGCAAAGTACTCAAAAGACATGGCATTTTGTGTATTTTTGCTAAAAGCAAGATATTCTTGATATTTTTGATATTGTTGGGGCAAGGTTTTATATTTTGCTCTCCATCTTTGGAACTCACTCATAGAATTATCCTTGGTTGGTGTGACACACTCATATTCATCAGATTTAAAGTCATAAGAATAATCTTCATTTCTCTTGAAATTGTAAGAAGTGTTGCATGATGGCACCTCTTCCTCATACCATTCATATTCTGCTTCATATTGCTCATAAGCATCTGCATATTCCTCATAAGAATTGTACTCATAGGATTCATCATAATAGTAATACAGGTGCAAGGACCATGCTCTGATACCACTGTAATGTCCCTTGTTAGGAATTTTATTAAAATGGCAATTTTCCACTTTTTTTCCCTAGTTCGACCTTTGACTAGTTTTGATCTCTAGGTCCCAAATTTGCCCCAAATGATCCCAAATCTTTTGAGAAGGTATATGAATGATATTATAACATAAATATGTGTTTCAAGGATTCCTTTGGACCTTTAAAATAATTCTTCAAATCCTCTTTCAATTCTGATCAATGTAGGTAACTTTACTAGTGATTTTTCTTTGACTAGTATAGGTCTCTAGGTCTCAAATTGACTCCAAATGCCTTCAAATATTCAAGGAAGGTGTATGAATGATATTAGAAATTGAATATGATTTTTATGATGAAATATGTCCACCAAAAGACCTCTGCAAACTCTCTTAATATTCTGGACCAATTATGCAATTTTACTAGTAATTTCGGGTTCAAATCCCCCTGGGGTAAGTACTGAAAATGGCTTCCCAAATGTCTCCAAACCCACTCAAATTTATGAAAAGAGGTATTTAATTTGTTAAGTATTTTATTAAAGTCTCATATGCACCATTAATGGATTATTACAACTGTTCTCACCCTCTCCCATTCAACTGCAAAAATCCCCAATTCGACCCTTGGGGGAAATGGCACTATTTCACCTCCCAATACAACTAAACTGAGTAAAAATGCATCAAATGCTCAAGTACAGTACATGAAACTTGTATAAGAAATCCATGGTAGTATATTGATCACAAATATATCAGATAATCATCCATTCATTAGAAATCATCATCAATACATTGGCTCACAACAAGGTAGTGGGGAAATGGCATTGTTCTTCCATTAAAAATGAGATTTATACATTTCTACTTGGAATTTCGACCTGAAAATTTTTGGAGATGAATAAAAAAGTATTTAATTCCTATTACAAGATAAATGGGGCATTAAAATCTTCCCCAAAGAGTACAATAGCTCACCAAAAACGTCTTCCCTCAAGGATCAAGAATATGCCATCAAAACTGGAAATGGTTGAAGGAGTGAGCTGCAATAGAAGAAAACATGAGTTTCCCTGTAGCTTACACCTACAAATAAAGACTCCATTAAATCTCCAAATGAAATGTCTGAATGGCCTTTCCAATTACCAACTTGGATGGGAATCTTTCGCCCTTGAAATTGGCTAAGGCAAGAAACTAGTCATCCACTAGCTCTCCCTCTTCACAAATGCAATTGCAAATTCTACAAATGATAAAAATCTGGTTTCATTCTTTGTTATTGACATTTATAAAGTTCTAATTTCATCCATGGGTCGAATTCCTTCCAAGAGACTCATGCCAACTCAAGTTGGGAAGAGATTCCAAAGAACGCCACTTGTACAACAATTCCTAGTCTCCCACTTCCACCAAATCACATGTGGAAGCATCTTAGCTGCCCTAACACCCTTGAGCGGCCTCTTGGAGTCTAGTTTTAGCCCTAACATGTCATATATGTCATATGTCAGCCTTCAGGTCTTATTTGTGTCATAGGTGTCATAGCATCTTCATCATTGTTGCCATAGAGCTAGGGAATCTAGCCCAAGTGTCTCACTAGCTCCAAATTGCCTCTTCCTCTTCCATGGGAGTTATTATTCCTCTATATTTCGACCTTGGATGAGTCATTCCATGAATAATATCTTTTGGACTCCCCCAAGTATGTTACCATTCACCTTGAATTCGAATTGGTGAGAGAATGGTGCCAAATGTAGTGGGAAAATCTAGCCATATGTGGGTCCCACTTCCTCCATGTGTCTTCATGATGAAATGCCACTTTGATTTTCACTTGTATATATTTATTTAGCTCCTTTATTAAATATTTATGTCATTCTAATGTTCAAACATCATTTATTATCCCCATTATTCCAAATCCCAAAGCTTCCACCCCAAACCTAGGAAACTAGTAATTTTCCTCCTTGGCAATTATTTGACCTTTAGCATCAATTTGACAAACTCTAATGAATAGGGCCAATGTGATTAGGCCATTGTGACCCAATACCAAATTTGGGACATGAAAATCTAACACAGGCATATGATGATTCAACACCCAGGGATTTCAATTCCATTCCCAAGCTATGCACAAACTTCATATCAATTCCATTAACATGAATAATTACCATTCCAAATTAACACATTACAGAACACAAAATGCATATAAGTTATAACACAGATAACACTTATCTTGAAGATGAAGTTGTCCAAACAACTATCTATGTGAGAGCAACTTTCCACCCAACCATAGATCTCTGTCCAGCTTGTATTCTTTCAGCTGAGAGATCACCCCCGAGCTGGGTTGTGTATCCAATAAGGAGGAACTAGTTGGGCTCACTCACAACCATGGTTTCACTCAATAACTATGCTAAGCCAACACACAGTTGAGTTTGTCAAGCATATGAAAGACAAATGAGGGAAATGCTAAGCCAGTGAGCTCAACCACAGAGCTACAGGCATCTCAAATGAATTCAACAGTCAAGGCACCCACATTACCTACCACACCCAACACAATGAAGGTCCCCTTCTCTGCAGCACAGTCCCTTGGGAGTCCCTTTCCTCCAGTGCTCTTGAGGATGGGTATAGAAAGGTTTAGCTGCTAATTCTTGAGATTCTATCCTTCATTGGTTTTATCAAGCAAACCCAACCTCTGCTCAGTCATCCACAATTGGATTTCTCACAATTATGTTCATCAAATAACTCAATCCCGTCACTGGTTTTCTGGGCTATAAAAACTGGGTTTTCTAATGGATTTCGGGGTATCTAATACTCTCAAATTTGCCCCAAGGTTCATATCTATGGATCCCCCATTGGATTTTGCTGTCAAATACTAAATCTGGGCGTTTTTGGCTCTTCAAAACGTGGGTTCTTTCAAAGTTGCGATTTATGGTTTTTCTCACTACTGGCAATTCATTTTTGGATGGAAAATGATGCTGGTTACTTCCACAATGGAATGGGGATGAGGAAGAAGCAACTCCCATGAGGTAGAGTGACTTGTGGTACAAGAAAATAGAGTCCATACCTGCAAATATGAATTTCCGGGCTGCCCATGCTGCATTGAAGCCATGGACTAAAATCTTCAACTACTTCCTTACAATAGAAATAAATGTAATAAAGGAAAGTCAAATGGGTTCTCACACTGACATTTGGCAGCATATGGTTCATCCCCACAACCCCCTCACCACTCCCTAGTGGCTACACATGGCCCCTTCTCATTCGTTGCTTCGATAGCCAGTTTTGGTATTTTATTGAAATATTAACATTTACATCAATTTACAATATTCCATGGCTTAATAGCACATGGGTATCAAAATATCAAATACTTGCTTGTTTTAAATAAAATCTGAACCTACACTAGCAGGGCCTTGGCCTTGAGCTCCTCGCTAGGGAAAAATACAACGCATGTATACAATATTTACATTAAAAGCCAATATTTCCTAAGGGTCAAAATTGGGGTATTACACCCATCATTACAAATGCTTCCAAACAACTTATACAAATTTGGTGAAGACTGTCTTCCAAATCCATCGCATCAGTTTACCAAGTATCTTTGTTCTTAGGATTCTATGATAAGTGTATTGATGAAGAATGTCTTTTGGATCCATTGCATCAGTTTACCAAGTATCAATTACATGCGATGGATCCAAAGTATAGCCTTCATCAATACATTGATCGTAGAATCCTGAGAATGGAAAAAATTATACAAAGTTACAATATGAACTCTCCACAACACCCTTTCTCCTCAAACCATCTTGCATGTGTCCTTTACAAATATAGCATCCACACCTACATCACCCATGTTACTTGCAAATATTAGGTTTCTATCCATATTTGGAATGTTCGAAACCATTCTATGTCCTTTCATTTTGACCATCAAGTCATCTCCCAGGAAAAAATCACCTACATTATACTTTTCATATTCACAAAACCACTCCCTGTGAGTATTCATATGAAATGAAGAACATGAGTCGATCAATTGTACATCATGATCTACATGTGTACCTATATATGCCAAGTAAACATCACCTCCTTCTTATGTGGATGTTTTTGTTTCTATCGAAGCAACATTACTAAATCCCTCACCTTTATCAACATTCTTAGATCTGTATTTTTTCTTATAATACCCATCTTGTGACCGCATTTCCAACATTTCTTTTCAAATTGTATTGGGGATTTAGATCTAACTCTAGACTTAGATCTACCCCTAGAAGACTTATTTTTCCTCTCTTGGGAATATCCTCTCATACATAAAACATCCTTGGTTAGAATCTCCATGGATTTATCCTCATTTCCTCTGAGACCAAGGATGAAACTACAACCTCAAACTTAAATATCTTAATATCAACATAGACTAGTTTACTCACCAAAGTATTAAAGGAATTTATATGACCTACTATGGAGTTACCATCCTCCATCCTAAGATGATACAACTTATTTTGAAGAAATAACTTGTTTACCATGGACTTTGATTGATACAAATTCTTGAGATTATCCACAAGTTATTTGCAATTTCTTCTCTAGAAATGTTCAATAGCATTGAATATGAGAGATGGATTTGAATAATGCTTCTCACTTTTATTTCCATCTTTTATCAATCTTCTTTCAACATACTAGTGGGATTTGTACCTAGATCCATAAAAATCCATTGTCATTTGTTTACAAGAAGATATTCATCTTCAGCTTCCATAACTCGAATCTTTGGCCATTAAAACTCTAAATTTCTATTCTTGAATTTCTCTCCATTTTATTTACACTTGAATATTCATTATGCAAGGATCCCACTTCAAAACAGGTTTATTACGGACCAAGATATCCTTGTTCTTCACAAAATGAGTTGAACCCTAGCAAAAAATGCATCCTATTGAAGCCACTAACCTCACTCTAATACTAGATAAAGAGTTTTGATAAGCCTGTGTAATAAAAGAAATACCAAACAAAATCTAAAACATAAGAATTAAAAATCACTAACACACACATTACATAACGATTTGCCATAGAAACTCAGAACTGCAAAAACTAGCATTCCTGGGAGTTTCTCCACTCTCTGTCTCATTGTATTATTTTCTTTGACTACAATACAATATTGTAGAATCCAAAAACCCTAATCCATTAATCCAGGTCAGATTACAACCCTAATTACTTAATTGGAATTAGTTTACAATGGATAGAAAAAACATTGGCCAAAAAAGGCTAAAAACGGGCCAGAACATTTATTTTCGGCAACCTAGACCTTGTTTTCTCTAGGAACCTACAAAGAGTGCAACAAATGTACAACAATACTCCTCTCTTGATGTCTAAAAGATTTTTCTTGAATTTTTAGGACAATGAAAGAGGGAGAAATGATAAACAACAAACCCCTTACCTCCTTTTATTAGATTTTATTTTATAAAGAAAGGTTATGTAATAACCATATTTTCTATCAAACTCATTCATGGCATTAAATTGGCCTAGAAATTTTTTAAAAAGGAAGATAATGTGTTTCCAAGAAATAAATGCTCAAGTTAACCATAACATGCCCCTGTAATATATGCAAGTAGGAGAAACAACAAGATATCACAACAGAGGAAAACACATAGAATGTATTCTTTCAATTACAATGAACGGATTCTTCTTCAATTACATAAGATTTTTCAATGATTTCCCACAATTTAAACAACAAATTCGTTCTCTCCTCAATATTACTAAAAACATTTTGTATCCCCTTAATAAATAATTATAAGGCCCCATTTTTCATAGAGGGGTCTTTTGATGCTTCCTTAATATGATCATTGGGGATTTTAATGGTTGAAGGTTGTGTGAATAATGACTCCAGATTCAGAGCAGCCTCCAGTTCAAAAAAAATTCTCCTAAGTATGAAATTTTCCAAATCATGTTCACCAGTAGAATATGGAAATGTATCTCCATCATCCAAATGCATATTTAAAACTATAGAAGAATCCAATCCCTTAACATCACTTCGATGCTTTGAGTCTCCATAATCCTTTTGTCTCTGATTTGTCCTTTTCTTGGAGAACCTTTATTCTATACCAAGCATTTGAATATACCAATATATTCAATTCATTATATAGGTTAGTATTTTCTATTCAAACCCTTCGGAAATGCATTTAAGTTTCTCCCTTTGCAATAAATTTTCCTTCCTCGTTGTCTCCTACTCCTTCTTCGCATTCCTACTTCTGGAAAACAACTACTATATCCCATTGAATCCCCATGAGATGTAAAAACTCCCTCTATATCAAAGCCTTTAACAAACTTACTTTGTTTTAAATCAAAAGATTCAAATCCTCGAGCAATTTCTCCAGGAGTTGTTACACTTCTAATTGAAACTCTAACAAACTTAAAAAGCATAGAGATGAATTTATTTTTATTCTTCTTATCAAACAACACATACCACTTCTTCTATTGTCTACATACTTTAGTTATGGAAAACTTGTTGCATATGAATTGAGAGAGGAGGTAGGTTTACCCTCAAATCCAATATATAACCTAATGTATCTATGTCATTATTCAAGGATATAATCCCATTTTCCTTTAAGGAAGGCCTTTGATTGCATTTTTAATCTATTAGGTTCTTTCCCTATAAACATATGTCTTCATTTCATGACAAATGAATCATGGAATTGATAAAAATGAAAGCACACATTGTGTTTTAACATAATTAGGTACCAACAATGGATTGGGTCAACCTCATAAAAAGAATCTACCTTTAGGTTCAGCATCTCAAACATATTGCAAATACCAAATAGGCCCTTAAGAAAAATAGTTTTGTCTTAATAGAATTTGCAAGTTAATGAGTTGTTTCATTTGAAATAACTTGAGCCCAATCAAAAACCATATTCATTTGCACAATGAAACATAACACATAAATCACATATTTGGAGACATGTGTTGTAGTCTCCTAACCAATGACTCAGGTGAACAACTAATCCAATTCACAATATGGATCCTTCATTTGATTGACCTCAATGTGGAATGGGATAGAAGAATTCAAGTCTAATGGTTGTGCAACAAATTCCTTCGAAAGGTTCATTCCCCCACCCTGAGAATCCAAGAATGTGTCAACTTATAGTAACATAAGGACTTTGTTAAGATTTGGGAGATGCGACATTGTCCTAAAGGTGGTAGGGTTGAGAGGAATTGGATCTCTTACTTCTTCTTTTATATATAGTATCATGTGTTTGGCATCGCATATCTTAGAACACCACCATAACAATTCTCTAAAGTTAAAAGCCTCTAGCATGCAACAGACTTTATCAATCCCTATAGATTATTCTTTTATTTGTCTTCTCTCTTTCCATGGTAGTCAAAATACCATTTATATGTAGTAATTAAATGAAAATTCGTGTGTTCTTGAGTGAGTGAGTTGACAATGTCTCCACATAAAGGTTCATACTTTTTTCCTATCCATCATCATTTTCCTTAGTTGAGGATTCTTGTGATCATGAATTGTGACCATATCCATGCACTGATACCTCCATAAAGACATTCCACCACCATGAAGTATGAGGCAAGTTATTTTGTCCATAAAGACTCTCCACCACCATCAGGTCAAGCCTTATATATGAGTTCTACTCATCAACCCATAAACCTAACTATACTCTAAGATTAGAAAAGAGGGAAATAATTGATGAATGGATTATGCATATGCATCCATGTTGATTTTCGTACCTAGGAAAGTGTTCCCCTAGCTGAGTTTTGCCTTAGTCACTTAAAAGGGGGAAATAAAGTGACCCTTGCATTAAATGACTTCAGATGAGCATTTAATTTGACTTTAGGGATTAAAGTCAATTTTTGATAAATTTGAGGTGAGTGAAATTAATTTTTATGAGAATTAAAAGAGCATTTAATCTCATCCACTCATCTAAACAAATATGAGCCATTGGATTAGATGGCCATTCACTCACCCTAGGGTTTCACTCAAAAAGCAAGGGAAAGGCAATGTTCATTCTTATCTTTTTGGAGAAGTGAAGAAGAGAGAGCTAGAGGAGGGCATGATTTTCGAGGCAGGTTCATGGGCATTTTTTTAGCAACACAAAAATCAAGGAAAGACTTCTATATAGCACATTTCCCAAGGCAACGAGTATTACAGTGACATATAAATCGAGGCCATACTTCTGCATTTATTGCACTATCTATACAGCATGAATTTTGAGACTATTTTCTGGACACATTTCTCGAGGTTGTAGGCATTGTTATCGAGGATTGTACTGCAGCATTAATTGTTGTACCATACAGCATACTAGGCACAGATTTCAAGGTGGTGGGTGTTGAAATATTGTAACTTCTAAGAATATTATATTTGTACTTTATTATTCCGGAGATGTTTCATTCCTCCGTGAAGACCTTATTGTATATCCGGAGATGTTTTATTCCTCTGTGGAGAATGTGGTAACTTGGGTTCTTAGAATTCCCTAGTGGGGGTCGGCCCTGTATGAGTCATGTGGGTTAAAAGGTTATTAGACCACCCTAGTGGGGTCGGACCTGTCACATTATGTTAAGTGGTTAAGTTGGGTCCGACCTAGTTAATGTAAAAGACAAGTTGGAGTTGTGTATAAATAGAGGAGGTGTGTTTCTCATTTAACACACATTCACTTACTTGTGAGTGGCGCATTAGTGAGAGAGAGAGATATTCTATGGAGTATAAGGAGCTCATGTTTGGGATATACATCTCTATATTGTTGATCATCTATATTGAGGAATCTTTGCTGGGTTTTCTACCCCATGAGGGTTTCCCAGGATAAATTTGTGTCTCTTGTGTTTATGTTGTGCTTGTTGTTCTTTCAGTGATCATGTATATGATATTGTTGCGAAATGGAATGTAATGCTGATGTTTTCTATCTTAACATATTAAATATTAACATGGTATCAGAGCTAGCCTGAAGGAAGGCAATGTATGGCACTTACGACACTTGCTTCACTTGCGACAATTTGAAGGTTAGGGTTTTATATAGAAAAAACTAGTCATCGTTGAACTTTCACTATAAATCCATTTTGGAGAAGGTTCAGGATCTAAAACCTTTACAGGTCGTAGATAACATCTCCCTGTACCTTGTGTTCAAAGGACAGCCTCTAATTCGTTGTACTTTGTGATTTATGATCAGTACAAGTTAGGGTTTCTGCCTCTTCCAGATCTCAGTCATAAACAGGTGACCTAGGAAAAAAGGTCACAACTTGGGATAGGAATATCCAAAATAAATTTCGTAAAATTTGACAGGTAGAGCATGGACTTTAGTTTCTCAGGTAATTTTTTCAGAGGTCGAAGTTGAACCAGTAACACGTGGCATGCCGTACAAGTTCGCTCTCCTATTTTATCCCATAAACAGGTCACGTTGTGACACTTGGCATAACTCTCTCTGGGAAAATCCAATTGAGGTCAGAACTATGGGGTTGGAAAGATGACAGGTCAAGCTACCACAAGAAGAAGTTTCAAACCTTGTGGATTCGTAATTTTAGAGATGCACCAAAAACAATCAGGTGCATATTTCTGTCAAAACAGAATTGTTTTATGAGCACCCTCATTCTTGGCTTATCACTGCTGCAGGAATTTCGGGCTTCGGAGAAAGTTGGAATTTTTGGAATCGGAGTCCACGGATGAATGCTCCTCATAAAAATTGAAATTTAGAGACCAAGATCGAATTTTTTGGTTGGGCAGAAGGTCGGGCTTCATCAAACCCTAGATCAGGATTTTGATCGGAAAGGTGGAAAATTAGGGCTTCTGCAAAAGTTGGAATTTTTTAAGTCTGTGACCACGGATGGAAGCTCCTCAGAAAAATTAAATTTTAGAGATTTGGATCAAGCCTTTTGATTGGGCAGAAGGGTGGGCTTTATCAAACCCTAGTTCGGGGTCCTATCCAGTGAATCCAGAAGTTTCAAAGGCAATTTTGAGGGGTCAAATTTTGCAGTTTTCAAAATTGAATTATACTAGCTTGATTAGCTCAGAAAGCCACATCTTTCCATCCATTCAGAATTTTGAAATTCAAAGTTTGAATTTTTAGGGTTTCTCTAACAAAACCTAATCCAACTCCAGATCCATTTTCAGCAAATCAAAGTGGATTGGGTTAAAAGCAATCCTGATAGGTATGACTTGAGGAGATACAGGTATGTGTTGAAATCTGTTCATGATATGTTTGTCTTCATATTATTGAGGTTAGTACAATTATGATTGTTTGATAATGAATGCATGTGAATGATAGAAGACATTCATTGATTAGGGTTATGACACTTATGATTGTACTAATGCACTTGTGGTGTTGTATGAGGATGATGTTGTCAGCTAACAAGATACAGGTACATCAAGAAAGACAAATCAAGTTCTATGACCATGATGAGATGAAGACAAAGACTCATCCATAGTCTTTGACCACATAGAAGCTCTACTTACGAGGTATGTATGACTTTGTTCTACTATGCTTAACCTATGAGATATGCAGGTTCTAGCACAAGGTCTCTAAATCATTGAAGAGAACAAAGAAGATATTGTTTGGGTATGTTAATACATAACCAAGTTTGATAATCCAGGTATGTTTTCCTACATCAAGTTAGAATCCTACTTTGTTAATATCTTAGGTAAGTATACCTGTGTATGAAATGATCATGACCATACACACTTAATATTACTTAGAATCATAATGTTTTGATAGTATTAAGACTATACTAATGAATGTATGAGATCATGATGATGACACTAGTGCACGCTTAAGCATGCATAGTGGTCCAGGATGGATAGAAGTTCAAAGACATATAATCATGAAGGGAAAATAGAGATCAAGCAAGAGGCAACCACACAAACATAAAAGATAAGTATTTAAGTTGTCATTTGAATTACTTCTTGAATCTCTGAATAGTCAATGATATTGCTTGTAATAGTTGTATGCATGTTTGTATTCCTAGAATATATCATGCTGAGTGTAAGCATTCATATAGCATTGAACAGTATACTACTAATATGCATATGATTGGTAAGTTGGACAAACATTCCGTTGTTGCTTGTCTAGAATGAAACCTCTTTGTTGACATGCTGAGAGTTGTGCACGCTCTTGATAGTATGTTCTAGTATAGATGGAAGGCATCTAGATAGCCATTGTATTCATACAGGATATGGAAAAGTGTTGTGCCAAAGTATTGGTCAAGATAGTTGGATAACTATGTGAATCATATCGGTATGCATAATAGGTTATCATGTCAACATGATTTGATGATTATGAAATATTACTAATCATATAATTAACTTTGATTTGTAGGAAAGATCATGAAGAATGATGAACACTGAACAAGTGATGGATGTTCAACAAGAAGACTTACAAATCAAACATGCTATAGAAAGCTTGTGGCTAGAAGATTCTCTTAGAAAGAGAAAGAGGATCATGACGAGATGTTTACTCCAAGTGGCTAGATAAGACCATTCTCTTAATGGTGTAATTGAAGAAGAAGTGTGAATCAAGAAAACTCCCATAATTCAATTGAAGAAATCTCTGTACGGGTACCCAGGATCGATAGTCATTTGATGAGCTTAATGATCACCATGGGTGATGCAGATTTCAACCTTTTCTACAAGGTTGAAGATGGTTTCTATATATAGATGACATGGATGCAAGAAGGAAATCACCACAGAGTTCGAATGATCTTGAGGCTCATATCAGTAGACCCATCTGACGGGAGATGGCACAGATAGATATGCAAAAGATCACTCAATGTAGAGTGTGAATTATGTTCAGTCACAAAGGGAGATTTGATAGCTCCTTGACAAGCTTGGGCTTTACCAAAAGTAAAGTAAAGTTGATCCTAAAATTTACCTTAAGGTTATGGATGATACTATTATTGTATGTGGATGATCTCTTTCCGACAAGGAATGAGAAACAGATCATGGAAAGCAAGAAGAAGTTAGCTACAGAATTTGAGATGAAAGATCTTGTATTGATGTATTACTTCCTAGGTCTGGAAGTATAGAAAGGCCCAGAAGGAATCTTTCTCATCCAGGGAAAGTATTTGATATATTGGAATGTACAACCATGGCCACTCTCATGGGTTCCAACTTGAAGCTGTTAGCTGATGACTCATCAGAGTTAGTGGATGTAACTCTGTATAGACAGATTATTGGGTCATTGATGTATCTGACGAACACTAGGTCAGATATATGCTTTGTTGTGAACACCTTGAGGCAGTATCTAGTGGAACCTAGACGTGTTCACTTAATAGCTGCAAAGCATGTGTTGAGGTATTTGAAGGGTACGATAGACTTTGGTCTATATTATCTTGGAGATCATGATTTCAAATTGTATGGCTACACAAATGTTAATTGGGCTGGAAGTGTATCAGACAGGAAGAGCACATCAGGTGGATGTTATTGTCTGGGATCTGCCATGATCTCATGGGTTAGCAGGAAGCAGTCTAGTGTGGCTCTCAACACAGCTGAAGCAGAATATATTGTTGCTTGCTCTGCTAGTTGTGAAGCGATATGGCTTCGAAATTTGTTATCAGGATTGTTTGACTTAGAGATGGACCCCGCTGTGATCCTGTGTGACAACCAGAGTTGTATCAAGATGGCAGAGAATCCAGTGTTCCATGATAAGTCAAAGCACATAGAGATTCGATATTTTTATATACAGGATATGGTACATAAAGGAGCTACAAAGCTCGAGTATGTGAGCACTGACGAACAATTTGCTGATGTATTGACCATACCTCTGTCTCAAGTAAAGTTTGAGTATTTCCGAGACAAGCTTGGTATAGTTCAAAAGGACCCTCCTCGAAAGGGGGAGTGATATGGTTGATGATGATATTTGGATATTGGTATCATTGTGGATACATGTATCGATGATGAGATTGCCTATATCGACGGTAAGGTCGATGCTAAGGATACCTGTATTGATATGGATACTTGTATCGATGATAAGGATATTGTATCGATGATGAGGATACTATATCGATGACGAGGATACTTGTATCGATGATAAGGATACTATATCGATGATGAGGATACTGTATCGATGATAAGGATATTGTATCGATGATGAGGATACTGTATCGATGACGAGGATGCTTGTATCGATGATGAGGATACATGTATTGATGATGAGGTTACCTGTTCCGACGGTAAGGTCGATGATGAGGTTACCTATCCCGACGATGAGGTCGATGATATCAACAATAAGGTTGATAAGTGTTCCTAAGACTTGGTCTAAGTGGACGAAAGGGATTGTATCATCCCCAGACTTCTGTCCCTGAATTGATCCGTAGACATATGTCTCCAAGAAGTGGTCCCTAGTGGACGTGATAGGACTGCATCGTCCCTGAACGCTTGGTTCAAAATGTACGTGATAGGACTGCATCATCCCTGAATGCTTGGTTCAAAATGTACGTGATAGGACTGCATCGTCCCTGAACACTTGGTTCAAAATGTACATGATAGGACTGCATCATCCCTGAACACTTAGTTCAAAATGTACGTGATGGGGATTACATCATCCTGGAACCCTTGGTTCAAAATGCACGTGATGGGGATTGCATCATCCCGGAACCCTTGGTTCAAAATGTAAGTGATGGGGATTGCATCATCCCGGAACCCTTGGTTCAAAATGTATGTGATGGGGATTGCATCATCCCGGAACCCTTGGTTCAAAATGTACGTGATGGGGATTGCATCGTCCCGGAACCCTTGGTTCAAAATGTACGTGTTCGAATTTTATCATCCTTGGACTTATGTCCTAAAGTGAGAAGGATTGATCATCCTGTAATTGGATCATGTGTGTTGCAGGGTATGTTGCTATCCTGCTGATGATCTAAAGATCCAGACGATGAGGCTGTTGATCGAGAGATCCAGATGATGATGTTGATCGGTAGATCCAGACGATGAGGCTGTTGATCGAGGATCCAGTTGATGTTGTTATGTTGTTGATCAAGAGGATCCAGTTGATGTTGTTGTTCTGTTGATCGAGAGGATCCAGTTGATGTTGTTATGATGTTGATCGAGAGGATCCAGTTGATGATGTTATGCTATTGATCGAGAGGATCCAGTTGATGTTGTTATGATGTTGATCGAGAGGATCCAGATGATGATGTTACTGTAGTTGTTCGAGTGCTGCAGAAGATGAAGACTCAGTACTAAAGATGTTGATGTTCCAGTATTGAAGATCTTGAAGATGTTCCAGTAACTATTTGAGTTATTGATGATGTATGAAGAAAGCTTCCAATGATTTATAGATGTATCATGTATCTTGTCGTTGATGACTCCTTGCTCGTGCAGATGTTGTTATAATATCCTTCTCGTTAAGGGGGAGTGTTGAAATATTGTAACTTCTAAGAATATTATATTTGTACTTTATTATTCCAGAGATGTTTCATTCCTCCGTGAAGACTTTATTGTATATTCGAAGATGTTTTATTCCTCCGTGGAGAATGTGGTAACTTGGGTTATTAGACTTCCCTAGTGGGGTTCGGCCATGTATGAGTCATGTGGGTTAAAGGGTTATTAGACCACCCTAGTGGGGTTGGCCCTGTCACATTATGTTAAGTGGTTAAGTTGGGGCCGACCTAGTTAATGTAAAAGACAAGTCGGAGTTGTGTATAAATAGAGGAGGTGTGTTCCTCATTTAACACACATTCACTTACTTGTGAGTGGCGCATAAGTGAAAGAGAGAGATCTTCTATGGAGGAGAAGGAGATCATGTTTGGGATATACATCTCTGTATTGTTTATCATCTATATTGAGGAAGCTTTGCTAGGTTTTCTATCCCATGAGGGTTTCCCAGGATAAATTTGTGTCTCTTGTGTTTATGTTGTGCTTGTTGTTCTTTCAGTGATCCTATATATGCTATTGTTGTGAAATGGAATGTAATGCTGATATTTTTTGTCTTAGCATATTAAATATTAACAATGGGCACAGTTATCGAGGGCCGTACTGAGCTGTATTTTTGGCACAAATTTTGAGAAGGAATCAACACAGAAATTGAGGTAGCTTCAGCACAGAAATCGAGGAACCTTCTGGGTGATTTTTCATGGTTGAGATAAGTGTATTTTGACTGAAATTGACTGTACTGAAATTTTCCTGAAGAAATACAAATTCTCTCTCTCTCTGACAGGTTTTCCCCTTGTGGGTTTTTCCTGGTCGTTTAGCCAAAAAAAAATTGAGTCTTAAATTTTTTTATGGTGTGCATTGATATTTAATTTTCTGTCATTAAATGTGAATTTCAACAGTGTTTTAAATGTCTGGAAATTAAGAGTAATTTCCATCCAATACACAAAACTGGGTTGGGCATTAAACTATGAAAATTTGACATAAAACCGGGTGGTTGAAATTCTCAGAAAACTTTCAATCCAAATGTGATGGATAGGAGAAAATATAAAGAAGTGATGGATGAGTGAGTGGTAAGGGCTTTCCACATTTTCATGTAAAATAGATGCAGAGCATGGAATTCGGAAATCAAGGGTTGAGGAGCTCAAGATGAAATTCTTCAAATTCATAACAAGAGAATGCAAAACTTAGGGATAGAGGCAAGATTGGGGAGGATTCACCACATCCACAATTGAATGGTATGAAAAATGCAAAGAAGGTTAGAATTAATTTTGAAACATCAATGGAAACCTCTGCATCCACAACCAAGTTTTACAAGGATTGGAAAGAAAACATGGATTTTTAAAACACAACTAGTATCTCCACATCCGCATGAGGAACCTATGTGGAATGTGTAGTTACATTGCAATGAATACTTACAAAATCCAATTTCTGTGAAGGTATTTCAAGGCTTGGGATTGAGGAAAAGTTGTAAATTTTTTTCACAGCTCTTTGAATGAAAATAGGGGGGAATAGGAATGGCAAGGAAAGAGTGTGTTAATGGTCAAAATAACTCAGGAAAAAACAATGAAGGACGCCAATAGGAAGAACCGATGAATTTGAATCAAGGATACCTGACCTAAAAAAAAGTTGACGTAATTTTACCAGCAAGACGTGCATGATGAAACTTCTCACAATAGGCATGTGAGCCAAATGATGATGCATATTGAAAAAATGAGTATAGACGGGGAGAGGACTTCGAGCTTGACTCTATGGTTGAGAAAAAATGATATGACAATATAGTTAAGGGTGCTTGCCTCTAACATCATGTTACGATGCTTCAAAATCATACCAATGTTATGAAATCAACATCTAGCAAACAAATGACCAAAAATGGGGCATGACAACATATGATGACTTGAAACTAATAGATCAACATGATATATAGATGTAAAAGTAACCACGAAGTTGGTAGATGTACTCATATTCATCCCCAAAAAGAGCAGGTAGTGAATCAAGTAAGGATAGTGTTCCACAATGGGAAAAGCAAAGAGATAAGAAGAAGTGTTGGGAAAACCAATAACATAAAGCAACAACAATTCAACATACCCAGTTTTATCACTAGGAACCTCCCAATAGTTCTACTTCCTCCACATCATGTCCTCCCCTATATATCATGGCTAAGCATCATCATCTTAAAGAGATTAACATCTAAGCAAAATGAGGGGAGAGCATAGTGGTGTATAGTTCTGAAAGATTCCAAACTACAAAATAACTAATCGGGCAACTTTATAAATCAAATGAGACAAAGGATTGTAAAAGAAAATAAAATAAAAACTAAGCAAGAAACAAACCAAAATGACGAAAAATAAATCTCAAATCAAAGCAAGAAGCAACCATGTTTTTTTTATTTTTTTTGTTTTTTCATTTTTTTATATTTATGATTATTTCAATTTTGTTTTTGTTATAGAAGCTAGTTAGTGTTCAAAGGGATCTAAAAAATAGTAAGGTTTCAAGATCAAGCCATTTACAAAATGGAAAAATAATATCTCATGGCTATCCTTTAGACGATAAGCATTGTTCTTGATATTTTGAGCGACAGTAAAAGGTATAAGACATAATTTTTTAAACTTATTATGCTTGCCCTTGTATTCATGAACAAAGTCCCATAAGAGTACTCTGGCATGAAAAATCCTTGCCTTGGATTTCTTATCATGTCTTTTCTTTATAATTGCTTTCTGCTTTTTCATATTTTCAATTGCAAATTCCCTTTGTTCCTTTAGATCTAAGACGACATTGAATCTTTGGGCGATGGGGATTCTATATAACTCCTTAGTCTAGAAGGCTAATCTATAAGTCACAATCACAAGCTCGGCTCGCATAGCAGCTACTTGTCCATAGACAAGCATGAAATATGTTTCTCCGTGAATGGTCTTAGTAGTGGTACGGTCATCCCATAAAGCATCAATCAAATGTAATTTCCATTGCCTGGTATTTTCCCCAATCATTCGCTTGATAATTTTGATCAGGTTTTGATTTGTCGACTCAGCTAAACCGGAATTACCCTAAGGATTAAATGATATTGTACTTTGACACAATTCAAGGACCTCTTTTAACATGAAAGCGCCCCCATTTTCACTAACAATATCAAGTGCTAATTTGAAATGGGAAAATATGTTCTCTTGGAGAAACGCTGCCACTTGCTCAGATTTAGCATTTTTTGAAGGAATGGCCTCAGCCCATCAATTAAACTAATCAATAGTAGTAAGGATAAATAAATTTCCAGTGGATGAAGGTAGAGAGATTGGTCTATTGAAATATAAACCCCACTTTGAGAAGGGGATAAGTCCAAACAACAAATGAAGGGGAAGATTAGTGAGTTTATGACGACCTGTGGCACATTGACAACGATCGCAATTTTGTACAAATTCAAAGGCATTGCAGAAAATAGTAGGCCAATAGAACCAATAGTGCATGACTTTATGGGTAGTTTCCTTAGTAGTGAAATGTCTACCTCAATGAAACGGGCGATGGGGTCTGTCATGAAACTCATGAAGGATGGTATGGGATTAGTATCTACCAAGGCATCAAAGGAGCATGTCATTAGCATGTCGATGGAAAAGGAAATTGTTTACCATGACGTAATTACTACTTTCAAGCCTTAGCTTCCTTCTCTTATTGGGATTCATCTAGGGAGGGAGTTTTTTCATATCAAGATAGTGGATGATATCCTCGTACTGCGAAAGAGAGTCCACATTATAATCCATGTCATCATACTTAATGGAAAATATTGAGAACAAGGACTCATAGGCATCATCAATGTCCGAACAATCAAGCTCGGGGTGCTCAACTAGAAGGAGGGATAAGTTGTTGATTTTTGTACCTAGGAAGTATTTTCCCTAGTGACTTTTGCCTAAGTCACTTAAAGGGGGAAAAAGTGACCCTTGCATTAAATTACTTGTGAAAAGCATTTAATGTGACTTTATAACATAAAGTCATTTTTGATAAAATTTAAGTGAGTGAATTTAATTCTTTAAATATTAAATGTGAGCATTTAATCTCACCCATTCAACTTCGCTAATCTCAGCCATTGATTTGAATGAGCCCTCACTCACCTAGGGTTTTGATCAAAAGGAAAAGGGAGGCAAAGTGATTTTCACTTTTGAGAGAAGAGTGAAGAGAAGAGAGAGCTGAGACAGGGGCACAAATTTTGAGGAGAGGTTCAGGGCATTTTTTGACAGCACAAAAATCGAGGCATCAACATTTAATATTCAGCATAGTTCCCAAGGAAATGTATAGCATTGAAGTGGGCACATATTTCGATGCACCGTACAGCTGAGTGTTGGCACAGAAATCGAGGGCCATACACAACATTTATTGCTGGTCCGTATAGCTGCACAGAAATCGAGGAATTTTTTGGGCACAATTTTCTAGAAATTTGGGCACTGTTTTCGAGGTTCATACAGTCTATATGGACTGTACCTATTGGCACAGAAATCGATACATTTAATATTGCACATATTTTGAGGTTTGGCACAGTTTTCAAGGTGTTGGGATTTAGCATAGAAATCGAGGCAGCACCTTGACATAGAAATCGAGGCAACTTCTGGATGATTTTTTATGGTGGAGATAAGTACATTTTTGCTATAAAATTACTGTAATGAAAATATTGCTGAAGAAATAAAATCTCTCTCTCTAACTGGTTTCCCCGTGGGGGTTTTTCCAAGTCCATTGGCTAAATTTCTGAGTCTGGAATATTTTACTGTGTGTGCATTTATTTTATTTTCTATTGAAAGAATGAGTTGCAGTAGTGTTTTATGTTGTTAGAAAAATGTTGTGATAGCCAACCATATAAACTTGAGCTGAAACAGTAAACTGAAAACATTGACACTAAAACCAGCAAGCTGAAAACTCAGAAAAATCTACATGGTATCAGAGCTTGGGGGCAGAAAACATTAAAATTGGAAGACAGTCAGAAATTTCCAGATTTGAGTATTTTCTTATGTTAGTGAACAACACCTTGTTGGGTTGACAGTGAGATGGCTACAGGACTTAGGTTGGAGGATAGGCTAGATGGGACGGGAAACTTTGTGCCATGGAAGGCTAGGATTTTGTTGATCTTAGAGGAAAATGAACTGTGGGAGGAGGTGGTAAGAAACACTATAGCAAACCATGTTCAAATTCTCGCTACTACAGATGCATCAGCATTATCAGCCTTCAACAAGAAGGACTGTAAATCTAGAAGAATAATTCTTGATGCAGTTAAATACCATATCATTCCTCACATTTCAAGTAAGGCTAGGGCACATTTGATGTGGAGTGCCTTAACCAGTTTATACGAGAGCACCATTCAGAATCGGAAGATGGTTCTCAAGGAGAAACTTAAAAGTATAAAGATGAATGGTGGAGAGGGAGTGACATCTTACCTTACCAGGATATCTGCAGTTAGAGATGAGCTAGCAGTAGTTGGGGAGGTGGTCACCGCTACTGAGCTTGTACGGACAACAGTGAATGGGGCTTCCAAGCCTTGGGGTGCATTTGTGTAGGCTATAGTGGGCAGAGAGAACTTACCTTCATGGGAGAGACTGTGGGATGATTTTGTGCAGGAGTAGACAAGGAGAGGTCTTGTACAGGGCAGTTCTTCACAGGGTAGGGAAGATGAGGAGAATGTGGCTTTGACAACAAAGGGAAAGAAGAAGAAGAAGGGTCCCAAGCAGGGTAGGGCCAAGAAGCAGCAGCAGCAATAGCAGGGTGGGAAGAAGAAGGACTTGAGTAAAATCAAGTGTTATGGTTGTCATACATTTGGGCACTATACTTCACAGTGTCCAAGCAAGAAGAAGAAGAGACAGCAGACTGTAGCTTCAGTGGAGGTTGATGACTTCAGAGATAGATTTCAGACAGAGTTTTCTCTGTGTGCTGGATAGATTGAGAGAGAGAGAGCCTCTATAGTTACCAGCACTGATGTGGATATGGAGATGGAGTATTCCTTATTGACAGGCCATCAGATGAGTGCATCCACCACTGGCACTTGGTATATTGACAGCGAAGCTTCAAGTCACATGATGACAGGTGCTCGAGAGTTGTTCTCCGAGATTTCACAGACAGGTACAGATGTGGAGGTTGTATTAGGCAATGACACCATTGTCAGAGCAGTTGGTCGGGGGACCATTACATTTTAGTGGGAGTCTATGATTCATATGACTCTGAGGGATGTGTTATTTTTCCCTGGGCTAAAGAAGAACCTTGTATTAGTTTCCACCATTGAGGATAGGGGTATTGGGGTTTTTTTCTTGGATGGGCGAGTGCAGGTATTCCCCAATACTACACGATTATCTACCTCCATGGACATTGGGGTTAGATGTGGAAAGCTATACAAGCTCTTGTTTCAGCTGCAACACGCTTTGGCACACGGCAGCAGCAATGAGCTTTGTGAGCTATGGAATCGGAGGATGGTCCACTTACATATCCCATCCTTGAGATTGTTGAGGAGCATGGTCATAGGTTTACCATAGTTCAGCATAGAGCAGAGTAATGTTTGCAGGGGGTGTGCTTTGGGAAAGTACACCAAGACTGCTTTTCCAAGCAGTGACAGTAGAGCAGCAGGAGTACTTGATTTGATCCATACTGATATATGTGGTCCTATGCCATCAATTTCTTTGACTGGATTTGAGTACTATATCTCTTTCATTGATGACTACTCCAGGAAGACCCGGATCTACTTATTAAGGAGCAACAAGTCACCCTTAGTATTGAGAGTCTTCCAAGGGTTCAAATCCCTTGTGGAGAATCAGACAGGGAGGAGGATTCGAGTGTTGAGATCGGACAATGGGGGTGAGTAGACCTCCAAGGAGTTCGATTGGTTTTTCATTTAGGAGGGCATTCAGAGACAACTGACAGTTCCATACACTCCTGAGCATAATGGAGTTGCAGAAAGGAAGAACAGGTCGATTGTGGGAGCATCGAAATCCATGCTTCATGATCAGATTTTACTGTTCTTTCTTTGGGCAGAGGCATGCAGTACTACAGTTTATCTGCAGAACAGGAGTCCCCATCATGCCTTGGGGAGGAAGACTCCTGAGGAGATGTTCACATGAAAGAAGCCTAAGGGTCTCCATTTTCGCATATTTGGCAGCTTGACATACTCTCATGTCCCTTCTGAGAAGAGGGCAAAGCTTGATCCCACTGCAGAGAGAGGCATCTTTGTGGGATATGATGAGACTTTGAAGGCTTACCGGATTTTTCTTCCTATCCAGAAGAAGGTTGTTGTGAGGTGGGAACTGAAGTTTGATGAGGAGAGAGCCTTCAGGAAGTCCAGAGAGTTAGAGCATAGGGAGCCATCGGCTTCCACACCTCAGGTGACTCGGGCTTCTTCAGTACAGATATCAGGTCCACAGGTTTCCGGAGTGACTGGGTCACAGGCGACAGACACAATTTCTTGAGGTTCATTGTTTCAGTTAGCAGGTACTCCAGGGACAGGTTCTAGTTCTCAGGTTACATGTTCTTCAGTGACTGGTTCACGGACTACTGGTCCACAGGTTGTTGGGCCATCTGCTTCTGGTAGTTCTTCAAATGAGGAGAGACCAGTTTGGGAGGAGCCTTCAAGGAAGAGGAAGCCTAAATGGCTTCGTGATACCTTAGAGGAGGCAAAGGCATTTGGTAGGCCCCAGGAGGAGGTCAAGACAGTTGTGATGTCAGATAAATTGGGTATGGCTCTTCTTGCGAGTCTTCGTGATTCAAAGCCTTCCACATTTGAGGAGTCCTCTCAGCATCAGTTTTGGAGAGATGCCATGATGGAAGAGCACCATTCCATCATGAAGAATGATGCATGGGAGATAGTACCGAGACCAAAAGGGAAGTCTATTGTGACTTCCAAGTAGATCTACAAGGTAAAGCATGCTGCGGATGGCAGTGTGGAGAAGTATAAGGCTCAGTTTGTGGCACGGGGGTTTTCACGGGTTGAGGGAGTTGGTTATGATGAGACCTTTGCGTCGGTTGCTCATTATTCTTCCATCAGAGCAGTGATGTCTATAGTAGCAGAGATGGGTTGGAAGATCCACCAGATGGATGTGAAGACCACATTTCTCAATGGTCTTCTGTAGGAGGAGGTTTACTTAGAGCAGCCACAGGGATTTGAGATTCATGGAAGAGATTCTCATGTGTGCAGGCTGAGGAAAGCCTTGTATGGAATGAAGCAAGCTCCTAGAGCTTGGTACTCCATGATTGATGCGTATTTGACATCGATGGGTTTTCAGAAGAGTGAGGTTGATCCCAACCTTTACTACATTGTGGTTGGTGGAGATCCTCTCATTATTTTTTTATATGTTGATGACTTGTTTATCACTGGGGAGGAGCATCTCATTGCACATTGCAAGAGAGACCTTGCTGTGGAGTACGAGATGACAGACATTGGGTTGATGCACTCTTATATGGGGATGGAGGTTTGGCAGGAGCCTGGTCATATTTTCCTGGGACAGGGGAAGTATGCAGTTGATATTCTGAGGAGATTTCGGATGGAGGATTGCAGGTCGATGTCCACACCTATGATCACCAACTGAAAGCAATTTCATGCTTATGAGGGTAAGTTGGTGGATCCTACACTTTATCGTCAACTCATTGGGTCGTTGATGTATCTGGTCAACACCAGGATAGACTTGTGTTTTGTGGTGAACACTCTTAGCCAGTTCATGGTGGAGCCTAGGAGTGTATACTAGAATACCGCAAAACATGTGCTGAGATACCTTGCAGGTACAGTGGACTATGGTTTGGACTACAGGGTTCAGGTGGAGTCAGTTTGGTTGGTTTCACAGATTCAGACTGGGCAGGCAGTGTGATGGATCAGAAGAGCACTTCCGGTTGTTGTTTCAGTTTGGGCTCGGCAACAGTTTCGTGGTTCAGTCGAAAACAAAAGTCTGTTGCGTTGAGTTCTGCCGAGGCTGAGTATATGGAAGCCAGTCAGGCTACTTGCGAGGCACTGTGGCTTCGTAAGTTATTGGTAGATTTGTTTGATCAGGAGCTTAGACCTATGGTGATTTACTGTGACAATCAGAGTTGCATCCATCTCTCTGAGAATCCAGTTTTCCATGACAGGTCCAAGCACATAGATATCAGGTACCATTTCATACGTGACTATGTTCAGAGAGAAGTTGTGGAATTGTAGTATATTTCCACTGATGAGCAGGTAGCGGATATCCTAACGAAATCTTTGGGGAGGGTCAAGTTTGTCTTCTTCAGATACAAGTTGGGAGTGGTGCAAAATACCTTCCTCGGTAAGAGGGAGTGTTGATTTTGTACCTGGGAAGTATTTTCCCTAGTGACTTTTGTCTAAGTCACTTAAAGGGGGGAAAAGTGGCCCTTGCATTAAATGACTTGTGAAAAGCATTTAATATGACTTTATAACATAAAATCATTTTTGATAAAATTTAAGTGAGTGAATTTAATTCTTTTAAATATTAAATGTGAGCATTTAATCTCACCCATTCATCTTGGCTAATCTCAGCCATTGATTTGAATGGTCCCTCACTCACCTAGGGTTTTGGTCGAAAGGGAAAAGGGAGGCAAAGTGATTTTCACTTTTGAGAGAAGAGTGAAGAGAAGAGAGAGCTGAGACAGGGGCACAAATTTTGGGGAGAGGTTCAGGTCATTTTTTTATAACATGAAAATCGAGGCATCAGCATTTAATATTCAGCACAATTCCCAAGGCACCGTTGTGAAGAACCTACAACAATTAATTAATGAAAATACACGAGATAGCAGAACTCAGAATCGCTTTTATTGATTACAGGCCACTTCGAGGGGGAAACCTCCTTTGAGCAAGCTCAATACAAATAACTTCACGGTACCTTCATTGGTATCAACACAAACTTATATACTAAGTCTAGGCGCTAATACCATGTGTCAATACAAACCATGGGCCAATACAAACTATGGATCAACAATTACTACGGGACGACTTACAAAGCATATGCATCCAACAACAATAATACAAACTATGGATCAACAAATACTACGGGACGACTTACAAAGCATATGCGTCCAACAATAATATACTAACAAAGTAAATAGAAGGGTTGGCATGGGTTCCTAACATTCTCTCTCCCTTAGAAAAATCTTTGTCATCAAAGCTTTAGATGTGGAAATTGATGCAGAATCTGAAGGAATGGTTCCCCTGTAGCATCCTCGGGTTGCATTCCGGGCCACTAACGCCTTTTGAGTTTCAGGAGGATTGCTTGGAAGGCTATAGATGAAGAAGAACCATATCAGCTACGTGAAAAGTGCGCTCTGAACGGTGTTGATCGGCTTTTTGTTTCAGTCGAATTCTTTCCATGTGAAGATTGTCCTACAAAATGAGAAGAATCTGATTGCAGTTTTGAAGAATGGAGTCAATTTCCTGAACTGGGGAGCTGTTGAGGGTGTATGGAAGAAGAACTAGTGGTGCATGTCCATAGACTGCTTCATATGGTGTCCTTTTAGACATGGTATTGTACCACTGGAGTGCTTCTAGGAAATCCATAGAAATAGTTGTCCAAATCTGTGTAGGGACGGGCAAGGGTTCGAGCAGTCCCGGAAGGAGTGTCGTTTCACCCTTGTTGACCTGGCAAGTATCACAATCAACCACCATCTGTTGAATTGTCATTTTCAGTCCCTGCCAAAAGAAGTTACATTGTTCTCGGTCATACGTTTTGAGGAACCCAGAGTGCCCTACCGATGAAGAAGCATGGAGTTCATAGAAGAGATAGCCCTGTTGAACAGATTGCAACCAATTTGGAACAAGCAGAGAAATAGATGTAAGAGAAACTGGGTCATCAAATGTGCGAGAAGGAGCATCTGCAACCATATTGTCCTTACCCTTCTTGTAAGTGATCGCATAGTCATAACCCATGAGTTGGATAACCCATTTCAGGTGTGCTGGGGAGGAGACCTGTTGTTCCAGGAAATTTTCCAGACTCTGGCGATCAGTCTTTATGCAGAAATAATTCCCTAATAGGGATGGCTGACACTTCGGTACTGCATGCAAAATAGCCATCATTTCCTGCTGAGATGTAGATGTGGCTAAATGTTACTGGAAAGGTCTCTTGAAGGCGGCAAGCCCACTGGTGCAGCAAAGACACCTTCATATCTATCCAAGGAAGTAGTGGAGACTGTTGATGGGTGTATCTGAATGGAATGGAGCTGAGCGATGACAACATGTGAATTCTTCTTAAGGATATTTTCCAGGCGATGTGAACTGATGATGCAGAGAGACCCTGGTTGTAAGCCCATAAATTTTTGTTGTGTCCCATTGACTAAAAACTACATCCAAAGTTCAGCAAAATCCCATAAGATGGGGCCAAGTGTGCGTAACCATTTAACGCCCAAAACCACATCACATCCGCCTAAGGACAAGGAAAACATGTCAGAGCACAGGTTATAATCTTCCAGAGAGATACGCCCATTGTGACACTTTCCCTTGCAAGGTAAGGTGCCCCCATTGGCAACCATGACTTCAAAGTTGGAGCAAGGATGGAAAAAACAATCAGCCTGTTTGGCGATCCGAGGGTCAATGAAGGTATGAGTGCTACCACAATCAATGAGTATTGTAAGAGGAAGCTTCTTGAAGTAACCCCTGACCCGCATTGTTTGGGTGGTGGTGATGTCGGATAAAACATGGAGAGATATCTTTGGTTGGTCGTCCTGAGATGGGGGGACAATAGGCGGCTCCTGAATGTCGACCTGATCATCCATTGCATCTGGAGATTATTCACCAATTTTAGAGGCAAGCGAAGAATCCATATCCAAGAGATAGAGCTTTTGTTGAACACATCTATGTCCCCGAGTGAATTTCTCATCACAATTATAACAAAGCCCTTTTTCTCTGCGTGCCTGCATCTCTGTTTCAGACAAATGCTTGATAGGAGTTGGTCGAGGAGATGGCGGGATGAAAGGTCATTGAGAACCCATATTTAGGAAGGGGACAGAAGTGGGTTTGGAGCATTGTTGGGCTGCAATATTGTCTTCTGCCAACTTAGCCAACCCCAAGGCTTCCATCATTGTGTTGGGATAGAATATCTTAACCTCTGAGCGGATTTCATCCTTAGGACCACTGATAAAACAACTCCTGTAGAATTCATCAGACAATCCTTCTGTGTGATTGGCTAGTTTCTCAAATTCTGTCTGATACTCTCTCATAGTGCTAATTTGGTGAAGTTTAGTGAGGGATCCTATGAAGTCATCAAAAGCACTAGGACCAAATTGTTGCAAAAGGTGCTGGCAAAAATCTGGCCATTTTGACTCTTCATGAGCCTTGATGTACCAACGATACCATTGAAGAGATTCCTGTTCCAAATGAAATGATGCAAGTGGAACTTTGGTGACATCAAAAGTATTATGCAGACTGAAATACTGTTCTGCACGATAGATCAGTCCAGTCGGATCAATACCATTGAAGCGAAGAAAATCAAGCTTCGGACCACGGAAATCACTGGAAGAAGAGAACCCATTGTCTGATGAAGACTCGAACTGTCATTTGGTGTTCGTGGCTGAATGCTCAAGATGGAGGCCGAGAAATTTTTCATCTAGATCCTGGAATTTGGTTTGGATGGCTACAAGTGCTTCCTCCATGGTTTTTGCTCTTGAACGGGTGACAACCATAACCAGGAGTTTTGTTTTTTTTGGTGGGGGAATGGGTAGAAAAACACAAACAGAACCTTATTTAGTAAAGGAAATTTTGGATTTGGGAAAAACTCGGATGGGTAATTGGGGTTTGACTAGGTTTTTGGAACCTTTTGGGGGGGGGGAATGGGTAGAAAAACATAAACATAACCATATTTAGTAAAGCGAAATTTGGATTTGGGAAAAACTCAAATGGGTAATGTGGGTTTGGCTAGGTTTTTGGAACCTTTTTTTTTTGGGGGGGGGGGGGGGAATGGGTATAAAAACACAAACATAACCTTATTTAGTAAAGGGAAATTTGGATTTGGGAAAAATTCGGATGGGTAATTAGGGTTTGACTAGGTTTTTGGAACCTTTTTTTTTTTCCAGAATGGATCCGTTACGGTGCAGAAAGGATCAGAAACAGATGGATCTGCAATGACACGGAATTGATCGGCAATAGATGGATCTTAAACATCGCCAAATGGATAAAAAAATGGTTGGATCTGAAACGGATTTCATAATAGATCCAAAACGGCTTGATCTAGAACGTCTTTCAGAATGGATCTGAAACGGCTCGGAATGGATCTAAAACGGCGCGGAAGTGATCGGCAACAGTTCAGCTAAAAATAGATATGGACCCCGGGTATGTTTGGTTTCCTAACATTTCAGGGGTTTCACTCGGCCACCAATGCTGTCTAACGGCTTGCGTATTGGGGAAGTACCCCTCACTCCACGGCTCAGGTAAAACTGATAACCGCTTTTCCACAAACGACAGCTCTTGGTTTACCTCATGGGTGGGAACTAGTCAATCAGGTAGGGGTTGTTTCCCTTTTCACTGGCAGGTCCTCTCAATGTGCCAGCTACTTTGGGGTTCCTGTGGTACTCCTCACAATGATTTTTAGGGCTTATGCCCAAGTACTTCCCACAGTTAAGCGGATAGGGATTATTCCCAGATCCGAACTTGCAACAGATGCGAAAAAAAATTTGGCAGAAATTCCACCCAACAATCCCAAGAAAGTGCTCTGATACCAAAGGTGAAGAACCTGCAACAATTAATTAATGAAAATACACGAGATAGCAGAACTCAAAATCACTTTTATTGATCGCAGGCCACTTCGAAGGGGCAACCTCCTTTGAGCAAGCTCAATACAAATAACTTCACAGTACCTTCATTGGTATTAAGACAAACTTATATACTAAGTCTAGGCACTAATACCATGGTTCAATACCATGTGTCAATACAAACCATGGGCCAATACAAACTATCTATCAACAATTACTACGGGACGACTTACAAAGCATATGCGTCTAACAACAATAATACAAACTATGGATCAACAAATACTGCGGGACGACTTACAAAGCATATGCGTCCAACAACAATATACTAACAAAGTAAATAGAAGGGTTAACATGGGTTCCTAACAACCGTACAGCATTGAAGTGGGCACATATTTCGAGGCACAGTACAGCTGAGTGTTGGTGCAAAAATCAAGGGTCGTACACAGCATTTATTGCTGGTCCGTACAGCTGCACAAAAATCAAGGAATTTTTTGGGCACGGTTTTCTAGAAATTTGGGTATTATTTTCGAGGTCCATACAATCTATACGGACTGTACCTATTGGAACAGAAATTGAGACATTTAATTATGCATGGATTTTGAGGTTTGGCATAGTTTTCGAGGTGCTAGGATTTAGCACAAAAATCGAGGCAACACCTTGACACAAAAATCGAGGCAGCTTCTGGGTGATTTTTTATGGTGGAGATAAGTACATTTTTGCTATAAAATTATTGTACTGAAAATATTGCTGAAGAAATAAAATCTCTCTCTCTCTGACTGGTTTTCCCCGTGGGGGTTTTTCCAGGGCCTTTGGCTAAATTTCTGAGTCTGAAATATTTTACTGTGTGTGCATTTATTTTATTTTCTGCTGAAAGAATGAGTTACAGTAGTGTTTTACGTTGTTAGAAAAATGTTGTGATAATGTCTAGCCATATAAACTTGAGCTGAAACGGTAAACTGAAAACATTGACACTAAAACCAGCAAGCTAAAAACTCAGAAAAATCTACATAAGTCATGACCTTTAATAGTCTTGGCAATCATGAACTCAAGGTCAAACTCTTATATTTTAGCCAACCAATTTAACAAGTTTCCCTACAAGTAAGTTTGGGACAAAAGGTACTTCACGATAGGGAGAGGTACCCTTATAACCATATTCCTTTCGAGAACATAGTGGTGAAAACTCTTTAGGATGACAACTAAAGATAATGTATGACTTTCAACTAAATGGAACTTGACCTCATCCTTGGATAAGTTTTGACTGATAAATGCAACATCTTTATCATGGTCATCCGAGTTAATCTAGATCAATATGGTGAAAATGACATTATTCATGGTCTGAAATCAGGCTTGGCTAGGACAAGAACAGAAACAATGACATTCTTCATGGCTTGAAAGGAAAATTCCACTTCGTCATTCCAACTAAATGCCATGTATTTTTGTAATAGCATATGCATATGCTTATAATTTGAGCGAAATTGGGCACAAAACATTGCACAAAATTGATTTTAGCCATAAAAGCTTAAACAGCTTTCTTGGATGTAGGAGGTTTTGGATAGTAGATATTCTTTCAGCATCAATCCTCATACCCTACTCAAAAATGATATTCCCTAATAAATTCCCCTCGGTAGCACCAAAAATAGACTTGTTGGGGCTCATGGAAATGTTTAATTTCCTACATCTGAGGAAAACCCAACAAAGATGGTCGAAATGATCGGCTCTCTTCTTAGAATGAATAGTCAGGTCATCTAGGAAAATATGGATAATAACCCCTATCAAGTCATTGAAAGTTATATGCATCTCCCCTTGGAAAGTGGCATTAACATTTATCAAGCTGAAAGGCATATGGTGGTAAGCGAATGTACTCCATCTAGTGGTAAAGGTGGTCTTGTATCAGTCTTTAGGATTCGTCGTGATTTAGTTATACCCTGAAAATCTATCAACAAAATACATCATTTCGTAACCAACAACTTGTAGGATAGAATCCATGAAAGGTGGAGGGAAATTGTCTTTGAAACTAACCTTATTAAGGTCCCTAAAGTCTACACAAAGGGAGAATGTTGTCATTATTCTTCTTGATTGGAACAAGATTGGTGACCCATTTAAAATAGTGCACTAGAAATATAATGTTGGCCTCAAACATTTTTTGGATCTCTTTTCTTATTATGTCGTCAAGCTTTTTCCATACTTGAGTAGCTCCTTCTTATAAAGGAATGGAATGTTGGATAATACCGATATCAGAACCTCAGAGGTATTTATATGACCATGCAAATATATCCAAGAATTCGTGGAAAAGGGAGAGAAATTTCTCTCTCTCCTCGTGGGTACAATGGGATCATTGTATAATAATTTTGGTTCTCCCTCAAAATCAGTTATTAACACTTAATATGTTCCTGGTTGTAAGGAACTATGCTAGGGAACTATATAAACTAAATTTGGTTAAGATTTAAAGCTCTTTTTATTTAAGCAACATAATCTCTAAGGTTTCTTTCCATTTTCTCAACTACACAGGACATATTGATAGGATGATAGTAATACTTTCAACTTCAAGAGGCATTTTCTCATTTGTATTCATGTATCTTGATTTGAGATAGATGGAAGGAGGAATTCTATATGGAAACAACAATAAAATATACAAGGTATTCATAGGAATAAATCTTGTAATCTCTATGAAAAAAGAACGTACTGAGAATTAGAATTCAATAGTTAACAAAGTAAATATGGTCTTTGTGAAGCATAAAGATAATAACAGCTAGAATATTAACACATTAAACAATAGATGAATACTTCAACACCATTCAATACATAAACATTCATAAGAAGGAATCTAGTCATAAAAATGAAATCAATTCCATTCATAGATACGCATCATACATATACTTTGAACATGATGGAGTAACTTGTTTCTAGAGACTTCTATTAATTAAAAATATAGATTATGTGGTTTGGAATACATATGGAATTACAAAAGAAGAACAAAGCACATGAGATTTTACTAGATGATACAAAATGGGAGTTTGAATCTCTTGAAATCTGTTGTATTTCACCCAAATTTTCCTTTGTCCTGGAGTATTTGTTGTGATCTTGCACTCTTGATGTAATTAATTTATCTCTTTCCCCAAAAATTGCTTGATAATCTTCTCAATGGGTCGCATCCTTCTTTTATGGTTGTTCCTTTCTTTAAAACTTCTTCTTGAAACTTCCTCAAAAATATTGAAACTGCTTTTTTGGATTTTGACAACTTGACCATGGTAAAGGCTCAACCCCCTAGAGTTAACCCCATTGAGTTGGTTGTGAGGTTGAGGATTTTCCCTGTGATGGTAAAGTTATTTTGGCATATTTAGCATTTTTTTTCCATTTGTTTCCCATGGGGTACTTATGAGTGCTCATAGATATCATTGCCACATCTAGGTGTGTATAGTTTTCATATGATGGAGATGGAAAGTTTTTAAATATCAACTTCAAACTAGCTAGGAGTCTAAATTCAACAAGTCGTAGCTCTAATATAGTTGTTACCTTTAAAGTCCCCTCTATTGGACACAACGGCACACTAAGAGGGGGGGGTGAATCAGTGTGTTAGCTCTTCTAGCAATTTTCACTTCTCAAAACTTAGACATAGTTCATCATTTGCATAACACTATCAAGTACATTATCATTCATCAACTAATCAACAAATGTCATAAATATACATAAGCATGTCATCAACATAGATCATAACAAGAGACACATCCCAAGACAAGTATAGTAAACTTTGTTTATAATTTTATATGAAGTACAATGGAAGACTTCAATCTTTGCGATTACATCAGTACCAACTGACTAAAGAGCACCAACTCTAACAACAGGGCCTAGCCTGGTTTTTTTAGCTCCAACTAAAAAGGGTTGAGGTATCCAAACCTCAAATATGCAAGGCTTAGCTTGCCATAGGAATCATTCTCTAGTGTCATACCACCATTGTACAATTCACTTCCATGTCACATGTCATCACTGTCATCAACTAGTTGTAATTATCATTAGTTGATATACCGTCATGTCAAGCACTGACCATTGTTGTCACAAACGCTTGTCAATGCCTTATCAGTTCAAAGATTGTCATTGCTATCACTTATAGAGCTGTGGCAATTAACCAAGAACATTGCCTTAAACTCCAAAAATATGCTATGGATTCCTTGTGGCCTGAGAAAGAACTTGAGAGGTGTTTACATCATTTTCGAATGTCAAACTGATATCACTAGATCAGACTTTAATCATACAAACTTTAGCTTCCCTGGGTGAAATATTTCAAAGCAAGTGTTGCTAATATAAAAGTAGATACAGAGATCAACTGTCTCCCAATATCTTTGGATGCCTTGGAACAAGTTACACAAAAATATTCAAATATCATTCCTTGCACACATGACGTAAGCCCTTGGGGCTTAATACTTCAGCCAAAAAAATTGAATTGAATTCTGCAATAATAAATCAAACTTATGAAATGCCTGGGAGGAACCTTGAGCAGGCCTCAAACTTCAGATTGGAACCCTGTTTGTGTTGGGTGGAACACTAAGTTCAGACTTTAAGCAAATTGGAAATTTAAGAGTGCTACTAGAACCTTGATTACTACCTCTCACGAACTTATTAGACTTTTGTCATCCTCCACTACAGTTGCCTTAATCTGTATACCCGAATTTCATAGCCATATTCACCCATACACTTATTTTTTAAAAATGAGGTGAGTTTCCACTTATTTATACAGTTTAACATGGAGGTATTTAGCTTGGCCGACTTGTCACTTGAATATTTTATGTTTTTTTTGTAACCTCATTTTGACTAGGCCGACTTACATAGTCAAAGCAAGAATTAAATAATAAAAGATAATTAAATCCTCAATTTTATTGGTTGGCCTACTTGGTATATAATACCGCTTTTTAAATATTTTTATTTGTATATTGATTTACCCTTATTAATGGAGTATGTCCTTACGTAAAGGGTTTTCCTTAAGGACCTCATTTGTTATCATTTTGACAGGGATGACTTCTCCATTAAGCAAACGCTTTTAATCCATTTTCATGTCATCTTTAACCAACTTTGCTTGTGGGCTTATCCAAGGGTTTTATGACTATTTTTCTCCTCATCAAGAATGATACATCAAGGGCTCCTTTACATGTCAAGGGCTTCACCATGATAGTCAAATGCAACATCATTATTCAAGAGCCACCATATGTGTGGGTTCAAGACCCAATCCTCCAAGGGTACCAAAGACCCCTCAAGAAGGGTTTCCAAGATCCAACATACCACCAATTGTATGCTCCAAGAGGTTATCCACTTCATCATCATCATTATAGTAAGAGGGATTCAAAATTCCACCAAGGGAATCAAGAACATCAGCATCGGCTTAATTATAATGCACAAAGGACTTCATCATGGGCATTAAGGGCAAGAGAAAGTGTCATCAATATTATGTAAACATAAGCATGGGAGTCTTCAACAAGGTTATCTTAACCACACAAGAGAATCCACAAGGGTCAAGGTCCATCATGTCCTTGGTTTCTCCTTTGTCATTAATGACTTCAACCTTGACATCAATGACAGCCATGCTCAACACCCTCCATATTTGAGAATATAGCATCATTATTCATGTTTTCAACTAGTATCTCCCTATATGCTTATGGAGTGTATAAATAACCATGCCCATTGCATGGTGATGGTAATCCTCTCTCCAATACATCCTTAAAAAGAACATTGAAGAAGGTAATTCTCCCATCAGGTTATGTACCTTTGTCTAAACTCTATTCATTAGCTTTCTTTTGGCCATTACCTTATTGGATTGCATTATGATATCGGTTTTGTCATTGACTCCCAGTACTTGCAAGTCAAATTTGGTTCTACTATTCAAGAATTTTATTACATCATTGGCTATGTTAGGTTTACTTTCCAACTCGGTAGCTATTATTTTGATTTCTACCAATGAATTACTAACCAATTCCAATTCGTCCTCTATAGATACAAAATGATCTCAAAACTTGAAAAATTTTGTTGATATATTGTCCCATAATATGTGTTTATCTCTTTTTAAGGTTTCCTTCCCAATGAACCTCTTCGTGGATTGATCCAAATCCCTTTGCAATTGATCTTTTGCACTGTGGGTTTATTCAGTGAGGTCTTTCTTTGTTTTTCGCCGTGTTTTCACCATATCATTAAATGCTCCATTTTCATTATCCTTGGCATCAAGCTACTTCTTCAGGTCACTCACCTCAATTTGTTTGGAAGATATATCAATCACATGAGCTATTATGATCCTTCAGTAGACTAAAGTAGTCTGAGGTGTAATGATGGTCTTTACAACTCCAACCTAGAAACCTACAACTCTAAATCATGAAGTTTGGCCCTATATTATTCCATGGAATTTTTACAGTCCATCATCTGCTTATAGATACTCTCCTTCTCCTCATGCATGACCAGTAGCTATGTTGTTTGGACATGTTCTACATCTAGTAGTTTAAGCTTCTTATTTAATACCTGAATTTAATTATCTTTATGTTGGATTCGAGATTGAACTGGTGTGGGATTATTTGGATTTGCTCCTAAAGTGATTATATTTTGTTACAGTTCCTTGATGGTTAATTTTTTTGATATGGTGTCTACTTTCTCCTATTTCAACTGCTTTTCAACTTTCTACACCATGATTTGCATCTTTCTTGCATTAGCAGAAGACTGGAGTACATCCCTGCACAACAATTCACTAGATTTTCTATGAAATTCCACTATGTCAATTGTATTAATCTCATTAAATTTGACTCTAATTTGAGTGGATTTATAATCAGCAGGGGTATGAACCTTTGAAAATTTTGGCTCTAATTAAGGCCAAGTTGAAGGGCCCTCCTTGTAGTCTATAGCAAACAACAACTTAGTTTGGGTTATATGTCCCCACCTTTTTTGGTATGTATCTCTCATAATATCAATATTGTGGTGTTTGATATCCATATATTGAGTAAACAAGGAAAGTTGATACTAAGAGGTCCCAACCAATGCAGAAGTTGGTTGTGCTTCTAATGTGGGTAGAAATGTTATTGGGAAATGCTCAATGGTGATAACAGTCCCTTTTGAAGATGTCTCGGGCTCATTTAAAGTTGTCTCAATCTCACTTAATGTCACTTCTTGACCTGTAAACTCTACCGTTTCCTCATGTGTTCCTTCATCTTCTCCAATCCTGTCCTTTTCTAGGTTGCCCTATCTATGGGTCATTAATATCAATGTTTGAATGTGTATCAGAAATTGTTCTTTTGGCCCCAATTTCTTGCTTTTGTTAGTGGGGTTGGGACCACAGTGGACTGACTTGTTGATTGTCCTTCGTAAACTGATGTATGCTACCTCATATATGTCCATATTATTTTTCTAACCTATTCTCATGTGTCCAGATTTGCATCCTTCCGAAGATATTCATTTGGCTCATGATTATATGGGAATGCCTTGTTCTCCTGCCTTTTCTTTGAAATCACGTGATGAGGGTCATACATCCACTTTTCGCCCTAAATCAAATTCATTTGTGCTAAGATATCTTCCACTATATAGTGAGCAGTCCTAGTCTTCACTAGGAAGGGCCCCACTAATTTTGGCAGCTTAAAAGTGATAGGATGTCTCTATTTGACAAAATGCAACTGATCTGTGCTAAATATTTGCCTTATTTACTCCAGGGCAAAGATTATGGGGTTATAAATGCTAGTAGCAGGTAGGGATCTTCTTCAAATCCATAGACCCTAAGAATAGTGTGATCTTCAAAAAGGTACCAGTCCCCTACCATTGGATCACAAATCAACTTTAAAAGCCTCTTGAATTTTGGAAAGATCCTTGGAGGAAGATCATTATGTAGAAAAAATTATACCACATTCATGAACTTATCTACAAAATAGTTGAAACCTTGATTGTTATGTTGCTTTCTGACTAATTGAGTCCATTTAAATATAGGCCATATAGCACCTACATTGTCCTTTGTTTGGATTTCCAATCCTTCAAAATATGGAGCATTATGTTATAGCATGAGGTAAACCAAGTAGGATTGATATATGAAGTATTTGGTGGTATGAAAATTGGCAAGATGGATGTAGATGTTTTCATCCAGGAATTGGCACTAGTCAAACTTAGTTATCATTATACCAGAGGGAGGAATTAGGGAAGCCATTAATCCTAACAGATTATCATCGACTACTTTGTCATTATCATATCCTAATAATTGGCACATCACAACTATGGTTTTTCTTGAGTTTTTAGAGAATATACTGTATTTATAAGGTAATGAGCTAGTAGGTAATGGGGCATCCTTGGTCAGGTAATTTATCAATACTTTTTCTTTTTCAGGCTGGCTCAAGGCTTGATAGATTGGGGCTAGGGAATCATCATCAAATGTCTTTAAATTAGGCTTACTTGGAAATGATAGCATTTGGGCAATTAATTCTTTGATGATTGGGGAAATGGCTCTAGAGCCATCATCAGACATGACTGTCCTATTCTCATATGAATAGTTGGAGGCGCACTAGGTCACAACTTATTGGAAATGATGTGCTTGAGCAATTGCAACATGGACTAGGTCTGATTCCCATAAATGTAGGAAATCACAAGCGTTGTTATAGTTAACCTGGGATTCCTTAATCAACTGGTAGATATCGGATAATGACAGGGAAGGGTCCAAAACCTCACCCTTTCTATCAATCAAATGTTCATCCTTAAGGTTGGATTTCATAGGTCCAGGTAGAGGTAAACTTGGGCCTAATGATGTAGACATTTTACTGATTAATTGAGTTAACTGATCAAACACAATAATCAGGGGTAAAAATTTGTATTGGTTACCGGTTGGTTCTTTAGTGTTCACAAACAGAGGTGGTGTGCAGGTGAGTTCTCTTATCAACAACAATGTTGACTCATAGTGCTCTTTCTTTCACCATATAAGTGATATTCTTCAACCCATCCTTTTCACTTTAAAACAAAAAAACAAAAAATTCCCACTTGTCACTTTCTTATTGGTCAAAAATATGATGACATCAATATGTCATCCTCTTGTTGGTCCATGTGGCATCCACATGTCATGCTAGTAGTGTCGTGTGTGCATAGTCAAGGTGATTATGTTGGTCGTGTGTCATCCTTATTCGGACCCAGTTGGCACCAAGTGTATGCATCATGAGCCCGCCAGTTGTCTTTGAGCAGGCAGGACAACTATCCTCAAGTGGGTGATTTTGCTTCGCAGCATGAGTGGTATTGTAAACCTACCATCGTGAGGTGAAACCAATCAAATGCCACCACTTGTAAACCATGGTTTCATCATTTCGCGTCGACCACCTAGGCTTGAAACGCATGCAACTTGTGGATGCAAAATGGGCCACCAACCATTGATATGGTATGAGCCCTGATTTGATCCCTTAGCCCACAGTTTGGTCATTTGGTCACTTGGTATAGAGCCCGGGTGACGACTTGGTCCCTTTTTTCCACTAGGTTAGGCACTCGGGTGTTACTTAGAATAGGCCATGGGATTTATTCTAACTCTCAGGCACTAACCATGGTAAACGTACGACTTGTATTTATCACCTAGGTGCTAGCTCTGCTAGAGTGTAACTTGAATCTCTCAGCCTTGCACCACTTGTTTGTTAGGATTAACCTTGACTCGGGAATGAGTCAAATGGTTTAGGTCTTAGCATGTGTTTTTTGAGCCCATGGTATTCGATATCCCATGGTATTGGCCCAAGGTATTGCATGTAATAAATCCTATAAAAGGCTTGGCACGCTCCATTATAAAGTGGCCTATAAGTAAGCAGGTGAGCTCACTTGGCCGGGTTGGTTGGTTTGGCCAAGGATAATGAAGTTTCATTGTTGTTGGTTTTCCCACTTCTCATTATTCTATATGCTTGTCTAAAAACTAACTACTGGTATTAGAGCGGAGCTTGTGTGAAGGAACCGAATTGCTACTGGATACCTATGAATAAACGGTCGAGCTATAGGGGGGCCCGGGGGTGGACCACCCCGGTTCATGGGGGTTCACGTGTGGGATGAGAAAAAAAATTGGCCCGTTTTTTTGGCGCCTAGCTGTGCTCAATGAGAATGCTGGTGTAGGTGTGCATAGCCATGGTTTGGCCTATGGTTATTCACGTGAAGAAATCTAGGGCACATGAAGCGTGAAGAGATCTAGGGCGCATGAAGAAGGTCCAAGACTAAATGGAAGAGTGGATTTGCAAGTATTAAAACCCATGAAGAGAGATCTACTATTATATTGGAAGGACGCGTTGCTTTTATTGGCGTTGTGTAGACCGGATCCTTTTCTGCAGTCCCCAGGAGATCAGTCAGTTCATGAGACTGAAAAATGTATTGTCGTGTGAAGAGGGACTGAGAACTTGATGGCAGTGAATATCATTGAAGTTGCAGCCGCACAAGTGAGGTCGTAGAGAGTAGCCCCATCTGCATGAGAGAGAGGGCATGTTGTTTATGAGGTGATAACACTCACGCTGAAGAGTTTTTTATCGTAACAGAAACCATAGCCTGCAAAATCTATTTTTTAAATTGAACTTGATTTGTGGTGAAGGATACACGTCCAAGAAAAGAAGAAGAAGATTGTTCTGATCTGTGGCCCAAAACCCTAGCCACAAGAGCTTGAAGAAAGAAGACCATGTGAGATTGAAGGAGACACCTTGGTGAAAAGAGATCAATGTTGCCTGGATGAGATCATTGCCTAAACGAGAGAAAAAGGCCCACATTGAATAATAAGAAACCCCAGCCATCGTGCATTTTTTTTCTGTGAAGATAGAGCTGCATGAAAGAGTTGTGTCCAATTTGATACCAGTTTTTGGGACGTGTTTTGGTGGAGGCATGGGATGCTTGGTTTAGATAAAAATGCATGTCAACATAGACGAGTGATCTGTATGAGACGCATGAATTCACTACGGTTATGAAATATCCTCTGCATGTTGTCATAAAGGAGAGAGAAAGTCTATGTAGTTTGGTTGTGATTTTTGATCGAATAGCCATGGTTTAGAATGAGGACACACTGGACAAGCAATAGTATCTACTTGAGCTTGCGTGGGGTTGTGGATGAGACAACATGTAAAGGCATGCACAACAAATTCATGGAGAAGGAAGGCCACATAATACATGCCTGACCTGGTGAAAGAAAAATTTTAAGGTTCAAAGTCACGTGGAGTGATCATTCTATGAGAAATAGGATGTATCACTCATGGACTAGCTAAGCCAAAGATAGAAATGCATGGAGCATTGATAATCAAAACAAGCAGGTTGAGCGCATGGTGGAAAATGAAAAATGGCAAGGCATGAGAAGACGAGCATGGCAAGAATGCGGGGCATGGTAAATGTTGAGCAAGAAGATGAGCATAAAAAAAACAAGAGGATGTAGCAACACATGGCGATGGGAAGTCATCATGAGACATGAATAAAAAAAATTATTATAATGGAGTTGAAATTTTGTAATTGCATGTAAATGGGCATATGGTTGTAAGAATTGGTTAGGCATGCGTATCCTAGTAACTCACCGGTAAATTTGAGGGGAGTTGGTGATTTAGTCCAAGTCAAGTTTAAAGGGGTATTGTAAGGTGGCTTAGAGGTGAGTGGCTCACTTGGTCCGATTGGTTCCCCACTTGGGGATTTCCAAGGTATATTGTTCTCTCTTAAATTGTTGCTTGTTAATGGTTTTTCTCTCATTATTATATATGCTCGTTTAAAAACTAACACTTTCAAAGCCCCACGCTCTATAAATTGTGTATTGTACTAACATGAGCTCCAATGGGGGCATCATTTCCCTAAGATATGTTGAGAGTATATTAGTGCTTGTTCCATTAGGCTATGGATTCTACCTCTGATGTAACCATGATTAAATGCAACTTTGATTTTTGGGCAATTAAAACTTCAGGAAGAAATCCCATGAATCTCAAACTTAAAAGTAAAAGTAGGAACGGAATTTAAAATTGAATCTAACTACTAGTGTACATGGTTGAGAAATATTTTAGATTTTCAATATTGCATAAATGTTTGAGAAACCTCCTATTCATAGGAGCTCCCAGAAGTTCACCATCCATGATTCGGTTTTGTGTGGGAACGAAACAAAAGATAGCATATACAAAGATATATATTCACATACACAGATATATGGCAAGAAACACAGCGATACAGTAAACACATATTCTATTACATATCGGAAATAGAACAGACTGTAAATACAACAGCTAGAATGGTAGTAGCTATCTCTGAGAAGAGATGTGGCCGCTATGTTCATTCGTGCCAAGATTATTACAAAAGGAGGCCGAAAGGGCCTATTTATCATAAGCATGAGCGAAAGAATCCCAAACATCCAAAAACCTAACCCTAGGAGATGAAGCGCCAAAAGTCATGTGGGCCCCATTTGGGTAAGTTAGTACATCAACTTCCCATGGTCGTAACTTTTGCATGCGATCTCCGTTTGGGGCACACAATAGATCGTTGGAAAGATCTATTCAAGGACTACATCCAAAAGTGGGAAATGTCAACTCCGAAACGGACTCATATTTTCCCAATCATTCGATGCCCAAAAAATGTCGTTTAGGGCCTCAAAACGGCTCCGAAAATTTAGGACCCGAAAAACTGCCAAAAATAGTAAATTACCAAAAGAGCTGGAAGACTATTTTGAGCCAGTTGGAAGAGGTGGGTCGCCACCGAATCCACCTGGATCAATCCACTTGAGCAAGAGTATATGTATTATTGTCTTGAAATGTTGAAATCTAAAAAGGTCCTATCCATAGGTTGTCAAACTTTCCACACTTTCCTTTATCTTCTCTTATGGCATCCCACTTAAGCACTAATTATACTTGTTCAAAATTTCTTTCCTTAGCATTTCTATCAAATTAAAATGACCTTCATCCTTTCCTGATATACCTTAGTTTTAGCATCCACCTACTCTCTTATTTGTTATACTTCAATCAGTTGATGAACCCTCATCTACATGTCATTAGGTTCATCTTCTTCATTTTGTAACAACTTCATGACTGGTAACCCAATTTGAATAACCAAAATAACATCTTTTCCATACACCAATTGAAAAGGTGAAGTACCTATTGACCTCTTGGTACTTATCCTATCTACCCATGGAGCATGTTTGAGATGAGAATACCAATCTTTCTTATTCTAAGACAGCTTTTTTATAATAATATTGATCAAGATCTTGTTGGAGGATTATACTAAACCATTTCCTTGTGGGTAGTAAGGAGTTGAATGCCCTAGATCTATGTTATAGTCTTGACAAAACTTCATCATCTTGGTAGACTTAAAAGCTTGTGCATTGTTAGTAACGATCTTCCCAGGGCACTCAAATCTGGAAAAAAAAAAAAAAATCTCTAGAAACTTGATTATACTATGGGATTTAAAGTATTTCTTGGCTACTTAAAGTGGCTTGATGATCCTCGTCATCTTGTCCAAAGCAATAAGTCATTGTTCCAAAGCAGAAGTGTCTATTAAAAGATCAATTATCAAATGCAGGGAGGGGATTTGACACTCAATAGGTAAAAATAACTCTACACCATGCACGATATAATATGACATGGCATACTAGAAGATAGATCCAACATTTTTTAGCATGAAAGGCATGACTCAAAAAGAAATGGTTCCCAAAGGTGTAGTAAATGTAATCTTTTACTGTTCATGAGCACATATTTGTATATGATTGTACTCAAGAAGAAATCCATGAATGAGAGGACTTCATGGCCTGTTGGCACCCCAACAACTTCCCTTTATTTGTGCAAAATAAAGGGACCCCCCATTATAATTTTGTAAGTATTTTCTTTTAGTTTTCCTTCATCTCATCTTCCTCGCTTTGGTAGGTGGTTGCTTGGATTTCTTTCTTCGATCATTCGCTTTCTGCGGTACTGGTTCTTTTGCTTGGCTTTCATTGAATAAGGTTTTGGTGTTGTAGATATCTTTGTCGTTGGCATCTTTTGGCCCTTTAGTTGATGAACAACACCTACTTAGTCTTACTTGAGCTTATTTGAGTTAATTATATCCTTCGGTTTAGCTTGGTTAGTTTTATATGATGCTTCGACAATTGTAACAAATTTTGTTTTTTCGGTGCATTTGCAAATTAACGATCATTTTGATAAATCATAATTAATTAACTAAAAGCTCAATTGCAATAATTTTGATTTACATCTTGAAAGAGTTTATATCAAATAATGGGACCATGGAATGATCCATTGACTTTTTCAAGCCTTTAACATTTGATTAAAATTTTTACCTTTCATGAAATTGAGATTTGACGATTTGCTTTATCTTTACCACATTGGTCTTCTCGCCTTGATGATTTAATGATGCTTACATATCCTTATTTGAGGTTATTCATGGTACTTATTTCATTTTGGCTTGGTTAAATGTATCAACAAATAATTGTATACTTTGATGGATTTTAATAATTCAATTAAGTACTCAATTTTATACTTTTAATCCTCGTCTTACAAATTTGCATTTTAAAGAAATAGAACTTTAACCTTGGTTTCAATTTTGAAAGGATCATTGAATGTTACTAGCCTTAAATTTTTTATGAAAACTTGTCCTTTTGTGAGATGATATAATTTTATGACAAAGTTTAAATAATTTACTTAAGGCTTATTTTATAATTCTATTATATCCTAGAGAACATGTTTGGAAACAGTGGAGTCAATGATTCTCATTCATGAAGTGAAGTATTTTTCACGAAAAATAATTAACTCTCCTTGTTGATAAACTAATTTTTATTTAGATGGCTTATTAATGTCTATATATAGAAATATTTAATTTCTTCCAGTCATCTAATTCCGATCTAAAAGTAATATAGTGTTCATACAATATCTTTTGAAAATCCAATATTTGTTAATTATTATTATTGTCTATTCAAATACAATGTTAATGATTTATTTATTTAATTTATTTTGATATAATAAACATAAGGCACTATTTACAATGTTAATGCATAATAGTGGCACTGAAACCCTAATATGTTGTTGCTGTAACGTGAAGGATGAAGTTAAAAAATGGATCGTGCACCTGTCAGAGAGATGTTTTTGTGTGGAGGATTGTGAGAAAACCGTGATTAATTATCTCAAACGGTTGAAAACCCACTTCCCAAATGAGCTAATTTACCCTTAACTGCGTGAATTTTTAGAACTCTCTCAACATTTTGGGAGAAAAGCGTGCCCGAACAGAGGTGAATTTTCCAGAAATTCGTTGCGATCAGTTTGGCATCCAGTTGAACAAACCTGACACCTAGGGATTTGATGCTATCCTTCCCACTACTCTTCACTTCTATAAATTCGACCTCATAGGTCTGAGAGAAGGGAGGAGGGTCTCCAGAGACCAGAGGATGAATTTTATCTTCTCTGCATTTTGTTTTGTAAAATTTCTTTCAAAGAAGTCAACATGGAAACACTCCCAGCCAGCAATTGATAGATCAACATGTTTATGAAGAAATGATGCTCCAGATGTATTTGCATAACTGTTTTGTAAGCTTTGTACAAAGTTTTCTTTTACAGAGTGTAATGTCACCAGTTTGACCCCGTGGCATTAACATTATAAATGATGTATTATTGTTATGAAATCATGGTGAGGAGCTCAAGGCCAAGGCCCCGCCATCGATTTAGTGATGCATATGATTTGCGTGCTAGCCATGCACATTGGAAATTCAAATATCATGTAATATGCATTTTAATAAAAATACCCACAACTAGCTATGCAATGCAACAAAGAGATGGGGGCATGATCTCACAAGGAATTGGGAGGGAAAACATTCAAACCCTTGAGCCAATCAGGTCAAGCCAAGTGTCAATGAGAGAACCCATCAAACCCTCAACTACCCATGTTGACTTTTGTACCCAACCATTGATTTCTCCCAAGAGTTGGTTGAGGTAGTTAATGCCTTGGGAATAGGGAGGTATGGTTGTCCAAATTCAGGTATGGGCAAGCCACCCTTCATGGGAATTCGCGTTTTGCTTCTTGGGGCAAGAAAAGAGCCATGTGTTTCTCCCCCAAGCCATAATCCATGATCATTCCTTCTCCCTCACGAGTTTAGAGCTACCTGGGCATTTTCCAGGCATGTGGGTTGTTTTTTTCCTTCATTCTCCCAGTAGAGAAGGGATTTTTTGTGGTATAGCAGTTGGGAAGAAAGAGGAAATCAATTTGGGGGTGTATAGAGGCTCGTTGGCCCATGGAATGCTGTGATATCTGTGGAAGAAATCGTTTTCTCCCCTATGGTCGAATTTCCTTCTCCCAATCCGTTTTGGGGTGCCCACGATTTGGGGAAAACCTATGGCCATATTATTTGTAAAATCCCATTGTTTGAATTGTGTATCCCTGCCCCATGTATGTGCATGCTGTGTGAGAGAAGAGTATGTTGGGTATGGGTTATGGGTATCCATAGCTTTGGCTTGAGCTTAAGTGTAAGCCTCCAGGGTTCAAGTGTAGCCTGATAAACCCAGTCGGACTGGCTTGGCTGAGATGAAATGGTTAATGGGCTGCGTGGGAGCTGGAATGTTCCCTTTCCTTGTGAGAATCATGCCCAGCTTGGGGGTGGCCTTTGGATGGACTCAGTATAAGTTGTCGAAGAGCTTATGGTTGGGTGGAACATTGCAGCGACATAGCTAGTTACTTGGGACAGTTGCATAATGAAGATAAGTGTTTTTATGTCTATATATTTACTTCTACAATGTTTAATTAATGATTATTTTGATATGCTGGATGAGCATTAATCGTGTGTGTGGATTAGTTTTAATTCCGCTGTGCATATTGCCTAATTTGTATCTGCACACCAATAATAAAAATTTTATGATTTTAATTAGTGGGCTGAGTTTTATGAAATGCCCAGATTTTAGTGCCATGTTCCCTTCCTTGCATTGGGTTAGCAGGTGGGTACATTACAATTTGGTATCAAAGCTGCTGGTTGCAGCATTGGGCCTCTATGGGCCAAATCCAACTACAGTTACAAGGGAAGATCCCTTCCTAATCACCATAGGTACTAGCATCAAGACTAGCTGGCTCAGTTGGATAATTGCAGAGGTAAGGTTACCTTCTGCTGGGCAGCAGTCATCACAGGAAGAAGAAAAGAAGGAACTCGGAAACTGTTTCAAGTGTTTTTGAAAAATTATGTTTAAGTTTGTTTCGGGAAGAATTCGGGAAGTCATCCCGAAACTGCGAAAAGATTCCGTGAATCGTTCCGCAACGCGGAAGAGTTTGGGAAATCGTTCCAAAATTTGCGGAAGGAATTCTCTTCCGAAACTGAGGAAGGATTCCGCGAGTTGTTCCGCAACGCGGAAGAATTCGGCCAATTGCTCCGAAATAGCGGAAAAATTTTCTAAGTGTTCGACGTCGAAAGGAGATTTTCGGAAGGAATTCTCTTCCGAAATTGCGGAAGGATTCCGCGAATCGTTCCGCAACGCGGAAGAGTTCGGCGAGTGGGCCCGAAATTTGCGGAAGGGTTCCGCGAACCGCCCCGCAATTGCGGAAGGCTTCAGCAAATCGCCCCGAAGCTGCGGAAAGAATTTCCCAGTGTCTTCCGAAACTGCGGAAGCATTCCGCGAATGGCTCCGCAACTGCGGAAGCATTCCGTGAATCGCTCCGCAACTACGGGAGCATTCACCGAATCGCTCCGCAATTGCGGAAGTGTTCGACAAACCGCCCCGCAACAGCGAGAAGTTTTGTTAAAAAAAAGAAAAAAAAAGAGTAAAGTGACCAAAACTTGATTTTTGAATAGAAGGAGCATCCGGGCTCAAAATGGAATGATTCCTGTGGGGCTCGGAGGCCATTGACAAAGGCTATGAAAGAACCAGTGAAGACCCCGAGCCCATTACACTCTGATTTGACAGAAAAAGGGGAATAGTGGCTTTTGAGGGACGGAGTCCCGAGGCTTGACAGAAGGTCAGTTTGAGCGGAAATTGATCAAGCGCGGCCATGAAGCAGGCACAATGTTAACTTCAGAATCTTGGAGCCAAACTCCAAAGGATGTGGAGTCGGGGTGAGCAAGAAAGCCAAAAAAGCACTATTCCGGGCCACTTTTTTTGGATTTTGAAAATCTTGTGGGCAGTAAAAGTGACCCTAGATGTGAGAATCAAAAAATTTACTGAACTAGACATTTCATATTCTCATTAAGACGGACAGTTTCCGTTAGACAAAGATTTCCCAGAAATGCACCGTTTGGGAGATAGCCATTTTTGGCCCAAAATTTGGAATTTTGGAAAAATGTGAAAAGTGAGAAATAGTAAAACCCAAAAATTCATAGAAGATGAATGGTGCATCGGAATTGAAATCCGTGAATTGCTGAGTGTTCCTTGTTATATGGACTAACTTCGTCTGATAGATAATTTTTTTTTATTCCTCATAGATTTTCTCCCGCAGGTGGCCAAAGTTGGCATTCTGGACCAAAATGCAACTGTGTAAACTGTGCAGAATTGGAGTGAAAGTTGTCATTTTTTTTTTGAGATGCAGTTCCCGCACCCGATGTCGGAATGGAGAATGAAGACAGGCATTGGAAAGCTTGTCCAGCAGGGAACAATGATGCATGACCAGAGTTTGAATGAGGTCTACATATATCATAGATATTTAGTGCAGAAGAGTGCCAACGGCTGTTTTGACAAACAAATTTTGTTGTCAATATGGGCGATCTCTACAATTGCATGATATGGAAGAGGAATTCCATGTTACGATGAGGGATCGAAAAGGGAAGAATTCCTTAAACTCCTGTTTGTTATCATACTTATAATTATGAAATTGTCATATGGCATAAAAATGTTAAAAATGTAAGGGATTACATAGATGTATATGCACTAGATGGCATCTTAACAAACATTGCATAGTACATATGGAAATGCTTGTGCATAAATGGGATATTGCATATTGGTAGAATAATGAAGTCTGCATATGCAATGAACCACTAATGGAGAATATTGTGGTTGATAATCACTATTGATGTTGGTATTGGTTGTAGGACCAAAGATAACAAAGAGCATGGCTAAATGTGCTGAGGATGTTGTTGCATGAAGCCAACAACCTTATGCAGAAAGGATGGTGCAACAAACCTATGATCATAAAGTTGGAAAAAGTACTGAGTAGCCTCGGTAAGAGGCCAATTGATCAGGTAACATCAGGCGATGTTAATGGTAACCATGCAAGTAATGATTATTGGTGCTAAATTGCATGAATGTTGAAAAAGGATTTGGTAAGATCTCTTCAACTATGTTTGAGTTATGTTGAGTTAGTTTGCATGTGATATTGAATACCGATTGGGACTGTAAACCTACCAAGCTTGGTAAGGTGTGGGTAAGTGAAGGAAATGATCCTTACACCCTATGACTATTTAGAAATCTCAATGCATTCATATGAATTTATATCATGCCATGTGTATGTTGGTTATGTGCTTAATAACCAAAGCAAGTGAGGACTGGTGGTCCTGATTATGGTAATGCAAGTTATATGAGATAGTCATGTTTCGATCATAATATGCTTGAATGCATAGTACTCATGAAACAATGCAAGGTAGCATTGAGTAGATGTGCATTAAGAGATCTTATAAATCTTGTGATGCATTGTATGAATGCATAGGGATGATGCATATGTTATTGCAAAATAAATAATGAATGAAATGATGAATTAATGATAATTCTAGGACCATTTCATGGGATGTTATGAATGCAAAATAGTAAGTGCATGAAGAGCCCAATCATGATCGATGGGTTGCTAGAATGCTCTGTGGAAGGACAGAGTTGTATGAATGATATGACTATGAGAATAATATCACAATTGCAAATCAAATTTCTGTGAGAAACGGATTTGAAAATTTGATCTAGAGCTTATGAGAAGGAATCTCATGGTCGAGAGCTCTAAGATTTGTTAGTAAGAACAGTTGTAAATCTCAGATTTGTAAATGTTTCGGATTTGAAATTTTGCTAATAGTTCCTAATGACTGTTAGGCTTATATGAAAATGTGTCAGGAGGACATGCTGTAAGTGGATGCTCATGTATGGCAGCGGGCATAAGACCATAAGGGCAGAGTGGTGTCACTTACAGGAGCCAAACAATATGAGGATAGCCTCATGGATAAGAAAACCAATTTCTGTAGTAGACAGAGTTGCAAATTCATACTGAATTTAATTATTAGTGCCATGGATTGGTTATGGAACAATCAAATTTGAATTGTATTGTTAAATATTGCTAACTGTTTGGTTGTTCAATAAGTGTGCCAGGAAGACAAATTGCAGTAAGACCATGAGAGTGGGCCTGCAGAAGCCAAACTTCATGGGGAGAGATTCCTTGATTTGAAAATGGGTTTCAGATGAAACGCCATAAGACATTATTAATGTCTCATCTGCACTACATGAGTGGTAAACAATATGAGTGGGATGGTGAAGATTATGTCAGTAAGACATATGAAGGTTATATAACATCAAAAGGAATTGGGATGGAAAACCGAGGGACTGTCAACTCAGAGAAGGAGCCTCCATTATTAAAGAAGAGAAATAACGTCTGCAAAATGGATAAGTGTTCCATAAACCCTGAATGATATATATATATACATACATGCATGTCCAATTATTAGAGTTAATATGCAGGGCATGTTTTGATTTTATTTCCATTATGGAAGACTGCTTGAAGTATGATTAGGACCTTCATAGTTCACATCAGTAAGGAGTGCACGCCTTTCTGGTGCTGAGTTATGTTAGGGTTTTCAATATTGACTACACCCTAAGGGAATGGACGCATTCCTAGTGTTTCAATACTTGATAGTGAATGATATGGACTATGGTTACAAAAATTGAATAGCAATACTGATGAGCTTGCTTATACTTCTTGTGTTGTCAGCCTACACAGATGCAGATTGATGTTGCACATTAAGAGGCAAAGTAAAGAAGGGTACGCAAAAAGGACTGTATAGGAATTGGCAACCTTTCTATGCTCACGCGAAATATTAGCATAAGGGGTGGACAGGCCCGAAGAGCTATGTAATAAGAAGCGGTATCATCCTTGTGTGAGTGGGGTCATGCTAACTTGCAGTCAAGAAAGTCACCTATAAAGTTCCTAAAAGGAACCACCGATTTGCACAAAAGAAGGAGTGGCGTCCTTGTATGAATGAAGAGTTGTATGTGTGAAGGGTTATGGTGCAAGAAGGTGTGGTGACATTGGTGAAAACCCTGAAATCTCTATTGGGTCAGCAGTAGGAGGGCGGGCGCCAAGACTGACTGAAAACCCTGAGATGCCTATTGGGTCAGCAGTAGGAGGGTGGGTGCCAAGACTGACTGAAAACCCTGAGATGCCTATTGGGTCAGCAGTAGGAGGGCGGGCGCCAAGACTGAATGAAAACCCTTAGATGCCTATTGGGCAGCAGTAGGAGGGCGGGCGCCAAGACTGACTGAAAACCCTGAGATACCTATTAGGTCAGCAGTAGGAGGGCGGGCGCCAAGACTGACTGAAAACCCTGAGATGCCTATTGGGTCAGCAGTAGGAGGGCGGGCGCCAAGACTGATTGAAAACCTTGAGATTCCTATCCAAGTCCATAGGCGATTCCAAGGCTTGCAAAGAGAAGCAGGATCCTATGGACCAGAGGGGAAACGCACAATACAGATAAGTATTCGTTTTCATTTATGTCTTGTTTGGAATAATGAAGATTTTTGGTATAAATCTTTTAATAGCTAAGCTGATACACTATTGTTTCTTTGTTGGAAACCTTGGTCATTGCAGGAAGGCAAGACCCTGAAAGACTATAAATTGCTGGTAAATCCAGAGAGTAAATGAGTGGGCGACATAAATTGCTGGTAAATCCAGAGAGTAAATGAGTGGGCGACATAAATTGCTGATAATCCAGAGAGTAAATGAGTGGCCGATATAAATTATTGAGAAATCCAGGGAGTAGCTGGTTGAACGCTATAAAGTCCTTGATAAGCCCAGAGAGTGACTAGTTGGGCATTAACTACTTGATATGGTATAAAAGCGTGTACGCTGGCCCAACACCCCTTAAACAATTGATAAAACCAGTCGGAGCACTGGCCTAGCATATTGCTAAAGGAAATGATTGATAAACCCAGTCGACGTACTGGCCTGGGATTGCCTATTCGAATGATTATGGAGTAGCCTACGTGCTGGCCCAACATTCGTTATTGTGTTCACGTGAAATCCAAGGCTCGTAAAGCAAAGAAGGATCCCGTGAAATCAAGTAAAGACATCCAATACAGATAAGTATTCAGTTACCTTGCAGCTTCTTGCTTATGAATATACATGTGTATATGATTTGGTTATGATTTCCTAAACTCCTATTTAGAGATAAACCCTATGAAAATGAACTAAACATGTGAATTGATTAAATGTTTGAGTGTAGGTATTGCTGGAAGCAAGGATTATGAAGGCATCCTAGAGATGCATGTGGACATGTGACCGTCCTACAGAGAGCTCAGTATGGGCAGTAATGGAAGATGGTGCTAGTGGAACTGTGTGGGTCCTAGCAACCAAAGGTTCTGTAAGCAACAATGGGGAAGGGTTCCCTAGTTGAAAGGCATTAGACAGACCTTAGACACTAAAGTGTCATAACCAAGAAATGGCACGTCAAGCATTCACATTGAAGTGAAAGAGGCTAAGGAGCATAGAACCACCAATGATGGTGTGGCTCCGGATTGGAACAATACTAAGAGGGGGAAACTCTTACTCTTCTCTTTCCTTTTTGACTGATGCATCTCAGAAACAAAAGACTGTTGAGTGCATGTCATAAATGAAAACCAATTTTGTTTAATTGCTTGAAATGAATTGTGAATGCTGAAATAGTTATTTATGGTGAAAGGATGAACATGAATGAGTTCATGTGTATATTGGGAAAGCATGAAATGTGTGGAAGTCTCATGAGTAAAGCATGGACGTTCCATGTCAATTAGGCAATTAATTGACTAATTTTAACATTGTGTTATGCTTGTCCTGACAGGAATTGCCATGATAAGTTTCACAGGAGAGACATTTAAATCCATTGTTGCAGCTGTTACTAGCCAAATGATTGCTAGTGAGAAAAGCGAGAGCCAGTTGTGCACATTGATCATGGCAGCAGGCCAAAAGCTATTTGTTTTGGCTAGAAGTCTTCCTCAAATAGTTGTCGGGACAACAAGAAGGATGGCATCCATGATATTCTAGACTTGTGGATAAGCTAGAAGGTGAATAAAGAAAAGGGATTGCTCGGGAGCAATGCCCACCTGTAGAGCTGGAAGACCAAAGCCAGCAGGAATGATTGTGGAAGCCAAAGGAATGGGTCCTGAAAGCTCAAATTAAAGGGATGAAATGCAGGACAGACCTGTCACATTTTGTGAATTTTGAATCATGTGTAAAGCGGGTATATAGTCCGAAGTGTTGGAACACCGAGGACGGTGTTATTCCAAGGGGAGGGGAATGTAATGTCCCCAGTTTGACCCCATGGCATTAACATTATAAATGATGTATTATTGTTATGAAATCATGGTGAGGAGCTCAAGGCCAAGGCCCCGCCATCGATTTAGTGATGCATATGATTTGTGTGCTAGCCATGCACATTGGAAATTCAAATATCATGTAATATGCATTTTAATAAAAATACCCACAACTAGCTATGCAATGCAACAAAGAGATGGGGGCATGATCTCACAAGGAATTGGGAGGGAAAACATTCAAACCCTTGAGCCAATCAGGTCAAGCCAAGTGTCAATGAGAGAACCCATCAAACCCTCAACTACCCATGTTGACTTTTGTACCCAACCATTGATTTCTCCCAAGAGTTGGTTGAGGTAGTTAATGCCTTGGGAATAGGGAGGTATGGCTGTCCAAATTCGGGTATGGGCAAGCCACCCTTCATGGGAATTCGCGTTTTGCTTCTTGGGGCAAGAAAAGAGCCATGTGTTTCTCCCCCAAGCCATAATCCATGATCATTCCTTCTCCCTCACGAGTTTAGAGCTACCTGGGCGTTTTCCAGGCATGTGGGCTGTTTTTTTCCTTCATTCTCCCAGTAGAGAAGGGCGTTTTTTGTGGTATAGCAGTTGGGAAGAAAGAGGAAATTGATTTGGGGGTGTATAGAGGCTCGTTGGCCCATGGAATGCTGTGATATCTATGGAAGAAATCGTTTTCTCCCCTATGGTCGAATTTTCTTCTCCCAATCTGTTTTGGGGTGCCCACGATTTGGGGAAAACCTATGGCCATATTATTTGTAAAATCCCATTGTTTGAATTTTGTATCCCTGCTCCATGTATGTGCATGTTGTGTGAGAGAAGAGTATGTTGGGTATGGGTTATGGGTATCCATAACTTTGGCTTGAGCTTGAGTGTAAGCCTCCAGGGTTCAAGTGTAGCCTGATAAACCCAGTCGGACTGGCTTGGCTGAGATGAAATGGTTAATGGGCTGCGTGGGAGCTAGAATGTTCCCTTTCCTTGTGAGAATCATGCCCAACTCGAGGGTGGCCTTCGGATGGACTCAGTATAAGCTGTCGAAGAGCCTATGGTTGGGTGGAACGTTGCAGCGACATAACTAGTTGCTTGGGGCAGTTGCATAATGAAGATAAGTGTTTTTATGTCTATGTGTTTACTTCTGCAATGTTTAATTAATGATTATTTTGATATGCTGGATGAGCATTAATCGTGTGTGTGGATTAGTTTTAATTCCGCTGTGCATATTGCCTAATTTGTATCTGCACACCAATAATAAAAAAATTATGATTTTAATTAGTGTGCTGAGTTTTATGAAATGCCCAGATTTTAGTGCCATGTTCCCTTCCTTGCATTGGGTCAGCAGGTGGGTACATTACACAGAGCAATAGAAATTGACGGTTTATATTGGTTATCATTATTTCTCAATGAAATTAAGTAAATTGTCGGAACTTAGTTCTTTGGTACTCTTACTTTTTTTAAGATCATAATCTCTTGAAGTTTATTCTGGAAATTATGATTACTTTATCATTTGATCTATTGATAGAAAATTGATTTAGATTTGCATAACTTAAAGCCTCTAACAATTTTCATGATCTTACTCTGTTAATTGGCGGCATCTTTGAAGCTATTTAGATATGTCATATTTTTTATTGTAGAATTTCTTCTCAATTTAAAATTATTACATGTTTAATTTATGTGTGAAAATTGAGTCAATGTTAGTTTCAATCATGCTCTTGATCATGATAGGTTAGATCTAATAGATATAATTAAATATAAATTATTTTACTATTTCGTTTCAAAACGGAAAGCTACAGGTTTAACAACAGTTAAATCTGTGTGTTTCAAGCTTTTGGAATTTGCATCATAAATTAGTTATATATTGCATATTAGTTATATATTGCATATTAGTTATATTACATATTTAGGGTTTTAATTGCATGTTTCAGAACTCATATCACTAAACACTGAAACTCTCCTTAAGAGAGCAAATCTTAGATTAGATATAGATAACGAGCTTTGATTTAATAGTTATTAAATATAAATTTCATTTTAAATAGATTAATATAACCTGTAGATTAATAATTAGTTTTAGCTTAGTAGTTTTCATTAGAATTTAGTTTAGCTTTTAAATTTGTTAATTAGTTTAGGACACCCTTTGTCTAAGTTTAAATAGTAGGATTCTCCTTAAGAGAGTGAAACTTAGATGGTAGTAGGACCATAACTTGCAAGAATTATCCATACCAAACATACCGGGGGCTGCTTTAAGCGCCTTGTGTGGGTTAGTTCTCCTTAGTTGGCCTTGGTCATAAAATCTAGCCAACATGGCCCACATTCGCATCGATAATCCAATCGATAAAAGGTGTTGATTAATTTTCCTTAGGAAAATATTTATTGGGATCTATGAAATTAGTATAGACTCAGATGATGCCTTTTTTTACAAGAACCGGACTAGATACCCATGTTGTATAGGCAATCGGATAAATGAATCTTACATTTCAAATTTTATCAATCTCAACTTTGATGGTTGGAGCTTTGAAAGGTTGAATACGCCTTTGTTTTTTTTCTAGGAAATCTACATCATCCTGTGTGTCAATATGATACTCGATAATGGTTGGATCAAGTCCTGAAATTTTATAATAAGATCATGCAAAGATATCGTGAAATTCTTGGAAAAGAGATTTATAATCAACAACTTCCTCAAAGGTGCAAGAAGCATCAAGCAAAATGTTTTTGGTGACATTAGACTTAACCAAAATGTACACTTAAATAATAGATGAGATATTGGCCATATTCCCCTCCTCAAAGGCATTCAAAGCAGGAATAGGAATTTTAATCCAATCAACATGTCTTGGGAGTATGAAATCCTTTGATGGAGAATTGTTCCAAAGGATCTACAGATGTGGTCACATCTTGAGGGAGAAAGTATTCACAATGGTGTATGTCATACAAAGGGTAATCAAGGTTGGTTGGAGCTTCAATAATTTATCCATCGCTATAAGAAATGGGGGTAGTAAGCTCTGGTAGATCCGACATCATCCGAGGCAGTGTGGATGATGGTGGTCCAGAACATGATGATATAAATGAGGAGGAATGTAGAAAATGAGGACATGTAATTCACCTAATTGTTTGAGAGGAAGTATCCCTTTAATCACCATGACCTGTGATTATAGGGATTTTAGGAGAAATTTTACCAAGGTTGTAGGAAACTTCTGGAGTCCTAAGCAATGATGTGAATAGTGTCCATATATGCCGCATAATGCACAAGGATGGTTAGTACGCAATTCCTTAATACTTCATTTGGTAGTGTCAGGGAGAGTGATATGGACTAAACGAATGGTTGGATAAATACTCTCCTCTTGTATGTGGATATGACTACACAAGAGAGGTACATTGATGGGTGGCATAACGAAGGATATCACAAATAGTGCAAGATGTTTGGGAATTATTAGGTGTAGTGGTTGTAATGGTTATAGTCAATTTACGGGGAAAACATATTTAGTTTTCTTACTCTTTCCCCTGGCCTTCTCCTTTGTCTAAGTAGAGTGGAAGGGATGGATTCCTAATTAACCATGGGAAGAGGGACATTAATAGTAACAACAAATTAGACAAGTGTTACATCCACTTGAGGGATGGGCGAAGGGTTTGGTGGTGTGAGGTAACACACCAGGAGCCCTAAATTGAGTCCTAGAAGGTTGAGGGTTTCCATCACAAATGTTCCTACTATTCTTGTAGGAGGAAAAAATAAACAAATCCATGAATAGGGGCTCCCGTCACAGATGTCTTACCATTGGAGCAATGTTGGGTTGACTCTTTTGATTGTGAGGAAGAATTTTCAAACAAGATAATACATATCTAAGATGTTCCCTCTTCAAGGATGAGACGGGGTGGACTAGAAATATATTGGAACATTCCAGGAGAAACTTTAGTGAATGAGGGCATCGAGAGGCTACCTTCGACGACATGAAAAGCATTATCAAGATTGAAAATAGACTTGGGATCATGGCAAGTAAGTTAATCCAAAGTGATAATCTTATCGTTATGTGGGAACATCATGAGAAGAAAAATTGTAGAGGAAACATCCTTCATTGCATACATATAATGACACCCAAGTAGGATGGTGTAGTCTAATTGGGATTATACAAATTCAATATCAACCAAGACAATTTTGCATGCAAGTATGATGGAAATGTTTTGTAAAAATCCTTGTGATTGTGAAGGGAGATCTGCATACACATTTGAAGTCATAAGTACACTAGTACAAAATGAGAGATAAGTGACTAGGAGACTAAAAAAGTTAGTCACCACTGTTTTTTCAAGGGATAAACAACTAAAATCAAGCAATTTTAAATAAGCCAACTAAAAACAACTAAGATAAACGACTAATTTAGTCACGGGATAAAATATATGACTAGATAACAAGTGACTAAAATAAAAATGACTAACATAAATGACTAATTTAGTTACGGGAATATAAATATGACTAGATGACAACGATTAATGTGAATTGGTCATTTATGTTAGTCATATTTAGTTGTGTCACATTGGCATTAATGAAAAATTACAATTTTGATAATGAATTTGTATAATATTTTACTAAATTTGAACAATGTAGATGGATTTAGAGATCTTACTATGGCGGTCATGGTCCATGTGTGTGGTCCCAAAATTGGGCCTCCATAGGGTATATTTGGCCTGGAAGTGGGATGTGGTACTGCTCATTTTGAATTTTAGAACACTAGATATGCAAGCTTCTAACATGACCACATGAAAATGATCTAAAATTCTAGTATGCTCAACCCAGGTCTTGTAATTGACATTGTCCAAGAATTCTAGCAATTTACTTGGCACATTCATATTTATGAGGGGGATTTACCCAAACCGGTGTGGCCTTAATGGGTTCAGTTATATGAGCGTGGCCTTGAAAGTATTCACAAATATAAGAACCTTCTCAATAAACTATGTTAATAGCCACATGAAGAATATGAATGCATTAACCAATCCTCTTTTAAATACATAAGTTTGTAGTGCAGAACATTGATGCAAGCCAACAAAATACCTTCTTAGCCTATTTTTTTATTCATTGCTGATAAAAAATATAGTCCTCAGTGCTAAAAAGCAAAGCAAAAATCATATAGGCACTTCTTCTTATCCTATTTATCAAGTACACAACATATCAATATTTAGGATAAATAAGAAAATTTGGTTAATATTAATCAACTGCTCATCTATATTGCTTCAATGTCCCTTACAACATTTCCTTTTATTGAGCACTGATAATTATACACAATTTTAAAATTTCCATTTGATGGGTGGATGGGATGTGAATTTCTAGGCCTAGTCATGGCATTTCATAATTCCTCACATGAATCCAACACCCATAGTTAATAATGTTTCGAAGTACTTTTAGACTTAGGCTCCCAAGAAAAAATGGTTTCTTATATTTTGTGATACAAGGACCTCCTTGAAGGCATTATGCCCTAATGTGAAAAGTCTACGTTTTAGAACTTGGAGTAGTCATGTTTTACAACTTGGAGCTAACAATATTATCATGGTGGTGTGGCAACATGTGAGATTACCACACGATCCTTAAGTAATTCTCCCAACTTGTTCCTTGATCCATGTGAACCCTTCCCTTTCATCGTTGACCAAATGTGATGTATAATTTGATTTGATTTTATATTTATATCGATGGGGGTTCTTAGCACCACACAAAGCATAAATTTCATAATCCATATTGCTTCTTAATTATCCTAAAAATCTATGAAATGGGATTAATTTAGTTATTAGGTATGTCAAGAAACTTATGTAGGACTAAAACATGAAGATATGATTTAGAATGAGTTTTCTAAGAAGGGAATATTGGCTTTTGAAGGATTCCCCACATAGGGATGACGTTATGGACTAGGGCCCCATGCATGGGCCCTAATCCCTTGCAGACAATGTTATGGCCTAGGACTTTATATGTTTACCCTAGAACATGGACTAGGCCATGAGAGCCATCCTTAGTGTTACAAATTTGAAATGAACACCATATTCCTCTTACATGACAAAGATTCCCTTTATAGGGCTTGTGTGGTGGACATAGGCCTACTAATGTCACATGAGCCCTTAGAGACAAGTGCCATGGCCTAAGGTAAGGTTGATGCAGGAAAATTCTCCTTACTTACATGGAATATTTGGATGTGTGAGGATTTGAGTTTTATTAATGTGTCCTCCCAGCTTGTAAATAGCCAATTTTTTCCTTGTATTAATTGTCCCTTTTGCCTTGACACATTAAACACATATTACATTATTTTCCTCCATCAAATTCCTCACTACTCACTTATAGAAATGAAGATTAATGTGCAAACTATGATGATAATATTAAAAGGTACCATCATGGAATGCCCTCACCTGTTGGTAATTGTAAGTGGTATGTCAAAGACACTGCAAGTATATGTTAGGTCCACATAAAGAAACAACAAGACCGATGTAAGAACATGCAGCTCTCCATGCTTGAAATGATGAATATCTCCATTGTGGCATTCTTTTAAACAATTTGTGAACCTCCTTGATTTTTCGACTTTATATGCAATCCAAAATCACAACATTCTTTGAGACAACATTATGCTCAAGCATGTTATTAAACATTGTTGAGCTTTGTCCACCCTACCATTATGGGCATATTTCATAAGAATTATAGTCCACAAAATGGTGTCTCATTGAGGCATTTAATTGGACTAGGACTAGGCGAAAAATAGAAGGCAACACTAATTCTTCATTTATAGATTTGATCCCCAAAGATTCTAGAACCACATCTTTCTAAACATTTAGGTCTACATCTCCCTATAATTCTGCCTATGAAATCCTAACCAAGATTATTTCCTATAGGATTAAGAAGATCCTCCCAAATGTCATCTTAGAACCTAGGAGGTTTTTGGAGAAAAAGAAAATCACTGATAATATTTTTGTTATACAAAAAGAAGTACATTCTAGGGAATAAATAAGTACACATTGTATAAGTACATTGTAGGCTACATTATTTTATGTATGGTGTTGGAGTAGTTGGAGTATTTTGGTTTCTTTACTCCTCCGTGGCTAGATCTAGTAGTTTACTATTATTTTATTGTACGAGGTGTTACAACTTGAACTAGAATGAGTGATTAAAGCCCCAAAGAACCTTCATATGAACCTTGGTTGACCCCATTTTCCCAATGGATAAGACACTAGTCTCCAATCCATTCATCCTTATTTCTCATTTACTATCATAAACCATTTTTCTAGAACTATCTCTTCATTTCATCTTAAACATCATTGAAAGCTTTAGCGATCCTATCCTAGGTAAGCCTCCCTCGAGTTGGAAAAGAGCCAACCTAAAGTTCAGAAGAGGATTTGGTGTTGTGACATTGTGTAATGTCCCTTTCCATATGACCACCTAGGAGACGACTTATTAGCCTATGCTAGAGTCGAGGAATCAAGAAATTAATTAATGATTAAATGTCACCTAAACTTGAAGTTTTATAAAATGACATTAATAATTAATTCCTAAAGTGAATTTATTTTATAAAAAGTCACTTTGGATTAAAAAGTAACAGAAAAAGTGTAAAACAGGTTCAAAACCCTAGCTATTGTTTGAGGAGAGATCAACCAGATTTCTCACTTACGCTTCATGGTCGTGGTTGGAATTATTTGCATATTCAGATTTGAGTCCACTTGATAGTGTTTTCAATGTTCGAGCTGGGGAGGGCGCATTTTGCAAAAAGGGTTATTATTCATTTTGTGGAAGCACCTCGTCTTGACAAGAAGGAAAGGGAATATTTGCCACTAGAAGGCGCAATTGCTGAGAGGGTTCTGCTGCTACCAAAAGAAAGGAGGGTGCACTAGTTTTCAGCTTGCATTCACCTATAGGAAGGGCGCAGTGACAGTTTCAATTGGTATTTATTTCAAGAAGAGTGCGCACTTGATATTTATTGTGGATGGGTGCATTGTTATCTCAGACTTAAGCCATCATATGAGAAGGGTAGGAAATTGCTACATGAATCACTTTACTGCTGTCAGAAATGCTTTTAATCTATTGTGATTGGTTCAAGGAAAGTCGGGGGTCGCTACAGGAAGTTTGATTGGTTCTCCCAAAGCTGCCATCTCCGGAAATTGCTTACAGTGTTTCCAGAAGTGTGGAAGGGTCTGTTATGGTCATACAAGGGACTGTGTATGAAGTTTACAGCCACTCCAAGAGAGTCTAATATCTGATGCAATGATTGAGGATGAGTTCTGAGCTTCCAAAGCACCACTTTCAACCACCCAATACATTGGTACAGTCATCGAAACTGCTGTCTATTTAGTGGACATCTCAGGTGTGAATCTTTCATTGTAAAAACTAAGTTATCTGTAGCATGGGACTACTGTTATAAATGATGTACATATTCCAATCAGTCAAGGGGTGTTTATATTGTCTTGTATTCTGATTTTAAAGTAAAGTAAATCATTCTTGGAAGAAATCCTTATTTTATGTTGTTACATGTTGTGAGCATTTAAAATATGAATCATAACAGTCTCCATAAACACATAAGTCCAACAAAAATCAGACTCATCCAAACATAAATCATTAGAGTGGTCAAATAGCAGTAGACTCAAAGTATTTGACAAAATATTCAGCCAAGAACAGTTATACAGACATAGAAGCAAATCAGAATCAGAGAATGATGAAGATCCTGTAGGAGTTCAAGCAAGTATTAAGAAGTTAAAGAGAAAATATTTGCTCAGATCTGTCGGGATCTTACACATTGGCCCCCCCTCTTAGTTATGCCAAGACAACCTCTTAATTACACCAAGATCATACCCATACCTAGGGATTTAGGAGTTTATCTTGAAGGGTATTGTCAAATACCCCAAATTAGTACAATCATTTTTTTTTACATTTATCTTTCTCTGATCTCCAGGTAACCCTAGCAATTTCCACAATCTAGTAGAATCAAACAGATAAGATCTTCTCAACACAAATATTAGAATACTAATTTACAATAGCAAGATATATATCATCAAAACTCAATTCATTTCCCCTTTTACTTTCAATCCTACGAATATGCTTGTGGATAGGCTACTTACTAGAATTCTTTCTACAACAAAGAGGATTGTTTTAATGGTTTATTGCTTACTTAGCTTTGGCTAATAATCCACTTTTTTTGTGTGATGACAAGTGTGGCTTCGAGACTTGGGCTACAATACTATCCATGTGGAGATTCCAACTTTCTCCTATTGTTTCCTAAAAGGATTGGCAAATACAACCCATACTTATCCTAGGTATAACATGGTCGTTTATGGAAATCGGGGTATCTATGTAAACAAACTAAGTTATAACCTATGGTTCTACATCCATACACTTAATGTAAAGATGTATGCTTCATCGTTACCAAGGTTAAGCATGGTAATGAACTTTGTACCAAAATACCTTGTTGGGGTATTCGAAAGTCTTCAAGATTGTAGGTCCTTATACGCCATCCATTCAAAGTGTAATCTTTGAGGGTCGGAATCACTAGCATTTAAGTGGTAATAAAATCACTACGGAAATGACAATGCTAATTTTCCCTTTCAAAGAGAAAGGAGGTCTACTCATACAGTATCCACCACAAAAGTCATTGAATAGATAGTACCTCTCGATCTCAGCAATTCTGACAAGGAGTAAAATACCTGAGCTGGCCGAGAAGGTTGGGCCTCAGATTCGCAAGTCTGTAGTTTCACGTTTTCTCCAGGGTTCCTCTCTTCTTTTTAATGTTTGCCTAAGGAATTTCGAGAATGATGGAAACACGATGGTAAGCAAGTTTTTACTGTACAGAAAACTGGTTCAGCGATCCATGCTGTGGCCTGTCTCATCCTCCAAGTTGATTAAGGTATCATAATTTATATTATGGTCTAATCTTATTTATTTAAATGCTTCGAACAGGATACAACGTATTCCCAAACTAACTCCCGAATTCTTCTTTCGTGATGACAGGATTACCATGGTCGTCTACCTACGTAACCGACGAGGTTCAATACGGGGTAAGCAGTAAACCCTTATCATTGTTTTCTTTGATGTATGAATGAACTCTAGTGGGAATTTGGGGCTTTTAAAGGAGGTCTACCGGGATGGCCGTGACCTAGATTGAACTTTAGACAAGATTATAACACAGTGCCTTCTCATAAAGTTTTTTTTTTAACCTGGCAATGTATGCCATGGTATTACATCTGTAAACATCGTCTTGGATTTTTAGATTTATAAGTTTACAAACTACTCTTCTGAAGTCGATACTGGACTCGACTCCATTTTTATTTAAAAGTAACCTGAAATATTCTTATTTCTTATGCGTCCTTATTCTGTTATTTATCAAAGGTCTGGGCATAATACATTTCCAAATTGGTAGAAGCTGGTGGCTCTGTCTGTTTGAGATTGGCTGGTGGGAGTGAGCTTCTTTGGGACATGGAGGAGCAGTCACCAGGGACATTGTGCTCTTTGTGAATTAATTGGTATTCAGTGAGTTCTGAGACACCATGAAAGCCTTATCTTGGAAAATCAAGCTTCATTAACCTGTCATTCAAACCACCTCCATTCACAGGAGGTATTCGGTGATTTCTGAGGAACCATGAAAGCCTTATCTTGGGAAATCAAGATTCATTAACCAGTCATTCAAACCACCTCCATTCACAGGAGGAAGCTTCGAATATAGGCCATACATAAATCCTGGAAATAGGTGTCCAACAAAAGACACAAACCCTTGAGGAAGAAGGCAATATGCTGAGACAAATGGTAATGACCTTGGCAAAAAGAAATCAATCTTGGATAACTGAGCAAAAATTATCAATTGGCTTAGTTCCTGGTGAAGCCAAAGAGGGCAATAAGAGCCAGAGGATGTAGTTATGGAACTAGTATATCAGGAGGAAAATCCTCTCCACGAGGATCAGGATGAAGCACAGTGGTCTTGCCATCAGTTAAGTCCAGGTTCAGTTATGTTTTGCAAAACTATTTTGATAGTAGGGCAGTTCCATAGGATTTATACTTGTAAATTTCCATGCTATTTTCATGTTATAGGTAGCAGAATAGTCACTACTTGGAAAATTTTGGAAGATATTATTTTGAACTTATGACTACTGAACAGGAACAGTACGGATGCAACATTTTTTAATACAAAATTAACCATTTTGGTAAAAAACCAAATTAGTTAAAGCAACAAAATCAATTTTATGAATAGTAGGAGAGCAATGTAGGTAGGGATGTACATTTACCAAATGTCCAATCAATGAGAAAGATGTGATTTGGGGCTTTGTTTTCAACAAAATAGTTAAAGTTACAAAATCAATTTCAAGAATAGTGTGAAAGCGATGCAAGTAGGGATGCACCTTACAAAATGCTCAGTCAATGACAAATAGAATTAGTGTGAAAAGTGAGAACCATGTATGGATGGAACTTATCAAATGCCCACACAACAATGAGACAACAATGAGTCAATTATTTTTTCATTGCCAAAGTAGTTTCTCTTTCACAAATAGACAGACTAATGTGTAATTTAATGATAGATAGAATTTTGGAAGGTTCAAAATAAAACAACATAGCCTGATCAAAGGCATCTATGACAAGAATCTTCCAAGGTGATTAAAAAAGACCTTAGGTAATTCAGAAAGGATGACACTGGTGGTTGATTCCAGAAATGGAATGCATGAATTTTTCCAGCAGGCTTATCAGTTAATAAGCATTCTATCTGGTAGTCTCCATTGGTTTTGCATGATGAAAAGCTTCTGGTTGTGCCACCATGGTTTTTGGCTTCGAGGATATTCAAACAAGGGGTTAGAACCATCTTGGGTATCTTTTATGCACTAGGGACTGGGTGTCATAGCCTGATCTAATGGATAGACTGTGGATCAACAACCCACGCAAATGGTCTCTTATTTTGGGTAGCCTGATTGTTGGTCAACACCTTATCTACATGAGTATTCCTCACCCTAAATACCCTTTCTGCAGCAAGCCCAGGTCCATTAAAACATCTCTTTTAACCTTTCTGTTTTACCAAATCAGCATGGCAGTAGATTTTGGCCTTTTGTGGTCATCTTTCCTCAAACCTCATTCTGGGTGATAAAAACCACTTGCCTGTTGCATTCCTCTCAGCATGGCAACTTATCAAGATAGAAAAACTTAAAAGGGGACATTATATTATTTTTCAGCTAGCCCTTGGATATAACCACTCTTTTCATGGCCCAATGGAGCAGAAATCTGTTTAACTTGTCTCGACTCTCTACATATCGTTGTTCCTAGTATTCCTAGTTTCTCTTTTATAAAAATGGAAAAAAAAGTATCGTTTTGAAAATATATTTCAGAGGCACAAACCAACCTTTTGACTTATCCAAACAAAATAAGTCACAAAATACTACCATATCCTTTGTGTTTTTTAATAATATAATTCAATGTCAATTGAATCTTTTTACCTATATGAGCACCTCCAAAAATGAAATATCAAATTATGGGTATGTTAAACAAAAAACCTTAAATGCCTCAATATTGGATAGCATATTCATGCTAATAAAGATTGTTTGTTTGCATAATTAAGTAATCTAATATTATATATGAGAAAAAATTAATTATTCATACTGGCTACAAGTACATAACTGTCTATCAACTGCAAAGTAATCATTTATTTCGATACTTGCAAATAAATACACATTAAAGAATGACTTCATACTTGATACAAGTGATGAAGAAACAGATCCTATTGGGGGATGGGCAAATATTTGTGCAACTGCAAATTTGCGGTATTTTGATGTTGCTCATGTTAGTTGGACCAAAGACTATTTCTAGAGCTTACCCTGCTAAAAATGTGCAAAGATGAATCTAGATCCTGTTGGGTGGAAGCACACAACAAATCCAAGAAAAGAAGTCCTAATATAAGTTGCAAATTAATCAAGGCATGACTTGTGAATTTCAGTAAGTTGTGGAAGAGAAGGCCTATGTCCAAGCAGGTCTTTTATCTATACAAAACAACCAGCTATTGACATTGATGAACAATATTCACATGCAGCAGTTCATTTAAGAATTAATGATGTTTAATTAAGAAAGGGCTTTAGAATCGGTAGTGTCCAAAAAATGGTGTATTTACTGCAAATTTTACTGATTCCGTAGTGTCCAAAAAATGATGTTTACACAATTTCTCAATTCTGAATCTGTGTTAAAGCGTTAATGTCTTCTGGATAGAGTTTCTCTCTGCATACCTGTGAACAGTAATAAAGTATTAAAGACACAAAAAAGGGGGATGTCTGGTTGATATTCTTGAGGTCAGGGTAGAGAGTAAATGCTATCTTATGCTCTGGAAGAAGGTATGTCTTCAGAAGGAGAGGAAAATATATTTCATTAACCCATGGACACTAGTGTTGTGTGGATATAGGTTTGTTATACCATAATTATCATATTTTAGAGGTTATGCCTATATGGGTTGATGGTGTGTTATGTGTATAATTCTTCTTTGATTAAGAGAAATAATTATATTGATAACGAGGCAATTTTCTAGTTTGTTTGATGAGAACATGAACATTATTAGATCATCACACAATGTTACGTGCCATGCTTTGTTTCTATTTATATAAAGTAAATGACATCATAGAATAGAGGGTAATTGATACCTGATGTAGGGAGAAAATGATCCTGAGGTAGCATGAAAATAATGGGAAATCATTTGTTTCTAATGGTGCATTGGATGGCTTGTTGGATGAGAGATTTGCTACATCACTTTCTGTAATTCCTCTTTAATCTGATTTCATTGACCTGTGGATGCTAGTGTTGTATGGGCATTGGATATAGATTTATTTTATCATAATTATCATATCTTTAATGGTCATGCCTGTATGGGCTGATGGTATGTATAATTCTTTGATTGAGAGAAGTGATGTAATGATGCTGTATATTAGGTAGTGGACAGCATTTAAGAGTTCTGCATATAAATATCAATCAATAATTATCTTGGTAACGAGATATTTTTCTAGCTTGTTTGATGAGAATAGGCACACTATGAGACCCCTTGCTTCCAAATAACCATTGCAGAATGTTACGTGCTATATTCACTTCCATTCATACATAGTAAATGACATCATAGAGTAGAGAGTAATTGACACTATGAGACCCCTAGCTTCCAAATAACCATTGCAGAATGTTACGTGCTATATTTGCTTCTATTCATACATAGTAAATGACATCATAGAGTAGAGAGTAATTGATACTTTATGTAGGGGGGAAATGGTCTTGAGTTAGCATGAAAATAATGGGAAATCATTGTTTAGCTAGTGATGCATTGGATGGCTCATTGGATGAGATAGTTCTTACATCACGTCTTGCAAGTCATATTTATTCTGATTTCATGAGCCTGTGGACACTAATGCTGTGTGGATATAGGTTTGTTAGATCATAATTATCATTTTGGTCGTGCTTGTATGGGCTGATGATATGTATAATTCTTTGATTGAGGGAAATGATGTAATGATGTGGTATATTAGGAGTGAACAACATTTAACAGTTGTGCATATAAATATCAATGAATAATTATCTTGATAATGAGACATTTTTCTAGCTTGTTTGATGAGAAGAGGCACATTATTAGACCCATTAGTTCCAAATAATCATTGTGCAATCTTTTGTGCTATGCTTTGTATCTATTCAGATAAAGTAAATGACATCTTAGAGTAGAGACTCTAGAGTAATTGATACCTTATGCAAGGAGAAACTAGTCTCGAGATACCATGAAAATAATGGGAAATTATTATGCAACTAACGATACACTGAATGGCTCACTGGATGAGAGATTTCTTACATCACTTGCTGTAATTTTAATTCTGATTTGTTTTTTTCTGTGCAGGGAGAGCTTGATAAAATTGAATCTGCTTACAAGCAATCCGAGTTGCCTGAACCTCTTCAGCTTTCCCCATGGGAGGGTACGCCATTCAAATTTGTAGAGAGTGTTCACGACCTGAAAGAAGTGGCCATTAAATTGGAATCAGAAAGTGAAATTGATGTAAGGCCTTTTAAAAGTTTTGTATTTAAGTGTTTATTATCCCTTCAATTTTCTTCTATTTTCTCCTGCATTTATTACTTCGGATTTTTTGGGTATACAATTAAATTCCTCAAGTTATTTTCTTCTTGGTGTAATTAGACAGGCTTCCAAGTCTTATGACCAATATGCAGATCTTTGAGGAAGTCTACTTTTCTTAGTGGGTCTTTTTGGCAACTTACTCCTAAGCTTTCCTAATTATTTCTTCTGCAGAATCTAAACCTGCCTCACTGTGAAAATGGCTCAATAAATTGTAATTTTACAGGACTCTATCAAAAGCTGCCCGATGTTAGTGGATTGGATAAGTTCAAGTTGTAGCAGCTATTTATCACTTATATAGAAGCTAAATATGTCTGTCTTCTTAAATATGGCTCTATATATCATAAAGCTTAAACTGAGATTACTAATTCCAATTCCCTACTTGAAAGTCAAGGACCCACAGTAACACTAGTTACCAACTTAAGTAGCAAAGTGGGAGTTAGTAAGCATATTGTTTGTTTATAATAAAGAAATGCTAGTGATATCTCCATATGTAAAATTTGTAAAATAGTCCTTTGTCAAGTTTGTGTCTTTTCACTTGTCCGCCATCTCTTATTTACATACATCCTCAAGTACTCGCAGTAAGATACTTCAGACACCTCTTATATTAGCATTGACTACCTCTGATTGCTTAATCTTCTATCCTAGTATATGCTACCTCTATTAATATTTATTGAAGATGAAGAAATTAAGGTCCTCCTATTGGTAAGAAGCATTTAGATCATCTTCTTGGGAGATGATTGGTGTTTTGATTCAGAGGCATTGTTAGTTTGATGAGTAAAATTAAATCATTGAACCCATTCAAGTGTTTGAAAGATTAAAATTATTCAAATAATATAGCATGCTTCAAATACATGCTTAAGCTTTGGCTCCCTGGTTCTTTGGTCTAACAGGCCCCAGGAGTTATACAATGTGCATGTACGCAAGCCACCTTTGTAGAATCAATGTGCCAAAATTGGCCAGCAAGATGCTTTAGTTGATGGCAATACTGTCCTGGTTTTCTAGTTTGTTTGTAGGATGGTCATCTTCTAGTGTATTTGTCAGATGTCCGGTTGAAAACTTCTATCATGTGAAGATGCTTGGTTGGAAGCAATACACGCAATTGGCAACTGATACAGTCCGGGGACAATAAAATACTCCTATGTTTACTAGGAAACATTCTTTGACAGGATTTGTGTTATGTCCTAGTTAGCTACTAACAAAAGATATATTATCCAGGTTGAATTGAAATGATGTAAAGTCTTTTAAAAGAACCAAGTAAATTCCTGCATATTCCAATTTTTTAGCATGCTTTTAAAGTACTAAGATCAAGAGAGCAATTTTGATTTTTAATTTTTATAGTTTTATCGGGTAACATATCCCGAGGAAAACCCCTGGGCACTTCCCCTCATGCTGAGGATGGTACCCAGGGTAAACCCTAAATTCTTCAGGGCACAAGGCCAGGTCCACAATAGGGCTTGTTGTTGTTACAGCAATAGACTCATTATGAGCTCACATGTCACTTACGGGAATAGAACCTGGGTGGGGAGGCTAACACCCCATCCCACAACCACTCGGGCTAGACCCAATTGACAATGTTAATTTCTCTATTTTTCAAATACTTAGAAATTTATGGGCATCATGTGCATATTCTGCCTTTTGCACTTCTATCTGGTATAAAGTCTTGCAAATGTTCTATCAGAGGTTTCAAATTATTGGCAAAATTAGGAAATTAATTGTCAGGACGTTACTGTTTGAGGTAATTTTAGTGGCCTTTTCAGACTTGTCTTTTGTCCAACTTTTATTTTGTAATGTTTTCATGTAGGTAATTTTAGAGGTCTAATCTGTCTTTTATTTTGCCTTACATTGTGACAGGTTGATCTTGAGCACAATCAGTACAGATATTTCCAGGGCTTAACTTGTTTGATGCAAATTTCTACAAGAGCATAGGACTTTGTGGTGGATACCTTGATACTGCATAAGTACATTGGTCCTTGTTTGAGACACATATTCGCAAACCCTGCTATTAAAAAGGTAATTTTTTGCTTTGTATGCACATTTCCTTTTTGAGATGCATCTCTACCTAGAAATCCCTTTTATCTTTTGAAAAATCACACACACACAGTTTATCAATGTATGGATTGTCGTCTATATCAATGCACCCTCTTTTTACTGAACTTTATGTGTGTGTTTTTTCTTAATAAAATGCTTACTTTAACTGTTAATATGATCAAATATGTACAAGACATTTTAGATCAATCACCCACCACAAGCATAGTGTCCAAGATCTCCCAACAGCCTAGAAAGATTAATTTGAAAACAATAGTGCCATATAGGCTGCAATGAATATCTGCTTTACTTATAGTAGCAACTGTCATAATCATAAAAAAGGCCAGCTGGTCTGCACAGAGTGCAGACTGTTATAAAACATCAGGGATCATGCTTGCACCTGGCAGTGAATTATTGTTGTCCTTGGCAGGTGGGATTCATTCATCTGTATCTTGGTCTACATCAGAAATGGGATTGGAAGGCTTTTTAGTCTCAGAAATGGTGAGGGCCAAGGTTTGGAACTTTTTATTTGGAGGGTTGGATGGAGGAGGCCACCTGTGGTGCCTTTCTCTGCTCTCTTGGACAGCTCCAACAACAACATGATGCCATGGACAATCAGGTCTGCAGAACTGGGCAGATTGAGTAGGGGTGTTTGCAGAGGGTTTATGTGCTCATTGTGCATGATTCCCCACCCTAGTAGTCAATCTGGTGCAAGTGTTCCCTTTACATTTCAAATTTTCTTTGTTGGATAACGTGTGAATTAGCTCAAATTAGTGATCCTTTAAACTAGGAGAATCTTCTATGAAGCTTAGCATTTTTGTATGAACACTTGCTTCTTTTTTAAATGTTTATACACACTACCCAAGTCATTGAACAAAATCATAGAACTCACAAATATGTTTGATGGTTTCATTCCTTCGACGGATCAGTTCTCAGGCCGAGAAACTCCCATACATTAGAGTTTATGACCCAAGGTCATTCCACCTAGCATTAGAGATCCAGAAAATTGCCTTTTTTGTCCTCGATGAGGGGTATCTAGAGGGTTTTAATGCAGAACAACCAAATCTTCTGTTTGTAGATTGCCTCTAGAACTTGTTGAGCTCGATATCAAGAATTTGTTGATGGCACAACCAACAGTAGTTGTCAACAAGCTTATTCTTTTTAAAGGACTTAAAGCGATTTTAGTGCCAATCTTGCTATTAAACATCTAGGCACAACCAAAAGTAGCCATCAACAAGCTTATACTTTCTAAAGCCCTTAATATGATTCTAGTGCCAATCCCTCTACTAGACATCATTGTCACAGTTGAACTGCTATATCTTAGAATTCATTTAGTACTTGAAGCATTATTCTTGAATATGTTTGACATTCATTGTGTTCCCATGCAAACTTTGTTTGAATATCATCATTGTCAAGCAATAAAAACTTCTTAAAGGGTGCTAGCTCAATGGTAGAGCACCTGCCTAATTATAGGAAGGAGATTGGTGGTTCGATTCCTCCGTACCCTATCATAAATTAATGACTAAGAAAATGACTAAATTCGCATGTATACGACTATTAGGAGCTAATTTCCAGTATCTTATAGCGCGACTAACGTTTAGTCATATTTAGCTTAGTCATTAATATGTTATCATCTAGTAGTTTATTTAGTCGTATATTTGGTCATTAATTCTGACAATCAATGACTAAATCAGTGGTATCAATGACTTAATCAGTGACTAAATCAATGACTACTAAGTCAACCAATTAATGACTAATGAAATACGACTAGAGATAAGATAGTGGAAATCGGATACTATTAGTCACCAACTCAAAAATAGTTGTTTATAGTCGAATTTTAGTCATTTTTTTAGTCATTAATTTCTCATTTTGTACTAGTGGTAACAGAGTTAACTTAGGAAACCCTAATTTCTTTCAAATATGTGTAGACATAACACATGGATACCCCTTCATCAATGATACACAGATGAATAATCAAGTTTTTTATAGTGACAAAAACTTGAAAGGAAACCAAAAAACGAAAGTGGGGTTTCACTCTATCTAAATCCAAGGTAATAAGTGGGCATCAGAAAAACAACAACACCCAAAGCGAATAATAGACAATTCTATAGCACTAAAATAGACATGGTCGCAGGTGACTAATCCAAGTCATCCATAACACTATAGTTTCTAGCAGCTCTAGCATTTGGATTATGTGTCATGCAATATAAAGGTATTTTCATGTGCACCTTCGAGGTAGGTTCCCTATTGGGTCACAGGATATGTAATGGTCATTTTGTTGTAGTTGTATCTTTATCCTTGTTGGATATGATAGGATCCAATGGAATGCCATATTAATGATGACATGTTTGGAGATTGACATTGACAAATGTCACAAACATATTCTAGAAATAAGGGTTTCCAAATGTGGATATTGTAGATGGTTGATTAGATTGAGATATTGACAATTGAGTTTCTACTAATCCTTGTGGTGGAAAGGGGTTTTAAAACACCATGGTTTGGGTGGTGGGATAAGGTGTTGGATGAGCACTAGGTTGACCTTGAGAATTGTTGGAAGACTCACGTTTATTAGCCTCATCGCATAACTGACGAGCTCGAGTAAGATGTAGAAAATTATGGGTGTAATGCCCATAAGATCCACAATATGAACACATATGGTTAGTGCATAGTTTGGAATTTTTATTTGTGGCAAGAGGGTTAGAGTGATTTCCCCTAACCTCTATGTTTTGGTTAATCCCTTGTTAATCCCCTTGTTCTCCTTTTGTTATTATTGAGAGCATGCTAGTGATTGGGTGTGTTTTGTTGAGCATAAAATTACTCTTAACGAAATGTGTTAGGTTGAAGTTGGGGCATAAGGGTTTGTTGTATTAAAGGGGTGTTGACTCAAACCCAGTCGATAGGGGTTCCCATTGCTGTCGACACCAAACCACCGCGATCTCCCTGAGCACCGGCCCAGACAGGTTTTACCCCGTCCAGCAACACCTTCGGAGTAGATGAGGTCTCACCCGAGATGTTCAAGGGAGAGTCGATGGAACCATGTTTCCGTCGAATGAAGGAGGATGTTTGCGGCAACAATCACTTAAACTTATTGCAACATTCAGAAGTAAATCTATGCATTTAACTTTGGCAACATTGGATCCATAGCATCATTCAATAGAAACATTCATCGCAACAAGTATAATTGCAGCAAGAAAACATAACGTTATTCATATATCGCAACATGCATTACCACAAGTGAACAAAAGATGCACAGGGATTTCGCAAAACAGCTCTGTCATGTCATATTAACTTAGCAAAACCTAGATACAATATCTCCTCAAAAACACAGATCTCACTAGTAACTCTTGATCTCAGATACAGACTCAAAGACGCACACATCCAACATCAAAGGATCTGTACTAAGATACCTCACCACTTACAACTTATGTCTATATATAGGCTTCTTCCCTTACAATGTTTGTCCACTTACTAACAACTTCCTAACTGACACTTTGGACAAATGACCCAACATCTAACTGACATAGTCCAAAATGACCCAAAACCCGCATACAGCGGTACAATTGACCCAGAAATACATAATATATGGTCCAAATGACCCAAAACCCACAAACAATGGTACAATTGACCCAAAAATGCATAAAATAACCTTCTTTACGCCCAGCTTTCTGCCTCCCACGATATTTTCTGACTTGTCGCAGCATTGCTACTGCTACGATGTTACCTTACCAAAATCGCCTGCCAACAGGCCCCCAGCGCAATCTTGTGGCTCGCCCTCGAGCCACGTCAGCAGGACATAGTGTGCTTGGTGGTCTTGACGTGAAAATCCTAATACTGCTGCTCGACTGTCGTCAGTTGTTCCTTTGCTGCCATATTTACCGTCTGACTGTCAATCACATCCTGGATTGATGGATGCTCAGTTAGCTTTGCCCCAACTTGTTGACGACCCTCCTGTACCGCCTAGAGGACTTCACCAGCTTTTGTCATGAATTGACCGCCAACATCCTGGAACTCCTCCAGCTGCGCAGTGCGCTTCTTCTGTCGCTCATCGGCCTTGGTAACACGCTGCTGCAAGGGTTTCAATTCTGCTGACTTGGCAACCTGTTCCATTGGTGGCATCATGCGCATCGTTGTCTTGAGTGTCGCCACCTGTCCTTTCGCCTCCTGCCTAATCTTGGTCAATTGTTCAACCTGCTCATCCTGAATAATGCGGCCCAAAATTGTACGGTATCGGCTATGAGTTTCGTTGCCGTCGTTTCCATATCCGCCATCTGCGTTGCCACCTCCTCAATAGCCTGTTTGCATTCATCCACTTCTAGCTGAGGTGTACCAGGATTCACCATGGCTATCAACTCTCGATTTTCCTGCTGCAGTCGAGTGATGGTTGCCTCGAGGTGTTGCACGTGTTGAATCACGTCCAACCCTACGGTGGGCTCCGACACATGGTGATAAGCCTCAGCAACGACCGTCTATATCCACACACTTTCATCCCACATATGGGCCTTCTCCGCAATGAGGTGATCCTGTTCTTTTTTCAGTTCTTCAATCACTTGAGCCTTCTCAGCTTGTTCTTTCTTAATGTCCTCTTCTAGCTCATCCACAGCCTTTCATACTGTAGCAGCCCTTCCTGTTAACTCTGCGATGGATTCCTTCATAGCTACCTCGCTCTCCTGCAACCGTAGATACTTACCACTAATCTCGTGCATTCTGTCTTCCATCTCCCGGTTGGTAACCGTCTGCATAGTTGTCAACCCTTGTGTTGGCAGTGCGTTGACGTTTATGGTCACTTTCTTCAACTGTTGCAGCAAGGCTTTCAAAGCCTCATCGTCAATCACAATCGCAGTCGGGGGAATCTCCATGTTCCTAACCCGTGGCTCAGTGATGATTGTGTCGACTAGCTGTGCCAATGCTTCTTCGGGTACCTTCCTCAAAACCATATCGCACAAGGAGTCCATACGAGCAGTGAGCGCATGGAACCCTTCATATGTCTTCACCGTCATCTTTTGAGCCGCTACGGTAGATGCACTAGTGATTGCTTGTACGAGTCGGCCCAAATGCGCTTCTGACGGCAGGGGCAGCCCATTGATTGTCGCATGGTCCTGGTGCCGCTTTGTTCTGCCTTCTTCAAGGTCCCGATCACTTTCATCAGTTGTCGGTGTCCTTATCGATTCTTGATCCGAGCCATGATGACTCTACTGGTCCTACGCCGATAGCCAATCATCTGGGTCCTTTGTCGATTCTCCAGCCTCAATCTCTTCTAACCCCATGGGTTCGCGCCATTCCGGCGGCCAATCGTTCACAATGGCATCTAGCACTTCTATCATCACCTTGTAAGGGGTCAATAACCATTGCTTAGCTGGGTCCTGTCTAGCTTGCACATAAATGACGTGTGGTCGGATCATGAACACCATAATCGGCTTAAAATTTGCCGCAGTTTCCTCAGATAGCCGCGGGACCTGTACTGCTGCATCATAGAGCATCTCCCAATAAAACCAGAAATGCGACGTGCACTCCCGGAGTCGCTCTGGCTCACGTACCCACCACAAGTTTTGATATCGCGCACCCCGGTGCTCTTTTGCGGCCTCGACCTCCATACCTTGATAAGTGATGGGCTCCTTCCAGCCCACAAATGCAATCAAAATTAACAGCCAGCTATATGTGAAGGAGCCCTTCCTAGCTTGGACAGCGGCGGCATCCTCCACCAATTGGTTCAACAGAAACAAGGACCAATTCATCTGGACACCTTCCGCGCATTGCTCCACGCATGCCATGATCCCCGAATTGCACTGGCTAGGCCGGCCGCCCGAAACCACCTTGCAGGACAATATCTTGGTGTCGGTGAGAACCGCCTTATCATTGATACTGCTGGTGCGATACCCACGGCCATCTTGTTCCATCTCATAGCGGTCAACCAACTGTTTTGCCCTCTTCTTGTCATTCTCCTTTACTCGTAAATATTGCGACGGGTCTACCCCATCTTTGGCAACCCGGTAATGGTCGCAATCAGGTTGACGGTGACCGGAATCTCTCGGTCCAGCCACAATGAACTGTCGTGGAAGCAGGCCAGCAGCTGCTTCATGCAAGCGTTAACCTCCGTTAATCGCCCGAAATGCAACATGTTGATAAGCCCCAAGAATCCGGCCTGGTTCAAACCCCGTGCCCAGTCTTGTGGAATCGGCGTCACGGTGAGCTTCGACACTCACACATAGGGGTCCGACGTAATTTGTGGATAGGCCACCATATCATGATCATCGTACTTCAGGCGCATCAACGTCGGCACAATATCAATGGAGCACTCCATTGCAGCAGGGAGCACTGGCAACCTTAATGGATACTTCTGATTTTTGTTCACTCTACGCGGTGGTGCACGTGGCTGACTAGGAGGTACATACCCAGGGATGTCGACAGCAGAAAATCCCTACCATGCGGCGGACTCGTCAAATCTCTGGCTGGACTGTCCCACTTGCACTTGAACCTCTCCCGCCACCGCAGTGGATGACCTGAGCTGTCGCTTGCTCTGTGGGGACTCAGAATGCTGACCTCCCCAACGCTTTTTAGCAATAACTGACGCTCCAACCAGCATGTTTGCAACTTCTACCTCAAGATTTACGTCTCCCGCAGACTCAACCTCTTCCTCAACGGTAACCGGGACGAGGGGAGACTCTACTTCACTGCTAATCTCAATTGTTTCCAGTTCGCCTGGCATACCTTACGCGATGTTCTCAGACACAAACTGATGGCTTCATTGGCGTAATTAACAGACCCACTCAACGCTCAACAACGGCACTCTACAAGTTCAACTGAACCTTGCCCGACTCGCATACACACTCACTAAGCAACAACGGCACTTGACAACACTTGCATAATGAACAATTGAACTCTTCCAACCAGCATCAGTCCATTCTTATAGCGCCCAACGCAATCCCTCGTAATCATTACTAAATCCAGCATTAATTCAACCCAAATTATGTCTTAATGACCCAAATCCATCTTGCAATCCTGTCATCCCATCGGCCAAATCCACCATTAATTCCCATCATGCCGTTAATTAACTGTCTTAACTTTTTGGCATTTATTGCTGATTTGACCCGGTCTCGACCCTACCACTATCGTGGACCGCTCCTAACTTGCGGCACAAGCCTCCCTGCTTGCGCATTCGTCTCTGTCGGTGCGCCATCCTGCTTTTTTTTTCCCGATGCGACTCAGCCATCGCGTTGTTCCAAGCCCGGCCGATAGGGCTTCAACCTACTGTCGTTAATCAACTTTGGGAGCATCGCTCCATCCAACTGCTGCAACTGTACTGCGCCTCCTGAAATGATGCTACTGATGCGATACAGACCAAGCCAATGCATCTGCAATTTTCCTGGATGTTTCATAAACTTACTGTCATACAATAGCACCAAGTCGCCCTACTGAAACTGTTTATTTTTTATGTGGCGATCATGCCAAGCCTTCTGGCGATCCTTCTCCACACCCTGATGGAAACCTCCAATAAAGCGATCTTCCTCCAACTGTACTAACTGTGCGAGATGTTCTTCTAATGTTGCTGCAGCATCCATGCATGTCGTTGCCGAGATGCGCAGACTTGGAATGATGTACTCCATTGGCATAATCGCTTCTTGGCCATACACCAGCTTGAATGGTGTCTGTCCCGTCAACCTTTTACACGTGGTGCGATATGCCGACAACATTGCAAGGATTTGCAGATCCCATTCATCGTGGTTCGCATTGCACACCTTTGTCAGCACGTGCTCCAATATTTTGTTGAAAGCTTCCACTGTGCCATTTGCCTGCGGATGATATGGCGTACTCTTATGTTGTATCTGCAGCTCCTCCGTCAATGCATTGATGGTGCGATTGAGAAAGTGGCTACCTTGATCGCTTAACAATATCTTGGGGTAGCCGAATCGAGTGACAATATTATCGAACAAAAACCACGTGGTCGTGGCCGTGGAACAATCAATGACTGGTGCAGCTTCCACCCATTTTGTCAAATAATTATCTGTCATCGTGATGATGTATCTTGCACCAGTGCGCTTCCCCGGTGGATTGATTGGTCCCACAAATCCACTACCCATTTATTGAATGGTTGTAGTGTTAGCTAAGGCATTAGCGGCATCTCATCTCTCCTGGATGGCTTCCCAGTTCTCTGACAAACATCACAGGACCGCGCATAGTCGGTCGCATCATTGTGCAGCGTGGGCCACCAAAGCCCCGCCCGCAGCACCTTCCTGGCAGTCGCACGACCACCATAGTGCCCTCCAGCCACTCCTGCATGTGCTTCTCACAAGATCTTCTCTTGCTCATGTGGCAAGACACACTGTCGCAATATCTCATCTGTGCCCATCTTGTATAACTCTCATGCGATTAGCTGGAAATCTACAGCCTTGACTACCAACTACTTCTTCTGACTAGTGGTGAATTCTTCTGGTGCAGTACCTGTCGCCAAAAACTGAATGATTTCTTTGAAATAGCCATCGGCTACTTCAACTTTAAATAGCTGCGCATTAGGTAACCCGTCTTCAATGTTAGTTGGCTCCTCTCCTGTTTCAATCTGCAATAGATGATCAAGGCCAGCATTCAACCACCCTGGCTTCACAATTACTTCAAAATCAAACTCCTGAAAAAGAAGTATCCATCGACATATCTTCCCCCCCAACACAGGCTCATTGACCAGGTATTTCAACGCGGAGTGGTCTGTGAACATCTTAAAATGGCCTCCCAATAAGTAATGTCGAAACTTCTGTAGCGCATAGACCATCTCCAGACCTTCCCTCTCGGTAGTGGTGTAATTCCTTTCGGTGGACGACAACTTCCGACTTACGAAAGCAATAGGGTGATCAAGATCCCCCTCTCCTGGTTGCGCTAGCACCACTTCTAGTGCAATTGATGATGCATCAACATGGACATGGAACTCCTTACTCCAGTCTGGAAAGACTAGTATGGGTGTCGAAGCCATCTTAGCCTTCAGTTGCTCAAAGCATCCTGACACTCAGGGCTCCATTGAAATACCGCATCTTTCTTCAATAGCTTCTCCATAGGGGCAGTAATCGTTGCATATCCCTTGATGAACATGCGATAATACCCCGTATGCCCCAACGTCGCCCGCAATTGCTTGACATTATTCGGCGGTGTTAAACTCAAAATGAGCGCAATCTTTGTTGGATCAACTAATAACCCTTGTTTGCACACAATATGACCCAGCAATATCCCAAACGGTGCACAAAAGATGCACTTCTTCAAATTCAATGATATTTGATGTTGTCGGCATCGCTCCAGCATCAACCGCAGATTGGCCAGATGATCACGGATCAAACCATAGACTGTCCAATCATCCATGTATACCTGCAAAAACTTATGAATGAATTCTTGGAACGCAGCAACAACAACCCGTGAGAAGATCGCAGGTGCATTCTTTAATCCAAACGGCATCACGGTGTACTGAAAATAGCCCCATTCTGTCACAAAAGTCGTCTTGTGGCGGTCTTCCTTCGCAATGCGGATCTGATGGTAACCCGAGAACCCATCCGTGAAAGAATACATCTCTTGGCCACCCACACCTTTGAGTACTTCATCAGTAAACGGAGTCGGAAAGGGATCATGCAAGCAGGCGTCATTCAACTTCCGCAAGTCAACACAAATGCACACCTCACCAGTGTTCTTGTCCTACACCACCATAGGACTGATCCATTATGACTCTTCGACCAGTTCAATGATACCAGCATCCAACATGCGATCAAGTTCTACCTTGACCCTCTCCTTATGTTGCGGATTCAGCTGGTATGGTCGCTACCTGATCAGTTTAGAATCCGGTTTCAAGGGGATCTTCATCTCACCTAAATCGCCCAAGATACCTTTCATCTCAGAAAAATTCGTAGGAAAGAGGTCTTGGAATTCATGCAACAAATCAGTGACCTTTCCCATCATCTCATCATCCCAACAGTCTCCAACGTTCGCAAACTTGGGGGTGGCCTCTGTCCCAATATTGATCTTACGGAGCTTCAATGGCTAGCTAATCGAATCACTTGGCGCATCAGGTGCTATCACATCGCAACTCCCTTCAGACTCGAGAATGTTGACATTCCGCGGGTCATCACCGTCTTCGGGCCCACCGGTGACATTGTAACATTCCATCATGGATTGCATCTGACAGTGCGTATGCGGATCCGCGGGATATGCCATTGGGACAACCTTCAAAACCACATCGCGGATGAGCTGCATTATTGACATCGGGGTTGGCGTCTACGAAACAGAACGTATGAGTGAAGCATACTGTCAATTCCACCCAAGTGGTAATTTCTCCTCGCAGTTCAGCTGCAGTATATCATGAGCGCAGCATCTCATCCAAAGTATGGATGAAGGCATGGACCCACTCATCGCGCGGTCACGATGCCCAAAATGTCTGAAACTCCCTCAAATTTCTTACAGGGTTATTCCGACCATCATATTTCCCTATGTGGTAGACCTCAGTATCGTCGAAGCGAACCGTCATCAATCTCCTGCATTGCGACCATTCATTAATTGATTTCTTATGTGTCGCCCACCAGCGTGCTAGAGCAGCCTTCAGTGCTTCCTCCAATGCCAACAGTCATTGTGGTGCGGAAACTCTTTCCTCAAACTCCGCCAGAAATCCAGATAGACCAGGAAACCCCTCATATACTGGTAGTGTGACTGTTTTAGTCGCAACGCGGCATAATGATTGCGTGACTAATATGCATTTGCGGAGCGATACCTCGTGCAAGCGGTTATGCCAGTGTTCTAACGCATCATCGGATTCGGAAGACACAGAGCTCTCACTGCGCCATCCTAGCTCACCGTTGGCAGTCGGATGAATATAGTCTTCGGAAATATTAAATGCATGGTCCCATCCACTGGGATCTTCGTCCTTCACTGGCTCAATGTATCTACGTCCTTCAGCCGGATCCAACGGGGCTATGACTCTGAGACCGCGGTTTTCAAAATTCATCATCCACAGCTTGAAGTTGATACCACTCCACTGTCGTTAGCCCATCTGATCCCCAGCAACGCGGGATATGAGATTCCTCCTTCAACCACTTCAATGACATCAAAGTCAGCATAAGTCTTCATGCCCTCAATGTCCACCACCAAGCGTGGGACTCTCCCAATCGGTGTTACCTTAGCGTGATTAGCTAACTGAAGCTGTACAGGAGACTAGCTCAATGGGGGGCGCCCCATTTTCTGCCATGCCTGCTTGGTTAAGATGTTGACATTTGAACCAAGATCCAGAATAACTGAATCAACATCATAGTCCCCAATTTGTAGGTTCATGTGCATCTCCTTACCGGTCTTCCGTCATTGTAAGGATTTTACCGCAGACTCTTTCCGTCCCCTGGTTGGTAGCTGCAGCAACCCCTCGATCTCAACTAGAGCAGCAGGATCCCTTGCTAATAATAAGCAGCTCTAAAAAAAATTCTGCAAGGTTCTAGACGGCGCCGACGGATCGGCCTCTGAAGTAGCATAAAAAACAAGGGGCATATCACAGATAACAGCTTTACCGTGATCCTGGTCCATCGCACGGCGCGCCTGAAAGAATGTATCATGCTCGGACTCAACGTCGAATGATACCTTCTTCTGCCCGGCCAATCAAATGAGTGGTTGTGGGATATCTCCTCCTATTACTGCACCTCCCCGCGTGATGACTGCGATAGCCGCATCCTATGGTCTTGGCTCCGCAGAAATTGTTGCAACACTCGCACCCTGATTCTATTTCATCGATGGATTCCCCGGTTGGTTCACATTCTGACTAGCATTCTGGTTCGGGTGTTGATTCTGGTTCTGCACCGGTTACTGCACCTGATTCTGTACTGGATGCTGCGCCTGATTCTGATTCTGCAATTGTGGAACATTCCCTGCCTGCCATCGCGCAATCAATTGTGAGCAGTTCTCTACTGTATGGTATGTAACAAAGAAAAATGTACATTGTGTCTGCAATAGTGGGCAATCGCGCCAGTAATGTCCCCATACCGCACAGTGATAGCATTGCACCGGTCCACGACCTCCTCGTCCTCCTCCGCGACCAAATACTTCGCCGCATCCGCCCCAGGATCCTCCATGGAATCCACCCTGCTATTGGTACTACGGTTGGTTGTACTGTTGCATACGAGTTTGTTACATGCCCTACCCTTGCTGCGCATACTGCGGTTTCTAAACGTATTGTGGCTACAGTGGAACCATTTGCATCGGAGCATATTGCGGCACAAATTGTTGTGGTTGCTGCTGCGGTACAAACTATACTTGCAGTTGAGGTAGCGGTTGGGCTACCTGCGGCTACGGTTGTGGTTGTTGTACAACACGTTGATCGTCCTTTACATAGAATGCATCGTACGTTCTCTCCTGAAGCAACCCGTATGCCTGGAAATCTTTGTCATCATGTCCCACGGATTTATAAAATGTGCAATATAGATTCATCGGTTTGGTGACCATCTTCTGCATGTATGGACATTCCTCATGGTGGTGCCCATATACCTGACAAACGCGACACCATGGAATGCTACAACCACTCAACGGGTTTGGTGCTCCTGAAACCAGATAATTGCGAAAGTCAGGGCAATTATCCTTAGTATGCCCTTCTCCTCGACATCGTGTACACCATACTTCTTCGCGCTGCTCCTTGCCCTTCTTCAGATCTTGTAGTTGTATGGTCAAGTTAGCCATTTGTGTCTATATCTGCGACATCCCAATTACATTTTCACAATCGGCGATGCCTCCAACCACATTGCAATCTCCAGAGCTTCACTGGGTGTCATAATGTTCTGTTGCATTAGTGGTAGTCGAATATGCAGTAGCAGTGCAGCGATGAACCACTCTTTGTGTTGGACAACGCTCATATCAAAACTAACCCTCGCCATCAACGTTTTAAACCGTTGGTCATAATCCCACACCGTCTCATTGGGATACTGCTTAATTTCTTTCAATTCTGTAATATACTGAGCCTCAGACATAGGTTTTCTGAATTCTGCAATCAATCCGTTCCTGATATCATCCAGCGTCTTCTCCAGAGCTCCTGTAAGGACTAGAACAAACTTCATAAACCAATCTAATGCGCGACCTCGCAGAGTTGTCGCTAACTGGCCTTTCTTAGCGTCATCATCAGTAATTTGTTTTATGGTCCATACTGCCTCACATAAGAACCGGTATTGTTCAGGATTGTCTTTTCCATCTCCATGGAACAGTGGAAAATTCGCATCTTTGCTTGCCATCCTGTGCTTTCTTCCTGCAGTCGTTGAACTACTAGCAATCAAGTTTTGTTGACCCGATGGGGTTGAAGTTGTGTTTCTTACCTGTTGACAGATAGTGAGCGGAGGTGTGGGTACGTTTCCGCTGGGGTTTGGTCCTGCCTCTATCTTGGGCGTAGCCCGGTTGTCCTTGTCCGGACTGTGAGGGCACTTCGTCCCATGTGGTATTCCTTCGCGAACTTGTGGTTCGATCGTAGCAGGACCTTCTCCTGTCCTCTGCCTCTTTTCCTGTCGAAACCTCGCTCCTCCCCTTGTAACACCACTCTCTTCCTCCGCTTCGCTCACAGTATTGTCATGACCTACACCCATCTACCCCTTATCATTCCATGTACCGGCCCCTTGCCATCGCAATACCCACGGCCTCCGCCCACCAAGTTGTTTACTGATCTAGATGCATCTTCAATATACCCTTCTCGCAAATCAGCATCTTAATGGACAGTTGAAGCGACAGCAGAAACTATCCCCGGGGTTCGCGGAAAAAATATCTTTCAGCTTCACTATAGGATTTTTGCGTATCAACCGCGAATTCAGTGATATACCCTTCCAAGATGCTATCAATCCACACTTCGACAACTTGTGACGCTTTGTTGTCGACTTCCTGCAGTTCTTGGATCAACTCTGGGGTCCAGGTTGTCGGTTCACCGCCTTGGAAGTTCCTCTTCTGGAAAGTCAACTTCACCAACCACTCGTACAAAATGACTGGGAATTCACAGAAAAACCATTCGTGCAGACCGTCGTGAATATATCTTCCCACCCACTAATCTTATACTGTTCGCCGAGTGTTCTAACTTTCTTCTTCAGCAAATTCCTAACCTCTGATCAAACTAGCTTTGTATCTCCGGTTGCGTCGGATGCCACAACATATCCTCCTTTCACTTTGCACACGGTCCCGGCACCGGAACCATTTGTTGACTCAAACCCAGTTGACATGGGTTCCCATTGCTGTCGACACCAACCCACTGCGATCTCCCTGAGCACTGGCCCAAACAGGTCTTACCCTGTCCAGCAACACCTGCGGAGCAAATGAGGTCTCACCCGAGATGTTCAAGAGAGAGTCGATGGAACCATGTTTCCGCCGAATGAAGGAGGATGTTTGCGGAAACAATCACTTAAAATTATTGCAACATTCAGAAGTAAATCTATGCATTTAACTTTGGCAACATTGTATCCATAGCATCATTCAATAGAAACATTCATCGCAACAAGTATAACAGTAAAGCATTAATTGCAGCAAGAAAACATAGCATTATTCATATATCGCAACATGCATTACCACAAGTGAACAAAAGATGCACAGGGATTTCGCAAAACAGCTTTGTCATGTCATATTAACTTAGCAAAACCCAAATACAATATCTCCTCAAAAACACAAATCTCACCAGTAACTCTTGATCTCAAATACAGACTCAAAGACGCACACATCCAACATCAAAGGATCCGTACTAAGATACCTCACCACTTACAACTTATGTCTATATATAGGCTTCCTCCCTTACAATGCGTGTCCACTTACTAACAACTTCCTAACCGACACTTTAGACAAATGACCCAACATCTAACTGACATAGTCCAAAATGACCCAAAACCCGCATACTGTGGTACAATTGACCTAGAAATACATAATATACGGTCCAAATGACCCAAAACCTGCAAACTGCGGTACAATTGACCCAAAAATGCATAAAATAATCTTCTTTACGCCCAGCTCTCCGCCTTCCGCGATATCTTTTGACTTGCCGCAGCATCAACGATGTTGCGATGTTACCTTACCAAAACCGCCTGCCAACAAGGGGCTAGAAAAGGGCCCGGAAATGGATGATATGGGTTATGGGTTGGTGGAACCACAAATGTGATAGAAACACTTCTATATGCAATGCCACTACACAAGGGACCATCAACATTGGACGTTGTAAGAGTAGCTACATAGTAGGTACGTTTTCCTGCATGTGAGGACAAATATGATTAGTCATCATGAGAAAAATAGGGCATATGCAGTGGTCCAAAAGGGGGTAAACCGAATGTAAGGAATTCATCACCATAGGTATTCCATACATTTTATTACCATTGGGGTGTGGTGTTTGGTTGTATGGATGAGAGGTAGATTCCACTGAAGCAAACACTCCATCAACAAATTTGGATGCCCATGGATGATCTATATGTGAGGATTCACCTCGTGGGGCATCAAGGATAATGGAGTAAAAATACCCTAACTGAGCATTGATCAAATTCTATTGTTGATCCTTCATGATGGTATCCTCTTTAATTTTTGGTTGTTCAAAAGCGATGTCTTTCATTTTCAAATATATGGTCATCAAGATTGATTTAACATAAGCTTCTTCTATGCCACTCGTGGATATGATCAATGATGTGGATATCCATGTTTTGACAACATGATAGAAAAAATTCGATGACTTCATCATATTGGATAGGTACTTGGAAGAATGTAAGGAAAGAAGATGTTAACGACACAAAGTTCAGGTTCATTGTTACAACCCCCGTGAGGGTACATAACCATAATTGAATGGAATTGTCTACAATGTTATTTGAGGAACAACATAGATGGAAAGACATAATGTGGTTGGCTGAATCCTCTCTATATTTTCTTTCAAAATTTGGGATATCAAAAGGAAATTTGGTGTGCATAGGAGGCCATGTAGCATCATGGTTGATTGGGTTGTTTGTTAGCATAGTGAAATCAGATAGATTTATACTTACCATAAACAAAAGGATCGATGTGAGATAAACCTTGAAGTCGTTAAGAACGTATTATAGGTATTAGGCATACAACCTTGACTAAGTCAATGTGTATCTCAAATAATATCTCTAAGGTTGACAAGTGAGGGTGTGCAAATAAATTACAATTACTTCTATGATATGCTTAATTGAAATCAAATTTAAAGTGGGTGCAAGAGGTGATTCAATCAAAGAAAGAACTAATGTAGAAAGAGACACCCAGCTATAAAAGAAAAATGGCGCACTATTCCTAAAAGAACTACTCAAACATGATATAGAAATAAAGAAAATACTCTCTCAAATTTTCCTCAATAGGTGGTATAGAAAGTTCCACCGATTAGGAAAAATAATTAAAAATTCAAACAAGGGCCTTCCAAACACTCTAATTGATGGGATTTCAAGTCCACCAATGAAGTGAGTGAAGGTGTGAATGATACAGTTAGAGTAAAGAGCACTAGAAGCAACTCTAGTCAACAGACAACTATCTATCTCAGGTTCCCTCCCTTCTACAGGTGCCACCCAGATAGAAACCTAGAAATTGGTCACTAAACCGCCTCTTCATGGGTATGTGCAGCAGGTTTCCTTTCCTTCCAATTGAAATCAAATGGTAGGGGGGTCTTTCATATGAAAGAGATAGGAGTCTTGATCACACTTCCAATCCCAACCTTGGTATTATCCACTCTGAAGGGAACACCTATTATCGAATGATTTTTGAACCACACCCGATAACAAATATTTTGAAAGTTCCCTAAAAGTTGAAAACTATGTTTAAGATGTGAAAAAAATGTGATGAGTTAATTGGATTCCTATCAACATAATCCTAACTTAATTAAAATATTGTTTTGAGCCCTAAGTGTTGCTATTTTAGTTGGTTATAGTTAATTGTTGATTTTAAGTCCAAACTTGGTGACATGAACCAAGTATGTTTTGTTTAAGGTGTGAGATGCGTGCACAAGTGGTGTGTACAATAACAAAATTACAAGAACTAATTGTTGAAAATAGAAAGTAAAATACATGAAAAGAAAAAAATGCCTAGCAGCAAATAATCAAAAGGGATATCTTTCTTTGATCAAATAATATATATTTTTCCTAGTATAGGAAGATATAATTTCAATTTTGATCCAACTAAGAAGCTCTAAAACTTAACTAGTAATAGTGCAATATTTTCAAAGGAAGTGCAAGATAGATTAATGATTAATACTTAGAAATAAGAGAATTTATTTTCTCAACCCCGAGGGGTAGCTCAATTAGTTGGAGCTTCCAAGTCTAAGACTTAAGTAGTCGAGGTCGGAGGTTCAAATCTCTAGTTCCTTCGGGGTTAGGCTCCTGAACCTAGAGCCAACAAGGTGAGGCCCTTTAGGTGGGCACCCTGAGAATGATTACCATGGCTGTCGCGATCCCTCCATCTTCTCGGGCTGTGAACCACATGAAAAAAAGAGAATTTATTTTTTCAATTAACGTTCCTTAAACATATCATAAAGCAACAAACAAATGAAACGATTTGAAAAGTAAAACATGTATAATATGCAATTGCTACATATTTGCAAAGAAAAGAGATAGAGACTCCTAACTAACACTTAAGTATTGAATCAAATCAATAGCAATATTTGAACTTGAAACTTAATTTGGAATTCCACTACAGTTGAAAACAAACAAAAAATTAATTTCTCTAATGAGCCTAAAGGTAGCAAGTACTAGAGACCTAAATCTTTTCTTTATGTACAATATCTAAATAAGAAAATTCTCAACACTACAAGTGATATTTACAACAAATAGATTGAAGACTCAAGCATACAAATCCAAGCAAATTTCAGAATCAATCCACAAATGAAAATTTTGAAAACTAAACAATGCACAAAAATAAAGTTTTTCCACGTCGCACTTTTTTCGGGAAAACCCGTGATCCCATTGCATTCTTTTCCAATAAAAAAGACACAATGTTCAAAAAATTGGAACCCTGAAAATGGCTCACTGTTGAGGAAAAAATAAAGGAGTTTTTTCCCATGTCACTTATCGATAGGAGGATTCAACAAGTAAAAAACATAAAAACAATCAAGGAATGCAAACACCATAAAAAAAGGCTCTTAGTGAGGAACACACAACTAAGATTAAGCTATAGGTTTCATCGCCTGTATGGTCATTAATCTGGCGTTGGTGTTTAATCACCAACATGTGCTAAAAAAATGCTTAAGGGTTGTGTTACTTAAGCACTTGATAGATAGATGTAGTAAAAAAAAAGTCATGAAAATAAAATGCATTCTACTCTATTACATACCGTGTAAGGAAAAAATTTAAACCAAATCCTATAAGCACAATATATAACAAAAAAGTAATAAATATATATTAATCAACTAAGAGAAAAGTAGATTACAACAGCGTGATATTAGTTGATGAAGAGGTGGACTCCACAACTGACCCAAGAGAAAAAGTTTCCTCTCCTCTAGTGTTCCACTCTAAGTTGTTGATAGTGTAGTATGGACTCCTATGATAGAAAGAAGAAGTGAATTATGGAATCTCTCTCCCTATAATAAATATACACCTTACTTGTGTTGAGTGATATAATGAATGACCTTGAGGTTTTCATTTAACAAAATATGTGGACATCTTTAGAACTAGCTCCAATGTGAATGATCCCCTTTCATTAATGGAGTAGTGGGATAATGGTAAGTATCGGAGACCATATGAAAGGCTATTTTTAATAATAGCATATTGATTATCTCCACTTTCAACCACTACACCTTTTTGGAAGGTGAACAGCATTAATAAGAAACCAAATTATGTTTTGGGGCACCTCACAATTTTCTAAGGACTGAGTGTAAGAGGCTCATACAAATTATTAAGGAAATTCCATACGATGACTTTTTATGGTCAAACATAGATTTTGTCTCAACTTGTGGTCATAACATTGAGGTCATATGGTGGTGGAAATGGGGATAATATTGTTGAAAGTGATGTGTAAAGGGGATTATGCTCATGACAAAGTAAGGGAGCAAAATTGCATTGTTAACACTTGTATTATTGAATGGCATATTAATCTATTCTAAGTCAAAGAAGAGCGTGTGAAACAATTGTTACTCATTATGTGGGTGTTGTGAGAAACGTGACATTTTCCACATGTGAATACTACTTAGGAATATAATTAAAAAAGAAGGAATTTGTTGTAGATTCTCAAAGGATCCTAGCTATATTTTATGTCATACTTGTATTGCCAACATTGAAGAATCTTCCACAAAATTTGTGGGATTGTGGGATTTTGTGGAAGGCTTCTCCAAACTCATAAAACCCAATCACTCCCTTACAAAATAAAGGTAGGAAATTTGATTTAATGGATGTGTTAAAACAAACTTCAAATGTTGAAAAACCTATCAACGTTTTCCCTAAACCTCAAGTTGTTGGATCATAACAAAGAATTCACTACCTACATAGACAAGTTCTAAGAGATTGGGTTTCTTCATTGAGGAATAAGTTTTCTATATTTTGGGTTGACCTCTATTCCCTATATATTGATGGGATTAGATCTCATAGACGGTTTCATTGTAGAGATGGTCCTTCAAAATGGCTATTCTTCATTCATCCAACCTCTGGATTATGTTGGGGTTCCATTTCATTGTGTGCAGTGTCATCGAGATGGACATCTAGTGGTGAAATGTGATCTCAAGCTCAATGGGAAGGTTTGGGTCAGAAAATCAAACTCTTAGGGTCAGAAAAGGAAGCTAAGTGAAGGATTGGTTGTAAAATTCCTCCCTTATGGGATTCTCCTCAAGTGGGAGCATCGGGCATTGTTAAACAATTTTTAATGAAGGGGTATGGTGAGATTCTAGTGGATAAAGGTTTGGATTTGAATCTTGGCATTAATCACTTCTCTTTTTAGAATGGCAGTCACTATATGATTTTAGGCCAAGGAAATATGGTATTAATTGTATAGAGTTTGGGTCCATTGGTGTGTTGAGAATGGGCAGTTGGAAAATCATGAGACCAGGAAGGGGAAGAAAATCCAATATTGTCATTGCTCAAAGGAAAAGAAAGAAATCAAGTCTAGGAAACAACATTGTATTAAATGGGTCCTTAGAGCTACCCAATCCCTTGTGGAGGTTGGAATATGATCTTATTGTTTTGAACATTTTAGGGCTTGGAAGTGCCTCAAAAAGATATGCCCTTTGTAGGCTTGGGGATTCAACAAGCCAAGCATTACATTATTACAAGAGACTATGGGTGAAGGGGTAAAATTCATCCATGCTTTGGAAAAGATGCTTGGAGAATGGGAATTTTCTTATATTCATTCTAGGGGGGTCAAGAGGGTTAGTTTCTAAGGGGAAAAAAGGGTGCTTATATTATTCTAATATCATGTCATTTGATTAAGGTCTAGGGGTGGTCTTATATTCATAGGAATTGGGGGAGGAAATTGTTGTTTTGAACATCTATGGCCCATACACAAACAAAGTGGCTTATTGGGATACAATATTCAAAATGAATGTAATTAGACAAAACAAGGTTAATAATGGAGGGAACTTAAATTTACCATTGAGTTAGGCCAAAGTTTGGGGTCTTATTGCTTACATTGATCCTTTGTCTAACTATTTTTTTAAGGATGTTAGAAGATTTGAGGTTATGACATTGAATCGATGAAGCTCAACCTACATGGATAAATCTAAGGGTTAGTGAGGATAGGATTGCAAAGAGGTTGGACAGGTTCCTTCTTTCAATATATCTCATTGATGATCAAATCTAGATTAGGGACTCGGTAGGTGTGGGAGGTGAATCAGATCACTTTCAAATTTTCTTGGAAATGGAAAGGGTAGTAAGGAAGGCCCCCAACTCTTATTCAAGATGGTTAGAGGAAAAGGATTTTGTCATGTAAGGGAGACATGGGTTCCCTCTGATGAGTCACTTAGAAAGTCAACATCTATTAAATTTGGAGAAAATTTAAAAATAATTAAACAAGTTGCCATTGAGTGGGTCCACCGAAAGAGGAGAAAAGATTAATAGGACATTGTCAATGTAGAGAGTTGGAAGAATTATATAATCGGGAGATGGTTGGGTACCTATTCACCACTAGCTATGCCCATACTACTAGAGGGTTAAGATTCAGTAAGATTCCATCAGGATGGTCACAATGTTTGTTGATCCAGGCATACGCATTGATCAAGATGGCCACATGACATGGATACTCATGCATGTTGGGTTTTTAAAAGAAGCAAGTCCCATGAGACTACTTTTTTTTTCTTGGGCACATCTGTGATTACCTTTTTTTCTATGTTGCAGGTACAGGTTCAATTCCAAGTCTTCGAGCAAGCAATAAGGATGGTAGTCAAAGTCTTTCCGATGAAGAAGTGTTGAGTTAAGAAGCAGTGTTGGAGTAGATAAAGTGCTTATCGTGGTAACATGTGGTAGTTGAGGAGAGTTGTCAAAAAAAGGCATGAGGTTCTATTTGGTCACTAACCAGTTGAAAAGGAATAAACATAGATGCTTTAACTTTCCAAAAGACCACAATTTGACCCTTGTCAAATTTAGCATAAAAACAAAATCCCAATGCATGGGCTGACTTTTCATTCATCCCCACATTCACTTTATCGCTATTGATGATTAAGTAGCCCAGCATTACAAAATATAAAAGCCTTGTTGATTCCATTTAATACTCTTTGGTTTCATCCTAATACTAATTCTTCTGAATAATAAAGAAGTTGGCTTCTCACAAGGAGGAAAATAATTACATGACAGGCGTGAGGGATAAGCACCAAAATCCACCTCACCTGAAATACAAATTAGGTTTAAATAACCCAAAACAAATAACTAAAATACTGTTACCGAAAACTAAGGATGCCTCACATAATCACGTGAGTGTGTAGGTGTCCTTTTACAATAAATTTTATTAAGCTAAAGTCCTAAACCTGCATTTTGGATCATAGTTTCTAACAAAGAGTAGGGCTCTTTGCCTATCCAAGTGATAAAAACACAAAATAATCTCTTTACTTTGTGAATCATCAAAAAAATGTGAACACTATTTGGAAGGTTTCTAAGGATGATGGTGGAGTTATGACTAGTTTTGAAGATATTATTCAATAGAGAGTGGAACATTTTAAGGAGGCTATACAAGGAAGAAAGAAGGGCCACCGTTGCTAAAGTGGTGGAATTACAACTTATTTCCCCAACTTTGTAAATGATGTTGACAACTTAAAATTTTTGAAAGGAGTCTTAAGATTCTTTGACCAAATCAATGCATCATCTCCATCTTTAATTTTGACAAGACTTGCCCTTAAAGTGTCAATGTAATTTCCCCTAGTCACCCCATCACCACCTCTCAACCCAATCATATTAGTGGGTGATTTGGGTGATCTTGTTTTATGGTGGAGAGACGCCTAGAAATTCAAATGTCTATTAAAATCTTGAATTTTTATGTGGCTAGCTCTCAAAAACAATGTGCTTACCTAGGATATTATGCAAAAGAGAAATTGTCATGGTTGTAGTAAGTTGTGCTCTGTGTAGTTCATGAGGAAACGTTTCATCATTTGATTATATCATGTGCATACTCATATCAAGTTTGGAAAGAGGTGAACAATATTGTTGCCTAGGAGATTATGGAAAAGATAAATTGGCTTGACCCTAGTAAGTCATGCTATGTGTGTAGTTCATGAAGAAAATTTTCATAATTTGATTATATCATGTCCATACTCATATCAAGTTTGGAAAGAGGTGAACAATATTGTTGCTACACAAATTAGAACTCATGAAGTGCAAGGTTCTCACAAGGGTATTAGCTAAGGATAGCTCTAAGAAGCTATTGCTAAAAAAACCTATATAAAACATTGCTGCCCCGTAACATTTACAGCGCTAAAAACATGATTTATAAAATTTACATGAAATTTTTAATCAATAATGCTCATTTAGGTGCTGGAAATTACAATGTACAACCCCATGATGGAGACATTTATATAAACCCTATCAAATCCTGGATAGAGAGAACTTGTGGAAAAGGCACTCTTACTATTTTGCTTAGTTCTCTTAGCTTCAAGCTTATGGGTGTTTATTGAAAAAGTTCATTTGAAAATTTGATGCTTGATGTTATGATCATGGATACTTCTTTCAATTATTGATATTGAATAGTAGTTTGGTAAACTCTTTACCTATTTTTAGAATGTTCGTCATTTGATCATTATTAGCTAGCATGCAATCTACTATTGATATATATTACTTCTATTTTTTCTTGTGGCAACTTTCGTTTTATGGAAGATCATTAGATATCACAACTTTTAGGTACCCTTTTGAAAAGATTGTTGAAGTTGGTTATGCTATCAAAAACTATAGAACTATAGTAGGGCTTGAGTTTTTACTCCTTATACTCTTTGATCACCAATTTTACTTCATTTGTTCATTCTAAATAATTAGGCACCAATCATAATTCATAAACCACTTAATTTCTTTAATTCATCGTAATTTTTTTTGTTTTAAATTTTGAATAATTTAATTTGTTTATACATGCTTAATCAAACCTTTACTTTCTTGCAATTTAATGATCAGAAAACAACATTACATGCTGTCCAAATTATTCATCAATTTTCTACTCTCAAAACATATAATTATTTCTTTTTTAAAACAAATATTTGAGTTCAACACAAACTCCTAAGTTCATATTTTTTTATTGGTTTTCACCTAGATCAATGCTCTTTTGAATACTCTCAAACTATTACTTTTTGTTGTCATAAGCCATTTAATTAGTTTTAAGAATACAGTTTCTGTGTTATAAACAGTTATCAAATTGCTTCGTAAATTCTGGAATTCTACCAAATAACTTTAGAACAAGAGTTTAAAATAACTAATTAAAACACATTTTTATAAAATGTTATCTCAAATTTGACATACTTTTTGCTATGCTTTAGATTCTATTTTACTTCAGATTCACACTTCTTAAAATATTTAAGTATAATTAAATTGTTTGATGTAACATAAGCATTTAAATTCAAGTTACACCAACACTCCCTTTTGCACTTATAGATCTAAAAATTTCAAAGGGAGTAATTCATGATTAGTCACTTTAAATACTTTTATGTTAATTCACATTTAGATTTAATTTGAGCAACTTATTGTTTTTAATCATTTCACTTGTACATTAAAGAGTTTTAAGCAATCTTCCCTTTTCAACATGCCATTCCAGAACTGAAAGTTGAAACTGTAATTGCTAAATTTATCATTTTATCTTGAACTTTTAAAACACAATGAATCATAAATCCAAGTTTGGCATTCTAAATTTATTGATTTACCTAGGTTTGCATCTCTTAATTTCCTCTAGGTTTGCATCTTTTAATTTCCTATATTTTTCTAAATTTCCTTAAAGCACTTGGATCATTTATTTAAATTCCAACAGTTGTTTATCAACTTCAAGCAAATTTCACATCATTCATAGTTGATCTTTGCAATCTAGGTAGCTATCAAAGATTTTTAATCAATGGTACTATTGCCTTAGTGAATCCCCTCTTGTGATTGGATCTTCATCCAAGTCATCAGAGTGAAGTTGTCAAAATTGCTTTCAACTAAGCCCTAGTGAAGACCTTGCATTTAAGAAATGTTAGTTTGTGTGAAAACAAGTATCAAATGGTTAAATGATGTTTGAAGGGGGAATTCTATTTAAAAAATTCTAAAATGAGTGTAGTAATCTTATTTTTTCCCTTATTATTGCTGGAGGATCTGGCTTGCTCACAATGAAATTCTTTTTAAAGATAGAATTTCTTCTTCCCAATTAGTGTGCCACACAGTCTCTGTATCCTTAACAACTTTAAACATAAGAGTGAAAACCCCAAAGGCATATTGTTGTGGAAGACAATCACAAATTGGGTGTGTATGCATGTTTTGATCGAGCCTATCAAAAGAACCCACTTGTCTTAGAGCAGGTAGGGTTATTTTTCTAGAAGATTTCATATTTTAAGGCTTATCAAGAGGATCCACTTGTCTGTGGGGCAGTTGGGGTTATTTTTATGGAAGATTCTCATGTTTTTAAATTCAAAGCAACGTTGGGTGAGGTACAAATAATTATACTGAACTTATGGAAGATTCTCATGTTTTAAAATTCAAGGCAACATTGGATAAGGTACAAATAATTATGTTGAACTTATGGTTTTAAGTTTATTCTATTGCTTGCCACTGGAAAAAGTGATAAAAATATTCAGATCTTTGGTAATTTGGTGATTCATTGATTGTGGTTAACTGGGCGCTTGGAGAAGGTGATACAACTATTCAAATCTTTGGTGATTTGGTGATTCTATGGTTGTGGTTAACTTGGTACTTGGTATTAGTGCTCTGGTAAATTTTCTTTTGAACCCCGTCTTTGAAGAGATCCAAAATTAGAATGCTATGAACCCCGTCTTTGAAGAGATCCAAAATTAGAATGCTATGTTTGATCATATTTATTTTCATCATAATTATAGAGAGGAATGACGTTGCCGATGGACAGCCAAAGGTTGGCTTGCAATTGGACCTTCATATTTGGCACAATAAGGTGTTGGAGGCTCGATCCTCTGAAGATAAACAACTCTTTTCTATGAAACATTTCCTGATCTGTGAGAGAAAGTCCCTTTCTAGCAGGCCTGTTATTAGCTTTTTATTTATGTTTTTTTCTGAACATAAAATGTTGTAATGTATGATCCTAACCTTGAGACAGTTTGGGAAATCATTTTTGGGACTGTGGGTAAATATATTCCCGCTGCGAATGACGTTTTTATGATATGTAACAGAATATAGTTGATGGAGATGTCAGTTGAGTTTGTGTTCATTTTGATATGGATATAAGGTTCCTTGTAAAGGATCGTTGTCAATGCTATCCACCATATACGAAATGTAATTTTGTTTTTAATGAATGGAATCACGATTTAATTTTTCTTACATAAAAAAAGTTCCAAGGGAGTTGGAGGCACTCCAACTCAACAAGGGCACAATATCTACAACCTATGTTGCACAAGTTTCCAGAATGCAGGAACGTGGGGAACGTGGCTACGAGTATCGGATATGTCTAGAAGTTCCCCCAAATTTGCAGGAAACGGCAAGTTGGGAACGACAATAACATATATTAAAAAATATAAAAATAAAATAATTAAAAAACATGAGAACCAGATGACTTAGCTTATTCCTTATATTATGGTTGTAACTAGAACCTCTTAACAGATGGAAATGGCAATAAAATCAAGATTAGCATCCACGTCATTGATTATATAAGGTAGAATCTTTCTAAAGTGGAAACTTTTAGAAGTTATAGTCCCTATATTTGTGGCTAAATGTATAGAGAAAATTTTTAGTTTTGTGTCAACTATGATTATAATGTATTAGAATATTATATGTTTACAAGACATTCTATCCTAGGGTATTTGCAAAGATGTATAAATAATCAAATTCAAATTATTATAAAATAAAAATCAACATAATTTTTATTTAAATGTAATATATGAATTTAGTTTTAAAGTAAGATTTAAAACTATTTCCAATTATTTAAAAGTTTATTTTTTTAATTCATAAAGTAAAGAGTAAAATACATAAATTTACTTTATTTTATTTAATATATAAAAAGTCAAAATAGATTTACATTTATTATTGATTAGCAGTAGTTGCAATTCAACATAGGGATGAGTGAATACTCTAGCATGGGTAGTAGACAGAGATTAGTGTACCAACTCTACAAGGTAGCATGAAATAGACTTTTATTGCAACTTAGTTTTCTAGAGAAAGAATTGTGTGTCAACCATGTAAAAGTATGGTCGCGAGGAAATAGGAATGTCGTTAACAATCTACATGACGATCATGAATGCATGGAAGCTCCCAGTGAAGGAAACGCGCAAAAAAAAATCCCCAAGTTCCCGATTTTAGGGGGTAAAAGTTCCCAGTAAGTTCCCAACCATCCGGAACGGTTCCTGTTGGATTTGGAAAGTTTCCTACAAGTTCCCTAGAACATCGGAACTTCAGGAACGAATTTCCTACAAGTTCTCAAGTTCCCTAGAGCGTCAGAACTTCGGGAACAAGTTTCCTAAAAACCGGGAGCGGTTCCCATGCTACATAGTCTATAACACATCATGAAAATGAAAGATCCGCACTCACTATCCAACACACAACCTAAAGCTAGCTATTGTAATTTTATGCTCTGAGGATGTGATGATAATATATTATTGGCAAGAAGTTAGAATTAAGAACGGATCACACAGATCACAACAGTGTGAAGTATCTATCTACCAAACTGCTCTTGTTGAAGACTCAAGAGTAGAGATAGAACTCTTGGTGACCGTTTGATATCAAGTACATTTGGGGCAAGAAAAACAAAGTGGCAGATGTATTCAGTCAAAAGAGCCATTGTAATTTTATGCTCTGAGGATGTGATGATAATATATGATTGGCAAGAAGTTATAATTAAGAACGGATCGAACAGATCACAACAGTGTGAAGTATCTATCTACCAAACTGCTCTTGTTGAAGACTCGAGAGTAGAGATAGAACTCTTGGTGACCGTTTGATATTAAGCACATTTGGGGCAAGAAAAACAAAGTGGCAGATGTATTCAGTCAAAAGAGCCATCTTGCATCCCTCAATATGTACTTGAACCCAGAATAGAAAGGGTTTGAAACACTTGAAGCAAATTAATTGGGGATGCAGATAAAATACACTTAATGTCATGGAGGAACACCTGCAACAGAAGTACAAGTGTACGATTTGGAAAATGGACTCCTTGCCTATTAAAGAGCAAATGTAATACACGATTCCAAAGTGTTGAAAGAACATCGTCTTAAACGATGTTCATGGTGTACCCTACTTGGGACACCCAGAATCATAAGACCATTTTCAAACCAAGGAAGCAATTCTATTGACTCAGTCTCAATGCCTAACATGTAAAAAAAATAAAAGCAGAACATCAATACTTGTCGGATTATTGCAATCACTTCCAACTCCAGAACGGAAGTGGGAAGATCTCGCCATTGCTTTCATCACTAGATTACCAAGGGCATTAAATAGAAGTGACTCCATTATGCTATTAATGGATTGGCTAACAAAAGTTGTCTATTTCATACTTGTGCATTATACAAACATAGCATCTAACACTGCCGAGATACATCTGAAGGAAATTGCACGACTACAGAGTTTCAAATAAAGAGTATCAGAGTAAAATTTAAAGTTTACATCCAAGTTTTCGAAAGGTTTGTTCTCTGCCCTGGGAACTAAACACAGTTTTAGCAATGTAACATATTACCAGCAAACAAATGCAGACACATAGGGTGAATCAGGTGATTGACAACGTGTTAAAAATGTATGCACTGGATCAGCCGACCAAGTGGGAAGACTATCTATACTTGGTTGAATTTGTATACAAATGCATCCATAGGCGTGACTCCAATTTATGGAAGGTGTAATGCTTTGATCACTTGAAGTGAACCTGTGGATCAGATATTGTTAAGGGATAAGCTACTGAATGAAATGGAGGGTTGCAAAAATAAAAGAGCTTAAAGGTTGCCACGATTAATGAAAAAGCTATGTTGACTTGCATAGTACTCGAGAGACTTTCGTATAAAAGAAAAGAGTATTTATAAGAGTAGAGTAGAAAAAAATTCATTGCAGCTAGGGAGTTGTGCTCAGCTAGCACCTAGAGCTAAACCCTTTCAGGCACTAGTGCAGATCAGGCCCAGTAGCTTAAAAATATTATTACCACCAAACACTAGTGCTTGCAACAGGTTATATGTATCAATACCTAAGAAGTACTGAGTATGTGCACAATCCTAAAAACATTTTTCACTTGTCAATGATACATGTGGAAACAGATTGAGAATTCAATACAAAACCTAGCCAAATATTGGACTGGAATGGCACAAAGCTGAAAAACTAAGGCATCCTGCAAACTCAAGCCCCCCAATGGGCACTAGGAACCCAATGAAGCAACATGAAAGTTAGATGAGGCAATGATGGAACAGTGACTCAATCTCTTCTCAAAATAAAAAGCGTCACACTAAGGTCAGTGGTTAATCCAAGGAAAGACCAAATGTACACCACAATAAGAGTTTTGGCAATTTTGATATTTATTATTTTGTTATAATGGCTTGGTATTTTTGGCATTATATGTTTTATTATAGTAATATCCATTTTTGACAAAACCCTGGAGTTTGTATATAAAAGGTAGAGGGCTTAGGGAATTTTGAAGTGGAGGACGAGCACACCTACCCTCATCCACAGTGAACCTACCGAAAAAAGAAAACATACAGAAATGCACCTTGATTATAGAGAGTTAACCTTGCACTCCATCTAGACCTCTTTTGGTTGAGATCCAACATGTTCTAATGACATATCGATTTTATAACTACCTACCTCAAGCATCAATGACTACATCTATCCATCTTTCCTTCTCAACATCATTCACCCATACATCTCACACCCTGGCATCCATTGTTTGGGTCCTAGAAAAATGCAAGTAACAAAAAGAGCGATCTGTGACAAGTGACCTAAGACAAGAGGGTTCACTAAGAACAAAGGTATGTCTAGAATCTTTTTTTTTTAACCATGGGAACAGCAACCTCGCAAGGGTATATCCAACAGCCCGCAAGCCAGATATACCAGAAACTTGTGACTCAGCAGGGGCCGAGACGTCCCGAGACCCTTTATGCCAAGGGAGAGCCTCTATGTCTAGAATCTAGATCAACACTGTGGATTTCCACTATGCCACAGTTTGTCACATGAACCTATGTCATATTAAGTGGACATTCCTCCTTGGAAGGGAGAGGCAATTTAGAAGGTTGTTTGAACTCACTTTCAGGAGGTTTGATTTAATATAATAAGACCAAAACTTTGTGAAGGTTATTTGTTGGGGCCTAGAAATGTATTTGATACTGAACTTATTGAAAGCCCAAAATTGTGTGTTCAGGAGAATTTGTTGAAAGCATGAACTAGATGTGAGGGTAGACCCATAACTGTGTGTGAGCACTGAGGATCATATTTGGTAACTAGACCCTTGATGTACTTGCTATGGTAAAGTGATTCATGTGTTATCTAGTGTCAACTCTCTGCTATGGGGTCTTAGCAGAAGGCTAGAGGATTACTTTCATGCTCCTATCCTTATAGGCATAATTCACCCATATATCTAACACCCTGACATCCAATTGTCCATGTGTTTTGAAAAAGATATGCAACCTCTCTTGAGTGAGCCTTTGACTTAGACAAGAGGGTTCACTGGGAACAAAGGTGTGTCTAGATCAACACTTATGCATTTTACTCTAGTATAATGTGTAAAATGAATCCATGTATGATGGATTAGGACATTGTCCTCTCTTGAGCAGTGGTACACAATATAAAAGGTTTTTGGACCTTTGCTTCCAAAATGCCCCACTGAATATAAGAAGCTAGGAGCCTGGAACTACGTTTGATGATAAAAATTTTAAAAGCCCAAAATTGTGTGCAAAGGAAAATTTATTGAAAGCTCGAAACTATTTGAGGGCCAGGTCTCTGTGTGAGGGTCATATTTGGAAACTAGATACTTAAGGCTTAGCAGTAAAGATGCATGTGTCATCTGTCAACTCTCTGTGTGCGCATATTTTGTTAGTAAAGAAATAGAGGAATTGTAAATACTTTTTTACCACCTTCAACAGTGACAACATCCTTCCAAAAGCCCATTACTATGTCTACAACCACCTACCCCTAGGTACACCCCTCCAGTGCATGACCTACAATCTTACAAATTCCACCATCTGACATAGGAATCAAGTCAAACCCCATCTCAATTCTTTCTAACAAGCAAAACTAGCATATCATCCAGCTTGCTTGCTAATTGTCATAAGATTTGCAAACCTCTAATGGTGGAAATAAAATATTCCTAACATGAGTATTTATGTTCAAGGAATACTTGGTCCTCAAACCTGTCCACTTCCAACATCTCTACCAGGTACATGCTACATTTCTAGCGCAGCTTTGAGGTTATCGCTGTAGCTTTTTGGACATTGAACACAAACTTGCACTCTTTCATGAGATTCAACCTAGACACAAACCAAGCTATCTTTTGAAACACTGAAATAAGATATTGAACTTGACACAAGAGTTTGTTGATATGACCATTGTTCTTCAAAAATGTTTTCCCTTTGTTCTATTATGTTTTTCAGTTGTTGGAATGTGCATGACTTGCACTCTTGCAGTTTAGAAAAGGATAGTTTTGTCTAAATTTCATCCAAGACCTCATCGGTACAACACAAGTTCCAGTTACATGACTCGATTGAGGTTGAACATGTTTTTCTACAAGTTGGGGTTGAGAACCAACTTTTGTTGGTTGACATGGAAGCCAAAAAGTGCCTAGGAGGCTCTATGTCGTACAGATGTTAAGCGTGGAGACTACATTGAAGGACCAAGTGTTTCTTCACATGTATCTCTAGTGGTGTACATCTCCTACCACTAAATGAGAAAGAGAGGTTGGGAACAACTCACTCCAAGGGTGCTATGACACATGACAAGAAGGCTTTGGCATGCCAATGGTGACAAAAGCAGTGGCCCCTTGAGTTGGAATCATGAGTAGAGCACAAACAACTAATGGGAGGACAACTATGTGTATGTAGAGATGTGGAATAGATAATAGCTGGGGAGACGTGTGAGGGAATTTCTTGTGAAGACTTATGCTGTCACTTGTAGGAGGTTTGGTAAGAACCATGCAAGATGTTTCACTGCAACCACTAAAAGATGTAGCTAGAGCAAGCAAAGTAGCAGACAACAAACAGGCAATTACCTGCTATTGGCCTAATGGCAAGGGTGGTCACTGCTAGCTAGCATATTAGAAATCACCCAAGGATAGAAACTTGCTACATTATTTTGGTTGTCAATTAATTTAGAATCATGTGCTCCCCAGCAACAGAATAAGATGGAAATATGCAAAACTTAAAATACCTTTAGCCTGTTTCAAATGGTGCCTCAGCTAGCATACTTAAGATGTTTGCAAAGCAAAACAGGAAAGGAAAATATATCTATCATACTCTGAGTCTGATCCTAGATTACAAAAAGAGAATTTTTTGAGGTCGATTAAATTGAGTATCATGTATAGCTTCTAGATGTTTAGAGTTAGACTGATAGTTTTGTTGGTTCAACAGAGATCTCTGATGGCTCTAACAGTAAATAGGTCTATAGCAAACTCTTGACTGTGATTTCTGTACAGTTTTTTCCTTTTATAGTTTAATAGAATCAAACTTATGAAAAAAAATAGTATCATGTAATCACCAGCAACAAAGGGAGGAGTTACAGAATAATAGGGAAATATGCAAAATTGAAAATATTCTTTAGCCCATTTCAAATGTGCCTAAGCTATAGCCTACATAAGGGATAATTCATGGTACAAGAAAAATCAGGCACAAAATTTGTGCAGAAAATGGATTTTTGGGCCAACCAAGGTCCTGGGACAAAACCAAAGGTGGTTCTAGACATAATGGTGTAAGACAAAAGTTAAAAAAGGTAGACTTCCAATAAAATGCATTGCAAAACCAAAGCTATGTGGCAAAACCAAAGGTGATTTTGGACAAAATGACAACAGAAAGACATCAAAAAATATAAGGCTTCAAATAAAATGCATGGAGTCATGTGACAAAGAATGTGCCTGCATACAAGCTAGTGAAAGGTTCCACTACGTTATGGGAAGCAATCTGGGGCAACATTAGACAACTAAGAATATTAGGCAACTAAGGAATATCACATTATCATAGACTGGATGTTCTACTGAAATCCACCAGGCCATATACCCATATCACATTATCATAGACTGGATGCTCTACTGAAATCCACTAGACCATATACCCTCAAGGAAAATGAAAAATCTGATGTACGTCAACATCATGCATAGGTGGACTTATCCTGAAGAAGCTTTACCGTCAAACAATCACACTTAAGTAGAGAGAAAGAACCTTGAGAGTTTCGTCATTGGGCAATCAAAGGGCAACAAAGGGAGTTGGTGCAAAAATACAAATTTTATGCACATTGGGAGGAAGCAACCTAAAGTCTAATGCCTCTTCAATAAGAAGGCAACAACCATCTAGTAATAAAGAAGAAGAATCGAGAGGATCCCAACACTTAATCTAATGCCCTAAATTCACTAAACAATGAAAGCAAGCAACCAATCTCAAAAGAACCAGAAGTTACTTGAGCAAGTGTAAACCCTACCCATTTAAATTCTTGAAAAGCAGCCCTAATCTCTCCGAGTATTAACACTCGCCCAACCTAAAGTCTAATGCCTCTTCAGTAAGACGAAGGCATCAACCATCAAGTAATAAAGAAGAATCAAAAGGATCCCAACACTTAATCTAATGCCCCTAAGTTCACTAAACAATGAAAGCAAGCCGACCAAATCTCAAAAGAACCAGAAGTTACTTGAGCAAGTGTAAACCCTACCCATTTAAATTCTTGAATACCAGCCCTAATCTCTCCAATTATTAACACTCACCGAACCTAAATTCTAATGCCTCTTCAGTAAGAAGGCAACATCAACCATCAAGTAATAAAGAAGAAGAATCGAGAGAATCCCAACACTTAATCTAATGCCCTAAATTCACTAAACAATGAAAGCAAGCAACCAATCTCAAAAGAGCCAAAAGTTGCTTGAGGAAGTATAAACCCTACCCATTTAAAATCTTGAAAAGCAGCCCTAATATCTCCAATTATTAACACTCGCACCATTGACACTTTAACATCTACAACCTTGGAAAAATGATTTTGATGCCAAAGTCCTTATGACTACTACAATAATAATCTAGAAAGAAAAAAATCTCTTCAATCTGAATAACTTTCTCATGCTCCACAAGGGGGACAATCTACAAAGCAACCTTAACTAGAGCAACAATCAGTCGACCCAACTGAGCCAATACAGCATATGGACAGCACAGATGTTGACTTGAAATCCTAATGTTCAAAAGAGCATCCTCAAAGCACATGTCAGTTCAACCCCAACATCAAGTATCTATCCAAACAAGTTTAGCTTATTTAGTTGACATGTGATGATAATAACCATATTAAAAACTTTGTGGTTTCATATTAAAAGCCCTAAACTGTAAGTCAGTGGAGTCATATGGTTCAACAATGAAGAAAATGGCATGTCAGGCCACCCACCAAGGCTGAATTCCCCTGGAGACTTGAACAAGTAGTTGGTGCCAAGTGCAAAGCCTGGGTGATTTTGACAGCAAACTTAGCCAAACAGAAGTGCTTAGTTCAATACTTTGCAACCGCTTGTGATAGCCAACTCCTTCAGTCAGGTTGTAATGCTTCTCTTGAATGTAAATAAGTTCAATGTAAACCCTGGTAACAAAACAATGCTCATGAATTGCTCCCAGTTTTAAAAGTTGTGAACTTCAAAAGAAACCTATATATGCATGGTAAAAACAGATGAAGCCTAAATTCCACTCGAAATTTAATCCAAAGAGTTATGCCAGTTCATAACTTTAGGCTGGTTAACATGACAGTTCATAACTTTAGGCTGGTTAACAGTTCATAACTTATGACAAATTAGCTGAAATAATTTAAGAATCAAGCAAATGTTAGATGACTTCCTCTGTAAATGCTTAGATACTTATTAAATCGGTTGAAGAAAATAATACTGAGGACTCGGAAGCCTTCTTTTTAGTGGAATTAAAATTATATGGCATAGGCTTGGGCCATGGTAGATTCCTACTCTGGTAAAGAACTTGGTTTTCATCCACTCTTGAAATCCATGCCTTTCCTTGGACAATAATTGTAGCCATATTGGTTCAATTTCTTTTCAGCATTCAGCCCCTGCTATTGTAGCAAGAAAACGAGTCAAGTGATAGATGACAGAAGGGTAAAAGAAATAAATGGCAAGAGAAGGATTTGATTTTTGGTTTGAGGTTATTTTGAACAGTTATTTATGCTCTATGAAGGCCCAGCCAAATCTCACAGGCTCACCAATTTTGTGGGCAATTTTTTGGGTGTTGGCAAACATTTGAATCAAATAAATTGGTTTTTGAAAGCATGCAAACCAATAATTTAGTATTAATAAACAATTACATAAGAACATTTTGGGGGAAAAAAAACTTAACTGTATCCATGTGCATGCTTTTTAACATACCTACCTGTTTACCTTTCTAAGTTTTTTCCAGGCCACCAGGTAAACAGTCTTCCTCCATTTCTTGAGTTATGTTACTCCTCAATTAACACCACTGCTATTCTAATAGCCTCTCTCTTGTTGTTTGGGCAACTTTTCTTTTTAAAATAAAGGGAAAGAAAGAAAAGTCATGCCAAGTTTGGGTATGGCAGGGCTCAACTCTGCAAGATTAGGTTAGGAGCCTGATGCTCCATCATCTGAGCTATACACTCAGATGTGTTTTTTACCACTCATTACTATAGCATAGGTAGATTTGGCAGGCAACAGATGCGTTCAGGGACATCTATGACCTCTTTCAAGCTTTTTCTTCATATAACTGCTACTTTTATTTTATTACTTTGATTTTGTTGCTGGACCAAGTTTGTTGTATATTTCCAATATATACTAGAAACTTCCTCCACTTGAACAGAAGTTGTTATAATAGAAGTTTGAATGGGGATAATTCATTGCCAGTCAACTGTTAATACTGCTAATTGATCCTTTACCATAGTTGCTTAACCTACTGTTATTAGCGCCACTGTATCTACTTAATGCTGCCACAACATCTATCGTTCTGCAGTTGGTTGACCTACACTAAAGCTACCAAATTATCTTTTTTATGGTTGGTCTGATTGCCTTGTTCCGTCCAATAAAATGATTATATTTGCTAGAGTGGATATAAGATAGATAAACGCATTTGAAATTCTAGTAAAGAAAAGTTAACACATTCTATATAAGCAGGGCATTTCTTGTCATTGCATGTTCCATTATCAATATTGAGCATCCATAGAACCGTGTAATCCAGTCCTGAGTATTATAGCATGGCCCATTTAAAAGGAAGAACTCAGATTTTACATATTGTGAGGATGGACAGGATTTTATCATATTTATGCTTCTGTTAATTTTTATCCAGGAATGGCTAGTACGATTAAATTTGTAAGTAATTAGGTACAAGTCACATTAAACAAGACCTGTAAATCTATAAGTTGACAGGTAAATAGAATCCAACAGACCGATAAAATTTATGCAAAGAGTAAAAGAAAATTTATTATGGTATGAATTATGTCATATTTTAATCACAATATAATATGGACAGAAGAGAAGACAAGGGTTACAACTGGCTGCAAAACTCAATATACAATGGAAACATTAGGAATTTGGTATGTCAAGGTTAGTGTGAAGTTGTTCCAAGTTCTATGTGCAATTGGAAAATTAATCTGCAGATTTGCAGTCTTGGTTGGAACCCAGATGAGCAGTCAGACACCTAGAAATCTTTACATGCAGAAGCCATATATCTAGTAGAAGCATGCCAAGTTAGATGCTCATATCTCCCCATGAAGGCAGGTAGGAACATACTGAATAAATAGTTGGGGTTAGTAGCTTTTATATATTTGTATATATCATGTAGGAGCATCTTATGTGAAGCTTGCAAGAGCTGCAGAAAAAGTATCTGTTAGAATGTCGACTTCTCTTAGAAATCTTCTTAAGCAAAACTAAAAGCTCATATATGAGCTTCAGCTCTTGGTTTATTTACATAAGCTCCAACAGAACATGCCATGAGTACTGCAGAAATAATCTGAAGAATAAGCATGCGCACTACAAGCTTATGCAGTGAGAACATCAATGTAATTAAACCCTAAAACATACTTTGTATCCAAAAACCCTTATGAAGATTCGAGAAAGATTAACCTAGCAAAGCAGCCAAATGTTTCACCGCCACAACACAGGGACCTCAATTTAAACATCTAATCCTGACATCCAAGATAAACTTAAAGGTCATTTACTGTTATACACAAGATAAGCACCCCACTAAACATACAACTTATATTGCACGCATGCAAACTAGTTATACAAGTATAGATCCATCTTAACCCTGAGTTTATTCAGCACAGACACATGCATGCAAACTAGTTATACACACATAGATCCATTTTAACCCCGAATATATTCAGCACAAACGGGGATCCACATGGATCCAAAAACTTGAATTGCATCCTGAAACCATTTAATTACATTAAGGCTCGCAGCTCTAAGTTTTTATTATTTTTATGTTTTGATCCTTATGGACACTTGATCCCTATGCACTTCATTTAATGGTCTGGCCCAGGGTTAAGATGAATCTATGCCCTTACATATATAAACCTCGGCCTTTTCTTTAAAATGCATTCAAACTACTTCCATATATAAAGCTCGGCCTTTTCTTTAAAATGGATTCAAACTATTTAATTGCATTGGGGTATGCAGCTCTAAGTTCTAATTCTTGTTCTTGTTATTTTGATGGGTACTTATTATTTTGATATTTTGATCCTTATGGACACTTCTTTTATTTTGATCCCTATGCACTGCATTTAATGGTCTCCAGGCGATGGATCTATGCGATTAATATAATATAAACCTCGGCCTTTTCTTTAAAAGGCATTACACACTTAAATACAGACAAGCAGATGTCCCCCACCCTGGGCTGTAGGATGTCCCTCTGAGCGTAAAAAAACAGACCCTCACCATTGCATGAAACAGAGCTTCATAATGGCTATAAATACCAATATATTAAAAACAGCTAAAAGCTTAATAAGCAAAAACAATAAGGGTATGCCTCATGTTGATTCTTACACAACACCAGCAGGCTCAGGTTCAGGTTCCCTACTCTGTGGTGGAAGATCCCTCTCACCATTCAAGACCAGTGCAACATCCAGGGCTGCTTCTAAAGGGCTGCAATTAATAGAATTCGCCAACTTGGTATCTCTGTCTGCTTGGTTCAAGAATCCTGCAAATCTATCCTCTTCATCTTCACCTGCCTCTACAATTTCCCTCCCCTCGGCTTCTCGCAAAGCGTCGCGAGGCGCAACAGGATATGACCCTGAGAAGCAAGCATCACAAAAGGACGGTGCCTCTTCTCCCAACATCCCCCTCAGCCTGTGCAGAGGCAAGAAAGCGAGGGAATCGGCGCCAATAAATTTCCTGGTCTCCTCGATGCTCATCCTGTAGGATATCAGTTTCTCTTTGCTGGGAGTATCCACGCCATAATAGCAGGATCCAATTATTGGAGGGCTTGCTATTCTCATATGAACCTCCTTGGCACCTGCATCTTTAATCATTCTCACAATCTTTGAAGAAGTTGTGCCCCTGACAATAGAATCATCCACAACAACAACACTCTTACCCTCTAGCACGCCGCGAACAGGGGCCAGCTTGAGCTTAACACCGAAATCCCTAATCTTCTGAGAAGGCTCAATGAAAGTCCTTCCCACATAGTGTGACCTAATCAAACCCTGCTGGAAGGGCACCTTGCTTTTCCCAGCATACCCAAGCGCAGCTACCATGCCAGAGTCCGGCACAGCAATCACAACATCACAGTCCACCGGTGCCTCCTCTGCCAATATCCGGCCAAACTCATACCGTGACTCATACACAGACCGCCCGAAGACAATAGAACTGGGAAGCGAGAAATATATGTGTTCAAAAACACAAGCCTTCCTCTCCTGCTGCGGCATCAAGCACATCGTGCTCACGCCATCTTTATCCACAACAACGATTTCACCGTGCCTCACTTCGCGTTCGTAGCTCGCTTCGATAAGGTCCAACGCGCAAGTCTCGGAAGCAAAGACCACGGCCCCATTCTTGCGCCTCCCCATGACCAAGGGTCGAAACCCGTGGGGGTCGCGCGCAGCCACCAGCTTATCCTCCGTCAAGAAAACCAATGAAAAAGCGCCCTCTAACTGTTCCATGGCCTCCACCAACCGCAAAATAAAAGACTCCGCCTTCGACTGTGCAATAAGATGAAGCACGACTTCTGTATCGGAGCTAGTATTAAAGATGGAGCCATGGTCCTCGAGCCTATTTCTGAGCTCCTTGTAGTTAACCAGATTCCCGTTGTGCGCAACGCCCACAGACCCGAACCTGTAGCCTGCCACGAACGGCTGCACGTTTCTCGCCACAGAGCCTCCAGCCGTAGCATATCTAACGTGGCCAATGGCCGAGGCACCGCTCAGCTGGCAGAGATTATCTTCATTAAAGACCTCCGAGACGAGACCCAGACCCGTCACGGCCTTCAGAGCACCGTTATCGGCAGAAACGATGCCGGCGCCTTCTTGTCCGCGGTGTTGCAGAGCATGCAGCGCGAGATAACAGAGCCGCCCGGCCTCCGGATCGCCATAAACACCAGCAACTCCGCATTCTTCTCTGAGACCACCGTCTTCCTCCTCTTCCGCCAAGCGTCCCTCCATTGGATTTCCCATGGCTTCTGCTTTCACAGAAGCCACGGGCCGCACTGATAGCTCCCGAGAATTCGCCATCCCAGCCACTGCCGCTGTCAACTTTCTACTCCGCATGAAAGGTCTAACCAGAGCTCTGGTAGCAGAGTTATGAACCCCGGATTTGGGCAACCATGTGGGCGGAGCCACACTCATACGACTGGCTGCGGCCTCCATATTCAGCTCAGCTTAAGCTTAGACTACAAATAATAGAAAACCCCACGAGACCAGAAGAGCTTTATCCGTCGGAATATATAGAAACAAAGCCCAGGAAGAGTCTTACAACTCCGCAGCCATGCATTCTGCAGTCTCCGATTTTAAAGAGGCAGTTGGGGAATGGACGGTCAAAAGGTGATGGAGGGAATCAAGGGTTTGTGCCTTTTAAAAAAAATTTAGGTAGGTTCCCAACATGAACCTTAAATGGACTATATGCTAATCTTTTTTTTTAAGTTAAAATTAGGCGCCAATAAATTAAATTTCTAATAAGATTTTTTAATTATTTAATAATTTAAAATAAGTCAAAAAAATTCTCGTTCAAAGGGGTTGGACGAATTGGGGAAGAGCAAGGAGTTTTTTACCATTTTTACCACTAGGTAAGGTTCAATTCCAAGGAGGGTCGAACTTGAAGCCATAGGTCACCTTGTCATATTTTGGTTAGGAACTGGTCAGCTGCATCTTTCAATATCTGGCTGAACGCTTCACAGCTTGGGTTAGTGGGCTCACTGGCTAATGAATGGAACCATTATGTTCAGGGTCTGGATCATGCTAATTTTAAAATTGTTGATGAGGTCGATCGCCTTCTCTGGTCGTGGAATACGATAGATGGTTCTATTTATGCTCAATTGGCTTACTCGGCCATTTGTTCATCGATTCCTAAGTCCAGAAAGTGGTGGCATGTCTCGTGCTGGCAGTGGAGTATTCCACCAAAGGTTAAGATCTTTATTTGGTTATTGCTAGAGGAAAAGATCTTGATATGGAGTAATCTACAGAAAAGAGGCTTTTCGGGGCCGAATATCTGTCCTCTTTGTTTATAGGCTAACGAATCTTTGGTACATCTCTTTGTTTTATGCCCATTTGTTGTGAATGTGCGGCATTTTCTGGGTGATCCCTTCTCCCCTATAAATGTTGGATATGATTTCTCTATTCAGCATTAGTTCCACTGTGTATTTTCGCATAACCAGAAGTTGGGCATGCTGGCTTGTTTGTTATCCTGGGAAATTTGGAAATCCCGAAACCGATTCATATTTGAGGATGTTGTTTCTGAAGCTAGTCGGGTTGCTTGCGCCGTTCAATCCTCTCCTAAAGATTTCGGTTTGTTTCTTTATGGGGATACTCGTCTTGCTGATCGTCTTTTTTGGCCTCCACGTCTTCTTAGGACTAGTAACCATGCTCGGTTTGATGGTGCGGCCAATGTCTCTTATGGCATATGTGGGGTTGGGGCATACATTGAATGTTCAAACGACAATCAGATTAAACTTTGGTTCCATGGCGGTGTGGGGACGAATACTAAAGGTCAGCTTTTGGCCCTTTGACTTGTACTATTCTTCTCGACTAAGGCAAACATCATTCTGGAGCAGGTTGTCGACGATTCACTGTCCATTGTGAACTAGGCTAACTCGGTTGCATCTATAAATGCTTTGGCTTTGCCCTCTTGGTTGGACCAGACAATGATCCTTCTTAGCCACTGTCCTCTGACTTCCATTATTCACATTTTTCGGGAGCACGACACTATGGCAGACTCTCTCTCTCGGCGTGGTCTTGATGCAGATGCGGGCAAAAACTTTTATGAGATCATGGAGGGCTCTCAGAAAACTTCTCGAGGATTTTGGAACATTTTTGCGGCCTAATTTTGCTCGGCTTTTGTGCGGCTTTTAGTTTTTTGTTTGGCTAATCCTGGCCCGATTGTTTTTCTACTGGGTTCATCCTTGGCTTTCATAGTCCATTTCTTGGGGGATTGGTATATCTCGGTTTATCTTCTCGATTATGGGGGATTGGATTATCCCGTGGTTTATGGTCTCATTGGCTTGGGTTCTTTCTATGGGTTGTATCTGGCTGTTGTCGCGGTTCTGCTGGTGTCTGTGATTGGATGTCTCCTTTGGATTCTGGTTGTATGAACTTTATATTTTTAATTTTTTTAAGGTGAAAAAAAAAAATTCACCTTGAGATAGTGGTAGTGTGGTTGCAACCACAGAGATTGTGACCTTTGCACATTCTCGCTAGCTCACTCAATTAAGATAAGGATCTCAAACCAGAAACCACTCCAACAAATCAAAAAAAATTAAACAAACAAAAAAATCAAAAATTCTCAAACAAAACACTTTCAAACTATTCTTGAAATTTTGACTAATTCAAAATAAGATCCGTTTACAAAATTATATTACTCTCTTAAATTAAAAACTTCTTAGGCGGTGTACAAAATTTCTTAATTTCTTCCCCCCAAGTCGTGCCACCAGGGATTCCCGATATTTTAAGGTTGTTGAAATATGTCCATCAATATATTAGTTCGGTTAGAGTGATCAGATTCGTTAGGAATGTTAGTGCAAGTAGTGGAGGCTTTCAATTTGAATGGTCGGCGTGGGGTCGGTTGATTCTTTTCTTGGTCAATTATGTCGGTGAGTTTTGATCTCCAAAGTTCTAGACAAACTTTACTCTTGTCCCCATCCTTCTAGAAAGTGAAAGGCCTCAACTTGCTCCCATTTCTTCTTGGAATCCAAGTGATAGAGTGATTGTATTATGACATCTGGCAAAATTTTATTGTCAAAGTCTTCCTTTAGGGATACGCTTAATTACATTTAATTACATGTCAAATATTGAGGGTGATGGAAATGATGAACAACATGAACTAAAACGTAAGGGAGTTGTTTAATTATTATACATGGAGTTCTCTAATTATTATATATTTTGGATTTTGGATTTGTATATTATTATTGAAATATTTAGTTAGATAAATGTTGAATTGGTATATTGGATTTGTATATTATTATTGAAATATTTAGTGAGATAAATGTTGGATCGCATATTATTATTAAAATTATTCAAAATAATATTAATTAGATTATTTTATGAATAAGATGAATTGATGATAATAATGATGATGGTGGTGGTTAACGTTTATTGAAATCAATTTTGTTATATTGGACCTTAAGAAATTACTTGATTTGTTGTAACAATCTATTCCTATACTCAAAAAGCATAGAGAGAAGTGTGACTAAGTCACTTAAAGTTTTGACCAGTTAGAAAATTATAAAAGTATTCAACAAAATAATAATTAAACAACTTTATAAATAAGATATTGGATTTGTATATTATTATTAAAATACATCCAAAATAATATTAGTTAGATTATTCTATAAATAAGATGTAATTATGAAGGTGTTCAAAACAACTTTTAATGAAGTCAACAAGGAAGAGGAAACTCTCACCCAATTTTAAATAACACTTGGTTTTCCTCTCTTTTATAATGAAGTCAATAAGGAAGATGAAACTTTCACCCAATTTTAAATAACACTTGGTTTTCCTCTTTTTAAAACTAGTTTCTTATATAATGCAATGTATATAGAAAAATCATATTAAATTCTTGGAAAAAAAAAGGTTGTATTAAATCTATTAAATCATAAAGGGAAGAATAGAAGTTGAAGGATCATCACAATAGTGAAGATAAGTCTCGATTGTGAGGGAGTTCATAGGGACTGTGGATTCAAGAAACTAATGAAAATACAATAAAGTTTTGGTAATATTTTGAAAGCTAAAAGTGGAATTTAAACTATGTAAAAATGAGGAGTACTTATAGACTAAGCAAAACTATGATGGTGTAAAAAGCACACAAAAAAACATTGAGAAAACTTTAGAGAGCTCAACTACTCATTTGTTGTTAGTCTAAGAAATGTGATGGTTTTAGGTAGATCCACAAGTTTTTCATGGAAAAGAGGCCGTATGCTTTGTTGGTCCATGAGAGTAAAATGTAGATCTACTACACTCCACAAATGGTGTGCAATGAGTAGAAGAAGAAAGGAGGAGATCATATTTGATGTTGTCAATCCTTGTGTGGGCCCACAATACATATGTGAATGTTGGGAACATCAAAATGTGCATCTCTAACTAAACGAAGTGGACCAAATCAAACATGCATGTTGAAGTTGATCCAACATAGGGAAGAGAATGTCTAACTAAGGATCCCACCAAGGAATAAACATGACCAAAGTATTTTGTTCCCTTAGGCTTCCACAGTGTGTTGGTTTGCTAATCATTTCCAGATTCACTGTCGCGATTTAAATCGTTGACATTTCAGGCCTGCGATATGCAGTCCGTCATCAGGATTAGAGAATTTCAAAGAGATGTTGACCAAAGTATGATTTATGAAAACAACAAACAGTACTTTGCTTAGAGACTAGACATCAAATTGGGAAAACACGTGCACACACACAAACTTAGGTAAGAGACTAAGCTAAAAAGATTGCCAAAACCAATCATTTGTCTCAAGATATTAAGAGGCCTCATTATCATCTTCATATTTGAGCTTTCCATGCATGGATTCAAAATCCATACAATACAAAACCAACCGACCTTTGATTGAAATGTTGAATGTTGGCATTTGATGTATAACCTAAGGTCTTTTAACTCTACAACACAATGAGACAATGATTGCAACAAAAGGTTGATGTCACATGGACCCAACTAAGAGGTTGATGTCATTGAACTTCGATATTATTGGATAAACAAGCCTTTATGTCCCTCTTAGGATAGCGTGAATAAGTAGTTACCAATGTTAATTTTTCCATATTTTCAAGCCTTGGGATATATATTCTCACCAAGCCAAATATAAACCTAGATAGAATGTAGACTGCCGTAACAACATGAATCACAATTCAATTGGAAGTCACCAATGAGAGGACTTTTCAAAATACATGCCTCCTTATAACTAAAGTAATAAACACCTCATTTATAAATTCCTCTACAATGTACTCAAGTTAGATTGATAAATGTTAATGTATATGTGTGTGTGTGTGTGGAGTTAGACATAAAATAGTGAGAGATTTTCTTATCTGGAGTAACTCACCTATTTTGTCATGGTAAGCAGATAGGCTCCCTTATATTAAAGTAAATATTAATTCAAGTTTATAAAGGTATACATAATCAACTCCCTCTAGATTTGAACATATGACTTGAAAGACAAAAACACATGTTATTAACCATTCAAATGTATAGTTTTATATCAAATATTTTTAAAGAGTTCTGAAAGTCATCATAAAAACCACGTAAATAGAAACTTATCTTGAGAAATTGTCAACTACATAAATAGATCAATAAAGCTCAAAATATTTTGAAATTTGTAAGTTCATCATATCAAAAAGTCAATGAACCAATTTTCTAATTAGCTTGTTAATAAGGCCATTCTCAACATGATGTTAAACGCGAGTTAATAAATAATCCTCCAAAAAATCATGTTAATAAATAATCCTCCAATAGAAAAAAATAATTGGAAAGGAACCTTGTGAAATAACATATACCCCAATTCTTGTCCCTCATTTAAATTGGACCCTTTCATTGGAATGAATGCATTTATGAAGTTCTCATTCATCACTATTAAATAAATTTGGCAAGGCTCTTGTATTATTCTCTCAAGCAAATATATTTGGTAGGCTAGGTTGAATAATGGTAAAGACTCACTAGTCCCCAGGGGTGTAGACCAAGTGGCGATAGAGTGTATTATTAAGGCACTCCTTCCGACATCACGGGTTCAAACCTTGGCTAGCTAGTGCCCCTTGCTAGGGGGTTGTGTGGGTGTACCTAGGGGTATCATGGTAGCAGACAGGAATCAACCTCGTGTCACGTGAGTACAAGCACCCCCCCCCCCCCCACAGAAGTTGATTCCCCTAGTAAAAAAAATGTTAAAGACTCACTAGCTATCTTCCACTTCACTTTGATATATTGAATGCAATCAAGTGTATGTAATCACAAAAAGAGTTGACACATAACACCTTTTGTGCTTCCTACTTCTCGTTCGTTCTTCTTGTGTCTACTATAGCCGAATTCTCATCACAAAGTGATTTGAAATGGATCACTATATAATTTTCATCTGCTTCCATACTTTTTGGAACGAAAATCAAAACCATGGCCTTGTTAGGCCCATTTTATAAACAAATTATGATTGGCGATTTGAGGTCTTAAGCCCTCCGAATCCTGATTGAGGGATTAGACAACATTTTTTAGATCAATATTTTTGTGACTTTGTTTTGTATCCCTTTGATGTTAAAGAGCTTGTCAATAATATTCCAATGAGCTAAAGAAGTCTAAAAATGAAGTTCCTATGAAAAAATTATACCTTGAACAAGTTGACTTATGCTTAGACCACCATAGTACCAAATGGATGTCATCTTATCTCTTATTACTCACACATGTGATGCTAATCATGCGTGGACTTTCGAAAATATTTTAGAGGGTCCAAAACCCCAACCTGTTGGACATGCCAAAAAACTAACCCTGACTCTAGATAACTATTAGAACATGTTAAAAATTGAGTTGCGAGGATAGGAAAGGGTTTCATTCTTATTGTCGTGATTTGTTGATCAATAGCCTTCCAAAGTAAAGGAGTGGGATATTTGAGTAGAACGGAAGAAGAAGAAGACCCCAAACTAACCATTCACGTGCCAGGGTGTCTAATGTAACTCAACAAGGAGTTTATCTTCATTTTTATCTTGCATTGTATATCCAAGAAGGAAAAAGTACATTTTTTCCACACCTAGTACATCTTTTGTTCATTGTGTTGATGATGTGCTTATTTTTGCTATTTAACTTTTCTCTTCTATTCTTAGTTCATTTCAATATTTTGAGCATTATGCTTGTTCTATTACATTTCCATCATAAGCGACCATTACATAATAAAAATACAAACTCACATTATTTGAAATTGTATTAAAGATTTGTTGTGATGAATTGTCCAATAAATTATCTGCAACAGTTTATAAATCGCAAAGTTAGAGAAAACATCTAAAAACTTTAACCTTTGTTGCTACAAGGAATAATGACCTTGAAAACCCTTTCCATTTGCAACAATGTTTTTCCAATTTCATGGCATAGTAGGGATTGTGAACACATACTCTCAATGAAACTCATTCTGACTTTCACAACAATAGTAAAGTATCAAATGAAAAATATTTTAGCATCCCTTCATTGACTTGCATTTATGCATTTTTCAATCATCATTCTCATAAATTCAACAAGGCTCCTAAGTGGATAAATTTGGAAGGGTAGGTATTACGATTCTACATGCCCATTGGAAACCCTCCATGTCACTTAGATATGTTAAATGCAATCAACTCGATCGGGTGTAGCTTAAGTAGTTGTGAAGAAAAAAATTTACCCTCCACATCTAGCTTCAAAGCTCACTGTGTGACATGTTGCTCTTAGTGAGTTGATTGTTGATGAGTTGTATATGATCTATTCATGAGTTGTGGATTTGGCGCTATGCCTTGAAGAATCGTGGGTTTAACCTAGGTACCATCTTCGAAATGAAGGGAAGTGCCTAGGATGTTTCCTCCGAGATATGTTACCTAGGAGAAAAAACTTTAAATGCAATCAAACCTACCCAATCATAAAAATGTTCAATAATCCATCACGTTTGTGCTTGCTACTTCTCACTCTATCTTCATTTGTCTACCATGAAGAATTTTCAATGCAAAGTAGGAAACATCATATGAAAAAAAAAATATATATATATTACAAAGAGTAGTAACCTTAAAAACCATTTGCACTAATGGTTTTCCAATTTCATGGCCTACTAAGGCTCAACTCACACCCTCACATAAATAATAAAAAATATCAAATGAAATGATTTTAGCATCCCTCCATCACGTGGAAAAATCATTCCAAGAGTAAATGGATGAAGCATCCTAGCAACATTTCATTTTCAAACATAGGGTCATGAGCACCCTTGAGCATATCCTCTTGGCCATCAAAAGTCTCAAAGAACAACTATTTATGGCGTTTATGGCATACACATAGTTCAATAGAAATTTTTTCATTTATGTAGGCATACTCAAATGGAAAATATATGTACGATGCAATTTTTTTTGTTTTACTACCATATAAGGTTAGTTTGGCAAGCACTTTATGTGATATGGAAAGTTCAAAGTACGACTGGGTAAATTGGGTGTTCTTAAGGCTTCTTCTCTTACAAATTGGTATTCCTTTTCAGGTGACTAATTGGATAATAGCCTATGTGTCATCCACCACTTTCTCGGTGTTGATCAATGGTTCCCCTACTTATTTGGTTGCTCTCGTGGACTTATACAAGGATGTCCACTCTCACCATATCTTTTCCTACTCGTCATTGAAGGTTTGAGTCGCATGATTGCTGAAGCAAAAAGGAAGGGATTGTTAAATGGCATCAAAACCTCTGATTCTGTTTTAATAACACATTTAATGTTTGTAGACTATCTGGTTCTCTTTGGTAGCGGTACAGTCAAAGAATGGAATCAGATTTATGAGATAGTCAAAGTCTTCTGCTCAGCTACAGGTATGGATACCAGCATGAATAAACCATCCTTTCTTCATCATAATGTGGATGAAATTATTTTGGACTGAATCTTTGTTTTTCTTCCATATAAAGTGTCACATATCGAGAGTGGTTTCAAGTACCTTGGCTATTATATAAAACCAAATTGCTACAAGACAAGTGATTGGTTTTGGCTGGTGAAAAGATATGAAAAATTCATTGGACATTGGAGCAACAAATACCTTTCCCTGGGAGGCAGATTCACATTGCTTAAGGCAGTTCTTGTTGGAATGCCAGTATATTGGTTCTCATTGATCATGGTTCCTAAAACTATTCTGCAAATGATTAGAAAATTAATGTTTAAGTTTCTTTGGTTTGGGAATGCGAAAGGTGTTAGGATTCACTTTGTAAAACATGAAAGACTGTCTTTGCCTAAACATCACGGTGGTTGGAATATAAATAATTTATTATGGTCCAACACGGCACTCTGGCTAAAAAGTCTATGGCGTGGTATTTTTGGCTCGGGTCTTTGGACTGACATAATTCATGGTAAGTACATAAAAGAAAATATGTCTCTTTGGATTAGAAATCCTTTCAAAAACTAAGGAAATCCCTCCGTGATTTGGAAGGGTTTTCTCAAAATCTATCCTTGGTTTAGTATGCATCTTTCTTGGAGCATTGGCAATGGTTGTAATTTTTTAATTGGGATAGATCCATTCATTGGTAATGAAGAGGATTTTCTATTATCTGCCTACATCAGAAACTATCTTTCGAATTTAGGCTTTGTATCTCTTGATCATATTCAACGTCCTGTTTGGATTCAAAACTCTGGAAATTATTGGTTGACAACACACGATCTCTGCCTCAGCGGTAGATGGGGAGAGGAATGGTCCCGATATATTACTTATCTCAACAGGGCTAGCATTAGACTCAATAATCAAGAAGACAAAATTTTATGTTCTTATAATTCGGAATCAAACAATATCTCTGCAAAGTCTGCTTACAATGCAATTATTCAGAAACTAGTTTTTGGTGCTCATAAATGGTGGTACAGGATTTTTTGGAAATGGCATATTCCACAGAAAATAAAATGCTTGTTATGGTTAACTCTGGAAGATTGCATTATGACATGGATTAATTTATTGTGTAGAGGTTGGATCGGTCCCAGTTTCTGTTTGTTATGTAGAATGGATGTGGAGACAAACGATCATTTATTTGTCCATTGTAAATTTTCAAAATCTATCTGGTCCATTGTTTCATCGCTGTCTATTATTGTTCATGGGATTCGAAGAATTTGGATACAACTTTATACTTGTGGGTCAGCTCACACAGGCATCATAAAACGCTTCCATCTTTTATCATTTGGAAGCTTTGGATCTCTAGAAATAGTATTATCTTCAAGGAGAGATTGATTTCTCCAGTTCAAGTTGTTTTCAAAGCAATTGCTATGTATAAATCCTATAACAAGCAGAATATCTCAAAAAGATGTGGTCGTCAGATAAAAGGTATAGAAGACTCTAACAAAGCTACTGTTTTTTTGATGGGGTGGTAGTGGATGGTAGATGTACTGCAAGTGCTATTTTGATCATCAACAGATCCCATTACTTCAAACTAAAATTAAATTGTGGTAATTGTAGCTAGGTTATTCACACTAGCTAGTATGAAAGGACAATTACTAAGAGCTATGAGCTTCCTAGTAACAGTTTGTGAAAGTGATGTGCATGCAAATAAAAGTAAAAGTAAAAGTAAAAGTGATAATGATTACTGCAGTAAAATAAAATGTAAACTAAAATATCAAACACCAATGAATCAAATAATGGTTTTGTATTATAGTAAATAGATATTTACAACATGGGTTACCTCAATATGGTGAGAATATGTGGGCCCTTGCAACCGTGGAAGTGATGGTACTTCAGGTCTCCAATGCCTCTTGCTCTCCACCGAATGCTCACGAGTAGACAAAACACAACTAGAATGGGGAAACACAAGCTCAAAGGGAGGCTATGGTTTCAGTAGAAATTTCGATAGAGTGTCGGTAGAGAAGAGTGAATGTATGATGAAAATGAGGGCCTCCAACACCTTTTTATAGAAATTTTGGGTGGTGGTTTCTTTTCCCATGGTTTCGGGCAGCCACTAGTATTGGCCAGTGGTATTTTATATTTTCCCTCATTTTTCTTTTATTTTGAATATTTCTCCCCTTTTTCTTTTTTTCTTTTTCTTTTTTCGGGATTTTGACTTTCTTTTGGAGGATTTTAATTAATTTTTTAGGGAAATGATTGCTTTTGCCCCTTTTTATTGGAAGCTTATGAATTTTGGATTTATGGACTCCAACTATGTGGGAAAAGGGGATAAATGGACTATGTGACTAGGGGGATGAGTTAGGTGGTCAAATTTTTGGTGTTAACAGTAATGGTTCAAACTCTATGGCAGAAATTCTAGCATTATGGTGCCTTCTAAAAAATGTAGTTTCTTTTGGTGTTGATACTCTGAGAATATTTGGGGAATCCATGATGGTTGTGAATTGGGATAAAAAAATCACAATCTACATCTACCCTTATTCCAGCACCAGTGTAAGAGAATTGAGTTTTTGCTAAACTCTTTTTATGATTGGACTATTGACCATATTTACAGAGAGCTCAATGATGCAGTTGATGCTTTATCGAAAGAAGCACTCATTGAGGAGGAAGGGATCCTCTTCTGGGAGGAATGGATAGATGGTTCTATGGAATCATAGGGTTCTTCACAATTCTTTGACAACTAGACATACTTTTTTTGCTATCCTGATTTAGATGGAAGGATCTATGTTTTTTGTATTGTGTGAACTTTGAGGGATCTACATTTTGCTAAGGGCATCTCAGTTATTTTTGTGTTGTTATCCTGGAGAGAAATTTTGTTATGTGGTTATAATGGAACCTGAGTTGTGTTTCATTTTGACTATCTAAGGAGGAGTACGTTTTTATTAATATAATAGCAAAGGTACAGTTTTTTTCTTCTTGAAAAAAAAAGGTTGAAAATAAGAATAAGAGATACGTAAGGGATTTTGGTTTTTTTAAGTTTTTATAAATAATTTTTTTTTTCAAGATTAACAAACATCTATTTGTTCCCAAAGAATTGAACCGAAGAATGCAGGTAAAATATTGCCATAACCAAAGTTCTTTAAGTCATTGGTATATTTTAGCATTTGCATTGCAAAGTTGTTGGTTGTTAAGGTGGCGATGTCAAAAAGTTGTAATTTTAGCCCCGGAAAGAAAAACGTGTTGTACCATTTTCGATTCGAGGGTCAAATTTACAGTTTTTATTACAACGGCACTGTGCTGCATCGCTCGAGGTTACCAAAAATTTGTAATTTTAGCCCTGAAAAAAAAGTGGTGCTACCGATAGCACCACTTTTCAATTCAGGGTTGTTTTTTGGTGGTTTTGACGCCTATAAAAGAAACGAGAACAATGTCGAGTTCTCGTCAAGTTGTATAACTTGTTCCTACTGTAGACTGTAAGCTAATAGATATATGGAAGTTGAAGGAAGTTTTAGCTCGAATCTTTGCATCATGGAAAACCTTGGTGAGAAAAGGGATCTGATTGTTAGGGAATCAACTGATAGTCTGCATGATGAAGGGCAGGAAGTAATGTGTTAGGAACCCATGTCTTTACTTTGTTAGTATATTGTTGTTGGATGCATATGCTTTGTAATTCATCCCGTAGTATTTGTTGATCCATAGTTTGTGTTATTGTTGTTTGGCGCATATGCTTTGTAAGTTGCCCGTAGTATTGTTGATCCATAGTTTGTATTGGCCCATGGTTTTGACCCATAAGATTGGCACCTAGAATTAGTATATAAGTGTGTGTTGAGGCCTATGAAGGCACCGTGAAGTTATTTGTATTGAGCTTTCTCAAAGGAGGTTGCCCCCTCGAAGTGGCTTGCGATCAATAAAAGTGATTTTGAGTTCTGTTATTTCTACTATCTCGTGTATTTTCATTAATCAATTGTTGCAGGTTCTTCACATCTGGTATCAGAGCACTTTCTTGGGCTCGTTGGGTGGAATTTCTGCCAAATTTTTTTTTTGCCTTTGTTGCAAATTCAGATCTGGGAATAATCCCTATTCGCTTAACTGTGGGAAGTACTTGGGCATAATCCCTAAAACTCATTGTGAGGAGTACCACAGGAACCCCAAAGTAGCTGGACCATTGAGAGGACCTGCCAGGGAAAAGGGCAACGACCCCTACCTGATTGACTAGTTCCCACCCATGAGGTAAACCAAGAGCTGTTGTTTGTGGCAAAGCAGTTATCAGTTTTACCTGAGTCGTGGAGTGAGGGGTACTACCCTAATATGCAAACCGTCAGATAGCATTAGTGGCCGAGTGAAAACCTTGAACTATTAGGAAGCCGCACATACTTGGGGTCCATATCTATTTTCAGCTGAACTATTGCCGATCACTTCCACAGCGTTTCAGATCCAGCCGTTTCAGATCTATTCTGAAAGCCGTTTCAGATATACTCTGAAAGCCGTTTCAGATCCATTTGGCGTTGTTGCAGATCCCTCTGTTTCTGATCCATTCCGCATCGTTGCAGATCCATTCCTAAAAAAAAAAAAAACCATTTTTTCACCATATCTCCCTTGTTTTCACTTCGTTTTCCTTGAAACTTCCCTAACACCCCTGTCATCCCATTTTGCATATTTCATTCCTAAGAACCCTATCCCAAATTCCACTTCCCAAAGCCCGAAATCCCACATTTGTCTATTTTTAGGGTTTGCCATAACTTCTTCGGATTTCACCCAATCGCCTTCAAATTTTACCACAGAGTTCCTTTCCTAACTCTGCTTCTTTGTCCCTCTCTGCCCCTTTTTCTCATTCCTTCACCCCGCTTCTAAAATCCTCATTTTTTGCTTTCCTATCCATTCGACAGTGTCCAAAATCTAGTCAAACCCAAATTACCCTTCATATTTTTTCCCAAATCCATATTTTCCTTTACTGAAATTTCTCAGCCTCCATCTTGAGCATTCAGCCATGAACAACAAACGACAGTACAAGTCTTCATCAGACAATGGGTTCTCTTCTTCCAACAATTTCTGTGGTCCGAAGCTTGATTTTCCTCGCTTCAATGGTACTGATCCGACTGGATGGATCTATCGTGCAGAACAGTATTTCAGTCTGCATAATACTTTTGATGTCAACAAAGTTCCACTTGCATCCTTTCATTTGGAACAGGAAGCTCTTCAATGGTACCGTTGGTACATCAAGGCTCATGAAGAGCCAAAATGGACAAATTTTTGCCAGCTCCTTTTGCAACGATTTGGTCCTAGTTCTTTTGATGACTTCACAGGAGCCCTCACTAAACTTCGCCAAATTGGCACTATGAGAGAGTACCAAATCGAATTTGAGAAACTAGCCCACCACACCAAAGGATTTCCTGATGACTTCTACCGGAGTTGTTTTATCAATGGTCTAAAGGATGCAATCCGCTCTGAGGTCAAGATGTTCTCTCCCAACACAATGATGGAAGCCCTGGGTTTGGCTAAGTTGGTAGAAGACAAGATTGCAGCCCAACAGCGATCCAAACCCACTTTTGTTCCCTTCCAAAATATGGGTTCTCAACGACCTCCCATCCCGCCAGCACCTCGACCAACTCCTATCAAGCATTTGTCTGAAACCGAGATGCAGGTACGCAAAGAAAAAGGGCTTTGTTATAATTGTGATGAGAAATTCACTCGGGGACATAGATGTGTTCAGCAAAAGCTCTATCTCTTGGATATGGATTCTCCGCCTGCCTCTGAAATTAGTGAATAAGCTCCAGATACAACGGATGCTCAGGTCGACATTCCGAAGCCGCCTATTGACCCTCCATCTCAGGATGACCAGCCAGAGATATCTCTCCATGCTTTAGCTGGAATCACCACCCCCCAAACCATGCGGGTCAGGGGTTACTTCAAGAAGCTTCCTCTTACAATACTCATTGATTCTGGTAGCACTCATAATTTCATTGACCCTCAGATCGCCAAACAAGCTGATTGTTTTATCCATCCTTGCTCCAACTTTCATGGTTGCTAATGGGGGCACCTTACCTTGCAAAGGGAAGTGTCGTAATGTGCGTATCTCTATGGGAGATTATAACCTGCGCTCTGACATGTTTGCCTTGACCTTAGGCGGATGTGATGTGGTTTTGGGCGCTCAATCGCTACGCACACTTGGCCCCATCTTATGGGATTTTGCTGAACTTTGGTTGCAGTTTTCCCCCAATGGGCAACAACACACATTGACCGGCTTACAACCAGGGTCTCTCAGCATCATCAGTTCACATCGCATGGAAAAACTTCTTAAGAAGAATTCGCATGGTGTCATCACTCAGATCCATTCCATTCAGATGCAACCATCAGCGATCTCCAGTACTCCTTTGGATCTACAACAAATTCTGGATCGATATACAGGTGTCTTTGTTGAACCAGTGGGATTGCCACCTTCAAGGCCAAAGGACCATCATATTTAGCTCCTTCCTGGAAGCGTTCCTCCCAACATCAGGCCATATTGCTACCCATTTCACCAAAAAACAGAGATTGAAATGCTCGTCTGGGACTTACTGAAGGAAGGTATTATTCGCCCAAGCACTAGTTCCTTTTCTTCACTAGTTCTTATTGTTCGCAAAAAAGATGGGTCATGGCGCCTCTGCATTAATTTTCGAGCACTTAATCACCTCACTATCAAGGATAAGTTTCCAATTCCTGTTGTTGATGAGCTTCTTGATGAGCTTCATGGTGCTCAATTTTTCTCCAAGTTGGATCTTCGTTCTGGGTATCATCAAATTCGGGTTCATGGTGATGATATCCCTAAAATAGCTTTTCGCACACATGATGGCCACTATGAGTTTTTGGTCATGCCCTTTGGCCTCACTAATGCTCCTTCAACATTCCAAGCCTTGATGAATAAAATATTCCGGCCCTACCTGCGAAAATTCATTCTGGTATTCTTTGATGATAGCCTCATCTATAGTAAAACATGGGCTGAACATCTCCAGCATCTGGATCTTGTAATGAAACTTTTCTCTGACCATCATCTCCACGCCAAACAGTCTAAATGTGTTTTTGGACAGTAGAAAGTCGAGTATCTCGGGCACATTATCTCAGCACAAGGGGTTCACGTGGATCCTGCCAAAATCGCTGCCATGAACAATTGGCCACATCCTCATACGCTTAAGAGCCTTCGTGGTTTTTTGGGGTTGATTGGCTACTACCACAAGTTTGTCAAGGATTATGGGAAGATTGCAGCTCCATTAACTGCTCTATTGAAAAAGGATGCTTTTACATGGACACATGCTGCTGAGTGTGCATTTGAAAAACTTAAACAAGCTATGTGTAGTACACCTGTTCTAGCTATGCCTGATTTTTCCAAGCCCTTCACTATTGAGAGTGATGCTTGCGACAATGGACTTGGTGTTGTTCTCCTTCAAGATGAACACCCCATTGTGTTCACCAGCAAAGCCCTTTCAGGCAAGAATTTAGCTTCTTCTACATATGAGAAGGAAATGATGGCTATTTTGCATGCAGTACAGAAGTGGCGACCATACCTATTAGGGAATCATTTCTACATCAAGACTGATCACCAGAGTCTGAAATATTTCTTGGAACAACGTGTATCCTCCCCAGCACAACAGAAATGGGTTAGCAAACTCATGGGTTATGAATATGAGATCACTTACAAGAAGGGTAAGGACAATATTGTGGCGGATGCTCTTTCTCGCACATTTGATGACCAAGGTTCTCTGTCAGCTATTTCTATGCATGTTCCAAATTGGTTGCAATATGTTCAACAGGGCTATGTCAATGAATCTTCATTATCTCAAATCATCCAACGCTTGGCCAACAACCCTTCTATTGTACCACATTACTCTTGGGATGGGGCTTCCCTGAGATACAAGGGTCGTCTGGTGCTTCCCCAGAGCACAGATCTTCAACAGGTTGTCTTCTATGAACTCCATGCATCTCCATCGGCAGGGCACTCTGGGTTCCTCAAAACGTATGAGCGGGCACGGCGTAACTTCTTTTGGCCGGGCATGAAAAGGACAATTCAAAAGATGGTGGCTGAATGTGATACCTACCAGCGCAATAAGGGTGAAACGACACTCCTTCTGGGATTGCTCGAACCCTTGCCCATACCTACACGGATTTGGACAGATATTTCTATGGATTTCATTGAAAGGCTCCCTAAATCTGGAGGGAAGACAGTGATTTTGGTTGTGGTTGATCGCCTCTCCAAATATAGTCATTTTTGTGCTCTCAGTCATCCCTATACAACCTCCTCAGTCGCTCAAATTTTCCTGGATAAGATCTTTCGTCTTCATGGTATCTCTTCTTCCATTGTCTCGGATCGTGATGCGACTTTCACCAGTCATTTTTCGACAGAACTATTTTGCCACACTGGCACCAAACTAAAGATGAGTTCAGGGTATCACCCAAAAACAGATGGTTAGACTAAAATTATCAATAAATGCTTGGAAACTTATCTTCGTTGCTTCACCTCTGAACAACAACATCAGTGGGCAAAGTGGCTCCCTCTCGCTGAATGGTGGTACAATACCTCTTACCACATTGCCTCTAAAATGACCCCATATGAAGCAGTCTATGGTCAGGCACTGCTAGTTCTTCTTCCATACACCCCTAGCAGTTCACTTGTTCAGGCAGTTGACACAGTCCTTCAAAACTGCGATCAGATTCTTCGCATTTTGCGGGACAATCTTCACATGGCAAGCAATCGCATGAAGAAACAAGCCGATCAACACCGTTCTGAGCGCACTTTTCAAGCAGGTGATATGGTTTTCCTTCGTCTCCAGCCGTACAAGCAATCCTCCCTGAAACTCAAAGGGCGTCATAAGCTTGCTCCAAAGTTCTATGGGCCATATTAGATTCTGCAGAAGATTGGGTCCGTTGCTTATAAATTGGAACTTCCTCCTTCTTCCCGCATTCATCCAGTATTTCATGTCTCTTGTCTGAAGAAAGTTCTTGGCACCAACATCAGAGGACAAACTATTTTACCGGAACTGGATAATGAAGGATCCATCCTTTTGGAGCCAGAGGCCATCCTCAATAAGCGCACTCGCCAGCTTCGCTCTCGCTCTACCATAGAGGTCTTAATTCAGTAGCATGGCATGCAACCAGAGGATGCTACATGGGAACCACACCTTCAGATTCAACAACAATTTTCACATCTAAAGCTTTGAGGACAAAGCTTTTTCTAAGAGGGAGGGGATGTTAGGAACCCATGTCTTTACTTTGTTAGTATATTGTTTTGGGACGCATATGCTTTGTAAGTCGTCCCGTAGTATTTGTTGATCCATAGTTTGTGTTATTGTTGTTTGGCGCATATGCTTTGTAAGTTGTCCGTAGTATTGTTGATCCATAGTTTGTATTGGCCCATGGTTTTGACCCATAGTATTGGCACCTAGAATTAGTATAGAAGTGTGTGTTGAGGCCTATGAAGGCACCGTGAAGTTATTTGTATTGAGCTTGCTCAAAGGAGGTTGCCCCCTCGAAGTGGCCCGCGATCAATAAAAGTGATTTTGAGTTCTGTTATTTCTGCTATCTCGTGTATTTTCATTAATCAATTATCAATTGTTGCAGGTTGTTCACATAATGACTCATATTCTACATATGATCGAGGATAAGAAGAAAAACCTGGAGACTATTTTGGCTAGAAACACCTCAATCTCACAATATCAATTTAAGACTCTGAGTGAGTAGGTGAATAAACTAAGCATGAAGCTTATCATGGCTGAGGCGAAAATTGAACACCTTAAAGAAAAAACTACTGTATAAGAGAAGCAAATTAGGGCACTGTAGAGAAAGGTGATGAATCGGGATTTGGGAGATTTCGAGGATTTGGAGAAGAACTGAAGGCTCCATAATTTGAATATTTGGGTAGCTTAGCTAGTGGAGAACAAAAGCTGGAAAGAAATGAGAATTAGGTGGAGCAAACAAGCAGTGAAACACAGAAAGCTTTAATCAGTTCTCCACCTAAAGGGAAGATGGTAGAAGGCCTGTAAAGGCCAGGTTTCCTTTTTGAGCAATTTTGTAATGTATTTTATATGTATTTTCCTTGTTGGTCAGCTATGTAGGATTTATGTAAATAAAATAGACAAATAGACCAGAACAAAAGGATAGAAGCTTACAACTGGTATGAAAACATAATTTTGATTTTTGTAAAGATCTTTGTAGAATTTTCTTATTTTGAAGAAAACTGATGTATACATAGGTTGACCGACTAAATTGAAACCTCTTTTTGATATCGATACAATAAGTAATCATTCTTGGAAACAAAAATTAATGATAATATCCCCTGGGGGTGTAAACTAGTTAACGATAGGGTGCATTGTTAAGGCACTCCTTGTGACATTGCGGGTTCAAACCCCAACTAGCCATATGTGTCGTATGTGGGGCAGTGTTCGTACGCTTGGGAGTATAGTGGTAGTAGACCGGAATCGGCCTTGTGTCACATGAATATGAGCCCAGCCCTAGTTACTGAATATCCAGTTTAAAAAAATGATAATACAATATTCTGAACTAAACAAAGAAATATAAGGTTCGTAACAAATTATGAATAAAAGTGAAATACATTTTTTTTCAACGTGGTTCACAGCTCCGGAGAATCGGTTGCTCGCTACATCCATGGAAACCCACCCCACCCCCGAAATCCGGATAACATAGGGAAGCAAAGTATTTTTATGGGTAAACCCTCCAGCCCTGATTACGGGGTCTAACTCGGTGGGGACATCGAGTGAGGACCTCATACAATCTATACATAGCCACCTGAGGATTTAACCAATAAAAGTGAAATACATTTACAAAAGAGAGAGATAAATATTAGTTATTGGAGAAAAAATATTAAAAAATAAGGATTTATAAATGTGGAATGAATACAAATTAAGATATGAAAGTTGGTGTATGCAATCATACACTCATAACATTATGTTTCAACACATGTTAATAATTCTAGTCTAAAATATAAATTAAATGCTTTTTTTTTTTTCTATTTTCGCAGGAAAAAAATCGTAATTTTATTATCTCTTTTCAGAGAATAAAATTACATCATGCAGTTATATGTCAATGCATATATTCATAAAATATAAAAGTCCCAAAAAAGACCTAAGATCTACTCTTAGATTTTACATTATAAGATAGCTGATAAATTTCCTCCATTATTGTTTTCAATCCATCGAAAGTTGTCCTATGTATATGAGAAGTCTTGTAGCCAATTTTTCTAAGCAAATATATTGTCAATAAGAGTTTGTTGGAAATGTCAAAAACTGATTCAAAAAATTGAAGTGTAATCATGATCCAGCCATAGAATCTAAATCCCCAGGCCCTTCAAGTAAAAACCAATGATAGTACTAGAAAAATTACCACTATTGTATCTTGCTACCATGAACTTCCCTTTATCCAACTAAAGTCCCTCTTTAGAAAGGGAATATGCAACCCTGTTTCGTTCCTTGTAGACATGCATACATGGAAATAAGTCAAAATTTGATTTGATATTTAAAATCTCTTCCAATAATGGGACTAGATGTGTGTGAATTCATCTTTGGGATCCTTTTATCTAATTTATGACCAACATTGAATCACCAAAAATTTGAAGTTTTTGGCATCCTTTTTCCATAGAAAAGAGGAGAAGTATTTTGAGAGTAAGAAGTTCAGCATAATTGTTTGATCCTTCCCCAAACCCCAATGAAATTTTTTTAAAATGTGATTCCGAGAGATATAATATCACACCTCCTCCACAAGGTTTGCTCACATTGCAAGGCACCATCAAAGAATGCCCATGGCATTGATTTGTTAACATCCACTTCTTGAATGTTGTGAATGCATGTCCCCCCTTTTTACTGGGGGGAAAATGACAAGGTTCTGATACCATTTGAAGTTACCACCTTAGGATCAAAGATCTTATCCTGAAAGATTGTTTTATTCTTAGCGATCCAGATCCCCCATCCAAGTATAAGAGGAAGAGCCTTATAAGTTCAATTCGAAGGTTTAGATTGACAACCTTGAAGAGCAATTTCCACTAAGTCTCAAAGCCAAATATAGTCATGACCCAACACCCTTGAATCCTCCTTCCAAACCATTTTTGTGAAAGGATAGAACAGAAAGAGATGATTCATGATTTCCTCATCTGCTTAACACAAGGAGCACCATCAGGGACTTCTTTTCTATGCTTCCAAATGTTATCCCAAGTAGGGACTTTATTTTCCGGAATGCACCACATCAACAGTTGAGTCTTTGCTGGGCACTTCAGTTTCCACAACCTCTTCCACCACCAAGACACCTCTCTATTGAAGTTATCAATGTTCAACTAAATATAACCCTTTTTAGGAGTATAGACACTAAACGTTGCATGCTCCCAAATTAATTCATCATCTTATACTCTAATGCAAATTCAAGATTCCTTTAGAGCATTAATATATGAGTTCCACAAAGCACAATCTTCGTTTTACATCACAATCAATTGAGTAGACAACCATCCCTGACTCCACAGAGAGGTAGAGATCGGGCCTGCCACCTGATTTAAAGTGAAAAAACCACACTCTTGGATATTATTAATTAAGGCTGGTGGCATCTCATGAAGACTCCTGCTCCCAGACCAAGGATCCAATCCAATCCTGACACTTCAACCATTTCTAATTCTCCAAGCAAGTTTGTTACCAATGAGATCAAAGGATTTGATCACAACTTTCCAAATAATTGATACATTAGCCTGTTGCTTAGTAGGATATTATAGCAATCAATAATTGAAGCTGGAGCAATATACTTTTGTTAAACAACGCATGTCCAAAGACTATTGGTAGACAGAAGCCTCCAAACACTTTTAGAAACCAAGAATTTAGAGAATAAGAAGACATTTTTTAATCCCCAACCACTAAGGGACTTTGGAATAGCAATCCTTTCCCATATAACTTAAGGAAAAATGAAATGGTCCTTGTGAAACCTCCACAAAAATCTGAAACACATTCGTCTAGCCCTTTCCAGTATGCCTTTTGGAATCTAGGATAAGGACATCCAATAGACTAGAATTGCTTCCAGAACTATTTGACCAAGACTAACCTCCCATCCCTAAATAGCCATTTGTGACGCCACACTTGGAATCTTTTTTCTAATTTAGAAATAAACCACATCCAGTCCTTTTTCTAATAATTATTGGGTTTTAAATGAAAACCAAGGTGGGGAGACTACTGGATATAGGATGATGGCTCTGTAATTCTTCTAGCTCTAGGGTTCCTGATTTAGGCTGCTTCTCCTAGTTCGTCTTTGAAGGTTTCTCCCTTTTGAAGGAGGAATGGCTATCCCAATGGATACCCATCCATGGGGGATACGCCCCCCTCATTCCACGATGTGATTCATGAAGCCACGGGAGGTGGCGAGAATTTTTCCAAACCCTCGTGTGAAGCCCCTGCAGAAATTATCTCATCAACTCAAGATCAGAAAAAGATTTCAAGAGGCCTTTCAACCGGAGGATAAAAACCCAAGCACCTCCCATCCAAAGGTGGATCGGGCCTAGATACCAGGGAAATGCATTGCTTAAACGATCTTAAAATACCATGCCCTAATCAACAAGTTCTTCGAACTTAGGTTTACTAAAAAGGATCTAGTCAAATGGATCCAATATTGGTGGAAACCGAAGGGCCACTTTGAGTTACAGATGGGCTTGAAGGGATTCTTCGCTGCTATTTTTCATAACCTAGAGGAAAAAATAGGTTTTTTGAGAATGGCCCTTATTTTTTCAATTCGGTTGGGTTATTCATGAAAGAATGGGTCAAGAAGTTCAATCTAGACAAGGAATATTTTCCCATGCCCCGATCTGGATCAGGCTCTACTCGCTCTTGCAGGAATTCTGGCTAGAGCAAATCCTAGAAGGCATAGGCAATACCTTAGGGAGCTTTGTCAAAATTGCGGATGCTACCAAGAGAAAGAGACACAATTCATATGCCCGAATATGCGTCTATATGAACATAGCGAGTCCCCTCCTTGGATATATTTGTCTAGATTATTAGGACGAAGAATGGGAGCAAACCATCGATTATGGACACATCCCTTTCCATTGCAGAAAATGCCATGCTCATGGTCACCTTTTTCGTGATTGTCCCCTGAATGCCAAATCCACACCCTCTCCCTCGAACCCACAGGATAATCACACTGAAGGTTTCACCCAGATCCACAATTGAAAAGGCAAGAATCCTCAAAAACATCCTATCCTTGATCATACCACACCACCCACTAGCAATTCCTTTGAAATTCTCTCACAACAGGAAGACTAGGGGGATCAAACCATGGATGCCCAAGAAAACCCAGATACAACCAATCCCCCCCTGAGAACCCAAGCAAGGGAAAAGGTAAGACTGCGGAGACAAATCCTCCAAGCCCTCCTAGTCCACAAAATCCCCCCTAAGCCATGCAAGGGGTTAATGTTATGGAAATTGATGAGACGGATCTGGAGGGAGTTGATTTAGAAAATCTGGAGCAAGATTTTAGGAAAAAGGACTTGTATTCCATACTATTGATCAGCTCAAAAAGGTCTATAAAGTATTCATGAACTCATCTGTGGGTGCAACTGTCAAATCTGCAAAACCCCTAGGCATATTTAGAGATCCAGCCAAAGGTGGTCAAAAAGGAATGAAGGAAAAAAAGAAGCCAGGAAGGAAGCTGACGCAACAGCTAATTCAGGAAGTTGGTAGCTATATGGTGAACTCTTGACAAACCAATTTGATAACAGATAGTTATCAACCCATTCCAAATCGTTCTTAATGATGAAGATGATTTCTTGGAACATCAAAGGACTGAACAATAGGCATAAACAAAGGTTCATGTGAAACCAAATTATGGTGGATAAACCCGACATTTTATCTCTCCAAGAAACAAAGTGTGCTGGGAAGGAAGCAAAAGCCATACTCTCAAACTGAGTTAGAGCAATCACACTAGTATTGATGCACGTGGTACTGCTGGCATCCTGGCCATCCTTTGGAACCCTGCATTTGTTATCATAGAACAACTATTCTCTACTACTTGGTCGCTTACGACCAAAGCACAAATGATTGGTTCAGATTAATACTTCATAACAAATGTCTATGGGCCCTCCACTCGACAGGACAAAGTGGCTTTCTTAAATATCTTGGATAGACTAAATCAAAATATTCAACATGATGGATGGTAAATAGGAGGAGATTTCAATGTCATCTTGACTTTGGAAGAAAAACGGGGAGGCATTCGCAGAATGGAAGAGGACAGCCGACTCTTCCAAAACATTATTGATCATCTCCACATGGTTGATATTGAACCAGCAGATAGAGGCTTCACTTGGACCAACCAACATTTCTGGCCTTCAAAATGTTTCCTGTCGACTTAACAGATTCCTCATCTCTAAACCCCTAATGCTCGAGGGCCTCTCTCTTGAGTCCTCGATTCTGCTGATAACGGGTTTTGATCACTGGCCAATTCAGTTATGGATTGATGTGGCTGGATTCCCTCAACACAGACCTTTTAGGTTCAATTTTTTTTGTCTCTCGTACCCTAACTTCAAGGAAAATATCAAGCAATGGCAGACGAAAATATATAGCCCCCAAGGCACGCTTATGTACAAATTTCAGCAGAAACTCAAGGTCCTAAAAAAAAAGCTAAAAGAATAGAACAAAAACACTTTTGGAAACATTTTCCAGGCTGAGAGATTATTGGAGAAACGCCTCTAAGAAATTCAAACCATTTGCATGATGCAAGGTTAGACGGATCAGCTTAAGGATGAGGAGGCCCGGGTAAAGCAACAACTTGAGGAAAGGTACGGTCAGGAGAAAATCCCTTGGAGACAAAAATCTAGAGTTCAATGGATCAAAGAGGGAGAGAAGAATTCAAAATTCTTTCATCAGTCAATGATCCATCAAAGACACATCAATCAGATCAAAAGCATGGAAGACGATGAAGGAAACACACTCACCAATCATGAGGATATTGAAAGGGAGCTCAACCATTACTACAGGGATATTCTTTCTGAATCAGTGATGGATCGGTCTACAACTATTGACAAAATTATTAGACATATCCCTGCTCTGGTCTCGGAGGAGCAAAATGATGCCCTAATGAGACCTATCACTCGAGAGGAAGTTGATATTGTTGTCCAAGATATGAAGGATGGAAAAGTTATGGGACCAGAAGTATTCAGAACGGATTTTTTCAACCACTTCTGGGATTTAATATGGGAGGAGGTTTGGCATATTATTAAGGACTCTTGTATTTCAGGGATGGTCCTCCCGAATTTTAATGCTACTTTCCTAACTCTGATCCCTAAGGAGGAGTGAGTCTCAAAGCCTAATAACTTCTGACCCATTACACTCTGCAATGTCATTTACAAGCTCATAACTAAATTTATTGCTAATAGACTGAAGCCTATCCTCCCTCACATCATATCGCCTGAACAAATGGAATATGTTGAAGGATGACAGATCATGGAAAACATTCTCCTTGTCCATGAAGTAATTCACTCCCTCAAATCCACCAGAAGGCAAGGTATGCTTCTCAAACTTGATCTCTCAAAGGTTTTTGATAAAATTAGCTAGCAATAGAGGAAAACATTGAGAGCGTTTGTCTTCGATGAGAATTGGATCTCCTAGATCATGAACCTCGCGTCTTCAACTTTCTTCTCTATTCTCATAAATGGGTCACCTGCAGCTCCTTTCAATCCATCAAAAGGAATCATGCAGGGTGATCTACTCTCTCCGTTCCTCTTTGTCATCATGGCAGAAGGCCTCAGCAGATCAATCAAAGTGACAATTACTGATGGTTCCCTACATGGGCTTCCCATCCATGGCATTGACCCCCCAATATCGCATAATCAGTTTGTGGATTATACCATGACGATGGGCATCCCGACAGTCTGGGAATACCAAGCAATTAAGTCCATTCTATTGGATTTCAGCGCATCCCGAGGGACCTCCATCAATATGGATAAATCCCAAATCTTCTTTTTCAACACCCCTAAAGCAATTCAATTGATCATTCAAGAATTATGGGCTTTCAAAGGATCCCCCTTCCTTCCAAATACCCGAGCGTCCCTCTCTCAGACAATGTCCTCCGAAAATGCACCTGGGAAGATCTTCTCACCTCTCTCAATCGACGCCTCTCTTCTTGGACCTTCAGATCCTTGAATCTAGCAAGATGTTTAGTCCTCCTAAAGTTCGTACTCCAAGCCATCCCTATCTACATCTTCTCATCCCTAGTTGCTTTGAAAATTATCCTCAAAAAAATTAGATCTATCCAAAGAAAATTTCAGTGGAAAGGTATAAAGGAGGGAAATAAATGGGCTTTGGTGAATTGGATAGAATTTTGCAAGCCTAAGCTAAAAGGCGGTCTTGGTTTAAGAGATCCTCAAACTCTCAATGAAGTACTTGGAGCCAAAATTTGGTGGAGATGGTTGAATAACCCAAAGGAAGTATGGGCCAAATCTTGGAGGCAAAAATATGCTCCAAGAGTCAATGAAGAACAACTCATACGATGGAATGAGCAGCAATTGGGCTCAACTGTTCGGAATGTGGCCTGGAGAAACAGAAAGCTCATCCATTATCACGCCTTTGGGGAAATTCAAAATGGTTTAAAAACAAACTTCTAGCAGGATTCATGGCAGTAGCTCCCTCCTTTAATAAAAAATCAACATCTGGAGGAGCTGCAATGATACTCCATGTAGTCAAGCTTGTATAAGGTGGCTGACTATTGGACGGCTAAATCTATGCTTGAGGGACGGAGAGATTGGAAGGCTCTTCAGACACAACTCAATATCCTGCAACATATTGACATTGAGAACTGGAAAGAGGAACTATACAAAAAAGGGTCGGATGCAAGGACAAACATGACATTTTGCGTTGGGGGCACTCGTCCAGAGGAAATTTTACCATCAAGGAGGCCTACTCCATACATGCAAACACTGAACCCACTCAAGTACCAGAAGCCTGGAACCACATTTGGACCCTCAATATTTATCCCAAAGTCAACATATTCTTATGGAAAGTTATGCATAATTGCATTCTTACCTGGGATAACTTGAAGCGACACAACTTTGTCGACCCTTCGGTCCGCACTCTCTAAACAGTCAAGAAGAAACCATGGAACACCTGCTCAATCACTGTGAGTTCATCTCTCTAATATGGGACCAAATCACTCAAATAATGAGAACCACAGACAAAAACATAGGCATCATCCCCACCACCATCACCAACTGGAGAATCAATGCGTTCAAGAATCCAGTTTTGAACAGGATATGGCAACTTCTTCTAGGATTTTCTCTCTGGAATATTTAGAGGGAACAAAATCAAAGAATTTTTCTCTCCCAACGGTTATCCTAGACCAATGTCTGGAGCACCATTAAATCCTCTGTCCTATAATCGATCAGAATCAGATCTTGGTCTCAGGAGGACCTCTCGGGTGAAGGAGCAAAAAAACAAATTTTAGCAAACAGGGGAATTTCCCCTTCTTCCTGGGCAGGCTCCCATGTAGTCCAAAAATTTCGGCCACCATCCAACCCCACAACTTGGTCCAGACTACCCCAGGTGTTTGTGAAAATGAACTACAATGGTGCCTCCAAACGGAAGCCCGGACCAGCTAGCTATGGTGTCGTCTACATGAATGACCAAGGTGAAATCCTCCACATTCTGCCAGGAAGCATTGGCTTGGACACTAATAAAGTAGCATAATTATGGGCTCTAATACGTGGCATACAGTTTTCCATCCAGCTAATCATAACCTGACTTGTTGTGGAAGGAGACTCCTTAGTGGTGTACAATATTTTTTCCAAATTACTCCAAGGATCGTCGGTGGAAAAAATGTCGCCCAGGTGGAAGCTTCTAGGCCTGCTGGAAACTCTCTCTCTTCTTCTCACTAACTAGCTGGCTCTAGTCCCCTCACACGTCAAAATAAAGGATAATAAGATGGCCAACAAACTAGCCAACAAAGGAGTGGATTGCAGCAATGATGAGTTTCATTACTCCTCCACACAAGGGGGGGAAGATCCCATCTGGAAAGAATGCACGGATTTGGAAGCCTCGGACAAGGTTCCTCTGTTTGAAGAAACAACACTTAATGCTCTCGTACAAATGGAGTGGTGGGATGACATAAGGCACATGCAACCACATGCGAATTAACTCGGCCATAAGGATCTCTCAAGCCACCACTTTTAACCATTATATGATAATGACCCCTCGCATAAATCTCTGGGAGAGAGGATGTTTCCCGATTAAGAAACCCATGTGTGTGCATTTTTGCAGGTGGGATCTCTGTACGGGAGAAGGATGGCATTTAAGGGAAAAAACTAAACATTGGACGATATGTAGGTTCCTCAATCATCCCAACATTCATGGTCATTTAAGGTTGCAAGATATGGTTGATTTTGCAGTATGGATGTATTCAATCCTCATCATTTCCAAGAATGGAAAGAAGGACCGAGAGCTCTACTTATTTGGAAATGTTGACAACAACTTCCCATCCCTCCTCTCATCTAATGTCTGTTGGTTTGTCCTCTGCTTTTCCCCGACTTACTATCTTTCTAGCTCTCAACCCATCTCGATGGCTCAGGAAGGCGGTAACTCAGGCGACAAAAAAGTTAGCCAGTCGTGGGTGAAGAGGGAGCATTTGCACGCAACCCAAGCAGCTTGGATGTACAAATATACCATACCATAAGGCATCCAGGAGGAAATTGATCGCAAATAGGTTGCTATGTGGCAGGAACTAGACAAGGCCAAGCCCCTTGATGACTTTGTTGTCTTGGAAGCATGGATGGTTCCTCCCAAACCAGGAATACCCTATGTGAGAAAGCAATTTCATTATATTGGATTGTCAAGGGCCTACTCAGACAGGTCCTTTTGGAAAAAGAAGAGAAAGAACGAGGGGATGCAATTCCTGTTGAATTTTGGAGGGAGCTCTACCAAGACACCCGCTATATGCACATGAAGATAGATGCCATGACAAAAAACATGGGTATGCCCTTCTTCCCGAAGCTCATCGATGCATGGAAATGGTTTGACTCCAACACTGCGACTTTCGAATGCTGAAACAGGAAAGCAAGTTCCTTAGTTTTCAGTCGATTTCAGTCCAACTGATTCATGCTTAGTTTTGTGTTTACTCAGTAGGTCTAGTTCAGTGTTAAATTTTCAGGCAGTTTTATATGTCCCTATTTTCTCCTACTTGGGGAGGGGTCTTATGTTTTTTGGGATGACTGTTAAATTTCTTTGGTTACATGGCTCATACTGTTAGTTCTAAAGAAAATTATGACTCACTGGTTGGGTTTCCCTATTTTCTCCTTCGGGAGAGGGGATTTTTTGGCAAGACAGTTAACTCTCTACTCTATGTACTCTGTTGTTTATATTAATATATAGTTTGCTTAATTAAAAATAAATGAAAACCAAGGTATTTTATTCCAATATCAAACTCAATCACTGGAAAGGAGAAAAATGCTTGATGATACCTCAACTCAACCTCTTCCAAATTGATACAAGAGAGGGAAGACTTCCTTTCATTGATGAGCATCCTAATAGCTTGACATAAGAGATCTAAAATACTTACCAACTATTCCGCATCCCACCGACAACCATCATAGAATATGAGAATGCCACCGATGAAAAGGAGATGAGTGATGCATAAGGCCAAACAAATTTTAATGCCCTTAATGCCACCATTACGTTTAGCCCCTTCCAAAGATCGAATCAGACCTTCTACAACCAAGAGGAATAAAAGGGGAGAGAGGGGACAACCTTGTTGCAGGCCTCTTTCCACCCTAAAGAAAGGCGAGGCTGAACCATTAATCAGAACAATGAAAGAAACCAAAGTAATACAACTCATACTATACATTATAAAAGGAACCTCAAACCCAATATGTGTAAGAAGGAGTCCGATGTAGAGACGATTTACTCTATTATAAGCTTTGGAAATATCAATTTTGATAACAACTCCTTTGTCATTTATGGATTGGATGTTGTGTAACACCTCATGAGCTACCCCCATGGATTCGAATCAAATGCTTAGTGTTATGAGAGTGTTTGATAGATTTCAACCCTCCTATCTTATCCTATATTCATTACACTCTTATAATTCCTTGTTTGTATCTTAATAGTATTCCTTTTTATTCAATAATGAATAGTCTTTTTTAGGATTTTTTTTAATTGTTCTGGGTACACCAACATCAAATGAAAATTTTATTTTTATTTTTAAATTATTTTGGGTACACCAATATCAAATGGAAATTTCCAAATATTTGTTAAAACACTCATCTTCTTAATCTTTTTACTCATTTAAATTATGGTGATTTAGGAATCCTTTTCTTAAAAAAATTCAAATACACAAATAAAATTCTAAAGCAAATCAAGTAATTTCTTACCTTTCTTAAAATTTGATAAAACAAAGTTAGTTTCACTAGACATGAATCATCATCATCATCACTTTTCTCAAGATATCCCACTTTTATTTCAATACCCATTTTATATTTTATATTTCTTTGTTTAATTTAAAATATTATATTATTATTAATTAATTTTTACCTTGTTTTCTATTTTGTAAAATATTATTCTTTTATTTATTTCTCTCTTTTTTTTCCTAAGAAAAAACGTATTTTTATTCATAGAGTGAACCAAAATGCAATGCTTAGGTGCACTTGCACTGCCAAAAAGAAATGGGACTCCAAGTATATCCCATTAGCATATCATCAAAAAGGAAAGTCACGCTCAAATTAAAAGGATATATGTAGTTGATAACAATTTCAACATCCGTCGCATCCAAACTCAAATTGAGTCTTGAAAAAGGAGCCAAAGGAGACAACATTTAGCACATAGCTAGTATAGATAGCACATTCCATGTCAAAAAAGTCCCTAAAACCTAGAATGCAGTTCCCAGAAAGCTGTCTCAAGACAAATTCTTGCACCAAAACCTTATTTGGTTGTAGTTGTAGACCACGTTTTGACAAATGATCAAATTCCTGATTGAGTTCCATGTAGATATGAACAAATTTTATATGATTGAAAGTATCTACAACTTCTTTTATTCGAATAGCTAGAGGAACAAGGTTTATGTTTTGCATGTTGAGATTGTTATTCATCCAATTGATAACAATATTGGAGTCACAAAAAATTTGTAGATCTCGAGTATTACAATACCAAGCAAATTTTAACAATAAATGTAACACCATAAATTCTCCAAAGTTATTTGTACCTCTCCCAACATTGGCACATGCCTGAAATTTGTGTGTTGCATTTAGGTGTAATACAAAATCACATCCATAGTGTAAGTTGATGCATGCCTCATTGAAAAATCACCAGGACTGAGATTGGTTGATCATTAGATAGCCAACTTTCCGAGTAGACTTTGGCTTAATTGAGTCATTATAGAAATAAAGTAAGGCTAGAACCTATGTAGAGGTTTGAATAGTGGGGATAAACTTCCCTTAAAAAATGAGTGTGTTCTGACTTAACCAAATACACCGCACCACCATAAATGGAAATGATCTTATCACACATAATTCTTCTTGACTAACGACATGATGGAGTTAGTCAATTGTAGAGTCTTGTTGCCATAGGTCATCGATCATTAGTTGGGTCAAGACTTCTCTCCATACCTGCTGGGAGTATGGGTATTTGAGGAAAATAGGTTCGTAGGTCTCTTTCCATTCTCAAAAAAGCTGACAACTACTCGACCCTCCTTATTTCAGAACTTCATACGATCCCATGTTAAGAATTTTTTAATAAGAATCAACCACAAAAGAAGTTTTGTCTTGGTGGGGGATTTTACCTTCCAAAGCACTTTCCACTAGCATCCAGGTTCTTCAATATTGGGATTGAGGATGGCCTCATTCATCTTTTTTGGCATAGTAAGAAGCCCTTGTCTTGTTGTAACTCCACATTAGAACATCATAATCATCTGCGAGTCAAATATGGTCCCTTTCCAAAGAATCGACATAAATATCCCACATGATAGTCCAATCGTCTGATAAACCCAAATCGATTGCTCGTTGCCATCCTTGGTGCCATATATTGGTCTCTTACAGTTTTGCTATCGAGTGGAGCATTGATTTTCCCATCTCCTGAAGACAATATATCATATCATCCTCAAGAAAAATCTCTCAACCATAACCCATAATAGCATCTACTCCAATGTGGACTTGATTACCTAATTTGACCTTCCAAGTCAAATAGGTCCCAACCAATGGAAAAGAGGCTAACAGGGCATGCTAATGATTGGAAATATTTACCGTGGATTTCCCGTCGCTTCAAATCCAGTCCATGAGACTAGTTGGTGCAATACTTTTGCATAAGAATTCTCCTCCAAAGGTTTTCTTTAGCCATAATCTTCCAGAGGGATTTTTCCACAAAAGAAAGAACAAACGGGGGATAGTCTTCAATCCCCCTCCCCCTAAGGATTTGGGGAGTGCCAATATTTTCCAGGACACCCAATGGGACCCTTTGAACTCATTGCTTCCTTGCCACAAATAGAAAAAACAAATCCTTTTTGTCTTCTCAAGGAATCCCTTAGGAATGTTAGCTAAGGTTTTCCAAGTGAATCCATGAAGATGGGTGTCTATTTTGGGGGGTCCCGTGAGAAAATAATTCTGAGTTTTTCATGTTTTCCATCTTTGGGTGAATAAAAGTAATATTTTTGTTTAGAATTTCACTTTTCACTAAAAAACAAACTTTTAGATAATTATGTTAGCTTGCTATCCATATTTTTTTCAATTTTTTATATTGAGATTTGATATGTCGATTCGGCAAATGTTTGACAGTGTGTTCTTATAAAATGAAAGGACTACAAAATAGCCATGTTTTGTCGCACACGTAAAATCATTGTTAAACTTGTTTTTTGCAAAAAATAAATATGCTACGACAATCTACACACAATATACTACTGCATGACTATAAGTTTGTAACAAATAGATCTATATACTAATTATTATATTTATTTGAATTCGATCAATAGAGAAACCTTGTCGATTTTCAACATGTTTTTTGTCGCAAAACTTTTCTCTCAATTAAATATAAAACTAAAAATTCTATGAATACCCTTTTGAAGTAGACATGCCAATTAACTGCACCATAGTTTTCTCAATTTTTTTCGTGGTATATTTTTAAAGTTATGGATTTTTCATTTTACCACATTTTGAAAGAGATAAAACCAAACTCGACACTTGTTAAGAAAACAAACAATTACAAATATCAGATCTTACCTATACACAACAAAATCTATATATTCGGAAAGTAGATTCAATAACGAAACTAACGGTATCAAGTCCGATAGTCGCTTTGTAGTGTAAGAGATTCTTTTTACCTTTCGAAAATGGAGAAACCTGAAAATTGTGAGGGAAAATCAAATTTTCAGGTTTCAGAGGTTGTTCGGTCGAATAATTATTCGGCCGAATAACTGTTTTCCATAACGGCGACGTCAATTAAAGCAAAGGTTATTCGGCCAAATAACCAAACGTAAAAAAAAAACTCGTCGACCAAAAAAAAAAAAAAAACTGTTCTTGTCTAAACTTATATAAATAAAACTAAATACTTTAATTAATTTCGCATACTTCTGGTCATAATATTTTTGAAGGGATTTTCTAAGGAGTTTTTTTTGCAAAGGGAGTTTTTTTTATAAGTTATTTTTTTTTTCTTACTTCTTTCTAAGGAATACATTGAAATAATGTTTTTCTAAGGCATTTTTGCAAAATGAGTTTTTATTCCAAGCTTTTTACACTTCTTATTTCTTTGCAATGGGTTTTTTTTCCAAGGATTTTCTAAGGAGCTTTTTTTGCAAAGAGAGTTTTTTTTACGAAGTATTTTTTTTCTTACTTCTTTTTAAGGAATACATTGAAAGAATGTTTTTCTTAGGCATTTTTGCAAAATAAGTTTTTATTCCAAGCATTTTGCACTTCTTATTTCTTTGCGATGGGCTTTTTTTTTCCAAAATGGTGATTTTGAAGAGTTTTTATTCCAAGTTATTTTTTCAAAGGAGTTGTCTTTTTCCTTTTTATTTATTTGAAAATAATTTTTTCAAAGTTTTTTTTTTAGGTATTTTTGTAAAAAACATTTTTTTTACAAAGTATTTTACAAATGGTTTTTTTTTTAAAATGTTTCTTTATAAAGCGTGCATTTACAGAGTTTTTATTCCAAGGCATTTTTGCAAATAAGATTTTATTTCAAGTTATTTTTACAAAGGAGATGTATTTTTCCTTCTTATTTATTTGAAAATGAGTTTTTTCAAAGTCTCCCAAGTTATTTTTGCAAAAAAGTTATTTCGTTGCAAGGGTTTTTACAAAGAAATTTTTTTCTTAGGTATTTTTTCAAATAAGTTTTTATTTTTTATTTTTTTTAGTGGTTTTATAAAGAAGATTTATTTAGAAATTGTTCTTATTTTTTTTTTAATGGGTTTTTTCAAAGGTGATTTATTGTCAAAGAGTTTTTATTTCATTCAAAGAAGGTTCTTTTCAAAGAAAATTTATTTCCAAAGACTTTTTCTTAAAAAGACTCTTACAAGATTTTGATAAGGAGAAGTAAATTTCAGTTCATGTGTTTATAAATTTCGTAACTATTTTTAAATATTCATTATGTTTTTTTACAATAAAATGATGATTCTTTAATTTATCATTTATAGATTAAACAATCATGGGTAGTAAGAGAAACCGTCAAAGAAAATATGATCGTAAACGTGCTGCTGATGATGATAATAGAGAAAAGAAAAAACTTAAATATCATACCAACAAAGCAAGCCTTGCAGAAACACAAGCAACGATTATTGAAGATACAAATACAGTTTTACATGATAATGTTGATGAAATGAAAATTGAAAATAGCGTACAAGAAGACCAAATTGAAGTTGAAAAAACCATTATGGAAGATGTAAATAGTGATTTACATACTAATGTCGATGAAGTTAATATTGAAGATTAAGTTCAAGAACCAGAAATTGGATCAGGTATATATATATCATGTATTTTCCAAATTCATTTTTTATAATGAATTATATTTTTGGATACATGTTTTAACTTAAATTTAACTTGATGTATAGGTACTTTCACCATTGATGATGAAACGTTAGAAAACATTGATTGCAACAAATATGGAAAAAAAATACCCATACATGTTGCACGATATCGGGCTCAAAAAATTTATGACGATGTTTTGAAGAATTATTCAGCAACAGGACGAGCACAAATTTTGAGATGTTTATTAGTGACCAAGAAGTTATAAGATGCTACATCATTATTGGGTATTCACAAGGCGACCAAAGAGTTGAAATTAAAACATAATGTGATAGAAAATATAGGTGATGCAATAAAAAAGTTTGAAAAATCTAGGAAGAAAGACATCAGTGCTGCACGAAGAGCAATTCATACAGCAATTATTTCGACTAGTACTAAACAAAAACGTTTGACAACACAGCTAGCAAAAGCAATTGGAACCTCAAGAAAGACATTATACAAACATAGCAAATTCATAATGCAAATAGATGAAAATGATGAACTTGCTTGCTGGGAAATTATTTGTAGACAACCTTACAAAGATAGAATGGGAACAAGTGTTAAAGATATTGTACGGGAATATTGGTTGACACATGCTTGAGTTTCACCAAATTTAAGAGATGTAATACGACAAAGAGTATCACGATGAGTATATGTAAGCAGTCCAAAACATATAATGGATATGACACAAGTACAATTGTTCAATAAATTCAAGGAAGATCATCGTGGAATTAATGTGTCAATCACTACATTTGTGCAACTAAAACCATGGTATGTTAGACCTATTACTATCCGTGACACATGTTGTTGCCATTATCATGTGCAATTTCAATTATATTACGACACATTTCTTGAATTTGGTAAAATGTTTTGGACAAATTCACCACCTCCGCCTATAATACGTGAATTCATATCTCAAACCCTATGTGAGAGAAATCACAATGAAGTATTTTATAATAAGAAATGTGTCAATGGAAAACATTGTAATCGTTGTGGAAATTTGGTTTTATTCCACAATAAATATCCTATCGATACTGATCACTCGCTGTCAAATGTCACCGTTGATTGAAGAAGATATGAATACATTACAAGTACTAGTGATGTACATTCCAAAAGGATTGATTTGCGAAAATATAAAATAGGTGTGACAGATTTTCTCAAGAAATTCGAAAGTGAAATTTATAAATACACCAAGCATTCACATAGAGCACGATGGAAAGACCTTCAATTCAAACAGTCTCGTGAAATTTTTCCACCAGGAACAATTTTGTCAGTGGTTGATTTTGCAGAAAATTACACATTTGCTGCACAAAAAGAGATACAGAGTGAATACTATCATTCTAACCAAGTTTCAATATTTGTCCATGTTTTATATAGACATTCTCAACAAGATGTTGATGGCATTGAAAGTACGTGTGACAATCGAGATGTGATTAAAGAATATCACTTTTATATCAGCGACGATCGTACACACGATACACATTTTGTTCAGCATTGTATTGAAAGTATTTTCTACAATTCACTAAAGGGACGTAACATTAAATTCAATGAACATTGGATATGGTCGGATGGATGTGTCAGACAATTTAAATCTCCGCGATCATTTTATTGGTTATGTTGACTTCATAAAGCATTAAACATTAAACATCGCTGGTATTTCTTTGAAACTGGTCATGGAAAAGGTGAACATGATGGTGCAGGAGCATGCGTAAAAAGAGCACTTCGAAGATGGCAAATGAACCATAGTTCTGCACGATTCCATTCAGCTGCAGAGGTTGTCCAATGGTGTAAATCACATCTAAACCATGACTATAATCAACAATCAAAAGATGTGCGCAGGTATGTACACACAAATGTTTTAATTTATATTTTATTGTCAGTTTAAAAAAAAAGTATGTACCTAACATCAAAATTTGTCATTTATGTACTAGATTTTTTTGGCTTGTTGGGGTCCAAGATATAAATAGATCAATACCATACGACGTTAGCACCATACATGGAACTAGAGATTTTCACTCTATTCAAACAAAAGCCTTCCAAAACGTTTATGCATTTGACATTGGAAAGCAATCATGCTTTTGTCATATTTGCACTGAAAATATTGAATCTACAAAAGTTTGTGAAAACATAACGAACAACTACGTAAAACATTGGAAACACACAAAGATTAATCCTAAAGAAAAAATGCCACTAGCAAGCATAGAAGAATTAGAATCAGAGGAAATAGCAATATCATCTGATGGCAATAGAATTTTAGATCTCGTTAGAGAAGGTAATGATCAAATACCACTGTTTTGTCGATTGTTCATTCTTGTCCATCACCTTATACACATGTATATTAGTCAATTTAATTGAATTAAAAATCCTAACGTCAATTGTAATTTGCACAGGAGATGTTTTTACTGTGATTGCACCTGTAGACAACAACGAAAATGTGAAGTATTATTTGATGCGATGCACTGAAGGAAAAATGAAGTTATTGGAAGACTGCAATGACAACAGATATACATACGAGAGAGGATCCATCATTTTAAAGGGCTTTTTCAGCGGACCCATATGACTCAAAATTATGTCTACTTTAAGGATTATGAACCTGATGTTATATGTTGTTAATATAGTCATTTAGTATGTGCATCTTGAATCAAATTGGTTCAAGTTCCATCGAAAAAACAATAAAAAAATAAAAAATGGAAACTGTCCAAATATGACCATGAACGGATAATTGAGGACGACCTTCCATTGCGATGTTTTTAAATCTATATAAACAATTAATAGATCAATGGTTTTGTCCATGTCATTGTCAAATTTTGTGTACAATATATTTTTTTCTTTATATGTCTATGATCTTGAAAGGAACTGGAGTATAATAGTTTAAATGATCATATTCTAGTATGCTGAAATTTGAATTCAAAAATTATTTGGTAATGAAAACCTCATTGTGTAAAATTTTTGTCTTAATTCTGTATAAAATACTTTATTCGAGTCCCCATATGTCTATTAGACCACTTAAGGGATGAGATAATGGATCTGTGGCTGTTGCCACCCTCCGTCCCGAATCTTTAATTTAAAATATCGTTTGTGTAAGTTCACATAACTGAAATCATGGCAAATGGAGACAACGATCATTTGATTTTTAATCACAAGAAAAGATTCCAGAATTGTGAAGCTTTTGCTAAATTAGAGGAATGATTATTTACAACAAATCGATGAAAATTCATCAAATTGTTGTCTAAAATCATTGCTCTAATTTAGCACAAGTTTCACAATCCTGTAATCTTCGCTTATGATTAAAAAACAAAAAATCGTTATCCCCATTTGCCATGATTTCAGCCGCATCAAATGTACTTGAACATTGAAAATAAGAATTATTAACTAAAAATTCATATCAAAATTTGAACCTAATATTCATTTTTCAACTTCCTAACATTCATATTTCAATCAAAACTTCCTAACAAATTCTTGAATTTTGATTTCAGGTAACATTCATTTTTAAACTTCCTAACATTCATATTTCTATCAAAACTTCCTGACATTCATAAACTTCCTAACATTCATAAATAACAATCTTGTTCTTAACATTCAATCTTAACATTCATTCATTCATTGCACCTTATCATAAATTTCTTAGCATCCATTCTTACCATCACATTCATTTTTAACATTCCTATCAAAATTTAAACCTAACAGATTTCAATCAAAACTTCCTAACATTCCTAAAATTTGAACTTAACATGTTCATTTTTAAGCTTCGTAGTTCATCCATATTTCTATCAAAACTTTTAACATTCATAAACTTCCTAACATTCAAAAATAACATTCATGTTCTTAACATTCATTTTTAAACTTCCTAGTTCATCCATATTTCCATCAAAACTTCTAATATTCCTAACATTTCTAAGCTTCCTAGTTCATCCATATTTTTATTAAAACTTCTAACATTCATAAACTTCCTAACATTCAAAGATAACATTCATGTTCTTAACAAATTCATTTTTAAACTTCCTAGTTCATCCATATTTCCATCAAAACTTCTAACATTCATAAACTTCCTAACATTCAAAGATAACATTCATGTTCTTAACAAATTCATTTTTAAACTTCCTAGTTTATCCATATTTCTATCAAAACTTCTAACATTCCTAAACTTCCTAACATTCCTAAAATTTGAACTTAACATGTTCACTTTTAAGCTTCCTAGTTCATCCATATTTCTATTAAAACTTCTAACATTCCTAAACTTCCTAACATTCAAAGATAACATTCATTTTTAAACTTCCTAGTTCATCCATATTTCCATCAAAACTTCTAATATTCCTAAACTTTCTAACATTCAAAGATAACATTCATGTTCTTAATATATTCAATCTTAACATTCATTCATATTTCAATCAAAACTTCCTCATTCATGAACTTTAAACCTATGTTCATCCATTTATAAACTTCCTTTAACATTCATAAATTTCATAATATTCAAAAATATCATGTTCTTAACATTCTTGATCTTAACATTCATTCTTACATATTCATTCATTCATTTAAACATGCAAATACATATTATAAACCTTAAAATCACACCAAATATGCTAAATAAACAAAAATAAGTAGATCATTTAAAGCAAGTTCACAAAATATGTAAGTTCAAAAGATATGTATATAATCCTCAAAAAAAGTTCATGAACATGTGAGTTCAATGTATATATATGTATCTAGTCCAAAAATAAATCTCTTCAACATGTCCAAAACAAATCTTTGCAACTATGCATATAAAAAAAAGTGTCCACCATGCTATAAAAAGAAAATGTCCACCATGCTATCCTCCACTAGGGCTTCCCTTTGGACTCAACCCACCCTGCAACATGTATAAAAACAGATTATGAATATCATTTAAATTATTTAAACTAAATTCAGAAAATTAAAATATTAAATTTATATATCAAAAAATAATTCAATTATTAACAAAATTACATCAAATTCTTCAAATACTTGTCCACCACCATCCTCTAAAGGAGTTTTCTCTTTGCCTCCAAAAGATTTAAGAGACCCAAGCTGCAACATGTATAAAATCAATTTATGAATTTCATAAATTACTTGAACAAATTTTAACTAAATCCATAAAAATTAAAATATTAAACTTATATCAAAGATCAATTCATATGTGAACAAAATTACCTCCGTGTCAATATCTGCTACATGAAGCAAAGAACCTATCTCTCCACCTTAAAATTTAAATTGTGTTAATAAATAAAACATAATGCAAACCAAAAAAATTACTGTGCCAATTAACTTAAAACTAAAACAAAAAGATTAAAAAAATATTAGCTCATAATAGATGATAAATCATTTATAAAGTTCATATCTAAAGAAACCTACATGGACAAGTCAAATTAACAATAAGATGCATAGTTAAATTAAAATTTAAAATATATATATAGATATATATATATATATATATCAAATTCAAACATAATTACAAATATGTAAATAATAAATATACCTATCGAATATCCTCTATATTTTCACTAGTGGAAACATGGAAAGAATGTTCATTCATCATTCTTGAAAACTGCAACCAATAAACATTTACATAACATGTACCTATTACTTTACATCAAAAAACATAATTTATCATTTATATAATGTGACAAAAAATTCAATTCAAAATGAATAAAAGATTAAATTAAGATCAAGTCATATCATAATCAACAAACCTCTCTCAAACTCGATGTGTCATTGGATATAACATTTTCCGCTAGATCGCGACAAACCTTAGCATACGCCCCGAGATCTTCAATGCTCATTCCATCTATATCATCATTAGTTTTGTAAACAAACTTTTGACAAATAGAAGAACGAGCCCTTTCTCGAACCAATCCCACATCTACTCCAACTAATGCTGACGATAAACCATCACCAACAAAATTCCTTGCAGTTGTCCCAAGTTGAGATGTGGGCTCTATCTCTGATCTTAATGCCACCAACCTGGGTGGGTGAGATATCTGGGGTGGAGGTCGAAGAGTTGTAGGGTCTCTAAGAGCACCTTTTCGATTATATATTCGACCATTTCCAACTCCATAAAATTTTGAATGAACATCAGTATAGTCTGGCTTCATATTTAAGAAAAACTCAACATAAAAAAATCTAGCAAAATATTGAGAAACCTCATCGTTCCATGGAAACCGACCATAGGCTGCGAGAAACCGATCATAGAGTAGATGTGCAAGATCAAGATGTTTGAAATATTGCACTTTCAACATTTCTTGCTTTAGACCTTCTTTGAAGTTAAACACTGATTTGGCATGTTCTTTCGTCACTCTCTCCTTCACAACAACCCACTTGTCTGGACCCATCACTTGTTCCCTTCGTCTTCGCATCAAATCAACTGTAATGTCCCCATTTTGACCCCCTTTGTATTAAATCGTAAATGATGTAAATATTGTAATTTGATCATGGTGAGGAGCTCAAGGCCAAGGCCCCACCATTGATTTAGCATTTTATGTATCGGCAATTAAAAATAGATGCCTATGGTTCTTGTGCGAGATGGACACAATGTAAGTAAGACATCATGTAAATACGAATTTTAATAGAAAAAGACCCACAACTGGCTATGCTATGCAACAAAGAGATGGGGCATGATTCTACAAGGAATAGGGAGGGGAAATAACGAAACCCTTGAGCCACTAGGGTCAGTCCATGTGTCAATAAAAAAAAACCCATGAACTCTTAACTATCCATTTTGTCTCATGCACCCAATCATTTAATTCTTCCAAAGATTGGTTGGGGCAGTTAATGTCTTGGGATTGGAGAAGTATGGCAGTCAGATTTCGTGCATGGGCAAGCCATCAACCTGAAAATCGTATTTTTGGCTTGCTGGGCAAGAAAACCCCCACGAAATGCTGCCTAAGGCAATTCCTCATCCATTACGTTCTTCCTCTCACGCAGACTGAGCTCACTGGAATTTATCCTCACTTTTTTCACCATAACCCTGCGTTTTTCCATGCCCAGGAACTCGTTTTTGGTATTGTGCAACAGCTGGGGACGAGGGACGCGAATTGGGACTGAGGGAGAGGTCATTTTTGCCCCTGGGGCATTTTTCTGGAATGGGTTTTGCTCTCCCAGTTGAATTTCCCAAGTGCCAATACGTTTTGAGTCTACCCACGTTTTTTCTGAAGCTTAGGAAACCCCATCTCATGCATCCCACTGTTGAAACGTTTTCTCATGCTCAGCAAGTGTAGTTTGCTGTTATGTGCATCCTTGTTTTGATGTGAACCTGTGAGAAAGAAACTGGAGTGGTAGTGGATAGAATTGGCTTGATAAACCTAGTGTAGGGAGTAACCTCTCAAGAAGATCAAGAGGGCTGGATACTTTTCTATGCACACCCTGAGAGCACTAGAACACAAGGTATGGATTGAGGGACTGTGTGGCAGTGAAGAGAATACTTCCTTGTGTTGGGTGTGTAGGCATTGTGAGTGCCAAGCTGAGTAGATCTGGGAGGGGTACCCATAGCTCTGTGGTTGAGCTCACTAGCTTAGCAATTCTTCCTTCCCATTTCCTAGCAGCCTGATAAACCTAATTGCAGATTGGCTTGGCTCATCTTGGTGTATGCTTGGCTATGTGTGAGTTTGCTGTTCCATGGTTCCTTGTAGTAATCATGCCCAGCTCGGGGGTGGCAGTTGTATCAAGAGGTTGATAAGCACAACTGGCCTATGGTTGGGTGGAACGTTGCAGTTGCATAGCCAGTTGCTTGGGACTACCTTATTGAGATAAGTATTCTCTTGTGTTAAATTTGCAATTATCATTTGACGAATATTATGAATGTATGTGGATGTGTTAAATGAATTTACTTCCGCTGTGTTTTTAAAAGTTTATGCATTTCCATATGATCTTTTATAATTCTGCAAAGGTCTTTATTTAAGGGCTGTCACAGAAATCTTGAATGTATGTTAGATATCAAGAGGATTTATTCAAGATCCGTTGTGTTTCTATAGCATGCACGTATACATGTCTTTGTATCAATAAGTTTAATTAATGGATATGGGGCTAATTGCCCGGATTGAGCACCACGTCCTCTCTATCCTGCTGGTATGGTAGGAGGGGACATTACATCAACAAAAAAATTTGTAGTTGGTTCGAGATTCTCATATGCCTGAATGAATTTTTGCAGTGATCCAAAAACAATCTCCAAACTTTGTTTACTCTCTGGAGGGAGATCCATAGTAGACAAATTATTTTCCAACTTGCCGTAGTTGGATCTACATCTTCCAAGAGTCATTTGATGATCACCACTTTCCCATGGAAGCTTCCGAGGTAGATCAGATGGATATGTTGTAATGGGTGTACAACCCTCAGTTAATTCAACATATTACGTCTTGGATGGACCATCATCACCTTGTGTAGAATGATGAGCCTCTTGAGAACCTTGCTCTGCACCCTCATCCGTCTCCCTTGCTTGCTCTGTCTTCCTCCCTATAGAATTACAAGCATCTTCTGAACCATGCTCTGCTTCAAATAAAAACAAAGTTTTGTTTAAACACAAGTACAATTTTTGCGTACACAAAAAAACAATTTGTATGTACACATTAAAAGATCAATATTCATATACCAACGGAGGGTCGAGATCGGCGTTCTCCCACAGAAGATACAGGGGAATCATTTGTAACCCTTTCGCCTTGTCGATGATCAAGTGAATGTGAACTATACAATAAACTAGAATCCCGAGGGGAAGTTGACAACCTCCGATTATCACTTGTAACACCAACCCCAAAAGACTGTGAAGACCTCCTACGCTTTCACCTCAAAGACTCATCTCTTTCCATTTGATATAATGTCTACACTTGCACAAATATCAACTGATTACATATTCAAATTCTACATGTTAATTCTACAAATTCTAAAACCTAGCTGCTAAAGAGACTAAGTTATTTAATAAGGATCTAGATTTATCTAATATCATCTAATAGTTCTTAAAAAGAGTATAGCTAATATTGTTGGATGTGTGAAGAATTAATGTACCAATTTTCTAAGTGTTTTTGATGTTTAAAATGAATGGAACCAATATAATTAAATACTAAGTGAAAGGTTCATTTCTTTATGTCAAAGAATGAGTTCATGAACCTATTAACTTTTAATTTAAATCTTAAATTAATAACTTAATTGATATTTTAATACTTTAAACATAAATTATATCTACAAATATTTTCATTATTCCATAGAATAAAAAAAATTGACAATTCATTGTATTATGTTTCGAGTTTGACATGTTTCCCAAATTTGCCATGTTCCACAATGGTCTTGAGTTTCAATTTGATAACGGTAACGATTCTTGGTATTATGTTCTCCAAGTTTGCCATGTTGCAACCAAAGAAAAACATAATACCAAGAATGGCCACCTTTACAAGGCTAAAACTCAAGACCATTGTGGCATAATATCATCTAATAGTTTTTAAAATGACTATGACTATTATTGTTCAGATGTATAAGGAATTACTGTACCAATCTTCTAAGTGTTTTTGATGTTTAAAATGAATAGAGCAAATATAGTTAAATACTAAGTTTAGTGTTACATCTAGATAGTATTTCTAGAAATTCTAAAACCTGGCTGCTAAAGAAACTAAGTTAAATGTAATAAAGACCTAAATATAACTAATATCATCTAGTAATTCTCAAAATGACTATAACTAATAAGGAATTAATGTGTCAATCTTCTAAGTGTTTTTTATATTTAAAATGAATAGAACCACTATAGTTAAATACAAAATGAAGAGTTACTTTTCTTTATGTCAAAGAATGAGTTCATGAACATGTTAACTTTTAATTAAAATCTTAAATTACTTACTTAGTTGCTATTTTAATAATATTTAAACATAAATTATATCTACAAGTACTTTCATTATTCCATACAATCTTAAAATATTAACAATGCATGGTATTATTTTTCACGAGTTTGGCTATGTTTCATAAATTTGCCATGCTGCAAAATGGTATTCAGTTTCATACATAATAGAATTGACTTTTGTTCTTTCATAGTACATCTAAATTAAAGTTTATTCATGTCTATAGTTTAGTTGTGCCTAAAATCAATTTTAAAGTTTTGCTGTATCCAAAGTAGAGTTTAATTGTTTAAAGTTTTGTTGTATCTATAGCTATGCATTAACACAGTTTGTAATAGAACTAATATATTGATCTCTGAACTCTGTCAACGTAGACAGAGTTTATGAACTCTGTCCATGTCCATGTTGATAGAGTTCATCCAATAAGACAAGCCTATATATAAAAGGGATATATCATTTGCAAATACAATTACAGTCCTACTTTTATTTTCATTTCTAAACACATAAGCAATATCAATAATTTAACAAAAGCAACTAACTAAACACTGCATATATTTCTCTTTTTATATTTAAATTTAAATCATTTTCAACATACGATTTGGCCAGAGTTCATGAAATCTGCCCAATTGGACAGAGTTCATGAACTCTGCCCAACTGGACAGAGTTCATGAACTCTGCCAAATTGGACATAGTTCATGTTAAACCTCTTAATACTAATCCACACTATCTGTGAGTAATAAGTATCATTACTTATGCTAGTTCATGAACTCTACCCAATTGGACAGAGTTCATGGACTCTGCCAAATTGGACAAAGTTCATGCACTCTGCCCAATTGGACAGAGTTCATGAACTCTATCCATTTGGGCAGAGTTTATTTACAGGGGCAAATTCAAAACTTTTCAAACTGATACTTAATTCTTAAATTAAAAAAACAAATTTCGACTTACCTATTTAGACCCAGCCGAAACGAAAGCAGGCAAATTTAGATCCGGCCGAAGAGAGCCCAAGAGGAATTGGACACAGCCGAAACGAAACGAGCCAAGCAGCCAAGAAAAACAGAACCTGCAATAACAATTAGAAATTAATATAAGAAATTAAAAAAAAATAAACACATAAATAAGCAAAAAGACTTACCTCTACATAGCCTCGCGTTGACAGGTCCACAGCTACAGCACCCCGCTGTTATGCAAACGTCCCCAGGAGAACACTCCACTGCCAAAGCTCCACCAACATAAGTGCAACCACATGCTAAACCTACAGATTTCTAGACGCAGACTCCACCAAAAAGAATCCAGACGTCCAAACAGGATTATGAACCAACGACAGAGGCAGAAACTGGCGGACGAACGGATGGGAGAAGCAGAAGGTGGCGGACGAGCAGATGGGAGAGGCAGAAGCTGGCGGTCGAACACTCCAACAACAAAATTCGAAACGTCCAACCGAGCAACGACCAACCGACGAGCAAATCGTGACGCACAGGGTGGCGGAGAAGTGACACGCAGTAGCGGGGAAGCGGGTGGCGGAGTTCAACGACAGCCACCTAGACGGACGAGTGGGTGGATGGGAAACAGACGAGATGGGTGACGTAGAGGCGGGACCAGCAACAGCTCCGGAAGGGGTCAACGAACTCCGCCACCCGCTTCCCCGCCCAAACAATTGTTCGTCCGAATAATTATTCCGCCGAACAATTGCACAACGCCGTGCGTTTTCTCCGTCCGGCTAAACCCTCGCACACACATCGAAGCCACCATTAGGTCTAACGGTGGCCCGTTAATTGTTATTCGGCCAAATAAAGTATAAGTTATTCGATTGAATAACTTCATTTATTCGGTCGAATAAATAAATTATTCGGCCGAATAATTAAATTTATTCGGTCGAATAACTTCCGCTATGGTTCTTCGGCGCCCGATCCTCACCAAAGTGTAACCCACCTTCGTGTTTCCACCCATTGGGATTGCTTCCAACACAAATTTAACCATAACAAGTCAACCCTTGTGAGACATCCATTTGTTACTGTTAGGATATTCCTATACTCCATCCTAGTCCCACCAGTATTTTGATCATTTACATTTTTAGTCATGCATGCACTTTTAGGGTTTGCATGCATTCTAGGGTTTGCATGCATTTTGCATGCATCCCAGTCATCAGTCCAGCACCTAGCCCTCAGTTAGCAAGCCCCCAGGAGCTTCTCACTATTCAGTTTTATCCCTCCAGTTGCTTAATGCGCCCTTCTTCCTTGATTTTAGGAAGCAACTCACCCTTCTTCACCTACCAGTCCAGTTGTCACTCAGTTACAGTCAGTTACAGTCAGTTACACTTAGTTACACTCAGTTACACCTACCAGACTTAGTTTGACTGATGGTTGATAGTTACTTGAGCATTGATGACTCCACTGATGATGATGACGACTTCCAGTTGTGCTCCAATGATCATGAGGACACCTAGTTGTGCTCCGATGACACTCTATTGATCTTATGATCACTCTGAGAGGCTAATTCGAATTGCCACCTTAGGCATTCGAATCCTCTCTACCATTGTACTATTTATTTGTCCATATTGTGATTAATTAATTAGTGTGTGTGATGTGTTATTGCTTCTATCTGAGTTCTACTGTACCATATTATTTGGTTGCTCATTATACTGTATTGTTCACTCTTCTTCTATTTTCCTGCTTAATCATAATTACTCTTGTGAGGTACACATCATCTCTTAGATCTGCTGTGAGGATTTTCACATGGTATCAGAGCATGTTGAGAGTATTGTTTATCTCCATTCTTGAGAGTTTTTTTTGCAGGTTATTACTAAGATTTCGAGTGCAGCAGTTGCAACAGTTTCTGCATTTTTGCAGCAGTAGCAGTTGCAGTTATTCTATATTGTTTTTGCAGGTATTCTACAGCTTCAATGTATGATTTAGAAGGAATCCCTCCTTTTTCTCTATTCAACTATGATGAATGGAAACCGAATATGATAGCATATTTAAAGAGCCATGATCTCTTTGATTGTTATTTTGAAAGAGAGTTTGAATCCTCTGAAGAGAAGATTGACTGATTGAATAAAGGTGACATGCACCTTGGAAGTATGATGCTTACTATGCCTAAGTACATATTGTACCCTTTCATTATTGATATTGAAACTCCAAAAGAGCTATGGGCTCACTTGGATGAAAGATTCGGCAAACAGAATGAAGGATTTGGTCCAAATCCATTCGAAAGCAAGCAAAGTGATGCATTCGCTCCTCTTGATGGTCTCTCAGATCATGAACCAGTATCATCTCATATTGAAGTTGTTGACAAAGAACTTGTAGATTCTCCACTCATGCTCAAACCTTCTTCTCTTTCTATTCCAGCTCACACTCTAGATATTGCAGAAGGTCCTAAATCCTCTCTTGCACCAGAGTCTGTTGGTTTGCATCATGATCACATGATTATTTCAGAGGTCAAAACAGCTTTTGAAGGTAATGCATTTGCTTCTCTCCAGCTATCTCCTCTTTTATACTACTATATGATCATAATTCCATGCTTTCAGAAGATCATTGAAGAATATGGCCATTGCCATTTGCTTTGGATAATTTCTCATGCATCTACTGGTTTTGATCTCACCTCTCATGGTTCAAAGGAGATCTCAAGAAACCATGATTCAAGTCTTGTATCTAAATTGGGTTCTAAGCAATTACTGCTTGGGGTAATTTCTTATGTATATGATAGTTTTGATCTCACCCCTGCTGGTTCAAAGGAGATCTCAAAAAACTGTTTTTTAAGTCTTAAATCTGATTTTGATTTCAAGAAAACATGTAATAGTTATTTTTGGCATAATCTCACCCATGGTGGTTCGAAGGAGAAGACAAAAGACTATATGCACTTTCACAGATTTGATCCTACCTCAGCTGATTCGAATCACAGGTTCAAGGATCATTCTCATACTGTTGGATTTGTTCTCATCACATTCGATCTGAAGAGCAAGTACAAGCACATGCTTTTTGAGCATGATCCACTTCTTCCCAAGAAGAAGATACCTCCAGACATATGACCAAGCATCACACCTGCTTGAGTTTGGAGCATTTATTTTTATGTGTGCCTTATAGTCTATTTTTTGAGGAGGGGGTATGTTTCCCATGAAATTTTCCCACTTCCTTGGTTTATTGACTATTATTATTCATTGTATTGGGTGACGTTTGGTCTTAGTTACCAGGGCCCAGGATGGATTAAGGGGGGGTGTTAGGATATTCCTATACTCCATCCTAGTCCCACCAGTATTTTGATCATTTACATTTTTAGTCATGCATGCACTTTTAGGGTTTGCATGCATTCTAGGGTTTGCATGCATCCTAGTCATCAGTCCAACACCTAGCCCTTAGTTAGCCAGCCCCCAGGAGCTTCTCACTATTCATTTTTAGCCCTCAAGTTGCTTAATGCGCCCTTCTTCCTTGATTTTAGGAAGCAACTCGCCCTTCTTCACCTACCAGTCTAGTTGTCACTCAATTACACTCAGTTACACTTAGTTACAGTCAGTTACAGTCAGTTACACCTACCAGACTCAATTTGAATGATGGTTGACAGTTACTTGAGCATTGATGACTCCACTGATGATGATGAAGACTTCCAGTTGTGCTTCGATGATCATGAGGACACCTAGTTGTGCTCCGATGACACTCTGTTGATCTTATGATCACTCTGAGAGGCTAATTCGAATTGCCACCTTAGGCATTCGAATCCTCTCTACCATTGTACTATTTATTTGTCCATATTGTGATTAATTAATTAGTGTGTGTGAAGTGTTATTGCTTCTATCTGAGTTCTACTGTACCATATTATTTGGTTGCTCATTATACTGTATTGTTCACTCTTCTTCTATTTTCCTGCTTAATCATAATTACTCTTGTGAGGTACACATCATCTCTTAGATCTGCTGTGAGGATTTTCACAGTTACACCATATTAATTTTCTTCTCCATTTTATAAATCGACAAGTTCCAATAAGCTTTGCCATAGTTGTTAGGTTTCAAATTGTAATCCATATATTTGATCCCTAAAGATGGATCTCAAATCTAAAAGTTCAAGATTTCAACCAGGGAGGTTAAAATTTCACCATCCATACCAAAAGGAAACCTAGCTAATTTACTATAATTGATATCCATACATGTAGTTGCTTTATACACCTGAATGATATCCCTAAAAACTAATAACTGTGTTTCAAAGCCAAAACAGAAAAAGAGCACATCATCTACAAACAACAAGTGAGTTAAAGTCTCACTTCCTCCCATCTTAATACCCCCAATATTGCAGTTCCTTTTGGCGGCAAGTAGATATCTGCTTAAGCCTTTAGCCACAAGCATGAAGAGATAAGGGGATGGGGGACATCCTTGTCTTAGTTCTTTACATGGTTTAAACAATTTCAAAGTAGACCCGTCAATAAGAACTACAAAAGAGGTTGTAGTGACACAAGCCTTTATCCATTTGACAAAGGGAAAAGATAACCCTATGTGAATGAGTAGTAATCAAAGGTAGAGCCATGAAAATTTATCAAGTTTGGGCACTATTGCAGATGTACGAGAGAGCTTTATCGAATATATTCCCTCCTTAGAAGTGCCCATATCCTCATGAACCTATCTTCCATCAAGAAACCCAAACTGTTCAACATATATGAAGGATGATAAGAGGGGCTCGAGTCAAACAACAATAATCTTCAAAACATCTTTGTAGAGACTATTTAATAGATATATTGGCCTGGAATTATCAAAAGAATTAGGACACTCCCTCTTTAGTATTAGTGAAATGAAGGTAGGTTCCATGCTTAGCTGTACCTTTCCAGATAACCTTGTTTCTTCCACAACTCTCAACATATTGTCATCAAGAATGTAAAAAAAGTCCAAATAAAACTCAACCAACCACCCATTCAAGCTTGTACTCCTGTCCTTTTAGAAAGTAGTCAAGATGTGATATAGTTCCTCTTGTGAAATAGCCCCAACGATATGCTCATCCTCCTACTCATTGAACAACCTTGGGGAGAATGCTAGAACATTAAGGATCTCAACAATATTTTCCTCAAGTAGTTCCTAAAAATCCTCTTAAAATTTTGAACACCCAAATCTGCCAAGTCCTCAAATTTACTAATCCGAGTGCCATACGGAGAAACCATCTCCCATATTGTGTTCACCTTCTTTCCGTGATTGGTGAAATTGTGAAGAAAGTTAGTGTTTTTATCTCTAGCTTCTAACCATACTGATTTGCTCTTAATATGGCAGTCTCTTTCTCTGTCCAAAAGTAGATTGGATTTCCTAGACTCTAATTCTGTAAGATTGGCAACATCCCCATCATTAAATAATCTTTGATCAAGCACATGAAGCTAATCCCAAATTGTTTTCTCGATCTCAAGTAGTTTAGAGTCCCTTGATTTGAGTCTATCTTTGGCCCACATTGTTTCCTTCACTTTCACCTGCTTTAAAGAGTTAATAAATTGTTCACTCTTTGAATATTCAAGTGCATAATTATAATTATGATAAGTATCTTTACCAAAGAGGTAATTTCCTCCTCGGAAGACCAAGAAGGATTGTACTTGAATGGGGCATCAAGTTAGAGAATGAAAATTCCAACCAAATAGGGAAATGGTCAGAAGTTTTAGTTGAGCCGATCTAATATCTGGACTTCTCGATAAATTGTAGAAGCTCCTCTTGAATGAGAAACCTATCAATCCATTTTGTCACAAAAACATCGAATGCTCTGTTATTTACCCATGGAGGACCCATTTTCATAGGATTGATATCAACCCAACTTGCTTCCTCGAAGTGAACACCAAAAAAATCCACAAGAAAATTTGGTCTCGAGGATAAATCCAAAAGCTCCCCGTGGCTTAAGGTAACATTCAAGTCTCCCTCAATCGTCGAGTGATTGGTATTTATACATCAAGCCTTGAAAATGTTTTCCCAAGAGGCGAGTCACTCTAAATAGGGGTCATATAAGCTCAATAGTGAAAGGGTGATACTAAGGCTCTTGCAGTACACCTCTATGAAAATCCCTGGTGCTATAGAGAAGGAGTCAATAAGAGAGACATTTACATTCCAACCAGTAAGCAAACTCCTAAAAATACCATTTGAGTCAACTGACAGAAAATCCCATCCTTTGAGAATTTTTCTTAGTTCTGGAACCAAAGAAGAACCTTTGATGATAGTCTCCTATATCATAATTATCTCTGGTCCCTTAACTCAATCTCAATTAGATGCTTTAGGGACAATTTTTTACCATATCCCCCTAGGCATCTAATGTCAAGGGAAGGGATTTTCATGTTGAACCCTTCAAAGGGGTCATACCTACTCTAAGAAACCTAGTTATTTGTTTTTGTTTACTTTGATTTATCTCCCTAACCGCTTAATGTCACGTCGTCGCTCATCAATCCGACCAACATAGGGAACATGAACGACTTATGGGGGTTCTAAATTTTTCCCTCATGGCCATATTACGAAATTCAAAAACATTCAAATGTGTGTGAAGATGCATATTAAACATACACAATAGAAAATAAATTGATTACGCACACACATCATGCAAATACCAACATATTCATCACATGCATAATAATAATAATTCATGTACATTCAACGCAAGAATATATTTACAAGTAAACACTTATCTTTTGGTTAAATTTGTCCAAGCAACTAGCTATGGAAGAGCAACGCTCCACCTAGCCATAAGCACTAAGTCCAACGCTTTATCTCTCTGCTGAGAGGCCACCCCCGAGCTGGGATATGTATCCACTAGGGATGAACTACATAGGCTCACTCACAGCCATAGGAATGCACACTCATGCTTAGACAACGAACAGATGGGTTTATTAAGCATACAGACAGATGAGGGATGTGAATTCTAAGCCAATAATCTCAACCACAGAACTACATGCATATCAATTCGTCTCAGCTAGCCTTGGCACCCACAATACCTACCACACCCAACACAAGGAAGGTCCCCTTCTCTGCTACACAGTCCCTCAAGTGTCCCTTCCCTCCAGTGCTATTCAGGGTGGGCATAGAAAGGTTCAAGATGCTAAACCTTCAGAGATTTTTGCCTACACTGGGGTTATCAAGCAATTCCATCCTCTAATCCATCTCAGACTTTAATTGTCTCTTTGATTCTCAAATTCCTGGCAACATAATTTGCAGCCACGAAATTTGATTTCTAGGCTCCCAAATTTGGGTTCTCCCATAGATTTTTGAGCTTCTAACACTCTCAAATTCGCCCCGGGGTTCAGGTCTATGGATCCCCCACCAGATTTCACAATCCACACAATTTTCTGGGTGTTTTTAACATTCTAAAACATGGCTATTTCTCCAGTTACGATTTCTGCTATTTTTCTTGTTGGGAATGCATAACTTGCTGAGAATTGGTGTCTAGTTGCAAAAAAATGGAATGGGGATGAAAATAAATGAATCCCCATGAGGAAAATTGAATTCTTGGTACCAAAAACTGAGCCCATACTCAACCATACGAATTTATGGGTTGTTCCCATGCTCCATTAAATTAATGAGCTATTTCTTAGCTGCCTTCTTACAATAGAAATAAAGACCAGTAGGGAAGACCACTTGGGTAGTTGCTTACCATTTATGGCACAGGGATTCTCAATATGACACCTAGAAACAAAGGATTTGATCCGTCAACCCCTCTCCTCTCCCTAGTGGATAAACACAACCCACTCATTTTTGTTGCTTCCATAGCCAGCTCTTGGATTTTAATTTGTATTATAAATATTTACATTGCTTTTACATTTTTACATAGCTGACTAGCTCAGGCCAAAAAATATAATATACTTGATTTTATAATCCAAGCATTCACTAGCAGGGCCTTGGCCTTGAACTCCACGCTAGGAATCATATACCACATATTTACAATATTTACATATCAAGCCAATATAATCTAGGGATCAAAATGGGGGTATTACACTTAAGCTTGTGCAACCTTGAAGGCAGATAGATGCATGATAGCCTTTGAGAAGACTTTGTTAAGGGAATTAAAACCCAACCCTCCAACATCCTCCTTATCAAGTGCAAGTTATTTTTTAGGGAATAGCTGGTAGTGACCCCCTCCCCTCATACCACCTTTGACAGAGCCTTTACCCTTACTGTTTATGGATAATCTACTCGAGCAGACGCAAGCATGATGTCCCTAGTCCAGGTGGATCTAGAACAAATGAATACAGAATATAGATCAACTTTCCTAGATCAATAAGATATTAAAGTAGATAGATTCCTTGTCTTCAGATTCACGAATCCTTCTCCTCTTTGTTGCTCCAAGCTCCGTGATCTTCAGATTTAGAGCTGCAAAACCCTATCAAGCATATAGAGACAAACAAATAGTAAAAGCACATCTACACACTAACTTATCTAAGCTAATAGTTAAGGAAGAAAGCTCTAAATATCATTAACACAAGGACATTCATGGAAAGAGATTATATTACTGTAAATAAATGGGAAATACATAGAAGAATGATGATTACAACCCAAGCCTTAACGTTGTAACCTTACTCCAACAGTCCAAGCCAAGCCTCCAAAGGGTGTGTGTGCCTCCCAAGAGATGAATAGGGATCACCTAGGGTAATTCCAACAGCATGTAAGTGCTATAGTCCTTCCTCCCTTCCCAATGGAGAGAGGCTTCATATTTATACAACCAAAAGGATAGAGTAGGTTGAATATTAAGGGGAGAAGACTAAGGGATCCTCCCATTAGGTTAGGGGATCGAATACCAACCCTCCTAGAAACTAGGGATAGACTCTCCACCTCACCAAGCTTCGAGAAGTCGCTTGAAGCTCCTCCTTATCCACATTAACTAACCCTGGTGCACTTTGCATGAAGACAACTAGCACCAGGAGGGGGTTGGCCCAGGTTGCATGAAGGCAAGGAGAGCCACTGGCGCACTCTCCCAGTGAGAAGCAAGCGCCAACCATGGTTTGGAGCTCCTTGCTGGAAGATAATAGGCACCAACACAACTAGGCAATGTGGGAAAATAGAGGCAACAACTCACTATGGATGTTTTGATTAGGGAAACTTCAGGGATTGAGGTATGAAGTTGGCACAAATCTCATGATTACGAGATTTTGGTGTAACAATTACCCTCTCCTTGAACTAAGGGTGGGAGATCAAATCGAAATTCATCTTTTAGGTCCACCGATGAATTACGAATACTTCTATAGAGGTAACAAGTGATGCCCCTTTGGGAGGATGACCTATAGGTCTCTTCAGGATATGAGAGGGAGAAGGGGGAGGACCCCAAGCCCAAGAGAAGACTAATCATAATTATAACATGATAGGATGAATGGATTTGCATACCCAATGTTCCTTGCTCCATCTCTGAAGGATAGAGACCAAATTTGTGTTGATAAGAGTCTAAACATGTCTAGTCTTGTTCAGGGACGCCTAACGCACGAAAACTATCCTTCTTGTCCACAATTAAGGGAATGGATACATCGCCTATAGGTAGATTATTCACTGGATTTAACCTTCTTTCTGGGATAGATCCCATGGAATCAAGTTGACTTGGTGACAAGGAAATTTACCCTCAACACCCTCCTTATGAAGAGCTTATGATAGCTCTTTTGTCTCCACATCCAAGATTGGTGACCACCTTTTGCCTCTAGATATTTTTGATAAATGGATTCAGACAATCCTTAATAACATGTCCATATAGGTGGCACTTGGATCAACGAAAGGGGACATTGAGATAGTCATGAGTTTGGGTATACTTGTGATCAACTGCAACCAAATCAATCGACTCAAAAATTCCTTGGCTAATGTTCACCTCCACCAAGATCGTAGCAACCGAATAGAGTCCAGCTTCTAGTCCCTCTTCATCCACCAATAGGGTTTGACCAAGTTGGTCACCAATAGCCTTGAAATCCCGAATAATACAAAATTCCATAGGGAGGCTTGAAAACTTCACCCACACCAGCATCCATGACATATATGTTCCTCCTTGACATCAAAGACCGGGTGCCATGGTTTTAGGGTTAATATGGGCCTTCCCATAAACCAACTTTCCTTAAGGACCAAGGTGGCATTAGAGTTGGAGCGAAAGATGAAAGCCTACCGCCCCCTCACCAAAAGATGAGCTGCATGAAGATAATCTAACCCAAAACTCCATTGAGCTTCCATCCAAGAAACCAACAGATCCATGCTAGCATGCATGCTTATGAAATTCCCCCAAAAAATTTTCTAGCAAGATCCATGATATGATCTACCCCAATATCCTCCCTTACCACTAGAGAATCACTTGTACCTTCGCTTTTAACTACTCGATGTCACTTATGCTGTCATGTCCCCTCCCGCGGACCCAATTCCTTGAAGGGAACATGATGCCAAATTCTGGGCTTTTATATAAACTCAGACCATTCATTAGATTCATACAAGTAAAATCAAAAGTGTGCAGATGCAAATCAGGCAGATATGCACAACGGAATAAAACATCATCCACACACATTTCATACTCGTCCACCATATCAAAATAATCATCAAATTAAACATTGCAGAAGTAAATACATAGAGAGAATACTTATCTTCATTGTGTAATTGTCCCAAGCAACTAGCTATGTCGCTACAACGTTCCACCCAACCATAGGTCTCTACCCAGCCTGTATTCTTTCAGCACTCAGAGACCACCCCCGAGTTGGGCATGATTTCTACAAGGAAAAGGGAACATTCAAGCTCAAACACAGCCAAATAATCATTTCATCTAAGCCAAGCCAGTCCACAGCTGGGTTTATCAGGTTAAATCTAAATCCTCTTCATTTCTGGATGCTTGCACTCAAGCTCAAGCCAAAGCAATGGATACCCATCTCAACCCCAATATTCAATTACACACAACAAACTCAAAAACTGGGCATGGATACACATTTTCAGCAATGGGATTCACAAACAAGATGGCCATGGGTTTTCCCAAATCGTTTCCAGCCAAAAACGAATTGTGGGATGGGGGGAAAACATTCACAGGGAGAAAAACAATTCTTTCTCCAACTATCTAAGCATTCAACAGCCAAATCGGTCTCTATGGAACCCCAATTCGTTTCCCCTTCTTCCCTATTGGTATACAACACAAAAACGCCCTTCTCTCAACTAAGAATGAAGGAAAACACAGGATTTCCATGGAGAAAAACGCCCAAGTGACTCCAACCTCGTGAGAGAGCAAAACTGGTTGATGGGTAATGGCTTGGGGAGCAATTCATGGCTCTTTTCTTTCCCAAGAATCAAAACGCGATTTTCCATGCAGGGTGGCTTGCCCATACCCAAATTTGGACAACCATACCTCCCATTCCCCAAGGTATGAACTACCTCAACCAACTCTTGGGAGAAATGAATGATTGGGTACAAAAGTCAACATGGGTAGTTGAGGGTTCATGGGTTCTCTCATTGACATTTGGCTTGAGGATTTGAATGTTTTCCCTCCCAATTCCTTGTAAAATCATGCCCCCATCTCTTGTTGCATTGCATAGCTAGTTGTGGGTATTTTATTAAAATGCATATTTACATGATATTCACAATTCCATTGTGCTTGGCTAGCACGTAAGCCATATGCATCAATAAATTGATGGCGGGGCCTTGGCCTTGAGTTCCTCACCACGACTTTATAACAATATTACATCATTTACAATTTTAATGCAATAGGGTCAAGATGGGGACGTGACATACCCTCCCCATTGGAATAACACCATCCTCGGTGTTCCAATATTTAGGAATAAATACCCGCTTTACACATGTCCAAAATTCACAAAATGTGGCAGGTTTGTCCTGTGCTCATCTCTTTACTTTGAACCTTTAGGATCCAGTCCTTTGGCTTCCACAAGCTGCTCCTGTTGGCTTTGATCTTCCAACTCTGTAGGTGGGCATTGCTCCACAACAATCCTTTCCCTTTATTACCCTTCCAGTTGATCTATAATTCTGGAATTTCATGGCTACCATCTTCCTTGCCATACCGGCAACTTATTGAGGAATATTTCCAGCCAAAACAAATAGCTTTTGGTCTGCTGCCATGATCAAGGTGCACAACTAGCTCTCACTTTTCTCACTAGCAACACTTAGCTGGTAATAGCTGCAGAAAATGGCTTTCAATTTCTCACCTGTGAGATTCATCATGGCAATTCATGTTAGGACAAGCATAACACAATATTAAAATTAGTCAATTATTTTCCCAATTGACATGGAGAGTCCATTTTTTTTTTTTACTAATGAGACTTCCACATTTTTCATGCTTTCCCAACATACACATGAACTCATTCATGTTTATCCTTTCATGGAAAATAACTATTTTAGCATTCACAATTTATTTCAAGCAATAAACACAATCAACTTCCAGTCACAACATGCATTCAACAATCCTTTGTTTTTGAAATGCATCAATCAAAAAGGGAAAGAGAAGAGTAAGAGATTCCCCCTCTTAGTCTTGTTCCAATCTGGAGCCACACCACAACTCTGGTTCCGTGCTCCTTAGCCTCTTTCACTTCAATGTGAATGCTTGACTTGCCCTTTCTTGGCTATGACACTTAGTGTCTAAGGATTTTCAACTAGGGAACCCTTCCCCATTGTTGCCTACAGAACTTTTGGCTGCTAGGATCCACACATGTCCACTAGCACCATCTTTCATTACTGCTCATGTTGAGCTCTTTAGGACAGTCACATGTACACACGCATCCCTATGATGCCTTTGTAGTCCTTGCTTCCAGCAATACCTATACTCAAACATTGAATCAATTCACCTGTTTAGTTTACTTTCATAGGGTTTATCCCTAAACAAGAGTTTGATAAAATCGTAACCAAATCATATACACATGTATATTCATAAGCAAGAAGCTGCAAGATAACCAAATACTTATCTACATTGGATTTATTCACTTTATTCCACAGGCTCCTTCTTTGCTTTACAAGCCTTGGATTTCCCGTGGATACAATAACGAAATTTGGGCCAGCACGCAAGCTACTCCACAACCATTCGAATAGGCAATGCCAGGCTAGTACGCCGACAAGGTTTATCAATTATTTAAGGGATGTTTGGCTGGCACACATGCTGCTCTACAACATCAAGTAGTTAATGCCCAACCAGTTACTCTCTAGGTTTGCCAAGAATTTTATAGCTCCAACCAGTTACTCTCCGGATTTACCAAGAATCTATAGCGCACAACCAATTACTCTCTGGTTTTACCAAGAATTTTAGTGCACAACCAGTTACACTATGGTTTTACCAAGAATTTATAGTTCTTTCAGGGTCCTTGCTTCTTGCAATGACCAAGGTTTCCAACAAAGAACAACAGTGTATCAGCTTAGCTGTTAGAAGGCTTATACCTAAAATATTCATTATTCCAAACAAGAAATAAATGAAAATGAATACTTATCTGCATTGTGCGTTTCAATCTCTGGTCCACAGGGTCCTGCTTTGCTTTGCAAGCCTTGGGATTGCCTATGGAACTGGATGCTGGCTAGCTCGAGGCCACTCCACGTCATCCAAATAATTATTTCCCAACCAGTTACTCTCTGGATTTACCAGGTGTTCACAGTGCTCAACCAGTTACTCTCTGGATTTACCAAGCACCGGTGGTGCCCAACCAGTCCCATACCTGGTTGGCCCTCTCCAATATTGCCGAGCCAGCACATCCGTCTGGGTCATCAGCCAATGGAAGGAAACTGTGCCATCGACCATTATAAGTCAAGGCTCTACTATGGAGCCATAGGAATCTCAGGGTTTTTAGTTAGTCTCGGTACCCCACCTCACTGCTGGCCCAATAGAGATGTTATTCCTTCATCAATATCACCACAGCCCTTTATACACACATCAATTCTTGACCCACACAAGGATGGCACTCCTTCTCCTGTGCAAACCAACGGTCCCCTTTAGGAACTCTATAGGTGAATTTCTTGACTGCAGGCTCACATGGCCCCACAACACCCACTCACACTACACAAGGATGACACCCCTTTTCTGCTACACAACTCCCTGGGCCTATCCATCACTTCTAGTGTCTTTTAGTGTGAGTGTAGAAAGGTTACTGCTGCCCATACAGTTCTCTTGAGCACCCTTTTTTCACTTTTCCTCTGCAACACTAATTGCACCCGTGTAAGCTGATAGCACAAGAAGGATAAGCAGGCTCATCAGTATTGCTGCCCAAAAATTGTAACCAAATTTCATAACATTCACTATCGAGTATTGAAACACCAGGAATGTGTCCATTCCTTAGGGTGTAGTCAATATTAATAACCCTAACATAACCCGACACCCGAAAGGTATGCATCCCTTTCCGATGTGAGCCATGTAGGCCCTAGTCACACTCAAGCAGTCAGGAGTAATAATGAAATAATAAAACATATTCTGCATATTAACTCTAGTAACCAGACATGCATATTCTTTAGCTAGGGTTATAGAATACTCATTCGTTTAACAGATGTATATTTTCTTCATTGGCAAAGAATGGGGGCTCCCTTCTCTGAGTCAACAGTCCTTCGGTTTGCCACCCCAATCCTTTCACATTCTATAACCCACACATGCCTTCTTGGCATAATTTTACTGTCTCACTCACATGCTTTACCAACATGCAGTTCGGTTGAGACATTATCAACATTTACAATGGCGTTTCACCCGAAACCCATTTCCATAGCATGGGATCCTTCCCATCTAGTTTGGCTTCTGCAGGCCATCACACATGGTCTTCTTGCAATGTGTCATCCTGGCACACTTATCAAATAGCCAAACAGTCAGCAACATTCAACAATAAACTTCAAATTTGATTGTTCCATAACCAATCAATGTCATTAATAATTAAATTCAATATGAATTTGCAATTCTGTCTACTACAGAAATTGATTTGCTTAGCAGTGAGGCTATCCTCATATTGTTTGGCTCTCGTAAGTGGTATCACTCTGTCCATTATGGTTTCACCATTGCTACCATACATGAACATCCACTTACAACATGTACTCTCGACACAATTTTATATAAGCCAAACAATCATTAGCAATTATTAGCAAAATTTCAAATCTGAAATTTACAAATCTGTTTCCTACAAAAATTAGATTTGCAACTATGAGATTATTCTCATAAACTTAAACCAGAAAATTTTTAGATTTGTTCCATGCATAAGTTAAATTTCACAACCACGAGAACCTTCCCGTAACCTTTGGCTTCTTCACATGGTATATCCCAGTCTTTACTATGGACTTATCCTCATTGCCATACGCAAGACTTTTCTACCTGAAATCTGAACTTCAATCAACCAAACACGTTATGAGTATCTATGCATATAATCTCTTCATTGCTACAACAGTCATTGAAGTGATCTCAGAATTATAACGCTCAATAATTCAAACACTTTCAACTGTTAACATTTGAAAATGCAATGAAATATATATACATTTCTATATATGCATCATTATCACAATAAAATTGCAAGACACAGTCACACGATCCATGCAATTTAAATAAACTGTAAATACTCATTACTTCACATTTCATGCAACTCTATCCTTCCACAGAGCACTCTGGTAGCCCATCAACATGACTACCTTCTTTATGCAATCATTCTTCTGCACTCACAGCAGCTCATGAAATGATATCATAATTGTCAACAATTCATCATTTCATCCATTATCTAATTGCAATGAATCATACACATCACAGCCACGCATTCGCACAATGCATTTCAACATGTGCACCCACACATATGCATGCACATTCACAACATTTACAGAATATTCTAATCCACATCTCTTCAATGCAACCTTGCATTACTTCACGAATACTATGCATTCAAACGTATTATGGCCTCACCATGATTACCACCCATAGCACTCACTACCAAGGCAGGTCCATAAGTCATCACTTGCTTTGGTTGTTAAACTCACAACCAACATTCATAAATGGCATGATATAATTTCATATGAATGCATTGAGGTTTCTAAGAAACTATAGGGTGTAAGGCTTCCTTCCTTCACTTACCCACACTTCACCATACTTGGTAGGCTTACATTCACATTCAAACACTTAATACCACATGCAAACCAAATCAATCATAGTTTAAACATAGTTGAAGGGATCTTACCAAATCCTCTTTCAACATTCATGCAATTAAGCACAAATAACCATTACCTGCATGGCTGTCATTAACATCGCTTGATGTTACCTGATCAGTTGGCCTCTTACCAAGGCCACACGGTCCTTTTTCCAACATCATGATTGCGTATTTTTTTCCCTCAACCTTTCTTCATAAGGCTGTTGGTCACATGCAACTTCATCATCCACATCTTTAGCCATGCTTCGGTTGTCTTTGGTCCTATAACCAATGCGAACACAACTAATTATTATCAACCACAATAATTATCTTAAGTGGCTCATTGCATATGTAAAACCTCACTATTTTACCGATATGCAATATCATATACATGTACAAACAGTTTCACATGCACTATGCAATGTCTGTTAGTATTCCAGCTAGTACATATTCACTCCATCTATCTATCCTCTTGCATTTTCAATCATGCTTCTATGGTCTGATTTGTACAACCATTATCAATAACATTACTAGTGATCAACCATAGGCAATACCATTAATGGGCTATTGCATGTGTAACTTTCACTACCTTTACCCATATGCAACATCATGCTCACGCATAAGCAATTCACATGCACCATGCAATAATTCTTTAATCATGCCCTTTAATTCATATGCATTTAATCTGCTACTCTTTTGCATTTCCAGCATTCTTATGCCATAATTTTCAGTATATAAAACTTAGGAAATATAAATACAATAGCAAGAGAGGAGTTAAGGAATTTTGCCCTTTCCAATTTCCCATCATGACATGGAGTTCCTCCTCCACATCATAGCTGATCCTTTTCTTGGCTTCCCTACCAAGCATACAAGCAATCATTAGCTATGATCTTCTCATGAATTAGCAATTCAACATATACATACATGTATAACATTCATTCTTGCTATTTTTCAAATATGCAATTCTTATGCTATAAACATAAATAGTTTAAGGTGAGGAATTTCCCTCTTATCAATATTGCCTTGCTGCTCCCATTGCTCTTCCGCAATGCATATTACAGCCAATTACTCTTAATAAGGCCTCCAAAACCTTCTATGCAATTCCTGCTTCTCATCCCAAGAATAGAGATGCATTTCACACTTTCAACGACTATCTCTTGGGGACGACGGGGGTCAAGGGGGCTTGCCCCCTTGTGGCTTCCCTGCGTCACTGCAGGGCGGGTCAAGGGCAGTGCCCTCATTTTTGTTTTTTGTAAATCCTTCAATTTCGTGCAATTTGGCACATAAGTTCAAGGCCATTTTTCACCTTCGGACACCTGAAATTCACCCTGGAAAACTGTTGAAATTCTTTGTTTCGGTGGACTTAGCAATTTCTCCTCCGACTGTGTCGTGACAATTAAGGTTAAAATCACCAACCACGTCGTAGAATTTATGGCTAAAATCACCGCCATGTCGTAGAATTTATGGCTAAAATCGCCGACTGTGTCGCAGCAATTAAGTCTAAAATCATCGACTGCATCGCAGAAGTTAAGGCTAAAATCACCGACCGCGTTGCAGCAATTAAGCCTAAAATTGTCGACTGCGTCACAAAAGTTAAGGCTAAAATCGCTGACCGCGTCGCAACAATGAAGCCTAAAATCGTCGACCGCATCGCAGAAGTTAAGGCTAAAATCGCTGACCGTGTCGTGATGTTTTAGCTTAAAACTCGCCGACCGTGTCGCGACGTTTTAGCTTAAAACTTGCTGACCATGTCGCTGCAACAAGGGTTAAAATCGCCGACCGTATCGCAACAAATAGGGCTAAACTCGCTAACACAGTCTTGGCAGAAAACTTCAAAAACACTTAGAAAAATTTAAAATTTTGAAATTTTCTTAATGATCAGTGTTGAGTAGGAGGAATACTTACCTCTGCAAGTTGGCCCATGTAGGCCCAATGTTGCAACCATCGCTCTGATACCATTTTGTCACGTCCCCTCCCGCGGACCCAATTCCTTGAAGGGAACATGATGCCAAATTCTGGGCTTTTATATAAACTCAGACCATTCATTAGATTCATACAAGTAAAATCAAAAGTGTGCAGATGCAAATCAAGCAGATATGCACAGCGGAATAAAACATCATCCACACATTTCATACTTGTCCAACATATCAAAATAATCATCAAATTAAACATTGTAGAAGTAAATACACACATAGAATATTTATCTTCATTGTGCAATTGTCCCAAGCAACTAGCTATGTCGCTGCAACGTTCCACCCAACCATAGGTCTCTGCCCAGCCTGTATTGTTTCAGCACTCAGAGACCACCCCCGAGCTGGGCATGATTTCTACAAGGAAAAGGGGACATTCAAGCTCAAACACAGCCAAATAATCATTTCATCTAAGCCAAGCCAGTCCACAGCTGGGTTTATCAGGCTAAATCTGAATCCTCTTCATTTCTGGATGCTTGCACTCAAGCTCAAGCCAAAGCAATGGATACCCATCTCAACCCCAACATTCACTTACACACAACAAACTCAAAAACTGGGCATGGATACACATTTCCAGCAATGGGATTCACAAACAAGATGGCCATGGGTTTTCCCAAATCGTTTCCAGCCAAAAACGAATTGTGGGATGGGGGAAAACATTCACAGGGAGAAAAACGATTCCTTCTCCAACTATCTAAGCAATCAACAGCCAAATCGGTCTTTATGGAACCCCAATTCGTTTCCCCTTCTTCCCTATTGGTATACAACACAAAAATGCCCTTCTCTCAACTGAGAATGAAGGAAAACACAGGATTTCCATGGAGAAAAATGCCCAGGTGACTCCAAACTCGTGAGAGAGCAAAACTGGTTGATGGGTAATGGCTTGGGGAGCAATTCATGGCTCTTTTCTTTCCCAAGAATCAAAACGCGATTTTCCATGCAAGGTGGCTTGCCCATACCCGAATTTGGACAACCATACCTCCCATTCCCCAAGGTATGAACTACCTCAACCAACTCTTGGGAGAAATGAATGATTGGGTACAAAAGTCAACATGGGTAGTTGAGGGTTCATGGGTTCTCTCATTGACATTTGGATTGACTTGATTGGCTCGAGGATTTGAATGTTTTCCCTCCCAATTCCTTGTAAAATCATGCCCCCATCTCTTGTTGCATTGCATATCTAGTTGTGGGTATTTTATTAAAATGCATATTTATATGATATTCACAATTCCACTGTGCTTGGCTAGCACGTAAGGCATATGCATCAATAAATCGAAGGCGGGGCCTTGGCCTTGAGCTCCTCACCACAACTTTATAACAATATTACATCGTTTACAATTTTAATGCAATAGGGTCAAGATGGGGGCATGACATATGTCCCCTCCCACCCACCGATGTAGACTAGAGACACCCTTCCCTCTAGAAGAAAGAGATTAACCTTTAAGATCATAAAACCCCCAGATCTCTCTTCACATCCATGATCAACCCCTCATCTAAAACTTTAGTAAACACCCTAGGAGAATAAACAAGAGAAGTTGTGCGGTGATCAAGACTAATTTTCAATGGTAAAGAAGTTGAAAGCGAGGTAATGGCTGGGTCATGTCTCAAATGCATACCCACCAATGTGGAAGGTATAAATCCCTACAAAGTGCATCCCCCATCATGATAAGATCTCATTCTAGTATTACAATCCTGAACACACAAGCTAGCAATCACCAATGAAAAGGACCCATCCACGTAGGGTGGGTCGGTGAAAGGAGATATGACCTCATCTCCCTCAATCGACCAAGGAAATCATTTCACTAGAGAGGCTACACTTGGAGGTGAACAAAAAATTTGATCCTCTGACAATCTATCCTTGCAATAATCCCCTAACTTAACTTCTTCCTCCATTGCAACAAGCAATATTCAAGCTTTATCCTTTAGCTTCCATCACTCTTCCATCAATTTCCCTAGTTTTCAAAATCTTGGTATCAATTTATTTCTTATATAATTGATTCTTTGTCATTTTTAATTTATTTAATATTATTATTACAACAATATACTCGTTATGAGCTCAACATGTCACTTATGGGAATTAAAACTGGGCGGGGAGGATAAAACACCATTCCACCACCACTTGGCCTAGACCTAATTGACTATTGACTATTATTATTTTTTAGTAGGTTTGAAAATATACTCTATTTTAGTATTTTAAATTGATTTCTTTGATATTTTCCAAATTTGATGTATTCTTTCCCACGTATGATCTTATTGTTTTTATTTATTTAATTCATTCTTTATCATATATTTATGTGTTTATTTATTTATTATATTGTATTTTATTACTAATTAAATTTGATGTGTTTCCTATATAGTATTATTTTATTTTAATTATTAATCAAATTTTGAAACTCTCATATTTTATTAATTTATTATTTATTGAGATTTTTTCTTTTTAATATGTCGATTTGGGGATCATTTATGATCCTTGAGGAACATATGAAATCAGTGTTGCATAGGGATTAGGAACAACATTAAACAATTAGGTGGAGGCATGTGCCCTTCTTCAAAGGATTAAAGTGGCAATCTTATTAGTCCCTGCCCAGCAGTAGCAAGGACTATAGAAACCATTTTTCACAATATCTATTAATTTGACATGGATTCCAAAGCTTTATATCCAAAGTTTTTTAAGAGATATTCTATTCTGGCCAATGAAGTATTTTGAAGCCTTATTTGGCCTCAAATCTAGGCAAGCTATTTTTATATATCTAATTTCAGCTACAACTACGAGGAGAGGAGTGAGAGAACGAGCCAAGTGAGCACGTGGCGGGAGGAGTTAACAGTTAGTTTCTCGTGCCATGATCTTGGATGCATGCACATTGGTGGCAGCATGGTGGTAGGTCTCATGATTGTGAAACGAATACGTCTCCTGATTCATCCATGGTTTTGCAGCTAAGAATAGTAAATGCAAGCGCTTCACAGTTGCTGGCCTCCATGGGAAATTCACCTCACGACACTACCGTAATGTCGCGGTCACCGAGCAGATGAGGAAGCTGTAATGACAGCGACAGAGGAATGCTTCCTCTTCCTCTAAGTCTCGGCCAGGCTGTCGCGGTCACCCAACATAGGAGGAAGCTGTAACTGCAGCGACGGAGGAATACTTCCTCTTCCTCTCAGTCTCGGCCAGGCTGGAAAATCAAGCAACATGACCGCGGGATGAAATTGAAGCTTCCTTCAAGTCCACAAATAATCCAAGTCGACAAATAATGTAAGATCGTAGTCCTTAAGCTTGAAAATTCATGTTGGGTATTTTTTCCTATAATGATAAATTAGGCCTGAGATTCGAACCTCCGAGGGTTGGTCCCACCGTTCGCTGGATTCGACCATCGGGCCAAAACTTTCATCCGCAGGTATCATAAGAATACTTTGATGATTGGAAATGATTCTTTTCTTTTCTCGTTGTATCCCTGTGAATTGTTTTTATCCTTGATGGTTTGTTTGTGGAGTTTGTTTCAGTCCAGACAAGTGCCAATGCAAGGGTATGGCCGTCTGCAATGTGGTCAGTCGGAATTAAATACATGGAATCATTTATGGGAGTCACTGGGAGTCACGGATTCATATCTGTTGAATGAAATCGACGTAAGTATGAGTGAGCCACGGTTCCTCTCTTTCCCCGAGGACCACTGAGAAGAGCTAGAGAAGAACCCCAAACGAATCCTTGCAGGCCGCGGGGAGCTTGTGCTTTGGGGTGAGCCGGAAATCCACCGAGACACATATCACGTTGGATGCCCTAACGAGGCAGCTATAGAAGTGATAATACATTTTCCAATTGGCGTGGCTTACACAAAACCCTCCTCCATGGAAGTGGATCACCATGCCCAATATTTGGCTTTCATCTTGTTGTAGTGCGGTCTGAGGAAAATAAATGCACACCCAGACTCTGGTTTCGTCTTTGACAACCATGTCTTTTTTGGAAACTCCATCGATGAAGGTGTCATTGGAAGGGGGCACCAACATGGTGAGATCCAACACTTGCTCATCACCGCCGCTCCATTTCCTTTCAACAGTGTCATCGCTAAGCACCCTGAGCCATCCATAAACCTCCTCGACCACCTCTATACTCATCCTCAGTTGACTTAGACAGACATATAGAGTGAGAGACCTTAGAATCAGAAACACGGGATGAAATAATCTCTGATATGTTTCTTGTGGTTGCAAATAAACCATATTCTTTTGAAAAATAAATGCCCAAAAATCTTCCCTTTAAAGTATTAACAGACCTGGAGATGATGCCTTTATTGCTGTAGGAAGGTTATGGACATGTCCATAACTGCTAGAAACTATCAACAACCCAACCTGATTGACTGCAGATTGAAATTAACATAGAACACACAATTGAACCTTTGGGATTTGCTTAGATGCTAGGTCTCAGAAGTAGTTTCTTGCACCTAACCTCATCACTTTGAATTCATGAGGTATGCATCAGGAAAACTAGAGTGAGATGCATACCATCATGAGAATGGAACCTTGATGGATAGATGGTTTTTCACTCCCAGGGAAACAAAAATAGAATGAAAATCGATGAATAATGATTTTTTTTTTCATCAATTTTTTTTGGGTTTTTTGTTGTTGTTGCAAATCGAGTTTGTCAGTCCAATTAAAACCCTTTGATTATCTACTTACCTACATTCACAATGATCTGGTATAACACATTGTTCTTTTGCATAGTCCCCAGTAGCAGTCCTCATCCCTCAGCGGCCCCCGTTTAACTTTTGTGGAAAATTTTGCTTTTGCATTAGGATGAGTACTATGCCACATCTCCAACCAAATTTCTCTCCACAGCACCGGTGATCGAAAAATATTCATGTGGTTAACTTTATCAAGTTCCCAAATTGTTGTTCTCTTCCCTGGAATGCTTGCGCCATCTTCAAAAAAGGTGATGTATTTGATATGATTAAACCTTGTCAAGTTTGGAATAATCTCTTTACTAGGTTGACACTCTACATTTAATTGTTCTTGTACATCAGATCCATCATGTGTTCACTGTGGTGTCCTGGTTATATTCACTTGAGGGCCCAACCATGTATTGCACCATGATAATGATATGGAATATTGGTGTCTCCACTTGCTTCTCCATAATTTCTATTCACAGGATTTCCTGATCTAGACTACAAAGTTGCCTCTTCGATTTCATAAATAATATCTATGATGATCCAATTATCTGGATATGGTTTCCCACTTGGTGCAAAGTGATAACCTACCTCTGTTTTAAGATCAATGCCATAAATACAAAATATTTTTTTTATTGGAGGCCTATCCCAAGGAGTGAGTGGATCCAACACAGGAGAATTGTGATAAAACTTGTGAAGTTGAAGGATCAAAATCCCCAATCTCTTCAAATTGTACCATCTCCCACCTGACAAGTAGAAAAGGACTGTTGAACAGGAGTGCCACACTCTACAACTGAAGTTACATCCTAGGCTTCTTTTGAAACACATGGGTATGCACCATCTAGCACAACTAGAATTTCAATATTTATAAGGTCAACTGGGCATCCAGAAAAATTAGATGTATGTTCCTTCTCATCGCAATTTAAGGCTTATAGCTTTCTTTTTCTCTTCCATCAAGGAAAAAAAACACTTCTAGTATATATGCGACAGTGCTCTGAGAAGGGTAACATCCACAGAGAAGATCCAGATGAGTTAGCACAATCCGCTTGTTGTTCCCTCTGGCATAGGAAGTCCAAAAGTAACTCCAGACTCTACTACTCCAAGCAAGGGTGCAAATAATGAGGATTTCAGTTACCATAAAGACCCCTTATCTATTGTATTCGATCGAGTTTAACAACAAAGCCTGGCCAATTCTCTGAGCGATCACCGAAATCTTCATCTCCTTCCTTCACATTTGTGCGCTTATGAAACTCTTGTTTAACCTTTGTGCGCTTCTGAAACTCTCGTTTAACCGCAGAAAATTGATGTATTATGCGCGTGTCATATTCTCAACAACACGATGTTACCATTAGTAGTCGTTTAATATATGAATATAAATAGCCATTTAATTAAAGTTTAATACTTTCCGCTCAACCCAATTTGAGTATGATTTTAATACTTACCCTCGATATTAATCTCTATGGTTTTTAATTATTTACAAAAGCACGACGAAGATTATCTTTCAATGGACGTACCGTATCTTAGGTATCTTGATCAGGGCACATGAGATACATAAATGGAATGAATGCCTCTCTATTCTGTTAATATATTTAATTTGAATGTCTCTCTATTCTGTTAATATATTTAATTAACAAAATTACTTTTGAAGGGTAGACATCGGGCGTCACACAAAATTACTTTTGAAGGGTAGACATCGGACGTCAATGTGTGAAGGTACAATTTTTAGCATGAAATTATGTGATAATAAATATGCAAATTCAAGGTAAATTCTAGTTGGAGAGGTTAAAAATATATATTTTAAATTTAATGGTTTTGTGTAACATTGTGAACATTAATGCACTAATAAGTTTGAAGTTTGTTTATTTGTTAGTGCAATGTCCCCAGTTTGACCCCATGGCATTAACACTATAAATGATGTAATATTGTTATGAAATCATGGTGAGGAGCTCAAGGCCAAGGCCGTGCCATCGATTTAGTGATGCACATGGGTTGCGTGCTAGCAATGCACAGTGGAAATTCAAATATCATGTAATATGCATTTTAATAAAAATACCCACAACTAGCTATGCGATGCAACGAAGAGATGGGGGCATGATTTCACAAGGAATTGGGAGGGAAAAACATTCAAATCCTTGAGCCACTAGAGTCAAGCCAAGTGTCAATAAGAGAACCCATCAAACCCTCAACTACCCATGTTGACTTTTGTACCCAACCATTGATTTCTCCCAAGAGTGGGTTGAGGGAGTTAATGCCTTGGGAATGGAGAGGTATGGCTGTCCAAAATCGGGTATGGGCAAGCCACCCTTCATGGAAAAACGTGTGGGTCTCCTTGGGCAGAAATAGAGCCACGAAATTTCTCCCTAGGGCATTATTAACCATGGCCTTGCTCTCTCACGCAGCTCTAGCTGCCTGGGCGTTTTCCTCCCTCGTTTTTCTGTGTTTCCCTTCATCTTTTAGCTGGGAAGGGGCGCTTTTGTGTGGGTTACTAGTGGGGAAAGAGACCAGAGCTTTTTGGGTCTTCTTGGAGGTCGTTTAGGCCATTGGAAATGATCCTAACCAACGGAGAGAAATCGGTTTTGCTCCCTGGGGTTGAAATCGGAATTCCACAGTTCGTTTGGGTGAACCACAAGTTGGGAGAACCAATGTGGACCCTGTTTTGTGAACACCTCTGTTGTAAATGTGTGACCCTGTCAATAAATCGTTTTGCTGTGAGGAAGAAGAGTAGGATGGGTATGGATGATGGGTAATCCCTTGTTCTGGCTTGAGCTTGGGAATGAGCATCCATTGTGCAAGTGTAGCCCGATAAACCCAGTTAGACTGGCTTGGCTAAAATAAAATGGTTAATGGACTGAATGTGAGCGTGAATGTCCCCTTTGTCCTTGTGAGAATCATGCCCATCTCGGGGGTGGCCTTCGGACGGACTCAGTATAAGCTGTCGAAGAGCCTATGGTTGGGTGGAACGTTGCAGCGACATAGCTAGTTGCTTGGGACAATTGAAATGAAGATAAGTGTTTCTGTCTATGTATTTATTTCTGAAATGTTTTGATTAATGACTGAAATTGACATGTTGAATGCATATGAAGATTGTGTGGATGTTGTTTCAGCTGTGCATAATCGATTGTTTACATCTGCATTCACATTTATTAGTTATGTGAATCTAGTATTGGGCTGAGATCATGTAAAAGCCCTGAGTTTGGCATCATGTTTCCTACCTTGCATTGGGTCAACAGGTGGGGACATGACAGTTAGAATACTTCTGTCTTTTAAATCTAATGGTTTTGTGTAACATTGTGAACATTAATGCACTAATAAGTTTGAAGTTTGTTTATTTGTTAGAATACTACTTTGTCTTTTAAATCTAATGGTTTTGTGTAACATTGTGAACATTAATGCACTAATAAGTTTGAAGTTTGTTTATTTGTTAGAATACTACTTTGTCTTTTAAGCCTTGCACTATGTATCCCCAATCTTATATTTCTGGTCAGATTTCTTATCTTCTCTTAAACTTGGAGTCTGCCTCAAATGATATATATAAAATTCGCTAGCTTCAGTTCATTAAGTAAGATGTCCATCATGATATTGAATGTTGATGAGGGGAAATAATCAAAACAAAATTTAAATATTCATCTCTCCTAGAATATACAATATACAAGGACAAAGTAGTGGAATCATATTCATCTAAAATTTATTAGGTACACAACACATTTAAAGTTATTTCAATTTATTATACTTTATACCTTATATTTAAGGCAGGGACTTGAAGCTTAGCTCCTACCAATCTTGTTAAATATTAAAACCTTACTCATCCTTCAAGATTTTTTTAATACTTGTTCAATACCTAAATGTTAACTCTCTTCCAAAATATGACAATCCTACACGCATCATCATCAGCATAAGAAGATAAATCTAAGGACTTGAGGAGATTCAATTTTTCCATATCCTCAGAGTGCTAAACTTAGAACTAGATTGTCTCGCTAATCATGCTCAAGGCTCAAGGCAAGAACATTATTTAAAAATGGGGAATTCAATTTCACCCATATTCCCTAAGTTCAAAACTCATTTATTCATCAAATACTTGGTTATGCCAAGTCGCAATGGCATTGCATCACTCAACGAGGGAACAAACAATGCATTAAGCACCATCCCAAATTCACACATACGCATGTTCAATGAATTTCAAAAACTTGAATTAATAGCAATCAATCTCGAAGGCGAATATGAAATAACTAATGAAGGTTTCAGTGCTTGGTGGGGTCATTTCAGAGTGGTACAATGGAACTAGTTTATATTTCACAATTTTAGTATTTCTATGGCTTTGCCTTTGTATCAATGGGAGGGGCATGAGATCTAGAGCCTTCTTCTTCATTCTTTTGTGGGTTTCCTACGTTATCTTGGATATCCCTTCATGAATAACTCACCGCTTAGGTAACACATGCCATAGATAGTGTGTCGGGACGATGATTTGGGCCAAATCCCTCTTTGTTTTTTCGAGTTACCCGATGATACCAACCTTTTATCTTGAAATTCAGTGTTCAACCTACTCTTTTGTATATCAACCTAGGGGTTAGGGGTTTGTGGGTGCAGTCATCTATCTGTGTTGGGGCTTTGGTCGTTCGAGTTGTTGATGATGATGGATACCCACTCTTCTAATTACCATAGGGATATCCAAGAAATTCATAGGTTTATAAGGCATCAAAGTGATCTAATTAATAACCTCAATTTTATCTGTCACTTCTAAAACCCATGAGCTAGAGCATCAACAAGTTTCTCAAAACGCAATTATCATGGAAAATGTGGTTAAACAAAAGACTAAAATCCAGGATTTATATGAGGAATGTGCTAAACATAAAGCAATGGTAATATCTCTTAGCAAGGGTTCGTCATCTTCAACCTCAAATCTTAATACCCATGTTAAATCTTTTTCCATTGAATTTCAAGAAGAAGAAACAATCCACTAGTTGCAAGAGGATATGGAGGTTGAAAAGCGGGAATCAATGCCTTCTAATCATGCCCGGGATGACACCAAAAGCAAGTGTGCTTATCCTTGATCTTGTAACAATAAATGCTATGCAAATGTGTTTAGATATTAGGTGTCTTTTGTAAACTCTATACTTCTAGTAATACCATGTGAAGCTATGTAAGAAGCAATGCAAAAGCTTATAAATTATATTATGTTGTCATCACAAAGTAAAATCTTTATGTTGTCATCACAAAGTAAAATCTTTTGAAACTTGGTATGCTTGATTTTTGTATCTTAACACTGTTCAACTTTGTTACAACATATTTTAATACAATATTAAATTGTTATTATTAAAAAATATATATCTGATTCTTTAGATATCTCTTTTCTTGACAATATATTTTTCAAAACTATACTCCACCATATTTCATTACAATATTAAAATATCTACCATATTTCATTACAATATTAAAATATCTAGATAACTCTTTCTTTACAATATATTTTTCAAAATTATTTGTTTTAATATTGATGAAGTGTTCATATAAATTTCAAAACTTTAATACCAATAATATTCCAAAAGGTTCCATATTAAAAATTATAGAAATCAACAATTTCAAATTATATATATATATATTTATTTATTTTGACCATAAAAACACAAAACAATCTGATTCTTTAGATATCTCTTTTCTTAACAATATATTTTTCAAAACTATACTCCACCATATTTCATTACAATATTAAAATATCTACCATATTTCATTATAATACTAAAATATCTAGATAACTCTTTCTTTACAATATATTTTCCAAAACTATTTGTTTTAATATTGATGAAGTGTTCATATAAATTTCAAAACTTTAATACCAATAATATTCCAAAAGGTTCCATATTAAAAATTATAGAAATCAACAATTTCAAATTATTTATATATATATATATATTTATTTATTTATTTTTTTTACCATGAAAACACAAAACAATCTATATTGGTTAACTAGCGCATTCATTAAGTTTATCCTTGACTTGCATTTGAGAGGGACATGATATTATATTCACAAGTCACATTTCATAATTCGGTTTTAAAGGGTTAAATAAGTCAAACTACATAAAATGTCAAAAAAGGCCTAACATCGTTTTGGACGGGTTAATTTGTCCGCCAAGTATAATCTATGAATTATTTGAAAATTAGTAACAATTCGACAAAATATAATATATATAAAAGTTATACGCAAGGGATATATGATAATATATTTTAAAACGTGAAGCAATGCCTATGTTTAAATCAATAACCAATTATATATATATATATATTTTCATATCATGTGAGGCATCGTTATTCAAAGTCAACTTTTAACTTATAAGTGGTAACAAAATTTTGTCCGAGTAATGTTTTAATAAATCATTTATGTTTTATGATTATAATTATTATGATGTCATTTACAATATATATTTAATATGTTGATTTATATATTTGAGAATAGAGTATTCACGTGAAATGAAATTTTAATATATAAAAATAAACATTAAAAGTATTAATAATGTTTTATATATTTAAAGAAAAGGAATAAATTTCTTTCACAAATATCAAGAAAGAAAATGTTAGAATTTGTTGTATTTTTTTTCAAAGTCAACTTTTAACTTGTAAGTGGTAACAAAATTTTGTCCGAGTATTGTTTTAATAAATCATTTATGTTTTATGATTATAATTATTATGATGTCATTTACAATATATATTTAATATGTTGATTTATATATTTGAGAATAGAGTATTAACGTGAAATGAAATTTTAATATATAAAAATAAACATTAAAAGTATTAATAATGTTTTATATATTTAAAGAAGAGGAATAAATTTCTTTCACAAATATCAACAAAGAAAATGTTAGAATTTGTTGTATTGTTGTCTAATTTTAAAGTCATATATGATAATAGTCGTTATAGAGGAATTCTCTACCCTACTTTACAGTCTCAAGGATGCCTGAGATGGGCATATTATAGTCAAAGTCCTAGTCAACTTTTGTTAGACTAGTAAAGTAGAAAGAATGTAACCAATAGGTCCACTAACTTGGTGATCTACAATGACATAATTAGGTAATTGTCCCTTCACCGACCCCAATATATACTAGACATTGTAAGACCTTGTATGGTGGGAGAGTATGGGGATTCATTGGATAAAATAGATCTGATAAGTGTTGTTACCTTATTGATTACTCTTCTCTCTCCCTTCATTTATGTGTATATGTGCAATTGTATATGATTTAGGGACTAGATGTATAATATTTATTTTGTTTATGTATGATTGGTTATAGTAGGTTTCAATTGTGTATTGCTTGTAGATTACATAATTGTACATTTCACTAGAATACAATGTTGGTTCCATTATCAACTGAAACTAGCTAAAGGATTAAAGAAAAAGTGAAAAAAATGAGGAAAAAGACATAGATATTGATGGTGAGGGGCATTAACGAGTGGTGGAATTAGAAATTTGAGAACTACTTGTGATATTATACTAGACAAAACAATATTTCTCTTGCATAAGTTAGAGCCCAATTTTTTGTAGAGATGCATGAAAAATTTCTACAGTCAATCCCTTGAGAGATCAAGAAATTGTTGATAGTTAGCATCTCGTGAACAAAATTAAAGGAGAATATCATACATTCCCATGTAATAAACAAGTGTTGATCCAACCTATATAGTGCCTCAAGAAAGTGTTTGAATATTTTTGTGAAGATCATGCTTGCGAGGAAATAAGATCAATTAATGATGTGAAAAGGAGATTATGTATCATTTTGCACAAAGGCTCCTTATGCACAATGTCAATGTTGTTGTACAAATTCTGGATCAATGTTGACATTGACCACTATGTTGAAAAATGCCTCCCATTGGCATACCCATAGTGTGAAGACTGTAGAAGGGAACAAAACTCCCATTTTGTTTGACTGAGTATTGAAGACAAGAAACTTGTAGGCTCCCTAAAACTTGAAGGCTCCATAACATATAATTATTACAATGTGTCATGTGTTAGTGATATTGTCCTTATAGGTTCTAAGTGAGTTGTGAACATAAATGGGGGGGGGGGGAGTACACTTGCAAAAACTTAAATGTGCACAAATAAGAGAGAAGACCGAAGAGAAAGTTGTAGAAGAGAAGTTAAGCTACGATCAAGGAGAAGTTGACTAGTAGAGGAGCGACAGGACACGGGATAATCACATTTGTATGAGTTAGGATTTAAGAGCCTACATGATGAAGAAGGGGAAGTCTCCCTATTGGTTTCTATGAAAAGACTTGATAAATGTCGTGATGATATATTGGGATTATACCAAAATGAAGAGTTGGAGATTTTGTTGACATAGATAGAGAAAGGGACCTCAAAACTGGGATTTGAGGCATTCCATATAAATAGTGATGCAAACCTTGAGAGACAAATAATCTACCTTGACCGTAAAACAATACAATCTCAAAGAAGAAGTCCAATGGAAATCCTCCAACAGAGGTTGAATATTAACCTTGTACTACATTAGTCTAGAACCATTTAGATGAAAGTAGTTAGACTCTAGGTAGACTTTTGATACAACTACTTCTAGAAGATACAAAAATGAGAATCTCTTTAGAAGGAGGAGACCAAATATTGATAAGGATCGAAAATCTCATAGAATTTCCCCCCTTGCCAAATTGGAAAAAAGAGAGACACAAACAAAATAATATGACTTATACATTAGAGAAGTAAGTACAACTAAATATTTGTTCAGAGGAGGACCACTCATAACTAATTTTGTTGATACAACAAGCTAGATTGACTTCCAAAAGATGGGAGAAGTGAGAGTAGATATTGAAGACAAGATTAGTGTTGATAGTAGACTTGTTAGTGAAGTCATCATCCTAACAAAAAATATACAAGATGTAAGAAATTGTAGAAACCTGATTGTTGCAGAATTACCATTGACAATAAGTAAGACACCAAATATGACAAGCAATTAGAGTAGTCCCATCCCTTTTCCCATCTACGAGGGAAGTAAGGAAACTCATAGACATCAATTAATCTATTGGAATATATGGAATGTGATTGATACAACATATGAAACAAAGTAGATGGCCCAATTTTTTGATACATTAAGATATAAAGGCTTGACATGGTTCATGGTTTCATAAAAGGTAAAAACTTATCAAAATATGATATCAAGAAGGAATTCATGTCATTATTCAAGGCACATGCCTCTAAACATTTAGCAACAGAAAAAATGAAAGAAATGAAACTATGACCACTTCAAACGATGAGAGATTACAATATAAGGTTTAAAGACTTGCCCAATAAAATACCAAAATCATTGTTCTTAAAACTATTTCAACAATGGTTTATAGAAGGGATCAATCCAAAGATTAGAGGACCACTAAGGGTTGATGAAGTGAAATCATATGAGGATGCACTCAATAATTGCTTCATAACTCGATGAATATTGGACGCAATGAACCAAAAAAGGCTACATGGAAAATATGATAGAAAAATGACAAAAATATATAGTTGAAATCACATGCCATACCAAAAGAGAAGGATTGTGGTGTATAGCTTGTTAGATTGTTGGTGATTCTTAGGATAATGTTGGCCCTTCTGTTTTGACTAAAGAACACAATGGTTCCTTGTTAGTAAGTGGTACTAGGTCAATAAGGGAAGCAATATGTTATGACCCTTGCTTTTGGGGAACCAAATACTAGGTTGTAGGTGGAATATTAAAAGGTGATTGTAGTAGAAGGATATGGATTTTTAGCAACACGATTCCTCAGTATAGGAAGAAGAAAAGGAGGATAAAATGCAACCGATACATGTTAGGAGGGACTATATGATGGAGAGTAAAGAACATCATTTGACTATCCAACATAATAAGGTATCTTGAACCCATGCTTTTCCTAAGGGAAATTAATATAAAATGTAAAGTTCATGGTTTACGATCGGGTTGGGTTTCTGTGGTTTAATTCATATTTGGTTATCAATTGATTTTTTGTATGGTCGGCCATGATTGTGTGACTTGTGTGTATTATCATATCAACTAGGTTGTTGATCCAACATTATGTGATGCTTGTTAATACTAGAGTTATGTATCCATTTTGGATGGAAGTAAATGGAATGACAACTTGGTTTAAAATCATGTTTATGCATTTTCTTTATATGGATGAATTGTAACTTGTGTTTTTATGAATGGAATTACATGGGATTAATATGTTGCAGCATAAAGCAATAGAATATATGGATGCAATCATAATGTGTAGAATGTTAGAATAGTCATGGTTGTGCCCTTTTTCTATTAATGGTCTTGTATTGTCTTAAGTTTCATAAATGCACCTCATATGGGATTTTCCCTATAACAAGGGATTGATATGCCAATCCTAGACATAATTCCCTTGTTGGAAACCTATGTGGATATTTGTATGTCTTTATAGCCAACACATGGTTCTATTATTAAGACCCTAACATGCTATGTGAGAGACTATTATAGTATGAGGGATTGACTCATGAAGATAGACTTACAAGATTGGCTCGATCAATAGATTGATCTCTTTTCAAAGTATGAGGCTTTGTTGATTGGGAGGGAGTGAAAAAGTTTAAAGAACGTCTTCTCCGGTGGACTTTCTAGTGAACCTATAAGAGTGGTTGTGAAGGCTTGAGAAGAACTTGCAATTTGTTTCGACAGAAGACATGATTTTTATTTGGAATGTCTAGAACTTTATAGCAGTTTAGACGTGTGATGACCCAGTCGTGAGAGTCATACATTTTTTGGTAAAGAGGACCCTAAAGAGATATGTGATGGAGTTTGTATTGGAGCTGATCCATACATTCTCATGGGAATGCAAAATAATTACGAAGAGCCCATGGGGGAGGTTGGTGAAAGAAATTCCCACATGGTTGAAGATGTTATTAGTGGAGGAGGATATGGTGGCCCTTCAACCCCTTAGATATGGAAGTGTAAAGTCTTGTGTCAAGGAGTGGTTTAGGATGTGATTAGTAAGGATGAAGATCTAAAGGAAGAAGGTAACATAGAGGAAGCTCAAGCCAAAGAATGAGAGGAATGAGCCCTAATACATGTTGCAATAATTGATTGATGGTGGTTGAATATTGTTGGGAATGTTATATTCTTTGCATGAAATCGACGGTCGAAGTATATAGTCGATTGGTCTACAGGTCGATTGGAGTCGAAGGTCGACGAATAGTGGAAGTTTGGTCGATTGGCCAACCAACATAGTTGTTTGGTTGAAGACAATGACTCGTCAACAAGAAATTGACAAACGTCGAAATGATTAGAAGCTCAATGGAAGATCGACTGAAGTATGACTGAGTCAAGTCAACTGTAATAGAATAATTTAAAGTGGTTAGGAAGTCATGGCTTGCCATTAATGAGTAGTTGTTTGTAACTAACTTGGGTACTCCAAGCTAGTGTATGTTGATGTATATGTAACTTCGGAATGTATTTCATCTGTGTATTATATATATATTTATTGTACCCTTATAAGAGATGTGTTATTCCTCTATAAGGAAGTGTCGTCATGTGGATTGACAAGTGTCGCAAGTGTGTGTACTTGCCGATGGGTTATTAGACCACCATGTGGGGTCGGCCCTGATTTATATATAATATAATGTGGATGTATCTAAGTAGACAAGTCGGCCCCATTAGGTCACTAGGAAAAAAGGTGAGTATAAATAGAGATAGGAGATCTCTATTTTACTCACTCGAAAAAGTAACTCACTCTCACTCTCAAAAGTGGCGCACTAGTGAGGAGGAGGAGGATCATCTACTAGGAGACTATCTCAGTGTTATTTGGTTGTATTTTGGTTGAGCCATTGCTCTCTCTATCTCTGAGGAAGTTGTGGGGTTTTTCACCTTAGGGTTTTCCCCACGGAAACTCTGTGTCTCTTGTATCTATGCTTTTGATTCTTGTGATGCTTGTCATATTATGATTGTCATGCATTGATATACTGTAGATGTTATTCTCTCAGCAAAGATCCTATAGTATTGTGAATTAATACTCAAAATTTAACATGGTATCAGAGCTAACCTGAGAAGAAGACATTTTGCAGTGACGGAAGCTTGTGTATCTTGTTTATTGGATTTCTATCCATAGATTTTTGGAAATCAGTATAGTAGATTGACTCTACTCATCAAGGCGCATCTTTCTGTCCAATCAGAACTCAATTTCGAGCATTTTTAGATTTGGCCCTATTCCACAAAAATAGGAATTTCTGGAATCTGAAGGCACAGCTGGAAGCTCCTTGCAAAAATCGAAGTTTAGAGCTTTGGATCGAGATTTTTGGCTAGGTAGATCTCCGGGAAACTCAAACCCTAATTCAGGGCTCTCCCTAGTGAACCCGGGAGGACAAAAAGGAAATTTTGAAGGGCAAGACTTTGCCGATCTCAAAAAATGAATACACCAGGCTGATCAGCTCATCAAAGCACATCTTTCTATCCTTTCAGAATTTGGAAATTCACATTTTGAATTTTTAGGGTTTCTCTGACAAACCCTAATCCGGGACCAGATCTAGTTTTCAGCACTTCAAGTGGTAAGTCCTAAATCTTTTCTATTTCCATTTGAAGTACTCCTTAATATGTCTCTCCACACCAAGCTTGAGGATAAGCTTGAAAGGGCTGATAACTTCCGAGCCTAGAAGTATAGGATTGGGTTAATCCTAGAAGAGAATAAGTTGGACTCATATGTGAAAGAAGACATCCCTATCCCAGAGGATGAAGAGGCCAAGGTATTGCACAAGAAGAACTTGGTCAAGGCAAATAGAATCATTGCTGATTCTATCAAAGACCATCTCATACCCCATGTGTCTTCTCTTAAGACACCCAAGGAGATGTTTGAATCCTTGACCAAGCTATTTGAAGGAAAGAACATAAATCGGAAGATGACCTTGCGGAACCAATTGAAAGCAGTAAAGTTTCAGAATGGAGAAACCAATCAATCTTATTTTTCAAGGGTCTCCCAGATCAAGGAACAATTAGAAGCAGTAGATGAAATGGTGTAGAATGGTGAAGTGGTGATGACCACTCTAAATGGCCTACCCAGGTCATGGGATTCCTTTATCCAAGGAATTTGTGCAAGGAAGAAGTTGATCTCCTTCAACAGATTGCGGGAAGAATTCTCTCAAGAAGAAGCTAGACTTATAGCTCGTGAGGAAAAGATGGGAGGTGAAGATCAAGCTCTTGCAGCTCACACCAAAAGAAGCAAAACCAAGAAGGATCACTCTTGCCACAATAGATCCTATCAAAAGAGTAAGAAGGACCTAAGATGCTTCACATGCAATGAGAAGGGTCACTTTGCTTCAGATTGTCCCAAGAACAAAAGGGATAATAACAACAACTCTAGTAAGAAGAAGAAGGGCAGCAAAAGAAGGTTTCATGCTCATGCTGCCGAAGATGATGAACCTCCAAAGAAGAAGGCTAGGGAAGAAAGTGATAGTGATGATGACTCATCAAGTGAAGAAGAGTATGTTCTGATCTCTGCTCTCACAGGTACTATCTCCCATGGTTGTAATGATTGGTTGATTGATAGTGGGGCTTCCAAACACATGACTAGATTTAAGGAATCTTTTGTGAACCTATCTGAACATGAATCACCCCATAAGGTGAAACTCGGGGATGATTATCAATACCCAATCAAAGGAAGTGGTGAAGCCTCCTACAACCTAGATTATGGAAAAAACTTGAAGATGAAAGAAGTACTTTATGTACCTGGGCTCAAGAAGAACTTATTCTCCATCTCTGCATTAGATGCAAAAGGTGTGAGGGTTGCATTTGTGGATGGCCAAGTCCTAATGTGGCCAAAGGGAAAGAACATAGATGATGCAGTAGTGATTGGGGAGCAAGAGGGAGGCTTGTATAAATTGAAGGGACAACTTGAACATGCCATGGTACATGAATCCATGTAGCCAAGTGAACTTTGGCATAGAAGACTTGCTCATATGCACTATAGGGCACTTCCAATTGCAAGCAAGGCAGTAGAGGGTCTTCCTGAAATCAAGACCAAACATGAAGGTGTTTGCAAAGGATGTGCAAAAGGTAAGAACATTAAGAAGGCTTTCCCAAGCAGTGAAAGCAAAGCAAAAGACATCCTGGAAATCATCCACTCAGATGTATGTGGCCCTATGTCATCTAGTTCCCTGAGTGGGTATGTTTACTATGTATCATTTATTGATGACTTCTCTAGGAAGACTTGGGTATACTTCTTGAAGGGAAAAAATGAGGTACTTGATAAATTCAAGGAATTCAAAACCTTGATGGAGAATCAAACTGACAAGACGATAAAAACATTCAGATCTGACAATGGTGGAGAATTCACCTCAAGTGACTTCAAGAAGCTCTGCAGTGATTCAGGGATTAAGAGGGAGTTGACTGCTCCATATAATCCTCAACAGAATGGAGTTGCAGAAAGAAAGAACAGAACTATCATGGAAGCAGCAAGGGCAATGCTGCATGACTAGGACCTACCTATGCATCTTTGGGCAGAAGCAGCTAGAACAGCTGTATATGTACAGAACAGAACACCCCACAAGATATTGGACAACAAGACACCAGAAGAAGTCTTTTTTGGTAAGAAACCTGAAGTAAACCATCTTAGAATATTTGGTTGTCCAGTATACACTCATGTTCCAAAGGAAAAGAGGACTAAACTAGATCCTTCAGGAAAGAAGGGTATATTTGTGGGTTACAGTGAAAGCTCGAAGGCTTATAGAATATACTTTCCAGGGTTCAAGAAGATTGATGTCAGTAGGGATGTAACATTTGATGAAAACTCAGCATTCATCAAATCAAGGAAGTCACCTATCGAAATTTGTGAAGAATCTAAGGAAACTAGATTTCAAGACACTACCATGACAAAAGCAGTTCCAGAAGTTGTTCGTGAGTTTGAAGATCCGCAAGAACCTGTAGATCCACCCCGTGAGGATAATTCTCACAAGAGGAAACCAGCATGGGCTAGAGAACTCATTCAAGATGCAGAAAGATTTGGCATTCCAGAAGAAGAACACAGAGCAAAGAAGAGAACCAGATCACATACCAGTTATGTTGCTTTACTCTGTGACATTATGAACAAAGAGCCTTCTAGTTATGAAGAGGCAGCGGAAAAGAAAGAATGGAAGGATGCCATGGTTGAGGAATACCAATCAATAATGAAGAATGATGTTTGGGATGTTGTCCCAAGACCTAAAGAGAAGTCTGTTGTGACTTCTAAATGGATCCTCAAAATCAAACATGCTGCAGATGGCAGTGTGGAGAAATACAAAGCAAGATTCGTAGCTCGTGGTTTCTCTCAGAAAGAGGGAATAGATTATGAAGAAACCTTTGCACCTGTAGCCAGGTATACTTCCATCAAAACAGTACTTGCCCTGGCTACAACTATGAAATGGAAAATACACCAGATGGATGTCAAGATTGCCTTCTTGAATGGTGTAGTTGAAGAGGAAGTATATGTGGAACAACCACTCAGTTTTGAAATACATGACAGGGAGTCGTATGTGTGCAAATTGAAGAAAGCCTTGTATGGCTTGAAACAAGCCCCCAGAACTTGGTATGGTAGGATGGACAGTTTCCTATCTAGTTTGGGCTTTACCAAGAGTAAAGTGGATTCCAACCTTTACTACAAGGTTGAGGATGGGAATCCTGTGATTCTACTCCTGTATGTGGATGACTTATTTGTAACAGGAGACGACAGACTGATTGCAGATACTAAGAGGAAGCTTGCTGCTGAATTCGATATGAAAGACTTGGGAACGATGCACTATTTCCTAGGTATGGAGGTGTGGCAGAGTGCAGGAGGGATCTTCCTTGGTCAAGGGAAGTACACAGTGGATATCCTGAAGAGATTTGGGATGATGGATTGCAAGGCCATGGCCACACCTATGGCATCGAATCTGAAGCTTCTTTGTGATGCTTCATCTGAGCTAGTTGATGTCTCTATGTATCGTCAGATGATTGGGTCCTTGATGTACCTGACGAACACGAGACCAGACATTTGCTTTGCTGTGAACACATTGAGCCAGTTCCTGACGGATCCGAGGAGTGTTCACCTGGTTGCTGTAAAGCATGTTCTGAGGTACCTGAAGGGTACAGTGGATTATGGGCTCAAGTATGAAGCGAATCAAAAGTTTAACCTACAGGGTTATGTTGATTCAGATTGGGCTGGTAGTGTTGCAGACAGGAAGAGCACATCTGGGTGTTGCTTCAGTATGGGATCAGGTGTGATCTCTTGGTTTAGCAGGAAGCAATCCTGTGTAGCACTGAGTACAGCTGAGGCAGAGTATGTTGCAGCCTGTTCAGCTAGTTGTGAGGCAGTATGGCTATGGAAGCTACTGTCTGAGCTATTTGATCTCCCGTTGGAGGCTACTGGTATCTTCTGTGATAACCAGAGTTGTGTAAAGCTGTCCGAGAACCCAGTGTTTCATGACAGGTCGAAACACATAGAGATCAAATATCACTATATCAGGGATATGGTGCAGAGAGGAGCTGTGAAGCTCCTATATGTTGCGACAGACGAGTAGATTGCAGATGTGCTGACGAAGCCACCAGCTAGGGTGAAGTTCGAGTACTTCAGAGAGAGGCTTGGCGTGCTTCAGATCGAGGACACTTCGAGGAAGAATTGATGGACACATTTTCTAAAGCCATTCCAAGCATGTTGGAAGGAGGATCCTTCACATGGCTGTGGATGTAAGCGCTGGATGATGAGCATCAGGATGATGTTCTGGTTTCTGCTTGGATATGATCAGTTGGATCATTTTTATGTATGTATGTATGCATCATGTTGGATGCTGGATATGATGAGTTGGATCATTTATATGTATGTATGCATCATGTTGGATGCTGGATATGATCAGTTGGATCATTTATATGTATGTACGCATCATGTTGGATGCTGGATATGATCAGTTGGATCATGTGTATGTATTTTTGTATATGCATCATGTTGGATGCTTGGACCATGTATCTGTATATGTATAAGGTGGATACATTGTATGTTCAGGTGGATCATGTATGGTGATATGTATCATGTATTTGTATTTGTATCAGGTGGATCATGTATGATGATATGTATCAGGTAGATACTTGGTATGCATCAGGTAGATGCATTGTATGATCAGGATGATCATGGATGACGAGCTTCAGGATGTTGCTCCAGATGACATGCAGCAGGATGTTGCAGTGATGATGATTAGGATGATCATGAGTACATCAGGATGATGTATGGTGAGTATCAGGTTGATACTCTATGGCCGTGGATTAGGTTGTGCAGATGAGCATGTAATTCGGTGCCCTGGGAGATTTGCAGATAGTCTTTCGAGGTTTTGCCTATGGCATGTAATTCGGTTCCCTGGGATATCTGGCAAATGCTCTTTCGAGGTTTTGCTCTGGAAGGACATATAATTCGGTGCCCTGGGAGATCTGCAAATAGTCTTTCGAGGTTTTGCCTATGGCATGTAATTCGGTGCCCTGGGATATTTGGCAGATGCTCTTTCGAGGTTTTGTCCTATGGCATGTAATTCGGTTCCCTGGGAGATCCGATAGGTTGGGCTGTGTGCCCGTAATCAGTCCTGGGATGCTCTTGCGAGGTTTTTCCATGACCACATGTAATTCGTTGCCCTGGGATATCCTATAGGTAGAGCTGTGTGCTCGTAACAGCCTCGGATGCTCTTGCGAGGTTTTACGGTGAGGTCACATGTAATTCGGTGCCCTGGGAGATCCTATAGGTAGAGCTGTGTGCTCATAACAGCCTAGGATGCTCTTTCGAGGTTTTGTGATGCACGTAATAAGTCCTGAGGATTCCACAGTATGGCCAGTGATGATGAAGACCTGCAGGTGGTGGGCCTACATCTAGTATAAAAAAGGACTGGCTCTGTAGAACTTCCTATGACGAGTAGAGTCAGAGATTGGTTGAGATAGTAGCAGCAGTGACGATGATGATGACGATGCATCGATGACGATGATCCAGAGAAGAAGACTTGTCTAGCAGATCTATGTCGAGAAATACCTTCCTAGTTAAGAGGGAGTGTTGATGTATATGTAACTTCAGAATGTATTTCATCTGTGTATTATATATATATTTATTGTACCCTTATAAGAGATGTGTTATTCCTCTATAAGGAAGTGTCGTCATGTGGATTGACAAGTGTCGCAAGTGTGTGTACTTGCCGATGGGTTATTAGACCACCATGTGGGGTCGACCCTGATTTATATATAATATAATGTGGATGTATCTAAGTAGACAAGTCGGCCCCATTAGGTCACTGGGCAAAAAGGTGAGTATAAATAGAGATAGGAGATCTCTATTTTACTCACTCGGAAAAGTAACTCACTCTCACTCTCAAAAGTGGTGCACTAGTGAGGAGGAGGAGGATCATCTGCTAGGAGACTATCTCAGTGTTATTTGGTTGTATTTTGGTTGAGCCATTGCTCTCTCTATCTCTGAGGAAGTTGTGGGGTTTTTCACCTTAGGGTTTTCTCCACGGAAACTTTGTGTCTCTTGTCTCTATGCTTTTGATTCTTGTGATGCTTGTGATGCTTGTCATATTATGATTGTCATGCATTGATATACTGTAGATGTTATTCTCTCAGCAAAGATCCTATAGTATTGTGAATTAATACTCAAAATTTAACAGTGTATGTATTGCATCTATAAATAAGATGTAATGGCTATGCAAATAATAGGGTGTGTGGTGTAAGGTAATGAAGTGTGATTTGTTGTCTAGTAAAATCATGGTTGTAAATGTTGGTTAAGAGTTTTGATTAATAGATGATTGGTAAATCTCAATGGTTTGGTGGTTTTCCCCGGTAGAGGGGTTTCCAACTTTCCAGGGCAATCTCTATGTATTGTGTTGATGTGTTGCGTGCCATTGCTTAATGTTTAATTGTATGAATCAATATGCATGCTCATTGTAATAGGTATTATAACCCAAAAATTATGATGAAGGTGATAAGGGACCATAGTGAGATGCTATAAAATGATATGAGTAATGGATAGAGTAACAAACACGAGTAAATGAGCTTGTGAGCTTAAATAAGAGAAGAGAAAATGCAAGCTAGTGGTTGAAGGAAAGAGGATTGGAGATGGGGGAGAACCCAAATAAGTGGGAAGAGAGTGGAGGAACACCCACAAGGTCCGATGGTTAGGCTAGAGGTGCCCAATGTAATGGTGTTGGAAACATAAGCAAAAGGGTTGGAAGAATTTCAATAGGGGGTTGCATATGAAGAAAACACTAATGGGACATCGAATGGGGACTTCACTAGAGAGGTGCAACCTAATAATTCATTAATGTATTTGTTCCAGTGGTTCGGTGAAGGGGAAATAGAGGAAGTAGACTTGGTACATTTGAAAGGTGACATAGGAAATATAATTTGCATATTATAATCCAAACAAGGTAACTACTATTCTACTATTGATTATCGTAACTTTAAGTTAGTGGTGCAACCTAGTATTCCAAAGAGATAAAGAGGTCCTATCAGTCATAGTGGGACCCAATCAAATCCCAGTGGAATTCTAGTTAGACCTAGTAGCATTAATCCATATTTGAGTGGTACTTAAGACCTGGTGATATAACCGGGGATGCAATGATTTGATTTTCTCCATATGTCAATCAAAAGGATGGTCGGAGTGCAAGTTAGTTCTATGCTTTGACTCCCTAATTTTTTGGGGAAGGCTAATGGGGATGAGGACAAATATTAGTTTCTATTTGAATTCATTCAGATTGCCAAAAATATGATAGCCTATTATACATAGTTGGTTGAATTTGTGAAGAACCTGCAATAATTAATTAATGAAAACACACGAAATAGCAGAAATAACAGAACTCAGAATCACTTTTATATTGATCGCATGCCACTTCAAGGGGGCAACCTCCTTTGAGCAAGCTCAATACAAATAAATTCATGGTGCCTTCATTGGTCTCAACACAAACTTATATACTAAGTCTAGGTGCCAATACCATGGGTCAATACCATGTGTCAATACAAACCATGGGCCAATACAAAATGTGGATCAACAATTACTACGAGACGACTTACAAAGCATATGCGTCCAACAACAATAATACAAACTATGGATCAACAAATACTACGGGACGACTTACAAAGCATATGCGTCCAACAACAATATACTAACAAAGTAAATAGAAGGGTTGACATGGGTTCCTAACATCCCCTCTCCCTTAGAAAAAGCTTTGTCCTCAAAGCTTTAGATGTGGAAATTGATGCAGAATTTGAAGGAGTGGTTCCCCTGTGGCATCCTCGGGTTGCATTTCGGCCCACTGACGCTTGTTGAGTTTTAGGGAGGATTGCTTGGAAGGCTGTAGACGAAGAAGGACCATATCAGCTGCGTGAAAAGTGCACTCAGAACGGTGCTGATCGGCTTGTTGTTTCAGTCGAATTATTGCCATGTGAAGATTGTCCCGCAGAATGAGAAGAATTTGATCACGGTTTCGAAGAACCGAGTCAATTTCCTGAACTGGGGAGCTGCTGAGTGTGTATGGAAGAAGAAATGGTGGTGCCTGTCCATAAACTGCTTCATATGGTGTCCTTTTAGATGTGGTATTGTACCACTAGAGCGCTTCTAGGAAATCCATAGAAATAGCTGTCCACATATATGTAGGGATGGGCAAGGGTTCGAGCAGTCTCGAAAGGAGTGTCGTTTCACCCTTGTTGACCTAGCAAGTATCACACTCAACCACCATCTGGTGAATTTTCATTTTCAGTCCTTGCCAAAAGAAGTTACATTGTTCCCGGTCATAGGTTTTGAGGAACTCAGAGTGCCCGGCCGATGAAGAAGCATGGAGTTCATAGAAGAGATAGCCCTGTTGAACAGATTGCAACCAATTTGGAACAAGCAGAGAAACAGCTGTAAGAGAAATTGGGTCATCAAATTGGCGAGAAGGAGCATCTGCCACCATATTATCCTTACCCTTCTTGTAAGTGATTGCATAGTCATAATCCATGAGTTGGATAACCCATTTCTGGTGTGCTGGTGAGGAGACTCGTTGTTCTAGAAAATGTTCCAGACTCTCGAGATCAGTCTTGAGGCAGAAATAATTTCCTAATAGGGATGGCTGCAACTTCTGTAATGCATGCAAAATAGCCATCATTTTTTGCTGAGATGTAGATGCGGCTAAATGCTTACCGGAAAGGTCTCTTGAAGGCGGTAAGCCCACTGGCGCAACAAAGACACCTGCATATCTATCCAAGGAAGTAGTGGAGACTCTTGGTGGTTGCATCTGAATGGAATGGAGCTGAGCGATGACACCATGTGAATTCTTATTAAGGATCTTTTCCAAGTGATGTGAACTGATGATGTGGAGAGACCCTTGTTGTAAGCCCATAAATTTGTGTTGTGTCTCATTGACTGAAAACTGCATCCAAAGTTCAGCAAAATCCCATAAGATGGGGCCAAGTGTGCGTAACCATTGAACACCCAAAACCACATCACATCCGCCTAGGGACAAGGCAAACATGTCAGAGCGTAGGTTATAATCTTCCAGAGAGATGCGCACATTGTGACACTTCCCCTTGCAAGGTAAGGTGCCCCCATTGGAAACCATGACTTCAAAATTGGAGCAAGGATGGACAAAACAATCAGCCTGTTTGGTGATCCGAGGGTCAATGAAGTTATGAGTGCTGCTAGAATCAATGAGTATTGTAAGAGGAAGTTTCTTGAAGTAACCCCTGACCCGCATTGTTTGGGGAGTGGTAACACCGGATAAATCATGGAGAGATATCTCTGGGTGGTCGTCTTGAGATGGAAGGTCAATAGGTGGCTCCTGAATGTTGACCTGATCATCCGGTGTATCTGGAGCCTCTTCATCAAATTCAAAGGCGGGCGGAGAATCCACATCCAAGAGATAAAGCTTTTGTTGAACACATCTATGTCCCCGAGTGAATTTTTCATCACAATTATAACAAAGCCCTTTTTCTCTGCTTGCCTGCATCTCTGTTTTGGACAAATGCTTGATAGGAGTTGGTCGAGGAGCTGGCGGGATGGGAGGTCGTTGAGAACCCATATGTCGGAAGGGAACAAAAGTGGGTTTGGAGTGTTGTTGGGAAGCAATCTTGTCTTCTGCCAACTTAGCCAACCCCAGGGCTTCCATCATTATGTTGGGACAGAACATTTTGACCTCTGGGCGGATTTCATCCTTAAGACCACTGATAAAACAACTCCTCTATAAGTAATCAGACAATCCTTCTGTGTGGTTGGATAGTTTCTCAAATTCTGTCTGATACTCTCTCATAGTGCTAATTTGACGAAGTTTAGTGAGTGCTCCGGTGAAGTCATCAAAAGCACTAGGACCAAATCGTTGCAAAAGGAGTTGGCAAAAATCTGTCCATTTTGGCTCGTCATGAGCCTTGATGTACCAACTATACCATTGAAGGGCTTCTTGTTCCAAATGAAAGGATGCAATTGGAACTTTTTGGACATCAAAAGTATTATGCAGACTGAAATATTGTTCTACACGATAGATCCATCCAGTTGGATCAGTACCATTGAAGCAAGGAAATTCAAGCTTCGGACCACGGAAAGTGCTGGAAGAAGAGAATCCATTGGATGCAGAAGATTCTGGTTGTCGGTTATTGTTCATGGCTGAATGCTGAAGAAGGAGGCTGAGAAATTTTTCATCCAGATCTTGGAGTTTGGTTTGGATGGCTGCAAGTGCTTCCTCCATGGTTTTTGCTCCTGCGCGGGTGACAACCATAACCAGGAGTTTTTTTTTTTTTTTTGGGGGGGGGGAATGGATAGAAAAACACAAACAAAAGCTTGTTTAGTAAAGGAAAATTTGGATTTGGGAAAAACTCGGATGGGTAATTGGGGTTTGACTAGGTTTTGGACACTGTCGAAGGGATAGGGAAGCAGAAAAGGAGGAGTTTAGAAACGGGGTGAAAGAATGGGAAAATTTGGCAGAGAGGGAAAAAGAAGCAGAATTAGGAAACGAACTCTATGGTAAAATTTGAAGGTGATTGGGTAAAATCTGAGGAAGTTATGACAAACCCTAAAAATAGACAAATGTGGGATTTCAGGCTTTGGGAAGTGGAATTTGGGATAGGGTCCTCAGAAATGAAATATGTAGAATGGGATTACAGGGGTTCTGGGGAAGTTTCAAGGGAAACAGAGTGAAAACAAGGGATCTGAAATGACACTGAATGGATCGAAAATGGTTGGATCTGAAATGGCTGGATCTGGAACGACTTTCAGAATGGATCTGAAACGACGCGGCAGTGATCAGAAACAGTTCAACCGAAAATAGATATGGACCCCAGGTATGTGCAACTTCTTAATAGTTCAGGGGTTTCACTTGGCCACCAATGATGTCTGACGGCTTGCGTATTGGGGCAGTACCCCTCACTCCACGACTCAGGTAAAACTGATAACCGCTTTGCCACAAACGACAACTCTTGGTTTACCTCACGGAAGGGAACTAGTCCATCAGGTAGGGTTCGTTGCCCTTTTCATTGGCAGGTCCTCTCAATGGGCTAGCTACTTTGGGGTTCCTGTGGTACTCCTCACAATGCGTTTTAGGGCTTATGCCCAAGTACTTCCCACAGTTAAGCGGATAGGGATTATTCCCAAATCCGAAGCTGCAACAGATGCGAAAAAAATATATTTTTTTAGCAGAAATTCCACCCACCGAGCCCAAGAAAGTGCTCTGATACCAGATGTGAAGAACCTGCAATAATTAATTAATGAAACACACGAAATAGCAGAAATAATAGAACTCAGAATCACTTTTATATTGATCGTAGGCCACTTCGAGGGGGCAACCTCCTTTGAGCAAGCTCAATACAAATAACTTCACGGTGCCTTCATTGGTCTCAACACAAACTTATATACTAAGTCTAGGTGCCAATACCATGGGTCAATACTATGTGTCAATACAAACCATGGGCCAATACAAAATATGGATCAACAATTACTACGGGACAACTTACAAAGCATATGCATCCAACAACAATAATATAAACTATGGATCAACAAATACTACGGGACGACTTACAAAGCATATGCGTCCAACAACAATATACTAACAAAGTAAATAGAAGGGTTGACATGGGTTCCTAACAGAATTTGAGACAACATTACGTGGCCAACTCTTGCAACGGTACATGAAGTATGTACAAAGAACCTCTTTAGGTAGCATGAGAACCTTCAAAGAAGTAAGAAAATACTTTATTGTGGAGTTCCAACCAAAGACATAACAACAGAGTTGTGTTGCACTAAAATATATAAAACAAATTGTGGGTGAAACCGTATGGGAGTACGACCAATGGTTTCTATATTTTATGAGCATGTTAATGTACTAAATTCATGATACCTATTGTAAAAAAATATTTATAGGGGGGATCCCACCTCTAACCCACATTCACCTAATGTAGTAGAGATCCGATTCTCAAAGCGAGGATTTGGAACAATCCATGAGAACCAAGTTGATGATTGGGTATCTAGGGTTTTCTTGTACTTAGGGTGCTTTTTATTTTATTTCCATTGCAACTATATGTAAAATTTGATAAAGGAACAAGGAATATTAAGGAGAGTAGTAGTGGTGAAGCTAGTAGATCCTATCAACAAATTCTTAAGTTGTGGAAAATAAATATTGGAAGTGAAGAATGATATAAGGTGGCCCCCATAGGATATTATTGGGACGATTAGACCATGTATGAGATTGAGTCTATGCTAAAAGAAAATGAAGATTTGTTTCCCCAAATATTTATAGAGATAAAAGTCTTGACATTGGCCCCATCATCTTAATACTATATTTAAAGAGAAAGTAAAGAAATATAGACAAAATGTTAGATCTAGGGTTGAATTTTCTAGTGGATGAATATGACTGGATCAACCCTAATGTGATTCAAAACAAGAAAGATACTGATGATTTTAGACTTTTTGTGGATTTCAAGAGTTTACATTTTGCTTGCATTGATGACCCCTTTCCCACCCCTTTTAATGACGAGGTTCTTGAGCATGTTGTGGTAATGGAGGCATATTCCTTCATAGATGGTTTATTAGGGTATCGTTAGATCCATATCATGGAAGAAGACAAGAAGAAGACTACCTTTACTACAAAGTGGGGTTCCTTTGCTTACAATGTAGTGCCTTTTGGGCTAAAGAATGCCCCAACAATGTTTTCTAGTGTCGTGATTGCATCCTTTAAAAATTACATTCATAAGTTCTTTGAGCTATATATGGATGACTAGACTATGCAACTATCTTAAGGAACACATTAGGTTGTTTTTATTTTCAACGATGTAAAAAAATACCAATTTATCTTAATTTAAATAAATGCATTTTTTGTGTGCCACTTAGCTCTCTATTAAGACATGATATTTGCAAGGAAGGAGTTTTAGTTGACCTTGCCAAGATAGATATGATTGTACATTTTCCTACCCTGACTGGTGTTAAGCGGTTGATATATACTTTGGAACATACTAGCTACTACCAAATATTTATCCATAACTATGCATCCATAAGAAAACCTTTGAAGAGGCTATTAAAGAAGTCATAGTTATTCTTATGGACTTCAGAATGTGAAGTTTCTTTTAACCCGCCTTAAAGATAAATTGGTAAGTGCCCCGATGTTGGAATTTTCAAATTGGAAAGTGGAATTTCATGTACATGTAGATGCTTTGAGGATACAATTTGGATTATTTCTAAGTAACCAAGAGAAGTTGTTATAGATCAAACTGGCACTTCTCCATCCATGACGACACTTAAGACTATCATTGTTCGCTCATAAAAATGACACTTATGAATGGAAGATGCTATGATTTGACCCTTATTGATGACCCTGATAATTGAAAATGAAAACCCAACATCATTCTAGTCAATTCTGAGAGTTGCAAATCCAAAAAAGGGCATATTCATGCTCTCCACACTATTAGGGTACGATTCATTCACACCTTTCTCTTAAATAGGGCGTGAATGCATAAAAAACTATATGTTCACACCTTGAACACTGGTAAGGAGCGAATCATTCACATGTTTCTTGTGAATTGGACGCGAGTTCCCCATCATTTCATGAAAAAAATCTAAAAATGAAAAAAATGGGAGTTGAGGAAGTTCTACAAATCAACTTACTCAGTTGCAACTCCCTAAACCACATGGTAACCATTTACAACTATTTCCTCCAAACATAAAAGGGAAATGAAATTGACCAGGGGAGGACATGTAGACATCCAAATTTATAATGGAGTAATCAATCACACGCACTTCATCCCTATACATTAGAAATTCTTGTTGCTGTCCCTTGTATCCATGAATATTGAAGTCGCCGCCTTTAGGTAGCCTCCCCTTTCGAATCCATACTAATGGCATGGGGCCTTTTTTTTGAGGTCATTTGTCCTTGTTCATCTTTTGTGATCTAGAGTCATTTGTATTGATTTTGGGTGATTCAAGCATCTGATTTTCGAGCCGCGAGATCCAGGTAATCCTAAACCTTATCCTAGTCATTTGGGCTGGTTTAGTTTTTAGGGTTGGGAGTTCCCTAGGGCCGTACAGTCCTTTTTGTCTTAAAAAGGAAACCATGCACGATTTTGGGTTTTCCCATGCTGTTGCGTGGGAAAACCCATTATCATGCGTGACATACCACACGCGAAAATTGATAATCGCACATGGTGACAAGTGCAGTGACATAATGTTTCGATTGCGCAATGGTACAATGCAACTGTTTGTTGGATAGTTGTGTTGATAGTGTGACCGACACAAGCAACTCCTGCGTGACTATGGTCATGTGTGAGATCCTCAGACAAACGTGGGACGCATGATAGTTGCACAGGAATAACATGCTACTATTGCTGATTTCCAAGGGAAACTCGCATGAGCTGAGAATAAGGCTTAGTTGGAATTTTGGATGCCAAGATGAATCCTAATGTAGTGTTGTTTGTGCTTGTAGGTGTTTGTGAGTGATCGAGATGGCATACGTCGAGTGGCGAGAGTGCCACTATGACGAGTTAGTGACCAAAGTGGATGGGGATTTAGTGGCCACCCAGACACTCCAAGATGCGGGGCTCTTGAAGTTCTTCAAGTGCCCCTTGCTTTGGTCTGCAAAATTTCTACTGTACAGGATCATCTTTATGTGGGACTGCAGGGCGGTCCTTCGGGTGGGAGATCAAGATTTCAACATTATGGACCGAGATATCTATTTTTTGACTGGTCTATCTCCTCGAGGGACTATTGAGCCAACCCAGCCTTAGATAGGGGCTGACCAGAGCGTCGTGGTTCTAGTAGACCGATATTGTAGAGGATATGCATCGATGGTGAGCTCGAGGTAGATCCTTGTTAGTCATATTCAAATTCTGGTTTTCCGGGCAGTAGTGACTACCATGATTCGAGTGTTGGGGGTATCATCCCCTCATAGGATTACCGGGGGGTAGCTTGGGTTGGTGGAGAGGGTGATGGCAGGGCACCGAGTGGCGGGCACCCCATGTTGTTGAGGGTATTGACAGTGCATCTGACAGATTACCACCGTGGCATAGGCGAGAGGAAATTTCAACACAAGAGTGTGTTGCGCTCGTACTTTTTTGAATATTTTTCTTCCTTGATACCAAAGGTGGTGGTACTTGCGAGGGTGCCCTAGGAGTCCCAAATGATGTGCTGGGGGAAAGTGATTCCCCAAGCTGGTGGAGAGGAGATCGATCATGTCTTCACAGTCCATTACCTCAATGTGTGGGAGCATCGCATCGACCCCATGGAGAGGTAACCCTGGAGTGGCATGGACTACCGGGGGGACCTAGAGTTACGATACCTGATCACGGGTGGGATCTCACAAGAATGACATGTTTTTATATAGTATGTTTTCTACACATAGATGTGATTATGTACATATTTCTAATGTATATTGGATATTATTTGTGGGTTCTTATCTGTGATCCATATGTTGGACTGGTGAGACCCTCGTGGGTTACAAGATGATGTCGTATGCACGGAAATGGGTCTAGACCTACAGGAGGTGCTAGTGTCGCTGTTGGTTCAGCGAGTAGAGCCATAGTTTGGGAGATCCCGTTGGGGGAGAAACCTTAGGGGATCATGCAATGATGATCCTAGATGACACAGTGAGGTGGATTAGGTTGATGGTGGAGGCTGTTGATGACCGGGATCTGGCCAAGCTGGATGATGATGAGTTGGCTCCTATGATTCAGCTGTTGAAAAAGTTAGGGGATGGATGGTGTTGATTGATGAGGAGGGTGGCCATATCGGTTCATTAGGTACGAGCAACATGGGATGGGCATGGTCCAACTCTAGCAATTGAGGAGAGGCCTCACCAGAGGCAGACAACCACCCCAAGGGCACAACTAAGAGAGGTCGCAAGAGCAGTAGAGGCAGTTCTATAGGTAGTGCAACTGCTAGCAATAATTTGGGGGACAGACCAACCAGAGCCTTCCGAGGATATGTGAGTGTGAGGAACTCGTTATTTGTATAGGGATTTGGTATCCATGTTGTATTTTTGTATATATGGAGCCTATGGGAGGCTGATTTTTGATGTACCCCCCATAAGGCTGATGATTCTTGAGTCCCTCTTTTGTGCATGACACATTTTTTTGGGTGATATATATATATATATATATATATATATATATATATACCATTTTGGCGGCATTTTATGATCTCATGTATGTATGTGATGTATGTGATGATGATGTTTATATGTATGTTTGATGTTATTTATGTGTAGTTGTAAGTTCTTACATATGATTTATATGATGAACGACACACACATATATACATGCTTTGTTTATGTATGCAAGGTCAGATAGATGGTTGATGTATTAGATGCCAGTCCAACACCTCATTTGCGATGTGGTTAGCGAATGCATTGGTTTTCCTAGGGACATGCATGAATGTGATGGTTTCAAACTGTCGTACTAGGAGGCACGCTTGCAAAAAATTACGGAGGAGGAGTGGTTTAAGGACACATAATACATTATTGAGCTGGGAGACAACTAATTGGGAATCTAGGTGTACGTGTATATGGCATATGCCAAGATGGATGACATCACTTAAAATCCCAATGTCTACATTGTATTCTACTTGGTTGTTTGTTAGTTCCCCGAGGCAAACCCCTCCAGTGTGGTAGAGGGCTTGGGAAGGGGTATAAATGGCCCAAGCGACTGATGCTAGATTCTTTGACCAATGACCTGCGCCATATGCAAAGACGACATAACTGTCTGAGTGGGGGACCATCTTCATTCCAAACAAAGGATGGTATTATTCTTAATCAAAGGGATCGAAAATACAAAGAATTAAGTGCTACATTGTTCATTTTAAGGTGTGAATGGGAAATGTAAAGGGTAAACGACAGTTTCACCCTTCTGGCGGCAAGGACATCTTAATGTTGGAACCTTGAGCTATATCTAGGTGGTAGGATGCTCATAAGGATTTAATGGGTATCCAACATTTGAAAGGATATCCTCTAGTGTCTTAGGCACAAGGAAATGGTTGTGGAGGATCCAGGTCTTCGTCGGAAGATGATGAATCATTACTTGTAAGTAAATCAGCTAAGGATGATGCCTTATTGATGGTATATGGTGGAGGAGAAACAACCTCCTCAGTGGGTAATCCTTGCGGGAGTACCCTTAGGTGGGAAAGTTGATCTTGTAGCTGCATAATCTGAAGGAGAGTTTCTTATTCAGTGTGTAGGATGGGACATTGAAACGAGAAGTGAGAAGTGTCTCCACATGACCAACATGGGATTGGGATCCTGGCACTGATAGGAGCGTGTGTCGAAGTTAGGTTTCGGGTGGTAGAGTTGAAGATGATTATGCCACTCTCAGTGGGAATCATGTGAGTATGATTCCCACAAGATGTGCATCTATCATATTGTGCTGTCAACATAAGATCCATTGGTGGGGGTCCTTGCGGCATAGTAGGCTCAATGGTGGGTACTGTTGTGATAGGCAGTATTGAGATAGGAGAAATAGGTGTTGTCGTTGATGTGATGACAACATTGATGGAAGATGTTTCCTAGGGTTGAGGTGCATAACTCTCAATCAAATGTTGGGTGACGATAATGGTCGCCAAAGTGTTTCGAAATCGAGGGAGGTCAGGACAATGGTGTGTATAATGCCCAAACTAAGAGCAGATCGAACATGCATGATTAGTATGCAACGACTTGGACTTAGTGGTCAGGTTGGGCAAAGAAAGTGTGCCCCCTGCTACCGTAGGTGGTGCATGTGTCACACTAACAGGGGTATTGAGAATATTCTTGAGATCTGGCAAGGTAGGGCTCATGTTGGTCACGTGGCCTTGTTGATCACAAAGGGCACATGGTGGAGTAACCCTTGTAGCAGGAGTAGTGGTTATAATTACTAGGTATTTTAACCGTTGTTGGGTTATTCCCCTTGCTTTAGTATTGGTGACCACTGATGATGATTCAAGAGTAGGTTTGGTGACGATGGGGGATTTCAACTTAGGTTGTATTATGCCCTCATTGGTGGGTTCAGTGACTTCTGATGATGGTTTAGTCATAGGCATCGTAGGCTTGACGCTTGGTACAGATGGTGTAACTGACCTATATGGTGTCACGGTTGAAACAGGGACAAAGTCATAGTGGGCCTGTAATGTTCCCATTCAAATAATTGCATAGTAAGACAATCCCATCAATCCTACTAGTTTCCTAGGTTGGATGGGCACATTTGGAATTACAATAAGGAAGCTAATAAATGATGTTTAGACATTAGAAGGGTTCAAGCATTTAATAAATAGGTTGAATAAAGAAATTCAAGAGAAGTTCTAGGTGGTTTTGAAGACATATGGAGGATGTGGGACCCACACTAGCTTGATTTTTCAAGGACACATGGCATCTCTCTCTTGCTAATTCGAATTCATGAGAAGGTGAACACTCTTGGGTGAGTTGGTAAGTCATACACATGTCATTGAGCATCTTAGGTCGAATTGGGATGGATTGGTAACCTCCATGGGAGAGGAAGAGTCAAATTGGAAGCTTGTGGACACTTGGGCTAGATTCCCTAGCCCCTATGACAACAATGATGGAGCATCTATGACATCTATGACAAATTGCAGATATGACCTCTGATATCTGACCATTATGACATGTCATCCCCAAAAATAGGCTCCAATAGGGCGCTCATGGGATTTGGAGAGGCCAAAGAGACCCCCACTCGAATTGGTGGAAGGTGGAAGGCTAGGAAAGGCAGGACACATGGCAAATCTTGAGCTCTTGCCCTAATTCGAATTGGAGTGAGTCTATGGATGGATTGGGAAACTTAGAAGGCTAAGGATGTTTATAAAATATAGGTATAAACAAAGAGAAGGTATTTTGATCATTTGAGAAAAATTGCATTTGTGAAGAGAGAGCTAGTGGAAGACTAGTTTCTTGCCTTAGCCAATTTCGAGGGTGAAAGATTCCCATCCAAGTTGGTGTTTGGAGAGGCCACTCAGGTATTTCATGGAGATTTAATGGAGTTTGTATTTGTAGGTATCATCTACAGGGAAGCTCGTGGTTTGTTTTGTGCAGCACTTTCTCTCAACCATTTCCAGTTTTGAAGGCATATTCTTGCTCCTTGAGGGAGGGCGTTTTTGGTGAGCTATTGTACTCCTTGGGAAAGCTTACCATGATGTATTTATGATTGTAATAAGATTAATATAATATTTTCTTCATCTTCATAATTTTTCAGGTCGAAATACCAAGTGGTTGTATGTAAAAATGATTATTAATGAGAAAACAATGACCATTTCCCCACTCTATTGATGTATGCCTTTGTAATGCTGAATATTTCTAATAAAAGATTATTTATCTGATACATTAATGATGAATGGACTAACATGGATGAATTTTACAAGTTTAATGTTCATCACTTAATCATTTGAAGTCATTTTACTCAGTTTATTTACATTTGGAGAAGATTTGGTTCCATTTCCCCAAGGGTCGAATTAGTGGTTTTTGCAGTTGTTTGTGGGGAGGTTAGAAAAGACTTAATAACTGATTAATGGTGCATATGAGACCTTAATAAAATCCTTGAGATATCCCCTACCTCTGTTCATAAATTATAGTGGGTTTGGAGGCATTTGGAAAGCCAATTCCAGTCATTACCCTGGGGGGATTTGAACCTCAAATTGCTAGTAAAATTACATATTTGGTCCAGAATTTTAAAGGATTTTGAAGAGGTATTTTGGTGGCCATATATCATCCTTTAACATCATAACCAAGTCCTATTATCATTCATATACCTTCTCAGAATATTTGGGAGCATTTGGGGCAAATTCGAGACCTAGGCATCAAAACTAGTCAAGGGTTGAAATTGGGGAAAAAGTGAAAAATTGGGAATTTTAATAATTTTTTAAAAAATGGACATTACAAGTGGTATCAGAGCATGGTATTGGAACCTGATGGTCTTAACAAGAATTCAAAAAAAGATACCACCACCCTTAGAACCAGAAGTTGAAGGTGTCGTTGTTGAGGAAGAAAAAGTAGGAGAAGAAGAGTTCTTTGTTAAAAACATGGGTAGGGAGGAGGATGAAAAATTAAGACATAAGGAGGAATTTGTTGCAGCCTTAAAACCATACTTTGAAGAAATTTACATGGGTGTGAAATACATAAGTAAATCAATGACAAAAGGATTCAAGTTGATGGTTAGCCAACTTGGAGGCAAAGGGATAATAGTAAGAGGCAACAACAGTTCTCATAGTGAGGAAAACAAGCCTATGGGAGAGCATATTTTCTCAAGCATCGAACCCCATAATAGAGAAAATGAATTTCAGAGCACAACAAGGTTTACTGCACCCAAATTTCTTATTCCCAAAGAAGAGCCTGACATTCAAGTGGATTTTACTACAATAGCAAACGAATGGAATGATTTGAGTGAAAATTGTAAGAGAAGTCTATGATTTGGTACATACCTTGATGCTGTACATAAACTAAAAAATAAGGATGAAAATAGGGCTCTATTCCAAAACAAAGAATTAAATTGTGCTATTGGTAAAATGTCATTTCCTACTTTTGATGGTTCCTCTCAAAATTCTTCTAACACTTGGGTGCAAAAATTAGATGTGTATTTTCAGCTAAATCCTATGGTAGAAGCATATGCACTAAAAATGGCCATTTTTCACTTGGAAGGAGATGCCAATGAATGGTGGTTTCATGGATTGAAAACCTTGGGTCATGATCAGGTTAAAACATATGAATAATTTGTTGACATGGTACTAGATAGATTTGAACACAAAGATCCAGAATTGACTTTCAAAGAACTAGCTCAATTAAAGCAAACTGGGACCCCTATTGAGTATATGATGGAATTTCAAAAATTATCAGTCAAGGTTGCTGATGTATATATGGGAAGGTTGGTATTGATGTTCAATCAAGATTTGGATGAACCCTTAAAAGGTTTGGTCAAATCCCACAAGCCAACTACATTAAAAGATGCAATGAGCTTGACTAGGGATCTCCACAATGTGCTTCCTAGAACGAGATTTCCTCCCAAGCTTGACTTCATAATTGAAAATAAAAATTGGGAAAGAGATGCATATGATAAGAAGCCATGGAAAGAATATGAATATGTGAAAGGATAAGAAAGAGGAACTAAGCAGGGAAGAGCTCAGAAGGAAGAAATTGTGTTACTCATGCTTCCAACTGTGGGCACCAAGACATAAATGTGCTAAGGGAAAGGTCCAATTCATTGAAGTATTTTGTTATGATGGGTATGAAGGGGGAATGGAGGAAGAAGGACATACTTCATCCCATGAAGAGGTATATACTATATCAGAAAAGGGAAACAAGAAGTGAAGCATCCCTCACCCACCAAAGTAAGAATGGCAGTACTTTCAGCAGTACCTTGATATCACACAATTCGACGAAAGGGTGTGGTACTAGGATAAAGAACTTCAGTTTTGGTAGATGGAGGAGCCACACATAACTTCATTGATGCAGAAATGTTGGAGAGGAGGAATATACCTATTGAATCATTCGATGGCTTCACAGTTATCATTCCCGGTCACAACACAATGGAGTGCAAAACATGGATTCCACAGCTACAAGTCACCGTAGGTAACTATACTTTTGTTGATAGTTTTTATGTGGTTAATGTTGCTGATACTAATGTGGTTTTGGGAGTGCAATGGCTGTATTCAATAGGAGAGCATACAGTAAATTATCAAATTCTTGAAATGAAATTCCAAGATTCAAAAGAAGTGCTAAGGGTTGTGAGAGGGCAGCACACCTACCCGAATCAGGTAGTTTCTTCCCACATCATGAAGCACCAGAATAGAAAGGTTTTGGGAGACATTCCTCATGGAAGGCCACCTGATAGAGGAGGGAAAAATTTGCAGCATGGTAAATTGATATTGCTTGAGGGAAAGCAATCTTGGGTGGGGAGGACTGTAATGTCCCCATTCAAATAATTGCATAGTAAGACAATCCCATCAATCCTACTAGTTTCCTAGGTTGGATGGGCACATTTGGAATTACAATAAGGAAGCTAATAAATGATGTTTAGATATTAGAAGGGTTCAAGTATTTAATAAATAGGTTTAATAAAGAAATTCAAGATAATTTATAGGTGGCAAGTGGTTTTGAAGACATATGGAGGATGTGGGACCCACACTAGCTTGATTTTTCAAGGACACATGGCATCTCTCTCTTGCCAATTCGAATTCATGAGAAGGTGAACACTCTTGGGTGAGTTGGTAAGTCATACACATGGCATTGAGCATCGTAGGTCGAATTGGGATGGATTGGTAATCTACATGGGAGAGGAAGAGTCAAATTGGAAGCTTGTGGACACTTGGGCTAGATTCCCTAGCCCCTATGACAACAATGATGGAGCATCTATGACAAATTGTAGATATGACCTCTGAAATATGACCATTATTACATGTCAGCCCCAAAAATAGGCTCCAAGAGGGCGCTCATGGGATTTGGAGAAGCCAAAGAGACCCCCACTCGAATTGGTGGAAGGTGGAAGGCTAGGAAAGGTAGGACACATGTAAAATCTTGAGCCCTTGCCCTAATTCGAATTGGAGTGATTCTATGGATATATTGGGAAACTTATAAGGCTAAGGATGTTTATAAAATATATGGATAAACCAAGAGAAGGGATTTTGATCATTTGAGAAAAATTGCATTTGTGAAGAGAGAGCTAGTGGATGACTAGTTTCTTGCCTTAGCCAATTTCGAGGGTGAAAGATTCCCATCCAAGTTGGTGTTTGGAGAGGCCATTCAGGTATTCCATGGAGATTTAATGGAGTTTCTATTTTTAGGTATCATCTATAGGGAATCTTTGTGCAACACTTTCTCTCAACCATTTCCAGTTTTGAAGGCATATTCTTGCTCCTTGAGGGAGGGCGTTTTTGGTGAGCTATTGTACTCCTTGGGAGAGATTCTCATGATGTATTTCTGATTGTAATAATATTAGTATACTCTGTTATTCATATTCAGGAATTTTCAGGTCGAAATACCAAGTGGTTGTATGTAAAAATGATTATTAATGAGCAATGACCATTTCCCCACTCTATTGATGTATTCCTTTGTAATGTTGAAGATTTCGAATAAAAGATTATTTATCTGATACATTTATGATGAATGGACTGCCATGGATGAATTTTACAAGTTTTATGTTCAGCACTTAAGCATTTGAAGTCATTTTACTCAGTTTATTTACATTTGGAGAAGATTTGGTGCCATTTCCCCAAGGGTCAAATTAGTGGTTTTTACAGCTGTTTGTGGGGAGGTTAGAAAAGACTTAATAAATGATTAATGGTGCATATGAGACCTTAATAACATCCCTGATATATCCCCTACTTATTTTCATAAATTCGAGTGGGTTTGGAGGCATTTGGAAAGCCAATTTCAGTCATTACCCTGGGGGGATTTGAACCTCAAATTGCTAGTAAAATTACATATTTGGTCCAGAATTTTAAAGGAGTTTGAAGAGGTATTTTGGTGGCCATATATCATATCTGAACATCATAACCAAGTCCTATTATCATTCATATACCTTCTTAGAATATTTGGGAGCATTTGGGGCAAATTGGAGACCTAGGCATCAAAACTAGTCAAGGGTCGAAATTGGGGAAAAAGTGAAAAATTGGGCATTTTAATAAAATTTTAAAAAAGGGACATTATAGGGCCACAGGTTCCGAGGCCATTTCTAAGTAAGGTGGAGTGAGTACCATACAATTATACCCAAAGGGAGCCGAGGTAGAGTTATCTGAGCCATAACCGACATCCCTTGCACTCCCGTGGGGGGTACAAGAATGGTATTTGGAATATGGCAAGCACTAATGGACTCAGAGTCTTCCCAACACCATGAATCAACATAGGAGTTAATGATGATGCTGAGGGGGATGTGGGCACGTTTTTGGAGGTTAAAATGGTGCACTTAAGGCCATTAGTCCAGGCAGGTATTTCAGGTGGAGGACTTGAATATACCCCTGTAAAATTGGAGTCCTTGTACACTCTCGGGAAGATATCAACATAAGGGGGTTGAATGGTCCTGACGACAATGTGTAGCACATTATCAAGGTTGGTGTTGGTATGGAGGTCATAGTAATTGAGTTGGTCGAGGGTGGCTATCTTCCCATTAAAGGGAAACATCATGATGCAGAAAACCGAAGAGGCAATCGCCTTCATAGCGTACGTATAACTACGACCCAACACGATATTGTAGTTGAGTTGTGCATCGAATACTTCGATATCGATCACTACCATTCCCCCCCCCAGCTCGATGGGGACATTCTGGTACAATCCCCTAGGTTGTGATAGTCTCCCATCGTATGCATGAAGGGCGATAGAAGAGGGAACTAATTTAGGTGAACCTAATAATTTCCTGACATTAGATGACATGACACATGTGGATGTGCCTCCATCGATGATACATCGATAAATCATAATGTTTTTTACCGCAATGGGTACTTGGAATGGGACTGATGAGGGTAGTCAAGGTTCACCTTTATCGAGATTGTTGGCCCGGTTTTGCAACCAGGCTTAGTGCTATGGGCACCTGCTAACTAGTAGCAGCAGTTTCAATGGAAATAAATAACAATAAACTAATTAAACAAGACTATTCATGGATCTAAGCAAAGATATTAAGCAAATAACAAAAATAATTTAAAATCAAGAACAAGACAATGTAGAATAATGAATTTGTATTGAAAGAATGGGGCAAGCAAGTGCTTGCGGAATCAATACCTCTAATGGTGAGGTTGAATGGCTCCAAGGATGAGCAACTCCAATCTCCAATGGTCTCTTCTCCAATGTGGTTTGCAATGGCTAAAATGCTCAGGGGAGATTTCAGCAGCATAAGGATGAGATAATGGATGGATGTGAAATGAGGAGCCCCTACCACCTTTTTATAGGTTTTGGTGGTGGGGAATACCATTTGTGGTTTTGTGGAAACCAAATGGTATTGACCAACATGGTTTAGGTACTTTTCCCTCCTTTTTCCTTTTTTGAATAAAATTAATATTTTAATTCCCTTTTTAATATTTTTGGGAATTTGGACCCTTTTTGAGGGTTTTTTATGCTTTTTTGGGAAAAATAATCTTTTTTAATGGAAAAAGGGGTGTACTAAGGTCTTTTGGTGACCTTTTGTTGGTTTCAGAGGCTCTGATGGTGAAAAAGTGGATAAATGGGTCATGTGAATAGGGAAATGAGCTAGTGAGCACTTTTTGGGTGTTAACAGAGATCAAAGGCCATAAGGTGCAATTCAGAAGGGTCGACAGTGCCATGTGCATTGAGTAATGCCTTCCATTGGGTTGGGAAAGACTGTAGCACCTCTAATGTGGACAAGACAGCTGGTGACTGAGCCAAGTCATCCATAATACTGTAGTTGTGGAAGAATTTCATATAAGGTTTATGGGGGGTGCACCTAAGTGGTACCTTTGGGACCCTTGGTATTTTTTCACGACTTGGGAATGGTATTTGCAAAGGTCCCCTCAAGGGGGTAGTTACAAATTCCACTTGGGGATTTTGGGCCTACCATATCCTTTGGCTCAAGTTTGGAGGTTAACATCTACCGTGTTCATGTAGATGTTTTGAAAGGAGCCATCTCCTAGGGGCGGGGCTCATGCTGCTTAGTAACGACCCCTTGATTACCGAAGGGTTGCTGCAAGTATGCAGTTTGGGGTAGGATCAAAAGATGAACCCGTAGGTGTAGGATCCAAAGATGAACCCGCAGGTGTAGGATCCAAAGATCGATGCCAAGGATCTTAACTAAGAGAACAACATGTACAGCATATCTACAGCATATCAATCATGGAGACAATAATGCAAGCACACACAAGAGACACAAAGATTTACTTGGGGAAAACCATAAAGGTGAAAAACCCCAATAACTTCCTCAGAGATAGATAGAGAAATGATACAACCAACCAATAGAGATAGCCATAACCTAGCAGCAATCCTCCTCCTCCATAAGTGCACCTCTCCTCCTTGAGAGCATGTGTGTGAAGTGAGTGAGTAAATAGAGTGCCTCCCGCACTCTATTTATACTTGACTTGACTTGCCTTTTTACCTAACTCATGTCGGCTCGAACTTAACCACATAACATAATGCTGAGTGGGCCGACCCCCAATAGGGTGGTCTAATAACCCTTTGACCCACATGGCCGACCCCCAACAAGGTGGTCTAATAACCCATTGACCCACATGACTTATACAGGGCCGACCCCAAACAAGGTGGTCTAATAACCCATCAAGTATAAGTTACGACACTTACAATATAAATGACGACACTTCCTTATAGAGGAATAATACCATCTCTATAGGAATACAATATACATATATGTGAAATACATTCCGAAGTTACATATACATCAACACTCCCTCTTAACTAGGAAGGTATTTCTCAGCACAGTTCTTCTAGCACAAGTCATCTTCTCTGGATCATCGTCACTGGATAATCGTCATCGAGTCATCATCATCGTCACTGCTGCTGCTATCTCAATCAATCTCTGAATCTACTCGTCATAGGAAGTTCTACAGAGCCAGTCCTTTTTCATACTGGATGTAGGCCCACCACCTGCAGGTCTTCGTCATCACTGGCCATACTGTGGAATCCTCAGGACTTATTACGTGCGTCACAAAACCTCGAAAGAGCATCCCAGGATGTTACGAGTACACAACTCCGACCTGTAGGATCTCCCAGGGCGCTATTACATGTGACCCCACCACAAAACCTCGCAAGAGCATCTCAGGATGTTACGGGTACACAACTCTGACCTGAAATCTCCCAGGGCACAAATTACATGTGGTCCACCACAAAACCTCGCAAGAGCATCTCAGGATGTTACGGGTACACAACTCCGACCTGAAATCTACCAGGGCAACGAATTACATGTGGTCATGGCAAAACCTCACAAGAGCATCCCAGGACTGATTACGGGCACACAGCCCAACCTATCGGATCTCCCAGGGAAACGAATTACATGCCATAGGACAAAACCTCGCAAGAGCATCTGCCAGATATCCCAGGGCGCTATTATATGCCATAGGCAAAACCTCGAAAGACTATCTGCAGATCTCCCAGGGCAACGAATTACATGTCCTCCCAGAGCAAAACCTCGAAAGAGCATTTGCCAGATGTCCCAGGGCACCGAATTACATGCCATAGGAAAAACCTCGAAAGACCATCTGCAAATCTCCCAGGGCAACGAATTACATGCTCATCTGCACAACCTGATCCACGGCCATAGAGTATCAACCTGATACTCACCATACATCATCCTGATGTATCCATGATCATCCTGATCATCATCACTGCAACGTCCTGCTGCATGTCATCTGGAGCAACATCCTGAAGCTCGTCATCTATGATCATCCTGATCATCACTGCAACATCCTGCTGCATGATCCACCTGATCATCAATGCATCTACCTGATGCATACCAAGTATCATACATGATCCTCCTGATCATCAATGTATCCACCTGATACAAATACATGATACATATCATCATACATGATCCTCCTGATCATCAATGCATCTACCTGATGCATACCAAGTATCATACATGATCCTCCTGATCATCAATGTATCCACCTGATACAAATACATGATACATATCATCATACATGATCCTCCTGATCATCAATGCATCTACCTGATGCATACCAAGTATCTAGCTGATACATATCATCATACATGATCCTCCTGATCATCAATGTATCCACCTGATACAAATACAAATACATGATACATATCACCATACATGATCCACCTGATCATACAATGTATCCACCTGATACATATACAGATACATGGTCCAAGCATCCAACATGATGCATACATACATACATAAAATGATCCAACTGATCATATCCAAGTAGAAACCAGAACATCATCCTGATGCTCATCATCCAGCGCTTACATCCACAGCCATGTGAAGGATCCTCCTTCCAACATGCTTGGAATGGCTTCAGCAAATGTGTCCATCACTTCTTCCTCGAAGTATCCTTGATCTGAAGCACGCCAAGCCTCTCTCTGAAGTACTCGAACTTCACCCTGGCTAGTGGCTTCATCAGCACATCTGCAATCTGCTCGTCCGTCGCAACATACAGGAGCTTCACAGCTCCTCTCTGCACCATATCCCTGATATAGTGATATTTGATCTCTATGTGTTTCGACCTGTCATGAAACACTGGGTTCTCGGACAGCTTCACACAACTCTGGTTATCACAGAAGATACCAGTAGCCTCCAACGGGAGATCAAATAACTCAGACAGTAGCTTCCGTAGCCATACTGCCTCACAACTAGCTGAACAGGCTGCAACATACTCTACCTCAGCTGTACTCAGTGCTACGCAGGACTGCTTCCTGCTAAACCAAGAGATCACACCTGATCCCATACTGAAGCAACACCCAGATGTGCTCTTCCTGTCTGCAGCACTGCCAGCCCAATCTGAATCAACATAACCTTCCAGGTTAAACTTTTGATTCGCCTCATACCCGAGCCCATAATCCACTGTACCCTTCAGGTACCTCAGAACATGCTTTACAGTAACCAGGTGAACACTTCTCGGATCCGTCAGGAACTGGCTCAATGTGTTCACAGCAAAGCAAATGTCTGGTCTCGTCTTCGTCAGGTACATCAAGGACCCAATCATCTGACGATACATAGAGACATCAACTGACTCAGATGAAGCATCACATAGAAGCTTCAGATTCGATGCCATAGGTGTGGCCATGGCCTTGCAATCCATCATCCCGAACCTCTTTGGGATCTCTACTGCATACTTCCCTTGTCCAAGGAAGATTCTATCTGCACTTTGCCACACCTCCATGCCAAAAACAAATAGTGCATCATCCCCAAGTTCTTCATCTCGAACTCGGTAGTAAGCTTCCGCTGCGTGTCGGCAATCAATCTATCTTCACCATACCAAGTTCTGGGAGCTTGCTTCAATCCATACAAGGCTTTCTTCAATCTGCATACATATGACTCCCTGTCAGGTCTTGGGACTGCATCCCAAACATCTTCTTCATGATCTACGGATCATGGCATTCCATTTCTTCATCCCAGATCCTGGGAACTTCAATATCTTCAATAGATATCTTTCTTGCTGGAACAAATGTTGTAGTCCTTTTGTAGGAGATGGCATATGATCTTTCCTACACAACAAGTTAAATTGCATGATTAGAAAACATCTTATAGTTTTTAGAACAAATTCTTACACATAAAGAAATATGCCATACAGTCATGCAATTATCTTAGCCAATGCTTCAATACAACATTTATCCATATCCCGTAACTTTCTAGATGCCTTCCAATCTCTACCAGAACATTGTTAAGAGTGTGCACAACTCCCAACATGTCAGCAAAGAGGTTTCATTCTAGATAAGTAGCAATGGAATGTTGTACAGTGCCATAGGCTACTTACCCATGCATATTAGTAGTATACTGTTCATCAATGCAATTATTCTAATATGCATAATACACAACCTAATTCTAGGAACATCAGTATATACATTATTGAACAGTATTATTTAAGAAATGACAATTCAAATACTTATCTTTGTTTGTTCGTTGGGTGGACTCCCTCTGAGTCTTTGCTTCCTTGCAGGAGCTGCTGGAGTCCTAATCTGAGGTAGCTTCTTCTACACCTTTCTGTTGTGAAATGTAGAGAGATGATCAACTCCCTCTGAATATCTGTATCCTTGCAGAAACTACTGAAGTGTGCTCCTTTGCTTTCTTGCAGGAACAACTAGAGTGTGCTCCTTTGCTTTCTGGCAGGAGCAACTGGAGTGTGCTCCCTCTTGATCTTTGCTTCCTGAATTACCTGTTCTTGAACTCATATTCATCCTTGGTCCCTATGCATGCTTATTAGTATCATGAATGTGTTATCCTTGTGATCTCATATAAAATCATACATTCATTAGTATACTATTAAAACACAATAATCTCAAGCATGTATATTCATGATCATTTCAAACAGAAATAATAAGCATGAGCATTCAAGGATTCTTATGGTTAGTCAAATCATAAGAAACATAACATGTCTAAACCTGTAATTACTCAAGCTTATGACTCTTCAGGTTAGTTGAATCATCAATCAAGATAAGAGATATAAAATGCATAAAACCTGTGATTATTCAAGCCTATACTTTCATGATTCTTCTGGTTAGTCATATCATCAATTATAATAATATACATCCAACCATGATTATTCAAACCTATGACTTCATGAATAATTATTATCAACAACAGTATAAGATCCTAACACAAGGTAGGATTTTAGCTTGATATAGGAAAAACATACCTGGATTAGCATGCTAGCTATTTATGTCTAACATACCCGCATAATGTCTTCTGGTTCTCTTTAGTGACTTGTGCTAGTAACCTGCATGTCTCATAAGTTAACCATTATAAAACTAAGTTATACATACCTCGAGAATGGATCTTCTATGAGATCCATGGCAATGGATGAATCTTTGTCCTCATGATCATATTTTCTTGAACTAGAACATGATTTGTCTTCTTGGTGTACCTTTCATGTTAGTAGAAAACATAAAACTCATACAACATCACAATGTGTTAGTACAAACATAAGTTTCATACTCCTAATAAATGAATGACTTCTATCATGCATTCATAATTTTATTAAGGTGATATGACAAGTCTAAAATCAAGATTGTACTAACCATGATAATATGAAGACAAGCATACCATAAACTTAATTATGAACAAATCTCAAAACATACCTCGATGAGTCATACCTGTCGAGATCACTTGTAATCTTCTTATGTAAGGCCTTAGCCTCATCTCCCTCTGAAACAGGAACTTCTTCACTTATGCAAGTGATTAACCCAATCCACTTGATTTGCAAGAACTGGACCTTGAGCTGGATATGGGTTTGTCAGAGAAACCCCAAAAATTCAAACTATGAATTTCAAACTTCTTATAGGATAGAAATATGTGCCTTGATGAGCTGATCAAGTTGGTATATTCAAAATTTGAAAATTGCAAAGTTTCACTCCTCAATTTTTCCTTTGAAACTTCTACATTCACTGGACGTGACCCTGAACTGGGGTTTGATGAAGCCCACTCTTTTGCCCCATCAAAATGTTTGATCCAAAGCTCTAAGCTTCTATTTTTCTGAGGAGCTTCCAGCCGTGGTCACAGATTTCAAAAATTCCCATTTTTACAGAAGCCCTAATTTTCCACTTTTCTGATCAAAGTCCCGAACTAGGGTCTAATCAAGCCCGGCCTTCTTCCCAACCAAAAATTCTGATCTTGGTCTCTAAATTTCTATTTTGATGAGTAGCATCCAGCCGTGGTCTCCGATTACAAAAATTCCAACTTTCTCCAAAGCCCTAAATTCCGGAAGCCATGAATGAAGGTACCAAAAAAATAATTCTGTTTTGACAGAAATATGTACCTGATTGTTTCTGGTGTAACTCCGAAATTTTTTATCCACAGGGTCTGAAAAATTTTCCTGAGATATCCTGACCTGTTATCTTTCCATCCTGACAGGTCTGACCTCAATTGGATTCTCTGAGAGAGAGATATGCCAAATGTCGCAACGTGACCTGTTTTGGGATAAAACAGGAGAGCGAACTTGTACGGCGTGCCACGTGTCACTGTTTTAACTTCAGCCTCTGAAAACGTTTTCTGAGATAGCTCGGCCTGTTACCTTTCCATCCTGACAGGTCTGACCTCAATTGGACTCTCTGAGAGAGAGTTATGTCAAATGTCGCAACGTGACCTGTTTATGGGATAATACAGGAGAGCGAACTTGTACGGCGTGCCACGTGTCACTGGTTCGACTTCGGCCTCTGAAAAAGTTTTATGAGATATTTCAGACTGTTTACTACCTGTCACTTTTTACGAAATTTCATTTGGAGCTTCCTATCCCAAGATATGACCTTTTTCCCAAGGTCACCTGATTTTGACTCAGATCTGGAAGAGGCAGAAACCTTATATTGTACAGATCATAAATCACAAAGTACAACGAATTATAGGTTTTACTTTGGACACAAGATACCTGGAGATCTTAGCTTCGGCCTGTAACAATTTCAGATCCGAAAACTTCGCCAAAACGGATTTATAGCGAAAGTGCTACGATGACTAGTTTTTGCTATATCAAGCCCTAGCATCGTAATTGCAACAAGTGTCATACATGCCATATCATGCCTTCTTTCAGGCTAGCTCTGATACCATGTTAAATTTTCTGAATTTACTTCAATCTGATCTAGGATCTTAACTAAGAGAACAACATGTACAACATATCTACAACATATCAATCATGGAGACAATAATGCAAGCACACACAAGAGACACAAAGATTTACTTGGGGAAAACCATAAAGGTGAAAAACCCCAATAACTTCCTCAGAGATAGATAGAGAAATGATACAACCAACCAATAGAGATAGCCATAACCTAGCAGCAATCCTCCTCCTCCATAAGTGCACCTCTCCTCCTTGAGAGCATGTGTGTGAAGTGAGTGAGTAAATAGAGTGCCTCCCGCACTCTATTTATACTTGACTTGACTTGCCTTTTTACCTAACTCATGTCGGCTCGAACTTAACCACATAACATAATGCTGAGTGGGCCGACCCCCAATAGGGTGGTCTAATAACCCTTTGACCCACATGGCCGACCCCCAACAAGGTGGTCTAATAACCCATTGACCCACATGACTTATACAGGGCCGACCCCAAACAAGGTGGTCTAATAACCCATCAAGTATAAGTTACGACACTTACAATATAAATGACGACACTTCCTTATAGAGGAATAATACCATCTCTATAGGAATACAATATACATATATGTGAAATACATTCCGAAGTTACATATACATCAACAATTTTGGGCCTACCATATCCTTTGGCTCAAGTTTGGAGGTTAACATCTACCGTGTTCATGTAGATGTTTTGAAAGGAGCCATCTCCTAGGGGCGGGGCTCATGCTGCTTAGTAACGACCCCTTGATTACCGAAGGGTTGCTGCAAGTATGCAGTTTGGGGTAGGATCAAAAGATGAACCCGCAGGTGTAGGATCCAAAGATGAACCCGCAGGTGTAGGATCCAAAGATCGATGCCAAGGAGAATTGTTACACTGAAATATCGTCATCATGAGTTATGTGTCCTTTATTTTCCCTGGTTCCTAAAGCACTTAGGCAAAATGGCTTAAAGGGAGAGTTGTGGTTACTCCTTTTACCTTTTGTTTTCACCCCGATGCACCTTTCATGTTGACAAAGTGCGTCAGACCCCTGGTGACGCGCTCTGCACATTGACAGAGTGCATTGGTGACACCTTCTACCTTTATACAAGGTGCATCACCCTCCAAAGACGCGTTTTGTCTATGTACAAAGTGTGGTACTGGTGGTTTAAAAGGAGAAAGAGAAGCTTCGAGCGACTTCTAGAACCCATGCTTACGTGGGGGATTATCCCTATGAACTATGGAGGGTGGCACTCGATCCCCTTAACTTTTGGGATGATCCCTTGATATTATCCCACAAATAATCAACCTCTCATATCCATTTAGGCCTATAAATACAAACCCTCTCTCCATGGTTAAGGGAGGAGAAAGATAGAGCACCTATATGCTGGTGAAATTCCACTGGAGCTTATCCCCTTTCATCCAGTAGGAGGAAAAAAGCTTGGATCTTTGAGGCTAGGACTATTCGGAAGAAGTTGCAACGTCAAATATTGGTTGTAATCTCTCCCTATGTACTTCTCATATTTACAGTAATACAGATTCTTTCCATAAAAATCTTATTGTTTCAAGATCTTTAGAATTAACTTCTTTGACTGCTAGTTTAGATTGATCTATATTTGCATGTTATTAGTATTTGCATATTTCCACTTGTTGTGCACTATTTTGCAGCCGAAGATTTGAAGATTAAGAGATACACCAAGCGAGGAGATAGCACTAAAATCATAAGGTAATTCATCCCGTTGTACCTCTTGCATTTTGATTAATCTAGGAAATATCTCTGTGTTTTGTGCTGCTTTTTGTTCTAGATCTGAACCATTCGGACTATGGAGATTAGTTAGTGTCTGCGTCGACGGATTGTTTGTAAACAGGCATTGGGTAGTATGGTGTATAAGTAACGGGATTGTGCATAGATGAGGTCGAAATGCTGGGCCTTTAGGATGGCCTCTTCCTCACTTTAGGGCATTGAGGTTGCCACATCCTTTGCAATTGCAGGTTGTAGTGACTTGATGAACCAATCCAACAAGAACTGAGGTTGTATGTCTATTTTGCACAATGTTAGACATCCAAGACACTCATGGATGTCGTCCACTATGTGGGTAGAGGTATTTTGTCGAAATTCTGTGAGAATTTTGAGACTAAGGTCATGTCAAATGGGAACTTGAAAGTATGTGAGAAATGTGGTGGCCAATGTCCTAAAGGTGGCATAGGTCATTCCTGGTAAGTTCACATACCATTTTGTAGTCATTCCAGTAAGGGTTCGTTGAAAGAGGAAAAGCCTCACTGAGTCTTCCACTATGATGTTGGAGGGACACCATAAGTGGAATGGCATGAAGTGGTTGGCTAGATCATCTCCTTGTTTCCCTTCAAACTTAGGTATATCTGAGGGGAGCTTGTTAGGCATAGGTGGCCATGTTTGATCATGTGCTATAGGGTCATTGATCTGTTTGTCTAGATCAGGGAGATTTAAGCTATCCATGAAAGGTAAGTTGGATCTTTCCATTGTATGCTGTGTGGTGTTACCTCGAGGGGGAGAACAGGGTATATGTGGTGGTGATCTATGTCCCTAATGAGAGGATGAATATGTTGTGTGCCCTCCTCCCGAAGAGGGAGAAGAAGGCGGATTTTGAGCTGAGTGGTGAAAATAAAGGGGGGACTCTTAAGTGAGAGGGTGAACCAAAGGGGTCAAAGCTATCTCCAAGGGGAGAAAATGAGGGATGCCTCTTCCACGAGAGGATGAAGAAAAATGATCTACACTTTCTACAAGGGGAGAAAATGATTCAAGCTAGGAGTGGCATTACCCTGATGATCCTATCGATGTGGACTGGGAGCGGCCTTGACTATAGTATCTCCCTCGTGAACCACAGGGAGAAAGTGATAAAAAACCCCTTGAGAGAGGGGAAAGGCCTTGCAGTCCATGAGACTACCTTAGGGGGTTTTGTTCCTCTATGGTGGAAGCTTAGTGACAAGTGAGAGTGATGATGGAAATAAACAGAATTGAATAAATGCAAAAATATGCCAACCACAACAGATGCAAAATGGTGCAAAGTGAGTGATATGTGCTATGTCGGTTTAGTGTAAGAGTTCCCACATGTAGGTTCTTTTTAATTATGAGTTAGTGAAATTGTATTTAAAAAGAAAATAAATGTAAATTCCCTAAATACCTAACGTCCTTACTCTCAAATGTAACTAGGCCTTCCCAAATCACAACCATTGGTGATAATGCGATCCACACAATGATTGACTAGTGAAGGTAACAAAGATTCAGTTATACCAACGATGGGGCTATGTCCCGAAAAAGATTGGCAACATTTCCCAACGAAAATATCTAACTTCATAATTCAATTGCACTCACAATTTCTCCTTGGTGATATCCTAAGTTTGGCCAATATGATTCATGTCAAGTGTGGATAAGTGGTTCTGCCTAGGTGGTAAAATGTCATCTCCATAAAAATCTAAGTGGCTCTTTGGAGATGGTAGGGAAGTTGTACCTCAGCTTTGACCTCCTTGGGAACGATGCACTTCTTATTCGGGTTTTCTTTTAACACTTGCTGATAGTAGGATTTGTTAGTACCCTCTAAGTCAACAATGCTATGTTTCAAAAACTTAATGAAACTAGATTGGTGGGAAATAATGGATGCCTAGCCCAATCAATCCTACCTAACTAAAATATTATTTTGTGACCTCCCGCAGAGGATTTTAGTTGGTTGGAAATTACAAGTGTTGATTTTAAGGGTCCAAATTCACTTAAGGAGTGTAAGGGAGGTATTTCACAATTCCGTTCCTTTCTGATTCACCAAGATCACAAGTAATGCAAGGTGAAGAGCATACTCATATTGGAAGAGTTTTTAGGTCCCTTAGTGTGTGCTAGTGATGCAAACACATGTGAGATAAGAAAATTGGTTGTTGCAATTAACTAAAGAGCTTAAAGTAAAAAGAAAATAGAGACTTAACTTCAACTCTAAAGATGCTAATGGCACGGGGGCTTCACTCAATAAACAACTATCATAGCACGTTTGATCGTAGCATATGAAACAATACCCCTAATTTCACTAAATATTGGAAAATACCTTCCAAAATCATTTTTTTAACCCCCTCCCAATATGCCTTCCCAATTTAAAAAAACCCCTATTTTCACTAGATATTGTATGTATCAATTTTTTCATTAACATTTTTTATACCCCTTTATATTTCTACCTAGTATATTGATATGATACCCCTCTTATGACCCCACATGCATTCTACAATGCTTCTTTCGATGTATATCGTGGATGCACATTACTTCACCCACAATGCAATTACTCAACCACATATCATTATGATTTGCAACATATAATAGTCTAATGAAGAGATAGGAGATCACTTCTTGTATGTCACTAGAGCCAATGCACATAGTACAACATTTAGATTGCATGTTGCAGTTCCCTAATCGCTGACTAAACCTGTTGTGGGATAGGTTTCCAAGCCCCCAGGGCCTGTAACAAGCTCTAGGAGGCTGACTAAACCTCCCAAGGCCTGTAATAGGCATGATTTGTTGGGTACTCAAGCCCCCAAGGCCTATCGAGGGCCTATAACAGGCCCTGGAGGCTTAGAGCCTCCCAAGGCTATTGGTAATAACTAGCCGAGTGCTATTGGTAACAATTGGCTGTCAATGAACACTGTCTCTTGACTATGATTGACTGGAAGCCCACTTCACCACGAAACCCCTAGGCTCAAGCATGCCTCAAGACGCGATTTCCCTGCGTACTGGTAAGCTTGAGCCTTGCCTCAACCCAATTTCTCATCCGGCTGTGATCCCGCCATCTCCATTTGGAGGATATTTGTCAGCGTGTCCATATAAAAAAGACCCCAAAGTATTTTTGTATTGTTACATTAAATAAAAAAAATCCTTTGCCCCTTAATATATAAGCAATATCATTTTTAGGTTTTCATGAATATTTAATACCGCAATATGAATGAATGTGGTATTATATTGCCTTCTAGTGAAGCCCCCATGGCTAATGGTGCTTGCTAAAAAAATGCTAGTGAAATAAAAGTGTGCAATGGAGGTATTTCACACTTCTCACCCGTTTTTTTTCCACCAAGCTCACATAAAGTGCAAAGTGAAGAGAATACTTCTAGAGAATAGAGTCTTTAGGTCCTTGCTTGTGTGCAAAAGTGGATTTACACTACTTTTCCTAAAAACATAGAAAGTAAACAAAAACAAAAGATGTCTTGAATACTAGTGACAACAATTAGGCTTGTTGAAAGCCTCAAAGTTGGTTACCTAAGTAGATTTCAAGAGAGAAGGCCTCTTTACTTCCTAGTAGTGGTCTAAATGAGATAATTAATAAAGAAAAACTAACTATTGCAAGTTAATTTAATTCTGGTTCATTAGTGCGCAGTCATTGGGACTGCCAAATTCTAAGCAAAACCGATTAAAATAAAATAAATGATAGTAGCATGGAAAACACAGAAACAAACGTGCAATAGCACGGGAAATACATTCACTGACGTGCAGTAGCACAATTACAACACAACAAGGCTACGCTAATAGAGATTAAATTACCATGTGGGTGAGGGTCTATTAATATGCACGGGTAGCGTGACTTTAGAATCAAAATCTGTGAGGGTAGCGCGCTCGGGTCGCCTAGATCTGCGCGATTGTGTAAACAACAATTACGGCCCAAAGGAGGTCAAAATCCGAGAAGGAAGGGTATGTCCCTCTGCACCTGCACTAGAAAAGCACCTAGAATTAGTTATCTAGCAAACAACAACCTAGTTAAAGAGAAATGAACAAAAATATAATGGAGTTGCCATAAATATTGTTGTGGGAAATTTTGCACAAAGGAGTGCAACAATTCCCACTTTGGGGTAAATCCTTTGAGGTTTTAAACAAGGCCCAATATTATAGTACAGAAAGAAAATGTGATTGACTCCAAATTGATCCTAAAAGCCGTTGTTAGTCAAACAAAACAAAATAAAACAAAAACTTGAAAATAGCTTGAAATAAAGCAAAGGGGGTGAGAATATGCAAACCACAGCAAGGAGCAAATGCAAGAACCAATTTAGATTGCCCAATGGTCAAGCTTGTTACATGAAGTGTCACCTAGGAGGTGTCGGATTAAAAGGGAAACCAATGATCTCCCTTAGGGAGGTCCTTTTTGTCCACATTAAATGCTAAATAACTTGAAAGAATAATTGGAGAAACACTTGCTCCTTGGAGGAAGGTGACAAGGGAGCTTGGATAATGCTAGTAGGTATGGCAAGAGGTTGAAGAAGTTCCAACACAATTCCAACAACATAACCTTTCTCTAATTTACCCTTACTAGATACATGCCATGGCTTTCTTTTATATGCCAAGAAGTGGCCAAAAAACAACTAGATCCAAATGTGGACTCATTAACTCCATGATCTAGCTCCAAAGTACACAAAGGGGGGCCATTTAGTGAACCCAAGTACATGAGGAGACAAATTCGAATTCTTGGAGGTGATGGAGCCTTGATGAGCCTTCAATGTGCTGCGGGTGGTTGTGGTCCCGTCGTTTTGAAACTCACACGTATTTCAAAGGGAAATCCATGCTAGTGTTTTGCATGCATAGAACTAATAATACGCACTGTAGCACGGTTGATCATGGGTGTAACCACGCTACCTCTTATTTTTACTAATTTTTGATTTTTTGGACTCATGCTGCTTTTTAGATCCGGTGAGGAAGTCTTCAGTGGGCTGCATGCTATATGTTAATGACACCTTAGTACAATATTAACCAAAATGTTGCATGTGTGCAAAATTTAGGCATTAACATTGACATATCAACCAACCACAATGGAGCCCACAAACCTTTTGGTGTTTCATCTTCTAGGGTTAGATTTTTTTTATGTTTAGGGTTTTCTCATTGATGCTTTATGTTAAAAGGCCCTTTTGGACTCTTTGTAACTAATATTCATACGGATGAGTGTAGCCACCACATCTCTTCTTAGAGATCAATTACCACCATTCTAGATATTTTGTATTCTTCATTTTACAGTCTGTTCTCCTTCATTAATTTATAGAGTTTGCGTTTACTATATTATTGTGTTCTTTGAAATATATATCTATGTACTCTATACTATATGCATTCTTTCATTTTGTTCTTGAATAAATCTGGATCAGTGGTATTAGTGTAGTCTACTCTTTTGTTATTTCCCCAGTGGTATTAGTGTAGTCTACTCTTTTGTTATTTCCCCATGCATGTCCCTGACAAGGTCAGGATATAAACAATTGGTTCTTGAACTAGTTGAGCTTGATAAAGACTACCCTTGGTGGCTCAAACTTCCTCCCATGATGGAGAAAAAGAGATATTACAAAGCAGGGGATCCTTTTAATATGTTGCTCGAGGAAGCCCTTGCACAATAAAGGAACGAGCCATGGATAATTTCACCCAAATATTTCAACATATGTCAGCAATGAAGGAGGGACCTTCAAGAAGCAGTCACTTTAAGGGAGAATCACCCTTCAAGGTACAAGTTAATTTTGAGATTCCCATATTTGAAGGCAAGATAGATGTGGATGCTTTGGAAAAATGGTTAAATTCGCTAGAATGGTATTTCTCTGTCCACAATTTCTTCGATAGGGAAAATATCACCTTTGAGCTCCTTAAGGATGTCCCCCATGTCAAAAATTGGTGGGAAAATGATTGTGAACAAAACTCATAGATGATTTTGGAATGTTTAGGGTTAATCCCACTTGGGCCTCTTTTATAGATGTCATTAAGGAACAATATTACCATGTTGGAAACTATGATGGCCAATACACGAGATGGACCACCCTATGTTAGGAGAGGGACCAAATAGTGTCAGAGTTCACAAATACCTGCCATACCTTGTGCACCAAGATGGGTATCAAAGACTTTGAGCAACATCTGGTTCTGAAATACCATGTGGGACTACATAGGTACATGCAAACTGAAATGGATTTTCTTGACATCTCATCACTATGAGCTATTTATTGTTATGTTGTCAAGATTGAGCATAAATTTAAGGAAAAGAATAGGTGAGAGTTTGGGTCTGCAAATTCGTCACAGTATAAGTATGGAAAAGGAAACCCTAAATCCCAAGACAAAGGACAGGGAAAGGATAACCAACCTTAGGACAACCCTTCCAAGCCATAAGCAAAAAAGGGTAATGGGAAGGCGAAGAAGGAAATCGTGAATTGGTGCGAGTTCCACAAGAGCCCCTGGCATAACATTGATGAATGTCACTCAAATCAGTCATTGTTGGATGAGATTAGAGCCTTAGAATTAGATCTTGGTTTTGATTCTGATTTAAAACCCAACGTCACAGTGGCAGAAAAGGAAAAGCAGATCATTGATGCAAAACCTAGCATCATGGTTGCTACCACAAATTTCCATCCAAGTGATCCTGAAGAGTCAGAGGAAAATGAGCGGCTCTTCCACTCACAGATGTGTGTGAAGGGTTCTCCACTACATTTAATTGTTGAAAATGAGAGTCGAAAGAACCTGATATTGGCAGAGGTGATGAAAAGGTTTAAGTTGCCCAAAACACCACACCCACATCCCCACAACATCGACTGGCTTAGCCAGGGTCGTGACATCCATGCCAATTAGCAATGTGTTGACACAAACCCATTCGACAGGGGTTCCACTCACTATCGACACATACCGTGATCTCCCTGAGCACCGGCCTAGACAGGTTTTACCCCATCCAGCAACACCTGCAGAGCAGATGAAGTCTCACCTGATATGTTCAGGAAGAGCTGACGGAACCATGTTTCCACCGAAAGAAGGAGGATGGTTGCGGCTCAATTACTTACATTATTGCGACATTCAAAGATAGATCTATGCATTCAAACTTAACATTCTTCATGTTCATAGCATCATTCAATATAATCATTCATCGCAACATACATAACATTAAAGCATTTGTTGCAGCAGGAAAAAATAACATCATTCATGGATCGCAACATGCATTATCATCAAAGATACAAAGGGAATTTCACCAAACAGTTCCGTCATATCATATTACTTCAGCAAAACCCTGACACAATATCTCCGCAAAACCAGATCTCAGCAATATCTCTTGATCTCACATATAGACTCACAGATGCGCATAATCAACATCCTCCAATCATACTAAGATTAGATCAAGTATATCTCAACACTTACAATTCATGTCTATATATAGGCTTCCTCCCTTACAATGCTTGTCCACTCACTAACAACTTCCTAACCGACACTTTGGACAAATGACCCAAAACTAACTGACTTGGTCCAAAACGACCCAAAACTCCGCATACCGCGGTACAATTGACCAAAAACTACATAATATATAGTTGAAATGACTGAAAACCCGCAAACTGTGGTACAAATGACCCAAAATGCCTAAAATAGTCTTCTTTACACCTAGCTCGCTGCCTTCCGCGATATCTTCTAACTTGTCGCAGCATCGAAGATGCTGCGATGTTATCTTACAAAATCGCCTACCAACAGGCCCCTAACACAAACTTGTGGCTCTCCCTCGAGCCACGTCAGCTAGACATGGTGTACTCGGCTATCTTGACCTTGAAATACTCGTACCACTGCTCGACTTTCGTCACCATTTCCTTGGCTTGCATAGCCGCTGCTTGACTGTCGACCACATCTTTTGCAGATGGATGTGCAGTGAGCTTCGCTGTCACCTATTGATGACCCTTCTGTACTGCCTAAAGTGCTTCACCAGCCTTGGTCATGAACTATCCCCCAACATCTGAAACTGCTCCAGCTGTGCAGCACGCTTCTTCTGGCGCTCATCAACCTTGGTGACTCCCTGCTGCAATTCCTTTAAGTCCTGAGACTTGGCGACCTGCTCCATGGGTGGCATTATGCACATTGCTGCCTTTAGTGTCGCCAACTGTCCCTCTGCGTCCTGCGGATACTTGATCAACTGTTCAACCTGCTCGTCCTGGACAATGCGGCTCCAAAAATGTAGGGTATCGGCTGTGAGCTTCGTCGCGGTCTGTTCCAGCTCCTCCAGCTAATTTGCGACCTCCTCAATCGCCCTTTTTTTGTTGTCGACTTCAACTTGAGGGGTACCAGGATTCACCTGATCCTTCAACTCCTGATTCTCCTATCACAACTGGACAATGGAAACGCCCAGTCGCTGCACCCATTGGAGCACATCTGACTCTGTGATGGGATCCTACACATGCTGACATGCCTCAACAATAGACGTCTCGACCCGTACGCTTTGATCCCACAGACGGGCCTTCTCCGCAATAAGGAAATCATGTTCCTTCTTTAGTCCTTTGATTTCGCAAGCCTTCTCAACCCGTTCTTTCTTAATGTCTTCTTCTAGCTCATCCACAACCTGCCATGCTGAAGCAGCCCTGCCTGTCAACTCTGCGATGGCATGCTTCGCATCGACCTCGCTCTCCTGCAATCGCGAGCACATACCACTAATCTCCCGCAACCGGTCCGTCAGCTCTCGGCTGGTAGCCGCCTGCATAGTGGTCAACCCTTCCTCTAGCAATGCATTAACATTGATGGTCACCTTCTTCAATTGCTGCAACAAGGCGTTCACAGCCTCATCCTCAGTCATAATCACAATCGGGGGAATATCCACATTCCTAACCTGCGGCTTGGTGCTGATTGTGCCAACTTGCGGTGCCACTGCTTCCTCCGGTGCCTTCCTTGAAACCATATCGTACAGGGAGTCCGGAAATGGAACCATTTGTTGACACAAACCCAGTCGACAGGGGTTCCACTCATTGTCGACACATACTGCGATCTCCCTGAGCACCAGCCCAGACAGGTTTTACCCCATCCAGCAACACCTGCGGAGCAGATGAAGTCTCAACCGAGATGTTCAGGAAGAGCTGACGGAACCATGTTTTCGCCGAAAGAAGGAGGATGGTTGCGGCTCAATTACTTACCTTATTGCGACATTCAAAGATAGATCTATGCATTCAAACTTAACATTCTTCATGTTCATAGCATCATTCAATATAATCATTCATCGCAACATACATAACATTAAATCATTTGTTGCAGCAGGAAAAAATAACATCATTCATGGATTGCAACATGCATTATCATCAAAGATACACAGGGAATTTCACCAAACAGTTATGTCATATCATATTACTTCAGCAAAACCCTGACACAATATCTCCGCAAAACCAGATCTCAGCAATATCTCTGGATCTCACATACAGACTCACAAATGCGCATAATCAACATCCTCCAAGCGTACTAAGATCAGATCAAGTATATCTCAACACTTACAATACATGTCTATATATAGGCTTCCGCCCTTACAATGCTTGTCCACTTACTAACAACTTCCTAACCGACACTTTGGACAAATGACCCAAAACTAACTGACTTGGTCCAAAACGACCCAAAACTCCGCATACCGCGGTACAATTGACCAAAAACTACATAATATCTGGTCGAAATGACCCAAAACCCGCAAAATGCGGTACAAATGACCCAAAATGCCTAAAATAGTATTCTTTACACCTAGCTTGCCGCCTTCTGCGATATCTTCTGACTTGTCGCAGCATCAGAGATGCTGCGATGTTACCTTACCAAACTGCCTGCCAACAGAATGTTTCCTTCCCTACGACATTAAACCCTACAAAGACGAGGCACTCTGTGATATGTATCCTCTAAAAGTTTATGATGTTCTTTTAGACAACCATTTATCTAGAAACATCATGTTGTATATGAGTCTCAACCATGTAGTGTCATTATTTATTTGGGAATACAAATCTATAGGATACTGGAGGTCATTCCAACTACCGAAGTCTCCTTGATCTCAACCAAGCAGTGCTGCAAAGTGATCTCCCAAAATGGGAAATTTATCCTCTTCATGATTAACTCTGGAAGCAAACAAAAGTTCAATGCAACATCCATGACCTTGACCCAGGATCTTTCGCTACAACAGAAGAAGGTGGAAAAAGCAGTGGAAGAATATAGATATCTCTTCACCTCACCGTTTGGGGTGCCTCTACACTGTCAATCCAAGCATTCACTTGATTTGGAACCTAGTGCTCGTCTACCTAACGACCTAGTCTACTAGCGATCCATTATAGAAAATGAAGAAAGAAAGCACTAGATTCATGAATGACTCCAAAAGGGCCACATTCGATTGAGCTCCTCACCTTGCGAGAGCCCAATTATGTTGGTGAGGAAGAAGGATGGTACATGGTGACTTTGCATTGATTATAGAGCTCTAAACAAAATCACAGTCATGAATTGGTATCCAATTCCATAGATTGATGACCTTATTGACCAGATCAAGGGGGCCAATTATTTCAGTAAGATGATCTGAAGTCTAGATACCACTAGGTCCCAATTGAAAAAACTAATGTCTGGAAGACTGCCTTCAAGTCTAGAGAAGGTCTTTTCGAGTGGTTGGTCATGCCTTTCGGCTTGAATAATGCGCCATCAAATTTCATGAGGATAATGGATGAAATATTGCTGCCATTCATCAATTATTTTATAGTTGTATATCTAGATGACATCTTCATCTTCAGTGAGAACTGGGATAAGCATTTGCAGCACATTCACGTGGTCCTCAGCACCCCGTGATAGTACGAATTATATGCTAATATAGAGAAATGCTCATTTGAAATGTATAGAATCCAATCTATGGGGTACATCATGGATGCGAATGGTGTGCATGTGGATCCAACCAAGATCTATGCCATTCGTGGTTGGTTGGCCCCAACAACCATAATTGAGCTCTGTAGTTTCTTGGGCCTTGCCAATTTCTATCATTGGTTCGTATTGTGTTTCTCACAAATCGCTTGGACCCTCAACTAAGCGACCAAGGGTGGGTCCAAATCCAAGTTTGTTTTGGCTAAGCCAAAACATAAATAATTTGAGGATCTAAAACACTGCTTATTTTCAACACTGATACTCACTTTACCAGATCTGTCACAACCCTTTGAGATTGAGATAAATTCTTCATACTATGATGTTGGTGCAGTTCTCACTCGGCATGGCCATCTAGTGGCATACCATAGTGAGACACTCTCAGCTGCATCCCAAAAATACCCCACTTATGACATAAAAATGTATTCCATTGTCCAATCTTGCCGTTAATAGAAGCATTACATTCTAGGCAAAGAGATGGCCATCCACACTAATAACAAGCCCCTACAGTTCAAGCAAACACAAGGAAAGATGTAGAATGATCACCACTAAAAGTGGTCCATGTACTTACAACAATTCCACTTGAACATCAAATATAAGAAGGGAAACACCATTTGAGTAGCTGATTTCCTGAGCCGACCTCCAATCACATCCTCGGAAATGGTGCTCAACTCTTGTGGCCATGAGACCTCAGGATGGTGCCAACTATGTGATAGTGAACCCGATTTTTCTACCACCTATCAGACACTATTTGTAGGCACACCAGCTACCGAATTTCATCTTCTGGGGGGACTATAATGCAATATGGTTCATCTCTATGTTCCTTCAAGTGAGTCTATGAAGCTGATTTGGGAAGCTCATTACAATCAGGTGGCATGGAACTTTGGCATAGAAAATACAGTAGCAATACTCAAAAGTATTTTGATTGGTCTAAGCTCCGAAAATATGTCAACAAGTATATTAGGTCATGCATTTCCCGTTCCATCGCCAAACCTTCCATTAGGAAGCAATGGTTGCACAACCCTCTACCTACTCTTAATAGGCCCTGGGAATCCATCTCCATTAATTACATATGAGGAATACCTTCAACGAAGAATGGTGATGAATCTGTATTCGTGGTCATTGATCACTTCTCTAAGATGGTTATTCTGACAACCTGCAAGAAGAGTATCACAATTGAGGCCACTGCTAATCTCTTCTGTGAACGTATTTGGGTTCATTTCGAGCTACCATAGACTATCATTTAAAATCGGGATAACAGTTTCTTAAGCACTTTCTGGTCCAGCCTATGGTCACTAATGGACACCAAGCTCACCAAATAAACTTCCTTCCGCACCCAAACCAATTGATAGACGTAGGTGTTCAATAGGATGACTATGCATATTCTGATATTGTGCAATTCTAAACATCCTTGCACATGGGATGAGAGTATTCCATATGTTAAGAATAGATACAACAGATTCCTTCATAGCTCTACTGGAAACATCCCTTTTTAGTTGTGCTTAGGGTTCCAAACATTAACACAAATTGACATATATCTACCCATTTCAGCCACACATGAGCAATTTCCCCATGCTCAAACTGAGACTGACAAGGAAACTAGCTTTATTGAATGGGTTCAACACATATGAAAACAAAGCTGTGACATTTTGGAGAAATCCAATGCCAAGTACAAGCATCAACATGACCAACACTGGGTTTTGCACAAGTTTCAAGTGGGTGATAAGGTTTGGTTGCATTTACAGAAAGAGCCACTCATAGGACCCCATTCCAAGCTTCATCCAATTTGATATGGTTCCTACACCATCACCAAGGAGGTAGGAGAGAATGCTTTCAAATTAAGCATTTCTCCATTCCTTGGCTTACATCTGGTATTTAATGTGGAGCTCCTTCATCCATATTATCCACCACTATTGGACACCTCAGAGGTGGCAGAGTAGTTGGAACCTACATAACTCAACCTTGACTGCTTGGAGAAAGATACCATTTATCGGATCATGGATACACAGGTGAAGGGCACTCATGACAGTGCATTCAACTTTATTGGGTCGTCAAAGAAGGGCAACTTCTTCACCAAGGCAAGTGGCTAACCATGAGTCAAATTTAGTAGAAATTTTCCCATATGATGAAGGAAATTGACGCAATGGATACCATTGCTTCCTAGGGGGGAGAACTAATCCAGATGGACGTTGGTGGTGTTGGGAATCTAATCCTTAGTGTGAGAATTATTATTATTATATTATTGTCTTCCTATTTACGTGGAGAGAAGACTAAGAGTCACATTGAATGGGAAGAGTCTTTGAGAGTCCAAGAGACTTCTTGGAATTTGAAACCAAGAGGCATTCTCTCATATCTCTTGGAATTTGAAACCAAGAGGCATTCTCTCATGTATATATGTGTACATATCCTAATGATAAAATGTGACTTCATGCCTATTCAGATTGTCTTTGTGTGTGATTTATTGTGTATTTGGTTGTGTGTTTAAGCCAATTTCTCCATTTTCCCAAGTGGGCTTCTAACAGTGGTATTAGAGCAATAATATCTTTGAGGCCTGCATTATTCTTAAATTCTGCTATTGCTATTGCTAGTCCAGCACCTCTGACTGCGTTTGGTGAACCCTAATCTATTATTGCCACGGAGAGCGTGCTATCAATGTGTTGAATATTGCGGAGTATTGCTGCTCCTCTCTCAAGACTTTGGGCATCTCCAGTACAAGGCCATGGTGAATGAGGATGCTCTCCTTTCTTATGCTGCGTTGAATACCCCCTTCCTTCACTACTGCTGAATGATTTATGCAAACCCCATGAAGTTACATCCACCCATAACCTGCTCTCCAGAGACTGTGTGAGGCTGGTATCCCCATAAACCTGCAGACACGAGCTCAGGAAAATTTTCTTGGTGGTGAGGTTGTATTCATTTCTCTGAGTTTGTATATACCTCCTGTGGTATGCATTATAATATTGGTATACATATAGTTCTGCACACTGTCATTTCAAGTTCTTACCATAAACATTAATATTCTGCACGAGTCTATCAAATATTTTATTATTCAAGCCTATCTTGTTTTCTGGAATTTCATTGTTTGTATAGGTCTTGAGCTTCAAGTCGGGCTGCAGTCCAAGTTGCCGAGCCAAATACATTTTTCTTGAACCGTTCAAGTTGTCTCTCCTTCTGAAAGATATTTTCCCGAGTTCACTGGATTAAGGGATAAGGTCTGTCTCTCTCCATCTTTCTAAAGTCCTTTGGATGGATATGGGTGGCATGGATTCACTAGATTCCAAGATTGTTCAAAGGAGTTTTATTTCTTGTTGCTTTAAATTATTCATGTCAGTAGTTGGAGGCTACAAACTTGTCTGCGCGTAAGTTGCATATATTGCAAGGTGCAAACACTCATTGGAGATTCTACCTGAGATTCATGTTAACCCAAGTCAATGAGATCTGTTGATAAATTGGTATATTTTGTGTGTGGTATTAGAACCAATGTTCCTCTAGAATCCTTTACCCAAAGTGGAAGACGAACCAACAACCATAGCATTTTGCTCATTGGATTGGTGTTGATTGCTCTAAAGTTGAATGACAATCATGCTTAGTTTTTAGAACTTCCAAAGTTCCATGTGCCTCATGATCAAGTACCACATTAGCTATTTGGACATTCTGGTTTGGAAGCACCTTCACAACTAAATCAATGTCATTGCGGTGCTCCAGGAAAACCGCCTTAACAATACATTCATCAAGTCGTGGAAAATCTCACAAAGAGAATTAAAAGAAGTCCTCCAATCCATATCTCATCTTTCTTGCAGGAGGCAGTCGTAACTGGGCTCTTTGCTTTCTCACCCCTCCATTCCTCCTTTGAAGAATATATTTGCATGAAATTGCATTTTTGAAAGGTTGTATTGAGATGTCCAAACCATCTGCACCTCTCTGTGTTGAAGAATACATTGATGAAAGAATAGAAACCCGAAATATTGTTGGGTGAAAGGTATTACTACATTATTCTCAAAGTATCCTTGGTGCATCTGTGAAGCCAATTTAGTGTCCTACACGATGGCGACTTGGATATTTCATAAGATAATACAACAACTTCCATTCACTTACACGTGACCTAGTGCGGTGAGATTGTGACTGTGTTTTGCCTGAGTTGAAGAGGTATATATTTATTGTTGCGTTGATGTGCTAGAGATGTGTGCAATGAGACTGCTTGCCGCCCTGCCATTCTGAAGACCAAACCCATTGCAAATAAACTTCCACGTCGGTGGCTGAGTGTTGTGGAGCCCTTGAAAGTGTAAAGAACAAACACCCTTCATAATCAAGAAATAAGAGGTGGATTATCGTTGTAAAAGTGTTGAAGCACTCTTTTATCGAGAACTGTGGCAAGCGTGGGACTGTACTTTGGAAAACACGATATGTCTGTTGGCATTATTATCTTTTTACTCACCTGAAATGCTGGAGCCTTCACAACAACTTACAACTGGTACGTTCTCCATGAGCTCTTTTATTGCTTCGTTGTTGCTGCACTTAGAAACGGAGAGAGGAGTCATTGTTACACATAATATAAAACTATTAACTATTGCAATATATTATGTAGAGATGATATCTCTATATAATATATAGAGATGACAGAGCTGTTATCACATCTAACAACAGCTAAGTATACAAGATAAACATTATTTCTAATATCCTCCTTAATATTTATCTCGAATTTATTGTAGAGTAGCCTTGGTTTTGTAGTAGTGAAATAGTTTAGACTTCCCACTAATCAACCATACAAGGTACCATCTACCTCTTCAGATCCATCATTACTGTATAATTTCATATTTTGATCCAAAAGAGTTGGAACTGCTTTGCATTCTCATTTGAAATCTGTTAAGAATTTCCGAAACATACTTGCTTTGGGTGATCAATGTCTTACAATCTCTGATATGATATGAGGAATAACATTGTCTTTCACAGACATACGAAGAGTTAACTTTGCTTGAACTTCCCGCAAATTCCTCTGAGTGGACAACGTATATGAGGGCTTCTGCTCATCTCCATTCACAATAGTCCACAAATCAAGTGCTTCAAGTATGGTGATTAACTTGAATTTCCAATTAACGTAATTATCTCCATTTAATTTGGACTCTTCAGTAATGTAAGAATCAACAAGAGAATTTGCCATATTACCTTCGGTCGCCGGATCCAGAGATCCAAACACTCAAAAGATTCAGTACCGTATTTTGTACAGTAATAAGCGACGTCGGTTAAAACAGCTGCAAGATGTGCTGGGTCAAAATCGGTATAAGGTTGAGCTCTCAGGCGCACTCTACTTCCATGCGAAATGCGCCGGCCTCCACGCGAATGCCCCGACCAGTTGCTACTCTGCAAATAACGGACTCCTTTACGCGGCAATCTCAACAACTCCACGATCTGCAGCAATCTCAGCAACTCCACGTGCAGCTAGCAGAGATTGATCTTTCACGAAAAGGGCAATGATCTTCACGGATCTCCCCTTCAGCGTTTTCTCCTCAGCATCCAGCTTCTTCATCAATCTTCCCTCAGATGATTGCAACGATCCAAGAAAGCAACGATCGTGATGGTAGTAGCGATTCAGTGGTGGCAGCCGGCTCCTTCAGCAATAGACTAGCCACGCGGCTCCTTTCACAAGCGGCACACTCTCCACACAGGCTTCACGATTCTCACAGCCCAACACTATACCAGTGCTTTGATACCAACTTAGAAATGGAGAGAGGAGTCATTGTTACACACAATATAAAACTATTAACTATTGCAATATATTATGTACAAATGATATCTCCAATACATAGAGATGAAAGAGCTGTTATGACATTCAGTTTCTAAATATAGCTGAGATAATCACACTAAACTAGCAGAGAATCTCTCATCTATCAACAACTAATCACACAAGATAAACATTATCTCTAACAGGTGCTCTAAAAGAGCCGTAGTGAATGAGCTTTGCTATTGCTGGTGCCAGAGACTTGGTGACCATTGTCAACCTAAAAAAATTCCACATACCTCACCATGCATGACAAGATATCATGTTCTCTGCATGAGGATAGTAAATCGCTGGCATTTTGTTTTGAAGATTGAATACAAAGACCTAACATGGAGCTACATGCAATTTTGACCATTGCCCTTCAATAAATAAAGCCACGTCTTGGAGCAGGAGATAAACGAAAGTTTGCATAAAAGTCAACTTAACTAGATCGTAAATATTTAATGAAGATTTTGTTGTATGAAAAAGAGCTGCACTTCTCATTTCATTTTCCCTTGAAGAGATGCATGGTGACTGCTATGTTGAAGTCTCTTAATCATTTTTAGTTGAATACTGCTTGTAGACTAAATTAAAGGGTTCTACTGTGACTGCCTGCGAAGATTGATTGACTGAGCTAGATGTAATCATTTATGACTGAGATAATCCATGGTTTGCTTTAAATTCTGATACTATATCGTACTAAATACTCCATTGAACATAGATCCCATTGGTTGGATACGAGCTCGTGCCTCCACAGTTGAATGCATATCATTATGTTGGACTGAGCTGTGCTACATAATTTATCTTTGCTGAGTTGGTAATGCTGCATATTGTTGCTGAGATGATGCATTAAAACTGCATCGAGAAGTGGGAATTGAAGTGGCTGGTATCATTAGAGAGCATTTCTCTGGTGACTCAACTAAGAACTCTCAGAGTCGTTCAAAATACTAGGACAAGACTCTTGGTACACTGATCTAGCTGAAAACCTATGGACTGATATATTTTGGACCGGATCTGACCCACGACCGAGGTGTTCTTCATGGTGTTGAAGCATATTGTTGGAGGTTTGATGTGTTGATCATTATTGGAGTATTTTTTTTCTTCTATATTGTATTGATGTCTACGCACTCCACATAGCACTGGTTGAATTTCAATCATTGACTGGTATATTGCATGAGACTCCATCTCTCAGATCCCTCCACGAACTGTTGAATGCAGCGAATTGTGCATCAGAGACATTCCTTGTTGACTCCACTTTCCAAGCAATTAGACTATTGCTGAGTATTGCAACATTGTCTGCCATTAGAAGACTGAGTATAGTATGTCGTGGAGTTGGCGGTGTCGTTTAGTTGACTGTGTTAGCGACATCAATTGTTGTGTATTGGTTCACATCTAGTGCTGCGCTGAAGCTGTGATTTGGAGTGAATGTACATCATTCTTTTGGATTATTGGTCGTTAAACCATTAATTTTAGGAGACCATTGTTGGGCCTTGGAAATGCCTATTTTTGACCATACCTATTACACCATTTTGCCCAGTTACACCCTACTTTCATAAACCATATACATGCATTTTTCAAGATTACTCAGCAGTCCTGACAAGGTATACATCATTATTGTTTCATTTAATTAAATGCCTAAGATTGTTATGGTTATGAATTCTATCCTTCGATTTATGCTAACTTGTGTTGATTTTATTAAGTTAAGACCAAAGCACAGGTGTATCAGTCACAATCCGTTGGAAAAGAATCATACTTGGTGCTAGCTATTACTCTTCTAACTTGATTCCTCATATTTTCAAGGGACAACACATCTCTCCACGTGAAGCTGTAACAGGTCGCTGAAACAGAGCATAACTACAACAGACAGGACGCCTCCCGATTGGTTGAACCGTTGATCCATTGACTGCCAGTGTAACAACATTCTTCATGACTAACGACCTCATTCATTATGGCTGTAACAGTTTAGCTGTAACTCTGCAGCATGAAGATCGTAGATCTTCATTGCTGCACGAAATTAGTGGATCACGAACTGTATTCCTCATGTATAAATTCGGGAAGGCTTTCAAAGTCTGGGGTTGAATAATTATTATTTTGTATGGGCTGTAACAGAGAACCGAGACTGTGAATTACCATCTTTAATGAAGAGCAGAGTTACTTCCATTTCTGTGTCTTAATTCGTGGTAGTTCACTTAGAAGGCCAGGGCCCGCCTTCTCACAGAGATTGCCGAGTTAAGTAGGTAGTTAGATTTATTCATTTCCTGTTGTGTGTTGTGGAATTGCATTAGGTGTATTTATGATAGTTGCAATAGAGAGTTTATGATTGCATTCTTTATTGGTAGTTTATTCTTTGCATTATGAATAGCTACAATTGCATGGTGTGACAGTCGATTGTGTAGGTTAGTTTTGATTATGCATGTGTGTTCAATACCTATTACAACCAAGCTCATCTTCCAATTCTTTTCAGTCATTTATGCTTTCTAAGATTTCTAATGGTTATCAATTTATAGTTTAGGTTTATTTCTTAATTTTGGTTGCTGTTGTATCTTTATTGAATTCATAGATTAGGCAGATTATGGTTGAGTAACAGTAGCTATTGGATGGATAATTTTGGTAAAGATTGAATACTATAGTTTGATAATTATAGGATTTAACTTCTTACAAAAGTAATATAGTTCAATTTCATTCTTAGATCAGTAACTGCTAGGTTGATTTCTGTAGGAAGGTAGTTGCACTTTGAATTCCTAGATGTATGAGTTAGATTAGTTTTCTTTATGGAATGAGTTTGGCTGAGCATATAGGTAGGATTATCATCTTTATTTATTCAGTCAATTGCTAGAGATGTTTATGCATAGATTGTGCTTATTGCCATTGAAATAAAATACCTCCCTGGGTTTGACAATTTATATTGAGCATCCTATATCTTAGTTGTAATTAATTGACATATAGGGTGACCAACATTTTGGCGCCATTGCCGGGGATGGTAACTGATAGACATAGTTAGTAGTTGGTTTTTGATTTCAATTTAGTTTAATCATTTACAGCATGCATGAATACAAGAAAAACAAATCGGGAACCCCCTTTGAATACTAACACTGCAGGTGGAAGAGGTCGAGGTCATAATGCAGGTCTGGGAAGATCAAGATTTATTGATGATAGAATTGCTAAAGCTGATTCTTCTTCCAGACCACCACGGACGTCTACAGGAAGAGGAAATTTTGTTCCTCCCAATCTTGAGAATTCAACATCAACTGTGGAGAATACAACGGGACCATCCACTCCCATTGTAGAAAAGAAACCTCCTGAAGACAAGGGAAGCGCCGTGGGTGTACCGGATAGAGAGGAGATTTATCATATCAATGGAACCAGAGTTACTAAATAAGTGTGGTTGGAGATTCGCTGAGAAGCCGAGGAAAAGAGAAGGCGAGAAGAAGAGAGGAGGAGAGAAGAAGAAGCAAGGGCAGAGGAAGAATGCATAAAGGAAGCCATTAAATTTTGGACTAACAACATGGATAATAGAGAACAGGAAGGCGAGAATGAACATAGGGAGAGCCGGGAAGAAGAAGTGGAATATAATCAGCCTAGAAATACTGTGGCTACATTAGAATTCCCTATTCTCCAGACACCTCGAGCAGCTCCCATGAAAAACATCTCACCATCAGTTCTCCCGAATTTCCATGGTAAATCTTCTGAAGATCCTGATGAATTTCTTTTTGAGTTTGATATCCTCTATCGCAGCTATGATTATACCTCTAGTGCTCAGAAGCTGAAACTATTCCCAGCCACCTTGAAAGGAAATGCTCTATGCTGGTTCATGAGTCTAGGTCGTGAGACCATCACTACTTGGGACCAAATGAAACACACCTTTCTTTCTAAATATCAAGAATATTGTAGAACCAGGGATAGAAAGGCAGAGCTGTTTAAAATGGTTCAGAAGGAAGAGGAGAGCTTGGAAGACTTTGTGGAGAGATTACTGTACAATTTACAAAGGTCTGGACACACTGAGATTGGAAAATATGTACTTAAGATTATTTTGCTACGAGGAATTAGGGAAGATTGTTTTGATATGTTGAATTTGTTGGGGAAATGGGACATCTCAAAAGAACCCTTCGAGAAGATCGTTGAATTATGTCGAAGGTACTCAAGGGGATCCTCTAGAACTAACAAACTAGACAAGGATCGACATTAGGATGTCTTCATTAGGACACAGAAGTCAGCTAGTGGAGGAGCCACTCTAGCAGAGATAGGAAACCTACTGGAGAATTTTAAAACTAATATGATGAGCTCCATTTCCTTAGAGTTAGATGTCTGGAGAGAGAAAAAGAGGCAAGTGGTAGAAGATCTTACACTTGGTGTATTCTATCCCAAATGCAGGAAAAAGCACCCACTGAAGGAATGCCCGCTGGACAAAGCATAAATATGTAGAATATGTGAGTTGGAGCATGACACCAAGGAATGTCCCTCACTACCTAAGGTCAAGGCAGTTCTGCAGGCATCCACTTCAGATGTGGAACAAGCTTACTTCATTACACAGAAGAAACCATGGCAGCCTCACAATCAAGGTATGAATCAAGACCCATCATTTTTTTTGAATAATATGAATGGTATGAATAATATGAATAATATGAATACACAATTCCCTTCACATTATTCTGGTAACCAGTGGCATCCATCTTAGAATCCAATGCAAAATCCTAATTCTTGGACACCATGGTCACAACAGTCAAACAATCAAGCTCCTTGGAATTCCAACTGGAGAAATTCTTACCAAGGAAATAACTTTCCCCATCACCAGACTCAGTATCAACAGTACCCTCCTCAACAATATCTTCACCAACAATACCAACAGCCACATCTGCAATTCCAAAACAATGCCGCACCTACGAATGCACCACTTCGACCACAGCTACCTGCACAACCTAACCCAAACCCGAACAATAAAGTAGTCCATCAGTTTGAGACTGCCAACATGCCTACGTATTCCATTTCCCAAGTTTCCTGCAATGATATACGATTACGATCAGGGAGGGTAGTGGAACCCATTATCACTGAGGATGTTCCATCCCCAGTGATTGAAACTGGAGTGAATCAACACTACGAGAATATTTTTCATTTAGCAATCCCCATTATTGAGGATGCTGACATTCCTACCGAAATAGTGGCTGAAACTCAGGAAGTAACACATGATGAAGCACAGCCTACACAATTGATGAGAGAACCGCCATACCCTAAACAATTGGCCCTGCAGAAAACAGTGGAACAACCTTGATTCAATCTCTTAGGAGAATTGAAAAATATGTATGTCAAAATTTCACTGTTACAAGCCCTCCATGACGTGCCCATTTATGCTAAGACTATTAGGGATTTATGTGTCAAGAAACCAGGAAGAAGGCCTAGGGATCCTCCCACTCTCCATGTATTGGGAATTTTTTTTGAATTGATAATGGGGAAGACTCCTGTGGCAAAATATGATGACCTCGGAAATCCTACTGTGACAGTTCACATAGGAAACACACAAATCCCCAACATCTTGGTAGACTTAGGCGCGACTATTAACGTTATGACCATAGAAACTGTGAAGAAACTTAGACTCACTAACCTTCAGTCGACCCCTACTATTTTGGAACTTGCTGACAGATCAACAATCAAGCCTGAGGGGATCCTAGACGACCTTGTAATCTATGTTGACTCGTGGGAATACCCTGCGGACTTTTTGGTGTTACAGCCGAAGTTTCAGTTGGGGGGACACCCACTGATCCTGGGAAGACCGTGGTTGGCCACAGTAGATTCCTGTATCAGCTGTCGATCAAGATCTATGACCATCTCAGACGGGACTGAGATCAAAAGCCTAACTTTATATCCTCCAACTCGACTAAGCACAGAAGCTGAAACTCCACTTTGGGTAGATTTGGAGGAGGAGGAAGGTGTTCAGCCGTTATTAACAATAGGGAGAGCCTTAAAATTTAAAGATGAAATAGAGGATGATACCATTAACAGTTTCATCAGTGAGCCCATGTCTGTCAATAAGCATGTCTATCAGATTCTCGACAGTACATTTGATGAGAAAGAACAAGAAAATATTACAGAAGAAACTCTAGTCAATGATGCCAGTATAATTCCAGTACTCAAGAATTAAAAAAGTGTTTCAGTGGAAATTGAGTCGGGGAAAACATTGAACATCAATCCAAACCTTGCGCCCAGTGAGCTGGAACAGCTAGTCACTTTGTTGAAACAACGTAGAGGATCTTTCGCTTAGGAGTATATAGACATGAAAGGGATTCCTTCTAATCTGTGTACCCATCACATTTATATTAAGTGCGACTCCAGGCCTGTGTGTCAACCACAAAGAAGGATGAACCCAAACCTAAGAGACATTGTGAAAGAAGAGATCCAAAAAATTTTGGAAGTAGGATTTATATACCCGATTTTAGACAGTAAGTGGGTTTCTCCACTCGTGATTGTGCCAAAGAAGAATGGGAAATGGAGATTCTGTATGGATTACAGAGAATTGAACAAGGCAACGCAGAAGGACCACTCCCCCTTACATTATATCGATCAGGTATTTTTCCTTTCTGGATGGTTTTAGTGGCTACAACCAAATCCAGATTGCTTTAGAAGATCAAGACAAAACCACTTTCACCTGTCCCTGGGGGACTTTTGCATACTAGGTACTTCCTTTTGGGTTGTGCAATGCACCAGCCACATTTCAAAGAGCAGTGATTTGAATATTTTCAGAGATGGTAAATGATTGCATGGATATCTTTATGGATGGCTTTACTCCATATGGTGATAGTTATGAAGAAGCACTGAAAAATTTAGAAAAGGTCTTGAAACGCTGTGAACAAAGCCAACTCTCTTTAAGCATTGAAAAGTGCCATATGATGATGAGTGAGGGCATAGTTCTGGGGCACTTCATCTCTTCTGATGGTATCCAAGTAGATCCATCCAAAATCAAGGTAGTTGAAAATATACCAACTCTTAGAACACAAAAATATGTACGTAGCTTCTTGGGGCATGTTGGCTATTACAGAAGGTTCATAGAATTTTTTTCCAAACTAGCTTCTCCTTTCTTTACTTTGTTGATGAAGGATGCAAAGTTTGTCTGGAATGATGCATGCAAAACAACGTTTACTAAGCTAAATAAAAGGCTATCTACAACACCTATCTTATGAGGTATTTTCATATTTTTTCAGATGCTTCAGACACTGCCATTGGAGCAGTTTTGGGACAGCAGGAAGGTAATGCTCCTTATGCAATTTATTACATTAGTAATAACTTATCCCCTGCTGAACTAAACTATACTGTCACATAAAATGAATTCCTTGCCATAGTTTATGCCATCAACAAATTTAGACATTATATTACTGGATACTCCACTTTTGTGCCCACTGATCACTCTGCCATCAAATATTTAATGAATAAACCAATCACGAATGCTAGAGTTACTAGATGGCTGTTACTATTACAGAAATTTGATATCACAATTATTGATAGACCAGGGAAGGAAAATGTTGTTGCAGATTTCTTATCTCGACTTACTAACAGTGATGACAATTTACCAGTCGAAGATTCCTTCCTTGATGAACATTTGTTTGCAGTATCAACTCATTCCCCATGGTATGCAGATATTGCTAACTTTTTGGCTGTAGGTAAGATTCCAACACATTTGTCGAAGATAGAAAAAAGAAAGATCATACAACAGAGTGATAGGTACTGCTAGATTGATGGCCATCTTTTCTACACAGGGATTGATTTAGAAATCAGAAGATGTGTTAGAGAAGATGAGATCTTTAGTATCCTTAAATCTTTCCATGACGAGACCTGTGGGGGACATTTTGCTGACAAAAGGACAGGTCATAAGGTCTTGAGGATGGGTTATTTCTGGCCCACATTGTTCAGGGATGCAAAGAAGTATGTTCAGGCATGTGATAGCTGCCAAAGGATGGGCCAACCCAACAGATTAGATGAAATGCCTTTGTAGCCACAACTCATGGTTGAACCATTTGATAGATGGGATCTGGATTTCGTAGGGCCTATCAACCCTCCCTCAAAACAGAAAGTTCACATATTGGTTTGCACAGATTACATGACCAAATGGGTGGAAGCTATAGCCTTGGTTAAGGCTAATGATCAGGCTATGATTGATTTCCTATATCAAAATTTTTTTACTCGGTTTGGAGTACCCAAGGAAATCATCACACATGGTGGACCGCAGTTTGTGTCTCACAAACTGGAAGCGCTGTTACAGAAATTTCATATTTAGCACAGAATAACCTCGCCATATCATCCACAGGTCAATGACCAAGTGGAGAGTTCAAACAAAGTCATCGAGGATATTTTGACAAAGACAGTGAAAAGCCATCATAAAGATTAGGCTGAGAGACTTCCAGAGGCACTATGGGCTTATCGCACTACATGGCGTAACACCACTGGTTTTTCCCCATATGAGTTAGTGTATGGTAAGAATGCTGTTTTCCCAATTGAATTTGAAATCAGGACTTTGAAAACAGCTGTAGAAGCGAATATGGATTTATCAGAAGCACAGAGGAACTGATTGAATCAGCTTAATGAATTGGATGAAAAGCACACAGTAGCAGTAAATCATACAAATTTAATCCAACAACAGCGCTCTAAGTGGCATGATAGATTCATAAAGAATAAAGTCTTCCAGGAAGGAAACTGGGATCTGTTATATGATTCACGGTTTAAGAGGGATTTCAAAGGCAAGCTACGCACTTGTTGGTTGGGACCTTATCAAATAGATCGAGTATTTGACAATGGAACAATCCAGTTGATCACTATTGATGAAAACAAGACACCATTATTTGCAAATGGTCATCGACTGCGACTGTATCACAAACCAATCTCAAAGGATGCTTTCGTTTCACATGTTGTAGCCGATCTAGATTATCAGTTAACGCGAGGGTAGGGATTTTTCTCAACCCTTGTGAATTTTTAAGAACTGCAATATCCATATAATTTGTACATAAATAATTTTTTTTTTTCATTCTGTATTTGATCTATTTTTCATTTTGCATTTGATCAGGTTTGTTTTGAATATTTGTGTGCAGGAATTAATTGGAGGAACAACAGTCGTGATTGGGCCAGACGATTGCAAGCACCTTACATTGTTTCCTAATTTAATAAAGATCTTTGAAGAAGATGGATGATTCGTTAGCTTTCAGCAGCCAGCTGAAAATTTGCCTGTTACTTTATTTTGCACAATTGTGACTCCTTGCCTTGCTCATTCTTCCTAGTTTCGCAGGTGCAACTCCGCTATTTTCATTCCTTTTGCTTTTTTCCAGTAGATGTGACTCCGCTATTTTTTCCTATCTTGCCAAGTCTAGCAACTGCGACTCTGCTATTCCCATTTCATTTTTGCTTTTTGCCAGCAACTGCGACTCCGCTATTTTTGCCTATTCTGCCAAGTCTAGCAGCTGCAACACCGCTATTCTCGCATTTTCTCTAAATTTTTGCAACTGGAACTCTGCCATGTTTCGCCGAACTCTGCTCAAATCATTTTATTCATTGTCTGCAACTCCGCTATATTGTCTGCCTTTTGGAATAGTCTTGCCGCTAGTGATCTGACCTGGCTCGAATTTAAATGATGTCTCCATAGTTTCAATCACAGTATGCCAAGAATGAAGGAACTTATTGGGCCGTCTTACTTTCCTATCAGCTCGAATTGACTTATCATCTTGGTTGGCAGTGTCCAACTCATCGCAGCACACGTGTATTCTACCAGAGATGCGACTATGAAATATCATGCCATGACAGAATGGCGGCTCGAGCATTAATTTTGAAGGTACGGGTTCTAACTATAATCATGATTAGGCATCTATTGACATCGCAATCAATAATGGTTATTCTTGTTGTTTATCCCTATCATCGATCCACAACAAATTAACTGAACCAAAATCATGTTAAAGCTGTTACCCGTACTTATTATTTGACCAGCATTCTACCTGACTTGTGCGATAACCCTGCCATGGGTTTTATCCCAAAACTAACTGTGCCACCTTTCCAAAAATGCTCAATTCAAACTTCGACTATCCATCAACTGTGTCTGCATGCAGTCAGTTCGATGTTTGAAACTGTAACTGGTGTATTCGTTACAATATTTTGCAAAACGCTCAGTGGTATGGGTATCCCTGTGAGGTATGAGCCTTTAACAATAGAATATCTGTATGAGAACAGAGATGTCTTTGCTATTTTTCAAGAGGCAGGGTGGATAGATTATTTTCAATGCTTGAATGGTTTTCATGAGAAAACAACCCTTGAATTTGCTCAAAACTTGATGAGCACTCATTCAGAGGTTTGAGGCATAAGGGTAGATGTTTCAGAGGAAATCCTGGCGGAGGTGATGAGAATTCCCAGAATCGGGCAGCGCTGGTTTAGTCATAAACGCTGTCACCCGACTGCAACTGAGGATTCCCTGGTGGTAGGGGAGAGTGTGTGACCACGTGGTAGAGGAACAACGATGGAGACTCTTTCGAGTCCTTGGGACCAAGTTGCACTCTTCTTAAAGAAATATATTACATGTGAAGGGAGGTATAGTGTTGTTTACATTTATGAATTTTTCCTCCTATCACATTTACGTTCTAATGTCCTCCCCTATCATACCAGCATGATAGAAATGATCGTGATGCTAAACCGGGCATCTAGCCCCATGAACTTACTAAATAAACATTCATATAATATAAAAGAGTTATGGATATGTATAATTTATAAGAAAAACACAGCGGAAGTAATATCAATTACACATTCATCATACATTCAAGATATTCATCAAATAAATAATTGCAAGTTAACACAGGAGAATACTTATCTTATAAATTAGTAGTCCCAAGCAACCAGCTATGCATCTGCAACGTTCCACCCAACCATAGGCCAGTTGTGCTTATCAACCTCTTGATACAACTGCCACCCCCGAGCTGGGCATGATCTCTACAAGGAATCAGGGAACAACAGACTCACACATAGCCAAGCGTACACCAAGATGAGCCAAGCCAATCTACAATTGGGTTTATCAAGCTGCTAGGGAATGGAAAGGAAGAATGGCTAAGCTAGTGAGCTCAAGCACAGAGCCAGGGGTAACCATACAAGATCTATCTAGCTTGGCACCCACAATACCTACACACCCAGCACAAGGAAGTATTCTTTTCACTTCTGTACAGTCCCTCAAGCCATACCTTCCCCATCTAGTGCTCTCAGGGTGTGCATAGAAGAGTAGCCAAAGCCCTCTCGATCTTCTTGAGAGGTTATGTCCCCCACTAGGTTTATCAAGCCCTCTCTGTCCACTACCACTCCAATCTCTTGCTCACAGATTCAAACCAAAATAGGGATGCACATAACAGCAGAACCACAATGGTTGGACAGGAGAAAAACGTTTGTACAGTGATAAGCATGAAAATGATTCCCTGAGCTTCAGAAAAAACATGGGAAGGCTAAAAATGAACAATGGAGGTTTGGGAAAACCCCAGGAAGCAGAAATCGTTTTTAGGAAAAGTGCCCATGGCAATTCTGGGACAAAACGACCTCCATATGGTCCCAAATCTCAGCCCCTTCTTCCCAGCTACTGTCCAAAACCAAAAACGTGTTTTTGGGCAAGGAAAACCCTGTGTTTTTTATCCAAAACGTGAATGTAACTTCCAACAGTCTCTATCTGCCTGAGAGGATGAAAAACTATTTGTTCATAATGGATTTGGTCACCATTTCATGGGTGTTTTCTTGCCCCAGAAGCAAAGATATGAATTCCCAGGTTGATGTCTTGCCCATACACGAAATTGGCTGCCATACCTCTTCATTCCCAAGGCATTAACTACCTCAACCAATTTCTGGAAGAATTAAATGATTGGGTCCATAACCCAAAATGGGTAGTTGGTGGCTTATGGGTTTTCTCATTGACACATGGATTAACACCATTGGCTCAAGGGTTTGAATAATTTCGCTCCCTATTCCTTGTAGAATCATGCCCCATCTCTTTGTTGCATTGCATAGCTAGTTGTGGGTATTTTTCATTGAAATTCATATTTACATGATGTCTTATTTACATTGTGCCTATCTAGCACAAGAACCATAGACATCTATTCCTTTAATTTCCGATACATAAAACGCTAAATCAATGGTGGGGCCTTGGCCTTGAGCTCCTCACCATGATTAAATAACAATATTTACATCATTTACGATTTAATGAAAAAGGGGGTCAAAGTGGGGACATTACATTCCCTTCCCCTTACATTAGCATTGTCCTCAGTGCTCATCAAAACTAAAAAAAAATGGATATGCCACCCTCATGGCATCCTCCAGCTCCCATGTAGCCTCATCGGGACCGTAGTGCTTCCATTGCACCTTTACCTGTCCGATGGCTCGGTTCCGGAGCAACGTTACCTTCTTATCTAGGATGCGCAATGGGTTGGTTTGGAATTCTCCCTCGGGTTCTACCTGGATCACATCCCAATTAATCACATGGTTAGGATCATGTACATATTTCTTAAGTAAAGAGACATGAAAAACATGATGAGCTTTAGTGCTAGCATGCAATGCAAGTCTATATGCAACTGGCCCTATTCTTTCAAGCACTTCAAATGGCCCACAATATCTAGGCGATAGCTTGGCACAACTCCCAAGCTTCAAGGAACTCTTCCTTGATCTCACTCTAAGATACACATGGTCCCCAACATTGAATTCCCTATGCACTCTATGTTTATCTGCATAGCTTTTCTGTCTATCCTGGGCTACTTTTAAATTTTGTCTGATCTTGGCAAATTCTTGCTCCATTTCCTTAAGCAATTATGGCCCAAGTACAATTCTATTCATTGGATTGTCACAAGTCATTGGTGTCCTACACCTTCTGCCGTACAAAGCCTCACAAGGACTCATTCCCAACGATGCTTGTTTCCCATTGTTATATGCAAATTCTACCAAGTGTAGATAATCCTCCCACTTGGATGGTTTGTCTATTACATACATGCGGAGCATGTCTTCAAGCACCCGATTTACTCTTTCTGTTTGCCCATCTGTTTGAGGATGGTATGTGGTACTAAAGCTCAACTGTGTACCCAAATCTGCAAAGAAACCTTTCCAAAAATTGGAAGTGAACTTGGTATCCCGGTCGGAAATTATTGCCTTAGGCAACCCATGTAATCGAAAATTTTCCTTCATGAAAATATTTGCAATGGCATCGGCTTTATGTGTGGATTTAACCGGTATAAAATGTGCTGCCTTTGTTAACTTGTCCACCACAACCATGATGGAGTCATGTTGTCTCTTAGTCATTGGCAATCCTGTAATAAAATCCATGGAAATTACTTCCCATTTCCATTCTGGAATTGGCACTGGAAGCAATAAACCTGCTGGATGTTGGTGTTCACTCTTCACCTGTTGACATTCCATGCACTTAGAGATGTATTCAGTGACATCCTTCTTCATCCCTGGCCAGAAATAATATTTTCTTGCTGTAGCAATTGTTTTCTAATATCCTGGGTGACCAGAATATGGAGCTTTATGGATCTCATATAGACTCTATTCTTATAAGTAAGAAGTCCGCTTTCTTCCAAATGATAGCCCTCATACTTCTTTTCAAGGTTTGGCTGCTGCAATTGGCCCTTTATCTGCTCATACACTTCATCTTCAACCATATGGTTAACAATCTGCTGCTTCAAATCTGGTTGGCAAGTATTAAGCGCTGCCACATGCATTTCATGTACCTTCCTCCTGAGTGCATTAGCCACCTTGTTTTCTTTCCCTTTTATGTGTTTGATTTCAAAATCAAATTCACACAAAAATTTCAACCATTTAGCTTTCCTAGCATTTAAAGTTGGCTGATCAAACAAGTATTTCAGACCACAATGGTCTATCCTTAAATCAAATTTTCTTCCCATTAAGTAATGCCTCCACATCTTTAAGGCATGTACTATGGCTGCAAGTTCTATATCATGAGTAGCATAGTTCTTCTCATGCTCCTTCAACTTTCTTGACTCATAGAATATCACGTGGTTGTCTTGCATAAGAACTCCTCCAAGTCCTTGATTGCATGCATCGGTACACACCACAAAGTCTCTTTCTGGGTCTGCAATTTTCAAAATTGGTGCACTTGTAAGAAGATTCTTCAACCGTCGAAAACTTTCCTCACATCTTTGTGACCATTCAAACTTTATCCCTTTCTTTTGCAAAGAAGTGATCAGGTTTGCAACCTTGGAGAATCCTTCGATAAACCTCCTGTAGTAACCAGCAAGGCCCATAAAAGATCTCACATCAGTCACATTCCTTGGAGTTGGCCAATTCATAATGGCTTCAATCTTCTCAGGGTCTACAGATATTCCTCTGTCGGAGATGATGTGACCCAAATAATGAATTCTATCTTTATAAAAGTCACATTTGCTCAACTTAGCATACAGCTTAAGCTCCCTTAGTAATTGCATTGTCATTCTCAAATGTTCTTCATGTTCTTCTTCATTCTTAGAATAGATGAGAATGTCGTCTAGGAATACAAGAACAAACTTGTCCAAATACTTGCTAAAAACATTATTCATGAGACACATGAATGTAGCTGGTGCATTTGTGAGACCGAATGGTACCACTACAAACTCATAGTGTCCATACCTCGTTCTAAAGGCTGTCTTATGAATATCTTCTTCTTTGATTCTTACCTGATGATAATCAGACCTCAAGTCAATTTTTGAAAATACCTTTGCTCCTCTCATTTGGTCAAAAAGGTCATCAATTCGGGGCAATGGGCATTTGTTCTTCACAGTGACTTTGTTCAACTGCCTGTAGTCAATACATAACCTGAGTGTTCCATCTTTCTTTTTCACAAATAGAACAGGTGCTCCCCACGGGGACACACTTGGCCTAATATATTTCTTTTCCAACAACTCTTGTAATTCCATCTTCAATTCTAGCAATTCTGGTGTACTCATCCTGTAGGGTGTCTTTGACACTGGTGCCGCTTCTGGCACAAGTTCAATTGTAAAGTCAATGTCTCTCTTTGGAGGGAGTCCTGGAATCTCATCAGGAAAAACATCCATGAATTCTTGCAATGCATGATAGTCTTCCAATTTAAGAGTTTCATTCTCTACTACCTCTAAAATGTGGGCTGCATACAATTGGCATCCCTTCCTACAGAACTTCTTCAGCTGCATGGCTGTAACCTGCCTAACAGAAGTCACCTTTGGAATGCCTTTTACAACTCTCGGGTTTCCTTCTTCGTCCATGCATTCAAATGTCTTATTGTAGCAGTCAAGTTTAACCCTGTGTGCTTCTAACCAATCCATTCCAATGAGAATATCATAGGAACCCAGTGGCAAAATATTCATATCTGCATAGGTGAATAGCCCATCCATCTCTAACGAACATTTCTCTACTATTTCATTAACTTTTCTCTTGGTTCCAGTGGCTAGTTGAACTAACCATGATTTACTATGCTTTAATTTCTTGAAAGCACAAATCTCAACAATTCTAGGAGTGACATAACTGTGAGTAGATCCAGGATCAATCAAAATAGAAACATATTGCATAGCAATCTTACCTTCAACTTCAACCACAGTTGACTGATGATCTGCTTGGCGGTCGTCTACTGCTGCATAGATTCTAGGGATTGTCCTTGCCACTTGACCCACAGTTTCAGCTCTTTGGATGTTGTGAACTTGATTTGGATTCCCATTTCGATGTGGACAGTTCCTGAGCATGTGGTCTCCTCCACAACCCCAACATTGAAGTGGTTCTCTTGGCTCCTTTGGATCTCTTGGCTTGTCTCCCATCATCCTAGTTGGCTTAGTCACAACCTGTGATGGTTGCCTCTGCTAATTCCGAAATTGAGGAGGCTTGAACCCCTTCTTCCTTTGATCAAACTTTTCATTTTTCCTATCCTTCCAGGCCTTATGGAATTCTGGTCTACTTCTGTTTTGATCAAAGCAATACTTGGCTTTTCTTATGGCCTCCTCTAGAGTTTGAGGTTCATCAAACTCAATTCTATCTTTATATGACTGGGGCAGTCCACTTAGGAAACGCTGAATTTTCACCTTATCATCTCGAATGTACCTGACATATCTTAGCAGCTCCAAGAATTTGTTTGCATATTCTTCCATGGTCAATTGTCCCAATCTCAACTCATGGAACTCTTTGATCTTATCATCGTAGTACCAGTCAGAGAGGTACTTCTCTTGAAGTATTTCTTGAACTGTTTCCACACAATCTTCCTTTCGTTGATCTTCTTCACTTGCCTGGTGTGTTCCCACCATATAGATGCTCTTCCATTCAAGTTGAAGATGGCTACCCTTGCCTTCATATTTCCCGAGTAGTCTTGGACTTGAAAATATTTTCTCATCCCAAGAAGCCAAGTTTTAGCTTCTTGACCAGACCTTACCTCTCCATCAAATGTAGGAGGTTTTGCCTTTTTAAATTCCCCATGCGAACTGTTCTTGTAGTGCTTCTTCCTCTTACTCATGCGAGATGAAGATCTTGAACCCTCAATGGATTCTTTAGAGTCAGTTGATTCATTAGAAGAGATCTCTGGAGTATATGTTCTGTCTGTAGAAACTCTTCTTGAGCTACTAGCCCTCTTACGGGAATTCCTTCTAGAGCTACTCCCACCCCTTTCTGGATTTGATGTCTGGTGCCCAGAGTTTATTTTCCTTTGGATGTATGTCAAACTCTGCAGCATGGCTGCATTCAACTGATTTTGTTCTTCCTGAGCTTTAATCATCCTTTCATTATCTTCTCTGCAACTTTGCAACTCCACCTTTAGGCTTCTCATGGTGGCTGCAATACCTGGAGGAGTCTCTTGATTTTTTCTCCCATTAGATTTTGTTTCAGCATTTTCAACATGTATGTTCTCCCCCATGGCATCTGTCTCAGGCTCATAGGAGTCCTGTGCATCATCTATGATGTTGATTTTCTTGGCCCAACCAAGATCCAAAACTTTCTAACTGTACTATCTAGAGTGCCGCCCTGATGTAACTGTAATTCTGCAGAATGTGTTCATCAACACAATTGTTAGCTGCATTATATTCTCAGAATTCATAACTTACTTCCATGCACGTGGGAAAAGGTTATATTGACAATTTGTCAAATCATAGGATTTTCTCACAATCAACTACATACGAGGGGGGAAAAACAAAAGGGGGTCAAGGGGGCTTGCCCCCTTGTGGCTTCACTGCAGGGCGGGTCAAGGGAAGCGCCCTTGTTTTTTTTTTTTTTTTTTAGAAATCTTGCCGCAATTGCGGGGCGGTTTGCTGAACGCTTCCGCAATTGTGGGGCGATTTGCTGAATGCTTCCGCAGTTACAGAGCAATTCGCCGAATGCTTTCCCAGTTGCGGAGCCATTCGCCGAATGCTTCCGCAGTTGCGGGGTGACTCGCGGAACTCTTCCGCAATTTCGGAACGATTTCCAAAACTCTTCCACGTTACGGAACGATTTGCGGAATCCTTCCGCAAATTTTGGGGAACTCTTCCGCATTGCGGAACGGTTCACGGAACTCTTCCGCAATTGCGGGAAGATTCACGGAACTCTTCCGCAGTTGCGGGAAGATTCGCCGAACTCTTCCGCATTGCGGAATGGTTCACGGAACTCTTCCGCAATTGCGGGAAGATTCGTCGAACTCTTCCGCAGTTGCGGGAAGATTCGCGGAACTCTTCCGCAGTTGCGGGAAGATTCACCGAACTCTTCCGCAATTGCGGGAAGATTCGCGGAATTCTTCCGCAATTTCGGAAGACATTCCGAAATTCCTTCTGCAAATTTCGGAAGAGAATTCCTTCCGAAAATTTCCTTTCGACGCCGAACACTTAGAAAATTTTTCCGTTGTTTCGGAATAGTTCGCCGAATTCTTCCGCGACGCGGAACAACTCACGGAATCCTTCCGCAATTTCGGAAGAGAATTCCTTCCGCAATTTTGGAAAGAATTGCTTCCGCAGTTTCGGGGCGACTTCCCGAACTCTTCCGTGTTGCGGAAAAACTCGCGGAATGCTTCCGTAGTTGCGGAGCAATTCGCCGAATGCTTCCGCAGTTTCGGAAGACATTCGAGAATTCTTTCCGAAACAGTCTTAAACAAAATTTTTCAAAAACACTTAGGAAAAAAAAAATTTGAAATCTTTCTTTCTTTCAGTGATGAATGCTGCTCAGTAGGAGGTAACTTTACCTCTGCAAACTATCCAACTTAGCCAGTTTAGGCCCTATGCTGCTATCTGTGGTGATTAGGAAGTGGCCTTCCCATGTGACTATAATTGGATTTGGCCCATAGAGGTCCAGTGCTGCAACCAGCAGCTCTGATACCAAAATGTAACGTCCTCTCCTATCATACCAGCATGATAGAGAGGATCGTGATGCTAAACCAGGCATCTAGCCCCATGAACTTACTAAATAAGCATTCATATAATATAAAAGAGTTATGGATATGTATAATTTATAAGAAAAACATAGCGGAAGTAATATCAATTACACATTCATCATACATTCAAGATATTCATCAAATAAATAATTGCAAGTTAACACAGGAGAATACTTATCTTATAAATTAGTATTCCCAAGCAACCAGCTATGCATCTGCAATGTTCCACCCAACCATAGGCCAGTTGTGCTTATCAACCTCTTGATACAACTGCCACCCCCGAGCTGGGCATGATCTCTACAAGGAATCAGGGAACAACAGACTCACACATAGCCAAGCATACACCAAGATGAGCCAAGCCAATCTACAATTGGGTTTATCAGGCTGCTAGGGAATGGAAAGGAAGAATGGCTAAGCTAGTGAGCTCAAGCACAGAGCCAGGGGTAACTATACAAGATCTATCTAGCTTGGCACCCACAATACCTACACACCCAGCACAAGAAAGTATTATTCTCACTGCTGTACAGTCCCTCAAGCCATACCTTCCCCATCTAGTGCTCTCAGGGTGTGCATAGAAGAGTAGCCAAAGCCCTCTTGATCTTCTTGAGAGGTTATCTCCCCCACTAGGTTTATCAAGCCCTCTCTGTCCACTACCACTCCAATCTCTTGCTCACAGATTCAAACCAAAATAGGGATGCACATAACAGCAGAACCACAATGGCTGGACAGGAGAAAAACGTTTGTACAGTGATAAGCATGAAAATGATTCCCTGAGCTTTAGAAAAACGTGGGAAGGCTAAAAATGAACAATGGAGGTTTGGGAAAACCCCAGGAAGCAGAAATCATTTTTAGGAAAAGTGCCCATGGCAATTCTGGGACAAAACGACCTCCATATGGTCCCAAATCGCAGCCCCTTCTTCCCAGCTACTGTCCAAAACCAAAAATGAGTTTTTGGGCAAGGAAAACCCTGCATTTTTTATCCAAAACGTGAATGTAACTTCCAGCAGTCTCTATCTGCCTGAGAGGATGAAAAACTATCTGTTCAGAATGGCTTTGGGCACCATTTCGTGGGTGTTTTCTTGCCCCAGAAGCAAAGATACAAATTCCCAGGTTGATGGCTTGCCCATACACGAAATTGGTTGCCATACCTCTTCATTCCCAAGGCATTAACTACCTCAACCAATTTCTGGAAGAATTAAATGATTGGGTCCATAACCCAAAATGGGTAGTTGGTGGCTTATGGGTTTTCTCATTGACACATGGATTAACACCATTGGCTCAAGGGTTTGAATAATTTCCCTCCCTATTCCTTGTAGAATCATGCCCCATCTCTTTGTTGCATTGCATAGCTAGTTGTGGGTATTTTTCATTGAAATTCGTATTTACATGATGTCTTATTTACATTGTGCCTATCTAGCACAAGAACCATAGGCATCTATTCCTTTAATTTCCGATACATAAAACGCTAAATCAATGGTGGGGCCTTGGCCTTGAGCTCCTCACCATGATTAAATAACAATATTTACATCATTTACGATTTAATGAAAAAGGGGGTCAAAATGGGGACATTACATACGTTATTGTAAGCTGCTAAATATGCCATACTATCTTCTTAGATCCTGCAACGCATGGATTATGCTAAAAGAGCTCAACACCCCTTATCATCCCTCTCAAATCATGGGCTAATTAAATTATTGATCTTACGAGCCCTGGCATATAACAAGATGACCTGGGGGAAACTTCTAGTTCGACCAGGGGCACGCCGTGAAGTCTCTGCAAAGATAGTGGATGAGGAATAGAGTTCCTCAAACTTAGTTGGGGGGAGGAATGGAACACCAGAAGTTCTATTGGAGGATGAAGAGGAGATTGAAGCTGAGGCAGCTAAAATTCCAATAGTGGAAGAGGAATGTTAGGAGAGAGCAGTAGCAGAAAGTGGTCTAGAAGCTCTGAATGTGGAGACCTTCCTTGAAATAGGAAGAACTTTGATTCGAAAGGAGGGATTTGGCCCTGTTTCTAAGGAGACAAGATTTTTTTTGCCACAGAGGAGAAAAGAATGGCTAATAAGCAAAGGACAAACATCCAGCCCAGCGAAAGGAGAAAAATTAAAGCCGCAACTACAATAGAAGCAGGTCAATTTGTTGGGGAAGAAATTGGGACTCCCATCTTAAAACCCCGACCACTTGCTGATACACAAGAAGCTGCTATAGAAGAACCTCAAATAAAGAATCTTCTGTTTGAAAATGAGCTGTTAAAGGAATAAGTGAAAGTGCTTCGTGCAGAACTAGAAAAATGGAAGGAGACATGCCGAAAACAGGCAAAGAAATATGCAATTTGAATGGTCGAAGCTACAGACCAATTGGGGAATTTACTGTCCATTCAGGGGAGTGAAGGACAAGTAGAGATGATATGCCCGGAATGTGGAGATATTTTTAATATGGTAGGGAATAAAGTTACAGTAGTGGACCTAGCATTATAGAAACCCTCAGGAGCAAGACAATCAAAGGAATTATCCCAGAGCACAGCCTCAGTGTTTCAGGAACATTGAATCAATTCAGTAGGACAAAAGAATCAAGAAGTAGGACACTATCACACAAGAACCAGTGCCCCCAAAAATTTCTTTGGAATTACAATTCAGGGAAAAGTTATTGAGATGGGGACATACGGAAAAGATATTGTTTCAAAAGGATCGACACAATTAAAAATCTGGTGAGTTCCAATCTAACGCGAAGTTGCTGAGGGCAAGGAGAGGCTATCACACAAGAACCAGCGTTTCCAATGTCTAATTGTCAAAATTGATTCCTTCAACTCACTTGCATAATATGAACGAGGATCAAAGTCAGGATCGAACTAATCGGCTGTTGCATGAGGACATGCAAATGGATAGTTGGGGGGAGATGTTGGGCCCTGGAAATGCCCCTTTTTGACCATACCTATTACACCATTTTTCCTAGTTACACCCTACTTTCATAAACCATATACATGCCTTTTTCCAGATTAATCAACAGTCCTGACAAGGTATACATCATTATTGTTTCATTTAATTAAATTCATAAGATTGTTATGGTTATGAATTCTATCCTTCGATTTATGCTAACTTGTGTTGATTTTATTAAGTTAAGACCAAAGAACAGGTGTATCAGTTGCAATGCCTTGGGAAAGAATCATACATGGTGTCAGCTGTTACTCTTCTTACTTGATTCCTCGTATTTTCAAGGGACAACGCATCTCTCCACGTGAAGCTGTAACAGGTCGCTGAAACAGACAGGACGCCTCCCGATTGGTTGAACCGTTGATCCATTGATTGCCAGTGTAACAACATCCTTCATGACTAACGACCTCATTCATTATGGTTGTAATAGTTTAGCTGTAACTCTGCAGCATGAAGATCGTAGATCTTCATTGCTGCACGAAATTAGTGGATCACGAACTGTATTCCTCATGTATAAATTCGGGAAGGCTTTCAAAGTCTGGGGTTGGATAATTATTTTTTTGTACGGGTTGTAACAAAGCACTAAGACTGTGAATTACCATCTTTAATGAAGAGCAGAGTTATTTCCATTTCTGTGTCTTAATTCATGGTAGTTCACTTAGAAGGCCAGGGCCCTCCTTCCCACAGAGATTGCCGAGTTAAGTAGGTAGTTAGATTTATTCTTTTCCTGTTGTGTGTTGTGGAATTGCATTAGGTGTATTTCTGATAGTTGCAACAGAGAGTTTATGATTGCATTCTTTATTGGTAGTTTATTCTTTGCATTATGAATAGCTGCAACTACGTGGTGTGACAGTCGACTGTGTAGGTTAGTTTTGATTATGCATGTGTGTTCAATAGATATTACAGCCAAGCTCATCTTCCAATTCTTTTCAGTCATTTATGCTTTCTAGATTTCTAATGGTTATCAATTTATAGTTCAAGTTTATTTCTTAATTCTAGTTGCTGTTGTATCTTTATTGAATTCATAGATTAGGCAGATTATGGTTGAGTAACACTGGATGGATCATTTTGGTAAAGATTGAATACTGTAGTTTGATAATTATAGGATTTAACTTCTTGCAAAAGTAATCTAGTTCAATTTCATTCTTAGATCAGTAACTGCTAGGTTGATTTTGTAGGAAGGTAGTTGCACTTTGAATTCCTAGATGTATGAGTTAGATTAGTTTTCTTTATGGAATGAGTTTGGCTGAGCAGATAGGTAGGATTATCATCTTTATTTATTCAGTCAACCGCTAGAGATGTTTATGCATAGATTGTGCTTATTGCCATTGAAATAAAAGACCTCCCTGGGTTTGACAATTTATATTGAGCATCCTGTGTGTTAGTTGTAATTAATTGACATATAGGGCGACCAACAACCATTTGCACCTAGTTTTATAACTTGCAAATTGTGTTTTTTGTAAGCTCACTTGCAATTTGTTTTCTGAGTTGAAATTGCATTGTAAATGGGTGGACTTTTAGTTGAAACTGATGTTAGAACTCAGAATTTATCCTTTGGTTGTGGAAGGATAGTTCCAAGATAACTTTTTCAAACCAATCTTTAGGAGAGAAGCTGTAGGGACCCCAACCTGGGTCCCCATTTTCTCTTAATAAAATCAGATATTTTCATTGTTTACATTCTGGTTCATGTTGATGTTTTCTAGTTTCTGTTGGTTCTACTGGTTGTAAATAAAAAAAGGAGTATTTATAGTTTTGAAATAAACATATATTCTAGTTACTGTTCTAACGTCAATAACAAGTTTTCATTTTCAGCAGCATACAAATAAGCATGTAATTTACCATAATAATTTCTTAAGTTATATCTTTCATAAATAAAATTTACAGAGCTAAAAGCCATTTATTCATGAATGAGAATTACCTGGTAGATAGCTTGATGTCCCTTTTAACTTGTTTCTTTTGCTTTGTTGATCTTGCTTGTTGTATGCACCTGCAGTAGTCCGGCAACCAAAACCTTTCCAAAACCCTGAAACTCAACCAGCCAAACTGAGCTACCACCCTGCCAACCGGAGAAGTCTTTTCGACCACCCAGCTCCAAAGGTGCCCGTTTGGACCCTCGAGCCCAAACCGAGTACAAGCCAACCTTCTCTCCCTTCTGAATTTTCTCCAACAAAAAAAAAACTCCTTCTCTTCTCTGAAAATTTTCTCCCTGCTCGGTAAATTCTCTAAAAATATCTAAGGTAAAGATACCTTCTCTCCCATCCTCTTCTCCACCTTATCCCCCCTTTTCCAACTCTCTTCCATGCAATTACTACCCTTTTCCCAAAATTAATGTTTTTCCCCTTCCCCCATTTTTTCTCGAGCCCAACAATTCCCCCCATCAATTGGTAATTAATATTTTATTTTAATGTATAGGTTGGGGTCACCCACCAACCACAAGTTTCGCATTAAATACGAACTTATCCTCATTATATACCATTCTTCGTTCATTGATTAATACAACACACAAATTCATATTTTTTAATTAATAATGTTTATTAATAAATCTCAAAGCATATTTTAACATATTAATTTTATTATCACATCCTAATTAATCATAATTAACCCTAATTAATTATAATTAATCATAATCACCATTGATGGAACTATTATAATTCATCCTTTAATTAACATTTATTAGTGAAGTTGATAGTAACATGGTTAACAACAATCAATCCTCATTAATACTTATTTATTGATTTAATAACCAAGTATTTATTCAACAATTTATTAAATCAAGAATCCTTAATAACATTATCAACATCATTAATCATTAACATTAATCCACAATAATTAATCATTAACCAACTTTATTAACATTAATCGACCTTATTAACCTTAATCGATAATAATTAACATTAACCATCATTATTAACCTTAATCGACATTATTAACATTAATCAACAATAATTAATTATTAATCGACAATAATTACATTTTTATTCAACATTATTTCACGAAATTTATAAATATGTAGGTGAGTTATGTAAGCGTAGCTACTGCTTACATGCCTCGCGTAAGTACACTAACAGTAATAAATCACACACATCAATCATAATCACGAAACTTATTGTTCACTGACACATGTTTAACATAGTTTGCAGGGTACAATCTTTTACCTAACTGCATCTTACTAAGTTATGACACATAATCAAACAAGGATTTTACATGCATACAGTTAGGTCTTGTTTTCGTCCCGACTTCCAACGACACCTATCTACCTAAATCATAACTAACTTCCACATCCTATCCTTTGCTCTACTGGACTACCCTAAAGTGTCAATCCATGACCTACTCCAGTTAGAACCTGTCAGCGGAAGTGTCGACTACATCGACCAAGCTTCCCCACCAGACAACCACTAGTCATCATCACACACCTTGGGGAGCGTGCCATATCACATCCCACCCATGACTTTGGGTTTTGGGGATAAACGGTGGGTAAAGCCTCTACCCCCCTAATGGAACAAGGGACTATGTCTACTCGACATAACAACAACATTGCACTTGTACTCGACTTGTCATCGTATAACCAATCTGGGCGGTTGAGTTTCCTGAAACCCTACCCCACCCATGTCATAATATACATCATAAAAATAATCGTGTGAAAGTAAATAATGCATCACTCGCATACCATTTATCTTTCGAAGTCCATGTCCACGAGGCTCTCCCACCTCGTAGGATCCAGCTATTACGTAGCCTTTTAACATGTAAGTTAGTCTCTGACATACAGTCTAGAATATCGTGCATAAATCCTCAACATGTACACATACATTTCATCATAACATAACAACAATAAATTCATTTATTCGCCATGCACCTGGCATAACATTTATTTATTCAACATATAATTACCCATCATTTAGTAAGTTGCATATATAATTAACGCATGATACATATCTAAACATGACTACCGATCATAATACTAACATCACACATACACATATATATATCGGCAAAATAATAGAACCATATGTCCATAGTGTCGTCAAACTGACGAAGTCTCACAATCAAACAAATACAACATATAATAGTAGTTCAGGTAGTGATGTCAAAATGGGGCGTTACATACACCCACCCTTCAGGAAACTTCGTTCCGAAGTTATGGTCAAAATAGTGTGGGATAATCATGACGCATGGTCTCTACGTCCTCCCAGGTTGCAGACCCTGGGATATACTGGTCCCATTGGACCTTAACTTGGTCCACCAAACGGTGCCTGAGCTGTCTAACCCTGCAGTCCAATAAACGTAATGGTTCGACCTTAGTGGTCCCCTTGTCCGAAACCTGCAGTTCCTTCCAATTTATTTTATGAGACTCAACAGCTACATAATGTTGTAAAACAGATACATGAAAAACATTATGATTTTTGTGCAAATGGGGGTGGCAGCGCAAGACGATACGTGACGGTTCCAACCTTCTCTAAAATTTCAAAGGTCCTATGAATCATGGTGACAACTTTGTCCCTTTCCCAAACTTGATGGTACTTTTGCTAGGCTTGATGTGGACGAACAATGCATCACCAACCTTATAGCTTCGGTCAACCCTATGCGAATCGGCATAGCTCTTCTATCTATCCTGTGCTTCCTTTAACCTCTGTCTAATCTGAACAACCTGTTCTTCCATCTCTTGAATCAACTCCGGTCCTATTATTACTCGATCCTCTAACCTTTCTCAACTCAATGGTGTTTTGCATGGCCTTCCATATAACGCTTCATATGGAGGCATCCCAATTGAGCTATGGTAACTATTGTTGTAAGTGAACTCTTCTCCCAATGAGTCCGTTGATCCATGACGTACATCTTAAGCATGTCCTCCATCACCTGATTCACTCTTTCTGTTTTCCCGTCTGTCTTTGGATGGTATGTGGTGCTTAGGTTCAACTGAGTACCCAACGCCGACTGCAAACTTGTCCAAAACTTGGACGTAAACCTGGAATCCCTATCCGAGATTATCTTCTTGGGAAAACCATGGAGACGTACTACTTCATTTATGAACACACGAGTCACATCTGTGACATCATAGGTCTCCTTAACTGGAATGAAGTGAGAAGTTTTGGTTATTTTGTCGATGATGACCATAATGGCATCATGCCTATGAGAGGTAAGAGGAAATCCCACCATGAAGTCCATGGAGATAACCTCCCACTTCGACATAGGAATCTCATGTGGCTGTAATAGTCCTGTCGGGTGGTGATGATCAGCTTTCACCTGCTGACACTCACGGCACCTAGCGACGAATTTGACCATGTCGCTTTTCATCCCTACCCAAAAGAAGAGTTGCTTCATGTCGACATACATCTTCTTTACACTCAGGTGTGCGCAATACACTGCTCTGTGGGCCTACTTAAGGATAGCCTCTCTAATATCTCCCTCCTCGGGGATATACATTCTCTCTTGATAACGCAACAAACCATTGGCTTCCAACTCATAGCATTCAAACTTAGGTCCCACTGGTTTCCCATTTTGGAGTGCTGATGTGACCTTTAGGTACCAACTATCCCCGATTAGCTGTCCTAAAACTCTTTCCCTCAAATCAACCTTCGACGGTATAAGAGAGAAAAGTCTTGGTTTTCTACTTAAGGCATCAACTACCACATTCTCCTTCCCTTTGATGTATGAAATCCCCAAATCATACTCGCTCATGAATTCACTCCATCACCTCTGCCTAGCATTTAGGTCTCTTTGAGTGAAGATATACCTTAAGCTTTGGTGATCAGACTTGAGCTCAAAGCTTCGTCCAACAAGGTAATGTCTCCAAAGCTTTAAATCTAACATCACTCCAACCAACTCTAGGTCATGGGTAGGGTAATTCTCTTCATGTGTTTTTAATTTTCTCGACACATAATCTATTACCCCACCTTCCTGCATCAACAACGCACCCAAACCTTGTCTTGAGGCATCTGTGCAAACTGTGAATTCCTTATCCATATCTGGAGCTCGTAGAATTGGTGCACTCGTCAACAGTCTTTTCAACTCGGCGAACACAACATCGCATTCATCCGTCCATTCGTACCTAGTGCCTTTACGTTGTAGGGTAGTTATGGGTTTTGCAATTTTTGAGAAACCCTCAACAAACCTTCTATAATACCTGGCTAACCCCATGAAGCTTCTCACTTCATGCGCATTCCTTGGCACAGGCCAATCCATTATGGCCTTCACCTTCTCAAGGTCAACTGAAATTCCCTCACCGAAAATTATATGCCCTATATAATGGATCTACTTCTGATAGAATGAGCATTTGGACAACTTACCATATAACTGATGCTCCCTTAAGCATGACAACACTGTCAGCAAGTGTTCCTCGTGCTCACTTTCATTCTTGGAGTAGATGAGGATGTCATCTAAGAAGCCTTGCACAAACTGATCTAAGTATTTTCGAAACACGCTATTCATGAGACTCATGAATACGACTGGGGCATTGGTCAAACCGAAGGGTACCACTACAAATTCATAGTTCCCAAACCTTGTTCGAAAAGCAGTCTTAGGTATATCTCCTTCCTTAATCCACAGATGGTGGTAACCTAATCATAAGTTGATCTTGGAGAAGACTGTCGCCCCTTTCATTTGATCAAAGAGGTCATCAATTCGAGGTATCAGGTACTTATTCTTCACTGTGGCTCTGTTCAAATCTCGGTAATCGATGCAAAGATGCAAGGAACCATCCTTCTTCTTCACAAAGATTACTGGTGCACCCCACAGTGAAATACTTGGTCCGATGAACCCTAGATCTAGCAGTTCCTTCAACTGCATTTGCAACTCACAAAGTTCCGGGGCCGTCATCCTGTATGGTGTCTTCGATGTTGGCTCTGCATCGGGTTTTACCTTAATGGTAAAATCAAGTTCTCTCTTAGGAGGTAACCCAGGTAATTCCTTTGGAAAGACATCACTGAACTCAGCTAACATTAGGTACTCATCAAAGGAGGGTCCCTTCTCATTGTTTACCGCTTCAACAATATACAACTGAAATCCCTGTCGCATACATCGCTTTACGTTCATCGTGGATATGAAACGTAGGGACACCTTCCGTTTGATACCCTGGATCTCGATGGCCTCTTCGTTGTCATTAATTTACAAAACTTTCTTTCCATAATAGTCCAAGAAAGCTCGATGTTCCTCAATCCAATTCATACCTATGATGAGATCATAAGTTCTGAGGGTGGTGATGTACACTTTGACTTGTGTAACACACACCCTGAGATCCACTACACACTTGTCGACACTAGGTCCTACTTCTTGCTTTACCCCTGAAGCCATTTCGACTAAGTTGAAATCGTCATGCTCATAGGCTACCAGCCCACATTTGTCTAATGCATATGGAGAAATGAAACTATCTGTAGCACCAGGATCAAACAATATTCTAACCTTAACATTATTGACCATACCTGATGATTCCACCACAGTGGATTGGTGCTCTGCCTGATGGTTGTTTACTGCAACCGAGATTTTATGCTTGCTACCCCCACTCCACATTGGAGCCTTTCCTTCTCAATGCACTGTACCAGATCATAATTCGGGACAGTCACGCTGGTAATGTGGACCTCCACATCCCCAACAAGCAACCTGTAATGACCGGCTCTAGCTAGAACCCATAAGCGGAAGTGTTGACTACATCGACCAAGCTTCCCCAGCAGGAAACCACCAGTCATCATCACACACCTTGGGGAGCACACCGTAGCACAACTCTCCCATGACTCTGGGTTTCGGGGATAAATGATGGGTAAATCCTCCACCACCATAATGGAACAAGGGACTATGTCTACTTGACATAACAAAAGCGTTGCACTTGTACTCGGCTTGTCATTGTATAACCAATATGTGCGGTTGAGTTTCCTAAAACCCTACCCCACCCATGTCATAAGATACATCATAATAATAATCATGCGAAAGTAAATAATGCATCACTCGCATACCATTTATCTTTCGAAGTCCATGTCCCCGAGGCTCTCCCACCTTGTAGGATCCAGCTATTACGTAGCATTTTAACCTGTAAGTTAGTCTCTGACATACAGTCTAGAATATCGTGCATAAATCCTCAACATGTACACATACATTTCATCATAACATAACAACAATAAATTCATTTATTCGCCATGCACTTGGCATAACATTCATTTATTCAACATATAACTATAATGGTATCCACGTACCCATCATTTAGTAACTTGCATATATAATTAACACATGATACATATCTAAACATGACTACCGATCATAATACTAACATCACACATACACATATATATCGGCAAAATAATAGAACCATATGTCCACAGTGACGTCAAACCGATGAAGTCTCATAATAAAAAAATACAACATATAATAGTAGTTCAGGTAGTGATGTCAAAACGGGGCATTACAGAAGTTGGCTTCTTTCCTACCAGAGAGGGCTCTCTCAACATAAATGCAATGGCTAGAAATACTTAAAAATAATTATGATTTAATATTGTAAATGACTGAAACACAGGGATACCATTGGGCATGGAGTCAAAATCAGGGATGTTTTAAAGATAAACAAAGTTTAAACAATATGGTTTTTCACAAAGGCAAGGAGTTATTGCTTTACAGTCAAATTCTTTCTTGCAGGTGGTAATAGAAGAAAAAGAAACAATCCATTAACATTGGGAACCGATTGAAGATGAATCCAACATCAACTTTAGAAGAAAAAGTTTATGAATACTTATATCCCATAGATCAGAGCATAATAATATGAATTCTGACCTAAATAAACTCTCATCTAAGCATGCAACAAAACATAATGAAAAGAGGTAAATAAGCTTTTGAAAGAATCAACCTATTGTTTCATTTGGTTTACCTTTGCTTGGACATTTTCTACATGACGATGCTTTCCAACGATTCTTCTAGCCCAAGTTATTACTTCTATTCTATTTTTGATTGCCAATGCTTTTAAATCAACTTTTGTCTGAGTATTAAGAAAATCATTTATTTTCCGAGTTGTTTCCTTTGGTTTCTTATCTAAAGTTTCCATCATGACTGTACAACTCTGCATACTTTCATTTACCATTGTTTCTTTAGTCTTCGTAAAATTTAGAAATGGTATGAATTTTCCAGCTTCATTTATTATTGAATCCCAAATCATATGCCTGGCACCCTGCAAAGGAAGTTTTCCTGTAACCCGAGAAATCAACTTTTCATTCTTATCAAGTAACTCTTTATTCTCATTTTCAAGTTCTTTTTTGTCTTCTTCTTTCTTCTGTATTTCTTCATTCAATTTCTGATTTTCTTCTTTTAGCTCTTTATTTTTTTCTTCTTTTAGGCTGACTTGATACATAGCCTGAATTAAATTTTCTGTGCTTGTCTCTTCATTTTCTTGTCACGTTCCCTCTTTTTCTTATGCTGCACCTGTTTGTTTCTTTTTCAAATCATCAATTTGAACCATAAGACTAAGTCTTTCTTTCTCCCAGCTCACTGCCTATTCTGTGAATTTGAGAAGCATTGCTTTACAATCATCTAGCTCTTGAGAAAGAGTTTCTTTCTCTTGTTCTAAAACTATTAATTCAAATGCCTGAATTAATTGTGTTGCTGGAATCTTGAGCTTCTTTTTCAGTAACTGGATTGTATTTTCTTTTTTCACTCAAATTCTTTTTAGCCGCTTGACTTTTATTTGGCTCATCAGATGCTTCCACCAAATCAACATGTAGTTTCTTTATCTGCTGTTGATGAGCCTTATTTTCAGTCTTCTCCTATTTCAGTTGAGTTTCCAACCTATCCACTGTAGATTGTAGTTTTGAAATCTTCAAGGTAGATTTCATTAAGTCTGTGTATATTACCTCTCCAGTTTGTCTATGCAAATGAATTTTATCTAGAATTGGTATCTTTTGCAGATTGATCTTCATTTTTGTAACCTTTTCATCAGAAGATACTGCCAAATTTAAGGTATTTTTTGTATGATCCCTGACAATCATCAAAGTAACTTCTGTGTCTGATATATTTATAACTTTAGGAAACAATTTGTTATTTTGATCAGATGAAGCTTGTTTATCTTGGCCATATTTGACATATAATTCAGCCCTAAACTGATATTTATCACTAGAACCTGCATTCTTTGCTTCAACAAACTTGTAGTCATACACCTGGACATCTAGACCTTGAAACTTTTATTTTTCCTTCCCCTTTTCACTTTCCAGTATAACTATTTCTTTTTCTTGATTCAATTTTAGTCTTTTAATTTCTCCTCATTCTTCCACTTCCATGTCAGAAGTCTCATAAAAACTTCTTTTACTAGCAATTTAAATTTTGTTAGGAGTAGGCACTAACACGGTCGAATATCTTGCCAATGATGAAGGATTTGATTGTGAATTTTCAGAGAACACTGTATCAGATTCATACTGTAGTAAATTTTCTTTTCCAGCCAATCCTTCTACATCTTGGTGATCAAAAGCTCTACTTTTATTATGTTTCCTCCTCTGTGATATGATGTGGTGTGGATCATAATTAATAGCAGAATCCTTTTTGAAATTCATCATATGCAACTGTTTCTCTATAACTAGAAGAGAATTTCTATTCTTTATAATAAAAGGACCAACCTTCAATGGAAATTTTATATCAGTGGATTTTTTGAAACTCAGAAAATGTTCATTCTCAACGACGGGGGATTCACTAGTGAGGCAATATCATATCACACCCATTCATATTGGGGGTTTGAATACTCTTAAAAACCTCAAAAATATATTGCCCCATATTAAGGGGTCAAGGGGGATTTTTAATTTTACATAGTAATATAAATATTGGGTGTTATTTGATTTGGGTGGGATGAGGAATAACATCCAAATCGTGGAATGGATTCACACCTCCAAATCACGGGCTCAATTCATACCCACCTAAAACTTAAGGACCCTCCATTTTTATTTGATATTGCTTATGATCCTAAGTTTTACATAAATATGATAATAGTGTACCAATGATAATATCAATGGATGTCTCTTTGGATTACTGACATTGAGAAATACTCATTTAATAGCTTATTTAGGCTTGGGTTTGAGCCAAAACAAATTTCACTAACACAAAGATTACCAAAATATTTGGAATATCGAATAAGACATAATAAATAATGAGTAAAATATATGAATATCAATTGATGATCTCTTGACTAGGTTTCCTTTTATGCATTTTTCCTTCCCCAGTACTATTTCGTTGGTTATTACACTATCCAACGCTACAAATTGATCAGTCACCCTTACAATCCTGGTGGAATCATTATTAGTAATATACTATTATTTTATTAGGATATTGTTTGTTTATACTAAGATGTGTTAGGGATCCTGTTTGCTACAACTTGGTAATATGATATAAAGGGGGTATTAAAAATGGGTTGATAAAAATGGATACCTACGATATATGGTGAAACTAGGGCTTTTCTTAATAGAAAGGCATATTGGGAGGGGGGTTCAACAATACAATTTTAGGAGGCATTTTTCAATATTTAGTGAAATTAGGGATATCGTTAATATCATGTGAACGATCGTGCTATGTAACAAGTTCATTGAGTGACCCCCCCGTGAAGATTAGTTTAGGTTGTTAGAAAGGGTCATGTGGACCGTTTTGTAACCATTTAGTTTGATATAAATAGAAGTATGAATGTAAGCCTAAGGGCATCGAGGCTAGACCGGATTGTAGAATCATTATCATTGTGATTATGCGGTTCGATTGTGTTTTGCTATGTTTTCGCAATTTTGTATGGATCCACAATAATATGTTCTGAACTGTTTCTGCGAAGGTTATACTGCGGGTTTTGATGAATGCATGAATATGTTCGGTTATGGTTATAGCTTTTGTCTTTGGTTCTGTTAAATGATGAATACAAGTGTTTGTGATATGTTTAAGGTTTTATGGTTCAGTAATTGCTGTTGATGCAAATGATTAATTTAATCATGTTGATGCAAATGTCCATTATGTATTGAATCTGCGAATAATAAATATGCGAATGATGAATGTATGAGAATATAAATCTCTGGTTTTTATTGCGGTAGAGTTGAAGTGGTTGCATGTCCTTTCCCCACTGCAGAAACTTGGTTTCTGCAGCCCCCTTAATCATCTCAGGTGAGACTTCACTCGCTTCGCGGGTGTTGTTGGAAAGGGTAAAACCTTTCCGGGCCGGTGCTTAAGGGTGTTTGGTTGGGTTTGTTGACGACAAAGTGAAATGAACCCCTGTCGATAGCCTCTGTTTCAACAGTGATGTATTGATTAACCTTGTGAATGATAGGAATGGCTAACCCCTGCAGGTTGTTAATATGATTGGTTAACTTAGTCCATTATATGTGTTTATTATGCATTGTAAGCACCCTTCAAAGGGATGGTTTGACCTCACCTAGACTTGGGAAAGGAAGGGGATAACCCTGATGTGTTTCAGAACCCCTCTATGGGTCATGTGAAGGGAGAAGTTATGGCAGGAGATGGGTAGGGTATCCGTTGAAATATTGAAGGCATGTTGAAGGGGGTTATAGGAAGAAACTTCAGATGAGAAAATGACAAGGTCATAGGCCTCAGTTGTGGATTAGGATTGTGCCATTATATAGAGATATCAAAGATATTTCCAACAGTACCAACCTTGTCCCATTTGGACCTTGGATGGAGGAGTTATGCCCCTCAAAAGTTTACTTTGGAAGCTTGCGGGAGCAGAGGTCTGTGGACCTGGCCTTTTTGCATCCGCAATGCGGATTGCGGGTTGCGGAGGTCAGGGACCGGATGGTGAAGCAGGGTGAATGCACTTCCACATTTTCGCATCTGAAAATGGGTTGTAGATTGCGGAAGGTGATTTTTCCCCAGAAGTGCGAGTTGAGTTTCCGCATTCCCGCACTCCGCAAATGCGGATTGTAGATTGCGGGAGGGGAGAAATTCTGAGAAGGTAGGTTTTGATTTCTGCACTTATGATTTCCGCAATGCAGAATTGTGTATTGCAAAAGGGAATTTTTATGGTGCATAGAATTACGCTTTCTGCGTTTCCGAATCCTGCAATGCTGATTGGAGATTGCGGAATGCGGGAAGGTAAGTATTCTACGGGAATTGAATTTGGGCTCCACTTTTCGACGTCCGCATGCGGATTGCAGGTTGCAGATCAAAGATCATGGCGACTGTGTGAAGGAATTAAAAGGTTTGGAAGAATAAAAAAAGTATCAGGGTCTCCCATAGCCTATGAAGGCTACCTTGGGGGTATTGGGACGTGACATTTGGCCATCACCAATTTCAGATAAATGAAGAATTCCAATGTGACTATTCAACACTTCTGAGCATGGGAATTGGCTTATTTGGAGCACTAGAAGCATCCCACAAACAATTTGGTAAGGATGTGTTTATTCTTTTGGATGACATGTGGGCTCACTATGGGTTGTTGGAGAATTATTCTCCTAGTTTGGGAGTTGCATTGCATGCTTGGAAATAATTTACAGTGTTTGAGTGTGAAGTTCGAGGAATAAAGAAAATGTATCTTAATATCATGCTTGAGAAAGGTGAAGCTGATGTCTACATGGAGAGGATTCACTCCACCCTTATTTGTTCCATATCCAAATATGTGCACAATATATTTCAGCTCCATGAGAAGCATTATTTGTGAAATCTGATATAGGCTGATCATAAGATTGAAAACAATTCTCACACAAATTGCTAGTCTAGAATTGACAAGAACACTCAAAATTAGACTCAGAATTATGCACAATAATTAACTGTATTAGCATAAATTTATATCATCCAACCATGTACCATAAAGTGGCTGAAAATATATAGAGTTACATTGGAAATTTGAATTGCTATGGAGGCATTCGAATTAGTCACAAAAGTAGGCTTACTAAACTAGCTAAACCCCCCCCCCCAGGGTGGAAACATCTCTGTCCAACTCACTCAAGATCCTCACGAATTGACTAAAAATATTTTGGAAGGTGAAGTAGACTGAAAATGGAAAAATATTATGCCTTTTGGAGTGAAAAAGAGGCAAGGTGTGTTGGCCACAAAATCTAGCAACTGCCAAAAGCACTGGAGCGCCTAGCTTTAGTCTAAAAGCAAGAAAAAGCAATGAAGGCACTCCAAAATCAAGAAGTGCACCCTTTCCATTTAGGATAGCCATAAAAGCAGGCAGGATGACTAAGGATAAGCTCAAGGGGATAAGGTTGGCATGTGGTGGACCAAGGAAGTCAACTAGTGGCCAAATACATGGTGAAACTACCTAGGAAAGTCATAAAAGATGAAATAAATTATATCCTAAGTATTAAATGGGGTTTTATGCTCTAACACCCTCCCTTAATCCTAAATGTAAGTGACAAATCATATCAGAAAATATTAGGGCCCAACAACAAGGCATGGTCACCCTTTACATATCATTGTCCAAAAAACAAGGAAATAGGGAAAACCTCATGGGACAAAAACCTCCCTCAAAATGGACAAGAGAAATTTTTTGAACCTGATTCTTCAATCATCCCTCACCTCATGATCATTCACTCCAAGAAGCAACTTAATATGGATGCAAGTATTCTCTGTGAAGGATTTAGTGAAAATGTCAGCAGTTTTCTCACTAGTGGGGCAATACTCCAACACAATCACTCTGCCATGCACTAGACTCCGGATGTAGTGCATGTGCAATTCAATATGCTTGGTTATTTGTCTAAGTATATCCTTATAGCACTCTGTTTATCAACCCAAAGTACAGTGGGAGTGCTAAAGTCAATCTGAAACTCACCAAGAATTCCTTGCAACCAGATGCACTGAGTAGATGCATTCACTGCTTCTCGGTACTCTGCCTATGTTGAAGAGAGTGCAATGGCACTTTTATTTCTACTAGAAAAGAATATAGGACCTCCTCCAAGCATGAATACAAATCCGGAAGTGGACTTTCGGTATGTGCTATCCCCAACCCAATATGAGTCAGAGAATGCAACTAGATCCAATGAGGAATTTGTAGCATAGTGGATCCCATGTGTCTTGGTGCCTTGCACAAGGTGCAAGATCCTTTTTGAAGCCCTCCAATGGAGATCATGTGGCTGATCCATATATCTTGCAACATGACTTACTGCATATGCCAAATATGGTCAGGAGTGAGTCAAGTATAACAAGCTTCTAACTAGTTTCCTGTAGAGGGTGTTGTTCACCAAGGGTGTAGAATCCCCTTCTTCTAGTATGACTCTTGAAAGGAAATGAGTATTCGCAGCCTTACATTCTACCATATTGAACCTTTTTATCATATCAGAAGCATATTTATACTGACATAAAGTGATTCCATTGGGTGATTGAGTGATCTCAATCCCCAAAAACTGCCTGAGAATCCCCAAATCTGACATGGAGAAAGCTTGATGCAAAGCTATCCTAAGTGGTGAAATTTCAACAATGGCACTTCCCGTGATTATTAAATCATCAACATATAATACTATAATCACCATATTACCATTAATGTGCTTCAGGTACACATTTGGATCAGATTTGCATTGATTGAAATCTTGTGTCAGGAGGAAATGGTCCATTTTTGCATACCAAGCTCTGGGAGCTTGCTTAAGTCCATACATTGATTTCCTTAGCTTGCACACAAGTGATGGATATGAAACATATCCTTCAGGTTTATGCATATATATCTCCTCCTCGATATCACCATGAAGAAAATCAGACTTCACATCCATGTGGTGAACTGGCCAACACTTTGCTGCATCAACCGACATAACTAGTCGAATAGAATCCATTTTTGCCACTGGGTAAATGGTATCATTATATTCAAGACCTTGGAATTGTGAGAATACCTTTTCCACCAACCTTTCTTTATGATTTACTGCATCCGAATCAGCATCCAACTTATTCTTGTAGATCCATTTGCATTTTACTAGCTTTCTTCTTGGTGGGAGCCTAACTAGCTCCCAAGTTCCATTCTTCTGCAAGGAGTGGAACTCCTCATCCATAGAAGATATCCATATTGGATATTATGAGGATTATTCATATGTTTGAGGATCCGATTCAATCACGAGAAAACATTTCTCATCAAGATTAGGATCCCTTACTAAAAGTGCATTCTCATATTGTGACCTTGTCTTCCTAGGATCTTGAGGATTCCCAACAAGTTCACCAACTGCTTCTATGGTTTTTGCTTCCCACTTTGGCCTTTATGGTGAGCTTGGGTCTGAAATCATATCATCAAAATATTCATCTGAATTATAATCAAAATATTCATCTGAATTAGAATCAAAATATTCATCATCAGAAGCCTCATTCAACTCTTCATTTCCTTCTTTTGATGGTGGTTGAGAAGACTCTCCAATCTCAACTCCTTGTAGGGTTTCTTCCTCAAAATGAACACTTATTTCTATCAATTATTTGTGGGTGATCAAATCAAGAATTTTGTACCCCTTTGAGTCTTTTGAGTAGCCAAAAAAAAACATGGCCTACTCTATGGCTCTAAATCCATTCTCTTCTCAGATGGCACTCTAGCCCAATCCTTGACACCAAAAATCCTGAAATGTGAAATATCAGGATTCTTACCACACCAAGATTCATGAGGGGTAACTCCTTTTATTGATTTATGTGGGACTATGTTATGTATGTAGGCTTCACAGTTGATTTCTTTGACCCACAAATTTGGTGGCAAATATCTTGCTTCTAGCATGCAAGTGGCCATCTCCTTCAGAGATCGATTCTTTCTCTTAGCAACTCCATTATGCTGAGGAGTGTATGGAACAGTGTGCTACATGTGGATGCCAGCCACTGCACAGAGACGCTGAAAATCAGATTTGATGTACTCTCCCCCATTATCATATCTGATTTGCTTTATCTTCCTTCCAGACTAGTTCTCAACCATGGCTTTAAAAAGTTTAAAATGGCCAAAAACTTCACATTTAAATTGCATAAAATAGACCCAACAATACCTAGTATAATCACCAATGAAGGTTAATAGGTATCTATCTTTGTTCAGTGAAATATGAGGGAAAGGACCATCAATATTACTATGGATCAGATCCAAAGGATCATAGGTTCTCTCAGGCCTCGATCTCTCAAACTTTCTCTCAGGGTGTTTTCCTAGAATGCAACCCTGGCAAACTCCTTTTTTGAAGGTGATGTTTGGAAACCATACAACCATGTTTTTGTCATGAATTTCATGAAGGTATCTGTAATTTAGATGGCCAAACCTATCATGCCAAATATTTCTTGCTTCATTAGCATGAGAGAGGAGTGCAACTAGTGGAGAAGTAGGAAAAAAATGTGAAAAATTGTAGACTTTGGTGGAATGATCCACAATGCCTAATGCAACAACTCTTCCTGTAGAGATATCAGAGATCTCTACATCATTAGGGGTGAAGAAAAATATTTTAGGTGAACCAGTATGGGTCATTTGGTATACTGAAAATAGGTTTGCAGCAAGACCAGGGACATAAAGGACATTATAAAATGAACCATTTGCAAGGTCTACTCTACCCTTACCCTTTGAAGCAGTTTCTTAGTCAACTCCAAGAATTATGATAGGATCTCAGCCATTAGAGGAACTGAGGGTGGAAAATCATTCTTTGATTGTAGCCATGTGCCTTGAAGCTCTGGAATCAATGATGTAAGAAGTGGATGAAGATGCATTGGCCATTAGAGCACGGACTTGCTCCTTGTCATCTGAGTTAGAACCTCCTTCCTTCTTCTTTGCACCTTCAGGAATGGGGATATGGTTCTTCTCAAGAAGTTGTGCCATATGATCTATGGTATTTATCATAGGATCTTTCAGGATGAAAACCCCTTTAGCAGTATGAGTACTTAGTTCACTCCTTCTTCTTCTATTGATCCTTTCTGGAGGTGGATGGCTCCTCTTGTGGCTTAGATATTTACTTCTTTTGCTCATAAGGTTTTTGGTAGTTTTCCTTCTTCTTACCCTTCAAATTACTTGAGTCACCAACAACTAGAGCTTGATATTTTGAAGGCTGTAGTGCGCCCATCAACATAAGTTATTCTTCTCTTGAGTCAAAGATTCCATGAATTCAGATAAACTAGGCATATTCCAGTTCTTCATAGCTAGTTTTGTGGCATGGAAAGTCGAAACAAAGACTGAATAGTTTTTCCCCAATTTTGGGAGTATAGCCAAAACTAACCGTTCATCCTTTTTCTCAATATTGCACTGCTTCAACTATAAGACAAGTGACTTGAACTTGGATAAATAATCATGTAGATTCTCATAGCTAATCGAACTTAGAGGAATCAACTCATTCTCTAATTCATGTCCTCTTAGATCATTAGTTTTACCAAATAAGGTTTTCAATTTCTGCCAAACTTCATTTGGTGAAGTCAGACAATCTAAATGAAAAAGAATATCTGTCGATTTGCTAAGGCAAAGAAGGCCATAAGACTCATCTCTCCAATTGTGCCACTTTGACTTCTCTATAGATAAAGTAGGATCTGTTTCAATGCCCATGGTCACTCTATAGAGGCCTTTTGACCTCAACAATATCTCCATCTGTGCTTTCCACTAAAAATAATTAAATGGATTCAAGAGCACGCTCTGATATGGATCCATGAGTAGATTGAGGTGCATGCGCACTATAGGATGATTTGAACTTGAAAAAATCACAAACAAATGACACTCTAGAGAATGATTCAACCTATAGATCTCTATAATTTGAAAATAGGCACTTTCAGGAGTCTGTCATGCCCGGGTAGACCTCTTGAGCTAAACTAAGGAGTACAAGGCAATGGTCCGCATGATTTCTGTGGAAAATCCTTACTCCTGGTGCACTACTAGATGCAGTTGTGCTCTACTAAATAGCTCTGATACCATGTGAAATCTGATCACAGGCTGATCATAATATTGAAAACAATTCTCACAAAAAATGCTCGTCTAGAATTGACAAGAACACTCAAAATCAGACTCAGAATCATGAACAATAATTAAGTGTATTATCATAAATGTACATCAGCCAACCATGTACCATAAAGTGGCTACAAATATGTAGAGTTACATCATGAATTCAATTTTCTATGGAGGCATTCGAATTAGTCACAAAAGCAGGCTTACTAAACTAGCTAAAAACCCCCAGGGTGGAAACATCTCTCTCCAACTCACTCAAGATCCTCACGAATTGGATAAAAATATTTTGGAAGGTGAAGTAGGCTGGAAATGAAAAAATATGATGCCTTTTGGAGTGAAAAAGAGGAAAGGTGTGTTGGCCACAAAATCTAGCAACTGCCAAAATAACTGGAGCGCCTAGCTTTAGTCTTATCCTCCTAAAAGCAAGAAAAAAGAAGTGAAAGCACTCCAAAAGTAGGAAGTGTGCCCTTTCCATTTAGGATAGCCAGAAAAGAAGGCAAGATGACCAAGGATGCACTCAAGTGGATAAGGTTGGCGTGTGTGGACCAAGGAAGTCAACTAGTGGCCAAATACATGGTGAAACTACCTACGAAAGTCATAAAAGATGAAATAAATTATATCCTAAGTATTAAATGGGTTTTTATTCTCTAACATTATCCACACCATGACAAGGATATGTTAGCCCATATGTGTGCATTGGTTGGTGCATATTTGAGGGTGAGATTGAACTCAATGAGTGGCAACAACAATGGTTTGCATGTGATTCTATGATGGGATGATTCATGAAGATAAACATATGACATTCATCCACTTTAAAGACCCTATCCACTTAGTGCCCTAGTTAATCTTAAAGGAGAAAATTTTGGGAGTTGTTCATGTTCCACTCTTAGTTAGTCACCATGATTGTTTGGAGACTCACATGAGGGTGAGGAAGAGGTTTCCATGGAGGAGCTCCAAAGAAGATGCATTGGATCATATGGATGAGTGCAACATATGCCAACACTATGTGATGGAGTATACTTTATTGGTTGGTCATATCGGATTGGCAGTTACAGTTTGGTGGTAGTGTACAAGTTCTTCAACCACATGTGTTTTCATTGCTTGAGGACAAGCAATATTGGGAGGGGAGGACTGTCATGTTCCTTACTAAGTGGTTACTTGATTAATTTTTGGACCCTTTTAGTCCCTAAGGGTATAGGAGAAAATAAAAGAAAGGAATTATTAATTATTTGGGATAAATTTTGGAGCCAGGACTATAGTAGTTAAACAATTAATAATTTTAATATTTGAGTACTCTGTATTTAATTTTATTACCATGAATAATTAATTTTTGTGCAAGTGGTGGTGCTCATGTGGCTAGGAGGGAGAATGAGGATAATGTGGACCTCACCCACTCACTTGAGAAAAGATAGAAACAAGAAGAAAGCAGCTAAAATCAAGGTGACAGGAAAAACAAAGGAAACTAGCAAAAGCAATGAAAAGCAGGCAAGAGCATAAAGCAGGAAAGTGAACAAAGCAGGAAAGTGAACAAAGCAGGAAAGTGAACAAAGCAAGAAAGTGCATAAAATCATCCAGTTTTGAAAAGCAGGAAATATCCAGAAAGCTAAGGAGGGCACATTCTCTAAAAGTAGGATAAAATCACAAAGCAAGGAATGTTGGAAAAGTAGGAAGGTTGCACAAAGTAGTGATGTTGCTAATTTCTCTAAGGAAGGTGCACTCATCCACTCACACATGCCAATTTTCTTTCTCATGAAGCTATCTAGTTTATAAAATAATTCTAGTGTGCTCATGAAGCTATCCTCTCACATATTTTGATGATTTGTCTTTGTGATTGAGAGCTCTGCTTCTCAAGGTTGAGTGATGCACCTCAACCAAGATTGGGAGATGTGCCCCAATGCAGTATGTGTTCTAATTGTTCAGGATCTGATCCATAGCCACTGAGATATGATCTACATGCCTATATCATCCCACTGTTAGAAGAATTCAATTTATCAAGAGATATTATGAGTTTTGATCCAGTTAGAGAGAGATCTTAAGGAGATCCACCCAAAGGAGAAGAATCAATTGGTGAATGCATCCTAAGATCAACCATTGAAGCTTGGTGCACCTTCCATGAGAATCCATCTCCTCTGTGTTCATATATATTTCAGATCCAATGAAGACACTTCTTCTTATTCTCTTCTTAGAATCCTTCTACACTCAGTATTGTAAGAATTTCATCGTTAGAGACTCTCTGTGAAGTCTGAGATCAAATTATCTTCATTTTCTCCCCAGTATTCTCTAATATTGTATGATGTTGTTATTTTATATGTATCTGAGCCATATTATTCTACATAAGAGTAATTCGAAATCCTTAGAGTTTGTTTGTGCACCAATTTGTTAAGACTAGCTCTTTGGTCCTTGTTTTTTGAGTAGTTTTACAGTAATGGTGATTAAAAGTTATCGGGATGATCAATTTCTATTCTATTAGACATTTGAGCTTCTTAAGACATTGATGAATACCCTCCAAGTCTCTTCCTAATAATTTTTAGCCTCCTCATCCTATTTGGGATAGCCTGGAAGTCAACTAGATGAGATATCCTACATTGCACCCTTCCTTCTTTTGCCTCCAAAATCAGGAATCATTGGTGATCGCATTGAATAATGCACAGGAGAAAAAATAGGACTTAACCCCATTTCATGATTGTGCCTCCACTCTCCAGGAACAATTGTTCCACTCATAGGAGTTTCTCACGGAGCAAACATTTAAAGTGCAGGAAATGGAAACCAAGCTCAAGCAGATATATGAAACAACTGCTGCTACTAGATAGAAGCTAGGATAAATTCATAATAGGATTAAAAGGCCTGCTTCTTGGAGAAATGAAGTTGGATTTTTCAACCTTAGACAGTTTCCAAAAGGATAAGAGAAAATTGCAAACTGAAGTGGAAGCTTCTATTTCTAAGTGCGAAGGAATTCACCAGAACATTGCCAGAACCTTTAAAAAATGTTATTTTCCTTATCCTGGCATATTTGAAAGCCCTGTACCAAAAGAGAAGTTTTTGACTGAGCTGAGGACCATCAAAGACGAAGATATTGTTTTTGTTCAAAGTCTAGACAACATCACTCTAGATTATTTACAAGAGATGATTTACATGAACGTATTGGGCAAGCTACTTTGAAAACACAATACTTGGCCAACTGGCATAGTTTAGCAACTAAAGGGATAAATGTTATGGTTAAATATTTGTCATTTAATGAAGTGGCCTTAAGTTTATTGGAGCCTCAACAATTAAATATTATATCTTATGAAAGCATCCTTTGGGATGAGTATATACAAGCTCAAGAGGGCTCCCACCCTCATGATGTAATATTTTTTTGTATTTTGATATTTTTCTCACTTATTTTATAATTAAAATAGGAAAAAAGTCTTGGAAGGAAAAAAGTCATAGCTATAGGGATGTGAACTAACAAGTAACCTGGGAGGTCAAATTGTAAAGATAAATAGAGGATATTAGATGTAGAATGAGATTTTTCTTTTGAAAGATTGTACTGGAACTCATATGTGAGAATTATTTCTGCTAATGACCAAAGCATTTTTTTGGGTGGAAGCATACATGGAATATTGTGTTGAAATGTGTGGAAAAATGTGTAGAAATGATTTCTTTGTTTTGTCTATGGAAATACAATAAGATCTTTCTTAATCTGTTGGATTATTCTAATAGTTTCTGAATTATCTTGGTGTATGTACATGAAAATACAATTTTTTTTTTTTGTTTTCTATGAGCAATGAATGATAATACTTAAGCTATCTAATGTGTTAACTTTATTCTGTCAATGTTAAATGAGTTGTTTTTTAGTAGTTATCTTCTATAAATGTATGATGCAGTTACCTTACATTGCTCTTTCTTAACTCCGCTCCTTGCAAGGATAGTTTAGCTTAAATATAAAATATTGCATTTAATTAGGACATTTACTTAGGTGACCGACAATGAAAGAAATGATAAGACGAGAGGTAAGAACCTCTGCATCAATATGTGAGGATTCTTCCTATCAGTCAAACAAACACAGGTATCAAGCATAAGCATTTGGATGTAGAGTTAGTAACTTGCATTTCATTTAAACACCATCAAAATCATAATCGGTGGATCGGGTCGTATCCAATAAACTTATTCCAAGACCATCTTGAATGGTATCCAGACTGTAAATTGGACGGGTTCCCTATTCCAAACAGTGACGAGTCTAATTGGGACTTTTCATTGGGGAGAACCCCTACTTTGGACGAAAGGATTTTTCCAAGCGTCAACAAGTTGTGAAGGGTGAACTGAGTGCCAACAATGTAGAATATTGACCTGGGCATAAAAATAAACCATGGTAGTCCATCCATAAGCTGAGATATTTGTTGTTTTTGAGAAAATGACTAGTCCATTCATAAGGTGAGTAATTTGTTGTTTTTGAGAAAATGACTATGGCTACTAAGGATGCATAAGTTGCAACACATAGTGACAACAAAGTTGGCCAGGAAAAGTTCAGGACCAAAATTAAGAACTTAAAGAGTAGTGTTGTGAACATAAAAAACACTCATATCACATATTAGAAGAAGGTAGACTTCTTGGAGGTAGATATGACTAGCATGTGCTAGTCTTATAATAAGGTGGTGTCGGAGTGCTAGGAGACTACATGTTATAGAAAAATTGTTGAAACTTGTTGTTGAGAAGGTTAAAGATAATGAGGATTTCATTAACATATTGAAACAAGTCGTTTCCAATGGGAATAGTTCATCATCTCTTATGAGGATAAATATCAAGGAACCAGAACCATATGATGTCACCCATAATGCTAATTTACTTGGTAACTTATGTTGGGATATTGAGTAGTATTTGGAGCATATGATTGGAAGCTCATATCAGGCCGAGGTGAACATTATTGCAATGTTCTTGGTAGGTAGCGAGAAGCTTTGGTGAAGAAATAGAGAAGACGAATTGGTAGTAGGGAACACTATAGAAAAGATCGAAAACTAGGCAGAGATTAAATTAATTTTGAAGGTCAAGTTTGGGCCAAAGAATCAGTCTTAGATCACATGGAATCGGTTATTGAATTTCAATCATATAGAAAGGATCCAAGCACATATTAGGGAGTTTTCAATCCTTATGTTGGAGATCAAAGACATGATGGAATCAAATAGGTTATTCCACTTTATAAAAGGGTTAGAACCTTGGGCGTAGAGTGCTTTGTGACACCAAAATGCATAGACCCTTGTAGCACCCATCACTATAACTAACAAGTCGTTTGAATACAAGAAAAGGAAAAAGGTGGTCGAAAGGGATATGAGAATGTTCAAGGAGAGAAACAAGTTGACAAGAACAAGAAGAAGGGAAAGGCAAATGTAAATCCATTTAGCAAGGCTATCAAGGACAAGGCCATGCAATCAAAGTACCTATGGACAAAGGTAATCTCATCCCTTGTTGGATTTGTAAAAGACACCATTATGCAAAGAATTTCCCATTAAAACAGAAGTTGAACAATATGGAGAAAGTGGACAAACCTATTGTTGTGTTATTTCAAGTCATGGGCGCTATGTTGGAATATATGTCTACAACAAGCCAAGAGCAATCTTTCACAAAACTTTACTATGTATTGGCATACTCAAATGGAAGATCAATACAGGCCATGGTAGACAATGGGATAACCCATAATTTCATGAAGGAATATGTGGCAAGTGAACTTGGGTTGCATCTTGAGCCCACACAAACTTTATTCAACATAGTGAACTTAGAAGTAGAGAAGATTATTGGCACAACTAATGCGGTCACCTTGAAACATGGTTAGTGGAGTGGAATAGTGAGTTTCACTATTGTTCATATGTGTTGGAAACCTAATCCATTAAGGTCATGGTAAATTATTTTTTCTATTCATAGTTCTCATTAGTGAATAGGAAAAGTAATCTTGGAGTCCAAGAGACAACTTAGAATATGAAACCAAGTGTTGTATTTCATGTATTAATATTCTATCATCTTAATGGAAAAAAGGGGGCATTCATTCTTATTCTTATTTTGGGTGTTCCAACAGTGGTATCAGAGCTTAGGTTCTGTCATAAATCCAGCTCTGTCCTCATCAATTCTGCTCTACCTTTTTGTGCTCCTTGGCATATTCTTTGCACGACCCTCTCTTCCATCCTTGGTATACAAACCCTAATATGGATTTTTCCATTCTTCTTAGTCTACCTCTTTCACTCTTCATCATATGGTAGTATGCATGTGTTAGAGTCCGCATGAGGATTGCTGGTGTTTATTCTTTGTGGAAACTCTCATTCCCTACATGAACATACAATCGATACCTAGTCTCTCATACACACAGATATTGTTCCATTGCATATTGTGTGGAACCTTTGCACTGATTTTTTTGTGAAGACTCTCCAACTCTATGCAAAAAAACACACAACCTCTGTAACCTATGTAAAAGTGCAAAGTATTTCATCTATGCATGAATACATCTATGTCTAAGTGTATATCTTTTCCCTAAGTGTGCTAACATACATTGCTATATTCATCTAGTGAAAAGATGCATGAGTATCTTCACATCCTTTGCGTGGGAGATGAACTCATGACTTTTATTTATCTTTCTATGAAGGTTGTGTGGGTGTTGTTTGCAAACCGAGTCTTTGGCATTGAAGTATGATGATGAGAGGATAAGAACACAAGAACATTATCAAACTTCCAACGGATTACATATCTTCCAACACACATGCACATAGATGCATTTTATAGATAGATGATTCAATTTGATAGTGTTTTTGGAAATATGGGATGGTTCATACACAAATGCAAGTTTAGTCACTCTGAGGGTACAATCCTGCAAACCTAGTTCATTACATTGTTGTTATCGTTATGAATGTTTCTTTCTCAAGTAAGCCATGGTACTTGTGCCTATCACATGCCACTGTTATGATTATGAAATTTAATTGTGAAAAGATAGTAGTGGTTAATGAGCCTTGTATTGTGAGGATTGATTTTTTCATTTGGCTTACCAATGGAGTGAAATGTTTATTCCATAACTTGAAGAGATTTGATTGTGTTAGAGGTAAATACATGAACTATGTCTGCTATAGTTGATATGGATTTTCTCTAGAAAGGTGGTGGAAGGCCACTGACATGATACAGTGCCAAGATCAAGATTTCGATCAAATTGTGTTTTTTAAGAAGCTACGTAGAGGAAAACTGTGGGCGGTGTCACTGACATGAGAAAATCCAACGGAGAAGTTAGGCTTGATTTGGGCATAATCTAAGTACAACTAATGAAGGTCCCATTGATCAGGTATGGCATTTGAGTATTAAGTAGACTAGGAAAGATGAATACACAAATGTTGTTACAGCCACCATGATACTGAAATCAAAGATCCAATTTCTTTGAGAGTTGGTTAGAATTATTGCATTGTGTACACGTGTAATATCACTTGAATGCACCATTTGAATGAAATTTTGTAATCCAGGATAACGCTCCAAGTACAGGGGTCTATGATGAGTTCTAATGTTATCTATCAACACCATCTTAAAACAGACATTTCAAAATCTCTGAGGGCCACCTCAATTTTGGAACTTCTTTGGCTGATGTTATTTCAAGATATTCCAAAGGATGCTTACAACTGTGTGGCAACGCTTCCCATCTGTTGTCATATTCCCTACACGATTTTCAATGGTAACCACTATTGATGTCTAACATCGGCATGATTGCGAAGCATCGTAACATGATGTTAGAGGCAAGCACATTTAACTATGTCATCATCCCATTCCATCACAACCATAGAATCCATCCAAAGTGCTCCTCAGTCCCATATTCAGTGTTGTCATATCTGTTATCATTTGACCCCCATACCACTCCTCCAAAGTTTCATCATCTAAGAGTCATGTATATCTTGTAGATCTGCATTTCACCAGTTTCCTTTTAATAGGTGTTCCATAATAAATGTTACCAACTTTTTCATTAATGTCATCATACCCGCATTCCCTAAGAGAAATCCCCCCTCCCTTCGCACTAAGTGTTACTTGTCAATTTTATTTTAACAATGGGCTCCCATGTTCACTATCAACCCGTCTTATTAAAATTTAAAGTATTAAATAAAAAGTTCTTCCTAGACCTCACCTTGACAATTTAGGTGTTAATGTAAAGAAAATAAAACATCTCCTCCCTCCATCCTCACTCGTCAAAGTTGCTACTAAACAAAAAGGGGATTTCCATTAACTCCAAAGAAGGAACCTTTTTCCTTTGAAGTACATATATGAGCGATATTGTAGAACTTCAAAGTTCCACTATATATTTTGGTATTGGTGTACATCTTTCACGTATCATTCATCCACGCTAGATATTATACAAGCTGGACAGTTTATATTTACACTAATTCCATCAATGTTTTTCCAATGAAAAAAACTGGTCTAAGTTAACATTAAGCATTCCGAATTAAAAGAGGGATTGCTTGATGAATTTGTCATGGTTTCAGTATATTCCACCTATCACAGATATTCCAGAATTAACAAATCTTGTCCTGTCTATTTTCGATGTTGATCTTAGTGAGATTGGTCCCGTAGAAAAAACGATCTCTTCGCAAGCAGCATGGACGCGTTTCGAAAAGTAAGAGGATTGCAATAGATCCATCAACCAGCATGACTGGTGATCAAGAAAATGGCGGCCATGATCGTAACCCTAAATCCATCCGCAAAAAGCCACATAGAGATTTCCCACCTACAACCATCATAAAAAAGATTATATAGGAGCTAATATATCATGGAGGGTCAAAATGCTTGTTGTTCAATTAAGAACCAATTCCCACTAACTATGCTGTGAGCTAAGGAATCTTGGAAAAGTGGAAACAGAAAAACATTTCATTTTAGAGTGTGAGGCCTTCAAGGACAGCGAAGACAGCTATGTGAATATCTTGGCAGCTAGTTTTTGGATAATTTATTCAGTGAAAAAACCGTGGTGAAACTGGAAAAGCTCATCATCAAACAAATCAAGAAAATAGTAGAAATACAAAAGTCAGTAAGCAAAACAGTCTATCCCATAGACTATCTTTAACCTCACGGGTTAAAATTTCTTTTTACTCATTGAAGCTACCAAAGATGTGTAGCCATCACAGACGACTAACATAGGTTTGAATGCGGTCGTCCTCACGTCACGAATCCTTCTACGTGTCTCTTGATGTCTGCAAATATAGGCATCCATTAAAGTACACAATGCTCCATTCTATGGCAGCTTCACTGAGTGATAGCACCACACGTCGAATTCGAAACGCGAAGAATCCCCGGTCTTCGAAGGCCAAGAATCCGCAGTCTTCAAAGGCCATGATATCATTTAGTAATAGCGACACACGTCGAATTCGAAACGCCAAGAATCCGCAGTCTTCAAATTAGGTCATGATATCATTTAGTGATAGCGCCACACGTCCAATTCGAAACGCAGAGAATCCGCAATCTTCAAAGCCCAAGAATCCGCAGTCTTCAAAGGCCATGATATCATTTAATGATAGCGCCACATGTCGAATTCAAAACGCCAAGAATCCGCAGTCTGGTTTGGCCAAATAACTTTGGGGGACAGACGAATCCACCAGACTATTATTAATAGGATAGTTATTCTGTGTAGTTTAAAAGTTTTACGATTTCAAATGGAAAAATTTGATTTATTAAGTAAAATTTTAAAAAAATTTAGTATAAATTTTGAAAAATCTTAGTTATAATTATCAAACTTTGAAATTTAGGTTGTTCCAGAAGTTTTTAAAAATGTCAAATCTATTTCTATAATCAAAATAGCCATTAAAACATTCAGATAAAACACCCTAGTCTGAGCAAAGTTTTAGAAAACTTCTTCATAAAAAACCACTTGAAGCATGGGTTGTTCAGCGGCTGATTAAAGACACATCTGTTTATGTTGAAGGAGATATTGAGACCAGTCTAAATTGACAATATTAACGGCACAACTAAACATGTTCGAGAAACAAGGGTTCGACTGCATCTAATAAATGCAGCCAAAACAAGCCAACAAATTAACCTTTGTTTTCAGATAGAGAGGTAAGTAGCATTCTCAGCTGAGCCGAATGAATGCTATTGTCCCTATGAGAAGCTTGTTGGTGCTTGCCTCATTTTTCATGCAGGCAGCTTGTTGGTGCTTGCCTCATTTTTCATGCAGGCAACTCGTTGGATTTTGTAAAACAACCTGCGAGCGCAGTACAGATCGTTGGGATCGAAAAGGGTGTTATTCAAGGCTTTGAAGAACAAATATCCGATACCATAACGTGGTCTTATATTCTATGTTTCATCAATAGAACAAACTGTGCCAAAATCGAAAGATAAATATTTTCAAGATCTTTGGCAGCAAGCACTACCTTTCAATTGTTTTAAAGCTTCGTCAAGAGCCGAGACCACCGGTGGCGAAGATAGAAAAGTGGCAGAAGTTTAATAAACACCGCACAAGTACCACCCATAACCCTCAAAACAAAAATAATAAAAAAACCACTAATGTCAACCGTATTCTGAAACCGTTCATTTCTTTTGAATTTGTTCATTCACCCAGCAGACCTACGTGTTAAAAAATGCATGAGTCCCGAGAGGCAATGAAACATTTCAATTACCCCATATATATGTTTTTAAATAAAAGCGAAGGCACGCCCAAAGACATCGAATGGGAGGTAAGTAGCAGGTACTACTGGTAAGTTCCTCGTCATCTTTCTTTCTTGGTACACAGCCATCTAAGAGCCTAAAAGTGCAACGATGATGGTAGGTAAGGCTACTTTCAAGTCCATCTCTTAGGGTGAAAGCATGGGTCTTTTTATTGGAGTTACTTTATGTTATTCTGTATGTTTTTATGTTTTTCTGTATGTTTTTTAAAGCTTAATGTCTTCATGCATGTTACCTCAAGACAATCTGAGCATGAAGTACTCACGTTGTTATTTTTGGGCTGACTTTTACTTGAGATTTTTAATCATTAAACCCTTTTTTGTTTATGTTTATTCTACTTTTTACAAATTATAAATGTTAAGTATTGTACATATTTTTTTTCTAACTTGTACATATTTATGAATTTTCAAGTTGTATGCATTTAACTTTCCGATCTTCTTTTTGTAAAACCAAACTAGCTACTAGATTCTATTTTTTGTGCTCCACAACTTAACACAAATCATTTTCATAAATTTGTGTTTACTTACAATTAACCCTTTCAATTTCATTTATTAGTCTATCATTGATTTGATTCCATCATTTTTCTTAGTTGAATTTTGTACATATTTTTATAATTAAGGTTTTCAATCCTTTAGTTATTGGCACACTTAAGAGCATGTGCAAGCTAATGAGGGTTACTTTTGGTCGTAATTCATTTTTTGGAGATACTTACACAAGATATCTTTCATTGAGTAAAAAATATGAAATGTAGGAAATTGAATCACCTTTTCCAATATATAAGTTTTATATATTGAAAATTTACATAACTATGTCAAATTTCATCTTTTTTAACAATTGCTTTTTATTTTTTGGCAAATGATAAGGTATATGTTTTTGAGAGTGCAGCCTTTGAGTGCTTAAATGATGGTTTCAGGCTATAAAAATTGGTAGACATGTATCGAACCAGTAGTACTAGTGCAACACTATTTTTTATAAGCCTTTAACCCTTTAACCCCTTCACCATTAATGCCTAAACTCATAAACCCTAACACACTAACCCCAAAGCACTAAATCAATTAACCCCTAAGGCCCCTAACCCCTAAAACCCCTATCTATTTTATCTCCAATCCCACAACCCCTAACCCCTAATACCTCGTCCACCCCTAACCCTTAAACAGTTTAACCCATATTACTTAAAGCCCAAATCCCTAAATCCCTAAGCACTTAACCCTATAAACAATTAAACCTTTAAATTCTTGGGCCTTAACCCCTAACCCATTAAACCATATCCCCCTAACCATTGAGCCCTAAATTCCTTAACCCCTAATTCCCATTACCCATAAAACCTCCTAACCCCCTATCTGCTTAACTTCCTAATCCATAAATATTTAAACTTGTTAACAACTTTATGCCCTTACCTCTAAAATCATAACCCATAACACCTAAGTCCTAATTAACCCCCTAACCCTAAAACCCTAACCGATAATCCCTAAATCCCAAAACCCATAAAACACTAGAAAATCCTAATTCCTCATCTCGTAGAGTCCATTAATCCCTTAACCCCCAAGCCTTTAATCCTTTAACCCTTTGACACTTAACCCTTAACCAACTCAACCCTAACATCCCAACCCTAGAGCCCTAAAACCCTTAGCCTGTAAATCTGCTAACCCTTGGAGGCCTCACCTCTTAAATAACCACCAATCCCCTAACCCTTATGTCCTTAACGAGTAATCCCCTAAGCCTTTAATTCTTACAAATCCTTAACAGTTAAACCCTTCACCCTTAAGGCTTAACCTATTGAAACCTAACCCCCTAACTTGGTGCCATCAATCCCTTAACCCCTAAATCCCCTAACCCCTAAACCCCTTTATCTCTAAGCACTTAACACCTAACACCTAAGCCCTATTTTATTCACAAACACTTAAGCCCTTAATGTCTAACCTCTAAAATCATAACCCCTTAAACCTGGATCCCTTAAACGAGCCATAGAATGATGAGCTAACCTTTAAATATTTAAACCTTTAAATATTTAAACATGTTAACTAATTTATCCATTTACCTCTAAACGCTTAATATCTAACCCCTAAATCCTAGTTAACCCCCACAACTCTAAAACCCCTAACCCATAATCCATAAATCCCAAAACCCATAAATCCCTAGAAACCAATCCTTCATCTCCTAAAATCCATTAATCCTTTAAACCCCAAACCTTTAATACTTAAACCCCTTAACACTTAACCTTTAACTGACTGAACGCTAGCATCCTAACCTTAGAGCCCTAAATACCTTAGCCTATAAATCCCTTAACCCCTAATCCCCTTAACCCCAAACCCTTCACCCTTAACGCTTAAACCCTAACCCCCTAACATTGGTGCCCTCAATCCATTAACCCCAAAAGCCCCTAACCCTTAAACCCCTTTATCTCTAAGCACTTAACATTGAAATCCTTTAGAAGCCCCAGTTTATCCACAAACACTTAATCCCTTAATGTCTAACCTCTAAAACCTTAACCCCTTAAACATGGAGCCCTAAATCCCTTAACCCCAAACCCATTGACCCCTTAAGCCCTAACACCAACCCTATTTAACCTCCTAACCCATACAACATGAAGCCCAAAACCTTTCAAGATAAGGAGGGATCTAGGGAAATAAATGAAATTTATTTTCTTAGGAATAAATTATTAAATAAGGTTTTGAGGAAAATGAAAATTGTGTATATTACCATAACACTAGCGTGTTTATTGATGAAGAAATGATCACGTGTTCTTTGATGAAGAAATGATTGCACGTTTTCTGCCATTAGACGTTATGTAGCTGTGCACCAAACATATTAATTGGCGATGAATTTTTTAACATAGAAGGAACGCACGAGCGTTATAGATTTAAGAAACACTAGAGTGTTTTGTAAATCCATAATGCTAATGCGTTTTGGCTCTGCAAAATTTAGTTGAATACTCTGCCTATTTCATCCCCGAATTTTGCGTTTTGTCTCCTCGACAGCACTGCAAAGAAACCTGCACAATTGAGGACAATTGAGGAAGCTTGATACTCTATATGTTCATAATTACACATGTTCACAATCAACAAGCTTGAAGAGGATTCTACAGTTAGCATTGAGAATTGAGGATTCTACATTCACAATTAGCAAGTTTCAAGAGGATTCTACATTCACAATTAGCAAGCTTGAAGATGATTCTATATTCACAATAAAAAAAAACTTGAGTAATCTATGTTCAGAATTGTAGAGGAACCTGCATTGAGAATTGAGCAAACTTGAAGAATCTAAATTCAGTTTTGAGGAAGAATCAATATCCACAATCAAAAGCAATGTTGAAGAATTTCCATCCACAATTGATTAAGTATATATATATATTCACAATTTCAGGCAAGCAAACAAGTTTGAGGAATCTATATGAACACAATTGAAGAAGAATCTACATTCACTATTGAGCAAGCTTGAAGAACCTATATTCACAAATGAAGAATTTTCTATATTCACAAGTGAGGTAGAAGTTACTTTCACAATTGAGCAAGCTTGAGGAATCTATATTATTCACAATTGAGGAAGTATCTATATTCACAATTGAGCAAGCTTGAAGAACCTATATTCACAATTGAGCAAGAATCTGGATATTCATAGTTGAGCACACCTCTATAATCTATTTTCTTAGTATTGCTCATTGTGGTCATGGGGAATTCACGCAATCGAACAAGGAAATCAACAAGGAAAGAGAAGCATCAAGAAACCATGGAAAAAGTTAGAGAAAAGAAAATATTGGACATGTGGAATCGAAGGAATTCCATGGAAACTCATCCAATTCCAACAGTAGATGATGCCACGGTCATTCCTACCCATCCGCGACAAAAAAAATGAAAAAATTACTAGAGAGGCCCTCAATTTCAACAACATTTGATGAACAAGCACCCCATGGAACTAGTCAAGAAGTAAAACATAGGTGGTTGTCGGGGGATGTTTCAATCCCCACATCAAGTCAACCTGAGACTATGGTAGCGAATGACTTGTTGGATAGTGGTTATACAAGCGACGAAGTTAGGGAGGCATTGAATGCAGGATTTACAATGGAATAAGAAAATGTTATGGAGACCATCCAAGATAAAGTCCAATTTCCCACATCCAACAACCAACAAGAGAATGAAAGATAAGAGGCTCCTATTGAAAAGTCGGAGTGTCCCGGTGATGTTGTACATGCTCCAGTTCCAACACCCTTACCTCCATTAGAAACTACACGCCGACGAACTCCGAAACGAATACAGGTTTATGAAATTCTCATTAGTTCACTTGAAGGTACGTTGTCTAAATGCTCTATTGCTTATCAAACTTGACAAATACATGATAATTTTTTTTATTCTAATTGTGATAAGGACAAATGCAAATTATTTTTATCATTGTTAAAATCTAGGTCTATGGTTGTTGTTAGAAGAATGTTAAGGATAAAGATGACCAAAAAGTTAGAACCAAGTTCTCATATTGTTAAAATTTTAGTAGATGCATTTGGTACAATTGGAAAGAAATCGCGCTCAAAGGATCGCAATGCGGCTCACTGTGTGTTGTCACATTCAATCATGAACAAAAACAATAGGGCGCTTCGTTTTCTTAAACCTACCCCCAAAATTATTAATTTGAATGTCAAAACACTTCGTAGGTATTGTGTTAGAAGAGAACAACTTGAAACCGGTCAAACAGATGTTTGGGGCTGCATTGGCAGGTTTCCATGCTCTCATATGAAGCTCATTGATGCGGTAAACGGATTAGTGCAATATTTTTGGCATAACAACACTAGATCTTCTTCCAACCAAAAATATGTATTAAAATTGAGAAGGGGTTCAAAGGATCGTGAACCACACATTAAACATTTTCTTGATATGACACAAATAGAATTATATGAGAGATTTATGAATGAACATAACAAATTTAACTTGGGCCAAAGATCCTTTGAAAAATGCAAACCATGGTATGTTAAAATAAACACAATTTGTAACACATGTTGTTGTCGATACCACATTGAGTATGGTTACTATTATGACACATATACATATATTTTTCGTGTATTGCGTAACACTCTTGTGCAGGAATGCTCAACTACATTACTACCCATGTCATTTAGAGACTTTATTCATATCATTTTGTGTAGCACGCCAAACGATTGCACATTTTATCAAAAATATTGCATAGATGGGACATGCCCAGAGTGTGGCGGATTAGCATTATTGGAAAAATGCATACATGTGACCGATGAGCATGAACTTGGGAGGTAGGAGGTGAAATTGCAATCATTCAAATATGTCACGTATGATATTGATGGAAAGAACGAAAGAAAAAAAAATACAATTGGTCACTTCGCAGGTTGGTAAGGAGTTATTGAATACTATTTTTTCTTCAGATTGCAATTTCATATGTAACAATCTATTGATATATGTGTTTATTGTTGATCTACCAGGTACGGGTTTGCGACTTCATGGAGGAATTATTTGAAAAGCCACAACAGTATGTAAAGCATGTGCATGTGGCTCGTTGGGAAGATGAGCAGTTTAGAATGTGCATGAATACATTTCCTATTGGGATTATCTTGTCAGTGGTTAATTTTGCCGAAAACTACACTCTTCAACCGCAAAATGAGATTCAGAGTCAATACTATAACTCAAACCAAGTCAGCATAATGGTCCATATCACCTATAGACATGGGGCAGATAGTACTGAAGACAACAATGTTATATTGAAGGAGTATCACTTCTACATAAGTGATGACAGGTGTCACGACTTGGATTTTGTACAACACATATTTCAAATGTTCTACAATCACTTGAAGGATAACAATATATAGATGGAACAACATTGGATTTGGTTTGACGGTTGTTCAGGGAAATTAAAAAATTCCCATGTCCTCCAATGGTTGTGTATGCTCCACAAAATGCACAAGGTGCCACATATTTGGAACTATTTTGACGCTGGACACGGAAAAAGTGAAAATTGTGGAGCAAGTGCGTGCATCAAGACAACATTACGCAGGAAATAAATGAAGTTCACAAATGTATCACTCATCCTAGATGAAAAACCATCATTGAATGGTGTTCTTTAGTCATGGGGGAGGGAGCAAGAAGGTAGGGAGATCAGTCAACCAGGAAAGCACATGTACATAGATATTTTTGGGAGGTGGTGGATGTAGATCGATCACAGGTATATGAGTGCAATACTATCCAAGGAAATTGTGCATTTCATTCAGTTAGAACGTCATAAAATGCTATACTTGAAATGTGAACAAGGAAAATCTCATGTTTTTGTTCTCCATCCAGTAGTGGTGAATGGGACAAATGTGAATCCACGGATTAGGTTGATAGATGGGACCGTTTATCACTCCCCATTGGTCGACGAATAGATACAGAATTATCCTAGTTGGAGGAGGACCAATCAAGTATTTCACCAGACTATGACCACATATAAGATCTCGTACAACCAGGTTCGATTAATATTTTGATATTTTTGATAGTTTTGACAACTAGTTGTGTCTGGTTAGTTGACTGAAATGTTGGCACTATATTTTCTCCAAGGCACATATATGCAGTGGTTTCCCCGATATGCAATGCATGGCGCACCGACTATTTCCTGGCGTGTTGCTTGGAGGGGAAGCAAACACTAAATGTCCCATTACGGGACTCTGAGGCCAATGATTTTCCGATTGGGTCGATGGTTATCAAAGGAGAATATTTGAACCAGGTTTTCCACTAAGGAAATAGAAAATGGTATACATATGAATATTATAGACCATGGAGATTGTATACCATTATACAAACTTAGTTATTGGCACAAACCTCCAGCTGCAAACAATGCCAACGAAGAAATCATCAAAGCCACGATACTTATTTCCTTACTCCGAGCACGAGAGGTTAAAGGAAACCCTTGGTATTCGAGGTGATCCTGATGGTCTAGTCAAATGACCATAGGTAGGTAATCTGGTATGTGGTTTGCATGTTATATTGTGTACTATGTTATAGGTATGTGGTGTACATGTATGCTATGATTTTGTTTCTTGGTCTCATTGAGTATTGACATTAATATTTTGACTATTGCATCTAGACATTGATAGTTTGATAGATTGATAAATTGCATAGACTTGGTACAACTTGATAAATTGCACAAGCTTCGTCAAGGATTTGTTTTCTTTGTTTTTTTCTCCCATCTAAGTACACCATAATATCTGCATCCTCATGCCCATTTTCATGCTCACTATCACCATCACCATTACCATCACCATCTCCATGCTGATTATCACCATCCCCATAGTCGTTGTCACCATCACCATGCCACCATGAACATCACCACCGTGCTCTACCCATGTTGTCACCATCACCATCCCCTTTTTCACCATAAGATTCTCATCCATCATCCACACAAATATAACCGTTAGATATCTAATTTAGAAACCTAGAAACCCAAACCACAAACATAGAAACCTAATCTATCCTTAGAAATCTAGTCTACCCTGGAAACACAAATATAACCTTAGCAACCTAATCCATAACAATAGAAACCTAAACCATGCCAAAAAACCTAGTCATAATCCTAATATATATGCATGCCAAAAAAAACAATAGAAACCTAATCCTAATATATGCATGCCAAAAAACTTAATATCTTCATGTGCATCCACTTGTATCTAAACCATTGTGCTACAAATATGCACAAGAGTCCAAGAAACCATAATTTGTATTATAAAACCCTATCCTAGAAACCCTAGTTTGTAGCCACTAGCTATCGTTGACCAATTGCTAATATCAATTATTCATTGTCATTTTTTCCCAAATTGGACCTTCACCATACATTAGTGAATCGATATGTGATTTGTTTGTGTGAGGGATTTCTTACTTGGTGTTCAACTTGTGTGGAAATACCCCATTTTAGTTGAACAAGTGAACTCTCACCAAGCTTCCTACCATGGAAATGAATCATCAGTGCATGATCTTCCATAACCACTTCATCCATATTAATTTCGTCATCAAAAAACACTTCATCCATCTTAATGTCGTCATCAAAAAACATTTTCATCATCTAGTCTCATTAGTTAACACACTTCCTTCATCTATTTTTTGAAGAATCACAACAACCAACCCATGGAACCCTTCCATAAGCTAAAATTATATGTTTTCATGAAATCCATCTACCCCACTAAAAACTAGAAAAAACCCTAAGATGGAGTCTACAGGAACCAACTAGGAATGCTTCTTACAGAAATCCTCGATAATCCTCCCTACTTCGTATTTGCACCATATGTACCCTAAATTATTTTTATTTTTGAATCACAGTTAATCGTTAATTTAAAAGGCACTAAGAAGGCATCACTTGCTTTTAGGTTAAAAAATAATCTAAAATTAATAATGACATCAATTTTAATATCCCTTTGAAATCAATGGGAACTCGAAGGGATGGTAACAATTACCCTTTAAAATTATGAGTATAGTCATCTTTATTATTTTGTTGGATTGTTTCCTTTATAGTCATATGTATGTGTCGCTAAAATCCTTTGGGGTGTGAGTTTAAACTGGCCATAGAATGATGGTATTTTCTCGGATCGACAAAATGTTGACTCCATTGCATTCAAGACATCGAGATAGTGCTAGGGGCACCCATCTCCTCCAGTTCCATGTCCCAGGTGTCATCTTTTAGGTCGATTTTGGAAACTAGGATTTTCCCCAGTAAGGGACTGTGCAATATTTGCACATAGGGGTCACCTTTGAAAAATACTTGACCGGGAAATTATGGATAACGTTCCCACTTGGGACCTTCCTAGACACACTTGCAGGACCTCCTGAAACCCATTTTTGTTGCACGGTTGTAATTCTATGCCCATGGTAGGTATTCAATAAGTGTCCTCGAAAGCCTTTGGGATGCGAGTTGGAATGAGCCATAGAATGATGACCATGGATTGGATCGACAAACCATCGACTCTGTTTGATTCAGGACATCGAAATAGTTATAGGGGTGCCACTCTCCTCCGGTTCCATGGCTTAGGTCTCATCTTTTAGGTCGATATTGGAAACTAGGGTTTTGCTCAGTAAGGGTCTGTGCAATTTTTGCACATAGGGGTCAACTTTGAAAACTCATTGATCGGGGACTTATGGATAGCGTTCCTAGTTGTTACCTTCCTAGACACACTTGTAGGACTTCTCGGAACCCGGTTTTGTTGCACGGTTGGAATTCTATGCCCCCGGTAGGTATCCAACAGGTGTCCCTGAAAGAATTTGGGATGCGAGTTGGAATGAGACATAGAATGATGACCATGGCTTGGATCGACAAACTGTCAAATTCGTTGGATTCAGTACATCGGGATAGTTCTAAGGGTGCCCCTCTCCTCTGTTTCCATGGCTCAGGTGTCATATTTTAGGTCAATTTTGGAAACTAGGGTTTTGATCAGTAAGGGACTGTGCAATTTTTGCACATAGGGGTCAACTTTGCAAAATCATCGACCGAGGACTTATGGCTAGCATTCTCAGTTGTAAAATTCCTAGACACACTTGCAGGACTTCTCGGAACCCAATTTTGTTGCACGGTTGGAATTCTATATCCCTGGTAGGTATCCAATAGGTGTCCCTGAAAGCCTTTGGGATGCGAGTTGAAACAAGCCATAGAATGATGATCATGGCTCGGATCGACAAACCATCAAATCCATTATATTAGGACATTGGGATAGTGATAGGGGTGCCCCTCTCCTCTAGGTCCATGGCATAGGTGTCATCTTTCAGGTCTATTTTGGAAAATAGGGTTTTGCTTAGTAAGGGTCTGTGCATTTTTTGCACAAAGGGGTCAAGTTTGCAAAATTTTGATTTTGATTCTAGAAATAGACATTTCAAGAGTGCCAATAAAACCTACCACATTGCACCCTTGGTATATTGTTATGTACTTAGTGTGCCACGTCATTCGACATCTCCTTAGTGTTCCACTATATTTGCATTTTGAGCAATTAATGTCATTTTTAAGAATTCAAAGTTCCAATTAAAAAATGGAGGCGATGCTTCATCGATGATATCCCTCTGATCCTTGCTAGCTTTGTTAGATCAAAGTCACCATGAATCTCTGCCATCAAGTTATGGGGGAATACTTTCCAAATCACAATGAACAACCATTACATCATCATTTGTATCAATAAAGTACATTCAATTTTAAATACATTTTCATATGAGGATAATCCATCCTTTTTACAAACATAGGACCATGAACATCTTATTTTCCTTCATCAAAACAACATTATCAAGGAAGATCATTAAACTAGTTAGGTATTTCATTTTCCATGTATTCTATATGATTACTTTTGCATTACACATTTTTTTATGCACATTCAACATATTTAGAGCCATGCTTCACCACTGAGATATTTTTTGCAATGAATAATGGTTTGAGGCATGTTCAGGACCCTAAATAACGAAAGGATGTACACTCAAACATGAATTAGAATTATGACAAGTGTAAACTGGACATATGAAAGAGGTAAAGAACAAACCAAGGTCTTACATACTAGGTTTTAGTAAGGATAGGGTTTATATCTTCAGCAATTTTATGAAAGTGAATTCATGACCAGCTATTGGTTAGCATATTGGAAAAAACTACGGTATATTTGTTGAATATTTGACCATATGTAAATGAAGTCCCAATGAATTTTATTACACTTTAGTTCACGCATGAACCTTTCAATTGTACTTGATACTTTGCCATTTTTTTAGCATGCTAGAGTAGGCACAGTTCAACCGAACTTCATAGATGCTCATGTACTTAGTGTTTGATGAAATACGATAGCATTGATGATTTATGTGTAGCATCTATTAGACTTCCTCTTAGTTTGTGAAAATGTCATAGGATTACAATGATGATATGTGTAGCATGTTTTACATGACAGAGGTTATTCATACATATTTTGACTTATTTTGTTAACTTTTGTTTTTTCCTTGCAACATATTTTCCTTGCAAGCATAATCCTGATCAATGGGTATGAACCCCTGGAGTTGAAAAAAACCACAATTTTAAATTAGATATCAAATTAGCATGCATGCACTGAGTTCATTGAACTGTTGAAAGATATTATTAGTTTGTTCCATTAAGATAATGTTTTCATAACACAATGGTGAGATGTTACTTGATCAATGCAATAAATGTAAGAGAATAAATATTGCTTAAAATGCAATTATATAAATTTCAATAACATAATTTATCAATTTGTGGAAGAGATAAATCATCACAAGCACAAGTGGAAACTCAAGAGAAAATATGCAATATATTGTATCATGCATTGATAGCCGAATGTTTGTAATACAAAATATGGCAATGTAGTCGACCCTTAAATGGCCTATCAATGTACATGTATCCCTAAGTACAACAATGTACATTTATGTCAAAATACATATATCCAGGACTAGGAGACATCAAAAATCAATCTTTCACTTGTTTTTCCCTGACTTTGCTCTATCAACCATCTCCCTAGGATCGCTCTGCATCTCAGGAGTTTGCATATAAAATATCATTATTTTTATCAAATAACTGCACTAATAACCTACCATTAACAAACTTAAAAAATTAACTTATGGCCAAATTATTTATGACAAACACTCACCAAATCTAGTCGGGGTATAGATGCCTGCAGTGTGCTCATGGAAGTCCTCTCTATAATTATGCTCTCCAAATAAAAGATCATATCTCAATTAATTCAACAGTTCAACATTGATCAACATGTTTGCGTAAATTGAATAAAAAGATTTGGTCATTAATGAACATCTCACCACAAGAGGAGACTCGGTCACAACCATGGATTGAGCGGAGGGGTCGAGCATTGTTGCTGCTAATGGATACAATCACCAAATTTGGAAATAATTAGACATGCATGAATAAAAAATATAGTAACATGGTTAAATACTATGGATTTTAATTGTTGAAATAGTTACTTTTGTATGACTTGTTTCTATTATAGATGCGGCACTAACTGCAGTATAAATGACCCTTGTTAGGTGAGGTGTAGATGGATCTCCCATGTGTCTACTATAGAGGACATCCACACCCTTTCTAGGAGTGGAGCCTCTCTTATACACTTGTCCCTTCTGCACATTTGGACTACGAGGAGAGGCAACTGCTGACTGTTTCCTAAATATAGCAGGTGGTGGCTACAATCACCAATTACTGACGTAGTTAGAAATGCATTGATCAATGAAATAACATGTATTAACAAACTAACAATGATGAAATACATACCGATGTACGGTATGCTTCAATCAATTCTAAGAAACGTTCTGCCACCTGTTGATCCCCTATGGGTTGTGTAGCACTTGTCTCCCCACCAGGGGGGAGATCACTAGATGAATTGATTTCCCTTTGAGGGGGATCTACAACCTACAATTTAGAAAATTGTAAATAGTAGATCGTGTAGCATTAATTAAGTAACATGTGATGACAAACTAACATGTATTAAAATAATGACATGTTGAAATAGTTACCTCAGTGTGAGTTGTTGTTGTCGAAGGTATGACAACATCTTGTACATCAAACAGTTTTGGTGCATGAGCCTCTGGACTATCCTGGGAATCATCGGTGGAAAATTCTTGCCCCTCGTCCTCTTCTTGTAGCAAATACAAGTTTTAAAATCATTAAAAATATTATCAATCTATATATGTGTATAGTAAGGAAAAATAATTTACAAACAACACTAAATTGTTAACCATTTACTTACCTGAGTAAAATACCCAGTAAAACTATCATCTGTCTGGACGGGACCAAAGAAAGGATGGTTGCATACTGTGCATGGGTGGGGCTCTCGATTGTGCTCATGATGTGAAGGTCTAGTGCCACTACTAGATGATCCTCAACCACTGGAAGGTGGTGGCTCTACCCCACTGAGAGGTGGTGGCTCTACCCAGTCGGGAGGTGGTAGCTCTATTCCACCAATAGATGGTGGATCTGATGGCCCTGCTTGGTATGTACCTTGAATATACATTCGATGGAGAACAAACGCATATGCCAACAATATGAATGGCAATTGCGTATGTGGGACCCACTGATGTGTAGGCGACATATTTGGCCTAGGTAGCTTCCTGCGAGGTGGAGCTACTGGGCGATTGGGGTATATGTGCCTCTCATTGGGACGTTGTTGAGGCATCCCCATCCCAACGCCCTGGTACTCGAAGATATCAAAATAATTAACATGCTTCCCCATAACAAATTATGTGTACATCTTTCTAAGAAAATATACGGCATTTCCCTATTGTTATGTAGTGCTACATCAAATACCATGTACCATCGGTCCATCCAATGTTGGCATTTTTTATATCGGGAAATGTATTATGTTACATCCTTTTTCATCCCATGCCAAAAGTATTGTTTCCTTGCAGTTTTATTGTCTTTTGATATCCTGGATGTCCATAGTATGGCATTTGATGAATTTCATCGATTACTATCTTCTTCAAATATGCACAATTTGGAATATATAATCTTCCCTTATGAACAAGAAGATCATCTTCTCCAAGCTGATATCCTTCACACCTTTCATCTAATTTTCCTTATTGCAATTTCTCTTTTACTTGAACGTAAGTCTTATATTTATTTTGGGCTTCAAGAACTCTTGTTCTAAAATATGATTTATACATAATTAAGGTTGTTACATGAAATTTTCTGCTAAGAGCATCTGCAACTTTGTTCTCATTTCCTTTCACATGTTTGATTTCAAAATCAAACTCACACAAAAATTCCATCCATCTAGCTTGCCTCGCATTCAAGCTCGGCTGATCAAACAAATACTTCAAGCTCAGGTGATCCGTCCTAAGCTCAAATCTTCTTCCCAACAAATAATTCCTCCACATCTTGAGGGCGTGTACTATGGCTGCTAGCTCTAAATCATGAGTTTCATAATTATTTTCATGCTCTTTTAATTTTATGGACCCGTAACAAATCAGAAATACTTCTTGCATAATCACTCCACCTAATCCTTCAATGCAATCATCTGTGCATACCACAAAATATTTCTTCGGGTCTACAATCTTCAAAACGGGGGCACTAGTAAGTAACTTCTTCAATTGCTGAAAGATTTCTTCACATTTTTCAGACCATACAAATTTTACCTTCTTTCTTTGCAGCGATGTGATTGGATTAGCAATCTTGGAGAATCCCTCAATGAACCTTCTATAATATCCCGCAAGACCCATTAAGGATCTAACATGCATGGCATTCTTTGGAGTAGACCGATTCATTATGGCTTCAATATTTTCTGGATCCACTACAATTCCTTCTTCTGAAATAATATGACCCAAATATTGTACCGTTCTTTGATAGAAGTTACACTTGCTTAACTTGGCATATAATTTGTGCTCTCTAAGAACTTGCAACGCCATTCTTGAGTGTTCCTCATGCTCTTATCCACTCTTTGAGTAAACAAGAATGTTGTCCAAGAACACTAACACAAACTTATCCAAATACTTGTTGAAGATGTTATTCATGAGACACATGAATATGGCGGGTGAATTGGTAAGACCAAATGGCAGCACCGTGAACTCATAATGGCCATATATCATCCATAAAGTTGTCTTGTGAATGTATTCTTCTTTTATTCTCACTTGATGATAACCGTATCTCAATTCAATCTTTGAGAACACTTTGACTCCCTTCATTTAATCAAACAAATCATCAATGCTTGGAAATGGATACTTATTCTTAAGTGTCACTTTATTTAGCTGCCTGTAATCAACCCATAGCCTTAAAGCCCCATATTTCTTCTCAAAAAATAGTATCGGTGCTCCCCAAGGAGACACACTTGGTATGATGTACGTATTGTCCATTAATTCTTGTAGCTAAATTTTCAACTCTACATATTCTGGCGTTCTCATTCTATAAGGAGATTTAGAAATTGGGGTTTCCCCTAGAACAAGATTGATTGTATCATTTTTGGTGGTAGTCCTGGCACTTCATCTAGAAACACATCTTTGAACTCTTGCAACAACCGATAATCCTCTCTTTGGGAATTTTTCTTCTAATTAATATGATATATTTACTGCGTATAGGTGGCAACATTTCTTGTAGAAATGTACCTACTGTGCGGCTGAAATATGCCTTACTGAAACTTGCTTGGGATTCCCTTTCACCACTCTTGGTATTCCCTCTTCATCAATGAATTCAAGGACCTTTTCATAGCAGTCTATTTTGGCTCTACGCTTTTCCAACCAATCCATACCAATAGGATAATCATAAGATCCCAATGGTAGGACATTCAAATTTACCTTTGTGAGGAGTCCATTCAAATATATGGAGCACTTCATCACTACTTCACTCACTTTTATTTTTTCTCTTGTGGCTAATTGAACTAGCCAAGACTTATCATGCTTCATTTTTATAAGAGAACAAATTTCAGCCACTTTTGGAGTAACATAACTATGAGTAGATCCCGAATCAATCAAAACAGAAATAGATTGCTTACCAATCTTACCTTTAACATCCACTACTATTGATTGATGGTATGTCTGATGGTTATTTAACGCTACATAAATTCGGGGAGTTTCCCTTGCCATATCCTCCACTGTAACTGCTTCTTCTAATTTATGCAATCCTTGAGGGTTCTCTCTTTTATGTGGATAGTCTTTAAGCATGTGGTTTTCTCCACATCCCCAACACTAAAGTGGTCCCTTTGGTCCTTTTTGTGCTATTACCATTGGATTAATTCCACTTTGTGCTTGTTGACCTTGTTGGGAATTTCTTGGTTGATTCCTAGATGGAGGTTTGGATCTGCTTCTCCTTTGGTTAAATCTTCCCTTTGGATTTTCTTTCCATGTTGGGTGAACCTATAATTTTTCTTTGCTTTTCTCATAGCAATGCATTTCCATTCTTATAGCCTCATCAAGAGTTGGTGGATTAACAAACTCAATCCTATCTCTGAAATTTTGGGGTAGACTTCCAAGGAAGATTTCAATTTTTACCCTTTCATCCTTGATGTAATCTACATACCTCAACAATTCCAAAAAATTTTGGACATGTTCTTCCATAGAATTTTGTCCCAATTTTAGTTCATTGAACTCCTTCCTCTTGTTATCGTAATACCTAGCAGATAGGTATTTTTCCTTGAAATGATTTTTAAATCACTCCTAGCTGATCCTTCTTCCTTTGATTCCTTTTACTTGCATGAGATTCTCCTAGCAAATTGAAGCTCGTCCATTGAGATTGTAAATAGAAATTATGGCATTTTCATTGCCTGAGTAGTCATGAATTCGAAAATATTTATTCATCCCAAGAATCTATGCCTCTGCTTCTTGACCTATCTTAATTTCTCCATCAAATGTGGGTGGCCTTTACTTCCTAAATTATCCTTGTGGGATCCTTTTAAAAAAAAATTCTTTCAAATCTGTTGGAAACATGCTTTGGGATGCTTAGAGAACTTTGAGAATCACCTGACCTACTAAAATAAGATCTTGAAAAAGATACCCTATGTACCTTGCTCAAAGAACCATTTCTTGAACTTGAAGTCCTCTTTCTAGTGCGGCTTCTGGAGCGACTTTCTGCACTTCTTCTTTCTTAACCAACGTTGCTTGGATTGGATCCAGGATGAGCCCTCTGTTGAATATCAGTGAGACTCTGAAGGATGGAAATATTAATTTGGTCCTGCTCTCATTGAAACTTCTCATTGTTTCAACCAAATTTTGGGGAGTGATTTGCTCTCTCCTCGCATTGGATTTTGTCTCAGCATTTCCCTCTTGCATATTTTCTCCTATGACATCCTAATTATGTTCATAGGGGTATTGGGCATAATTTATGGTTACCACTTTCTTTTGGAGACCCTTTTTCCCTTCTACTTGCTGCCCTCTACTACATCTGTTCAAAGATTGCCAACTGCAAGCACTCTGCATCATAGAGGTATTTATCAGACATATTAGTAATACATTGAAAGACACACAAATTAAATGTTATTTTTTAATAGAATTAGTCTCATGGAGTAATTCACAGGGTTCTTGAGTCAGCATTTTTTTTGTTTTATTTATGCATTTATGGAAACTACCATTATTGACCATTTCTGTCAAATTAAGGTTATATGCATTTTTTATGTTATGATCTCCGTGACATATGAATTCCTCATCCAAATTATAACTGTGCACCTATAATGTCTTATGAATAATATTTCCAACACCTATTTTCATGCTTCATTCTGATATCATACATGAAAGTTACATTCTCCCAAAAATGTTAATTTTGCCCAATTCTGCATTGTTTACAAGTGCAATCAGCTTCAAAGGCCAACTTCAGCCGCTTGCAGAAGAAAATATAGAAAGAAATAGAAAAAGTTTTCTATTGAGAACTATTAGCACATATAACAAGGATCAATTAGCAACTTTAATATCTCTGATTCGATGCTTCATTCAACCTATATAAAACTAGCAATTGCCCCAAGAGGGGCAAAAGGAACGCCGAGAGGAAAAGAGCACAAGGAAAGAAAAGTAGTTTGGGCAGATTATGGGCAATAGGTCATACCAACATCATTGAAACATAAAACAAAATCACAATTTAAGTATGAATCTTCGACTAACTAATAGAAGAACCTCCAAACATGATGTAAACACTTTCAAAGTAACAAGGTGATGCAACTCAGAATCAAATACAAATAGGAGATATCTAACACTAAAGCTAACAAGGTGATGCAACTCATAATCAAATACAAATAGGAGATATCTAACACTATTTCAACAAGAATATGAGATATCCATATTTCCCTAAAGGCTCTATATCCCTCCTCAAGTCATCCTTCAAAATTCTAATAGTCATATCGTAGGTTCTCAACGAATTATTTCAAGAATGAAATTGCATCACAACAAACATCATCGAGTCTATATGGGCTTGAACTATCTAAAAAGTAAGTTTAAGCTCATGCTTAAGAGATTCTTGACCCTCAACTACTAACCTACAGTTGTAAGGGATACACACCTCCCCTTGTGATGCCCACCAACCAACAACAAGTCTGATGCTATCATGTTTAGAAGGTCCCTGTTGTGTTTTTTTTCCTCTTCATATTCAACTTTAACATTCATTTGCACTGAATTCCACTTCGAAGTCCTAAAAGACAAGGGAATGGACATCTATAAGCAACTCAAACACAACTTATATTTGTTTGACTGTTTAGTTGAGAGGGCCTTCTCAATTAAGTTAGAAAAGGCTCCCAAGTTTTGACTATAATGCCATGGAATTTGGCTACATGGTCAAATTCCCCTTTTTCATTGGCAGGAAAAGCAACTAAAACATATGCTTTGATTTATTGTGAACAAATATGTTGTGCAGTTATGTCCATGTAGCTTTCACATAGAAAATGAAAGATTCGTGCATAGAAAATGAAAGATTCTATCAAACTAGATATCCAAACTACCCTGTCTTATGTAGAGTGACCCTTACTTGTGTCTATAGGTTTAGATTCACTTACATCAATGTCTTTTCTTAGGAAAAAGAACATTTTTGTTTAGATTCTGAGTTGCATCACCTTGTTACTTTGAAAGTGTTTACATCATGTTTGGAGGTGCTTCTATGAGTTAGTCGAAGATTCATACTTAAATTGTGATTTTGTTTTCTGTTTCAATGATGTCGGTATGACCTATTGCCCATAATCTGCTCAAACTACTTTTCTTTCCTTGTGCTCTTTTCCTCTTGGTGTTCCCTTTTCCCCTCTTGGGGTTTCATTGCCTCTTCTTATTAATTTGAATTACTAATCTGCCCAAACTACTTTTCTTTCCTTGTTCTCTTTTCCTCTTGGCGTTCCTTTTGCTCATAATGAAGTTAGTTCAGATCAAGTCCAAGCATCTACCAACAGAAGTCATGGACTCCAAGTCAATGGCCATGTAATTGATTCAAATCAAGTCCAATCATTTTCCAATTCATGAAACATTTTTAATTGCATAGATGCACTATCATAGTATCAACTTCTCTTCATTGACACCCTTCATTTCCTTGTTCCAATTTTCCTCTCAAATCTGTAGCATGTGAACTTCCTACTACTATCTCAACTATAGGATCACTATCATTTTCTCTCCTTGACATCTTTTCTCCACTTGACCGATGCTCCAATGGCTCATCATCTATCTTCTATAAAAAATATGAAATGAAGAAATACACTACATTATCTCAAACAAAAACTTGCTATACATCCTTCTCGTGGGCTCTAGATCTCTTTTATAGAACAAGAGATAGATGGAAAAAATAATGCATGTAGACATCCAATGATGTGCCCTAGGTAATAGTGTCAAAAAATTAACCCTAACCTCATGGGTGAAAGAGAGAAAGTGCTTCAACTTGATTTTTAGTGTCTATACCCAACCCGCATTCATAAATTTCTCCTAATTGCCCCCCCCCAACCCTATTTGACACCTTCCACTCCAAATGATAAATAGTCCACTCACCACCTAAGCTAACCCCCTTGATCTTATAAAACTTTAGAAACTAATAATATTAAAAATATGTTTGGGATATCACTAAAAGTTGAAATAGAGGTTAAGAGGGTCTTGGTTTATTGACAAATTCTACATAACTTCATTAAGTCATTTTCCAAAAGTGCATCCTTGTGATTTAACTCCACTTGAATGATATATTTCAAAAATGGAACTATTCATTCTCTAAGTAAATTAAAGAGGTGTACTAAGAGAATAGTTACCAATAAAGCTTAGCACATAAATTGAATAAAAAATGCGTTTAGAAGTAGTTGTTGAAGCATGTTGCTTAAAGTACCTTTAAAAATGGAGAAATATGACAATCCAAATTATTGTCCAATTATTAATCTTTTTTTCAAAGTTATATTTCTATGATTTATCCAATATTTTTTCCACTTGAAAAACAAAAAACAAATTTATATTTTAAATAATAATTAAAGCATATTACTTGAAACATCCTAACAAATAAGGAAATAAAAGTACAAAACACTATATAATGCATATAGATCCAAATTTTCACTAACAAGAAGAGAAATCGAAGTACCATAAGGTGTATTTAGAATAATGAGTGCTCTATAGGACATCACAAAATTTGGTATTCTATTGCCAACATTACCAACATTACCAACCATTATCTTAACTGGATATGAAAAAGGTTGTAGGCTATGAGGTTTCTAATGTTTGCCTTGTCTCTTGGAGATTGCAACCTACAGCCTATTCCACCAAAATTACATTCATAGATATAATAGTTTTATATCATTTTTCATTCACGACATATATCCTACTCCCCAATATACCTTCAAAGTTACTTTAGCATATATAACATTTTTCTATCATTTCTCATTTATTTGTTTCCCACAAGAAGAATTGTGTTCCTGGTTACAGGCACATGCTCCTCTTTTGGAAAAGTTCACTTTGGTTTTCATCACCATATGTTTCTCCCTAATTTTGTTGCAAATTTGGGATCTATTTTTGCTTTTTAAGAATCATATCTACATATAAGAAGAATACCAACAAATTCAAACGCAAGGAAGTTTTCAAGCGAAAATGCTTGTAATAAGAACCCAAATTGCAATTTCAACCATTTTAATGATAGACAATTAGAATAAAACAATATATGTCATACCAAAATTTATAAATAAAATGCATCCAAATAAGATTTTATTTTATGAAACATATTAATCATTTCCTACTTGAACACAGTACAACATTTACAGCTCATAACACAACCTGAACAATGAGAAGAGAATGAGATTCAATAACTTTTGTATTAACAAGTGGGCATTAACAATTAAACATTTATTTTGAAGAAAATGTATTTTTGGGATTTGCGGTGCTTTAATATAAAAATATATTTATTTCTATCTAGAGGCGATGGAGAAACTTCAAGTATGAAAATAATAAATATATTTTATGATTCATAATTTTTTTTTAACAAAGAACATTAGAACATTATCATAGCAACTTTTTTATAATGCATGCCTAAGTGTTATTTCTTCCTCCACGTATCAATAGAACATTAGGACATTATTATATTGCAACTTTTGATTTCTTCTTCCAAGTCTCAATGTATTTGTCTGCATATATTGAAAAAAAAATGATGAGGCAACTATAGCCTATGATGGATTTGTAGTTATGAACAGGTTTGTGTTTATATCAAGAAAGAAAGAAGAAGTAGATAATTGTTAATGGTTGGTAATGTTGGCAATAGAATGCAAATTTTTGTGGTTTTTATGTAAGGTTGTAGCAGCCAAGAAGAAGTAGAGAGTTGTGGGTTATATAAGAAATGTGCAATCGATTCTTGCTAGGTTTCTATACTTGTGCATGTTTTGTATAGACATGCACGACTTATTATTGATGGTAAAGAAATCACTGTCAATAATCATGATATGATTGAGTGTTCGTACAGAAAGAAGAAGGAGCCCTAGAAATATTTGCTTGAAGGGTTTTCGCTCTGCAAATAGGTTTTGAGGGTCGACTGGCTGAAGATATCGGCGTCCATGGTTCCTTCCATGGCCGCCACCCTTTATCCCCTCTGAGAGGCTCCTGGTCTTAATCGAATGACGGTGTATTGACGGTTTCACTCTGTGCTCGGGGTACTGGCAGTGTATTGACGGGGTAATGGCGCCTTCGCGCGGCGACATATTGGAACCACCTGCGTTCCAATGGCGGCGTCGGCGGCTCTTTCCTGTGGTGGCGATTCTGCTGTTCACGGGGTGGTAGTGTGGCGGGTGTGCGGTCTCCTTCTCGAGCGGCGGCGCGGTAGCGGTGGTTTAGGGCATCTTCTTGAGCGGTGGCGGTTGCCATTGCCGCGGAATGTGGTCGGGAATCCAATTGGTTCCACATCTTCTCCGTTGAACCAGTCTTTCCCTGAGAACCCAGCAAGCGCAACGGTTTTGCGGAAAATCTAACAAAATGGGAGATTCTGCAGAGGGCCAACAGCCAGTGTCCGCTTCTCAGCGCGAACCCTCGCCCCCTGCAACGCCTGTAGCTGCTCCTACGCTTTGAAGCGGGAAGCGAAGCTACGCCAGAAGGAAGAGGAGAGGCGTCTCAAAGAAGAGGAGAAGAAGAAGGCTGCAGCTGCATCGGTCACTCAGACGCAGAAGCACCAAAGCATGGAAGATGACGAGGAGGACATGGATCCCACGCAATACTTTGGCAGCAGAAGAGCTCCGGGGTAAACTTCACGTCTCTCTATGTTCATGTATGTGGATTTAAAGAGTGGGGAACACCTTCAAGATTGCTCGGGTGCACACATCCGTGGCGGCGGTTGCAGAAGTCTTCCCACTATGGTGTGGATTCGGTTCGGTGGATCTGCTATCTTTCTTGTGTGGGGTCGAAACTTCATCAGCATTCGTTTTTGGTTTCTGGCAGCTTTTCTTAGGGTTTTTTTTTTGTTCAGGGACACTCGGCTTGCTACGGTGGTCTGCTCCATCCAAAATGGGGTTTGTCTGGCGGCTTCTTCAACAGGGGTTGCTTGCTGGCTGTTTTGCCGGTTTGGGAGGTTCCGTGTCTGTTGCTCTGTCCACAGACAGGGATCTTCCACTTCCCCCGATGAGGGATTCGGTTTGGATGGATCTATATTTTTCTGTGGAGGGTCTAGTGAGTTGTGTATGGCCATAGTTTCTAGTTCTTGTGTGGCTATGGTGGATATGAGCGGGTTTCTGCTCACTCACCATGTTTTCTTTGGGTTTCTCTTTGCTGTTCAAGATTTTATCTTCTTGTGGCAACGTTTCATTTGGGTTTCTCTTTTTTTTGGTTCAGCAGCAGTTGTTTCTGATTATATGGGACATAAATATGTGAAAATGTAGGGATCCTTGTGATTCTACTACATGTGCAGAATGTAATTTTAATCATCTTTTTGAAATAAAATTACGGACTTTTTCCAAGGAAAAAAATAAGAAATGTGCAATCACTAAAATACAATTCATTTGCTAATGATATTACCTCTTTGGAAAATCAAAATACAACATGCTTGACAAACATATCTCCCTCTAAAAAACACAAAGTAGAACACACTTGATAGCCATTTCTTCCTCTTGGGAAAATCAAAGTACAACACACTTGTACATTATTAATAATACAAAAGATAGAATCAATTTAAAAAATGTTTGCATTAGTTAAGATTGTTTATATTTTATATTGTATACTTTATAAGCCACTTAATTTATGTTATGTGACAATCTTTATCCTAACTAATACAAACATATCCCATTAACTTGATAGCTAGAAGATTAATCTATGCAAATTGCGATGTAGATTATTTATAAACAAACCTTATACAAAAAAAGGAACTTGACTAAGAAATGACTAGCTATAAGGATAACAATCCAAAAAGGCTAAGCTGGATGCATGCTATTAATGACTGTAGACAATTTACATGAACAATTGCTATCATAGGAAGCGTAGGTCGACTTAAGAGATTATCACATATAGGTGTATGATATGGAATATAATGAAGCAAGGCAATGAAGGTTAAGAATCATCATTTTCCATGCCTTTGTTACCTGCATGAATGATAGAGCCTTTCAGAACGTCTCCTCAAAATTATTGGAGAACTGCATATATATATATTGGTCTTATGCCTCTATAACCTTGAAATCTCCACAGAAAAATGATCAACAAGATTAGTCAATCCCATTTACTACGGAAGGATAAATCCCATAGAGTGGGTAACAATAACCAATCTAGTATTTGGAAGTGTTTGAGATTGCATTAAGGCAGGAGATTATATTGACTAATATTTATAACCCTCAAACTCTTCCAAATACTAGGTTTAGGACTCAAAACACATTAATCCACCTTTGCATTCTTTGTTAAATATATTTTTTCTAAAAAAGAATAATAAGTTTTGTATATTATGGATTTGAATCTTTTATTGATATATGCATTTTTAGGCAAAAGGTTATTAGTTGAGTCAATATGATTTGGTAGATGCTAAGACAATGGAATTGGAAAGCTTGTTCCAGATGTATGGCGTTCTTGTATAATGTTTCGTGTTTAGTATCTTTTGTTCATGTTTGTTGAGCGTTGTTTAATACTCTTTTTGTGATGTAGGAGTTTCCCACCCACATTTGTAGTAGTTTATACAGTTAGGATATGTCCCATCTCTTCTATATGGACCCGCTGCTTGTATTCTCCCATGATGCAGGACTACCTGCAAATTTTCCAGTTCTTCATATTCAACTATGGAGTATTTATTTTCAACTACCTAGTAAGTTGAGATTACACATTCTAGATTCAATAAAGATATTTGAAGAAGTTGAATCCATTGATATTTAAAATCAAAATTTGAGGAGAATCCATCTATTCATTTAAAATATAATAAAAGTAATGCATAATTCCAGTTTGACCAAAGTTTGTATATAATAGATGGTGTATCCGAATTAATACTTCACTTTTTGGTAATAGCATTAATTTTGTGATTAATTCATAAAATGAATTGCAAAAAACCATTTAAAAATATTTAAATATATACAAGTTTACATTTAATAATATATTTAAACATAAATTTCATTCAACAAATTAAAATTAAATGTATTTTCATATAAAAACATTTGGAAATTTGCAATGTGAAAAAAGACAATTCTCATATGATCCAATTGGTATATGAAATACTTCTACATAATTTGATAAGTGATTCAAGTGAAAGATTTTTTATTGATATATGGTAGTTATCTAGGAAAGTAGAATTATAGATTTAAACAACAAACGCCCCCAAACAACTCCCCATATTTTTGACCAAAAATATAGCCCCCCAATCAAAAAATTCAAAAATATTATTTTCATTGCTTTTGGTTTTGCTTTGTTTGATGGTTTGATAATCTTCATTTCTTAGGTGTTTGGTTTTTGTGTTTCTCATAATTAATCTTTTGCGTTTATCCTTCATTGGGTGATGTTTTGGTGATTCCCAGGATTTGTTCCGATTAGGTCTTATGGCTTCTTAATGGTTCCTAAAAGGATTACATCTTATTCTTGAGCTTATTTAAGTTGGTTTCATGCCTTGGTTTGGAAAAATTAATCAACACGATATGTCAAGATCATCATCAATCGTTTGATCTTCAAATTCATCTATTTAAACATTATGGCAGATTGAAATAAATTAATTAAACCCTTAATTTTATGATTTCGATCTATGACTTGGAAGATTATATGTAAATGATTGGAAGTGAGCCCTTCTTTCTGAATTTGGATGATTTCTCAAATTTTTTATGTTTCAAAATTTTGTTTAAAAGAATATAATTTATTTTTAAATTTGTTCCTTCTTTGATATAATAGAATCAAGTGAATTAGGTTTTTTTAATATAAATTTATTTTGGGCTAAGAGTTTTTCTCAAAGTTTGATTTGTTCTTTGGAATCTTAATTTAGACTCAATACATTTGAAGCCATCTCATTTGTTTAATATTTGACCATTTAAGTTAAAAGAGATATTCTCCACTAAAAATGTTTCACTGCAAAACAAAAACATAAAAATTGTAAATAACATAAATTTAAAATAAAAATTTATTTTGTGGTATATACTAAACTTTATTATTTGTTTTATTATATATATATATATATATTAAATAGTATAAAATTGTGTATATATTTACTTAAAAAAATTTCACATGTAAATGCAAAAGAACAAAGAGGTTCATCATGTGAAATCTTGTGTTAATTTCTTAATGGATATTTTATGTCAAATATTTTCTTCTACCATTATCACAAGAGACAAAAGGTATTAAATGAGTGCTTTTTGAACATTTTAATTAATCAATGGTTATGCTGAAATTTTAATGGTGGTTTTCAAAATTGGATGACGGAAAATTTTGAATTTATTTTATCCCATCAAAAATGTACTAAGCCAATGCAATGGTATTGTTTTTTCATATGCACAGAACAGTGCTGTGGGATGGTTGTTGCTTCATCTTTAGTTGGAAATTATGATAAATTACAACAATAAAAATTAATACCAGAAATTAACCACTTTAATAGAGAGTCTAAGGTTTTTGATATTCTCAATTTGATGTTAACTACTTTAGCAATTAAATATGTGCTCTGCCTTTCTCTATTCAAAGTTGAAAATGGTATCTCCAATATTAATTAATATCTTAGTGAATTGCTATTTTACGCAATAGCTGAAGATGTTGAAGGTTTGGCGACTAATAAAGTTCAATCAATAAACACCATTACCCTCTCTTTTAAGTGACCTTCTATTCTTGGGGACAGAACTCATTTTGCTATGAATGCTTCTTAAAAAATTGTCATTGTGACTACTGTTATGAGGCGAGGATCTGCTTCCGTTATCAGAAATCTGAGTTTAATCCTTTTTTCAGTTGATTTCTTTCCTGGCGTTGTGATCATTTACTGTAATTTGATTGAGTTGATTCTTGATTGGAAAACGTACAACCTTTTGGGTGGCAGTGAATAAGGCATTTGTTGATGCACTGTTGATAATGGATTGTGAGGAGATATTTTATTAGTACATTTTATATCTTTAAGAAAAGTTCAAGGAAAACGAACGCGAATGAGAAGATAATCATTGCTGAAAAAATAGAGCCAATGCCGTGTCAAATTTTGGAGATCGAAGTAAATCGTTAAATCACTGAGAAATCGGAAATCAAGGTGGAGATTATTGGTAATTTAGTTGTTCTTTTGGTTAGATTATTGTTTAAGTATAGTTATATATTTTATTTCATTTTATTTTTAGCTTTAAGTTTTTTTTAAGAATGTAATTTAAAATCTTTTAAATTTTCTTTTTAAAATATTTTATTTATTATAATTCCAGATATTTTCAAGGTATCTTGATGTCCAAAAGCTGCCACAAACCTATATAAATCAAAGCTAAATTACACGAATTTTGTTGCGGGATATTGAAGATTGGTGGAGGATAGTGCATGCTCTCAGATCATGATGATTTGCTCGATGTAAGGGAGATGTAAGGGAGATCACGCAGAAGTTGAATTCATGATTACATATCTGCTTCCCTAAAATCCGAAGGTGGTTAGGCTAAAGAAACATAACTATGGTAAATGAAAGAGGATTCAAAAAAATATAATACTATACAATCAAATTAAAGGCAAAGTATGAAATTAAAAAAAGAACCCGAGTAAGCAATTCCTCAAGGAGTGTCAAGTTCAAATAAAAATGATTATGAATCATCATAACACCTATGATCCTTATATGAAAAAGAAAAACAGACATAAAATCCAATACCACTGTTATCCTGACCAACATATCATAACTATTTTCTCTAATTGAGCTATGTTTCAAGGAAATTTTAACCCTTAAAATAAATTTGAAAAAATAACTCAAATGCAAGAAGATATCAATTTCTCATTTTGCAAGTAATTCTTTGATAACCCCCTCTGGAAGGATAAAATGGCCTATTTTTCTCATCAGGAGAGGTACTGTCTTTCATAGTATTCTTTGATAAAGTGTCTATGGTTCTGTTGGTAGATGAGCTCTCCATTTTCAAATTTTCAAAAGCCTTCAAAATTTTAAGATTCGGCCCTATTTTCATCTCTTCTAAACTCTTTAATAGTTTATATTAATTTATATAAATTCGTTAATAGTTTATATTAGTTTATATTTATTTATAGGCATTTTATCTGTCTACCTATATATATTATAAATATAGACACATATTTTATTATATATAATTTTCAAAATATTTTTATATATATAGGTACTCATAGATTATATACATAGAACAACCATAACTAATAAGCGGTTACCCTGTGAACATGTTCACAGGCCTTAAGCGGCTATTACATTTTTAATAACTATCTCTTTTTCAAAATAAATAGATAAGCAATTAAGTAAATTACAGTAACCAAACTCAAAAATATAAATAAACAATGCACCAATGAAATTGCACAATAATTAAGCACGTTGAAAAGTTTCCAACTAGTCTAGTCTAGTCTAGTTCAGTTTGTTAAAATGATTGCATACAGGAAAAAGGAGCAGCGACCTCAAGGGAGCACGGGCTCACTCCAACCTTTACATGTTTTAATTGTTGAATATACATTGATCTTGTATAGCCGTGCCATTGCAAACGAGGAGTGGTCTCTCTACTTCTTTTTCCTTTTGATAATAGTTTTTTTTTTTGGAAATGGAGTTGACCCAATTATCACTCCTTTACGTTTAAAAAATAGTAATGTCCACGACCTAATAGCTGATATGTGGTTGAGGCTAGCTAATGCTTATGAGGCGTCGATCGTGGGAGACTGCCTATAGCAGACACCCTGCTTGTGTTGCATACAGACCGTTTTCCATATTAAAAATTTTCTCTTCTTCTTCCATGTGGATTGCTTCCACACGGTGCTGCATACAGACCGTTTTCCATACTGCTCTTCTTCCTCCGCATGGAAAATTCTTATTTCTGATATGCAACGGTATTCAAAACCAAAACTCACAGAGCACAATATAGCTGAAATTGGCCAAAATAAATCTTACAAAACCTCAGGGCAAACCAATGCAAAATTCGATGTGAGATATTTTGAGGAAGAAATAAAATACTTACGGAATGTGATATTAAGAACAAGGAGGAAGTATGTATCCCTGATGTCCGGGGTCCAAACCTGCCCGAGTGTGACATGCTTTCTGAAGAGTATCATATGGACCTTGTGTTGTACAAGGAATGACTGAGCGGAAATGGACTCTAGAAAGCTGTCGATGGTTTAAGGATTGGCCCATCAAACTCAGTTATCAACCACCGCTATGAAAATGATTCAGGGTTATGGAAATTAAATACTTGCTATGATACATATATAATACAGCAGATTCGCTCAATTTCGAAGAAGTCTGGACAATTATGCAAAAACTACTAAAGCAGTAAATCCCCCAGGGTTGCTGAATGGTTAGCATAACTAAATTATTTCAATTTTCTGTTGGTTGCAACAAAAATCATTATTGGAACATCGACATTATTTGTGTTAACTACCTCTATATGCAAGCGAACTGGAGAACAAACTGGAGAACAACACTGACAATTCCCCCAAACTTCTACAGTAACCAAACTCCCGACAATTTTCATTGAATCTAGTGAACCCTGAGGACATACGCATAAAATCTCTCTTTAATTCCAGTTCTTTGTTCCCCTACGTTGTGAATATTATTTTTCTCTAATTGTTTCTACTCCCCTTCTTACTACTGCTCGACTCGAGGAAGTTTCTACTCCTTCATATTAATTCTACACAGACGATATGCCCTTCAAGCTTCCATCCTTCTATTTTTAATAGGTAATTATAATATTCTGCTTAAAATAAATAAACTATAGCTACTACGTTGATTTTACAAAATTTCTATGAAATTATAACTCCAGAGTCAGTCTGATCTAAACCTAGAAATTCAGATAACTTTTAAAAAATTGTCCCCATGAAGATAGGGAGCCGAGCAAGCATGCACCAACTAATTTCCTGGATTTGCTCTGGTTTTAACATCTGAAAATATTTTAAACTTTGCACCCATCAACTGATCATCTCAATTTACAGTGTATTCTACAATTATATCAACATGACCTGAACTAATCATAGTAAATCATAATGGACAGATCAACCACATGTTTCCTCCATTCGAACTTAAAAAAGGGTATTTTCAGTATTGGCTACCCACATTGAAGCGCAATTTTTTTTTAATAACAGCAACAATAATGGGAAGGAATAGCATAGCAACAATATTGGGAAGGAATAGACTCAGTACCTGATTTCTCAGGAACTTCACTCCAACAGCCATAACCATACTTGGCTATGTAATTGATGAGCTTTTCATCCTCTTCTGGCGATCATATCCCACATTTCGCTTTCTGCTAGTACAAATCCTCTTTGGAAGTTGGTAATGATATATATATCCAAGGCCTGCAGCAACTCAAATATACAACGGTTTCAAAACTTCAATCTAACCATATGTTCTAAAAATCTCGTCTTTACTCTGCTGATATAGAAAACCAAAGAATCCTATCTAGAACAAAAATTCTTGCATGGATGCATAAATTATTGTTTATATATATATATATAGAAAAGTCAGTCAGCTGCAAATTCAAGAAATCAAGTTCGTAATCCTGTGCTTTCGTGAGGAAGACAGACAGAGTATTGAACAAAATTAGCTGTTGTGGGGAAGTAAGGACAAGATTAACAATTTATGCTGTGAATTTTGCTCCACAACATTGGAAGAATGCACCAAAATAATTATTGTGAACGCGCTGCACTTCAAACATAAAATTATATTAAGTCTGTGTGATCGGAACTTTATTCAAAGATTTTTTCGTGAATATCATGCCACTATCGAATTTATAAGCGCTAAAAGAAGAAACGGAAAAAAAATGAAAAACAAAGCGATCTCTAATCAAGTGCATCTCACAACATTATCAATCGATTGTACAGTCCGCAATTCATACAAATCTTGGATCCTGCAATTCATACAAATCCTGGAGCCGCATAGTCTCTGCAATCAATACAATTAATTAATGGACCATCGGAGTAGCAATTAGGGTCATCTAACGCATAGTTACCATCAAAATTGATCCGTCAGAACATATACAGCAGTTAATTGCATGGCGGTGAGATATCAATCACAGGTTATAAAAGCAATTTTTTTAAAATCCTGTGGAATCGTCATTGAAGACAGGTATACTTAGAAAACGTTAAGGACCCGCCATTCTTTCACATACAAATCGCCATTCCCACTCCCAGCTGTCTCATTGGTCGATCTACTGAGCGCTAACATTCCATCCACTGTCCCCAATCCCATTCGTGTGTTCTTTAAGCTGCTAGCCTCAACCACCTATCCACGCAATGAAAAAGTACTCATTTGTCAAAAATTCATCATCGGATAGCAAGTCCAGCGCGTCCTTCAGCCTGCCCCTGTCCTTATTCCAAACCCTCATTTTCAATTTGCTTGTGTCCTTATTCCAAACCCTCATTTTCAACTTTTCAAATATGGCAGTAGCCATGAGTTCTGCATCACCAAAAGCATGCAACCCACCATGAATAAGGTTGAACATTTCCCAACCAAACATAGTAAGGGAAAAGTTTCCCATCCCGTGAACATAGTAAGGTGAGAGCTATGAGACTCGATCCAACTACTCTGGGTAGTGGCCATCATCTACTTCCATAAATTACTTCAAAGGGAAAAGAACAAAAGAAACCCATTTCATCTAAAAGCAATAGCTGTAAACCCATTTCAAAGAAAAACCTTCGATTGAATCAATACATCGATTAAATTGTTTTGAACCAGATAAATATACACACATTAGCCATGGAAATTATTATAGGTTTATAAGGATCTGTAACCCACTTCTATATTGATGCAGATGCTTACTCCGCAAGGTGCCGAATCTGCCATTGAAGACGGGACGGGATCGATTCGAAAACCAAGAGCTGGTGAGGTATATCAGCTGCAAACAATTGAATAAGAGCCGTATGCTAAAACCTAAAAAGTAACTTGACAAAAATTAAGCCGCAACAATAGCTGACCTACCGCCAAAATAACAACAATATCTGACGTACCGCCAAAATAGCAGAAGACGCGTTAACAGATTGACCACCAAAATAGCAAGAAGATGTGTGCACGTGGCCATTTTTTATTGTCTCGATAGACGAGGAATCCTGCTACAGGAGCATGGATGGTCTTTCCCACAAATAACACCTTCGGTGTAATTATGGGTTTTATTACTTTTAACTTTTGTACTTTTTTCCGAGACTCGGAATTTTTAGCGAGAGTGACTATCTCATAAACTAAGTATTCCTAGAAAAACTTTTTCTAATGAAAGTTGCCCATCTTAATGAGTAGATAAAATGTCAAGTTCAACAAATTTATGGTTTCAACATCTAGGGTCACTTTTACCTTCTGCAAGCTTTCCAAAATCCCCAAAAAGTGCTTCGGATTAGTGGATTGTGGTCTTCTTTCACACCCCAGATTCACACATTTTGGAATTTGGATCCAAGAGTCCATATTTCGTTGTGTTCCTGGTATATGACCACACCATAACAATTTCATCCCAAATCGAGGACCCATCGGGTCTCAACACTTATCTTTAAAAACCACTAATTTGAAATTTCTGTCAAATCGGAGCAGTATGGGCTCGAGCCCCTCACTGTTACTTATGTGAAATTCTTCAATGGAGTCTGAAATATTCAGGTATCATTAAATTCTAAGCTAGACTGCTCTTGTTCTAGCCAAAACAATTTTTAGGCTCGAGACTTTTTTTTTCTTGAATTGCCACCATGGGGTCGGACCTTTTTTGTTGGCCCTTGTCATAACTACATATTGGAAAACGCCGCAATAGAAATACGAAGTGGCATATTCGATGCCTCGCGGGATTTTTCTTGGGAGATAATTTTGCACCCCGATGGATGTGCGTTGATGAACGCCGAGCGTTGTCCAACTACCAATGGTTGAAAACCACCGCGAACTTATACTCTATTGTGATCATAGACCTTTATCCACGCCCTATTCCTTGAGACATATTTTGGTAACCCCACAGATGTGCGCCGATGACCGATTTCCAATGACTGTGGACCGAAAATCGTCGCGACTGTGGACCTTTCTCCATTGAACTCACAGACTTCTCTCCACACTCATGGACCTTTCTTTGCGGTCTATCACGATCCCCTATTCGCGAACTTCCGCAGAATCTTCCCCGTTGTGCCTGCGGACCTTTCTTTGCGGCTTTCCACAACTTCTCTCGTGGTATCCCTGCAAATACATGTCAACAACTGATAACTAACGTCGACTGTTGAGCATTGTGGATCTATACTCATCCCTGCTTGCAAGTTGTGGACATCGTCCACCCACGTCTTTCTGGCATGGTTGGTCCATGTCGTATTCCTCTCTATCCCACATGGCACGAATGGGGTCCACCTCAAATTTTCCCCAATTTCCCATTTCCAAAAGTGGTAACCACTCACTAAGAAAGTAGTTTTGGAAGGGTTAATATTGAAGCCATTTCCAATTAAAATACAACACATGGCTATGACGTATCTACCCAATGGATTCCCACCTCCCATTATTCAGTGTGCAAGTCAAGGGTGCATTGTGAACCATAACCGTTAATCATAGTTTCCTCTCTTTGCTAATAAATCTGTAGGATCAAAATTTCCCCAACTTTCTCAATTCAATCTACCACTCCTGTTGGAAGCATACACATTAATTCAAGGGATTCCTAAGACACCATCCGTAATTTTAAACCCATGATTTTAACCAAAACATGATCGTCACTTCTTGTGCACTTCGGTGTTCTTCCTGTGAGTGTGGATTCTAGCCCAAACAACCTCAATGTTGCAACCATTCGCTCTGATACCACTTTGTCACGTCCCCACCCATGAATCTGACCAACGGAGGGGACATGAACAATGTAGGTCATTCTAATTTTCTCCCCCATGGCCATATTATGGAATTCATAAACTTTTAAATGCGTGTGCAGATGTATGATAAAATACACAACGAAAATAATTCATCCCACACACATGCACAACATGCATATACCAGCATACTTATCACAGGAATAATAATAATAACAATAATTCATGCACATTCAACAAAACAGTAAATTAACAATAAACACTTATATTTTAATTAAAGTTGTCCAAGCAACTAGATATGGAAGAGAAACGTTCCACCCAGCCATAGGCACTTTGTCCAGCACTTTATATTTATGTTGAGAGGCCACCCCCGAGCTGGGCTATGTATCCACTAAGGAGGAACTACATAGGCTCACTCACAACCATAGGAATGTACACTCATGATAATCCAACGCACAACTGGGTGTATCAAGCATACAGAGAGACGAGAAAGGTGAATGCTAAATCAGTGAGCTCAACCACAAATCTACGGACAACTAAATTGGTCTCTGCAATCCTTGGTGTTGGCACCAGTTTTGTCTTAGGAAAGTGGAAAGGTTAGATCCCTGAAAGTAATGGATAAGTTCATAGGTTTCTGAGTCATATGACCAAAGGGAATATTTAGTGAGACCCCTGCAAGTTTGTTCGTAGGCCTGGAAATGGAGAACATTGAAAACCTTGAGTTAACTTTGAAAATGTGGAATATGTGTGAAAAGCCGCTTGAAGTAAGGTGTGGACAGAGATGGATGGAGCAGATCCATAGTAGCGGAGATCAACGGCTATAGGAAAAATCCGCAAGGATAAGGTGCATGGTGGAGTATGGGCGGAGGATGGTTAACCCACAAGCAAATCAATGGTCAGATCGGTGGATGGAAGTAGATCAACAGTTGTTAGTGGCTTCGACGATGGAATGTGCGCTGCGAAATGAGCTTTTCAGATCTGCGAAATTTTTGGTAGGGACCACAGGTTTAGATGGCACAGATATGGCGGAGTTGAGATCTACGGTGGGAGATTTGTTCACCGATTGAACTAGCGCGAATGACCAAGAATCCAAGATTTGCGAAGCACGGTAGGGGGCGCATCTTTGGACGGTCTGGATGCGAATGAGATCAAGATCAACGGTGTTGGGTCGATCATGGAGATGGGCGGTTGAAAAGACCTTTGTTGTGAATGAATGATATCCCAAGGGAAAGAGGACACATTAGACCCGTCATATGCTTTTTCACTTAACACGAAATTCTGGTTAAATCTGTTTAAGGCCAACCCAGATATCAGTCATCATTCTCGCTCATTTGGAGAGTCTAATCGGATGATCATGCCAAATGATTACTCCTGGTTACCATCATTATCACAGTCATTATAAATGGGCTCCCAAAGTTCACTATTCGCATCAGTGTTCGAAAAGGTGGTAGGCTCAGTAGCCCATATATCTTTCATTTGAGATCCGGTCATGGAAAAGGATCAAGGAGCTAAAGTAATTTTTGTACTGGAGCAGGTGTGGTCCGATGTGGGGGATAATCACATTCCTTCATCCCCTGTAAAATTCAACCACACAGAGGAGAGTACTTCGAGTGAACCCGAGGAGCACAGAGGTTGATAGGTGTGCAAGAAAACTCAGTGAAGGAAAAAGAGAGAGGCCCGAAAGGTTGAACAGTGCACCCACCAAACCATGGAGATTCTCAGATATTTTGTTGTTCCCACTGAGGAAGTGGCGCCACCTCCTTCCACAGAAAAAGAGCAAGTGGTCGATTCCTTGAAGGTGGAAGATTTATTCTACCCACAAGTCCAAGTAATAGCTCAGATGTAGAGTGGCGGTCTATTTTATGATATTTTGCATCCCGTCGTATCAGTCTATTTCAGACTCTTTTTGAATATGTAATATTCTTATACTTTGGGACCACTTAAGACCTGCCAGTTGCTTAGGAGTTGTTGTAGTTAGCAATTGTACAATGACACATGTAAAATCAGTTAGGCCTATCTGTCAGTACTCATTTATGTTCTCAGAGACAATGGACTAGGCTGAGTAGGTGTCAGTGCGGCTGTAACTGTTTTCTGTTAGAATGATTCGAGCCTAAAGGCTGAGGATACCTATATATACTCATATGTAATGAAGGAAAAAGGGTTGAAAACTTGTTGAAACCTGTGGGAACCCGTGAGGGTTTTTGTGTTGTGCATTTTGAGATGTTCCTTTAATAAAATTGGCAAAGCAAAGCAAGCAATTTGAGCAGAGATTCTTGTGTTATTTTATTTGCAGTCTGTACCTTCTTTTTCTTCATGTGAATGTTTCCATGTTATCTACTTCATACTGTTTTCTTTCATGTTTGGATAAGTGTATATTGAGGCAGAATTCATATTTGTTATGCTCTGTTTCTTTGATTCCAAGCATCCACAAACCAGTTTCTACTAAAGTTAATGCAGAATTCATTTAATAATGCTCTATATTGATGGACTGTTCTTATTTTCTTCCTTATCACCAGACAAACAACTCTTCGACTGTAAATGAGTAGCTACCCTACCTCAGTTATAAATCATTTACAAATCTTTGCCACTTTATCATCATAAGTGTTTTGACTCCATTTCCCAATGAATATTCACCTTGTTTCAACGAAACAACAAATTTGTTTTTAATTCTAATTCATATATCTGGCCTTGTTAAACAATTGGTGAGAGATCCCTCTCTGGAAATGAAGAAGACAGCTCCCTTTCCTAAAGCTTGGTTTTGTGTGTTACCTCGAAGAGACCTTTCCACAACCTTGGGGTCGATTTGAGTGCTAACATAATTGGAGCCGTTGTCGGGGACGAGGGTTCAAATCTTCCCTGGGTATGAACGACAAAAAGTTTCATATTTGATTGTTGATGGTGAACAACAGTCAAACATCAAGAAGGTTGTGTATCTTTCACCTGGCGACTCCACTCATTAAGATTTCAGTTTGAAGGTAACTCCACTGGGGAGATTGGTGACTCCATGTCAGAGTTAAGATGTTGAAGGTCTCATGGCGACTCCACATTGAATAAATCCATCATTTCACTATTTCACAGGCCAGTGCACTCAATATTCAATAAAAATTTGCAGCCCCATTGTTTCAAGACGGCTTCATTGTCAAAAAGGTATGCTCCCATGAACATGTTTCACATCCCTGGTTTTCCAAATCCTATTCCTAAAGTGGATTGGCAGACTTGTTTACCTAAATTTAAAGATCATGAAGAGATGATGCTGCTATTCATTTGGTTAGGTTTCATATGCATATACATAAGCTTTGAGTTGAATTGCATGAGGATTGTTTGATGAAAATGTTTATGGAAACATTAGAAGAGAAAGCAAGGGTTTGGTATGAAGGTTTACCACCTGCTAGTATATATTCCCTTCAAGATTTTTGTTCAACATTTTGTGAAGAGTATAAGTACATTTATCCCTCTTTGGAGTTGGTTGAAATATTTTGTAAAAATATTGAAGCCCTCTTTCAACTTATGGAGATTGATGCTTTTGATAAAAATGTGCTAGATAGTGATTTGAGAGAAACCTTGTGGGAGTTGTATGCTTATAAGAATGAAGAAATTTTAGAATCCTTGCATGAGAATCCTTTCCATCATCAGGAAAAAGAAGAAGAGGATAATTGTCAAGATATTCAAGAAGATTCCGAGCAGTTGATAATGTCTTCCTTGACTGAAAGTGACCTAAGCCAAAATTCTGATTCAACTAGTTACATTTTTTTTTTGAAATAGACGATGACTTGCAATAGTCTTGTCAATCTATGTGTGATCAAGAAGGAAGTTGGGACTGTCAATCAAACCTCACTTCATATTATTCAACTTCTGATATTTTTTTACAAGAAGAGGCTACCCATTTTCAGTCACATAGTCCTTCAATTTTTTCATTTTCTGAAATTGCAAGTATAGAAGAATCAGACCTTGATGTAATGGTTGAAGAAAGACCTTTGGGGGTTTTTCAAATTCAAATTCCACCTGAATATTTACATGAACATATAAAGCCCTCTTTGAAAATGGATAATGAAAATAATGAGCAATCATGCAACCAGTCCCACTATATTGAAGAACCAACAGGAATTCTTGCAGCAGAACAACTCGGTTTTCAGCCAGCCCTGGAAAGAAATCGGGTTGCAGCTCATGATTTCATCATTGCAAATAAGGAAGAGAATGATTCTAATGAAGGTAATACCTTACTTCTCTTCTCTGAAGTATTTGATACAATGAAGAAAGGCTTTGAGGTTACGAATAGAAAATTCTTACACCCATTCTGCCATCATCAAGAGGTCTGTGTAGGGTCAAATTTATTTCATCATGAGGAAAGTATTGCAACATATTGTGACAAAATTCATGATATACTCGTTGTTGTGCTAGGACCTCCTATTGTTGATGAACTAGTGTTCTATTACCTACCAATTTATGATGACTATGAGGATGTTTTTCCTGAGTTACTAGTTATTCCAGTTGTTTTGCTAAAACCCTTAGTCATTAATAACCAAATGGCCATTGATTCACCCGTTTATGATGATCATGGAGATGGTTTCTTTGAGCACTTAATTCAGTATCTTATCTTAGAGGCGTATTCTTCCATACATGTGACCATAGCTTGCAACCCTTGTGTCATAATTCTATGACTAAAAAATAAGACCAGAAGATTTAGTCGAATTTTCTCTCATGTCATTCACTTCTCGAATCTTTCTATCCAGAAGAACTTATTCTCCATGATCCATTTAAGAATTAGGATGGTATTTCTTTTGAAACACAAGAGCGAAATCAGGTTTTAAATCCAGGAATTCTAAGCAACCAAGAGGATGATATTATTGATAGTTCATGTTTTCAAACAACCTCTCATGTTACAAAGCTATAGTTACAATAGAATGATGTGTATGAATCTAATTGTTTTAGTCTTATTGAGTTGCATGATGGATCAAGAATACATTATTTTCAAGTTCTATTTGAAACTTGTCATGAACATTCAATTCCTATACTTAGCATGATTTACAAAGGAGATGAGTATACTACTTACAGTGCTCTTGAAGATGAGTTTGCCAGTCTACAAGCGAAATCACAGTTTGACAGGGTTCTAGATACGTTACAGTTGGAGCATCCTTGTCATGTCAAACAAATGGCATAAAAATTTGAAGGTCACCATGTATATGACACGGTTGCTAATTACATGGAGAAATTTTTTAGTTGGGGTAATTGGTTATGTTTCTTCCAAAAAGATTAAACTTATCATCATTGCTTTTTGCCATTAGGTTCTTATTTTTTTATTTTAGTCAAGCATGATGAGAAAGTTTACTTATTGGATCAATTGCTTGATTGGTTACAATGGCACTTTTGTATCGCCTAATGTTGCATTCATTTCAGCAGCATAGGGTATAGTGATTTGTATATAAATAAGCTCTACATGGAGAGCACCTTTTCAACATTTTTAGTGGTAGTAGTGTGGTACATTTTTCTATTTGGTTTTCAAGCATTTTAGTTTTAGTTTCAAGTTTTGGTTCAGATTTGTAGCGTGTGGTTCAGCCTAAGGGCTCAGTTTGCTTTCAGTCTCAGATGAAGAATTACAAGTTGCAGTTTTTTAGGGGAACATCCCAATGGATTAGGCACTTGGTCTACGGGGTTCTTTGCTACCTCATGGGGAGGATAGCATCCCCAATTGGACCTAGTTGTTTGCACCAGTTTTGTGTTAGGAAAGTGGAAAGGTTAGGTCCATGAAAGTAATGGAGAAAGTCCTAGGTTTCTGAGTCATATGACCAAAGGGAATATTTAGTGAGACCCCTGCAGGTTTTTTTGTAGGATTGGAAATGGAGAACATTTAAAACCTCGAGTTAACTTTGCAAATGTGGAATATGTGTGAAAGGTCGCTCGAAGTAAGGTGTGGACAGAGATGGACGGAGCGGATCCATAGTAGCGGAGATCAATGGCTATAGGAAAAATTCACAAGGATAAGGTGCATAGTGGAGTATTGGCGAAGGATGGTTAACCCACAAGCAAATCGACGGTTAGATCGACGAACGGAAGCAGATCAACGGCTGTTAATGGCTTTGTTGATGGAACGTGCGCTAGGAAATGAGCTTTTCAGATTTGTGAAGTTTTGGTAGGGACCGAAGGTTTAAACGGCACAAATCTGGTAGAGTTGAGATCTACGGTGGAAGATTTGTTCACTGATTGAACTAGCGTGGACGACCAACAATCCAAGATTTGTGAAGCGCGGTAGGGGGCGCATCTTTGGACAGTTTGGATGCAAATGAGATCAAGATCAATGGTACTGGTTCGATCATGGAGATGGATGGTTGAAAAGACATATGTTGCGAATGAATGATATCCCAAGGGAAAGAGGCCACATCAGAGCCGTCATATGCCTTTTCACTTAACACGAAATTCTGGTTAAATTTTTTTAACGCCAACCTAGATCTCAGTCATCATTCTCGCTCATTTGGAGAGTCCATTCGGATTATAATGCCAAATGATTACTCTTGGTTACCATCATTATCACAGTTGTTATAAATGGGCTCCAAAACTTCACTGTTCACATCAGTGTTCGAAAAGGTGGTAAGCTCAGTAACCCAAATATCTTTCATTCGAGATCCGGTCATGGAAAAGGATCAAGGAACCAAAGTAATTTTTGTACTGGAGCAGGTGTGGTCCGATGTGGGGGATAATCACGTTCCGTCATCCCCTATAAAATTTGACCACATAGAGGAGAGTACTGCCGGCGAACCCAAGGAGCACAGAGGTTGGCAGGTGTGCAAGAAAACTCGGCAAAGGAAAAATAGAGTGGCCTGAAAGGTTGAACATTGCACCCACCAAACCATGGAGATTCTCAGATATTTTGTTGTTCCCATTGAGGAAGTGGCGCCACCTCCTTCCACAGAAAAAGAGCAGGTGGTTGATTTCCTGAAGGTGGAAGATTTCTTCAACCCACAAGGCCAAGTAATAGCTCAAATGTAGAGTGGCAGTCTATTTTATGATATTTTGCATCCCATCATATCAGTCTGTTTCAGACTCTTTTTGAATATGTAATATTATTATACTTTGGGACCACTTAAGACCTGCCAGATGCTTAGGATTTTTTGTAGTTAGCAATTGTACAATGAAATGTGTAAAATCAGTTAGGCCTGTCTGTCAATACTCATTTATGTTCTTAGAGACAGTGGAATAGGTTGAGTACGTGTCAGTGCGGTTGTAACTGTTTTATGTTAGAATGATTCGAGCCTAAAGGCCGAGGATACCTATATATACTCATATGTAATGAAGGAAAAAGGGTTGAAAACTTGTTGAAACATGTGGGAACCCGTGAGATTTTTTGTGTTGTGCATTTTGTGTTAAATTTTCAGAATTTACTTCAATCTGATCTAGGATCTTAACTAAGAGAACAACATGTATAGAAAATCTACAGCATATCAATCATGGACACAATAATGCTAGCACACAAGAGACACAGAGTTTACTTGGGGAAAACCATAAAGGTGAAAAACCCCAATAAATTCCTCAGAGATAGATAGAGCAATGATACAACCAGAATACAAGAGATAGTCTTCTCCTAGTAGCAGAGCCTCCTCCTCCACAAGTGCGCCACTCTCCCAAGTGTGAGTGAGTGAATAGAATGTGTAAAATGAGAGAGACACACTCTCTATTTATACACTAACTTGACTTGACCTTTACTCAACTAGGCCGGCCTCAACTTAACCACTTAACATAATGCTGACTGGGACGACCCCCACTAGGGTGGTCTAATAACCCTTTAACCCACATGGCCGACCCCCAATAGGGTGGTCTAATAACCCTTTGAACCACATGACTTATACAAGGCCGACTCCAACAAGGTGGTCTAATAACCCATCAAGTATAAGTTACGACACTTACAATATAAATGATGACACTTCCGTATAGAGGTTTAATAACATCTCTATAGGAATACAACCACTTCCATATAGAGGAATAATAACATCTCTATAGGAATACAATATACATATATGTGAAATACATTCCGAAGTTACATATACATCAACACTCCCTCTTAACTAGGAAGGTATTTCTCGACACAGGTCTTCTATCACAAGTCATCTTCTCTGGATCATCGTCACTGGATAATTGTCATCGAGTCATCATCATCGTCACTACTGCTGCTATCTCAATCAATCTATGAATCTACTCGTCAGAGGAAGTTCTACAGAGCCAGTCCTTTTTCATACTGGATGTAGGCCCACCACCTGCAGATCTTCATCATCACTGGTCATACTGTGGAATCCTCAGGACTTATTATGTGAGTCACAAAACCTCGAAAGAGAATCCCAGGCTGTTACGAGCACACGGCTCTACCTATAGCATCTCCCAGGGCCATATTATATGTGACCTCACCACAAAACCTTGCAAGAGCATCCTAGGCTGTTACGAGCACACAACTCTAACTATAGGATCTCCCAGGGACAGATTATATGTGGTCACCACAAAACCTCGCAAGAGCATCCGAGGCTATTACGAGCACACAGCTCTTCCTATAGGATCTCCCAGGGACAGATTATATGTGGTCATGGAAAAACCTCGCAAGAGCATCCCAGGACTTATTACGAGCACACAGCCCAACCTATCGGATCTCCCAGGGACATATTATATGCCATAGGACAAAACCTCGAAAGAGCATCTGCCAGATATCCCAGGGCCAGATTATATGCCATTGAAAAAACCTCGAAAGACTATCTGCAGATCTCCCAGGGCCAAATTATATGTCCTCCCAGAGCAAAACCTTGAAAGAGCATTTGCCAGATATCCCAGGGCTAGATTACATGCCATAGGAAAAACCTCGAAAGACTATCTGCAAATCTCCCAGGGCCAAATTATATGCTCATCTGCACAACCTGATCCACGGCCATAGAGTATCAACTTGACACTCACCATACATCATCCTGATGTACACATGATCATCCTGATCATCATCACTGCAACATCCTGCTGCATGTCATCTGGAGCAACATCCTGAAGCTTGTCATCCATGATCATCCTGATCATACAATGCATCTACCTAATGCATACCAAGTATCTGCTTGATACATATCATCATAGATGATCCACTTGATCATACAGTGTATCCACCTGGTACAAATACACGATACATATCACCATACATGATCAACTTGATCATACAATGTATCCACATGATACATATACAGATACATGGTCCAAGCATCCAACATGACGCATATACAAAATACATACAAATGATCCAACTGATCATATCCGGCATCCAACATGATGCATACATACATAAATGATTCAATTGATCATATCCAGCATCCAACATGATGCATATATATATAAATGATCCAACTGATCATAACAAGCATCCAATATGATGCATATACATATACAGAGTAGTAACTGGAGCATCATCATGATGCTCATCATCCATGATCCTCCTGATCATCATAGCATCGTCATCTTCAGATCATCTCATCGTCCACGAAGCATAGCCCAGATGCACATCATCCAACACTTACACCACCGACATGGGAGAACACATCTACCACCATTCAGGGAAGGCTCCAGCCCTTACTTTTTCACCATGGGAGAACACATCTACCACCATGTGAAAAATGGCTCAACAATTACATCACGACCAAGGGAGAACACATCAACCATGTCAGAAAAGCTCATGTGCATCTGCATCTTCTAGACTCATTACTTCCCTTTGGAAGGAACCTCAATCTGAAGTGCACCAAGCCTCTCTCTGAAGTACTCAAACTACACTCTGGCCAACGGCTTGGTCAATACATCTGCAATCTGCTCATCTGTCGCAACATACTCTACTTTGGTTGTACTCACTGCTACGTAGGATTGCTTCCTGCTAAACCAAGAGATCACACCTGATCCGATACTGAAGCAGCACCCAGATGTGATCTTCCTATCTGTAGCACTACCTGCCCAATGTGAATCAACATAACCCTGCAAGTTAAACTTTTGATTCGCATCTTACTTGAGCCCATAATCAACCGTACCCTTCAGGTACCTCAGAATATGCTTTATAGCAACCAGGTGAACATCTCTTGGATCCATCAGGAACTGGCTCAATGTGTTCACCGCAAAGCAAATATTTAGTCTCGTGTTTGTCAGGTACATAGAGGACCCAATCATCTGACGATACATCGTGACATCAACCGGATCAGATGAAGCATCACACAGAAGCTTCAGGTTCGATGCCATAGGTGTGGCCATATCCTTGCAGTCCATCATCCCGAACCTCTTCAGGATTTTTACTGCATACTTCCCTTGTCCAAGGGAGATTCCATCTACACTATGTCACACATCCGTGCCAAAAACAAATAGTGCATCATCTCCAATTTCTTCATATCGAATTCGGCACCAAGCTTCCTCTGCGTGTCGACAATCAATCTATCCTCACCTATTACAAACAGGTCATCCACATAGTAGTATCACTAGATTTCCTTCCTCAACCTTGTAGTGAAGGTTGGAATTCGCTTTACTCTTGGTAAAGCCCAAACTAGATAGAAAGCTATCTATCCTACCATACCAAGTTCTGCACATATATGACTCCCTGTCATGTGTCTCAGAACCAAGTGGCTGCTCCACGTACACTTCTTCTTCAACTACACCATTCAAGAAAACTATCTTGAAATCCATATGGTGTATCTTCCCTATCATCACTGCAGCCGGAGCAAGTACTGATCTAATGGAAGTGTATTTGGCTACAGGAGCAAAAGTCTCTATGCTACCACTTGCAACATGCTTGATATTGTAGCTTCTCTTAGAAGTCACTACAGACTCCCCTTCAGGTCTTGGGACTGCATCCCAAACATCTTAGTGATCGACTGGTACTCCTCGATCATGGCATTCTTCCTAGATCCTGGGAACTTCAATATCTTCAATATTTTCAATAGATAACTTTGTTGTTGAACAAATGTTGTAGTCCTTCTTTTGTAGGTGATGGTATACGATCTTTCCTACACAACAAGTTAAATTGCATGATTAGAAAACATCTCATAGTTTTCAGAACAAATTCTTACATAAAGAAATATGTCATACAGTCATGCAATTATCTTAGCCAATGCTTCAATACAACATTTATCCATATTCCATAACTTTCTAGATGCCTTCCAATCTCTACCAGAACATTGTTAAGAGTGTGCACAACTCCTAACATGTTAGCAAAGAGGTTTCATTCTAGATAAGTAGCAATGGAATGTTGTACAGTACCATAGGCCACTTACCCATGTATATTAGTAGTATATTGTTCATCAATGCAACTATTATAATATGCATAATACACAACCTAATTTTAGGAACATAAGCATATACATCATTGAATAACATTATGTAAGAAATGACAATTCAAATACTTATCTTTGTTTGGTTGCTGGGTGGACTCCCTCTGAATCTTTGTAACTCCATTTTGATGTGGATTGTGAGAAGTGGTCAACTCCCTCTGAATATCTGCATCCTTGCAGAAACTACTGAAGTGTGCTCCTTTGCTTTCTTGCAAGAACAACTGGAGTGTCCCTCTTGATCTTTGCTTCCTGGATTACCTGCCCTTGAACTTACATCCATCCTTAATTACTATGCATGCTTATTAGTATCATCATTGTGTTATCCTTGAGGTCTCATACATAATCACACATTTATTAGTATAATCTTAATACTATCAAAACACAATAATCTTAAACATGTATAGTCATGATCATTCACAGATAATAAACATTAGTATTCAAGGTTTCAGGGAAGTCTTCTTTTACTCATGCATATTCTTATTTGATCATAGGACTCTTCTGATTAGTTAAATCATCAATGCATAAACCCATGATTACTCAAACCTATACCTTCATGATTCTTCTGGTTAGTCATATCATCAATTATGGGAAGAAACATAATATGCATATAGCCATGACTATTCAAACCTATGAGTTCATGAATAATCATTATCAACAACACAATAGTATAAGATCCTAACACAAGGTAGGATTCTAGCTTGATATAGGAAAAACATACCTGGATTAACATGCTAGCTAGTTATGTCTAACATACCTGCATAATGTCTTATGGTTCTCTTCAATGACTTGTGCTAGTAACCTGCATGTCTCATAGGTTAACCATTGTAGGACCAAGTTATACATACCTCGAAAGTAGATCTTCTATGTGATCCATGACAATGGATGAATCTTTGTCTTCATGTCACCATGATCATATGTTCTTGAAGTAGAACATGATTTGTCTTTCTTGGTGTACCTTTTATGTTAGCGAACAACATAAACCTCATACAACATCACAATGCATTAGTACATTCATAAGTGTCAAAACCTTAATCAATGAATATCTTCTATTAAGGTGATACGACAAGTCTAGTAATTAATCAAGATTGTACTGTAATGATATGAAGACAAACATATGATAAACTTAACCATGAAACATACCTGTAAGCCATACCTATCAATATTGCTTGTAATCTTCTTATGGAAGGCCTTAGCCTCATATCCCTTTGAGACAGGAACTTCTTCACTTATGCAAGTGACCAATCCATCTTCTTCTAGGATTAACCCAATCCACTTGATTTGCAAGAACTGGACTTGGAGCTGGATTAGGGTTTGTCAAAGAAACCCCAAAAATTCAAACTTTGAATTTCAAACTTCCGAAATGATAGAAATATGCGCCTTGATGAGCTGATCAAGTTGGTATATTCAGAATTTGAAAACTACAAAGTTTCACCCCTCGAAATTGCCTTTTAGATTTTCGGATTTACTAGGGAGGACCTTGAATTAGGGTTTGAGTTTCCCAGAGCTTCACGCAACCAAAAGATTTGATTCAAATCTCTAAGCTTCGATTTTTCTAAGGAGCTTCCAGCCGTGGTCACAGATTTCCAAAATTCCAATTTTTGCAGAAGCCCTAATTTTCCATCTTTCCGATCAAAGTCCCGAACTGGGGTTTGATCAAGCCCGGCCTTCTGCCCAACCAAAAAATCTGATCTTGGTCTCTAAATTTCGATTTTGATGAGTAGCATCCAGCCATGGTCTCCGATTACAAAAATTACAACTTTCTCCGAAGCCCTAAATTTTGGAAGCCATGAATGAAGGTGCTCAAAAATAATTATGTTTTGACATAAATATGTACTTGATTGTTTCTGGTGTAACTCTGAACTTTTCAATCCACGGGGTCTGAGAAATTTTCCTCGAATAGCGCGACCTGTTATCTTTCCATCCCGATAGGTCTGACCACAATTGGATTCTCTGTGAGAGAGTTATGCCAAGTGTCTCAACGTGACCTGTTTATGGGATAATACAGAAGAGCGGACTTGTACGGCGTTCCATGTGTCCCTGGTTCAACTTCGGCCTCTAAATTTTTTTATTGAGATATTAAAGTCTGTTTACTACCTGTCACTTTTTATGAAATTTCATTTGGAGCTTTCTAGCCCAAGTTATGACCTTTTTCCCAAGGTCACCTAATTTTGACTCAGATCTGAAAGAGGGCGAAACCCTATATTGTACAGATCATAAATCGCAAAGTACATTGCATTAGAGGTTTTCCTTTGGACACAAGGTACATGGGGATCTGATATTCGACCTGTAAAAGTTTCAGATCCACAAACTTCTCCAAAATGGATTTATAGCTAAAGTTCTACGATGACTGGTTTTTGCTATATCAAGCCCTAGCATTGTAAGTGCAACAAGTGTCATACATGCCATATCATGCCTTCTTTCAGGCTAGCTCTGATACCATGTTAAATTTTCAGAATTTACTTCAATTTGATCTAGGATCTTAACTGAGAGAACAACATGTACAACAAATCTACAGCATATCAATCATGGACACAATAATGCAAGCACGCAAGAGACACAGAGTTTACTTGGGGAAAACCATAAAGGTGAAAAACCCCAATAACTTCCTTAGAGATAGATAGAGCAATGATACAACTAGAATACAAGAGATAGACTTCTCCTAGCAGAAAATCCTCCTCCTCCACAAGTGCGCCACTCTCCCAAGTGTGAGTGAGTGAATAAAATGTGTAAAATGAGAGAGACACACTCTCTATTTATACACTAACTTGACTTGACCTTTACTCAACTAGGTCGGCCTCAACTTAACCACTTAACATAATGCTGACTGGGCCGACCCCCACTAGGATGGTCTAATAACCCTTTAACCCACATGGCCGACCTCCAACAAGGTGGTCTAATAACCCTTTGACCCACATGACTTATACAGGTCCGACCCCAACAAGGTGGTCTAATAACCCATCAAGTATAAGTTACGACACTTACAATATAAATGACGACACTTCCGTATAGAGGAATAATAACATCTTTATAGGAATACAACCAATTCCATATAGAGGAATAATAACATCTCTATAGGAATACAATATACATATATGTGAAATACATTCCGAAGTTACATATATATCAACATTTTGAGATGTTCCTTTAATAAAATTGGCAGAGCCGAGCAAGCAATTTGGGCAAAAATTCTTGTGTTATTTTATTTGTAGTCTGTACCTTCTTTTTCTCCATGTGAATGTTCCTTGTTATCTACTTCATATTGTTTTATTTCATGTTTGGATAAGTGTATATTGAGGCATAATTCATGTTTTTTATGCTCTGTTTCTTTGATTCCAAGCATCCATAAACCAGTTTCTACTAAATTTAATGCAAAATTCATTTAATAATGCTCTGTATTTATGGACTGTTCTTATTTTCTTCCTTATCACCAGGCAAACTACTCTTTGACTGTAAATGAGTAGCTACCCTACCTCTATTATAAATAATTTGCAAAGCTTTGCCACTTTATCATCATAAGTGTTTTGACTCCATTGCCCAATGAATATTCACCTTGTTTCAACCAAACAACAAATCTGTTTTTAATTCTAATTCATATATCTGGCCTTGTTAAACAATTGGTGAGAGATCCCTCTCTGGAAAGGAAGAAGCCAACTCCCTTTCCTAAAGCTTGGTTTTGTGTGTTACCTCAAAGATCCCTTTCCACAACCTTGGGGTCGATTTGAGTGCTAACACTTGGCACCCACAATACCTACTACACCTAACATAAGGAAGGTCCCCTTCTCTGCTACATAGTCCCTTAGGTGCCCCTTCCCTCCAGTGATATTCAGGGTGGGCATAGAAAGGTCCAAGATGCTATACTTTTAGATATTTCTTGTCTTCACTGGGTTTATCAAGCAATTCCAACCTCTGATCTCTCTAAGGATTCAAGTCTCTCTTGGATTCTCTATTTTTTGGCCCCACTAATTTATAGTCACGGAATTCAATTTACACGCTTCCAAATTTGGGTTCTCCCATGGATTTTTGGGCTTTTGACACTCTCAAATTCAACCCAGGGTTTGTGTCTATGGATCCCCCACTCGATTTCACACCCCACATGATTTTCTAGGCATTTTTTACAGTTGAAAATATGGCTCTTTCTCAAGTTGCGATTTCTGTTATTTTTCTTGCTAGGGATGCATATCATGTTGGAAATTGGTGTCCGGTTTCCCAATAATGGAATGGGAATGATGGGAAATGAATTCCCATGAGGGAAATTGACTTATGGGTGTCAAAACTGATCCCATACTCAGCCATACGAATTTATGGGTTATGCCCATGTTCCATTAAATTTAGGAGTTGATTTCTCAACTGCCTTCTTACAACAGAAATAAATATCAGCATGGAAGTTCACTTTGGTAGTTGCTTACTATTTATGGAATAAGGTTTCTCAGGATGACACTTGGAAACAAAGGATTTGATCCCACACACCCCTCACCTCTCCCTATTGGATAAACACAATCCCCTCATTTTAGTTTCCTCCATAGCTAGTTCTTGGACATTTTATTTTTATTATAAATATTTACATGTTGTTACATTTTTCCATGGTCATCTGGCACATGTCCAAATTATATAAAATACTTTCCTTTATAAGTCAATCATTCACTAGTGAGGCCTTCGCCTTGACCTCCAAGCTAGGAATCATACACTGCATATTAATAATATTTACATATCAAGGCAATAACTCCAAAGGGTCAAAATGGGGGTATTACACATTTGAGGAGTCTCTCATTGACAACAACATCCAACTTTTCACCATTCATCCCTGCAAGAATGAAAGTATTGTTGTTTTTTACAACTGATATGAGATAAGGGCACATCCAAAGGCTATAAAAATTTCCATTCTTTCCCCTACCTTCTCTTCTTGCATCCCATTTTAGGACTAAGTCCCCTAGCTGAAAATCCCTTGCTATGGTCGTCTTATCAAAAGTATTTTTAATTTTTTTCTGATGTTCTTGTGATTCAAACTGTCCTGCTCCCTGTCTTTTTGAAGTTATATTAACCCATGAATTCTCCTGGCCATATCATTTTTCTCCTCTGCTTCATTTTGGATCAAATTTAGTATAGGAAATCCTAGTTGGGTTGGTAGAACAACTTCTTTTCCATACACCAATTGAAAAGGATAGGTTCCAATAGATATTTTGGCACTTATTATATCAGCCCAGAGAGCATACTTTAGATTTATATCCCAAGCCTTTTTGTTTTCTAACAACATCTTCTTTATCATCCTAAGAAGGATTTTGTTGTATGATTCAGCTAATCCCTTTCCCTGTAGATAATATGGGGTGGAATATCCCAGCTCCATATTGTATTTTTGATAGAATTCAATCATTTTGACTAACTTGAAATCTTGATCATTATCAACAATGATATTTCTTGGTTATCCAAACCTTGAAAAAATATTATCTTCCAAGAATTTGATTATCACGGTGTCATTTGTTGATCTAGTTGGTATTGCTTCAACCCACTTAGTGAAGTAGTCAGTTTTTGTTAGGATCCATCTATGCTCACCACTAGAGTGAGGATTTATCTCTCCAATAAAATGTAGGCCCCATTGTTGGAAAGGAGCAGAAGTATTTATGGGATTCAAAGGTAAATGATTCAAATTTTGTTTCCCTGCGAATATTTGACATTCAACACATACTCTTACCATATGATTAGTATCATAGAACAACTTCGGCCAATAGTAACATGCTCTCAAAACTTTATAAGTTATGGCTCTCCAAGCATGATGTCCTCCACATATGTCTTTATAAAGTTTTGTAATTATTCCCTATGTTTCTTCTTCTATTGCACAATTCAACAATATACCTTGGGGGTCTTTCCAATAAATATATTCATACAATATGCAATATTTTACAGCTTTCACCTTCAAAAAACTTGCTTGTGATCTACTCATATATTCTATAAATTCAAGATGTATCAGATAAAAAAAAATATCCAAGTACCATGGGGATTCTGAGAATTTACAATTACCTTCATGGAACTTATGTCAAGGTCATTATTGTTCCCTACTCCTTCTTCTGTAGTTAATTCATCCACCAAATTCAAGTCAAATGCTTCACAATTTGATTCATCCAACAACTTTGCTAACCCCTAACCTTTTACTAGCTATGTAAGATTGATTTCTAGATCATATTCCTGTATTTTGGAAATCCATTTTACCCTTCTTCCTTCACTGTATGTTTTCCAGAGGATATCATTCACAATGGTATGTGGTAATATGCAATTACATGGGAATGCAATATATAACATCTAAAATATTTTAGAGATTTCACCATGGCATAATCCTGCTTTTCCATTAGACTGTACTTTAATTTTGCATCTCTTAAGGCTTTACTGAAAGATGTTATTGGTTGTTCATTTCCCTCTTGATTTTTTGCAGAAGAACATCTGCAATAGTATGAGTGGAGGAAAAAGAAAATACCAAGAATAGCTTGGTATAATTAGGGTTGATCAAAATAGGAGCTTCCCCTATGGATGTCTTAAGATGTTGGAAATATTCTTTGGACTCCTTGGTCCATTTTACATCATTACATGTTTTGAGCATGTTGGTAATGGTATTTATCAGTTCTTCTAGATTTGGAATAAATGTCCTTGGAAATTTTATCTTACCTATGAAGGATTGGACCTCTTTCTTATTCATGGGGATGCTTATCAATCAAATAGAAGCCACCCTTTCTGGATATATCCTTACCCCATATTTGGAGGCAATGTGCCCCAACAATTTTCCTTCCATCAAAGAAAAATGTAACTTCTTGGGGTTTAAATATATCCCATACTTCCTACACATGTTAAAGGTATGCTTCAAGTGTGACAAATGCTACTCATCTATATTGGAAAAAACAGTCATGCCATCTTGATAAATCACTATAAAATTATCCCTTTCTCCCACAAATGTTATATCCATTGCTCGTTGGAAAGTTTCCCCTACATTCATTACTCCAAAAGGCATTTTATTATTTGTAAATGTGCCCGATGATGTAGTGAAGGTTGTCTTTTTGTTAGGAACCCATGTCTTTACTTTGTTAGTATGTTGTTGTTGGACGCATATGCTTTGTAAGTCGTCCTGTAGTATTTGTTGATCAATAGTTTGTGTTATTGTTGTTGGCGCATATGCTTTGTAAGTCACCCGTAGTATTGTTGATCCATAGTTTGTAACGGCCCATGGTTTCGACCCATAGTATTGGCGCCTAGAATTAGTATATAAGTGTGTGTTGAGACCTATGAAGGCACCGTGAAGTTATTTGTATTGAGCTTTCTCAAAGGAGGTTGCCCCCTCGAAGTGGCATGTGATCAATATAAAAGTGATTCTGAGTTCTGTCATTTCTGCTATTTCGCATATTCGTATTAATTAATTGTTACAGGTGCCTCGCACTTTTCTTTATCTCCATTTCTCATAGAAACCTGATTATATGTTAGTATTTTAGCTCTGGAGGCACTCTGCATGTTTGTCTTGTATGCAGAAGTGACCGTACTTTTACATTACCTAGGCACTTGAATTTTATAAAGTTGTAATAAAGTGACTTTTTATGTAATGTTCCTAGTTTATTTGTTATAAACTGACTTTATGAGATAAAAGTGCACTTATTTCATAAAGTGAAATTTATTTAATTAAAAATTGTAACGGATTCATTTTGGAGGGAGTGAATCTTATCCCTTGATTACAAGATTAGATCTTGCCTATTGTATTTAGGGATTGGGAAGGTGAAAATTCATTTTACCATTATAAGAGCAAGCCTAGGGTAGTGTGTAAGACAATTTTCAAGAGTCAACATTTTGGAGAAATTTCTGAGTTTTGGAGAAGGGAGGCAAGTTTCTCAAGAAGGGGGCTCAATTTCCAAGAGAGGGGAAAGTTTCCCAAGGCATCTCTGCTGCATTAATTGTTGAGTTCGTAGTATTTTTTTGTTGGGGCGTACCATCTCTATTGGCACACAGATCGAGGAGGATTTTCTGCTTACATAGATTTCGAGGGAGGTCATACAGCTATATGTATAGACTGGGAAGGATTTTTGAGGCACTGCTAGGCACGGTTTTCAAGAAGGGATTGTTGTTGTGGAGGTCGTACAGGCCGTACTTCTTCCTGGGCATGATTTCCAAGGTGTTGCACAGTTCTCGAGGTGTTGGTACAGATTGTTAATGTTGTTTAAATGATTTTGTAAACTATTAATTTCTGCTTGAGAATGCTTAATGAAAATTACTCTTGAACTAGTTTTCCCCTTGTGGGTTTTTTTAGGGTTTGCATTGACCAAAAATATCTGTGCATGCAATTTTAAGACTATTTTTATTTTATTTTCCATTGCTAACAGTCTCAGTATTTAGTGTTTCAGCTTGTTGTTCATTATTTTAAGTGCCTATAATTTTTCATTTAATTAGTGACTACCTAAGTCTGAAATCTGGGTTATGTTGAGTGTTTGGATGACTTTTCTAAACATGTTTTTCATCATAGTATCAGAGTATGAGCTCTGGAACAACATTATATTATTCTTGCAGTAATGCATTGAGTTGTTGGGAAAGGTTATTGTTGATTTTGACAACTTGTGTATTGGAAAAATCTATCTGCAAGCGTTTTGCAGGTGTTGGGAAGACAAGGGAAAACTTGTGTTTGTTTTATCTTAGACTAGCAAAAGGAAATGGTTGTTTACATCATATTTGAGGACCAGCTGGATGGCATTTCCAACTATTTGCAATGGAAAGTCAGGATGATTTTTGTCCTTAAAGAAAGAAAACTGTGGGTTAATTCCAACGCCGTGATAACTCCTCTCAGGGATGACCCTATTTCTCTTGGCATTCATGAAGTAAAAGAGGCTAGAGAACAGAGGGTTATTATGGATGGGGTCAAGGACCATATCATCCCACACTTGGCTGCGAATAATTCAGATTATGATATGTGGGAGACACTGAAAAAATTGTATAAGGTGAAGAATGAGAACCAGAAGATGGAACTCAAGGATAATTTGCATGTGACCAAGATGGCCAAGAGTGAGGGTGTGGTATCCTATCTTACCCGGGTGGAACAGGTAAAATATGAGGTGGCTGCAGTTGGGGAGGTCATCTCTGATTTTTATTTGGTGAGGATATATTTGAAAGGCTTCACCAAGGATTGGGAATTCTTTGTGAAGTGTGTGGTTGGTCGGGAGAAACTACCATATTGGAGAAGATTGTGGGATGATTTCACTCAGGAAGAGATCCGAGAGGGATCTCAAAACAGTGAACTGAAGGAGGGTGTTGTTGAAGAAAATGTTTCTCTTTCAGCTAAGAGAAAGAAGAAGCCCACTAAGGACTTGAGAAAAGTCAAATGTTTTTCTTGCAATCATTTTAGCCACCTTGCTTATTAGTGTCCTAAGGAGGAGGAGGAGGAGGAGGAGGAGGAGGATGTGATTTTTGCTGCAATTGCTGAGATAGATTACTTTACAAAAAAATTTAAGAAATAATTCTTGTGTTCTCTCTTGTATCGAGTGCCGGTAGTAACGTATTTGTGCAGAACAGTAGTTGGTTCATTGATAATGGATCCTCTCGTCACATTATCGGAATATATCATATATTCCACAACATTCCTAAGACAGATCCAGACCAGATGGTTGAGAGTGAAGATGGAACGACACATTCAGTGCATGTATTTGGGAGAGTAAGATTCCAGGTTTGACAGGGTGAACTCCTTGAGTAGGATGGAGTTCTATTTATTCCAGGGTTGAGTGTGAAATTTATATGTGTGTCATCCTTGGAGGATGAATGGTATTCGAAATTGTTCCGGAGGGGACATGTGTACATTTTTATAGAGAGGGAAGTTCTAGAAAATATTTTTATATACTCAGAGGGAGCGGAATTGATTTATCCATAGTTGATTGGTGATTGATTCGGTGAGCTGTACAAGTTATGTGGACAACCCACTATTTATGATTCACAGTCAGAAGAGGAGTAGGATTATCCTGAGGGTGTAGTGGTGCCAAGGTTTCAATCTCAATTTCCGATGGAAGAGAGGGATTCTCTTTATAGTATCGGCAGGAGGCTCAGCTGGTATGAGAGGACCAATGCTCAAGATTTGAGGTTGTATTCTCCTAGGAGCTTTGGGTTCAAGGTTGCTTCCAGGAGGGTGCCTTCATGTTTGAGTTTAGTGCAAGTGGTGGCGTTGGCTCCAGATTCAAAGGGAGATCCTACTATGAATAGTGCGATGGACCTGAGGACTGGACCAACTGATGGTGATGGCAGTGAGTACCTCCCTCGCTAAGAGGGAGTGTTAGAATTTTAGCTCTTGAGTAACTCCGCATGTTTGTCTTGTATGCGGAAGTAACTGTACTTTTACATTACCTAGACACTTGAATTTTATAAAGTTGTAATAAAGTGGCTCTTTACTAAAGTGTCTTTTTATGTAATGTTCCTAGTTTATTTTTTATAAAGTGACTTTATGAGATAAAAGTGCAATTATTTCATAAAGTGAAATTACTTCATTAAAAATTGTAACCGATTCATTTTGGAGGGAATGAATCTTATCCCTTGATTACAAGATTAGATCTTGTCCCTCGAATTTAGGAATGGGGAAGGTGAAAAGTCATTTTACCGTTACAAGAGCAAGCCTAGGGTAGTGTGCAAGACACAGTTTTCAAGAGTGAGCATTTTGGTTGTAGAATTGAGGCAAGTTTCTCAAGAAGGGGGCTCGATTCCCAAGAGAGGGGAACAATTCCCAAGGCAGCTCTATTGCATTAATTGTTGAGTTCATAATCTGTTTTTGTTGGACCGTACCACCTTTGTTGGCATGCAGATCGAGGAGGGTTTTCTGCTGCATAGATTTCGAGGGAGGTTGTACAGCTATATGGATAAACTCGGAACAAGTTTCGAGGCACTGTTGGGCGCAATTTTCAAGAATGGATTACTGTTGTGTAGGTCGCACTTCTTCTTGGGCACGATTTCCAAGGTGTTGCACAGTTATCGAGGTGCTGGTAGAAATTGTTAATGATGTTTAAATGTTATTGTAAACTCTTAATTTTTTCCTGAGAATGCTTAATGAAAATTACTCTTGAACTGGTATTCCCCTTGTGGGTTTTTCCAAGGTCTACATTGACCAAATATCACTATGCATGCAATTCTTAGACTTTTGTTATGTTATTTTTCCGCTGCTAATAGTCTCAGCATTTAGTGTTTTAGCTTGTTGTTCATTATTTTAAGTGCCTGTAATTTGTCATTTAATTAGTGACTATCTAATTCTGAAATATGGGTTATGTTGAGTGTTTGGATGGAATTTCTAAGCATGTTTTTCATCATTGTATTATGAAAAACCATCCATCATTGAAATCCTATTGGATCCAACCACCTTTTGCAAAATCTAATCCATTTTTGGTAGTGGATAATTGTCCTTTAAACATAATTTATTTAAGTTTCTAAAATCCACACTCAATCATATTTATCCACTATTTTTTTCTCACTGGTACCAGGTTTACTACCCACTCCGAGTATCCCAAAGGCAATATTTTTTTTGCATCTAATAATTTCCTTTCCTTTTTTTCAATTATGGGTAACAACATGGGATTTGTTTGTCTGAGTTTTTGCTTGAGAGGTTTAACGCCAAGCTTCAAAGGTATTTTAAGTTGAATTATAGATGTATCATATGTCCTAATATCCTCATATATACATGAAAATACATCTATATATTCTTTGAAAATATTTAAATATCTATGTTTCGCTTCAACGGACAATAGTTTTGACAGTTTGATAAATTTGGGATCTTATACTGTGCCAATGTTTACCTCTTCTACATATTCCTCCTTTGGTTGCAAAGTAGGATTCACATGCATGCCATTTTTATAAAAAAAAAACCTCTCTAATGGTACTAGTCCTTTGGGGATGAAATTGTTCTTGAGCTGTAAGATCTTGTGACTTGCTATTTTGTTGTTGAATTCAAGTTTTGTCTCATATTTCCTTTCTTCCCCTTATAGAGGGATTTCCTCGTCTTCCTCCTTCTCTTCACCTTGATCTATGCAATAATTTGAAAATTATTCAATCATCTCCATAAATATCTTTATTTGTTGGCAAACTTCGAACACTTGCCAATGTTTTAAATTGTTAGGTATGGAAGGCCTATGCATCATCTCAATCTCATGCTTATGTCTGGGACCAAATGGAGCTTTAAATGTACTGGCAGCTACAACCAATGAATCTTCTCTTTGGTTTTCTTTTCTTCGGATTTAGTGATATTAAAAGCACTAAAGAATTTTTCTACTAAATCCCATATCTAATTTCTATATTCCCTCATTGTGGGATGCTTAGTTTGGCAAACACTTCTAATTTGTTGGACTACTACTTATGAATCTCCAAAAACATAAATTTTTGTGACTCCCATATTCTTAGCATATTCTAATCCCAAAGGCTTCATACTCAACAACATTATTTGTAGTCTCAAAATTTAATTTGAAAGACAAGGCAGTTTCTTCTTTATTTGGGGAGAACAAAATTATACCTGCTCATGCTTCTCCTTTAGATGAAGATCCATCAAAATACATTTCCCATGATTGAATTGAAAGGGGTGTAAGGTCTAAGACAAATAAAGATGAATGTGAGGGATCTTCATATTCTTCATCCATGGATAGAATGCAACATCCCATGTCTTCTTCCATGGAATACATGAGGTAGTTTATGTGGCTTATTTGATCATTGGTCACATATGCAAATATGGATTCCCTATACAATCTTCCAGACTCACCTGCAAACATTGGAACAAGTGCATACTTTAGAACCATATGGATGGTTCCTCCCACCCTTTTGGACCATGTTCTGGATAGTAACATCCCATATCTTGCTAGTACATTAGCCACTATCACATCCATCACAATACTTTTGGCAGGAAGCTGATCCAAAGTAACTACTAAATCCTTAATCATCCCCATGCATTTTACCTTCTTGGAGTCAAAGCTATAAATATCATGATATGGTTTGGTGATTTCCAAATCTAATTGCACCATGATGATTTTAGGGATTAGATTATGTGAAGCTCCAAAGTCTAGCATGCAGTTGTGTAGTAAATTTCCTTGCACATTTAGAGTTATGTAGAAAGGAGCAATATGATCATCTTTCTCTTCTTCAAAAACTGGACCTACAGATATAGCAGGATTTTCATATTGTAAAATTAAATTATTTGGTTGTAGGATTGGTCCAACAAGGCTTAGGAACCTTTCAGTTTTCTTCTAGTATACAACAATTTTGGCTAATTTGGACAAAGGAACATGGATCTTTACTTTATATAACTCATGTTCCAAATCAAAAGGGACTGGAGATTTTTTTTGCTCTTTTATTTCAATCTTTGCCCTCTTTGGATGTAGGATTTCATTTTTATTTTGGTTAATTGGATTTGCAATTTTATTTTGAGGAAAAGTAGGCTTTGCAGCAGGAACTAGGTTGTCAGAGGTTTTTTCATTCTGTGTGTTTACAAAGGCTTTTTTAGAGGAGGTGATAGGATTATAATTTGAAACATTATTCCTTGGCCTCAAATTGTATCTTCCCTATACTTCTTGATCATTTTGATAGACTTTTTCCGGTAAATATCTTTCATAGTATTCTCTTTTGAGGTGAATCATGTTACTCTCATCTTCCATCCACGATATTTCTTCTAGAGGTTCAATATCTTCCTCATGTGGAGGTATATAACCCACATGACTGTCATTGTTTTCCCTTGCAAGAGGTTGTATTGGTGGATATTCATTTCTTCTATCCATGTTAATGATTTGAGGATTGAAAGACCTCCTATACTGATTTGGATTCCTCTGTCCACCTTCCTGAGGATTTCTATTAGGATAGTTTCCTTCCATCTCTGTCCTACTCAGTTTATTTTAGAGACCTCTGAGTAACCTTGACATCTCCTCCATCTTTGAATCCTGCACATATTTGTATTTCCCATAGGTTTCATCGTTTTCTTTAGACTTCATATTAGCATGCTATTGCTCATATTTCAGCTTCCCTAAGGCTGTCATATTCCCCTCCACATCTACTGCATCATCTTGTATGTTTAACAAGGTTGCATATCTTCTTTCTATCAGGATCATAACAAACTCAAGCTCAAAGGATCCTTCATAGGTTACTTTAGTAGTTTCCTATGAGGGCTTAATATCTTAAGGAGTATTATTATAGATTTTGTTGAACCTTTTGTTCAATTCCCCTGTTGTCTCTCTATTTTTTCTCTTGAATGTAGCAAACTTAGTAAGATAATAAAGGTGATCCCTTTTCTCACCCCACTGTCTCATAAATGAAGTCTCAAGGACATGCCAAGAATTGATGGAAGTTGCAGGAAGGGTTCTGAACCACTTCTTGACATTTCCTTCCAAATTTTGAACAAAGAGTCTCATGAACACATCATCATGTTCTATATAAATGTTTTCACTGAAGACTCTTGAAACATGGCCATATGTTCCTCATGTGTAATATAATTTTCACCATATTATTTTGGTAATATCTTCAAATAACTATCAGGTAGGCCATGGAGGTTATTTCAGAGATCCAATGGACCATACCTAGTAGCTACCTAGGGGCTTATAGGTGGTGGTGTTTCACCTCCTCTTCCTGTCATATTTAAATGTTGCAAGATTATATTCCTGGCTTGGGGAGTGATTGGAGTCCTATGTGGTCTTATATCAGGTTGTACTAGGCTAGAAGTACTTGCAGAAGGCGACAAGGGAGAATTGTGAGGCTCAAGGATAGGCTTTGTATGGGTATTAGGAGTTTCCTAATTATTTAAATTTGAATAGATTTATTTATTTTTGAAAGAAGAGAAAAAGAAGGAGAAATTACTCGAGGAATACTTTTCTCCAAAGTGTTTTGATACGTGTAACGTCCCCTCCCATCCTATAATTCCTTCCGCAAATTTCGGAAGAGAATTCCTTCCGAAAACTTCCCTTCGCAATTTCGGAAAAACTCGCGGAATGCTTCCTAAATTTCGGAAAGATTCGCCGAATGCTTCCGTAGTTGCGGAAGACATTCGGGAATTCTTTCCAAAACAGTCTTTAAACAAAAACTTTTTCAAACAGACTCTAAGCAAATTTTTCAAACACTTAGGAAAATTGAAATCTTTCTTTCTGTCAGAGATGACTGTTATTGGATTTGGCCCATAGAGGCCCAATGCTGCAACCAGCAGCTCTGATACCAAATGTAACATCCCCTCCCATCCTACCAGCTAGATGGAGAGGATCGTGAGGTTAAACCAGGAATCTAGCCCCAAAAATCGTAATTAAACATTCAATTTAAGAAGAAGATGAACATATGCAATTGCATAAACATTTGAATACACATTGGAAGTAAATTCAATGACACATCCATCATACATTCAAGATATTCCTCAATTAAACAATTGAAAGATAGCACAAGAGATTACTTATCTTAATGAAGTAGTCCCAAACAACCAGCTACGCTTCTGCAACGTTCCACCCAACCATAGGCCAGTGTGCTCCTCAATCTCTCAGCACCACTGCCACCCCCGAGCTGGGCATAATCTCCACAAGGAACTAGGGAACAACAGGGTCTCACATAGCCATAAATACACCAGAATTAGCCATACCAACTAGCAGTTGGGTTTCTGAGGTGGCTAGGAGATGGACGCATATAACAGTGAAAAGAGTCAGTGTTGGGCATGAGAAAAACGATTCTATAGTGAAGTTCCCAAGAATGGGTTTCTAACGGTTCCAGAAAAACATGGGCAACCAAAACGAAAGGAGAAAATGGGAAATCAACCCCAGGAGAGCAGATTCGTTTTCAGAAGAATACTCATGGGCATTTCGTGGGCAAAAACGGCCTCCATAACCCCAAAAATCGTGGCTCTCTTCTCCCAGCCAATGAGCTAACCAAAAACGAGTTTATGGGCATGGAAAAACACAGGAAATGGTGAAAAACGTGAAGGATAGAACCCCAATAGGCTCAGACTGCGTGAGAGGATGAATGCCATGGGTGAAGAATGGCTTTTGGGCCAATTTCGTGGGGGTTTTCTTGCCCAACAAGCAAAACACAATTTTCCAAGTTGATGGCTTGCCCATGCACGAAAATTGACAGCCATACCTCTCCCATCCCAAGGCATTAATTGCCTCAACCAATTCTTGGAAGAATTAAAAGATTGGGTGCATGAGACCAAATGGGTAGTTGAGAGTTCATGGGTTTCCTCAATGAAATGGCTTAACACCATGGCTCAAGGGTTTGGTTATTTTCCCTCCCTATTCCTTGTAAAGATCATGCCCCCATCTCTTTGTTGCATTGCGTAGCTGGTTGTGGGTTTTTCATTAAAATTGCATATTTACATGATGTCCGATTTTACATTGTGCACCCCTAGCACAAGAACTCTATGCATCTATTCTAATTGCCGATACATAGAACATTAAATCAATGGCGGGGCCTTGGCCTTGAGCTCCTCACCATGACTAAATAACAATATTTACATCATTTATAATATTAATGCAATAGGGTCAAGCTGGGGACATTACAATACGCCTGAAGTTTCCTCCAATGGTTTCTTGAATTCGGGAGACTCAATATTCATCTGAATTTGGATTTCTTCTAGTGTGTCTCTTTTTAGAATCCATCTTAAAAACAATGAAGTTTCCAAGTGATCATTTCAGTCAAGCTATTTGATCGTTCCTCATCGCTATGGAACAGAACTCAAAAATATCGTACCCGAGGAAAATTTACCCTTCAATTCCGCTCCATGAAAAAGAATCCATATCTCATGTTAGTCCCTCATATGTACTAGACTAAATATAGTAAATTCCATGGCATGAAAAAACTCAAATTTTATAGATTTTCGAGTTGAATCTCTGTGGAATTTTATGTGAAAATGATATTTCTTGAAATATGTTTGTACGCAAATATTTATGAGCAATTATGAGGTGTAAAATGATCATACAGTAATTTCGCAAAGTGTAACAGTACTTTGGTTTATAGTGAGGGTGATATTTAGCATATGGAAACAAAAATAGGCATAAGAGGCTCCTACAGGACAAATCTCTTTGGACCTAATGAAAGCATAAAAGTACTGAGCTTTGAATTAAAGAATTAAATAGTTTGTAAACAAAATGTATTGAAAATCATGAGTTTATTTATGTATTTTCAAGAAACATTCAGATAAACAACCATAAGAGAAGGCTTCAAACATTGTTGTATCTAAAAAAATATTTGAAACTAGACCAGAAGTCAAAAGATTGAAATCTCTGCAATCTATTCCAACATTCACCAATATATCATATCACTGACACAATATGGAGCTAAATCTGTTACTCAAAACTTTATTGACATCTCATGAGAGTATACATGGACATGGAAGAGTAAGATAACAAAGAAGATAGACAAAATACAGAGGAAAAACACTATGTAGCACTCTATAAGCTTAGTCTAAAAATAAAATGTAGATTACAAAATAGTTCATATGATCAAACAAGTAATAGAGTCCCTCTAAAAAACACTAGCATTGAGTTATGCACTCAGATTACATTATATAGGTATTTAGGAGTAATTGAATTATGTCGAGCTTAACTAATTTGCAACAAATTTAGAAATCTGTCCTTTTCACATTTGAATTTCTAACTAACTAACATGATTTTACTCTTTAACTCTTCTTACTTTCTCTTTTATTTCGGTGTCATGTCTACTTTGTTTTTCCTCTCATGTATACATTGTGTTGTACAGTTGGATGCCCAACAGACTGACCTGTTGGTTGATTAGCTAGAGGTACTCCTACTTTCCCCATCATTTGGTGCATCATTTGCACATTTACCTGTCCTCCAAGTGGCATAAAATACAAAAGAGTTGGATGGCCCACAAACTGACCTGGCACTGTATGAAATTGTTTTCCACTTAGTTTTCCTTGTGGAACGCTGGAATTTTTCCCTGTGTCTTGCCTTTGAGGTGGGAATATTATTTGGGAATATTTTGATACTACATTCCAATATTTTCCCAATGGAATTCGATGGGCCTTTAATTCCTATAGGGATATTTCGGCATTAGTATTTTTCTCATATGATATAGGGACAAGTTATTTCAATAGCCTCTTCAAATGGATCCATATCTGAAACTAAGGTTTTAACCTGTCAATAACCTGATCTCCATTTATGACCCCTTCTAATGCATCAGCTTGAGGCATCTCATTTATTTTATGTGTAAATGTATCCTTATATTCTTCTTTGGGGACAATTTATTCATTCCCATCCCATAGATGTGGTAACCCTAGCTTTATTACTTTATCAAACATGCTTTTAAAAACCTTAATATCATCATCTAGTAATTTCATATTGATCTGGACTCTTTTCAACAGAGTCTACTTCATCACCATTTGTCTAGCTACCTTGATCATTTGTGTTCTATTTTCAATATGTAACTCTTCCAGTTGTGTTTTACTTTTGTTGTTCAAATAGTCTATTATCTGCTCAACCTGCTCATAAATCTTTCCCATCTCTATTTCCACCCTTTTGAATTCTTCTTTGATTGTTTCATAGGTTTCCAATTCATCTTGGATGACCTCACAATTGCCCCACTCATTCATGAAAAGTTAGGATATATTATCCCACAGGGTCTTATTTATTCTTCTAATCAAGTATTCCCCTTCTACATCTAAATTGAGATTAATAATTTGGCTCTTAAGTTCATTTACCTCAGTCTCCAATTCTTAGATGTCATCTTTCTTCTTGCTAATTTCTCCTTCAAGCTCCACAATTATCTCACATTTCTATCTTACCTTAGCCTCCAACTCTTTAATCTTACTATCTTTGTCAACTTGCTCCTGAGCAAGCTGCTGAGTTGGAGTGTCTCCATCCATCACATCAATTACCTCTTTATCTTCATCCTACCTCTCAGGCTCTCTTTCCATTTGCTTTGTCTCTCCTGTAGGTTGGCCTGCTTCTTGTATGCTAGGAGGTAAAACTTGAGTGACTTGTCCATTGCATAATGTGGTTTTTTGTAAGTTGAGTGAGGTAATCTGCCATTTAAGCTCATCTATTTGTTTTTCCTTCTCTTCAAATAATTGATTGAAATGCAACATATTAGCATATATGTTTTCATTTTCTTCTTGATCTTGTCTCGGTTTAGGAGCCTAAAGTGGTTGATTGGTAGGCATATGCAACTGCTTCTTGAGGTGGGTTATTTTATTATATTTTTCCTTCAAAATAAATTTATCATGGGACCCATTAATTGGATTAACACTTAAGGCCATTATTGTTTTTCCATCTCATTGATTCTATTTTATTTTTCTTTGACTGTCACCTTTTATTCCTTCCAAAGTTCTTCAAATCTCTCCAATGCCGCCCTAATATTTTTCTCTACTTTGATAGATTGTACTACCTACTTACATATCATGTCATTGGTTTGCTTATAGAAATATACTTTGTCCAATTTTTCAAATTGGCTAAATTCTACTTGGTATTCTTCAACTTTCCAATCACTGAGGCTAGTAGGATGGGGCACTGCAGGCTCTACCATGGACCATTTCAAAGTTTCATTTTTGTGATATGTTGTTGTGAGCAGTAACTTCCCTGATGTACATATTTTTTTCCAAGTATCATTTATCATTTAAACATTTCTTTCTCTTACATTTTTGTATCTGGTTTGCAAGTTTGTCTTTACCTACACTATAACTGTTAAAGGTGATCTTGAACGTGATGTTTGCAACATCCGAAGCTCTGTGAATTCTATATAGGTGTAGTGGGTGAATTTAATTGTGGACTTATTTTTATTAAATGTAGGTTTTTGTATCAGTTCATCCAACTCTCTTCGAATCTCTTCAGCTCGATCTTATTCCCCCAATGTTTGTTCAACCTCTCCTCCTTCTGTTCTTACCCTTTTGGCTTGATGACCTTGCTCAACATTGTTGATTTTCATATATGTAGAGAGATCTCCATTTTCCCTCTTATTCCCTACTTGTTGTTATAAAAATCTTTGCTCTTCCATGCTCTTTTGGACTGCTAGGACTTCCTCCAAGCTTTCTATGTTGGAAATCCTCTCCCAATCTGGCCTTGGCATAGGTTCATAAGAAGATTTTTTTTTTATTCTTTGATTGGAGATTATTCATGAGGGTCATAAGGCCTAGATTCTGCCTTCTTAAAATGTAACTAATTTAAGAAACCATCCAAGTATTGTAGAGCCTTCGAACCTCTAAGTTGGAAGGGTCCTATCTCTTATGGCACTAAGAAATTTTTTCTATGTCTGAAATGATGTAAATGCATTTCATCTACCTTAAATATTTACCTTGCAAATTCCATTGTAAAAACTCTTGGTGTGAGGAAAACTGGGAGCTGGTAAGGCTCTTCCTCAAAACCATAAACTTTGATTACTGTCTACTCCTATAGAAACCAGTCACCTGTCATTGTATAAGGGGTGAATTGTAGACACTTCTTATTTTTAGGGAACATCCTAGGGGGTGAAGAGTCATGAATAATAGTGTATGTAATATTCATTAATCTATTGGTAAACTCAGTATAATTGGAGTTTTCATGTATTCTTAGAATTAAGTCACTCCAATTATATACCGAAATTGGGTTTCCATTTTCATCTGTCATCCTAAAATTTGAACACTTATAATGTTCAAATTTTTGATATAAAAACATATAAAATAGATAGGGGGGGTATCTGAACATTTTGATGGTTGGAATCTCTTCTAGTTGTTGATGGTTTGCTTCAATTAATAATTTACATAGATCATACTTGGGAATGTTGCTTCCAGGAATAGGAGTTAGGATAAGAAGAAAACCTAAAATTGTATCTGTTAGGAACCCGTGTCAACCCTTCTCTTTAATTTGATAGTATATTTTTGTTGGACGCATATGCTTTGTAAGTCGTCCTGTAGTATTTGTTGATCCATAGTTTGTATTAGCCCATGGTATTGAACCATAGTATTGGACGCATATGCTTTGTAAGTCGTCCCGTAGTATTATATGTTCCATGGTATTGACCCATAGTATTGGGCATAGAATTAGTATATAAGTGTGTGTTGAGGCCAATGAAGGCACTGTGAAGTTATTTGTATTGAGTTTGCTCAAAGGAGGTTTCCCCCTCGAAGTGGCCTGCGATCAATAAATAATTCTGTGATCTCATATATTGTGCATTTTATCAATTAATTGTTGCAGGTTCCTCACATCTGGTATCAAAGCACTTTCATGGGCTCATTGGGTGGCAAATCTGTCAAAAAAAAAACACATATGTTGTAGGCTCGGATCTGGGAATAATCCCTATCCGCTTAACTGTAGGAAGTACTTGGGAATAAGCCCTAAAACTCATTGTGAGTAGTACCATAGAAACCCCGAAGTAGCTGTCTCATTAAGAGGACTTTCCAGCGAAAAGGGAAACGACCCCTACCTGATTGACTAGTTCCCACCCGTGAAGTAAACCAAGAGCTGTCATTTGTGGTAAAGCAGTTATCAGTTTTACCTGATCCGTGGAGTGAGGGGTACTGCCCCAATACGCAAGTTGTCATACAACATTGGTGGTCGAGTGAAACCCCTGAACTGTTAGGAAGTTGATCATACCTGGGGTCCATATCTTTTTTTAGCTGAACTGTTGTTGATCACTTTCGTGTCATTGCAGATCCATATATTCCCGCTCACTTCCGAAATCCCTTTCAGATCCATTCGTTTTCGATCCATTTTGAGCCGTTTCAGTTCCAGTCGTTTTCGATCCATTCTGAGCCATTTCTAATGCATTCTGAAATCCGTTTCAGATCCATTCTGAAATTCGTTTCAGATCCAACCTTTTCGATCCATTCCGAGCTCTTTCTGATATATTTTGTTTTTTCTCCATATCTCCTTTGTTTTAACTCTGTTTCCCCTGAAACTTCACTGACACTCCTACAATCCCATTCTGCATATTTCATTCCTAAGGACCATATCCCCAATTTCACTTCCCAAAACTAGAAATCTCGCATTTGTCTATTTTTAGGGTTTCCCATAACTTCTTCGATTTTCACCCAATCACCTTCAAATTTTGCCACCGTGTTCATTCCCTGATTCTGCTTCTTTGTCCCTCTCTGACAAATTTTCCCATTCTTTCACCCCGATTCTCAAATCCTCATTTTCTGCTTTCCTGTCCATTCAAAAGTGTCCAAAACCTAGTCAAACCCCAATTACCCATCAGAGTTTTTCCCAAATCCAAATTTCCCTTTACTAAATAAGATTATGTTTGTGTTTTTATACCCATTCACCCCCCAAAAAAAAACTCCTGGTTCTGTTTGTCACCCGCAGAGGAGAACAAATCATGGTGGAAGAACTTACAGCCCTCAAAACCAAACTCCAAGATTTGGATGAAAACATTCTCAGCCTCCATCTGCAGCATTCAGCCATGAACATTAGGTTCTCTTCTTCCAACAATTTTCGTGGGCTAAAGCTTGATTTTCCTCGCTTTAATGGTAATGATCCGACTGGATGGATATACCGGGCAGAACTATATTTCAGTATGCATAATACTTTCGATGTCCAAAAATTTCCACTTGCATCCTTTCATTTGGAATAGGAAGCCCTTCAATGGTACCGTTGGTACATCAAGGCTCACGACGAGCCAAAATGGAAAAAATTTTGCCAACTCCTTTTGCAACGATTTGGTCCTAGTGCTTTTGATGACTTCACAGGAGCACTCACTAAACTTCACCAATTTTGCACTATGAGAGAGTATCAGACAGAATTTGAGAAACTAGCCAATCACACAGAAGGATTGTCTGATGAATTCTACAGGAGTTGTTTTATCAATGGTCTTAAGGATGAAATCTGCTCAGAGGTTAAAATGTTTCATCCCAACACAATGATGGGATTCCTAGCATTGGTTAAGTTGGTGGAGGACAAGATCACAGCCCAACAACGCTCCAAATCCACTTTTGTTCCATTCAGAAATATGGTTTCCCAACGACCTACCATCACACCAGCTCCTCACACCACTCCTATCAAGCATTTGTATGAAGCAGAGATGCGGGCACATAGAGAAAAATGGATTTGTTATAATTGTGATGAGAAATTCACTCGGGGACATAGATGTGTTAAGCAACAACTCTATCTCTTAGATGTGGATTCTCCGCCTACCTCTAAACTTGGTGCAGAAGCTCCAGATACACTAGATGATCAGGTCTACATTTAGCAGCCGCTTGTTGACCCTCCGTCTCCGGATGACCAACCAGATATATCTCTCCATGATTTAGCCGGAGTCACCACCCCACAAACAATGCGGGTCAAGGGTTACTTCAAGAAGATCCCTCTTACAATACTCATTGATTTTGGTAGCACTCATACTTTCATTGACCATCGGATCGCCAAAAAGGCTAATTATTTTTTCCATCCTTGCTCCAACTTTGAAGTCATGATTTCCAATGGGGGCACCTTACCTTGCAAGGGGAAGTGTCACAATGTGCGTATCTCTCTAGAATATTATAACTTGCACTCTGACATGTTTGCCTTGTCCTTAGGCGGATGTGATGTGGTTTTGGGCGTTCAATGGTTATGCACACTTGGCCCCATCTTATGGGATTTTGTGTAACTTTGGATGCAGTTTTCAGTTAATGGGAAACAACACACATTTACAGGATTACAACCAGGGTCTCTCCGCATCATCAGTTCACATCGCAAGTTAAAGATCCTTAAGAAGAATTCACATGGTGTCACTACTCAGCTCCATTCCATTTGGATGCACCCATCAATGGTCTCCACTACTTCCTTGGATAGATATGCAGGTGTCTTTGCTAAACTAGTGGGCTTGCCGCCTTCAAGTGACCTTTCCGGTAAGAATTTAGCCGCATCTACATCTAAGAAGGAAATGATGGATATTTTTAATGCAGTATAGAAGTGGAAGCCATACCTATTAGGGAATTTTTTTTGCATCAAGACTGATCACTTGAGTCTAGAAAATTTCATGGAACTACGGGTCTCCTACCCCGCACACCTAAAATGGGTTATCCAACTCATGGGTTATGCCTATGCAATCACTTACAAGAAGGGTAAGAACAATATGGTGGCAGATGCTCCTTATCGCACAGTTGATGACCCAGTTTCTCTTACAGCTATTTCTCTTCTTGTTCCAAATTGGTTGCAATCTGTTCAACAGGGCTATGTCTTCTATGAACTCCATGCTTCTCCATCGGCAGGGCACTCTGGGTTCCTCAAAACGTATGACCGGGAACAATATAAATTCTTTTGGTAGGGACTGAAAATTCCAATTCAACAGATGGTGGCTGACTGTGATACTTTCCAGGTCAACAAGGGTGAAACAACACTCCTTTCGAGACTGCTCAAACCCTTGCCCATCCCTACACAGATTTAAACATCTATTTCTATGGATTTCCTTGAAGTGCTCTGGTGGTATAATACCACATCTAAAATGACACCATATGAAGCAATCTATGGATAGTCCCCATCATTTCTTCTTCCATACACTCTCAGCAGTTCCCCAGTTCACGCAATTGACTCGGTTCTTCGAAACCGCGATCAGATTCTCCTCATTTTGCAGGACAATCTTCACATGGAAAGAACTCGACTAAAACAACAAATCAATCAACACCATTCTGAGAACACTTTTCAAGCAGGTGATATGGTTCTTCTTCATCTACCGCCTTCCAAGCAATCCTCCCTGAAACTCAAAAGGCGTCAGCTTCTCTCTCAATCTATCATAGAGGTATTAATTCAGTGACACGGAATGCAACCCGAGGATGCTACAGGAGAACCACTCCTTCAGATTCCGCATCAATTTCCACATCTAAAGATTTGAGGACAAAGATTTTTCTAAGGGAGAGGGGATGTTAGGAACCCATGTCAACCCTTCTCTTTACTTTGATAGTATATTGTTGTTGGATGCATATGATTTGTAAGTCGTCCTGTAGTATTTGTTGATCCATAGTTTGTATTAGCCAATGGTATTGAACCATAGTATTGGACGCATATGATTTGTAAGTCGTCCCGTAGTATTATATGTTCCGTGGTATTCACCCATAGTATTGGGCATAGACTTAGTATATAAGTGTGTGTTGAGGCCAATGAAGGCACCATGAAATTATTTGTATTGATATTTCTCAAAGGAGGTTTCCCCCTCGAAGTGGCCTGTGATCAATAAAATATTATGTGATCTCATATATTGTGCGTTTTATTAACTAATTGTTGCAGGTTCCTCATAGTATCTTCTACTTTCTCGTCATTTTCGTATCCCAGGACTGTACAGATCAAGGATATGGATTTCTTTGAAATCTCAGAAAATAATACAGTTTCATATGGTGGAGGGGAAGACGGAAGAGAAACTCCCTTCTCTAAGTGTTGTAGTAAAAATAGGTTTCTGTTAGAAGGCCTCGGGGTTTGATAAGAATATGCAAAGGCTTTTCTTATCTAGGGGCTGCATCTTAAGAAACTCTGGTATGCAAAATACTTTCTATAGGGTAATGGAATTTCTACTGCATAAGGTTTCGAAAATGTTGGATGCCAGAATAGATTTATCACTTGGGGAATATTGTACTAAGCACTAAGTTATGAAATTTTAGAAATAAATGAGCAGGGGGGGGCTTTTCTAGCAAGGTTGGAGTCCCCAAAATGATAAGGGTCTTGGTTTGCACTTGACATTGGTTGGGATTCTTTGATAGTAAGGTTTAGGTTTGAACCAGTAATTATGGTATCAAAGATATCGACATTCTTGTCATAAATGTGTTCATCACTGGAAAAAATGGATTTAGGCAGCTTCTAAGCCATTGGTGGGGTAAAAGTTCAGCTAACATGATTACTGGTTGTATAGGGTTTAGTGGGACAAATGAGGGTAAATTATTGTTTAATTGACGATAAAAAAAAGCAATTGGGTAAAAGACTTATGCAATATATACACGGGTAAAAATTAATTGTGTTCGGATAGTTCTGGTCGCTGGGATTCACTGGACAGGTACATTGGTTCGAACACTGCTCTCCTTTTTCAGATAAATTGGATAACATTTTAAAATTGTGATTTTCCCTTTTAACGGATCCCTTATTGAATTTATGGACAGCTGGCAAGTTTTCATTTGGTTCTATTTAAATGACATCATCGGAGGTCATCGGGCCCCATCTGACACGTGTCCACTAGGGCGGGAGTGACCTATAGTCCATACTGTCACCCTTTGCTAGTGTGGACACTTTGTTGATTAATAGTTTCGGGAAGAAACTAGGGTGGTTTCTATGAGAGGTAACTCCCCATGATCTTGGCGATATTACAAAATCATTTGCGTGGATTTTTCACTCAAAACTTACGAAGTTTCCTCAGCAGCATTGGGTACAACTCTTCATTAGGGAAAAATAATCTTGGCGCTCTTTTACAACGTGCTATTATTGTGGGTGATTGATCTTTCAAATAGCTTGATGCTTCACTTTATCTTGCTGACACTTTTCAAGTGTGCTATCATACTTAATTGTTGATCTATTTTAAGATCAATGGTGTTCCACTACTTTTCTTTAGCCCTCGGATCCTATCTTGTGGTCCCATGCTTTATCCTTTGTTTCGATATAAGTGCTAAACTCTTGTTTAGTTTTTTGGATTTAGATCCTCATGTGCTAAAGTTTAAACCTTCAACATTTCGTCATTTTGGAAGGATGAAAACTCTGCAAAATATTAGTACTAACAGATACAAGCCTCATGCTTTACCCAAGGGAAATTGATGGGGTTCTCATGATTATATATGGGAGTTCAAATTTAAATCTCAAAAAAACTACGTTGAACCGGTTTCATAATTTAGTATTAGTTTGTACTTCTTCTGGGTATTTCCTAAACATCGATGGTTATCTGCTTGAATGTAGTTTGTCTATGAGTGTTGGGATGATGAAAACCCAGGGGACAACCGCTCACCAAGAGATTAAGGGAAAAAAAAACCTAGTGCCACATCACACCAACATAGAGCATGAGAAATCTGATCAAGTTGCAGTCAACTTTAAAGAATGTGTGCCTCAGGAAATCCATCTAAAGATTGCTGGGATGGAGAGATATTTGTGGGAAGAGATTGACTTTTCTCTTTTTTTCAATGAAACGAAAAACCCTGGCAGATTGGATCCAGGATCCAGGCTCCATGAGAGCTCATGTGGCACTTTATGATAGATAGGTAAGAAACTATTGGGTTTTCAAGGGGTTGTTGGTTCAAGTCTTGATAGAAATGGAAGATAAATCCAAGGGAGAGGTTGAACCTGTCAAATTATCATGAGAGCATTATGAGGATGCTCGACCGATGCATCATATTATAGACTTAATTGCTGGTATGTTGAGCATGCTAATTTGTTATCTTTAATTAAAATCTGCAATAATACTTGAAATAAAATAACAATCATACACATAAGAAATCACATTCGACACATGAATTTACCCTGGGGAAACCCTCTATGACTTGAGGGAGAAAATCCCAACAAAACATTCCTTAGTATATTAATAGATAGCAGAGAATTTCTTTTACATAAAGCACCCACTGTGCAATTACAGAGAAATAGAAAGATAAAGAAGAGACTCAGAATAATATCCTGCACAAAGAAGGAGTGCATTTACTTCAAGAGAGAAGACAATTCACTTCACATTGGATTCATCAATCATGTATAACATATTTATATATTCTTCTCATGCATCGAATTCTATTTTTATCTTTTGAATTCAAGATGAACTCGCCCTCCATCTGGATGCATCAAACTTGCATGAATAAGTGTGCCCCACTTCTCATGCAATGCATTAACTCATTGAATTGACTCTTAGGATGAACTCACCCCTTAACTGAAATATTTTCCACTTAGTTAGGTGGCTAACTTAAGTGTCGCCATGAAAGTGTCGTCTTTTAGTTTAACATAAGTGTCATCTTTTAGTTTAACATAAGTGTTTTCATGCAATAACACTTAGTTAACTATATCTTCTTTGTTATCACTTAGTTAACTCTCTTAACTGATTCTTTATTGTTAACATCACTATAGTGATCAATTTGAGTTCTCCTTTGATTTATTGAAGTATTCACTGAAGTTTAACAATTCAGATTTCTCTCTTAATTGATTCTTTATGCGCAATTCGAATTATCTCATATCTTATCGCATCTTATATTTATCTCTTGTCTTATCTATATGGTCCATATGTGACATCTTCATTATCATATCAAATATAATAAGGATATCTTCCCAATGATGTGATCATATTGTTCTACTGTCGTTCCAAATGGTTATATGTTATTTAGTAATTCACTCTAGAGGTGGCCAATCTCTAGAGGAGACTTAATAGCTCGACCATGGTTAGTAGTACATCACATACCATAGATGATTTGACATGAAAATCATCACCTCAACACATGATGCACCACCTCAACACATGAGAATCTGTCTTGACACACAAGACCTTATCCTTGACTAGAAAGACTATACAACATCATCACTTTGACATACAAAGCACTTGCCTAAACACATGAAGTTGTTCCATTCTTGAGTCCAACTCAAGATTCTTCTTCAAGTTTCCTGAGTCCAACTCATGCTCGTATAACAGAACAAAATTTGAACCCAAAATCTGATGAATTCCGATGAAATTGACCGAGTCGTCGTATTTCACCTTTAAAATTATGAATTTTGCTTAATTTTTTTTAAATTTTTATCAACTGTTGTCGAATATATGACGCTCGTCAGTTATCTGACGACACTCGTCGGATATACGATGTATATATTATAATGGTAACTATGATAATATCATTGGATCTTTGACAACCTTTTAATTTTAGAAACTATAAATTTTGTAAACATTCTGACATGTTGGCTATACAAGCGACGATTTGCGGAAATTATATTCTTCGCACGAACTATTTTACGTACAAAAAATACACAATTGTTTCAATTGTTACTTTGATTAAAAATAGTGAAGTGTGGAGCTTGATTTTTTAAGATCGATAATCTTTAGTCAAGCTCTTTATGAGAAAATGTCACATAACAATATTCATAATCCAGACGAACATAATCGACCATTGCTTTCTAAATTGTGGGATGGACTGAAAAGAAAGGGTGATGGAAAATTTTATTGTCCATGTAGCCAATAAAGAAGCTTTAAATGGAGAATAATAAAGATCACAACATCCAGAAGACATTGTGGGGAACGTGGACACGCTAAGGGGGGACATGAATATCATCCATTGGTAGGTTTTGCATTATATATGTCTTTATATTGATCATTTTTGTAAATGTATGTATCATTTTAATATTTAGTATATTAAATAATATCTATTGATGGTTTCGTGTAATTATAAAGGAAATACCTCCTATGACATATCGCCCGGAGGATGTGCTTTCAGAACAAGTACTGGAGGAACACAGAGCTATGAATAATGGAGAAAACGTTAATGATCATATTGAAGAAGATGATCATACTGATAACATAGTTGAAGATGATGGTACAAATACATTGATCCATGATACATTTAATGTTAGAATGGATGGTCATGATCATGATCATGAAAATTATGACTTTGATGATGTTCATGATTTACCTCTTCTTGAGAAGGCATACAAACCCCTTTATGAGGGCTCCAACACAAATCTTCTCTCTGCTATATTGTTGATAATGAACTTGAAGGTTATAAATAATCTTTAAAAAACATCAGTGACATGGATGTTAAGGTATGTAATATATTCCATCACATATATATGATCGCGCTAAAGGTTATCATTGTTCGTCTAATAATTTTATTGTTAGTTCATAAGTAAAATTAATATAGATGAAATGTGTTTCATTAATATTATTTATATATTATATTAACTAGTTTTTTATTTTATTTTGTTGTAGCTTGATAGCTGAATTTGTGTTACCACCATCAAATATTTTACCTCGCACATATAGAGATTTATCTATCATCATGAAAGAAATTGGAATGCAGTATGAAGCAATTGATGCATGCCACGATAACTATGTTATATATTATAATCAGCATGAATTTGAAACAGAATGTCTGGAATGTCATATCAGTAGATACCGAATAGATCAAGTAACAAAAAAGGTGCCTCACAAGGTTCTTCGTTATATTCTCATTATTCCACGTTTTCAACGACTGTTCAAGTGCAAAAACATAGCGCAATTTATGGATTACCATGCATGTAACAGAAGTCAAGATGACATCATTCGAATGCCTGCAGATGGTTCTGCATTTAGATATATGGAGGAAAAATGGCCTCACTTTAAAGAAGAACCTCGTAATATTAAGATTTATTTGGAAGCATATGGTGTCAATCCATTTGCATAGATGAGATCCATTTACTCGATGTGGCTTATTTTTGTTATCAACAATAACATTCCTCCATTGTTGTCAATAAAGAGGGAGCACATAATGTTGGCAATGATTATTGCAGGTATGTGTCTACAACATTTTTTTTAATGTAGTGGCATCTCATTTGTCGTATTTTGTTGCATAATGTCATATATATATTTTTTATTTTTCTCTTTTGTATGGTCTATATATCTAAAAGGTTGTAATAATTATATATTTTATATGTTCAAATCAATCAAGTAAGTACTAAGTTAAAGATATGAATGTATATATCGAACCTCTTATTGACGAGCTACTAAAGTTATGGAATGGAATCACTATGTATGATGTATCTAGACCAATACGACAAAGGAAATTTCAATTCCATGCAATGCTTGTATGGACAATGCATGATGCCCTAGGATTAACCCATTTTTGCAGTTTGTAATGATAAGTTCCACTTTAATTGCATTTATTTTTATGAACTAGTTAATATATTATGTACGCATGTTTTTTTAAATAATCCATTCATTTTATATATAATTATAATTGACATAGTTAATCCATCTCTTTATGTAGGTATTCAAACAAAGGAAAAATTTGCATGTCCATTTTTTGGTCCTAAGATCAAATATCGTCGTTCAAAAATATTAGGAAAGGAGGTGTTTGATGAGTATAGGCACTTCCGCTCTAAGAATCATAGGTGTCGAACTACCGAAAAAACATATATTCAATGGGAAGAAAGAGACTTCATTAAAACCACAGAGAATGACACCTCACCTATGTAAGTTGCAATATAATAGAAATCATCAAGGTAAGTACAGATCAAATTGTCTATCTATCATCGTATATGAAATGTTATGATTTTTTTTATTGTGTGTTGTTTATTGTAATTGACATTGATTTCTGTAATTTCTTTATAAACTATGATTCATGATGGTCTTCGTGATCTTGAAGGAATTAATGGGCTTCCACGAGGAATGGAAAGTTATCCTAAACAATTCAGTAGGTTTCCCTTATATGAGCACCTACAAATTGCTCATCTATTTGATACAATGCATATCAGAAAGAATGTGACTGAAACATTATAGCGAATATTGGATGGAAGGAGTGACAAAGAAAAAATTGTCAAAATTTGCACTGGCATTCAAGAAGCCAAGCCTGCAATGAAAGATGTCATTCAATTACATAGCAACAGAGACCAAATTAATATAAACTCACTTCCATGGTTGTTAACGGAGCAGCAAAGTAATGTTGTAAAAGAAGTCATGCGAAAAATTAAATTTACCACTGGATTTTGTTCAAACATGAAGAATATCATAACAAAGAAGGTGATTTTGCGGGGGAGAAAATGCATGATTGGCATATCTTCATGAAGGTAATTATTATGGTATGCATATAATTGCTATATTTTTTTATTCTAGTGTATATTGTTGGTATGTTTTGTCTACTTTTTGTGAAAAAAATGAAACGATTTGTATATTGTTACAGTATGTTCTATCTCTCTCTCTCTTGGACAACTTCGACAACAATGTCAAACAAGTTATATATAATATTGGTAAATACATGAGGTAAGTAGCAATTTTTTGCATGTGCTTAGTGTTTGTTTAATTCATTGTAGAACTTATATTTGACATTTGTGCACTAATTGTTATGTAATATAATGTTTTTTTTGTTAAATATTGTGATTGGTTTGCATCACTTGTAGATGGTTGTCATATAAATAAATCCATAAAGAATATATAAAGTATTGGCGGAGATAAATTCCTCATCTCATGTGTGAAATGTAGAAGCATGTACCTTCAAAAAATTTCAATGCACAAGAACACTACCTCATACACCAAGTTGAGGAGATTGAATTGTGTGGACCTGTACAATCAAGGTCCATGTGGATGGTTGAGAGGCACTTGAAATTTTTGAAGGGTTTGGTTAGACAAGGAACACGTCTTGAGGGTTCTATGGTGGAGGGATGTATGGTATACCAAAAAATGATGTATATTAGTTAATATATTACTAAATTAGCGTCAAAGCTCAATTTAGTTCACATTTGTGATCCAGACTCCAATAACAATTTCAAAGGGGATTACCTGAAGGGGAAAGGTAAATAAAGGAAGGTGAAAGGTAATTATTATCTATTGGAGATTAATTAATATAGTACATTTGACTATTGATTTTTATGTATATATCATACTTATTCTATTTTTAATATTCAATATGCATCAATCAAAAGTGTATATTGTGTTAAGTGAATATACATTTGTACTGAATTTTAATTTTATTTTCATCAATCAGTTGGTCGAGAGTGGGATGCACTTCATTTATACATCGCAAACAATCTTGATTGGATGAAGGTATGGATTGAACGATGTGAACAATCTGGTCATGGAATATCATGGGAAGGTGTGTATTCGTTATTTAAAGAATCTCATCGCAATGGAGATACCAATCATACACAAAGGGAAATCAATTTACCATATGGTTTAAAAGATAAGTAGGAAAGCATATTAATCAACCATACTATTTATTTATTTTGCAAATATATTGATGTACATGATTTTTTTCCCCGCGGCACAAAAACATGTACCATATCATCAATTCATGATGTAATATTTATGTGTATGGCTTGTCGTAGGTAAAACACCATAAGGCTATGTGGTGCAATGGTTGTAAATTTCGCATCAAAGAGTTGGATGAAACGAAGAAAACATTAGATTGTGGGATATCTGCAGTCTTTGAGGTGACCAATGTTTCCTCTAGAAGTGACAAACATCCAGAACTCTTAGAAAATCAATAGTATGAGTATTTGGAAGATATTGTTCAGTGTGACTTTAAATCCTTCAAAGTAGTTATGTTCATTGTCAAATGGTACAGGTTACGATTGAATCAACGTGATCTCGATAAAACTATTATTGATCATGATAATGGATTTACCATGGTTAATACAAGGTTGTTTGATCCAGGAACAAGCCCTATGTTCTTCCAAGCCAATGTGAACAGGTATTTTACTCTACGTTTCCACATAGACGGGGTTGGTCATTTGTTGTGAGACACGATACAAGGGGAATGACGATAAAGTATAACGTAGAGGAAGGTAACGAAGAGGGTCTTGACGAAGAAGACAATGTTGAAGATGATCAACATGAGTTAGATTATCATGTTCCAGAGGAAGATGCCAACGAATTAGTTGAATCGGATGATGTAGCAGACAACGTCCATGAAGATGATATCGACGATGACATGATGATTGTAATTGACATCGATGACGATGATGATATGGCCAATCCTTACAATGTTGAATCTGGGTCGGATGATACAGATGATGACTTGGATGAAGAAGATGACGAAGTCCATTGAAGTGTATGAGGTATTCCTTAATATATCTACTCTATATATTTTGATTTAATATTGCAATAGAATTATTGAATTTTATTGGTACGTATAAATTAATTGTTTCTTAGTGTTTTTTCCATTTTCTTGTATGTTGGAATATGTTATAATTAGAGACATTGCTTCTTAAGTATGACAAAAAACATAAGAAATTATTTTTTTGTACATAGATTTTGTTGGGTTATGGGGGATTGAGAGTGACGTGAGGGGGAGGGGGGGGTCAGATGAGCTTCCACCTTCACGTGGTTGGCCCTGTTTAGTAGAAAATATTAAATTATTCTTGAAACAAAGAGAATCTCAGTAAGTCAATGCACAATTATCATGTTAACCCAAATGGCGTGCTTGATCATGTACTACACGGCCAACGTTGAAATTTTTTCAATTTGTGCTTGCATGGACTGGAATTTGGCATGGTTAGAATAGATGCATGCATTGATGGTGTGGGCGTATTTACAAACTCAAACATGACTGACACAAACAATTCGAAAATCAAAAACCATGCCTATAGATTAATTAATGTACTACACGGGGTCAACGTTGAAATGTTTTCAATTTGTGCTTGCATGGGATGCAATTTGGCATGGTTAGACTAGACGAATGCATTCACAGTGTGGGAGGGTTTCCAAACTCAAACATTACTGACACAAACAATTCAAAAATCAAAAACCATACCTATATATTAATTAATGTGCTACACGGGGCCAACGTTGAAATTTTTTCAATTTGTGCTTTTATGGACTAAAATTTGGCATGGTTAGATTAGACGCATGCATTGACGATGTGGGAGGGTTTCTAGACTCAAACATGATTGAAACAAACAATTTGACAATAAAAAACCATACCTATAAATCAATTAATGTGCTACATGGGGCCAATGTTGAATTTTTTTAAATTTGTGTTTGTATGGACTAAAATTTGGCATGGTTAGACTAGACGCATGCATTGACGGTGTGGGAGGGTTTCCAGACTCAAACATTACTCACAACATGAAATATGGAAACAACATGAGGACAGAGGAAGAGGGAAACAACATGAGGACCAAAATTTGGGTTCCAACAAAAATATTTACAAGCTATTGATTGAATTTTCTCAAGTTTGTATATTTGGGACCATGGACCTTATTTGAAAATTCAAGTATCACATTTAAAATCTAGTCATTTGTTTAATAGTGACAATATTAAGCATTTTTCTCATTCAAACATTGATTAAGTATAAGATATCCTGAAAAGCATGAAATCTAATTAAATCCGTTGTCATGGGAATCAAGAAATCATGATTTTAATTAAAAATTCCTCGATGTCACATAATTGTAATACTTGTATGTGTGGCTTATTCCCACCGTAGTGGAAGGAAGTTTTAAATGTTATTGGTGGGATTAATTCATCAAATTATAATTTGATAACATTTGAATTGGACTACTCCAATCATAGAATTTCCCATCACATCTATTTTCATATGTAGGTATCTTTGCATTGCACTAGTATATTCAAAAATGTGGTAAATGGAAAGGATTAAACTTGTGTTATGCCCATGTTATGTTGAAGTTCCCTAGGATTTGTTGAGATAGTTCCTTATTCCATAATGTTTAAATAATTTGATGGCCATTCCTTTAAACCCCATGGTATTATTCCATCTTTCCTAGTCAATATTGGGGCAAGATCCATGTCCATTGAGGTTAAAGTCATTGATTCAATATTATTGACATTAAATTCATTGTATCCATTAAATCCATAGTGCACCCCATCTAGATCTTGTTGACATGAAATTGGATTCATTTTGACCTCGTTTGACTTGTTTCAATCACCTAATATTGTGTCCTTTGGGGAGGCCATGCTAGTATTATTTTCAAGTTATAAAACTATCCCATATTAGGAAAGTATATGTTAAATCTAATTGGGTCAAATTTCATAAGATGCAAGGACAATTTCCAAAAAAATTAAGGATGGACCCTTTCACTAGTCATTTGTAGGGTTCCATGTAAGTCGTGTCATGTAGTATATATTATGGAAGAAATTTTGCTCTATTTTAACAAGATTTAATGATTGAAACCTATAGTTATATGTATAATATTTCCAACAAGCTATCATTTTGCCAATTTTGGTTCTTTATGCTTAGTCTATGAAGGGAACAAGTTTCAACATATAGTCTTGGCCTAGAGGGGTGAAAATTTTCATAGTTGTGACTTCACTATCTATCCTATTGATGTCTCATTATAGTTAATTAAGCCCTATAATACAATGTGTTTTTTACAATAAATATCCATGGTATTCCTCACTTGCTTATAATATACAAGGTCGTAAATCCTCATTCCATATTTTCTAAGCGTACTACTCACCATTGAAAGAATTGATAACATAAATTAAACATCCCCTAATCTATTTAAGTCAATGCAACCCTCCTCACAAAAGGTCTCTAATTCCATTTGACCATATAACGAAACTTTTCTTATAAATTGATAGCTTACTTATGATTTATCTTTTATCTAGGGAATTATTTAAAACCCATCCCATTTCTTTCTTTACATCTACATCCCAATTTTCTTCCTCTTTGTAACATTTTATATTATAGTTAGATTGTGCTACACCTAGTTAATGGCATTTTCACACTTGAGAAAGTGATAAACCCTAGGTCCCCTTTCATACATTTCTTCATTACGATATTGAAAGGGGATAATATAATTAATGTATTTTTTTCATTGTATTCAGTAGGTAGAAAAGATAGATTATATAGTTATTTCCTTTTTATTCCTGCACCTCTTCATTTCATGCAAGTTACATTATATTACCTAGTTGTAGACATCTCAACTATATTACAATGCAAAATATGTAACATATGCCTAGTCTGAACACCCAAAAATTGTTCCATCACTATGCGAAAACTTTGTGCCTCCCCGGCATATTTCTTCACCCCTCAAGAAAATATCACCTGCTGAGTTATCATTATATGGAAAATGTATTGAAGAAGGGTCATTCATGGATTACTGCACAATTCAATGCCATCCATGCCTTAGATAATGCTTCCAAAGGAGTTTATATTGACATGTAGTTGGTTTGTAACAAACAAAAACAAATCTACAAATTTCCCCATAGACTGCCACTCCCATGTGGAGAGCATGATCATATAATTCTATTGATTCTATAGGAATATAACCACCCAATGTGCACCAATATCAACATCCTATTACACACAAAAATGAGATACACTAGTTCATCTATGAATTGTTGGAAACATGTGTGGTCCATCCTAGTACCAACCCCTACTCTCTACTCATCATGGTTATAGAAGTAGAAGGTGATTCACCCCTATGTCCTAACTTTTACTAACGATGACGACGATGATGCTTATGGTGATGATGATTTTGTTGTTGTTTCTGATGAAAACCATGATGATGATAATGATTATAATCCATATGAATACAATGATGTCCATGGTGACGACGAGGATGATGGTCATGATGACTACAAAGATGACAATGATTTTGTTATCAACATCATCATCATAATCATGATGATGATGATGATGATTGACGACGACGATGATGATGAAAATTATGATGACAATGATGTTCCTGATGATGAGGATGTTGATGACAATGATGATGTTGTTGTTGATGATGATGTTTTTGTTTATAATGATGACGATGATGATGATAATGATAATCATATCTACGACAATAATGATGGTGACGATGACAACGATGATGATGGTTGTGATGACTATGATGACAATGATGCTTATGATGACAATGATGTTCTTGATGTTGATTTGATGTTGATTAAAATGATTATCATGGTGACGATGACGATGTTGTTGTTTATGATGATTGTAATGTTTAATAATGATGACATTGGCGATGATGACGACGACGACGATGATGATAATGGTGATTTTTATGGTGATGATGATGATGATTAATGACAACGACGACGTTAATGATGATGCTTATGATGATTATTAATGGCGACGGACACGTTAATCATGATGCTTATGATGATGATGATGATGAAAATAACGATGATGATGATGCCAATGATGATGTTGTTGTTTATGACGATTGTGATGATGAATAGTGATGAGGACAATTAAGATGGGGATGGTGATGATGATGATGATGATGATGATGATGATGATGATGATAATGATGATGGAGATGAAGATGATGATGATGATGATGATGATGGTGATGATGATGGTGATGATGATAATGGTGGTGATGATGATGATGATGATGATGACGATGATGGTGATGATGATAATGATGGTGATGATGATGATAATGAAGATGATGATGATAATGATGATGATGTTGTTTTTCTTATGATGATTGTGTTGATGAATAGTGATGACATTGGCGTTGATGACGATGACGATGACGATGGTGTTGTTTATGATGATGATGATGATGATAATTGATGACGACGATGACATTAATGATGGTGCTTATGATGACAATGATATTCTTGATGATGATGATGTTGTTGATGATGATGGCAATGATTATCATGATGATGACGATGATCAGGATGGTGGTAATGGCAATGATCTCTCTCTCTCTCTCTCTCTCTCTCTCTCTCTCTCTCCATACAAAAATAAAACAAAAAAAATAACAAACAACAAAGGCTCACCTTTCTACCTCCCATGCCAAACATGTTTCATTGTCATATTTAGCCTCTCGTGTGTGCACTCATTAAGTTCAGTGAGCTGTGAGCAGTGGATTCCAGCTAGGGATTAGGTGCAACCATTGAGTTCGATGAGTTGTGAGCTATGAGAAAAGTTGGATTGTGTCCATGCATCTTTATCCTCTTACGTGTGCACCCATTAAGTTCGGTGAGCTGTGAGCAGAAGATTCTAGCCAGGGATTCTCTGCACCCATTGAGTTCGATGAGGTGTGAGATGTGAGAAAAGTTGTATTGTGGTCGTGTAGGGGAGATGGAATCCAAGCATAACAAATTTGATAGGAGGCAATGCCTCCCAAATCTATGAGTACCAAGCCTTAAATTTTATGGGGTCAAATTCATAGTTTGAAGGGTTGATTTCATTGTTGTATATGTTCGTTTTCCCTTAGAAATCACTATAAATGCCAAATTGATTCATATTTGAACCCCATATCTCTCCTTTGGCCATGAATTCTTTGGGAGGATTTCTGATTTTAGAAGTGTTGAATATTTATCAAACATAAACGCAAACATAAAATGTGGAAAATTTGGGGAATGGAGATAATTTTCAAATTACCCCCCTACTAGGATATTTCTGCCATGTTCCTTCACCATGACCGCTATGCCAGGTTTACCAGTCCGATGGGATTTTTCCACTTCCTCCATTCCTTTCATATAACGTCTAAACTGCTTGAGTTCATAGTCGACACATTTCTCGTTCCTCAGAGTCTTTCTTTCATTCATTCTCCTTATGTAAGTTCCTTTACAATCCAGTGAAATAGATAGCAGACTCAAGAATTAATTAATTCTCCATTATAAGATTCTATAAATATGGCCAATAGTCTCTTGAAATCAAATCACAGAGAATATGGAAAAGAGAATTAAATTAAACAGGATTTTTTAGAGATCACTGTGAAAATTCCAGAAAACATGAAAAAAAGGAGGATGACTGGTGTATTTTAAGAGACTCAAAATAGGTGAATATGTGATAATTTTCTTGTGATTACGTAGTTGCATACCTTAATTAGAATGCATGACAACCTAGATTGAAAATTTATTCTAATATAGAGGCATAATTGAAAAAAGAAACCATTGAAATAGTCCAAAATATATGTGACAATTTTCTTTTGATTTCGTAGCAAAATGCTTGAAGGCCTGGGTTGGAAATTTGCTTCATAGTTATATACTATAAATTTATTCGAATTTACATAGAGAATTCAAGAAAACATGAAAAGTATGAATAGAGATGAATGTGTTGAATGTGGAAACAACTTCCTAATCTTCACGTATGTAGAGTTGAATGTGGATTGAGGGGTGACATTGTGTCAAACGGGGTTGGCAAGGTTTTAATAGTTTGGAAGGTCAAATAAGAGGTAGTTACAAGGAGCTATTGCCTTGCTAAGAGGTAGTTACAAGGAGCATGGATGCCTTGCTAAGCTTGTTGATTCCATTAGAATTCAACAAGTCTTCAATAAGCATAGCTAGTTCTCATGGTTATATATATCTTAGTATTTCACAAATTGAATACTTCACAAGCAAGCCCATTTTTTCATACTACTATCCCATTTATTCATACTATCATGAGGGTACATCCTAAAATATTTATCTCTTATGAGAATAAACTATAGGGATTGATCTCCTTATCTTCAATTATCATCCATTTCATTTCACTAGTAAGAAAGAGCTTATATCAACTCCCTCAAAGTAGAGAATGTATGTTATATTGCTCATAATCTAGATATCGGGTGAGCTTGACAAACTCAAACCTTAATTCTTTTCCAAATTGTGTGCCAACAATTATAGGAATTCCTTTACCAAATTGTCTAAATTATTTTCCATTTTTGTGAATTTACTATCAAATGGGATTAAATGTCTATTATATAAATTAATGTATGAGATTTCTTTGTTTGGCGTCAAACTCATTCCCATGACTGATATATAGTGCACGGAAAGTGGGTTAGGTGGCTTATGCACTAGAAATTTCCAACCAGGGAAGACTCCATGATGTCTTCCATATCTCCCTATTTAAAAATAAGTTAGGTAATGAAGTGGTTACTTGAGGATAGATTATTCTCACAAACGAAGAGGGTGAGATAATAGTATAATGTGAGGGCATCCATGGGGTGAATGTAAACAATTCTCATGGGAGATAGATTAAAAGTACAAGATGAAATGGAAGGATCTACCATAGGAGGAAATGACTTGGTATTTTGGAACATATATGTTGGATCACCAAATTTGTAGACGTTGTAGGGAACCTCCCACCTCCTTTGTAGCCATTAAGTAAAACAAAAGGTTGGCTTTCTCCTTTATTGATTATATAATAATGTCTCTAGTACAACTAGTTGACATAGTGTTTTTGGTCATAAATTGGTTTGAGGTTCAAAACTCTCTCTATTCTCCCAAAAAATCTCTCTCTATTATTCATATGACTTAATCATAAAGTGCATCCATCTCTTCTTTGCATATCCTCCATGAAAATCAATGATGAGGCCAAAAGGTGGGTACCATTACCAAATTTGTGCAATCTAATGCTTCCTCTAAATAAAGGGGAATGTTTTGCATCTTTCAAGTTATGTATATTCACATACTTCAAACTTGAGCGAAAAAGCGTCTTTTCAATTATTCCAATGTTTATTTATAAAATTGACCTTTATTTTTCTAGTTTTCAACTCCAGGGGGAATATTTTTTAAGGGGGCATGTTGTGTACTTAACCATGAAATCTTTATTGGATATTATACTCTATGCATTGTTATTTTTGTATGTTTTCTCATATTGTATCATTTCTAAACATTTGTAAAAGGCCACTAGTATGTTATAGGGGACTTATCACTTTTATTAGTAACTCAAGATTTTAAGTAAAAGTTTTTTTAGGAGCCCCTTGTGGGCTCCCTATAATAACACATAAATATATATACCTTTTAACAATAAGCAATAACCTCTCTTTTGATGGAATGGAATAGGTAGTTTAATGTTGAACAAATCCTACAAAACCCAATCTACCTAGAACCATTACTATGGTAGGCCATGCACTAAAATAAACAAAGTTTCAAGGTTTTTTTCTACACATGCTTAAGCTCAGAGACAAATCAAGTGCAATAAATGTACCTAAGATATTGTAACACTTCCTTATGCACAATTTCTCCATTTTTTTGACATTATGTGTTGATGTATATGTAACTTCGGAATGTATTTCATCTATGTATTTCATATATATTTATTGTACCCTTATTAGAGATGTGTTATTCCTCTATAATGAAGTGTCATCACGTGGATTGACGAGTGTCGCAAGTGTGTGTACTTGCTGATGGGTTATAAGACCACCATGTGTGGGGTCGGCCCTGAAATATATATTATATTGTGGATGTATCTAGATAGACAAGTCAGCCCCATAGTGTAACTGGGAAAACAGGTTAAGTATAAATAGAGATTGGGATATCTCTATTTGGATCATTCGGAAAGTCACACTTCTCTCACTCAGAAAGTGGCACATTAGTGAGGAGGAGGATCATCTGCTCTAGGAGACTATATCAAGTGTATTTTGGTTGTACTTTGGTTGAGCCATTGCTCTCTCTATCTCTGAGGAAGTTGTGGGGTTTTTCACCTTAGGGTTTTCCCCACGGAAACTCTGTGTATCTTGTCTCTTATGCTTTTGATTCTTGTGATGCTTGTGATGCTTATTGTGATTGTTATACATTGATATACTGTATATGTTATTCTCTCAGTAAAGATCCAAGAGTATTGTAAATTAATGCTCAAAATTTAACATTATGATGTAGTTGATGATGAAATCATTGATTTCCTTTCTCTTTGGAAATTTCTTATCATCATGATATGTGGGATGCCATCATTAGTCCATGTTCACACATATACCTCCAAACAATCCAATAGATTAACCTCTTCGTGGCTTAAACCTAAGAAATTCCCACTATAGCTACTACAATCGTAGGATATATTATTTAGCTTCATTCCATGTGAAATAGCGAGGATGGACTTCAATATTGACAATTGTCATGATCCATGCTTACGATGGTATCATGTTATGTGCTTGGTATATAATTAATTAAATACCAAGTACAAACTCAAGACCCATGAGGAAGTCTCATGCCAGTCAAATTAGTATACTTATGTATATCATTAAAATATTGAAACTCTAGTGCATATAGAAATATAATGGAGTGAAACCATACCATAAGAATATTTTATGGTTCATATCTTATTAAACTGTAAATACATATTAATTCAACTAATGTTTAAGAACTTTTAACCCCCTCTATTTATACACTTTGAACCATTTGAAATTCCATCTCATAATTTCGAGAGCCATTCCTTGAGAATGGAGGTTCTTGGTCAGTTACCAAGATAATGATGTGTGATGTCCTCTTCTCCTAGGTATTCAAGATGGATGAGCTAGGTGGTCTTATCAAGGGACTGGACACCCCTTGATGGAGTCACTATCACTTGATCTAAGGATCAGTCTGTTAAATTTTGACAATTAATTCACAATACTCTAGGATCTTTACTGAGAGAATAACATATATAGTATATCAATGCATGACAACCACAATAAGTATGACAAGCATCACAAGAATCAAAATCATAAGAGAGAAGGGACACAGAGTTTCCGTGGGGAAAACCCTAAGGTGAAAAACCCCACAACTTCCTCAGAGATAGAGAGAGCAATGGCTCAACCAAAGTACAACCAAATACACTGAGATAGTCTCCTAGTAGCAGATGATCCTCCTCCTCACTAGTGCGCCACTTTCTGAGTGAGAGTGAGATACTTTTCTGAGTGATCTAAATAGAGATCACATGATCTCTATTTATACTAATCTGTTTTCCTAGTGACCTTATGGGGCCGAATTGTCTAGTTAGGTACATCCACATTATATTATATATTTCAGGGTCGACCCCACACATGGTGGTCTAATAACCCATCGACAAGTACACACACTTGCGACACTTGTCAATCCACATGACGACACTTCCTTATAGAGGAATGACACATCTCTTATAAGGGTACAATAAATATATATAAAATACACAGATGAAATACATTCCAAAGTTACATATACATCAACACTCCCTCTTAACTAGGAAGGTATTTCTCGAAACAGATATGCTAGAAAAGTCTTCTTCTCGGGATCATCATCATCGATGCATCCTCATCGTCATCGTCACTACTGCTGCTATCTCAACCAATCTCTGACTCTACTCATCATAGGAAGTTCTACAGATCCATTCCTTTTTCATACTGGATGTAGGCCCACTACCTGCAGGTCTTCGTCATCACTGGCCATATTGTGGAATCCTCAGGACTTATTACGTGCATCACAAAACCTCGAAAGAGCATCCCAGGATGTTACGAGCACACGACTCTACCTATAGGATCTCCCAGAGCCATATTATATGTGACCTCACCATAAAACCTTGCAAGAGCATCCCAAGTTGTTATGAGCACGCAGCTCTACCTATAGGATCTCCCAGGGATAGATTATATGTGGTCACCACAAAACCTCGAAAGAGCATCTTCCAGTATCTCAGGGCACAAATTACATGCCATAGGCAAAACCTCGAAAGACTATCTGCAGACCTCCCAGGGCCAGATTATATGTGGTCATGGAAAAACCTCGCAAGAGCATCCCAGGACTTATTACGGGCACACAGCCCAACCTATCGGATCTCTCAGGGATAGATTATATGCCATAGGACAAAACCTCGAAAGAGCATCTGCCAGATATCCTAGGGCAACAAATTACATGCCACAGGAACAACCTCGAAAGACTATCTGCAAATCTCCCAGGGCCAAATTATATGTCCTCCCAGAGCAAAACCTCGAAAGAGCATTTTCCAGATATCCCAGGGCACGAATTACATGCCATAGGCAAAACCTTGAAAGACTATCTACAAATCTCCCAGGGCCAAATTATATGCTCATCTGCACAACCTGATCCACGACCATAGAGTATCAACCTGATACTCACCATACATCATCCCGATGTACACATGATCATCCTGATCATCATCACTGCAACATCCTGCTGCATTTCATCTGGAGAAACATCCTAAAGCTCGTCATCCACGATCATCCTGATCATATAATGCATCTACCTGATGCATACCAAGTATCTACCTGATACATATCATCATACATGATCCACCTGATCATACAATGTATCCTCCTGATACAAATACAAATACATGATACATATCACCATACATGATCCACCTAATCATACAATGTATCCACCTGATACATATACAGATACATGGTCCAAGCATCCAACATGATGCATATACAAAAATACATACACATAATCCAACCGACCATATCCAGCATCCAACATGATGCATACATACATATAAATGATCCAACTGATCATATCCAACATCCAACATGATGCATACATACATATAAAAATGATCCAACTGATCATATCCAAGCAGAAACCAGAACATCATCCTGATGCTCATCATCCAGCGCTTACATTCACAACCATGTGAAGGATCCTCCTTCCAACATGCTTGGAATGGCTTCAGCAAATGTGTCCATCACTTCTTCCTCGAAGTGTCCTCGATCTGAAGAATGCCAAGCCTCTCTCTGAAGTACTCGAACTTCACCCTGGCTAGCGGCTTCGTCAGCACATCTGCAATCTGCTCACCCATCGCAACATACAGGAGCTTCACAGCTCCTCTCTGCACCATATCCCTGATATAGTGATATTTGATCTCTATGTGTTTCGACCTATCATGAAACACTGGGTTCTCGGACAACTTCACACAACTCTGGTTATCACAAAAGATACCAGTAGCATCCAACGGGAGATCAAATAACTCAGATAGTAGCTTTCGTAGCCATACTTCCTTACAACTAGCTGAACAGGCTGCAACATACTCTGCCTCAGTTGTACTCAATGCTACGCAGGACTGCTTCCTGCTAAACCAAGAGATCACACCTGATCCCATACTGAAGCAGCATCCAGATGTGCTCTTCCTATCTGCAGCACTGCCAGCTTAATCTGAATCAACATAACCCTGCAGGTTAAACTTTTGATTCACTTCATACTTGAGCCCATAATCCACTGTAGCCTTCAGGTACCTCAGAACATGCTTTACAACAACCAGGTGAACACTTCTCGGATCTGTCAGGAATTGACTCAATGTGTTCACAGCAAAGAAAATGTTTGGTCTCGTGTTTGTTAGGTACATCAAGGACCCAATCATCTGACGATACATAGAGACATCAACCGGCTCAGATGAAGCATCACATAGAAGCTTCAGATTCGATGCCATAGGTGTGGCCATGGCCTTGCAATCCATCATCCCAAATCTCTTCAGGATATCTACTCTATACTTCCCTTGACCAAGGAAGATCCCACCTGCACTCTGCCACACCTCCATACCCAATAAACAGTGCATCATTCCCAAATCTTTCATATCGAATTCAGCAGCAAGCTTCCTCTTAGTATCTGCAATCAGTCTGTCATCTCCTGTTACAAATAAGTCATCCACATACAGGAGTAGAATCACAGGATTCCCTTCCTCAACCTTGTAGTAAAGGTTGGAATCCGCTTTACTCTTGGTAAAGCCCAAACTAGATAGGAAACTATCCATCCTACCATACCAAGTTCTGGGAGCTTGTTTCAAGCCATACAAGGCTTTCTTCCATCTGCATACATATGACTCTCTGTCATGTATTTCAAAACCGAATGGCTGCTCCACATATACTTCCTCTTCAACTACACCATTCAAGAAAGCAGTCTTGACATCCATCTGGTGTATTTTCCATTTCATTGCTGCAGCCAGGGCAAGTAATGTTCTGATGGAAGTATACTTGGCTACAGGTGCAAAAGTTTCTTCATAATCTATTCCTTCTTTCTGAGAGAAACCACGAGCTACGAATCTTGCCTTGTATTTCTCTACACTGCCATCTGCAGCATGCTTGATTTTGTAGATCCATTTGGAAGTCACAACATACTTCTCTTTAGGTCTTGGGACAACATCCCAAACATCATTCTTCATTATTGATTGGTATTCCTCAACCATGGCATCCTTCCATTCTTTCTTTTCCGTTGCTTCTTCATAACTGGAAGGTTCTTTGTTCATAATGTCACAGAGTAAAGCAACATAGCTGGTATGTGATCTGGTTCTCTTCTTTGCTCTGTGTTATTCTTCTGGAATGCCAAATCTTTCTGCATCTTGAATGAGCTCTCTAGCCCATGCAGGTTTCCTCTTGTGATATTTATCCTCACGGGGTGGATCTACAGGTTCTTGGGGATATTCAAACTCACGAACAACTTCTAGAACTACTTCAGTCATGGTAGTGTCTTGAAATCTAGTTTCCTTAGGTTCTTCATAAACTTCGATAGGTGCCTTCCTTGATTTGAAAAATCCTGAGTTTTCATCAAATGTTGCATCCCTGCTGACATCAATCTTCTTGAACCTTGGAAAGTATATTCTGTAAGCCTTCGAGCTTTCACTGTAACCCACAAAGATACCCTTCTTTCCTGAAGGATCTAATTTAGTCCTCTTTTCCTTTGGGACATGAGTGTATACTGGACAACCAAATATTCTGAGATGGTTGACTTCAGGTTTCTTACCAGAAAAGACCTCTTCTGGTGTCTTGTTGTCCAATATCTTGTGGGGTGTTCTGTTCTACACATATACAACTGTTCTAGCTGCTTCTGCCCATAGATGCATAGGTAGATCTTGGTCATGCAGCATTGTTCTTGCTGCTTCCATGATAGTTCTATTCTTCCTTTCTGCAACTCCATTCTATTGAGGATTATAAGGAGCAGTCAACTCCCTCTTAATCCCTGAATCATTGCAAAGATTCTTGAAGTCACCTGAGGTGAATTCTCCACCATTGTCGGATCTGAATGTTTTGATCTTCTTGTCAGTTTGATTCTCCATCAAGGTTTTGAATTCCTTGAACTTATCAAACACCTCATCTTTGTTCTTCAAGAAGTATACCCAAGTCTTCCTGGAGAAGTCATCAATACATGAGACACAGTAAACATACCCACTAAGAGAACTGGATGACATAGGACCACATACATCTGAGTGGATGATTTCCAAGATATCTTTTGCCTTGCTTTCACTGCTTGGGAAAGCGTTCTTAATGTTCTTACCTTTTGCACATCCTTTGAAAACACCTTCATGTTTGGTCTTGATTTCAGGAAGACCCTCTACAGCCTTGCTTGCAATTGGAAGTGCCCTATAGTGCATATGAGCAAGTCTTCTATGCCAAATTTCACTTGGCTCCATGGATTCATGCACCGTGGCATGTTCAGGTTGTCCCTTTAATTTATACAAACCTCCCTCTTGCTCTCCAATCACTACTACATCATCGATTGTTTTACCCTTTGGCCACATTAGGACTTGGCCATCCACAAATGCAACCCTCATACCTTTTGCATCCAATGCAAAGATGGAGAGTAAGTTCTTCTTGAGCCCAGGTACATAAAGGACTTCTTTCATCTTCAAAGATTTTCTAGAATCTAGGTTGTAGGAGGCTTCACCACTTCCTTTGATTGGGTATTGATAATCATCCCCAAGTTTCACCTTATGGGGTGATTCATGTTCAGATAGATTCACAAAATATTCCTTAAACCCAGTCATGTGTTTGGAAGCCCCACTGTCAATTAACCAATCATTACAACCATGGGAGATAGTACCTGTGAGAGCAGAAATTAGAAATTATTCTTCTTCACTTGATGAGTCATCATCACTATCACTTTCTTCCCTAGACTTCTTCTTTGGGGGTTCATCATCTTTGGCAGCATGAGCATGATATCTTCTTTTGTTACCCTTCTTCTTCTTGCTGAAGTTGTTGTTATTATCCCTTTTGTTCTTGGGACAATCTGAAGCAAAGTGACCGTTCTCATTGCATGTGAAGCATCTTAGATCCTTCTTATTCTTTTGAAAGGATCTCTTGTGGCGAGAGTGCTCCTTCTTGGGCTTGCTTCTTTTGGTGTGAGCTGCAAGAGCTTGATCTTCACCTCCCATCTTTTCCTCACGAGCTATAAGTCTAGCTTCTTCTTGAGAGCATTCTTCCCACAATCTGTTGAAGGAGATCAACTTCTTCCTTGCACAAATTCCTTGAATGAAGGAATCCCATGACCTGGGTAGGCCATTTAGAGTGGCCATCACCACTTCACCATTCTCCACCATTTCATCCACTGCTTCTAGTTGTTCCTTGATCTGGGAGACCCTTGAAAAATAAGATTGAATGGTTTCTCCATTCTGAAACTTTACTCCTTTCAATTGGTTCCGTAGGGTCATCTTCCGATTTATGTTCTTCCCTTCAAATAGCTTGGTCAAAGATTCAAACATCTCCTTGGGTGTCTTAAGAGAAGACACATGGGGTATGAGATGGTCTTTGATAGAATCAACAATGATTCTCTTTGCCTTGACCAAGTTCTTCTTATGCAATACCTTGGCCTCTTCATCCTCTTGGATAGGGATGTCTTCTTTTATATATGAGTCCAACTCATTCTCTTCCAGGATTAACCCAATCCTATACTTCCAAGCTCGGAAGTTATCATCCACTTCAAGCTTATCCTCAATCTTGGTGTGGAGAGACATCTTAAAGAGTACTTCAAATGGAAATAGAAAAGATTTAGGTCTTACCACTTGAAATGCTGAAAAACTGGATCTAGTCTCGGATTAGGGTTTGTCGAAAAAACCCTAAAAATTCAAAATGTGAATTTCAAATTTATGAAAGGATAGAAAGATGCGCCTTGATGAGCTGATCAGCCTGGTGTATTCAGAATTTGAGATCATCAAAGCTTTACCCTTCAGATTAGCCTTTTTGTCCTCATGGGTTCACTAGGGAGAGCCTTGAATTAGGGTTTGAGTTTCCCGGAGATCTACTCAGCCAAAAATCTCGATCCAAAGCTCTAAACTTCGATTTTTGCAAGGAGCTTCCAGCTGTGCCGTCAGATTCCAAAAATTCCTATTTTTGTGGAAACCCTAATTTTTAGGGCCAAATCTGAAAATGCTCGGAATTGAATTCTGATTGGACAGATAGATGCTCCTTGATGAGTAGAGTCAATCTAATATACTGATTTTCGAAAATCTGTGGAGAGAAACCCAATAAACAAGAAACTCAAGTTTTTGTCACTGCAAAATGTCTTCTTCTCAGGTTAGCTCTGATACCATGTTAATTTTTTTAGCATTAATTCATAATACTCTAGGATCTTTACTGAGAGAATAACATATACAGTATATCAATGCATGACAATCACAATAAGTATGACAAGCATCACAAGAATCAAAATCATAAGAGACAAGAGACACAGAGTTTCCGTGGGGAAAACCCTAAGGTGAAAAACCTTACAACTTCCTCAGAGATAGAGAGAGCAATGGCTCAACCAAAGTACAACCAAAATACACTGAGATAGTATCCTAGTAGAAGATGATCCTCTTCCTCACTAGTGTGCCACTTTCTGAGTGAGAGTGAGATACTTTTTTCGAGTGATCTAAATAGAGATCACCTTATCTCTATTTATACTAATCTGTTTGCCCAGTGACCTTATGGGGACGACTTGTCTAGATAGGTACATCCACATTATAATATATATTTCAGGGCTGACCCCACACATGGTGGTCTAATAACCCATCAGCAAGTACACACACTTGCGACACTTGTCAATCCACATGCCGACAATTCCTTATAGAGGAATGACACATCTCTTATAAGGGTACAATAAATATATATAAAAGACACAGATGAAATACATTCCGAAGTTACATATACATCAACATAGTCTAGGGGACCACATGATCACATCATCTGTGTGGACCCTTCCTTATATAGTGATGATGAAATTCCATGTTATATGGAACATGTGTACATTTGAGAGAGAGATGGTTGGTTGTACCTTCCCCACCTTGGTTGATTTATTTTTGGTCCTTACACCTTGTTGTTTATTGTTCTTGTGGTACCTTATCCTTAACGTGTGGTCAGTAGGGTCATTTCACCAATCTGGAGTTGTTTGTACCACCCTTTAATGTTTTGGGTACTTTGGGTACTATGGTTGTTCGTCCACTTTGTGGTTTACCCTTGTCCTAGGGGCTATGGGTCATGTACCCACACATATCTTATGTTGGGTCATGTTTTGGATCTTCGTACCCTCACCTAAATGACCCTAGAACCCCACTTATGATTTATGTTATTATTTATGACTCTTTTATATTTTATTTGTTATTTTATTATTTTAATTTAATTTTATTTGTATTAAGTAGTTCCTTCCTATTTTAATGGAACCCTATTTTGTGGACTTTTATAGAAGATCTTGCTTCTATGGTTTTTTTATTATTCTGAGAACTCTGATCTGCTATTTAAAGCCTTGACTTGAAATTCGTTCTCCTGGGGAATGCTTGTGTGAACTCAATATTTTGTTTGGGTAGATCATAACCCTAGATATGCCTCTTTGATGAAGGTCGTGATCATGATTGAGGAGGGTCGTGAAGCCTTATGTTTTATCCTCGCCTACTGCATGCTCCTTTGAATTTTAATATGTTTGTTGACTGATTATTTGAGATTTTTTATACCTAGCTTGGACTAAGTTCTCTTTGTTTGTTTTAATGCTTAATATTATCTTTTCCCAGATCTCTCATGTTAAGACTTGTCCTGTCAGACAAAATTGTTGGTGATCAAGTCTGTGTTTTTTTGTTAATATTTAATTGCACTGAGACTTTTGTTGAAATCATTATTTGTGCGTTATTTAACTTTTGTTATGAATGTAATTGTCTTTGTCTAACTATTGTTGCATGCAACCTTTCTCTCTCTCACTGGTTTGTACTTGCCCTATAGTAGGGTCAGTGGATTCCTAGTGTTGGCTGACCTCTGAGAGGTACAATTTTGACTGAAAGTAATATTTCTAAGTATGAATCAGGAAGGTTCCACATTACAGGTAAGTACCCTAAACCTATCTTCTTTACTCATGTTAATGTTGATTAACTATTGTTAGTAATTACATGTTACTGAAGATTACTTTAACACAGTGATCCAACTGGTAGTGTTAAAGTGGAAAAGTTGAAAGATATGAAAATTATGTTTTGTTACTGTTGTACTATTTAGTTTCAGTACTTGTTTATTAGATTTAATTTTGTATTAAAGTATATTGATTTTTTTTATTCTTCTACATAAAACCCTAACTCTACCAAAAATTAACAAAATGTAGATAAAATATTTGAAACCCCAATAAATATACTTATCTATAATGTTGGTAAACAAAAGTGATAATATCTCAATTAGAAAACAAACACTTATACATCAAGTACTTTTCAAATATCATAACATCAAGTGCATGCTACACTAGAGTTTGTCCCTCTTGAATATTTGTTGTAAAGGTTGGCACTATTGTTGGAAGAGTTGAAATGATATTTTAACTTGGAAATAGTTGTGTGATTACTTTTTATAAGGAAACGTGGAATGAATTGGGTGGTTGGAATGTATTAAAGAGAAGTAAATCCCTAGAGTGTTGGGAATTCCATGTTTCATGGTAATAGTTGCATATGTGTATGTATATGCGCATACACATGAAAATATGTGCATATGCATGAAACTAATACAACAAAGGGAGATAATAACAATATGGAATCACTTCCCTATCCAATGATCCCTAACCATATTAGGACTCTTTATATATATTTCATATTTCCACAAGATTCTAAAGGTTATGGTTCTCTCATCATATTAGGAATGCCAATGTGGTTCATATGACAATTTCAATAAAAAATAAAAGTTCAAGCACATTAATAAGGTAATAAATAATCCATCAATATTTCACAACTATTGTACCACTACACTACACAACAAATAACATTATGTCTATTAGCTTTAGCTTGGGTAGTTAAGTGGAGAATATTGTATCCTCCCTACTTAGGTTCAAATCCCACATGTGACATTTTTGCTTCTTGTGGATCAAATAGAGCTGGAAAGGTATCAAAATTTTCAGTCTCACTTGAGTGCTAGAGGGTGGGATGATTTAACTCCATTTTGGAGAAATAAACATAATCAACTCAAAATACTTAAGACACCATGCATTTATCATACTGTTTTGAAAATAAGCCATGCACATTCATTTTAAAAAAACATATGTCAACAATATCTAGATGGACCATTAAAATTAGAGTGCTTATGAAATTCTTATCTCTCTTGAGGATAATATAACAATAATATACAGAAAAAATATGGGAAATATTTGGTAATCCAAGGGCTCATCATACCCCCCCAATTGGAACGTTGCATACATATATGCAATATGGAATTAAAATAACCCAAAGCTAGTGTCGTGAGTTAATAATTCTTCATCTTCAAGTTGTTGTTGCTTGCATATCTCCTTATGTTGTTAATATTCCATAAAGTGTATAATGGTGTCTTTGTCATGATATCCTAATTCATTTTCCATTGTATTCCATTTATTCTTCTTCTCTCTAAGTCAATAATCTCATTAGTATATTTCCATGATGGAGTGGGGTGTAGCAAAAGTGGAAATCTAATCTTAGGCCAATCTAATTCAGATTCATCTTTTGATAGTGTCCACATACAATTGTGAATAAACTTGGGTGAGAAAATAAACTTGATGTCCCTTTGCAACTTGTGGTCATTGAGGAGTGATTTGAGCAATGAGGATGAGATATAAATGGAAAGTAATTTAATCCAAATTCCTCTAGATAGTAAAAATGCATCATGACATGTCAACCCACTAAGAATAGAGAAACTATTAAAGACAAACAGTAAATACAAAGAATGCACTTTACTAGGATAAGTATGCATGTCAACCCACTAAGAATAGGGAAACTATCTCGCTAAGAACATGTAGGAATTGGATTTGATAGAGCTTATCTTGGTATACCTTTGCATAAGTCTACAACCGTATTTAGATTCAATTCGTGTCTTTGGAAAAATTGCACTCATTATTTCATAATTTTCTTGGTTAATTCTTAGGACATGGTGTTATTCTCCATCTTGAGCATCATACTCTTTAGCAACCTACCTTAGATTCACCAAACATAACAATGTTGATAAGCATAGGACTTTGACCCCAACATTGAAGATAATAAATATGTTCATGGTGATGACATTACATCAATTAAGACCAATAATGATTTGTTTGACCATAATAAGGAAAAGTTAATTATTATTATTTATTATGTTGCTTCCAATTTCAAATAGCTTAAAAATATGACTAGCAATCTCATTTTGGCTTTCATGGATTAATATGTTATAAAAATTAGAGATATTACAAATTCTTTAAAAATAGCATCTAATCTCTATGTAAGTTGTGCAATCCAAGAGAAAATGTTTTTCATTTTCTACCTTGTTAGTATTACAAACTTTGCAAGTTCTTTCTTCCAAGGGTGATATAGGTCCAACGCCTAGTTTCACTATGGAGATCATGGGGGTTTGTCGTTATCTTTTCAATATTTATTTTCTTCTTAAAACTAGAAACAATAGATGAATTGATAGCTTTGATATTCAAACCTTAGGTTCAATGGACTCTTTGTAGTGTTGATCTTTTCATATTCTCAATATCATTGTTACACCAAATCTTTTCTTTGAAGTTAGTTTTGACAATACTAGATTACTTTTCTAAACCGGAATGAATTAAACAAGATATTTTGATCAATTATGTTAAATTATTATCTTTTGAATTGTTCACTAGCTATAATATTTTTTTCAAACTAGTGCTTTCTCAACTAGTGGTCCTAGGTGAACCCTGTTTGGAACTAGTAGTTTTTTTTTAATTCCCCAATTACGTCGCATATCTGATGGAACCTACAGTATATCCGATGATGTTTTGATACCTCTGACGTAAAATGTTGTTGGAATTTGGTTACATATGTCACAACTTCGACACTTCCTTTGTCGAATATCCGACCGTTACTTCTGTAAACGTTGTCAGAGATCCGACATATTCTTGGTCGGATATCTGACTTAGGAGTATGTAATTTTTCTTGGATATCCGACGTATTCTTGGTTGGATATCCAAACTTTCCCTACGTAACTTCGGTCGGATATCCGACAACATTTTGGTCAGATATCTGACCTTCTGGAAAGTAATTGTCGTCGGTTATGAGATGTGTATATTAAAAGAATTGTGTCGGTTAATTGACATTTTAGTGTCGGGTATCCAACGAGACCTTGTTATTGTAGGATATTCGTGGAAGTTTCACCGATGTTTTAAAAAATAAAGGTTTGTTGGATTGTTGACAGAGTGATGTCTAAATTCAGACATATATGTTGTCGGATTTTGGGTTCAAATTTTTCTGTGTAAGGCACTACACCAAAACACGAGGGTCAATATTGACACACAAGATTGACCTGGAGAATGACTCATGATGTTGTAACTTTAACATAGCATTCATTTGGATCCTCAATTCAGATATGATGGTGGTTCCTCTGCTTCGATTCAACGTTCTGGTAATATGGGCCCATCAATGCCCTTGCAAGAAAATGTGGAGAACCAGTCCAATAATCCTCAGGTTCCCTAAGAAAGTCTATTTGTTTGTGTTGTGTTGGATGGTGTTTTAGTCCTGCATTAGAAGCATAGTAGTTAGTCGGTTATAGTATAGTCTGATATCTAGTGACAATCTGAAGTCTGAGATGATAGCATGACAGCTAGTGAATTCAATTTCCTGTAGTGTAATTAAAAGACAAATGGTGAACCCTATTTTCCCTCTCGGGCGAGGGGTGTTTTTGGGTCCCTTAGCTAGTTAGGAAATAAATCTTTTGTACAGATTTTTTTCTCAATATGTTTTTTGAAGCTCTGGGATGGTGGACTATATACTTCTTTTTAATTTTTCTATGATAATATAATGTGATACTTACTTACCAAAAAAAAATCTTCCCAAGTCATTATTGTGTCATGCTCATGTTCAAGGGTTGTCTTTAAGCCTGTGTTGGCCATTCCTCATATTCCCTTACTATGCATGTTAGCTTTCCCTATTGTCAAGTTAGTCTTAGTTACATCATTGTCAATGTTCTTTACTCATTCTAGTGTGGAAGGTTCCCATGGAATTCTCATTAGTGGGTACTCTCTTACTTACTACAACACATTACTCTAAGAGATCAACCAATATTAGCTAGAATCTTGGGCTTATTTTCATCATGGTAGGTTACCTAGTGATCAACAAATGACATCTCATCATTGGTCACTGACTGATTAGTTTCACATATGTTCGATGAAAAGACCTTTATTCACATACTGGGATTCATTTAGTACCTTGGGTTCCATTTTCATCAATGGTTTAAGTTCTTTCCTTTGTTGATGAATTTCATTATCAGGCATCACTAAAAGGGTCCTTTTCAGGTGCTATTTACACTTGGTGCATGAGAGAGACATATTTGGTGGTGTGGTCATGCAAAACTTTATCCAAGCCATTTTCAACCTAAATCATAATTCATACTATTGTTGGTTGATGGGAGATGTCCTAATTCCCTCTTTCTGATGAATCTTACCCCGTCAATCTCAACTCATATTACATATATTTGGGGATTGATATTTAGAGCCATTTTCAGTACCTTGTCCTTGTGGCTTGCAGTGATTAGTGGTAGGTTCCTTCACTATTGATAGTGGGAATTCATCATTGTCCCCTTCTTGAAATATTTTGATAAGTGTTCAATGTCAGCTCATCTATTCACATTTGTTGGATTGTACTAGTGTACCTTGACACTCATCATCATTATTGGTGGGTGGTATCATTTTTTTTAATGGCATACATCAATGATCAATAATCAAATGGTTTCTCCCATGTTTGAATTAAGATTATCTATTCACACAGTGTAGAATCATACATCTTTACCATTTTTATAGAATTCCTTGAGCTTGTGGTAGTGTTTTTCCTCTTTGTCACTACTTGAGTTGCACAAGACATACCACAAAGTTCTAACATTAATACCTGATGGGAGGATTTGTTTCTAGTTGCATATCATTAAATATTCTCCTACGATATATTGAGATATAGATCCACATTGTATATGTTTGTGGCTATGATCTATATTTGACATGGATCCACCATGCGTTAGAGGAATTTTGAGGTCAAAAAATGGTCTCAAAACAAAGAAAATGTATTATAAAAAACAACCAATCACATTCTAGTTGATGACATCATCCCCCTTGGTTGAGGTGGCATTGCATGAGTTAAGAATGCTTATTTGTCAAATTTTCTATGGTGGATGAAAACACATAGTTAACCAAGGTAGTGGTGTAAGTACTTTTAAGTCATAAAGTAAAGTACTCATAATGATAGTCTTTTTATAAAATAATACTATTGTCATTTTCAAGTAAAGTACTCATAATGAATGTCTTTTCACACTTTCTCATAAAATAATATTATTGTCATTTTCAAGTGAAGTAATCTTAATTCATAAAGAAAGTCCTTTCAAATCTGTTTATAAAATAATATATTATCATTTTTATGCTTTTAATTTTAAATTATATATTCACTCCACTCTATTTAATAACATAATGTCAAACTAATAAAGAATAATAATAGATTTAATAAATGATAATAATAATAATAATAATGCAATGTGGATTATAATAATATTATTAACATTTTACATGTAAATAATTTCTCAATTAAATTACATTATATTAAATTCATGAGAAAAATACGAATTATAAAAAGTCAACATAGAATTAAAAAAATAGCTCTTAAAAATGTTTTTTATTATTTAATTTCATTTGCAAGTTCAAGACAAATAAATGCTAAAGGACAATAAATTTTTGGGAATTTACGATGAATCTTAGTCACATCAATGTAAACTTATTTTATTGATTTTATTTCTAGTGAATTTTGAAAAACAACTCAACCATGGTTATTTATATTGTGCATAGAAAATAGTGTGGGAGGTGACTTGTCATATATACCTACCCCATAAAACCCAAAATTCCTAATATTTTAATATATCTCATATTTTTGTAGTACATCTCTTAGGAGACCATTTTTTGACCTCAAAATCTCTCTAATGTATATTTTTTGTGGTCATAATTATACAGTCTACATGGATCTGCAATGTACTTGATTGGAAGCCATGTTTGTTTTCATCTGAGCATGGGTATGCCTTCCTCGAGGAAGAGATTCATCTGATACTTTGGTTCTTGCTATAGGTACTTTTCTAATATGAAGTTTGTTGGACTTCACATGGTTCCACTTGACAGCTTCCTCCATGGTTTATAATATATTTTGACATTTAGCTTCCCTTCTAACTCAAACATTAGGTATCATCTATTATATAATCATTTGACATTGGTGAGACATTAATGCCCATATGATCTACATATCGGCTAGTTACAATGATTTCTTTCTCAAAATTCCTTGTATCATGACTTTTTCCATAGATATGCACATTTCCTTAAGGAAAGGAGCATCTTAGATGGACCTTGCTAGAACAAAATGAGTGTCTCCCTTGGAAATATTGCAAAGATATTAAATTCCTAAAAATTCTTGCAATCATGATATAGCTTCATGCAATATGTACACCTATCCTCCTTAGAAACCCATTACCAATTGTCTCAATCACCTTCCAAAAGCTGTAAATTGATACCAAGAGGTGAATAAGAGAGTGCCATCATTTGTGTACCCTTATCTTGGAGAAATCACAAGGTTTAATCTCTGAGTCTTTATGGTTTTCATATCCACGAAAATTTTTAGTTCTTTCATATAAATTCTATGTGGGATTTGAGACCTGAAACCCTCAAGTTTTTCTCATTTCCGTATGCATGCAAAATTGGAGTCTTGGAAGAGTCTTGAGTGACCCAAGATTGAAGGAACTCAAACAACGATGACGAGAGGCTCCAATAGCAATATCAGGTATTTTATTTGTTGTTATTTAAATAAAATGAATATATCTCTTCTCCCCCCCCATAAATATGGTTTTCTTCATTATTTGTTGTTTTAATTGGTGTTTATATGCGTGAATCAATTTGCTTGATGAATGGGTTAAAAGATAGTAATATATTTGTATTTTATGTTGTGTAACAATTTGGGTTTGAGGAAGGTATGTTTCTCTAGTGTGTTTGCAGGTTTTAGAGTTCAAATATGATTGGAGACAAGGTAGATCTAGATCGACATATAAAGGGTCTCTTTGGACAACCATCATAACCATGTATTTTTCCTTCCTTTCACTCACTAGTTACTTGCAAATGATGAACATATAGATTTTGAGAAAGAGATTGTTATTTTTTGAACTTGATCTGTTATAGTTTCAACCCTAGCTATTAGGATGTTATTATACACAACAATAGGAAGATCGAGGATTCGACCAAGGAGGCAAGTGAAGCATTCAACTTGGATGGGACATACTTGGAAACAAATCAAGATGTTGATGTTGAAGATAAAAAACCTTGGTATGTAAGGACTAAGGAAGTGGTTGAACCTTCTCCATTCACTCTTGGTAAATAATGTTGGAAGGATGACCTAGGAATTGAAAGATTGTTGGAAGAAAGGGAGGGCAAAATTGGTTCAAATTTTCCTCTCCTCATGTATTTGAGTGAGAAGCATGGACCTATTTCAGCTAAACCTAATGATTTTGATGACTATAAACATATTGGTGGCATGGTTGCTGGCAGTGGATTTGGAAACCGCTTTACATGATCTTATTTCCATTAATAGACCATGAGACTACTCACTGCATAGGAGCAAGCAGTGGAGCCTTGTGCACCTTTGTAAAGGTGCCTTGGAAATTTATTTTCTTGTTGTATGAGGTAACATGAAAATGGGAAAAGGTGGTGCCATTCCTTGGTTCATTGGACTTATGAAGGTTGATTGAAGTGTAAAAGGAAATGATTGATTTTGGACATTAGAATCTGTGTTCTTATAGTTTGGGCTCGGTGGTTAAACTAGCTACCCAAACATTTTAGCACTAGAGGGGATCCATTGTATGGATGCATGGTAGAATTGGCTAAGTACATAAGTAGTAGTAAGTAAAAAGTATGCAACCCTTCAATAATTGCACAACCTTCTTTGTGGGGGTTGAGTTACCATAGTGGTAGGAGTAAGTTATAGCATTAATGGTTCATGGTAACAATAGGAGGCATCAACCGCGATAATGGCATCCAAAAGACATTGTGGACAAAATTAGGAAAAGTTGCTTTGTTCAAAGGAAGCATTTGTTAGGATATTCCTATACTCCATCCTAGTCCCACCAGTATTTTGATCATTTACATTTTTAGTCATGCATGCACCTTTAGGGTTTGCATGCATTCTAGGGTTTACATGCATTTTGCATGCATCCCAGTCATCGGTCCAGCACCTAGCCCTCAGTTAGCCAGCCCCCAGGAGCTTCTCACTATTCAGTTTTAGCCCTCCAGTTGCTTAATGCACCCTTCTTCCTTGATTTTAGGGAGCAACTCACCCTTCTTCACCTACCAGTCTAGTTGTCACTCAGTTACAGTGAGTTACATTGAGTTACACTCAGTTACACCTACCAGAGTTAGTTTGACTGATGGTTGATAGTTACTTGAGCATTAATGACTCCACTGATGATGATGAAGACTTCCAGTTGCACTTCGATGATCATGAGGACACCTATTTGTGCTCCGATGACACTCTATTGATCTTATGATCACTCTGAGAGGCTAATTCGAATTACCACCTTAGGCATTCGAATCCTCTCTACCATTGTACTATTTATTTGTCCATATTGTGATTAATTAATTAGTGTGTGTGAAGTATTATTGCTTCTATCTAAGTTCTACTGTACCATATTATTCTGTTGCTCATTATACTGTATTGTTCACTCTTCTTCTATTTTCCTGCTTAATCATAATTACTCTTGTGAGGTATACATCATCTCTTAGATCTGCTGTGAGGATTTTCACAGCATTGGACAATGAGCAGTTGCACAAGTATTTTGATAATGATAGTGTGGAGTGTTTGGAGAAGCCAACCACGGATGGATGCATGAATCTCAATAGTAGACTTGGAGGGAAATAAGTTATGTGTATGTTACTCAGGATGACAGATACTTTTAGTGAGGGAGGATGTAACTCCCTAGCCTTGAGAAGCTTCAAGAACCTCCATCACATGATCATATTGATGGTCACTTGGCAACATGGGCATACATGACATGAGGTTAATGGCTAGATAATCCTATTTTGGGTGACTTGGTCCATCGGCAAGGCACACCACATACATGTTGGGATCCCATGCACAAAGGAAAGGTGCACTACAGATAGTGGTAGCTCACATTAGTTGGACATACCAAGATAAGATTGGAGGGAACTTGACAAGAGAGAGAAGGTTGTCATAAGAAACCTAATCCATAGCGACGCACCATGCATGAAAGATGAAGTGGAAATGAGAACTAGTTGGCTTATAGGTGACTAGGGAAAAATCGATTGGATGCACATCAGTTAGGCAAACTAAGTGGCCACACTTGGTTGGATGTATATTGTCTAAAGAACTTGGGCACACATTGGAAGGGTGGATGTTGTCCTTGTGCACTTATAAGTGCACCTTCTTGGGTTTACTTGGGAACAAGACAATTGGACATACTTGGAGGCACCTTGTAGGAATAACTTCATAAGCATACTTGGGAACAGCTTGTCAAAGACACTTGCGATGAGCATGGATGTGAGTCTATGATGGAAACACCTATTAAGCACACTTGTAACAAATGCATATGCAATGGGCATGAATGCGATGGGAAAACCTACCAAGCACACTTGAGATGGAAACATATGTGATGGGCACACTTGTTCAATAGGATTGAGATGGACGTGGATGCCATGGGCACACTTGTGGGCACTTGGGTTCCATACAGACTTGCAATCACGACCACGTGGCATAGGGGGCACAGTAACATGAGCGATGGATGTCAACAGACAAGTCATGTGGACATATTTGAGTTACATGTAGACACTTGGGTCCACTTAGAAAATGGCGTTAAATGCCCTATCTATCCATGGGAATGTCACCAAACCTAACAATACGTAAGGTATTGAATCTTAATGGTGATATTATTTCCATGCATTAGGAACATCACAAAAAATCAAAAAATCCTATCATATATCACATATATCTAAATACTACTTAACATTCATATAAATAAAATTAAAAAAAATAAAGTAATGTATTTATAAAATATAAATTTACTACAAACTAATAATCATAGTAAATAATATCATTTTTTTCATATAAGTTTTGAAGTGTTAAATTATTCACCATATTTTCATTTATATTATAATCCATAAAAAAAATTAAAATAAATTCAAGATAAGATGTTTAAATTTCTAAATTCAAAAAATCTATATTAAATGTCTTAATCGTAACATATATTTATGCAACTCTTTAAAATTATATTAAACTAAGATAACAAGATATAATATTACAAATTTACTTATCTAAAATATCTATTAAATGTCTTAATCTTAACCTATATTTGTAAAACTCTTTAAAACTTATATTAAATTAATATAATATTATAAATTTCTAAATTTTAAAATGTCTTAATCCTAATATATATTTTGAAACTCTTTAAAAATTATATTAAAATAGTATAATAAAATATAATATTTTACATAAAAAAAAATATGATGTTTTTATGCATTTAAATTTTGGTAGATGTAAAATAGTTGTGTATAGAAAAGTGTTTAACTCTGAAAAAAATAGTTTCTTTATGAGATAAGGGACTCTTTCTATACACATAGGTGTACACAAATTACTTCTTTGGATCTGAATATATAACTTATTAAAGAAGAAACAAGTGTTTTTAACAGTTAGTTCCACTTAAACGGTTAACAAAAGTCTCTCAAGTAACAAAAACTAAACTTACCAAATTCATTAGATTAAACCTTTTTCTAGAAATCTAATGATGATAAATATTCACACTTCCAAATTGTCGCAAAGAAGAATCCTAAGAGTAACTAAGTCACTTTATCTTTATTTTTAATTAGTTTAAACATCTAGCTAATTAAAAGTGTGATATTGATAAATCCATTAAGTTACTTACATGAAATAAATAGAGAACACGCTTATAGGGATTAGTATTAAATACTAAAGTATTATAATAATAGAATTATGTATAGATAAAGTCTATCAATTAGTCATATAAGAATGTGTATTATATATGGATTTATAAGAATGTGTATTATATATGGATTTATTATGAGGATATCTGGTTGGTGAATATATATTATAGGTATGTTTAAGGGTGTGAGAGAGAGAGAGCTCATAAAGAGTATATTGTTGTATTGGCTCTGAATTTATTGATGAGGGGAAGTTATATATATATATATATATATATATATATATATAATTGGAGGATTGAGCAATGAAGCTCTAAGAAACCAAGGTTTAAAGGCGGCCCATAAACTCAAACATCCCTCTGAAGATCGATGGTGCAATAATGAACAAGTCCCCCACTCATATCAATGATGGATATTCCCCTTTCAAGTTTCCCTGAGATGTTTTCCTCCCTAAGACCCATCACTCAAATGATGCCCATCATAACCTGTTAAGATCCTAGTGGGCGGCCTTCACTAACACCTCGGGGTTTTGGTGTAATGGTTCGTATCATTTGGTATCAGAGCCTCCACCCAGGTTCAAGTCACAGAGCGGGTGGCAACGTCGGCATTGCAGTGTTCGCCCGAGGCTCATACGGTGCAAAGGGGACACCATCGTACGAGCGCACATCCAGCCCAGAGTCTGGACTACGGAGCGTGGTGGGATGTTAAGATCCTAGTGGGCGGCCTTCACTAGCACCTCGGGGTTTTGGTGTAACGGTTCGTATCATACCTTGCTTTTCCCTAAGCTTGCATCATTACAGAACCTCCATGTTTGAATCCTCTCATTACCTCCCCAAGCCATGATCTCCATTCGTCCCCTTTCTGCCTCTTTGATCCCACTTCACAAGATTTGTCACTCCCACAATCTCATTCCCTTCCTATAAAACCCTTATCCCCCATCAAGAAATCACCCAAAACCAGCTGAAGCCTAAACGAAGGAAATGAAAGGCTCGTTGAATTTCCAAAATCCTAGAAGAAATGAAGGTATCGGTTGATCCGGCCATCTTTAAAGAGAAGGTAAATTTTTATACTGAAATGGACCTCATTGAAATATTCCATGCAAGACACTTCAAGCAACAGACCTATAGAATTGGGTTCATCGAACTTGGAACCACATCCTAGGCTACTCCCATGAATCTTTCACAAGAACAAGAGGTTATATAACCTTTGTTTTTAAATCAGGGGAGGACTGATTAAAGATTTCTATCGAAGGCTCATGGCTCTGGGGGAATGCTTCCCTCACCTTGTTCCAGTGGCATGCAAGTTTTGATCCAATAAGAGAAAGATACACACTATGGCCTTATGGGTCAAAATGTCGTGTTTACCAATTGAATATTGGGACAAATGCCTCTTTAAACCAATTGGGGATACATTGGTCTGTTACCTAACAATAGCTCCAGAGAGAGAAGGAAATCATAGACATCGGTTACTACCATTTGTGTATAAATGGACATTGCTCATGGTTTACCGAATGCCATCCTAATTGAAGCAGGAGATCTGTAATACCCTCTGGTTTAGCCCTTGGACATAGTATGATTGTTGTTATGTTAGACATAGTGGCACAAGGTGCCTAGACTATGGTTTGCACATTATTATTATTTTTATTATGTTGAACTTATATTATAATTAATAAAATAAAAACAAACGGACAATCGATGCCACAAAAGAGAGTCTGGGGAACCATGATGTTACGAGCAAGGGGTTGTGGAAAAGTGTTTACCTATGTGTGTTGAGCCTATGTTGATGTTGTAGAGCCTTCTTATGTACTTGATGGACCCTCTTTTTTATGCACCCTGATGTGTTATGTCACTCCTTGGTTTTATTTACCCTAATATTAATTTTTTATTTGAGGATTGGAGTCCCTCTCTCACCTAGTGCGCCCTCTTGAGTTGGGTTAGTGTGTCTCTTGGTGTAGCCTCGTGATGTGTAACTCCTATTTGATATTTTTGGAATGTAACTCTCATGCTTGTGTCCCTCTCTCTCCCAATTTGAATTTCTCATGAAGGAATTTGCTTTGCTTGTATTGGCTAGTCACACTTGTGTGTTGGTTCATGTTTTTTCTCTTGTGTTTGTGTTTGGCACTTGTGGCTTAATTTTGCTGCTCTTGGTATGAGATGCTTTCTATTCATTGCGCTCTTGTGGAGCATGTTCCCAAGCTGAGTAACTCTAGAGCCACTGGTGTATGTCCTGGAATTACCTTTGGAGGTCCTAGATTGGCAGTAGGGGTGAGGTCCACTGCCATTGGATTTGAGGTTTGAAAAATGTGTGTATTGCCTCTGGAGATCCTATTTTGGTAGTAGGGGTGAGGTCTAATACCCTGGATTTGAGGTTTTCCTGGAGCCACTGGAATTTCCCTAGATTGGAAGTGCTACTTGCCATTGGGTTGTGGTTGGATTATTGTCCTGGAGCCATTGGAATTTCCCTGGAGTGGAAGTAAAGGCCACACTTACCATTGGGTTGTGGTTGGATTGATTTCTTGAGAGAATTTTTGGTTGAGTGCGCTCTTTCTTGTGGCATCATGGTTCTGGATTCGGAGTGACCATTGCAAAGTGATTTTTGGCTTGCATTGTGTCTTCGGCTGGGTGGAACGTGGCACAGTCGATTTCAGTTGCGTATTTGGAAAATATAAGCGCTTTATCTCATGTTTATTTAATTTATTTGGATATGATAGTATTTATTTATGGATGCACATGAAATGTTTGATGAAATGTATGAGCTATTTGTGGAATAAATTTCTCATGGAATTCAATCTATTTATGCAAGTAAATTTTTGTGAAGGAATTGGAAACTAGTTTTTGGGATTTTGTGCACAAATTGTTTGAGGAAATGATTCCTTGGAACCTCTACTACAGAACTGATATTTATACCCCTGTTCATTATATAATGTGTATTTTTATGGTATAGTATCCTTGGAATGGTTTAAGGCACTTTTCTTTGATGCTTCTACCTTATATTCAAAAACTAGTTCTTCGATTGGATTGTTTTGCATAGTTTGGAGACTTGCACATGAAGTATTTGTAGAAATGCATGAGTGTTATTTTTATGCTTATGTATGATAAATACACTTTAAATATGTGTGAGAATGTTATGGGAAATATTTTTTATAGTGTTTTGGAAATGTTTACCGAAATTCTAGATCAATTTCCAATTTCTAGCTCCTTCAATGGAATTGGTTTGAGTATATTTGTAACTTTGCATATGAAGTGTTTGTTGAAATGGTCGAATGAGATATACCTCTGTTATGACTGATAAAACATGTATTTGGATTTTGAATGTAATTTTAATTATTTTATGAGCTATGGATTTAATTATTCTAGCAATTCCTAGAATTACTAGTCAATTCGGATGAGTAGAATTAGCTAGTCTTGTGAATTATGTAATGGAATGTATATGGGATGAGGATACATCCATACGAATGTAGGTTACCCATGATATGATTTCCATTAGCTATAGTAGTCATATATTTATCTTTATTTGGAATTTGGAAAGTTAAATTGGAAACTAAGTACATTGCAGTGAAAATTGATAACTAGTTGTGGATTGAAATCTATGTTTTCGTAAAAACAGAATGCTACAGCCATGTGCTATGTTTCTAACATGTTATTTTTATGTAGGTGGATAATTATCAGGTGTGATCCTTTACTTATGGATGCATTGTATTTTGGTTCATTTATTTAGACTCAATTCCTTGTGGTGAATGTTAATTAGTTTCATTGGAATTGATGGAAAAGATCACCTTATGTGCAATTGGAATAATATGTAAATAAAACTTTAATTGGTTGTAGGTGCATGCTTAAATATGTTGTTAATGGATCTAGGATTTATTTTGGGTTTAATGGAATGGTTACAAGTTGATTTTGTGCAAGAATAGTTGCTTATATTGGAAAATTAGTTAACTAGTCTTGTGGAATCTCTTTCATAATTACCATGATTAATTATTGTAATTTTGGTAATTAGGCATTATTTACATGTAATTAGATGTTATTAATCCATTGGGATTGATAATCGATGGTTATTGGTTAAACAACTGGATTTGTGATAAGTGTCGTCATTTGTGCACTAAATGTCGTAATTAACACCTTAATTACTAGTTAACTGTGATTAAGAATAATTAGCGTTTAGAAGTGGTTATCATCTCCGATATGGCTTGTATTGAAGTTTTGATGATGTTATATGATGTTAAGAATCATTCCAAACCCTTATATCAGATGTTGGATGTGTTGATGAATTTAAATTAAATTATTGTTAATTATTGGATTTTGTGTCACAATTAATTTTGGAAAAATAGAAATTAAATGGTTATGGTTTATCCGTTGCACTAAAAATCAAGTAATTAGCCTCAGAGAGCTAATGATATGTCCCTAAGACCCTTTGATATCCCCGTGGGACATTACAGGATTACAATAATGTCCTGTTTTGATGCACACATTGTCACTCACATGGGAATTTGAAGATCTTGTGCCCTCTCCTTAGATCCTTGAACGTAATCAGAGGCACTCACCTTGTAATGAACCCTTCCTATTTTTGGGAAGACTCCCTTTTGACAACCCAAAAGAAAATAAAAGAAGAGGAGCTAAACTTAGCTTAGGAGGAGACTCATAAAGAATCTAAAAGGGTGAATGAAGAAATGGCCAGGGTAAAATGCACATCTATACTAAGGCAAACATCAAAGAATTGGAAGCAATAATATTGGGTTCTGGTGACAAGGCCACACTAAGTATTGAAGAAGGAAAAGTGAAAATTGTGGTTATGGACTCGACTAAGGATTGCACACAATTGGTGTTATCAAATTTGACAATCAGCATGTAGCAATCTGAAGAGAGCTTGTCTCCTCCTTCAAAGAGAAACAATTTCTACTCATCTCCCTCCTCTTATAGATATATTAATCGATCACATTCTAATGGAGAAGGCTATCAATCCAGGAAAATATGCTCCACATCCTCGGTGGGGATTCTTTGCACCGGAGGAACAAGGTATAATATTGATATGGCCAAATCATATGCAAAAAATGATGTTTGCATAGTTAGACAATCAACAATAAAAGGGTCCCTTAGTGGAGTAGCCCCAGACAGGGTGAAAAAATTAACCTACTCTACCACAATATTAGAGTCATTGGGATATCCTCAAAACAACGATCCATTCAATGACCAATAAATATTCATAAGCATTCAGTCATTTACCTTCAAGAAACTATGTATTTTTCTGAAAATTCAAAAAATATTATGAACAAATGTTTGTTGAGATGGTCCTTCCTATTCGCGAATTCTAGAGGGAATTCTGGAGTCCTGGCCATCAATTGGAAAGACACACTAATTTTCCAAGATTCAGTAAGCTCTCAAAATTATATATGTGCTACTTGTTTCTCAAATTCCTTGAATCTATCCATTGAGCTCCTAAATATCTATGCTCTGTCACATAATAGATTCTTTTTTTGGACTAATCTTTTCAATTTTGACCTTTTATCCCACCCCAACCTCATTTTAGCTTGAAACAAATTGGAGCATGAAAAGCATAGTTGTATGGCTCTCAAAAGGGGACCAAAATACTATTTTTTTCACAAACAAGCAAAAGGCAGGAGAGCGATAAACTCTATATGTAAAATAAAGGATAAAGTAGAAAATGAGTGTTCTGATTTTGAAGACATTTCAAAGGAAATGGTTGGACACTACAAATCACTCTTCGCAGAAACTGCGTGAGAGAACATCAGGGATATTTTTGCACCTTCATCTTTCTCCAATAGTTGGATTAATGAGGACCAAAGGCAGGGTCTTCTGACTCCTATAACAAAGTAGGAACTTCACCAAGCCCTTCTTACCTTTCAGAATGGGAAGTCACCAGGACCAATAGATGGACATCAAAATTTTACATAAGTTTCTAGGAACTCATGGAGGATTATCTAGCTGTTGTAGTAGAGGACGGGGATAATTTTAAGAATCCCCCCAAAATTTATATGTATAATAAATGGGTGAATCTCTCTAACATATGGGAAAATTTGAAGGATATTTTATCAATAATATAATATGTATATATAATTTTTTGAATAAAATTTCATTCTATTATAAAATCTTGTTAAATATTGGTGAATCTTTCACTAAATTATAAGATATTATAAAATATTGATGAATATTTTACTGAATTATAAAATATTGTTAAAACTTAGTGAATCTTTCATCAAACTATAAAACCTTGTAATGTCTTGGTGAATCTTTTTCCAGGAAGAATCATATTTTGATTCTACAGATTACTAAGGCAGTGCAATAGAAGAGCATATACCAGAGCTCAACTCTAGACTCTCTCAATTCCTAGACTCTCGAATGAACAAATGCATGAATGAGGAGAGGAGGGATTTTTATTATAATCATTTATACATTTCACAAGCAGTATTCGGTCACTCGTGACTAAAGGTGTCGGTGAAACACAACTGCACTAACTAGATTCAGGGCAAGTGAGGACTCCACTTGTTATATCGCGCCTTACTGGTCCAATGGACTTGTGGGGACCCAAATCTTAACACGATGACAAACTGAAATATTTGAACACTTTACATCAGGGTATTTTTTAAGGATTCTAATATTATACTTAAGTATAGTATTCTAGGCGATTATTTTGGAATGAAAAAAACATGTATATAGATAGGTAGGCGAATATTATATATGAAACATACATTTACTACTGAAACGTGTAAATTTTGGCAAATATTATGATAAAAAAACATATTTTATGTAAATATAGGCGATATTAGAGACTAAAAATGACCAAATAGCGAATTTATTTTTTGAAAAAAAGCCCCAAAAATAGCCAATTGGCTAAATTTTGCCCCTAAAAATTACACTGCTTTACATCGTGGAGTGATTATGGCATCCATGAACCATTATTACAACATGGAGTCTTATTGAGACCCACAACCTTAATATAGTGTATGAATTCCCAATTAGCTTATTTTCCAAACCTCCCATTTTTAAGCTACCCTCTAAGAAAAAAAATAACTTGCTTATTTGTTTATAGATATGAAGACCACCTTTTCCTTTTTTTGTTGACAATCAAAATCTGAATTATGTCATTTGATTTATAATTTTTAGAGTTAGTTAGAAACTTGCAAGGGTTATTAGGAATAAGAACATACACTAACAGGAATAGAAAGCACATTAATGCATCACCATGCATAGCATTAGAACTACTCCATTAAAGACTACTTTTTCTCAGATAAACTGAGGTGGTGTTTGTATCCATGTCCTTGAAATTTTCAAAAACATGCAACAATGTTGTAAAATTGGGTTAGCAGTGTCATTGAATGCGAAAGACAAGATATCAAATAGTAGAATGTCTACATCTCAGGTCAAACATGCCTTATACACATTATATATAATCTTGATGGAAATAAGTATCGTGTTCCAACTAAATCAAATATTCATCATAAAGAATTGGATCCATTTCTGGATGATGATAGAAATTACACATCAAAACAAATCACTAAAAACATTTTACTATGGAATGACCCTTGCAAAAATCAAAATACCGTAAAACAAATACCAAACCCAACAAATTTCAGCTACAGATACAATTGACGAACTTGAAATTAATATGAATAAAAAATATACCAGTCATGAACTTATCAATACAAATAAAAGAATCTACCAAAACGCTTTGGACAACTCTACAGGAAGATAGTGCCAAAATAATTACCATCCAATTATGGCCCCACCATTATAATCAACGTGTATTCATTTATATTACAAATGTCCCAAACATAAACAATAACAGACAAAAATATGAACATACACACTCTCATGAATGCCTCAGGTCCAATAATAATTGCAGAGCAAGATCCTAATACAAGCATATTTTAAACAACTAGTTCAAATTTAGTTTGAATACATAAAAACCATGTGGCATCTCTCCATCAAGAGTAGCAGCCACTGATAATTTATAAATGTCAGCTGATGATTTAAACATGACAAGACATAAAATAAATCATATCTTCTTAGCTCTAAAATGCTTTCACCAAACCAATACTCCTAGGATAGATAAAAACTCTAACAACATCGAATGATCCCTAAGAATCAAGAGGGCCCTAGAATTCAAGAGGCCTTAAGAAGCATCCATGATAAAAAAAGAATGATAAAAGGAAAATTTACAGTATAATAATATATTGTAGTTGCAGATAAAAAACATAAAAAGCATGATAAAAAGCATACTGTGTTAATTATTGGATAAAAAGCATGATGTGAGTATGTATTCTCTGATAAATTGCATGTGCGGTATATCCCTTCAATACCGGCTAAGCTTTCAACAATGGATATGTTGACTAAAGATTAAAATTTCAAGAAAACTAAAGTGGAATCACATAAACATGAATCTTCACACTGCAAGTGAAATCCGATGTGGGTGAACCATTAATCACTGTAGTCACTATATAGGACAAAATTGGCCCTGATTTTCCCTCCAATACTGGAAATCAAGGGCTCAAAGAAGCTATAACCATAAAATTGACTAAAAATCCAAGTGAATGCAATTGTATGCCTAAATTACAGGGAAATTAGAAGGCCAAATAACCCTTGGGAATCTCCATTACTAAAAATAGGGGGCGAAGGAATGATTCCACGGGAATCTCTTTAGAAATCGGGGGCGAAAGATAGATTGGAGGGAGATTTTGCTAGGGCGAAAATAGTTTTTTTCATTTTCCTCATTAATATATGGGAGGATATTCATTTGGGTTTATTTATTTTTTAATAAATATTGGATTAATATATTTCAACTAAAAAAAACCCTTCCATATAAGAAAATAGCCCACTAAATTTCTGTAACCCCCTTAATTTAGCCCATGGGCTAAATTTAGCCCCTAAAATTATCCATGGTAGAGGAGTCCATATCCTCAGGTATGATTCATCCACCTTTTAACTCCACCTTTATTGTCAATATCCCTAAAGTAGAGAACCATGTAGGTTTTGAACACTGCAGAACTATCTCTCTATGGAACTATATATATAAACTCATATCCAAAGTAATTTCTCATCGTTGGAATCCCATCCTATAAGATAGTATCTCCCTCCAATAGATTTTTTTTTGGGACAATAGAAATATCCATGATTCTATAGGTCTTGTTGATGAAGCTTTTCACTCCATAAAGACCAAGAAGTAGTCATCCTTTATGCTAAAATTAGACCTCCCGAAGGCCTTTGATAAAGTAAACTGGATCTTTCTTCATCTCTTATTAACTCAGGTGGGATTCCCCCATCTTTTCATAAATTGGATAGAAGCATACTTTTAAAGTGTCTCTTATTTTTCCTGGTGAATGGATCTTCCTCCTCTTTTTTCAATCCTTCTTGAGTATTTTTCAAGGCTTTCCCCTCTCTCCACTAATTTTTCTCCTTGTTTCTTAAGCCCTCAGTGTCCACCTAAACCATGAACTTGTCCAAGGTCAGCTCAAAGGGATCAAAATCTCAGCCTCTCTTTCTCTCATGCATATCCTCTTTGTTGATGATACCTTATCTTTGGAAATGCCACATTAGCTGAAGCAAAATGCCTTGACAAGATCATCAATATTTTATCTTCCTCCACAGGTATGGAAATCAATCTTCAAAAATCCTTTATCCACCTTTTTCATGTCGCAGATGCTCATATATAGTTGATCACCAAATTCCTCCCCTACCATGTAATCCCTTCTTCAAAGTGTTACAAATACTTAGGCTTCTACTTTAAGGCCAATGACTACAGGCTATTGGATTGGATGTGGCTAATAGATAAAATAAAGAGGAGGATAAATTCTTGGTTTCATAGATGGATCTCCTTGGTAAGAAGGGTAACATTAATTAAAAGTGTTATTGAATATATTTTGACATATATTCCAAAGGCAATCTTAAATTCTATTAAAAATATATGTGTAAAATATGTTTGGTTGGGGAATTAGGAGAAAAGAATCTATCCACTTTGCAAATGGGAAATTCTCTACTCAAGGAAGTTTGTTGGTGGATTGGGAATTAAAAGCCTCCATTTGTTTTCCAAATATCTAGCCTCAAAGAGCCTTCTAAGACTACTAACACAAAAAGGTTTATGGAAATCTTGTTTGTATCAGAAGTATATATCTCCTTTCCCACTCATTTCATGGCCTAGATCCTTCCACACCCCTGGAAAGGGAAGTTATGTAGTTTGGAAATCCATCAACAACATTTTCTCTTTAATTAAGGAAAATATTGCATGGAAACCCGGGAATGGAAGAAGCATCATGGTGGGGACATACCCCATTGTGGTCCTAATACAATTAGACCTTTTTCCCAAGGCCTTGGTGGATACACTTAGTTCATCTGGTCATATATTCATGGCAAATATCTACCAAGCAGAGAAAAGGGACATATAGCATGGAGGATGGAAATCATCATTTCAACTCAATCTCTCACAAGAACACTTACATATATGGTCTAAACAAAGCTCACATCACCCTCTCAAATGATTCAGACAACTTATCATGGATTCTCAATTAGGACAATGGGACATACATTGTCAAACTAGGATATCAAGCATTGGTTGAGGATTTCTCAGAAGACAGGGATAGTCAATGGTGTAGAGGAATATGGAAGATGACAGGCCCTCCAAAATCCAAATTCTTCAGTTGGTTAGCTCTTAAAAATAAAATACTAGCCTCACATAACCTTAAAAATGAGGAAGAGCGGGTCCTGGTAGATGTCCACTATGCTTTGAACATTCTAAGACAGTATACCATCTATTGGTAACTAGTCATTTCTCCAAGGAGGTTATGTCCATGGGGAAATTGTCCACCTTGGGAGGGTTCTACTCTAATGACGGCATGGAAACGATGGTTCTCAAGCTCAAGTCATATGGAGCTACAACCTCTCCTCATACACATTTTTCGGAGCTTATGGATCACAAGAAACAAATTCATCTTTGAAGGTGGTATCCCAAATCCAATCACAGCAGTCTATCATATTACATATTCAATGCCAAACAATATCATCAAGACCAGAAACGATAAATCGAGAATCCTGAGGAGCCATGTCTACGACAAAAATCAACCATATGTTTTATGTGATGGAGAATCGAGTGGGAACCTTGGAGACAATGGAGCGGGAGGCTATATCAATTTTGCAAGACAACAGATATCATATAAGCGAGGAGGAGGAAAAAATACAAACAATTATGCAAATATTCTTAGTGTCATCACCTACAACTTACTGTATGGAATGTGGTTGAGTTACTACTCCCATATTTTTTGACATTTCTCTTTAAACAAAGGAACATCTTTTTCACAAGGCCTAGGGGGCTCTTTGTTGAAATATTGTAACTTCAAAGAATATTATATTTGTACTTTATTATTTCAGAGATGTTTCATTCCTCCAAGAATATCTTATTGTATATCCGGAGATGTTTATTCCTCCGTCGGAATGTGGTAACTTGGGTTATTAGACTTCCCTAGTGAGGGGTTGTCCCAGTCAGTTATAATGGGGTGTTTAACCCAGTGGTAAAGTTGGGGCTGACCTAGTTAATATAAAATACAAGTCGAAGATGTGTATAAAAAGGGGAGGTGTGTTCCTCATTTTAACACACACTACACTCACTTGTGAATAGCGCATAGGTGAGGGAGAGGTCTACTATGGAGGAGAAGGAGCTCATGGTTGTGGATTACATCTGTGTATTTGTTGGTCATCTATATTGAGGAAGCTTTGCTAGGTTTTCCTCCCCATGAGGGTTTCCCAGGATAAATCTATGTCTCTTGTGTTTATGCTGTGCTTGTTGTTCTTTCAGTGATCCTGTATATGCTATTATTGTGAAATGGAATGTAATGCTGATATTTTATGTCTTAGCATATTGAATCTTAACATGGTATCAGAACTAACCTAAAGGAAGGCAATGTATGGCACTTACGACACTTGCTTCACTTACGATAATTTGAAGGTTAGGGTTTTATATAGCAAAAAACACCAGTCATCGTGGAACTTTCACTATAAATCCATTTTGGAGAAGGTTCAGGATCTGAAAAGTTTACAGGTAGTAGATAACATTACCATGTATCTTTTGTCCAAAGGAAACCCTCAGATTCGTTGTACTTTGTGAGTTATGATCAGTACAAGTTAGGGTTTCTGCCTCTTCCAGATCTCATTCATAATCAGGTGACCTAGGAAAAAAGGTCATAACTTGGGCTAGGAAGCTCCAAATGCAATTTCGTAAAAATTTACAGGTAGTGCACAAACTGTACTGTCTCAAAAAACATTTTCAGAGGCCGAAGTTGAACCAGCGACACGTGGAATGTCGTACAAGTTCGCTCTTTAGTTTTATCCCATAAACAGATCACGTTGCGACACTTGGCATAACTCTCTCTCAGATAATCCAATTGAGGTCAGACTTGTCAGGATGGAAATATGACAGGTCAGGCTACCATAGGAAAAATTTTCAGACCCTGTGGATCGAAAACTTTGGAGTTACACCAGAAACAATCAGGTACATATTTCTGTCAAAACAGAATTATTTTTGAGCACCTTCATTCATGGCTCTCGGAATTTAAGGTTTCGGAGAAAGTTGGAATTTTTTGTAATCAGAGTCCACGACTGAATACTCCTCATCAAAATAGAAATTTAGAGACCAATATCAAAACTTTTGGTTGGTCAGAAGAGTGGGCTTGATCAAACCCTAGTTTGGGATTTTGATCGGAAAGGTAAAAATTAGGGCTTCTGCAAAAGTTGGAACTTTTTGAAGTCTGTGACCACTGCTAGAAGCTCCTCAGAAAAATAAAATTTTAGAGCTTTGGATTGAACCTTTTGATTGGGCAGAAGGGTGGGCTTCATCAAACCCTAGTTCGGGATCCTGTCCAGAAGATCCAAAAGTTTCAAAGGCAATTTTGAGGGGTCAAATTTTGGAGATTTCAAAATTGAAGTATGCTAGTTTGATCAGCTCAACAAGACACATCTTTCCATCCATTCAGAAGTGTGAAAGTCAAAGTTTGAATTTTGAGGGTTTCTCTAACAAACCCTAATCGATCTCCAGATCTAGTTTCAGGGGGAGATGAGGCTAAGGCCTTACATAAGAAGACTACAAGAATTCTCGATAGGTATGACTTAAGGAGATATATGTATGTCTTGAAATCTAATTCTTGATTAAGTTCATAATATGTTTGTCTTCATATTATTTAGGTTAGTACAATGTTAGAATTGTCTTATCACCCTAATAAAAGTATGAATGCATGTGAATGATAGAATATATTCATTGATTAGGGTTATATGATTGTACTAATGCACTGTGGTGTTGTATGAGGTTGACGTTGTCTACTAACAAGATACAGGTACATCAAGAAAAACAAATCAAGTTCCATGACCATGATGACATGAAGAAAAAGACTCATCCATAATCCTTGATCATATGGAAGTTCTACTTACGAGGTATGTATGACTTTGTTCTACTATGCTTAACCTATGAGATATGCAGGTTCTAGCACAGGATCTCTAAATCATTGAAGAGAACAAAAGAAGATATTGTTTGGGTATGTTAAGACATGACCAAGCTTGATAATCCAAGTATGTTTTCCTATATCAAGTTAGAATCCTACTTTGTTAGGATCTTAGGTAAGTATACCTATGTATGAAATAATCATGACCATACATACTTAAGATTATTTAGAATTATAATGTTCTGATAATATTGAGATTATACTAATAAATGTATGTTTGTGTATGAGATCATGAGGATGACACTAGTGCACACTTGAGCATGCATAGTGGTACAAGATGGATAGAAGCTCATGACATGGAAGGGAAGTTGAGACCAAGAAGGATGCAACCTCACAAGACATAAAAAGATAAGTATTTGAATTGTTATTTGAATTATTGAATAGTCTATGATATTGCTTGTAATAGTTGTATGCATATTTGTATTCCTAGAATATATCATGCTAAGTGTAAGCATTCATATAGAATTGAACAGTATACTACTAATATGCATATGATTGGTAAGTTGGACAAACATTCCATTGTTGATTGTCTAGAATGAAACCTCTTTGCTGACATGCTGAGAGCTGTGCACGCTCTCGATAGTATGTTCTGGTAGAGATGGAAGGCATCTAGATAGCCACTGTATGCATACAGGATATGGAAAAGTGTTGTGCCAAAGTATTGGTCAAGATAGTTGCATAACTATGTGAATCATATTTGTATGCATAATAGGTTATCATGTCAACATGATTTGATGATTATGAAGTATTACTAATCATGTACTTAATTTTGATTTGTAGGAAAGATCATGAGGAAAAACGAACAAGTGATGGATGTTCAACAAGAAGATTTACAAATCAAACATAATACAGAAGGCTCGTGGCTAGAAGATTCTCTTAGAAAGAGGAAGAGGATCATGACGAGATGTTTGCTCCATGTGACTAGATAAGACAATTATCTTAATAGTGTAATTGAAGAAGAAGTGCGAATCGAGAAAACTCCCAGGATTCAATTAAAGAAAGATCTGTACAGGTACCCAGGATTGATAATCATTTGATGAGCTTAATGATCACCATGGGTGATGCGGATTTCAACCCTTGCTACAAGGTTGAAGATGGTTTCTTTATACAGATGACATGGATGCAAGAAGGAACTAACCATGGAGTTCGAATGATCTCGAGGCTCATATCAGTAGACCCATATGACGGGAGATGGCACAGATAGATATGCAGAAGATCACTCAATGCAGAGTGTTAATGATGTTCAGTCATAGAGGGAGAATTGACAGTTTCTTGACAAGCTTGGGTTTTACCAGAAGTAAAGTTGTTCCTAACCTTTACCTTAAGGTTATGGATCATACTATTATTGTATGTAGATGATCTCTTTCTGACAGGGAATGAGAAACAGATCATGGAAAGCAAGAAGAAGCTAGCTATAGAGTTTGAGATGAATGATCTCGGATTGATACATTACCTCCTAGGACTGGAAGCATGAAAAGGATCAGAAGGAATCTTTCTCAACCAAGGAAAGTATGCTATGAAAATCTTGAGAAGAATTGATTTGTTCGAATGTACAACCATGACCACTCTCATGGGTTCCGACTTGAATTTGTTAGCTTATGACTCCTCAAAGTTAGTTGATGTGACTCTGTACAGACATATTATTGGGTCGTTGATGTATCTGACGAATACCAGGCCATATATATGCCTTGCTGTGAACACCTTGAGTCAGTATCTAGTGGAAAGTAGATGTGTTCACCTGATAGTTGCAAAGCATGTGATGAGGTACCTAAAGGGTACGATAGAATTTGATCTATGTTATCTTGGAGATCATGACTTCAGATGGATACACAAATGTTTATTGGGCAGGAAGTGTATCAGACAAGAAGAGCACATCGAGAGGATGTTATTGTCTGGGATCGGCCATGATCTCGTGGTTTAGGAGGAAGCAGTCTAGTGTGGCTCTTAGCACAAGCAGAATATATGGTTGCTTGCTCTGCTAGTTGTGAAGCGGTATGGCTTCAGGATTGTTTGACTTAGAGATAGACCCAACTGTGATCTTGTGTGACAAACAGAGTTGTATCAAGATGGTAGAGAATCCAGTATTCCAAGATAAGTCAAAGCACATAGAGATCTGATATTTCTATATACGAGATATGGTGCAGGAAGGAACTATAAAGCTCGAATTTGTAGGCACTGATGAACAAGTTGCTGATGTATTGACCAAACCTCTACCTCGAGTAAAGTTTGAGTATTTCCAAGACAAGCTTGGTGTAGTTCAGAAGGACCCTCCTCGAAAGGGGGAGTGATGTGGTCACTTATGATGATATTTCCTGCATCGACAGTGAGGTCGATGATGTGGATACCTATATTGGTGATGCCGACAGAGAGGTTAGTGGATGGTCCTTAGACAGGGTCTAAGTTGACGAGGGGATTGTATCATCCCCGGACTTCAGTCCCCAGAATTGATCCGTGGACAGATGTCTTCGATAATGAAGTCCTTAGTGGACAGGTGGGGATTGTATCATCCTCGGACTTCGGTCCCCTGAATTGATCCATAGACAGATGTCTTTGAGAATGAAGTCCTTAGTGGACAGGTGGGGATTGTATCATCCCTAGACTTCGGTCCCCTGAATTGATCCGTAGACAGATGTCTTCGAGAATGAAGTCCTTAGTGGACAAGTGGGGATTGTATCATCCCCGGACTTCAGTCCCCTAAATTGATCCGTAGACAGATGTCTTCGAGAATGAAGTCCTTAGTGGACAGGTGGGGATTGTATCATCCATAGACTTCGGTCCCCTGAATTGATCCATAGACAGATGTCTTCGAGAATGAAGTCCTTAGTGGACAGGTGGGGATTGTATCATCCCTGGACTTCGATCCCCTGAATTGATCCGTAGATAGATGTCTTCGAGAATGAAGTCCTTAGTGGACAGGTGGGGATTGTATCATCCTCGGACTTCGGTCCCCTGAATTGATCCGTAGACATATGTCTCTGAGAATGTGGTCCCTAGTGGACGAGAGGAGATTGTATCTTCCCTGGACTTCAGTCCTAAATGAGCCATAGACTATATGTCACCGAGAGTGGGGATTGTATCATCCCTGGACTTCAGTCCTAAATGAGCCGCAGACTATATGTCACCGAGAGTGAGGATTGTATCATCCTTGGACTTCAGTCCTAAATAATCAGCAGACTATATGTCACCAAGAGTGGGGATCGTATCATCCTTGGACTTCAATTCCAAAATGATCCGTAGACATATGTCTCCGAGAAGTGGTCCTTAGACTTTGTCTAAGTTGACGAGTGGACTGCATCATCCCTACACATGATGAGGTGTCTTAAATAGATCATGTGTGTTGCAGGGTATGCTGCTATTGTATGTATACTTGTATTAATGAGGATACTTGTATTGATGATATGTATACTTGTATTGATGAGGATACTTGTATTGATGAAATGTATACTTGTATTGATAAGGATACTTGTATGTATACTTGTATTGATGAGGATACTTGTATTGATGATGTGTATACTTGTATTGGTGTGGATACTAATACTGATGATCTAGATGACGATGTCGTTGATCGTGATGATCTAGATGACGATGTTGTTGATCGTGTTGATCTAGATGATGATGATGCTGATCATGATGATCTAGATGACGATGTTGCTGATTGTGATGGTCTAGATGACGATGTTGCTGATCGTGATGGTCTAGATGACAATGCTGCTGATTGTGTGATGACGATGCTGATGATCATGTGATGACGATGTTGATGATCGTGAGGATCCAGATGTTGATGTTGTTGTAGTTGTTCGAGTGCTGCAGAAGATAAAGGCTCAGTACTGAAGATGTTGACGTTCCAGTAACTACTTGAGTTACCGATGATGTTGAGAAAGCTTCCAATGATTTATAGATGTATCATGTATGATGTTGATGACTCCTTGCTCGTGCAGATGTTGTTATAATATCCTTCTCGTTAAGGGGGAGTGTTGAAATATTGTAACTTCAAAGAATATTATATTTGTACTTTATATTCCGGAGATGTTTCATTCCTCCTAGAAGATCTTATTGTATATCCGGAGATGTTTATTCCTCCGTCGGAATGTGGTAACTTGGGTTATTAGACTTCCCTAGTGAGGGGCCGTCCCAGTCAATTATAATGGGGTGTTTAACCCGGTGGTAAAGTTGGGGCCGACCTAGTTAATATAAAATACAAGTCGGAGATGTGTATAAAAAGAGGAGGTGTGTTCCTCATTTTAACACACACTACACTCACTTGTGAATAGTGCATAGGTGAGGGAGAGGTATGCTATGGAGGAGAAGGAACTCATGGTTGTGGATTACATCTTTGTATTTGCTGGTCATCTATATTGAGGAAGCTTTGCTGGGTTTTCTTCCCCATGAGGGTTTCCTAGGATAAATCTGTGTCTCTTGTGTTTATGCTGTGCTTGTTGTTCTTTCAGTGATCCTGTATATGCTATTATTGTGAAATGGAATGTAATGCTGATATTTTCTGTCTTAGCATATTGAATCTTAACACTCTTCCAAGCCTGTATTTATCATATAGCCTCAAATAAGATAAATTGTTTGAGACTATGATTTCTTTTCTTTTTGAATTTCTTACACAAAGAAACTATTTCTCCGTGTCCTAAGGCTCATACAAGTTGTAACTTGTCCATTTTTAATGTGAATAAAGATAACGATTTTTTTGGAAAAAAAAAGTATATGTATGTGTAAAAATAAATAAAAATAAAATATATTATTTTTTTTAATACATTAATATATCACATTAAGTGCAATAGAATTATGAAGTTATTTTGTATAACAAAAATGAAGAGGTACACTAAATACTAAATACATGGTATCTTGGTATATATGTCTTGAATACCAACACAAATGAGGTTTAATAAAACAACACTAAATACATGGTATCTTTCTATAGATGCCTTGCATACAATACAAGCTTTCATTGTAAAATCTTACGTGGAGAAGATTTTATTGGACAATTATGCCTAAAAACTTCACTACGCAAAAATTGTTTTGTAAAATGAGGAATTTCTACGTCGTAATCACAACTCAAGTTTGGAAAACAACTATATGAAATGAAATGAAAATATTGAACCGTCCTTCTATTTTATATTTGTGATACTTTATCATATAAAATGATATATAATATTGTATTTTACTCATTAATATGGAATAAAAGATCATTGTTTTATGGTCATTCCCATGTGAAAATAAGTATTTCAAATAGTTGTGTTCTTTATGTTTTAGGAATTCCTTGTGGTGAAAAAGTTCTTTCAACATAATGAACAAATTATTCCTCAAGCAGATGGAGGTATATATATATGTGTATATGTTGCCACTAATAGACTGCTTAATGATTTCCTTGCCAAATTTCATTCATATCATGAAACTTACAAGATTTTTCATGGTTGGATAGAGTGATTTTCCTTTTATTATGTGTAATCAAAATGCTCAACACAGTGAAATGCATGAAATGTCTATATTTAACAAGTGTTATACACCTAGCGTTGAAATTGCTATAATAATTAATTAATAGATTGTCTTCCACTTAGCACTCATTCCTACAGTTACTTGCATCTAGTGCTTTCAATTTGTGTAAAAACAATCTCTTGTTATGTTGTCCTACCTCCATCCTTAGAGCATTTTACTACTTTGTGTAAAAACAATCTCTTATTATGTTGTCCTACCTCCATCCTTAGAGCATTTTACTTAGTAACTTGCAAAATTTGTGTTAGTTATAAAAACTTCCATTGATCAGTAAGACGTTAGTATAGTGTTGAGCAAAGGATATTTTGTACAATATTCATGTTTTCTTTGCTCACACAAATTGTGTGTGTATATATGGCACCCTAATTGGTTCATGTTAAGAGTTAAGCTTTCTTATGATAATGAGAAACTCGTGCAATACTACAATGTTCATATGGGTTGGTATTACCTAGAAATGCTTGGGGAGATGGGATTTGTAATGTGGATGGAGAAATGTTCTTATGATGATGCTTTTTTATCCCCCGTTGTTTCTAAATAGAGCTATAGATTTATGATTTGTGAAGCTATGTTTTACATGTTACAACAAATCACATAGTATCCCTTGTTCTCTTCATCATAGTTTCCAAATTTTCTTTCTTCTTCATTGGGTTGTAGCTTTAAATGATTCCCACTAACAATCCCTTGAATTAGGTGCTTGATTGAGGCCCATTCGCATCCTCCTCAGGGACTGTTAGTAGAGAAGTTATATAGTTTAACTATGGACATGAAGAGAATTGTAAAATTCCCCAAGAGATGGAAGTGAACATGAGTAGAGCCATCATGATTGTTAGGTATGGGGATGTGAACATGAGTAGAGCCATCATGATTGTTAGGTATGGGGATGTTTTCATAGGAACAATCATTCAAAACTACCACCAAAGCTAGTGGAATTGTTCCTCTTTTGTACAAGGAATCAAAGAAATTTGTTGGGAATGGGGAACAAGGTTACTTCTCGAATCGCAGTCCAAAGAGGAATTTCCATGCAAGGAATTGGTGATCCATTGACTCTCAACTTTGAGTGTCATGGAAAACTCTCGTTGGGGTTCTGTATTTGGGGATATTTAGAGCATCATTAGGTTCCTTCTTATCATGATGAATATGCCAAATTTTCAGCTTGAAGGGGTTATTGCAGCTATGGAACAAATTTAATGTCATATAGCATAGATGGATACCAGATTTGATGACTTGGAAAGTGAAGTCATGGATAAAAAAGGCTAGTTAGAAAGGCTAACTTTAACCTATGAAGCTTAAAAGGAGATGTTAATGGGAGGACAATCACAGAACATTCCATTCAAGGATTCCAAGGAAATGGATGAAGACTCTATTCAATAGCCAACCGTTAGTTCTCATTGATATTTCAAGTTCACATGGGCAAGAGGATGGAAACTAGCACATGGAGGAAGCTATCAGTGGGTAAGGTCCCTTTTAAATCTCTAGTTTTATGTTCTTTTTTTGTAAAATCTTATTAGGATAGTTTGTGAAAATTGTTAGTATCAAGTACTCTGTTAGATATGTTACAGGCATTATAGTGTACCAGGCTAATGAAGAATATTGTGGCATAACTCTGATTGAGCAAGCGCAGTTTTGTAAGAATGAACTATTTGTATTCTCGGCTTTAAATTTCATCTTTTTAATATAAAAATCTTACTCATTTCAATTTAAAAAAGAAAATTCAAATTGAGGAGGGACATGTGTTAAATATTAAAGATAAGCATACCAAAGTGGATGTAGAATATAATGACAGGTGGCACCATGTGGAGAGATAGTATGCCAACATGATGTGTCACTTCTTGATAAAGCCATGATGGATAAAAAGGTGCTTCAATTGCAAGTCAAAAGTATATTTTAAGATATTTAATAAAACAATTTTTTTCTAATACGAAAAAATAACAATATTAAATTATTCAAAAAAATTAATCTATTTTTAAAATATCAATATTCTATAAATTTTAAATAACATTACAAAAATTAATTAAAAATAAAATCATATCGAATTTCGATAAACCAGGACTAAAAAGTACATGATAAAAATAATCATTATTTTTAAAACATATCACATTGATAAAAATACCACAACATTTTTAAAAAGTACTGACATTGTTGTATTGGTAAAGATATTATTAAATGATAAGGACAAGGTTTAAATATATTTTTATTAAAATGAGTTTATTAGAATTTCAACTTTCTGATGATATGTTTATCTTGGTGAGCTATCTTTGAAATGGTATCTTGGCGGTTGAGCTATCATTCGAATGAAATCAATTCGAAAGGGAAAGAGAATCCCATACCAACAACCCACTTACTGGTCAAAAAGCAAAGACATGATTATTCGCCCCTTCCAAAAACCAAAACAAAACCTTTACTGAAATATATTTAAATACTAAAGTTAAAATGTCACTAATGAAGTAAATAAGTTAATGATAAAATAAGGTAGGATTAAAATTATATTGAAATGAGTTATAAAGACATTAAAATTTCCAAGTACGTGTATATATGAAAAAAAATAGGGAAGTAATTGCATATATATGATATAAAAACAAAAAAATATTAGTATCAATATAAAATTTATTTTAATTTTAAATCTATTATGTGTTGATGGGGATCAAACTTTTAGAGATGTAAATTTGTGCAAAAATTTAGGGAAAAGTTTGCATCTTGAGGGATTTGATCCCTATCGATGCATGATAAATCCGGAGTTAATATGGATCTGTGCTGGTGATAAAACTATATTAAATGAAATCATAAAAAATGAATGCCATCACTATTATTAAAAAAAAAACATGTAAATTGCAAATAGGTAAAAAACCATGTAAATTGCAAGGAGGTAAATATAGATAAATTCTATAATATTCATATCAAGTAATTAATTGGATATAGCCAAACTTGTTCTTGAAAGCTATATCAATTAGTAAATTAGATAATATATGACACTTGGTTGAAAATAGGGACCTGGGAGAACTTCAACTTGGATATTGAGAATGTTCTATGAAGCACACCAAGGATCATATAGCAAAAAGAAGTATCCAAGTTTCATTAATTTTCAAGTTTTATTTCATTGCAATATATATCTTTTTATTTTTGAACTTTAGGTTAGGGTCAACATTGTAATTTTTTTTACTTAATATTTTATAATTTTATTAAATTGTCCACGTGTCAACTCCATGTTGAGCACAAAATTACACTTCTCCCTCATATTGGGCTATAGAAAGCACCTCTCGACTCATTAATAGGAATATTAATATCAAAGTACTTGCATATATGACATAAAAAAACAAAAAAATATTAAGTTACATAATAGGAGTATTAATATCAAAGTAACTATGTGTGTGTGTGTGTGTGTGTTAGTGATAGTAGTCCATTGGATGTCTTGGGTGGTTGGGAGTATTGATTGATAACCTCCCCATCCAGGTTCAATTCCTTGTAAGTGACATGCTTGGCTCTTAATTGAATCCCCTTTGTTCGAACAATGTTTGGCCTCCCCACGTGCCTCATGGTGTAGCGAGAAATTTTTGTGGATGTAGCGGCCTCTTGAAAGATAGAGGCGTGAACCACATGTAAAAAAAATGTTCGTAGTAGTAAGAAAATAAGGGAGATGTTAATTGAAATATAAAGTTATACTAAAATCTGATATGGGAATTTGTATAGTGTTTTTATCCTAGAATATGTTTTAATAATGTTAGTTTTGAATTTTGTATGCAATGAAACTTTTCCCAAAAAAAATATAGCGATAATGGTAAGATGGTTTTTTAAGGAAACAAGCTATTAATCATCTACTTTGATACCAAATGTTGTGGGTGAAATAGTCAAATGTGTATAAAAAATAACCCAATTCGGTGATGTCACACCTAAATCAAGTGAAAGATTGTAAAAAATAATAATCTTCTTTTAGAGAACAATATCCTATTATAATATTTCAAATGCACGAGAGAAGATGCTCATTCAAATGAGTCTTGATTATGTATATATAAGAGACAAAAAGAGCTAGAAAATAATAATAAATTAAAATAATAACAATAATTCATGTAATGATAATGGATGATTCATGTAATGATAATGAATGAAGGTTATGGTTAGGGGATAAACATTCACAACCCTTCAGGATTGTGAAATCGAGGTACTTGAAATTATCTCAACTTAGTTAAATATTAGTCATGTATTGATTAATTCATGAACGAATAAAAACCATGATTCGTGCAAATAAGTAGCATATGTTTCACTATGTAATCATCTCACTAAAGTCACAATATCTACCACCATTGATTCAAATATTTGATAAGTAATTCCCACTATTATAGATATGAAATGTCATTGTTATTTGTCACAATCCTTGCATTAAATTTGTTGGGTCATGCTTTCTAGTGAACTCTTCTACTAAATGAGACTTAATTATGTATGAAAATCTTTAAAAAAATAGATAATTATAATGACCTTTGAGGTGAAAAATGCAGCACATTTTATCCATTTCAAGTATATCACTCAAGCATTTAAATATTCCGTATCAACTACCTTTATGGGAACAACTCTATGCAAGAAATAACATTATGCAAGATAAACCTCCAAAAATTATAGTTATACTTCACATGTTTGAATTCTTCATTACTTATGGGACTACTCTATTTTTTGGGTGGAGGAGGCACTTTTTTAATTGTTTCCCACATGGATTGTGAAAAGTAAATCTAGTTGTAGCATATCTGTCCTTAAATACTCTTTCTGCCTCCAAATCCATGATATCATTTCCCTATTTCTAAATTATTGTGGAATGCTTATTTTGTCTTTTTCCTTTCCTTAATTGAACATCGGAGCCATGGATTCTCTACCTACACACAACCATCAACAACTAGGTCAAGGAAATGGATAAAAGGCTTGGGGACAATCTATCATGTGTCCAACTTAAACATATGAATGCTTGTTGTCCTAATTGACTATAAGTCATGAACATATCCAAAACTTGGAAACTAATTTTCCTCATCCATTTTGGAGAGGAAAATTCAAATTCAAATCTAAAATTGGATAAAGAGGAATCCATTGGAACAAGTATACTATGAAAATATATCATTACTTTACTATTTTATTTCAAAAATTTTAATAATTTATATTCTTATTAATACAATTAAACTCATATGAAAGCATGTTGTCAATCACAAGCAATCTTCAAAACTGGAGATAATTCCAATGAGAGAGATCTAAAACTTTTCAATTGTGTTTTGTTGTAGTAATCACTAAGTAAATTATTTTGATAGAACTTAGACAAACTTCAAAACACAAAGTAGCTAAGCAACAAATGAATATGCTAGATAAATCGATGACACGATGGAAAAATTGTACACAAAGCAAGAATGATTAGGGAGAAATTGTTAATAAAAAATCACTAGAGACAATGATGAGGCAACTAAAGAAATTGTTGGGGATCTAATTCACCATAAGAGGAAAAAGTTCCCTTTTATTACAAATAATTAAATTAAATTATTTCCCTTTCTTTTCTTGTTTTTCCTTTTCCAATATGAGATTCAAAAGATGAATCAAAAAATCCCCCATGTTGTTCATTCTTCAAATTTCTAATATGAGATTTACATGGAAGGAAATGAAGTAGATGCCTTATTTAAATCTTATGATCCTTCCTAGCCATAAGTTATAGATTTATTATTTGAAAGCAAAGTAAACAAAGAAATAAAGTGTAAAGTGAACAAAGAGATAGGAAGGAAAACCAACAAATGACATTTTTGGAAAGAAGGCATACAAAGACCTTGAAAACAAGACCAACCAGGCACTAAAAGGTAAACACAACAAAAATGTGTACCCCCTCTTTATTAACCCTTCCAAATTACAAGTTATGCAAGTAAACCTTTATAAAGGCTGCGGAGAAAAGTGGACATAGGGATAGGAAGGAAAATGAGCAAAGGATTCTACCCCGAAATCTAACATAACTCTTCAAATTTCCAAGAATGAATCTTCAAAGGCTTGAGAGTGTTGAAGCCTATGTTGTTTATCACTCTTCCCAAGTAAGAATAGTTCATATTCATAAATTTGTTAATGGGGCATGATGAAATGAGCATTTCGATAACATATTAAAGAGGTCCTTCATTACTTTGAGTTACATTTGATTGAATTGCCTCATCCTTTGGATGGTGCTTCCAAAAAAGAAAACTCTTGACCATTTAAATGAACACTAACATATTGAATATGCGAATGTAGAGATAGTGTTGAATCCCATGTTGTTTATCACTCTTCCCAAGTAAGAATAATTCATATTCATTAAATTTGTTAATGGGGCATGATGAAATTAGCATTTCGATAACATAATAAAGAGGTCCTTCATTACTTTGAGTTCCATTTGATTGAATTACCTCATCCTTTGGATGGTGCTTCCAACAAAGAAAACTCTTGACCATTTAAAAGAACACTAACATTTTGAATATGCGAATGTAGAGACATGCAGGGAGGATTTAGAATGAACTTCCCTCAACACTATTAAAGGACAAAACTCCCCTAGTCATCGAGAAGGAAGCAATGGGAAGTCGATAAGGCTAATGATTTTTTTTATGATCTAAGGAAAGACATATTATCCTCGTGGATTTCGAATCACAACATATCTCGAAAATACAATGTAATTAGGGTGGGCAATGAATTCTTACTCTAGAGAAGCTTCATTTTTTTTCTTTCCAAATGCCTTAAAAGAGGGGCCTAGGATTGGAATTGATGAATGTATTGGAGGGGATCCCTAACAACTACTCTAGCATCCCTTTACTAAGGATAAGCTAAGGCTCTAAATCTCCATTAAATTTCCCTATCATGGACTCAAACTTTGGGTCTCATATCACGGATTACCACAAATGGTTTGAAAAGGGAAAAATAGGGATGGTGGCCTCATATGCGCATATGGGTATATATTGCAAAGTTAACACACTTCTACCAATGTCACTAAAGTTAGGATCTCTATGGGAGCATCTTAGTATCTAATAAATTTCATAGCATCTTTTTTAGCTATAGAAGCTCTAGTCCATGCTCTAACAACCACTAAGAAGACTTTCTAATAGATTTAGGCTTAGTAGAAGGCAATTGAAGAATTGAAGAATAATATTAGTCAATCATTGGTCCTAGCATTACACAATTTAGAGAGGCCCTATAAAGTGGAAGTAGACAAATATGAGTATGTTATGGGAACATTGTTAATCAAGGGGATAAACTAGTAGTCTATCATTTAGAGCTATATCATGGTGCAATAATGAACAATATTGCCTATGATAATGAGTTATGCACCTTTGTGCTTGCAATGAAGAAGTGAAAGAATTATTTATTGGGTAAGGAGATCATTGTCCACATTGATCGCCATCCTCTACAATACTTGTAGAGTCAAAGTAAACCTCATCAAATGAGACATTTAAATGGATGGTAGTTTTGCACCAATTTGAACTTGTCATCAAATATAAAAAGTGTGCCACTAACAATTTGTTAGGCATGCTATGAATGCCACTAACAACAAAGATCATAACTCTAGGCATAATTATGCATATGGAACCATTCACCAAGAAAGCAAACAAAGAAATATATTTTGAATATGAGGAATTCAAGGAAGTGTTTTAGTAGCTACAATGTCATCAAGATAATGAAGAAGGAGACAACCAAAATGATTATCATCTCCAATATGGTTTGATCTACAAATTGGGGAAGCCCAAAGGAAAAAGATTGTGAATGATAAGGTGACTAATACCTCCAAAGTTGTTGGACATTTTTATGTTACAAAAATAGTGACAACTTACAAAGGTATCTGTATTGGCCTAATTTGCAGGAAAAAGTTAATATCTTTATTAGAGGTTTTATAATATGTTGTAATATGTTGTTGCATCAAACCAAGAAACAAGAAGCAAGATTTATACAATGCATTTCCAATTCCTATGAGGCCATGGTAAAGTATATCCATGAACTTTGTTGTGGATTTTCCAAGGGAAAGGATGCATGACTGCCTATTTTTGGTAGTCAACATGTTCAATAAGATGTGTCTTGTAATGTCTCCAAAGAATATTATCATGGGACAACACGCAACAAGAATGTTCTTTGAAAGGGTCTAGGTGTACTTTGGAATACCAAGGAGTATCATCTCTAATAGGGATACTAGATTTATCAATACATTATGGAGTTCATTATGGGATGAGCTAGATACTAAATTGAAGAAATATATGACATTCCATCCCCATACTTATTGGCATACAAAAGTGGTGAACAAGGGTTTAGTTCAATGTTTGAAGAGTTACAGTTAGAAGCATATAAGGACCTAGGCTAAGAATGTAATTTATATACAACACTCCTTGATAGGGTTGTCCACGCTTCCACTAGTAAGTCACCTTTTGAAAAAAAAAATGGGTATGTTCCACCTTCATAGTTGGATATTATATATGGACACTTGAGGCATGGGAGGCATTAGAATCAAGTGATGCACTTAAGGCAGAGAATTTCATTGATTGGATCACAAAGATATACTTGTTTATTTAGGAGAGAGAAAATAAATTTGAGGAGAAATACAAGGACATGTATGATCAATATAGGATGAAAATAAATTCAAATTAGGGGATTGAATATAGAGGAAAGATCAGAGGGATGAGAGAAGAAAATCAAGTCCTTGAAATATGGACCTTTTCAAGTATTTGAGAAAGTAGGAAACACTGCTTACAAATTCAATCCACCCCAATATATACACATTTACTTGGTAGCAAAGGTTGAGAACTTGAAGCTATATGATCCATCCATGCTTGATGGAAAGAAGACAAGCTCAATATTACCTTCCATAGAAAACTTGGCCAAAGATGTGTAGGAAGATTTCCCATAAGAAAAATTTTTGCAAAACAAAATCAAAATGACGAAAGGGGTCGAGAAAAACTTTGGTCAATGGGATTGAAATATAAATTAAAATCAAGGAAAAATGGTACCTCAAGGAGAATGTTGAGGAACCTTTTTATTATCTCCTTAAAGGGTAAAGCTTTTGTGAACTAAAAGCCTACCAAAATGGGAAGGTATAATCTGAAATGGATCATTACATCCGTTTTCCTTCTATATTCTCTAATGGATTGGGAAATTTAGAGTCATGAACCTATAGAGACCATTTTAGAATAAAACCTAAATTTCACAAATTTAGCGCTAGAGCATCTAGAGCCCATTCTAAACCTTCACAAGCATTTTTTGGGTCCAAATTGTTGGGAAATCATATTTGTTTTTTGTTTTTTGTTTTTTTGTTTAAATATAACACATTGAGTACTTTCCAAAAGTGTATTACATTAAATAAAAAAAGTTACTATGTGAAAATCACAATCCCAATGAGTTGAAAATTACTCATTGATTTAAGTGCCATTTGGAAGCCACATCATCCTCTCACATGTGGAGCTAGTAATGATTGTCTTTCCAATAAGACTTCTAAAAACATCAAGAGAATAAAATACCTAACCCTAACATGCAAGAAAAGGTGATAAAACTATCGTGGAAAGAGGACATAATGATTAATATCCTATTATAGGGTCATTTTCCATAAAAGAGCATTGACCAAGAGGAGTAAGATAGAGTACAAATAAGACTAAGGAAAGAGTAAACCCTATAGCATTTCATAGCCGATCATAGTGTTTTTTATAATTAAGTGGAAGGTTGCCTATTCATATGTACCAGTTGTTAAAATATTTACATGTTAGAGAATTCAATAGTAAACCCTCAGATCAAATCCTCTATACTAGTCTATTAACTCCATTGGCTTGAATAATATCATATACAAAATTTGAAAATTTGTGTGCATCCCTTGGCCCCTAGCCATAGTATCCTAGAATAAACAAAAGAAAATAATATTTAATATAGCCTATCCCCTAGCCACTAAATCTTAACAAAAGAAACACAACAATATTGGCTATAACTTTACCCTTGGCCACTAAATCCTATGCTAGAATAATAGTGTAAATAAAACATATAAACTAAAGCCTCAAATGTGAGGGGAACCCAAGAGTATTCATGACATTCCTCCACATCATCAAGGGAATGAGGTGTAGGGAATTCTCTCTAGCCTAGTGGTATTATGTTACTCCCTTACCCCCATACTCTCAAGCAAGCTCTAAACCCTAGAAGGCTTTCAAAAAGAAGTAGTATTTGTCATTGAGTTGTTGCATCTCTTCCCTAATACCACTTAGTAAGGGTTTTTCTTCTTTGAGGTTGAATCCATGTGATGGGATATCATTTCCATAGTATGTGAGTATAGATCTAGGGACAAAGAGTGCATGGTGGTTCTACTTCTTGAAGACCCTATATCCAAAACGATGTGATATAATTCCTTGTTTATATGCTTCTTGTTGGTAATAACTCTATGTCAATGAACCTTCTCCTCTAGTTTTCCCTTCTTATGAACCATGGTGACCCTGTGTTGGTTGTTGAAACCTTTTGTTGTATATTCAAACTTGGCATTCTACCTATGGTTCAAGTTATTCTAGTGGTGGGTTTTTAGTGGGTGTTGTATGGGGGGGATCTTCCCTTGTCCCTTCTTGATAAGAAACTAAGATCTACAAATAAGAATTGGAGAAACAATCCACAATACAAGCCATAAATTGATCAAATGAGCAAAATAAATTACAATAGGAAGTTGAAGTTGATGCAAAAGAATAGATAAGACATGAGAAACCCAAAAAATGGATAAGAGAAGCATAAATTTCTTGGTCTATTAATGAATCCAAGAGGCATTTTTATAGGCTTACAAAGTCTCCAAGTCCAAACCCTAATATAGGCATGCACATCACTTAAGGGTAGAAAATAATATCGAATTCAATTAACTCACTCAAAAGTTGGGAACTTACTATAATTAATAATGCTTATGAACACATCTCAAAGCTAAAGGGGATGCCTCTAACTAATTACTAAGCAATAATAATAAACATTGCAAATTGTCTAGAAGGGTGTGCTCTCAAGGGAGGCACACTTATCTTTAGGGTCGATGGTTGAGTTGGTAGGGTGTTCCTCCTTCTTGAGGCACATGCTTATGTTCATCATTAGTTCCTCCTCGTTTAAGTGGAAAGTGTCCTCACTTTCCTCTTGGTTTAGGAATGGCACCAGAGTGGGGGAAGAAAGCTACAATATATGAGCCCAGTGTTGGTGTTGGGAGTGACTCCAGTTCATAGTAATGAAATATCATGCTAAAAAATGATGGTACTAGGATATGAAAACTCTTTTGAGGTGATATAGTCCTGGGTATTAGGAAAACATATGTTTCCAAAGTGCAATGAAGGGAATAAGTGTTGATGAGATAACAAAAAAACTTATGTGTGTATGTATGGAGGCATGAAGGAGCCTCTATGATGCAAATACATGGAATGGAATACGTTGATATGAGATATTACGTGTGGTCCTTCTAAGAAGTAATATAAAGAAGTGTGCATCATGCTTTGTATATGATACTCAATTTACAATCCAATGTCAAAGAAGTGATGCACTATTGTGTAAAGAGTGATAAGGTCTCCTACGAAGTGTTACTCTATTATAATATAAGCAAAAATTATGAAAGTGCAAGATGCATATAACAAATAGTTGTGGCATGCATTGGATGTATAAATATGCAGTTGTCATAAATTGATGAGGTATACTAGAAAGCACCATGGGTTCATGGAAAAGTATACAACTTATAGTGTCTTTGCTACAAGGTATATATACAAGATAGATCAATTTCTTATCATGCCAAAAGAACTATAAGGTGTATCTAACAACCCAAAATGAATGGGTGTGCAAAACTAGTCCATGAAAACAAAATATCTATGAGTTCTTCAAAAGATGCCTTGTGTGGAAACCAACAAAAAAGTACCTTTATTGCATCATTTGATGAATAACTTATGTGTGCTTTTTGGATTTTTGTACAAGTGCATATCTAAATAGAAGGGGTACATTGAAAAATCTAGTGAATAATGATTGGAGATGTGGTAGAAAGGTACCCTGGAGAGGGCATTGAAGGTTAAGCAATGCTAAGAAGAGGAGAGTTATGTTGTAGAGAGGCTTGTCATTCTATAGGTATGGAAAAGTGTTGATGATATTAACCTAGAGTTGTATGTGAGAATAAATGTAAGTGGAGGCCATCATGTGCTAGGAGGGTGCCACTCTCTGGTGATGTACTTGATGACGATAAAGGTCAATATCCATATGAGTGTGCTCTAGTGGTTATGTTGTTTGAATTGTGTTTTTTGACATTATAGTTGTTGAGAGAAGTAGAGGACTAAGGGTGAAAGGAATTATGAGAGGTCATGAAAAGAAAACTAACTAGGTGTCTTGGAGGTTTGGGGGTAGAGGGAATAGTTGGAAGTGGTATAATATGGAGAGGTTTGCATGAGTAGAAGGGTGAAGAGTGAGGGAGAGGCACTCATCTAAACAGGCATATTGAGATGTTGTGGGACAAGGAACGGGAATGTCAATAGAGGTCAATTGATTTTTTTTTCTATTTTTCACTAGCTGGTAGGTGTTGTTGCTAACACTATATAGGGCACTATGTTGTTGTTGATAGGGAAACTAAGGAATAAATATGAGCAATCAAGGGAATATATGTCATAGTCTATTGTATCTTGGAAAGGGCCAATGGAAATAGTAACCACACAAATTATGTTTATCAATAGAGAAGGACCATCTTGTTGATCCCACCTAAGATGATAAGGTGAAGGGTGAGGGGTGGTGGGAAGCTAGAGACAGTTGATGAATGTGCAAGAGACTAGGTTCTTTTGGAAGCCTTTCATTGTTAGAATTATAGTGGTGATTTCGTCTCTAATTTGGAAATTATGAGTGAAAAGTAGAGTTGGCAGTGAGGGTGATTTGGATTGGGCCATCAAGAGGAGTAAGGATGGATCTACTGTGGTTGGGTTTGGTAGAGAGACAAACTAAGAATAAGAGGAAGAAGGGGATATAACAAATTCACCATCTTGTTCATCTAAAAATAGGACTTTGGATTGCACTTGGAAATGTAAGAAGAAACATTCTACAACGTCATGAGTTGGGATATTATGGAAGTGGCACCAATGTCGGTGACGTGAAGTATTGGGATGGGGGTTGGAACTAAACGGAGTGCATGATTAGGATGGTCAAGGGTTATGGGAGTTGAAGGATTTAGGGTTTACAAAATAGGTGGTATTAGAGTTAGAGTTAGGGTTAGGTGTTCAAAAGGGATGAATTCAAGGTTTTTGGTTGAATTTATGTTCAACAGAAAGGGCATGGAGGAAGGCTTGGTTAAGGATAGTTCTCTCAAGCATAGCTAATTCATTATGGAAAATAGTAAGCAACACATTATAGACCTATGTGAAGCTAGAGGTGGAGCTTGGTGAAGAGTTCAATGAATTGTTACACAAGTTGCTATGGGGCTTGATGAAACTACATCCATTTTCACTTTCTTAGGAGGTGAAGTCAATATCCAAATATCTGACATTATCTTGTAGAGTGATGCATGACTATACCCTTGTGTTATTTGTATGCTTCAGGAGGGGGGGACATTGGCCAGGCCCCCCTTACCTAGGGGTGTGGGGGTGAGTCCCCTAAGGTGAAAATTTGTGGAACCTTTTAATGTATTTCAATTCCTTCTAGAACCCTCATATGTATTGTATAAAGGGGAAAGTGACCTCTGGCATTGTATCACAAGAAATAAAGCATTGTAAGTTTTTTGTTTAGTAATAATAAAATATTGAAGTTGTCATTTCCCCATGGTTTTACCTATGCATATTAGGGTTTCCATGTAAATCTTGTGTTCTATTGTTATTGTTGTTTTCTTTTGTTTATTATATTTTCTAACACAAATGAGGTTACATATGTAATATTGTCGATAAAATCACCTTCTCAAGGCCTGGCACAATGCATCCCATGTAGTAATGATGTTGGATATGCTGCTATTGACTTGTTCATCATTTAGTTCCACATATTCCTTGACAAATTCTCGGTGAGACTGCCACCAGGCTTCCAGGCAAGTTCTTATAGGTGATTTCCTGCAAGAAGTAGATGTTTTTATTTGATCGTGGTTAGACATGTCTAGAAATATGTTATAAGATTGCGTACCCAAGATATGAGGACATCTTTGTGCATTTGGTCACCATACTTAGGTAAGGATATTCTAGTGTCCAACTAGAAAGTGGACTAGGTGGAAGCCCCAGGTTGAAGCGTGAGGATTTTGATGAGGGTGTTGACCAATTCTTTGACAACACTGTAAAAATTGGGTTTGCAACCTCAAAGGATAAAGTGTTATACAAATCCATTGAGAGAAAGAAAGGCATGTGCAATTGAAACCCTAGGATTTGGCAGAACTATAGAGAAATGAGGGCCAATGAGGATGACACGACCCTACGAAATATGCAGACCTAGGAAGAGATAGGGATGATGATAAAAAATTGTTAGAGAACTCAATAAAGGTGACATAAACATTGGGAGAGGAGCTTGGTGGAGGTTGTTCTCTAGAAAACTCAATCAAGGACGACATAAGCTAAAAAAGAGCCAAAACCTAGTCAAGGGTGATGTGGGATAGGAATTCCCAATCAAGGGTTCCTATGGAAAGTCTAATCAAGGGTGTGGAAACTTAAAAAGAAACCCTAATATGAGAGGGAATCCTAAAACAAACCTCCATGAGTGATAGATCTGGGAAAAATATGAGTTGTGTTATAAAAAAAAATCTACTGAGAGAGGTTGTTGGGGTGGAGGATGGCCATAGAATAACCTATAACTTTAGACATATTATGTTGGAGGAGGAGAGTAGGGTGGGATAGTGGCCTCCAAATAACCCTAACAAGCCAAGACCTTACTGCCCTGATACCAATGATAAGAAACCAAGATCTGCAAACAAGAACTAGAGAAACAATCCACAACACAAGCTTGAAATTGATCCAAGAGACAACCAATCACAAGAGGAAGTTGTAGTTAATCCAGAATAATAGATAAGACATGAGAAACCCAATCAATGAATGCAATAGGCCTTTTTATAAGCTTAAAAGGTCTCCAACTCCAAACCTAATCTAGGCATGCACATCACTTAAGGCTATAAAAATAATTGAATATAACTAACTCACTCAAAATGTAGGCACTAACTATAATTAATAATGCTCATTCATGCAGATCAAATCTAAAGGGGATTCTTCTAACTAATTTCCTATCAATAATGATCAACAATACAAATTGTATATAAGGGTGTGCCCTCAAGGGAGGTGCACTTCTCTTCAGGGTCGATGGCTAAGCTAGTAGGGTTTTCCTTCTTCCTAGGGTCTTTTTATTGAGGCACACACTCTTGTTCCTCATCAGTGCTTCCTTTTCCTCCTACTTGAGCTACTTTGCTTGATAAACTAGAATATGTGCACCTTATAATCCATGGTTACCTCGATGCTCACAACTCCATCTAGTTTGTTCCTTATCCTTCTAAATTTTTTATGATCCACCATTTGTTGTGTTGATTGAGGGTGATGGGAGAGCCCATTTCATGTTTGGTGGGGATCATCATGAGAAGGATGTTGGTCTAGATTCATATGGCTATAAATCCCCATGACAATGTACCTGGTGTCATCCCTTTGCAATATATCATTGTGAAACATACCAATATCATTATTGCTTGTAGATTTTTTGTCGAGGCACATTACTAAGTCCAAAACATCCAAGTCCCTTCATTGATCCCTCTTATCATATTCTCATTAGGAGCCTTCATTAGCCAAGGGCATGTGGCAAATGTCATCCTCTTCTTCATTAACTAGGGACATGTGGTTTGTGTCATACTCTACTACTGGGTGGCTATTTTTGTTCCCATTTGGTGGTGTGATGGATGTGATGTCTCATGCACTTAACACCCCATCCATGGAATAACTAATCACAATGTTAGTCCACTTAAGAGAGCAAATCTTTCTCTCTATTTGTACTATAAATCTTAAAAATATAAAATAAAAAGGAAATGCTTTATTTTTGTTGGATTTTTTCCATACAAATTTCTTTAGGATAAATCAAGTATTCATAATGGGGTGTGTGTGTGTATATGAGAGAGAGAGAGAGAAGCCAATCACAATGTTAGTCCACTCAAGAGAGCAAATCTTTCTCTATATTTGTACTATAAATCTTAAAAATATAAATCTAGTTTTTATAATGATGTGTGTGTGAATCCAGTATTAATTATCTTATATATGTATGTGAAGATTGAATATTTAATATACCGTTGAGAACTTTCTTATGTTTTCTACTTTAATTCCATGTTGTATGCTTATATCTTAGTGAGGGTTTCCCTAGTTAATGAAAATAAGATGTTAACATTTTCACTAAAATTCAAGTTTGATATCAACATTTTTTTTCTTTATAAATTGCTTGTACTTATTTTCTTTATAAATTATTTGTACTTGAATAACTAGCTTGTATTTATGCATATCCTTATTTCTTACTTATGCATACCCTACTCCAGTTTCCTATTTAAAATATTTCAATTTAAACATTACACACTAACTATGTTAATTATAATACTCCAAATTTAAAAAAGGACAAACTTGCTACATCAAGATAAAAGCCCATAAAGAAAGACCAAAACAACTATTGTTTTTATCATACGCCTAAGACGGTACTAATAGTTCTCTCACTTTCACTTTAGCTTTAGCAATCAACTTTTCTACAAATGGGAAATCATAAATATACTCAAATCTAAATTCATATGAAACATAATTGAAAAAATAATACATCAAGATAAAAGTCAATAAAGAAAAGACCAAAACAACTATTGATTTTATCATATTCCTAAGACGGTACCAATAGTTCTCACTTTCACTGTATTTCAACTATAGCTTTAGCTATAAACTTTTCTACAAATGGGGAATCATAAATTATACTTAAATCTAAATAGTCATATAAAACATAATTGAAAAAATAATATGGACTTAAGTTCATTGAGAATTGAACTTAGAATTGTTTTTTAAATCAAATTATTTTTTATTTCCACCATTTTCTTTTAAAAAAGAATTAATATTAAAAAAAATTGTCGTACCGTTCTTTTTATATGATTAATAAGTGATAAATCATTTTATGTAGTTTGTATACCAATGTTTTTATATGGTTCAGAGTGATGAATATAAATATATTACGTAAAAGTTATTACTTTTAAAACTATTTTGAGAGTTGATTTCTATATAGATATAAATATTTTATTATTATTAGTATGTGTGTAAAAGATGATGGTGGTGATGGTTAACATTCACTTAAACTAATTTCAATTTAACAAATCTTTAAAGGGAAGAAAATAATTAGTTGATTTGTTGCAAAGTTTATTCTTATGGTCGAAAAGCTTAGAAAGAAGCCTTCCTAGATCACTATAGTTTTGAAAAGTTAGAAGGTTATGGAGGTATGTATTGTATCAAAGATTATAAAATTGTGAACTAATGTGGGCATACACATGGCACTCTAATATAATGTGGGCGTACGCATGGCATTCATGACAATATGGAGAAAATCCACCAATGCTTAGACAATGTAGCCAAGGTTGTGGGGGTGTTGTTTAGAATTGACCAAGTTGATAGGAATGCAAGCTCGTTAGAAGTGGGTCACGACTTTCTCAACTAGGTTTAACGAATTCCAATATAATGATTGGTATTTTGTCTAAGTCTCATATGCTGGTGTTTAAGAATCATGGTATAGTTTGTTTACAACTTGTTAACATGATAGTTTCTAGCAATTTTGATATGTTATATATAGTCTTTTATGATTACATAGATTAGGGATGCTAATATAGTATGTTTGATACCCGGTTTCTCTTGCGTGGGCAGGTTTTTTTGTTAGGGTGCATGCATGTAAGACTAATACTTTTGTTTTAACTTGATTGACTTGTTTCTTCTAAGAGGCAGGGCTTTCAGCTGTTTTTGTATCTTAATTTAAAGATAATAGAAAGTTCTTTAATAGCTTACAAAAAAAAGGCAACAATTTTATATTCTTTAGAAAAAAATTATAACAAAATTAAAGGGTGATAATTTCAATTCTACTTCTTCACTTCGTGATGCAATAAGTGCTAAATGGACTATTCATAATCATAAGAAAATTATGGGTTATAGATTAATATATCATACCTCGGATTATGAAAGCCTCCTCTTATAAGGTATTACCATTACACTAAATTGCATAGTGAATGATTTTGGCAAGTACAACTTAGCTACTATTTTAGTTATTTGGGTTAGTTTATTGGCAATACAATCTTTTGATCAAGTATTGATTGTTATACACGTGTACACGTTTTTACATTTCATCGAATGAACAAAGCATTATTGGTTAAAATAGAATACACTTGACTCCATTAGGCACTTATCTAACTACATGATTGCATAGAGAATACGTTTTGTGGTTGTCTTAGTGTTCTACAGGATTCCATAAGGATACTTCTCTTTGGAGGTTTCGACTTCTGAAGAAGTTAGAACGGTGACCGAGGTGACATTGGGCCACTATTCTTATTTGTGCTTACTGGGAATTAGCCCTGCTAATTTTCGCGGTAACACCTCTCAATACTCATTTATTTTTCCGATTCAATTTTACTCCAAATTTTAAAATAATTGTTGAAATTACAAATATAAATTGTTGAAAATATATAATTCAAGATAATAAAAAATTACAAAATGAAGCAAGGTTGCATTACCTCATTTTAATAATGAAAACGGCCTAGGATACCTGGCATTCAAATCGCCCTGCTTTTTCAGCGATTTGTTCCCTAGATTCGATTATAAAAACCTGCAGAATCGTAGTTCCACCCCATTTACTACGGAACTATGCCATGGCACTGTGTCCCCTAGGGATTTTGGCCCATTTTAAGACAACCTAAATGTCGAAATTCCAAAAAAAACGAGAAGAAATAGAACTGTGCCTCGCTGGAAAATTTTCCACCAACAAAAAGCGATTTGAGTGACAGTGATCACACGCCAATGAAAACGGATAAAAATCCAAATCCTAAAGGCGTGATGGTGATAAGATCTTTGAAGTTGACATACATCGAAAGGCTAACAACAATTACAAAGAGGCTTCGAGCGCCAATTCAGGAGGCACTTTCCAAGGTCCATCTCATCATTACTTCTAGCGCCATGATTTTGGCTCGAACACAATACAAGGCATCATGTGAATGGCCGTGAAGAGCCCCCAGTTCCTAAGGCACTTTCCAAGGTCATTCCTCTCATTAATGTTATGAGGGACCATTTGGTAGAATAAAGCTCACATCATTCCTTTTCTAAGACTTACTATAAAAGTACATGTTACTTTTTTAAAACTTACCACGCCATTTGAAAAAAGTGCAGAAGATATTAAACTTACCACAACATAAAGCTCACATCATTCCTTTTCTAATACTTACTATAAAAGTACATGTTACATTTTTTAAGCCATTTGTAAAAAGTGCTGAAGATATTAAACTTACCACAACATTTTTATTGATAAAAGATATTCTTGATAGTGAGAAGGACGCGGTTTAAACCTTTTCATAAAGAAAATTCAGCATTGGAATTTGCGAACTGCTTTCACATGGCATTGACGATATAATAAAATGTTTTTAACCATTTAATCGTATATTAATTATATTTGACTACGGAAAATTCAATGAACGACAAACATTATTTTTGGGACCGGTAATTACAACATGCATAGTTACAGTAATTACAACATTCATAGATAATGTAAATATTTTACATTTTAATTTTTTTTAATATATTTTTGTCTTATTTTGTTCTAAGTTTAGTTGAAAATCTTTAAAAAAATTTACATATATTAGTTATAAAAATTGGTATGATTTAGATGTTGATGAAAATTTACAATAAAATCCAAACTTAGAATAAATAGACTCCATTACAATAAAATAAAAATAAATAAAATTACTTTATCCAAAATGTTTTTCAAATCATTACATTTCTTAAACTTATCCCAACTTTTATAAATTACATATTCATTACTTTATTAAAACTTACCACATCATTTTAAAAAGGTAGTTAGTGTATTGATGAAGATATTAAATTTACCACAAGATTTCTATACCTAATAGTAACAACATTTATATTCTTAATAGTGATAAGGACGCGGTTTAAATTTTTCCATATTAAATAAAATTCAGCATTGGAATTAGCGCACTACTTTCATATGACATTGACGATATAATAAAATATTGTTTGCCATATTAATTATATTTGACTACGGAAGCTTGAGAAAATTCAGTGAATGACAAACATTTTTTAGGAGCAAATAATTCCAACATTCACGGATACAATAAAGTAAAAATATGGTTACTTTCTCTCGAAATGGTTTTGATTCCTTTTGCTTAATCGCTTATAGTTATGAATTTTTTTTTGTCCAAATGGAGCAGAATCATATGCAAGAAAACAAGCAAAGATGCCGCTTCAAATTGACTACTCTGTTTAGTCAACAAGTAGATGACAACTTTGCAAGCAATAAAATATATCTTATTATTCCACCACTTTTGGCTACAGCAAAGCAAAAAACATCATTACGTCCACTTGCTGGTAACTAAATGGTAACTTACACAGGAAGAGTCAGGGTTTTATCACAATTCACAAATTGAATACTACATAGTAAGTAAATCCACCTCGTCACGAGATCGAATCACCATTGGCACCAGTCCATGGATTTTCAATTCAATACATGAACACCATGAAAGAAAAAAAAGAAAGAACACACAGATCAACCTAGCCTTTGTTCAGACTGTAATTAACCATATTGCGGCGCTTACAGAAGAAGAAGAAGAAAATTTAAAGTCCCTTTTGTTACTCTCTCAGATTCTATAGACAACAAAGCAGCAGAAAGACGCAATAAGAATGGAATGTTTGAATGATGCAGAATTATAGACATCATTCTTCACACAGATCAAGAGAAATCTAAAAATTAACAGTAGAGAAGGTTATGAGATCTACACACGATTGATTCCCCTCGACTGTACTCCACTTTGATATGCTACAAAGACCGGAAAATGAACGCTAAACAAGAAATTGTTGCCCTCGGAAAATTGTAATGATGTTCTAGTTTGTTTTTTGCTCAGTGCGCAACGGCCATGGGCGCTGAGTAGCTAATGGATCTCTGGTTAGGAGTGGCAAGCATGGCCGTGTGATCCATGAAATCTTTAAGCGCTACAACGCTCTGCAGCACTGCCTTCAAATCCTCGGCCCTAGCAAATCCAATGCTGCCCTGTCGCCTAACGGCGTAAACATAGAAAGTAATACAGCCTTTCCTGAACTTGAATCGCGCCATTTCGCAACCTGGGAGGCCGCGGATGAGCTTCTTGTTTACCTCTCCCAGTGATATCTCCCACGGCCAGACGCGCTCCACCACTGACTTTAGCTGCTCCGACTCGAAAACAAAGATCACGACTTTGGACTTCTTGGTGCCCAGGCCTAGGGTTAATGTGTTCCATGCGTGCTGGGCAAGAATTGTGAAATTCGTCGGAATAAAAGCGGCTACCGTGGGGAAAGGACTCGATCCCGCGTCGGGAACACAAAGAAGCCTGTTGAACTCCAGAGCCGACGCTCGGCGGACCTTAAAGTTCTTTATCATCAGCTGCCCGCCGAATCGCAGTCCCTTCACTGAGCTCGCCGGCTGGAAGGCCGGATCTCCGCGCTGCTGTTGCCCTGCCATCGAAAATCGAAACCCTCGCTCGCTCGCTCTCAACGTCTCGGCTTCTTCAACTGCATTGCCGGGATTCGATCACGCGATCGAGCCGGGCATTTTATGGATCCGATCGATTGCTGGGAGTGACCTGGACTGGATTCGATCGCGCCAAAGATTTGAGCAAACGATAAAGCCGATCAAGAACCAGCGCAAGAAAGGTGTTTCTGACCCAAGCGAATGCTCTTGGTGCCCCTTTTGCTTCACGCCACCAACAAACAGATTCCTCTTCTGGACCCCCAGAACCAAAAGATTAAAAAAAAAGGGGCAGCATAGGCCTGTACAAATTTTACTCAACGGAAAATCTAAAAAGCAGTTACTCAGCGACTTCCACCTGTCCTTTTAAAATGCCAGCCACCTGTGACCGTAGGGAGCACGTTGAAGCGCTAAAACTTAGCCCCCCTGCTTTCCCACTTGACCTGGTCCTTGTTGTGTCCGGTTTCACGTGGCACGGTGGCAGGAAGAGTGAGCGACTCGGATGTGCAAAATTACCAAAATGTACACGTCATCTTTCGAAAGTCGACGTGACAGAGCATATTCATAAATGCTTCGCAAATTGCAAGTAACCTACGTCATTGACACGTGTATGTGTCGGGCTTAGTGGAGTTGCCCTGTCAGTGTCAAGCAAAGAGCATCACCCAGTGCTTAGCTGGCAAGTGTACGGGTCCGATCACTGTTAGATTCTCTGTAGACCAAACCAATCACATCGTCCAGCCAAGCAATTGTACGAATATTTTCAGACCCTTAATCTTAGCTCCTCACATTTCCAGGAAGCATGGCCTCATCATAAGGCTGCCCAGGCATTGATGATTTCCGGTCATGGTGGCCCTCCTTGGGAGTAACTTAATCCGTGGCAAAAATTCTGTATAACTATATATATTTTAAGCTTTCTTAAAGTTCGATTGTTGAACTTTGTAATTTTGTAAATTTACAGAGTGGAATTTGTTAATGTATTAGGAAATTTGGTCTATTTTTAAAATGATTCAAAATTTTAAAATTTCAAAATAAACAGTTTATTAATTAATAGACTTTTAAAATTTGAAAATGGATAGAGGTAGTCTAAATATTATATTTGTTTAAAGTGTATTTAAGAAATCTGTAAAAATCTTAGAATTACATATATTAGTTATGGAAATCTTGTTTTGTTCGAAATTTGGTAGAAAATCTGTAAAAATCTTAGATTAATATTAGCTATGAAAATTGCATAATCTAGGTGTTATAAAGATATTTAAGAGTGTTGAATCTTTTTTTTCACCAGAAAATACCTAGCCCAGCTATTCTTCAAGAAATCAAGGACCGGCCAGAATTAAACTAGGGTAGGCTGAGATTCATTGTCTCATCGACTAAAAGAGTGCTAAATCCAGAATTTAAACACTTTTAAATTTAAATTTTACCAAAAACCTTTACAAAATTTCAACCAAATACCACTAAAAACTTAAAATAATTAAACTACTCCATTGATCAATTATGTTATCAATCTCTTCTGTGTGTAATTTGTTTTTTATTATATTTTCTGTGTGTAATTTGTTTTTTACTATATAAATAATAACGTAAGATATGCCATATAAACCACACTAAAATATTTTACAACTGTAACATTTAATATCTTTATTTTAAGCGGTAGAGTGAATTAATGTAATATGTCACATGGTTGAGTATCATGGGTTTTAATGTAATATTTCACATGGTTGAGTACCATGGGTTTTACTATTATATTTTGTGGGACCTCTTTGCATTGTGGTTGTTATTCACTGATATTTATAGCAATGAGATATTTTTATCATAATTTTTTTGTTTATATTAATATTTTTTTAAATAAAATATCAATTTATTTTATTGATATGAAAAATATACGGTAAATCAACTTTGCATCAGTCCATGATTGTTTGTTTGTTAGTTGAATAACAATACTGCAGACTTAAAATTCAAAGTCACAACTAATCCAAGAGTGATTTAAAAACTATAGAATGTAATGTAGCTAATGAAATAATTTTGTTTTTAAATAATTTTATTTTTAATTTTGTGATGACATTTCTCATGCATAAATGTATTTTACCAATTATAAAATGGTTTTATTGAAATTTAAATATAAATTTATATATTATTATAAAGAAATTCTTCTTAATATATATTTTTAAAACATAATAAAAATTTATGTAAGAAAGACAAATTAATATAGTTAAATTATATTGACTTCTAAATGAAAAGTATAGTGTTTTTTTAGCGAGGATTAATAGAGTAGGGAGTGTTTATCTTGAATAGACTTAGTTTTGGATCTTTTGAAAATCTCTTGTTTGTGAAGTTGAACTTTATAAAAATTTATGTAAGGAAAATAAACTAATACATAGTCAAACCATATTGACTTCTAAATAAAAAGTATAGTTCCTCTTTGGCAAGGACTAATAAAGTAGGGAGTGCCTATCTTGAGTAGACCTAGTTTTGGATCTTTTGAACATTTTTTGTTTGTGAAGTGGCTCCTTAGAAATTTGCATATACAATGCTTTCACAAATTACATCAAGGTTGAAGGTGATTTGATGTTTAGCATAGATTCCAAGTTATAGAGAGTAAAATGTGTGTAATTGGTGGAGTCTCCAATGAAGGGTTGTATATGAGTATGATAAATGATTTTGTCTCAAGCTTTATCATGTCAACATTTGACATTCAAGATATAAGATTAAAAGTTCTAGAGGGTGAAATGCATACAATTGGTGAAGTTTTTAGTAAAGGGGTGTACATAAATCCACAAGATGCTTTATGTAGCATTTCCTCTCATGCAACTAACCTCGTGGAGCTTGAAAAGGAGATGTGCTTGTAAGAGAAGAGGTCATAAGACTTGTGCATTTCATTTTAGTATTAGTTTGAGGGAGGATGTTATCACATCAACCTGGAGACTTGCATCTTAAAGCTAACTTTTAAATTGATAAAGTTTTGGGTATAAACAGTGCATAATAAGCCACCATAATCTCATTGCACCAATCCAATACAGACACAATGATCCCAATCATATGGCATGGGAACATAGCTATACCATCACATAACCCATATTTATACAATAATATAGAGTGAAGCTTATCCATTGGGGTTCACCCTAGGGGTGTAATGGGGGGGCAAAGGGCCATTTGATGTATAATAGTGGAGGTCATGTAAGGTGGACTAGGTCCACTATGATTATTATTAAAATAAGGCCTGCTATGGTAGTTAGTATGGAACAAATGTATATGGCATCATTAAAGGCAATTCATTAGGTGGTCAGAAGTTTTTTATAATTGGGAATTTCTTGTTAGTTATAAATAAGGATGGAGTACTTCTTGTAGAGTATGTGTTGGAGTAAACTGTATTTGGAGCTTAACTCATTGAGAGGTTGTGTTACCTTAAGATGCAAGTGAATAGGAGTGGATTCCTTCCATAAAAGGATCATTGCAAGGTGTTGCCCTACCTTAAGGGCATGTTGATATTAAATGAGTATTTATGATAAATACTTTTTGTGATCCAATTTCTAGTGTTATGGATAATAACAAGTAGTATCATAGCTCTTCCTTAGGGAAAACAAACATTTTTTTCTTTCTATTTTGTGGGTTTTCAAAGGAAAAAAGAGGGTCACAACACTTACATCCATTCTTGTAGATTTTTGTATAGAATTTGAAGAACCTAATTTGCATATTTGAGTTCCTCTAAAAAACATCCAAAGTTCATTTTTTAATCCAAATTAGGGTATGGATAGTGACGATATTGTTAATTTAATTCATCCATTTTAGGGCTTTTTGTTAACGATTGCATGTATTGCAAAACAAATATATTTTGACAGAGTGCTTAGATTGATGTTAGATTAGAAATATTGGATAGATGATTTTGTGGGATTTCTTCTAATATATGATATGATATCCTTTCGATCAATTTTAAACATGCTAAAACCTTACAAATTTCTATCTGCAAACCCTCGCAAAAATTGAAGAATGACAATATTGAGGAACATGACATGGGAGGAAGAGGTTAGAATATTGCAAGCCCTAGTCCAAATTCTAGTATACATTCAAGGAGTGCCAAAAACATATGAAGGAGGTATTCTGTGAATTTAAGGAGAATCAAATCTTTGGTGTAGCGTACCATATCATCCAAAGGGAGTATACTAGTGACATACATGCATGTTATGAATTAGAGGATGCTTCTATGATTAGTATATGTACAATTTCCATTTTTAGGATGAAAACTAGTTTCACCTTCTATTTGATGACTCTACTTCACCTTATGGACAAAACATCATTTACAAAAGTCAAGAGAAGGTTATGACTACTAGTTTTCAGCTTGCATATTCTCCATTGGTTGTATCCCTTCCAAATCCAAATTCGATCTTTTGTATCTATATGGAGGGTTCTCTTTATTTAGATCCCCATAACCATGTCATGCATTTGGGACATATCACTCATCCATTTATCAAGCCCATGTGTCATCAATTGGAATTCAACATCAACACTTGGACATGGGACCCATGAAAGTTTTTAGGGGCAAAATTTCGCTAATTGGCTATTTTTTGGGTTTTTTTTTCAAAAAATAAATTTTCTATTTGGTCATTTGTAGTCTCTAATATCGCCTATATTTACATAAAATATGTTTTTTAACCATAATATTTGCCAAAATTTTCAAGTTTCAATAGTAAATTATATGTTTCATATTTAATAGTTGCCTATGTGTGTGTGTATGTGTGTGTGTGTGTGTGTGTGTGTGTGTTTCAATCCAAAATAATCTCCTAGAACATTATACTTAAGTATACTATTATAATCCTTAAAAAATACCCTGATAGGAGCTAGGTTTATGGGAAAGCTTAATGGACTTATTTAGTCTTATTGTGTGCAATTCTACATGGGATTGTGGTTTCTTGGACTACTTCAACGCTCATATATGGTTCTCTGGTTTATATTGGATCTTCTTGCACTACTTCAAGATGGTGGCCAATACTTTTACATGGAACCCTGGTTCCTAGGCTACTTCAACATTATAGTTATCGCTTATCCATGGGACTTATCCATGGGACCCTAGTTTATGGTCATACATCCTCACTACAAGAGTTGAGGGAAACAATTTTATCAGGGGAGTGGAGTGTTGGGATCCTCCTTAGGGGTGTAATGGGGTGGGATGGTGGATGAAGGGCACTTTAAAGTAATAATAGTGGGGGTCATTCAATGTAAGGTGGACTAATTCCACTATGTTTATTATTATTAAATAAGGCCCATTATGTTAGTTAGTGTGGAATAAATTTACTATGGTCTCATTAATGAAGGTCCACCACATAGTTAGGAGGGTGTTATGAATAGGGTCCCGTTGTTAGTTTTTTTATATATATTTAGGGAAATCGATAATCGGTTGAGATTACTTGGGCAAGACCTAGGTTCAAATTCGACAAGCTACCACTATAAACACTAGGCTAATGCTAGCAATCTGATAGTTAGTGCCTAACATGAAACCTGTGATTTAGCAAGGGTACAGATGTCTGGTGACACACCTAAATGGGGGTCCTACTCAAGGGGGCACATACGCTTCTAGCCTTATCACAATAAGACCATGTCTCATTAGGGATTTGAACCCAAGTGGAGAGAGTGTGAAACTTACCTCCCTACCAATTAAGTTGTTGACCCCTCAACAAGGTTCTCTTGTTAGTTATAAATAAAAATGAACTCCTCCTTATGACCAAGTGTCCAAGAATATTGTATTTGGATCTTATCTCATTGAGAGGTCGTACTATATTAAGAGGCAAGTGAACATGAGTGGATTCCTTCTAGTTCATTGTAACGTGTTACCCTACCTTAAGGGTTTTGATAATAAATAAAGAATTGAGTATTCTAAATATCTTGTTTGTGATTCAAGTTTAAGGGTTAAGGATCATAACATTATCCCATGTACATATAGAGTGAAAGTTCACATGATAATATACATGATTATATAATTATCATGTTGCCACAAGAAAAGCAAAGTGCATTGTACAATTTAGTTTGAATGACATCTTTTGTATTTGTGATGGTTGGTGGGTAATGCTAATAAGTTAAAATAGGAAAAATATTTTAAACAATGAGAAGTTAGTTTTATAAAAAAATTTATCCCTCTCATAATGGTTGATTGGTTGCATGGTGAGCATGCTTGCTTGCATGACCTTCCATTTATCCCGTGTGAGACATGTGAGACATATTATGTTGGTGTGTATGTAATAACAATTAAATATACCTATCTTTTGGCATCTTAGAATTGTGTCTATAACCATAAAATCCCCTCTCCTCTTATGTATTATTCCACATTGGTTGTGAAGGTTAGTATATAGAACATATAAGTCTCAACATTGAACCTAAATACCATAATTATAAATTGTGAAAATTTAAAATTTAAATATTATATTATATTTGTTTATTTACTTTCTAACATATTTTTTATATAACTTCAAGAAATAACATAAACTCTAAATACTATTGTTTTTTTCATGATTATAATATTTGAATATAAAATTAGTAATTACATTTATTTTATTATAATACTATTTTTTTCTAAAATTGATTAGAATTATCTTCCACATTCAATTTTAACATTTTTTTAAAATAAAGGTTAAATAAATAATATAAATTTTGAAATTTGATTTTTTTCTTAGTTATAATAATTTCATAATGATGATGATGTCAACATATTTTTTTAATAAAATTTAAATAAATAGTATAAATTCTCGACGATTACGATGACGATGACGATGACGATGACAATGACAATGACGATGACGATGACGATGACGATGACGATGATGATGATGATGATGATGATGATGATGATGATGATGCTGATGATGACGATGACGACGACGGCGACGACGACGACGACGACGACGACGACGACGAAGACGACAACGACGACGGCGACGATGGCGACGACTCAGAGCGGCGGCGACGACGACGACGATGACGATGAACTTTGATCTATTGGACCTTAAGAAAAAAAATTAAGAAATGATTTGGTTTGCTTTAAAATTGTATTCCTATGCTAAAAAAGCTTGAAGAGAAGCATTCCTAAATCACCGTATTTTTGATAGGTTAGATGATGATGATGATGATGAACATCCAATGAGGCCAACTTTGATCTATAGACCTTAATAAAAAAAATTAAGGAATTATTTGGTTTGCTTTAAAATTGTATTCCTATGTTGAAAAAGCTTGAAGAGAAGCGTTCCTAACTTACCGTAGTTTTGATAGGTTAGAAGGTTAGGAAGGTTTGTATTTAACAAAGATCTTGAAACTAAGATCTATTGTGGGTGTACACATGGCACTCTAAGAGAAAGTGATTTTCATCCTCAATGCCCATAGTTTCATAGAGATGACAAATCGTTTCATCCCACCGTGTTTTAAGAATTGTCTAATACCCTATTTCACTATGGAACTCACTAGAGTTCATTCTTATGTTGGCTATATTAATTTTCTTCTCTATACTAGTTAAAACAGAGAGATACTTTTGATCTTCTAGATTATGGTTAATGACCTCCTTATAATATCTTAATTTTATTTTAACTTATAAATCTTTATCGCACCACATTTTCTCTTTAACCTTAGGTGCAATAATAACTTTAATATATCGATATTTTGCAAAGTGACATTTTCGTCAATTCCCCAATGGTTTAACCAAGTTAGGGCATTTTTATGCCAACCTTGCTTTAGTTGTAGTTGGTTTTGACTGGATTTTAAAGCAATTTTAGGAATCCCCTGGTCACCCATGTTATTATCTTGTACTTGTACATCATGTACCTAGTCATAGCCACGCTCTCAATTGAGGAAAGACCCACTTCTATGAGGAGAATATGATAGGGTGTATTGCATTTAATTTTGAGGTTATAAGTTATAAAATGCTTATGGATTTGCTCAATATTTCTCCAAGATTCTCTAGAGATGTTGCAACCCCAAACTTCACAATCGTACAAAATAATGGGAGTGATGAGAGTTTCAAAGAGAAACTTCTTCTTATCCCACATCACAATGTTTGCTGATTTACAATTGTTTTCAAGACCAAAATAAGCTTGCCACCCTCCATTAACCCTTTTCTCAATGCTACAATTTCAGTTGAGTTTGAGATGGGTATCAATTCCAAGATATTTGTATGAAGTCACTTCCTCCAAGTTGCTATTGTCATACGCAAAATTATCGTAAGTGACCTTCTTGGATTTGATAATCATAGCTTTTGTTTTGTTGATGTTAACAATCATACCATATTAAACCAAAAATCTTTGAGAATTCTTAATTGCTTATAAAGACCAGCATAGATCCATCTTAAACCCGTATCTATCAAGCACCAAGAAGGATCCAATTTCTTGAGGTGTATTTCTTTTTTAAAATTTAAACTCAAGAAATTAGATATCTCTTGATTTTTTAATTACTTTTCATAATATTTTATTTTATGAGCCAACATGGTTTTTTTTAAATACTTTCCATAATTTTTTATTTTATGAGCCGACATCAATTTATTAATGGCCGAAAATAATATAATTTATTACTTTTTATTCTTTTCTTACTCGTGTAACGTTACTTGACAAACGTTGCAACATCTCCCTCATACCCGTGTGTAACGTTACATGGACACGCGTTACAACATCTCCCCCATATTGGGTTGTAGAGCACCTCGTTTCACTCAGTGCAATCAAAGGGACAACTTAACATAAAGACAATATCATCAGCATAGAGAAAAAATATAATGACTATATTTACTGATGTCATACCTATACGATCTACTTCTTCTAAACAACCTTCTAATATTACATTTAAAAAATATTTACAATTATTATTATAATAATGTTACCTTAAAAAAAATGATCTTCTACATTCACTTTTATCAATTTCAACGAAACATTTAGTTATTAGGTAGTCTAAAAGTTCTACGATTTCAAATACAAAAAAATGATTTTTTCGATATGATTTTGAAAAAATCCGACATAAACTTTTAAAAATCCTAGTTACAACTCTCAAACTCTAAAATTTGGTGTGCCCCAAAAAACCTGGTATAGACTAAATCATTGAATATTTAGACAACTCCTTTAGTTATTGTCATACTAAATATTAAATTTACACATCAATTATCTCCTTAAAAATTCAAAACTTTGAACCATAATCTGATAATATTAATATTTAAAATATACAATATTTTATCAAAACTTTTTCAATTTAATAATAATATTATTTTATTTAAAAATCTAAATATAATCTAAATCGCGACCGCAATGCTCGTCATTTTCTTTATTTTTATTTATAAACTATATTCTAAAGATATTTAATTATAATCTCAATTGCGACCACCTAAATGATTTCACTCTTCCTCATTTTCTTTATTTTATTTATAAATTATATTTTAGAGATATTCTTTCTTTATGCTTTAATGCTGTAAGGAGGAATTTTTTTTATTTTAAAAAAAGAGATTAGCGTGTGGTCCAAATATGCCCCCACACCAATAAAAAAATATTCTTTATACGAATTTAAAAATATTCTTTATACGATCCTTTTCGTTTATTTCATTTCTTATCATTGATATATCTATATATTATTCCATCAAACGTTCTATTAAAGTCATAAAATATTGCAGTTGCATTTAATGCTCCATGTACCACCCCAACTTTTTCTCTTTTTATTATAGTTCACTATTATGAATCCAAAGCAAACAACGATTGACCAAAACACAAACGAAATATACTTTGAGCGATTCTATTACTAAACACTTCAACTTAAATATAATATTTAAATGTCATATTAAATTATTATTTTTTAATAATTATGTATGAATTTTTTTTAAGATTATGGGTGAAAAGTAAGTTAAATTATTGTTCTTGATTATAAAGTTTAATCTTAACTTCTCTTTCAAAAATAAAGAGGAGTAGTATAATTTGTGTGGTTATCATCACGGACTTAGGAGTAGTATATTTTTTTTGTTATTATCATTGAGATAACAACAACAACAACAACCTTAATTGTTAAAGTTTACAAAGGTGTACATACCCTACTCCTTCCGGATTTGAACCTATAATCTTTTAGGAAGAAACACATGTTCTTAACCAATAGGCCCACTTAGGTTGTACCAAAAATAATTTACTATTCCAAAAAACATTTTGAATTTTCAACAAAATAGTATAAAAAAAAATCCAAATCATAATATATTTAGACTAGTATCCAAAAAAAACCACATATAAATATCTAAAAAATTAATCAAATAATTTTTTAATAACAAGAATAGTTATGGAATTGTTTTAAAAAAGTTGAAACCAACAAAAAAGATTACAAAATCTCTGCCACCCAAAAAGGATAAAAATGCTTCCACACTGACAGTCCAAAGCTCGGGGCTTTAAAGGTTACAAATAGAAATTCTTCAAAAAACTACTAAAACTTGTGAACTATAGATACAAATATACTGGCCTAACAACAATAAACAACTAAAATACATAGAAGCAAAAAACAAAAAGGAGCAGGGCTCTTCTTGAAATAGCTAACCATCTCCAACATACTAGGAGGAATCAATGTCAATATACTCCTTGGGGGGATGGGGAACGAAGTCCTCATCCTTTGCGTGGAGCGATGGATGAAAGGTTCAACGACTTGTCCATGTCCTCCATTAATTTCTCAACTTGTCCACCTTGAACCTGAACATGGTCTTCCACCTCATCCATTAGTGTATCAAGGAGAGAGATGTGATATGAAATTTGATGCATAGCTTCCACTAAGCAACCCCAGCAGGATTGCATGCCACAAAGCATGTGTTGAAGAAAATCTCCTTGTGGACAGGTAGAATTTGTCTTGGACAAATAAAGGTTCCCTATACTTCCTAATCCAATACGAAAATAAAACAAATACACACTAACTTTCTCCTAGATATATATTTTATGCACACAAGAAGATAAGTGAAGAACAAAGTAGAAGAAGATAGAAGACCTACCTCTTTCCAGACGGTTGTCCTCACTGCTCCAACGTTTAAATCCAATATCTAAAGCTCCAAAGCTAGAAGAACATATGAATACAATACAAAATACCTTTCTTTCTACGAAATATTGTTAAGCATAAAAAGATCTACTTACTTTGAATGGCACAAAGCATACATACATGTAATTGAATGCAAGTATGGGAGAAGCAGGCTAATTTCTTATTAAGAGGAAAGCCATAAGAAGCATGTACAATCATATACCTGACTTTGCAACAGCATGTCGTTCAAGCTTCCCTTCCAAACCCCTTTGAGAACCATAAGATCATAAGGACCGCTTCTTCAAGCTTTTTCCATTGTTTTGAGCCAAAGTATGAGCTTCACTTTATAGGTGTTGGTATCCAAACTACTTGGGAGAAATGATGGGATCAAGAGAGGATATATTGGATCAAGGGGGTTTGAAGTTACTTTGAATGGAAAGGGAGATGATCTTCGAAGGATAGGGTTATCCACCCAAAATCATGCTCAAATCTTTGTCGTAGATTTATGCCAAAGTAGTTGGACCAAAGTATTGCTCCTCTAAAGAGGGCCGCAGAGGGATAAAAAGAGGAAATATCACTCCCCCAACACTAAGCTCTGATTTTTATCACCCCTTGGACAAGGAAAGGGGGGTGATACTTCTCATAGAAGGCTCCAAAAGTGGTTTGAATAAGTGACTTTCAACCTCCAACTGATTGGATTTCCTCCCAAAAAAGGTTAGGGAGTGTACCAAGTGCAAGATGGAGGGTCCTAACACCCCTAGGGAGCATAAGAATCATGTTTCTCATGGTGATAAAACATGAAAACCAAGAAATACACATGAAGGTAACATTTTGAGGTGTAACAGGTGCCCCCTAAAGCGTGAGGTCAGAAGGGATCTGATGGATGAAACACTTTATCAAACATGGGTACAAAGGGTGTTCAAAAGAGAACCAAAAAGAAGCTGCAAAACAAAGAACATAAAATACATCTACATCATCCCCGAGGTGGGCATACCCATGCTCAAAACAAACTAACTCAAAACATGGTTACTGATGAATACACATTGCAGATCCATGAAAGTATTGACTCGGGATACAACCACCGACATACAACGTGGATTTTGTAATATCCTTGGAAATATTTAACCAAGATATTAACTCAACTTAAAAATTTTTAATAAAATTCATTGGATAATTTCTTAACAATCTTTTCAAACCGAGTAGGATGTCAGTGATGGGGATGGAGTGTAACGTCCCCACCCTTCTATCCAATGCAAGGAAGGGAACATGGCACTAAAATCTGGGCTTTTACAAAAAACTCAGCCCATTCATTAGGTTCATACAATTAAAACCAATGTGTGCAGATTCCATTCAACAAACATGCACAGCAGAAATAAACAAATCATCCAGACACATATCATATGCATTCAACATATCATTAACAATCATCAATTAATTAAAATAGTGCATAAGTAAACACCATAAATACTCATCTTGATGTAATGTTGTCCCAAGAAACTAGCTATGTCGCCGCAACGTTCCTCCCAACCGTAGGTCTCTGCCCAACCTGTATTCTTTCAGCACTCAGAGACCACCCCCGAGTTGGGCATGATATCTACAAGGAAAAGGGAACTCTCAAGCTTAGCTCAGCCAAAGCAATGGATACCCATCTCAACCCCAGCATTCTCTTGTACACCAAACTCAGATATGGTCTCTGGAACACACTTTAGCAGTGGGACTTAGGGACCAGATGGACAGGGGTTTTCCCAAAACGTAGGCACACCAAAAATAGATTGTGGGAAGAGGAATCCAACCCCAGGGAAGAAAACCGATTTCTCCCACAGATGTATGAGCATACAGTGGGCCAAAACGGCTTCTAAAAACCCCAAAATCGTTTTACTCTTTTCTCCACTGTTAGGCACAACAAAAATGCCCTTTCTAGTTAGGAAAATGAAGGTAAACACAGTAAAACCAATGAGGAAAACGCCTAGGTAGCTCCCAACTCGTGAGAGGGAAAAGTTGGTTGATGGGTAATGGTTTGGGGAGTAATTCATGGCTCTTTTCTTGCCCAAGAAGCCAAACACATTTTTCCATGCAGGGTGGCTTGCCCATACTCGAATTTGGACAACCATACCTCCTATTCTCCAAGGCATTAACTACCTCAACCAACTCTTGGGAGAAATCAATGATTGGGTACAAAATTCAACATGGGTAGTTGAGGGTTTGATGGGTTCTCTCATTGACACTTGGCTTGACTCAATTGGTTCAAGGGTTTGAATATCCTCCTCCCAATTCCTTGTAATATCATGTCCCCATCTCTTGTTGCATTGCATAGCTAGTTGTGGGCATTTATATTAAAATGCATATTTACAATTTCCATGGTTCACTAGCACATGGGTAGCATAATTTCAAATACTTGCCTCTTCTAGATCGAGTGTTCACTAGCGTGGCCTTGGCCTTGAGCTCCACACTAGGAATCATACATAATATGCATACATTATTTACATTATAGCCCAAAATATTACAAGGGTCAAAATGGGGGACATTACATGGAGACTGAATCTGAGTATGGTGGGATGAACTTTCAGTTCTGGAATTTGTATGGGGAAATGTGCAGCAACAAATAATAACATCAGAGGGAGAGTCCTAAGCACAAAGCACTGGGGCCATTTATGTTTCAGACATCAGCTACCGTTGAAGCCTACCGCAAAGCTTCCTGGGCGCACCAACATATGCTTACTAGACTGGGTGGGTACAAAACTAAGTTATGACAGTAAAATAGGTTCAATGGTCACAATGATTAGCATTTAAAAGGATTTGGGAAGAGTAGGATTGGTTTGGAAGTTTCAGGCCTTGCCGGGATGACAAAGCTAGTCAAATTGCAATCTTTACAAACAGGGGTTAAATCCTCCCAAATTCTTTAAGTAGGGACTGATATAGCTAATATGATGTGTTATTGACCTCCTACAACTTACATAAAGTAAATATGACATTTAGAACAAATTTGGCAGTCATTCTTGCAAAACTAGTCAATAAACAATGCTCAATGAGCTAGTCTTCCAATCGGAGTTAATAAATGACTTGATTTAATTAAATGCCCTGTTCTGAAATATTAATATGCTCTGATATAATGTAATTAATAGCAGCAAGTCGAATTATTACTCACTGAACCAAGTTTGTACTCTTTAATTAGCTCCTCATCAGTACAATGTCTTGTAGACTAGAAAACCCCCTCATAGGGCCATGGAAGGATTGTAAGCAAGATGTATTGGCTAAATCTCTGTTCTGAAAGTGTACTATGGTCTTCTACAGATCTGAAACAGAGTATGTCCTGCACACTAAATCTCTGAGAAAGAATGGGGCGCTATCCACAGCTCTTCTCTTCCTTATAGGGAAAACACCTCCAAATCTGGATGTGGTTGGGAGAATGAGTGAGAAGAAGAGAATGGATCAGTTCTAAGAATGATTTCTGATACTGGACATCACTGTTGGGTGACATATGTCTGTACCAACCCTCCATCAATCCTTGGGCGCATTCACTAGAGCATTCATCTTCTACTAGAGAAGCTTCACCAAAACTAGCTAGAATTTCACTGTATGAGAGATCTTCTCTCCCAACTGACTATGTGACTTCAATGCTGAACTGATCTGAATGTGATTGGCTGTAGCATCATGTTCTAGACCTGCATAACACTCACTGAAAACTCATGGGGCCTTGGGTCACATCTCCCAAGCAAAGTTTGTTGAGGCACATCACTCAACACTAGAGAAGCTCAGAGCTCTCAAGCAAATTTCTCAAATGATCAAAAGTTGTCAAATGGAGTTGGTTGGATTCTTTTATAAACTCCATGATGACTTAATGAGCAAGTTGCTTGGCTTGGTAACCTGTGAGAGTAGGTTACCCACTTGCCCATCCTATTCCAGAGCCATGAGGGCGCCATCTTGAGATAATTAGCAAGTTTTGTCTTTGAAAAACTTTCCTTCCTTTACCTTCCTTCACTGAAATTGGAAAATGTGCCTTAGTGAGCTTTTTTGGATGTTTCTACTTTACTTTTGATTGCTTTTCTTCATCTTTCCACTTTCTTTACTTTCCTCTTTTCTGCTTTTTCCAGTTTCTAATTTCTTTTCTTGCCTTCTTTCCTCCAATTGATTCCTTGCTTTTCCTGAGATTTTGCCACTTAGGCAAGATTGACCCTACTTGCTCAAAATAGACCTCCTAGTCTTGTCATCACCACTTGCCAATAATTATTAGCCAAAATTATTAATAAAAATATTACAAACTCAATATTACTCCAAAATTCAGAGTTTAATTAATTACTTAATAATTAATCAACTACTATGGTATAATTGCCTCACAAATACCCCATTATTTAAATTCTCATTTAATTAATCACTTAGACTTAGTCATGGGGTTAATAACTACATGGGGGGCCCCTCCTTATCCATTTAATTCCCAAATACAACCTTAGGCATCTTCCATAAGGTAGTTTCCATACTTGCTCATTAATTAAATAATTATTTCCTAGGTGACTTAGGCAAAAATTACCCCATGGACCATAGCAAAATTTGGGGACATGACAGATTTGTATCTACATGACTCAAATAGATCGTGGCTACAAGAATACAAAGTAAATCCACAATATAATAATGACACAGCCACTAACTAATACAAAGTGGATCTGTGTGACAATATACATATCAGTACCAACATGATGTCCATGCGCGAACCTACGAAAAAAAATCCAACGCAGCCTAGGTAAAGTACATAACAAAAGTCCCCAAGGTCTTCAACCCAATCCCGAAATGACACGATTCTATCCATGTGAATACAAGTACTGAAGTCGAACATGGTAAAATCCACTATATTATCGACCATTAATGTAGACCATTAACAAGTGCAAGGGAAATCGCCAATAATGTCAATGACTCCTAAGGTATCCTAGTACATTCCAATGAATGTGAATAAATGAGCTGAAGTCAAACACTCATGGAATCATTTGACCATAGGTCAATGATGTAAACCTAATGTCAAAAGTGAGGAAACCTGCCATTGAGGCATGCAGGTCCTAAGGTACTAAATTGTTTGTAAGTCTAATTCCCAGATAATGTGTTGGAGTCGGCAGGAATAGACTCGTTGAAGGAGTGCTATGATGTATCCCACACCATCAACACGAAACCAACACAGGACAGAGATGTAAAGTGATGGATCAGATGAGCATAGACTGACATGAGGGTTTAAGGGTTAATGATACTGTAGAGAGGTGGACTTCGGAAAATAATTCTCTTGAACATTGGATGAAATGACAAGTGACTTGGCTGCATTGACTCAACGAGACATGAATCAAAACATAATTGGATATTAACAAAAACCTTTTTCAAAGCAGTCGAAGAAGTAAAGTGAACTCATGAGATTGGTAGGACTCATAGGAAAGGAGATTACCCAACTATAAGACAAGATGCAAACATGTGCCATGTTCAAGGGTGACAACAAGCTGCCATAAAGCTTCCCAACAAAGCTAACCTATTTTTCCCCATTCCCCTCCATCATGATTGATGAGTACCTAGTTGTTTTTAATGAGCTCGAGGAGGATAACATATGCTTAGTATAGCTCATCTTAGATGAGTCCCTCATCATATGTTTAACGAACCTGAATAAGGAGAGGTTCGGTCCCATATCGGCCCTTTGATGCATTGTTTTACAAGTCCAAAGAAGGTAAAATCGATGACCTTTTCATGTTTAGAGAGCCTGAAAAGAATCTAAAGAAGACTCCAAGGTATATTTTTCGTAAGTTTAGTCTCCTCCCTCGAAAAAGAATAAAATAATACAAGAGAGAAATCTTCTATTCAATGGTTGACTAGAGTATACATTTTTCGTAGTTAGTCCACTTGGCTCGAAAAATGGATAAACCTACACCAAACATACATCCTTTCAAATACTTTTACAAGCGTGAAAGAAAACAAGTTTGCTCGGCAATATTTTCACATTTAGAGAGTCCTAGAAGAGATTAAAGGAAATTCCAAGAGTTCCTTTTTCATAACTAGTCTAACGAGGCTTAAAAATGGATAAATTATCACTTGAGAGATGACTCTTTCATGGTTTTAATGTGTTTGAAAAAGCGAAAGTATACACATGTGTACAAGGTCACTAGAATTTAAAAAGATCCTCCTCCTAGAATCCTGCAAGAATAGTCATGTCTTGCCACAAATTGTGTTAGAATCTCACCATGGGATGTTTAATTAAGTAAAAATAGCTAAACAAAGAGGTTCCTGATGTGAACAAAAGCAAAATAACCAGTTTGTATGAGAGTAAAAAGATAATTGGTGAAAACAATTTCATTTTTACCTCAACATTTTACCTTGAAGGATATTTTTTCCCTCTTTGGAAGCTGAATTTCAACTGTTGTCTGCAGGAGATCCGGGGGACTATTTGATGTGCTGTCTAAACCATGTTAGCGATATTGCCTAGCTCTTTCAAATCATGGTCTTATTTTTTAGTTTCATGCGAGTTTTAGTGGGATTTGAACCACTCTAGGGCTCCAAACTCGCCCTCCCCAAAGTATCACTCCCCTACTGAATCAAGGAGGGAGATAAAAAGGGGATTTATCTCTCCGCTAGCATTGGGAATTGAGAATTATCACCCTGTACCTCACTGTGGGAGGGCGATATTGTTCAAAAATGGAAAATTTTAAGCATGTAGCTCAGTTTTTTTGTAAGATATCAAGTCCAAATTTTGACCATCTTCCTCTTTTGTGATCTATAAGATATTGTTGACCCAAAAAGCCACAATGATTGAGTGGAAGGAGAGGGAGCATGAACTTGATGACATGGCTGCCCTCCGTGACCAAAATACCATTGATGCACTAAGGAATTGTGGCTTGTTGAAGTTCTTCAAGACTTAGAGTATGAGGAAACAAGTACTCCTATTGAACCATTTGATAGGCATGCGAAATGCCAATGACCAAGTCTTCAATGTAGGCCCTCATATTCTAGAGATAGAATTAGAGGATATCTATTTTTTGACTGGACTCTCTAATAGGGGAGTACCAATCAGTTTGGTTGGTCATCGGGGTACCGATGAGAGTAAAAATGGTTACATAGCCCAATTTTGTAGAGCGGGAGCTGTTAACACCCAAAAAATGCTCACTAGCTCATCTCCCTAGCCACATGACCCATTTGTCCACTTTTCCCACCGTTTAGCCTCCAAAACCTAAAAAAACCTTCAAATGGTCACCAAAAAGGCCAATATCAATATTTTTCTCCTCAAAATAATTAAATTTCCTCCAAAAATACCAAAAACCCTCCAAAAGGGCCCAAAATTCCCAAAAAATCAAATAAAAAGGGAATAAAATTCAAAAATTAATTCAAAAAAGAAAAAAGAGGGAAAAAGAAGGAAAGAAACCCTAAACCAATAACCTAAACCAATAACCTAAACCACATGGTACCAAATACCATGGGTCAATACTCCACCACTCAAAAACCTATAAAAAGGTGATGGAGGCCCCCTATTATTCATCCACAATCTAATCTACCCTTATGCTGCCAAAATCACTCTCGAAACCCTAGCCATCCATTTGAGTTAGCTTTCACCACTTGAGTGCTCCTTTGGCCAACCATCTTAATATTTGGAGAAGAGAAGGAGACCTTGGAGCATCGGAGAAACTCGTCCCTACAGCTACAAAAGCTCCATTGACCTCACCATTGAGGTACAACTTCATGTAAAAACTCCATTTTCATCTAATGAAAATATATAACTCTCTTGTATATTTGTTTTGCATGAAAAATCTATGAATGTTTACTGTTTACTGTCTTTAACTGCAAATTTATTTGATAAATTCCCAAACACATGCTTAGACTTAGTTTCTTATTTCTGTCATTTACTCTAGGTTTTTTTTTTTTTTTTGAACTGCTACTAAGGAGTCCATTCTCCTTGGTAGGTGCTCATTCGCACAAGCAAACCTAGCTACAGTTTTGGCAACTCCACTAGCTTGAATCTCTGGTTAAATTTATTTTAGTTTTGTTTTAGTTGTTGTTTTGATTTAATATTGCAGATCTGGTTTACCTTGGAGCATGTCACTTGCAGCCCAACCCCTTTGTTGTCCCTTCAAAACCTGCAATCTCCATTTTTTCTGTTCGACCATCGTTTTTAGCGTCGTTTTTTGCACCGTAAAGCACCATTTTTTGCCTCACAGCCGCGACCCAGAGCGCGGCTGTTCAGCCCAAATCCGCAGCCTGTAGCTCGGCTTCTCAGCCAAAATCCATGGCCTGCGATGTAGATTTCCTGCTCGTTCTTGTTGCCCCAGCCGCAGAACCCCATTCCTTCCCCACAGCCTCAATCGCATCTGCTCGCCTCTATCACGTGCCTCTCGCCGCTGAACCCAGGCTCGTTCTCGTAGTTTAGACCGTGCCCTTTGGTTTATATCTTGCGGCCCTAACCGCTGAACTTAGACCTGCTCCTGCGGCTTCGACCGCATCGTTTGGCTCCTGCCCTGCGGCTCCTCCCGCCGCACCCTCTAGTCACCCCACGATCCTAGCTGCATTCCCTGCAGTGTAATCACGGCCCCAACTGCAGTTCCCACCCTAACCTCTGTGTCCCAGGCCGCAGATCCAAACACCCTAACCCATGGCCTCAACCACAACATTCAACCCCATAACCACGGCCCAAGCCGCACGATCTGACAAGAAAACCACACCTCAGGATGCAGGTTTTGCCTAGACAGTCGTGCCCTAGGCCGCCAATTTTGGCCCAGGAACCGCGCTCAATTCTCTGAGTTTTTACCCATTTTTTCCTAGTATTATATATATATATATATATTTTTTCCTGCACCTTAACAGCCCCCTGTTTTTCCTGCAGCCCTAGTTACTCATTGAGTTTTTTCTGCTATTTGCTTCACTTCACCATTTTACAGATTTTCAACATTTACAACATTTACATTGAAAAGAAAATTTGTTTTTACATAGCAGTTAAATTTCAGCATTTATATATTTTTAGATAGTTTCTCAAGCATGGCATTTTGATGGGTACATCATCTCACTTACATACACTCTGTCACCTTAATTCAAGAGAGCCATAAAATTTACTTAACTCAACCAACCTTTTAACCCCACTTGGGGAATACAAAAGAACCTTGTAGTTAGGTAGGACAGGGGGGATAGGCATCCAAATAACACCCCTCGGTCATTTACACTTGAGACATAGAAGTTTGTCCATTAGGGTACCAAAATCCCCTATTACTTGTTGGTACGGTTATACACCAATTTGTCTGAAAAGGCGTCTCCCTTAGGAGGGAAAGTCATGAGACTGGTTCTGGAGGACTACGTGGAATGCCGCACTCCACCTAGTTCCGAAGGATAACTACTCATTGTCCTCGTTGCATTTCCATATTTGGGGTGTAGCGACCAAAGGACTGACACGATGAATGCTTTTGTTGGACGTGCCATGAACGGGGTAGCCTAGTTGCCATTCTCTAGGGCTCTTTTACCCGGTATCCCTCTCGGTAGAGGAATATCCCCCACCTACTCGGTTCTCCATTTCGTATTGTCTGACTGCGGATTTCATCACCTTGCAGAGGATACGATTTGTGTGAGCTTCCAAATCTTTTAGTTAGGTGTTTGCATGCTCCCTTACCTCCCCCTGGTTTAGTGAGTACACTATTTTTTCTTTATCAGGAGCCTTTTTCTTGTTGGTATTCTGACCACCTTTCTTGTCGCTCCGCTTACCGTAGCACTGCTGTTACCGTGAGCGTTTTGAGCTTGTTGTTGGCCTGAGTGCCATATTTTTTGTGCTCTCCTTTTGCACACTCGGTTGCATTAGGTTTTTTTAGCTTTTCACTCACCACAACCCACTTGTTTTACTATCCATCTATCACCATTGAGTCCCCGAGACATTCTCAGCACCTCCGGGGAGAACCCCCATAGCATGGTTCACTTGACAACTCTCGTCACTGGCGTAGAGCCCCGTCACCAGATCCCGACGCCCCCTACTTCACATCTGATTTTGAATCAGAAAACCCTACGTACACAGCTCCATCTAGCCCCATGGCTGGCATGATTTCCAACCCTTTCTTCAGTGGGACAGTTGGTGGTGGATCTTCCACTAACCCAGCTGCCACGTCAACATCTATACCCGTCATCCCATCCGTGGGACCTACACTTACTATTCCTGCTACCACAACTATCCCTATGGTTAGTGGATTGGTTACCACTACAGTTCCCAGCAACACAATTGGGGGCGCATGCCATTCCTACACAGTACCCCCACCTATGAATGGAGTTCCTACGACCCCCATCACTTATACCACTGCTCCCCCCATTGGAGGCACTGGCCCCACCATAGGCGCTACTGCAAGTGCATTCGCCCCAGCGATCATGTCACATCCTTTTTCCAGTTTTCCATTCATGGCTAGCCTCAACCTTCCTGACCTGGCTAGATTGACCAACGACCCCATCCGACATGACCCCACTTGGCCTCATATGCCTACCAAAATCCCATCGGACATCCCTAAGTTTGAAGGAAAGGCAGGTGAGGATCCCCAAAATCACATCATGTCTTTCCATTTATGGTGTTCCTCCAAATCCATAATGGATGACTCCATCCGCCTACGCCTATTGCAACGGACCCTTACTGGCTCTGCAGCTAAGTGGTACATCGAGCAAACCCATGGGACCCACTACACTTTTACCTCCCTCGCCTCAACCTTTCTGCAGTTCTTTCAGTTACCCGTCCGTTATGATGCGGGAGCAGAGATCCTACTATCTTGCAGACAAAACACGACCACCCACATCACTGATGACATTCATGAGTGGCGTAAACGCCGAAGCTTGTGCAAGATTAAGTTAGATGACCGTATCTTCCTAGATTGGTTTCTGAAATCTCTCCTTCCAGTTATTGCCAAGGATGTGGCATCCAAACGACCCTCGTCTGAAGAAGAAGCCATTCTGAAATCCCAACAGTTTGATCTCATCTACGCCTAGTCTGGCTACTTGTATACCATTTTACCTGACGCTCTCCACGACGATTCCTCCTGGAACGACGCGCTGGGGGCATCCCATGCCATCGATGGCATCATTGGACATGTTGCTTCACATAACCAAACCTTTACCATTACGTGCAATACTTATGGCCTCGACCTTTCGCTGGCCACATCCCACTCCAGAGCTACCAATTCATATGCTCCCATGGCACACGCCCACCACACCCATGGACCCTCGTGTCCACCACAGTGTTATGGTCATACACCTACACCCTACACCTCTCCAGTTGCACCTATGACATATTACCATCCAGTAGGCCGCACATGCTCCTGTCCACTCTCGATCCCCATTGGCTTATTACCCACCATAGCCAGTGCCTATAGAAACCCAACCTCCAGTCGCTCAGACTTATCAACAACCACAATCGACACCAGCACCTGCCCCACCTCAACCCCCTCCCGCTTATTATCCACCACAACCTGCTCCAACACCTGCACAACCTCAGAATCCCCCTGCTCCCCACAAGCAAGTGTATGCACAACAAAACCCACAGCAAAACAAGAATACCCAAGGAAATAAAAAAGGCCAACAAAACCGCAGGAGAGGACTCAACCGTGGAAACAACCAACCTCAGGGCCAAGGCGGCTAGCCACCCAATCCTCCAAACAATAACAACGCTGCCCCTTCCAACCAAAACCTTGATCGACTACTAAAACAGGGTAAGAACCCCAATTTACAAACAAACCACCCATGTTCCATATGATTTCACGACCATTATACACACACTTTCCCCCATTTGGAGTGAGCACGCCAACTTTGGACCGATGACACCCAATGCCAAGTGCACGCGGCACAACCGACGCCACCTAATCCCCCACCACCTCAAGCATAACCCATGGTACTGCAGAATCCTTTACCCACACAAGGAGTGGTGAACACTCAACTGTTGGCTCCCCCTCAAGGAGCCACGACACCACATCAACAAATTACTTATGCTGCACCTGCTCATCAACCCGTGGACTCAGGAACTCACCACCTGTTAATGATGTCGTCGGTAGACGTCAACCTCCAAACACGCCAAAACCAATATGGCTCCACCTTTGAAGCCATTCCAGCTAATAAAGCCACCAACGCTCTTCCCACTGATAAGCCGTTACGCATACCTACTGCACCATTAGATAGGGGCCCCAAAGCCCCTCGTTTCCCACTGTGTCGAATCAATAATAATCCTAACACTTGGGTCGCTTCTAATTATAACATTGTGGATTACTTAGCCCAATCTTCTGCTGCTATGTCAGCCCTAGAGGTTCTAAAGAATTATCCTACCCAATGCAAGACTCTATTATCCGCCATTGGTGCTATCGATCCTTCTGACTCACGAATGATGGCATTTGACCTAGACCAATATGAACCACGCATTCCTTCCACATTAGCATTTCAAGTTTATGTATCCATTCGGAATCTTGTGATCCATCGATGCATCATCGATTAGGGTGCCTCCACATGCGTTATGTCGACATTCGTCTGGTAGAAGCTCGAACCCCTTACACTACAACCATCCACCATTGCATTGCGAGCTTACAATGGCCGCTCAGCTCAACCACAAGGCCTCTTGGCCAATGTTCCAGTCCAATTAGCAGGAAAAACAATTCTCATCGACATAGAGGTCATCAATGCCCAGCTTGATTATAACCTCTTACTTGGACGTAGTTACATGTATGCCATGAAGGCTGTTGCTTCCTCCATTTTCCACATCATGATGTTCCCCCATGAGGGACGTGTGGTCAAGATCGATCAACTTACGTACTACGATCCCAATGCCACCGCCGCACCAAAAATGTTTCTCCCTATTATTGAACAACCTGTTCACAATGCACCTACATCGTTGGTCTCCACAGTCGGACCTGGAATATACTCATATACACCCATGACTTCTACATTCCAATCCATTCCACCCCCTTTGCGGTCAGCCGAGATATCTGATTTGTGCACCCTCTCACACAATACGCAGATGCCCAACCTACAGCCCCCTTTACTACCGCAGCCACCATCAGTGCCCAGTCATGTCGGAGCCACACCTATCCACACTATCCTGTTCCTATTCCCTCCTTCAGGAGTAGTCAGCACCCCAGTAATGGCTACCCTAAATCTTCCCAGGTTAACATTAGGACTACCTGTGTGGTATCTACCCACCCCAACTCATCCCCCGACACCAAATGTCATTTTACAATCGGTTCAACCTATTACCGTGACGAACCTCCCACCTCCAGGGGTGGTAACTGCATCAACGTCAAGTAATGCACCACCTCCACCCTGCCACACTGGGGGCAAGGGCCCACAAACTTACACTGCCCCATCTACACCAAAGCCAACAAAGAATCCTCCAGCATTTCGTGCTCCCCTCAAATGCTCTTTATGTGATGATTTGGGCCATGCTACCCATCAATGTCCGCAACTACCAGCACTCCAGGAACACATGCAAACATTAGAGGACAACCCCAACATCCCGGTTGTCAAACTTGACCCTGCCCCTAAGACCCATGATAAATCGCTGCGTACCAACCAACCTTGCGTGATATGCAGTATTTACAGCCATTACTCACATCACTACCCAGATCTCCTTGAGTATAGATTGGTCCTCCAAGAATTAAACCAATCATCTCTAGAGTCATCCTTTACCACCATTGAGGAAATTCATCCCCCAACATCTTCCTCCTCGAAAGAGATTAATACCATCTACATGATTTCCACCACCAGTGCACCCCAGTCAACCGATTTGATGACTTAGTGCTTCCGTACTGACGAAGAAATCCTAGATGTGCTTACAACACCTGACTATCCCTGGGATGATATGCACCATCGATCATATTTCATTCCCTAGGAGTCTACCATCTCCACGGCAACCCAATTCTCCGTCGAGTCCAAATATTTCCTTCCGCCCAAGGTTAATTAGTTTAAAGATCCCATCCCAACTCCCGATGCCTTTGAGGAAGGAAACATGGCCAACATTTCACCCACCGTACAAGTCGATATTTCCACCACGCCTGGAGTACCCGAACTCATTTCATTAGGTGCATCATGCACTGAGGATGAGGTTCAAGCATATAAGAAGCTCTTCCAGGAGTTTCGTGACGTCTTTTACTGGTCCTACACCGAGATGCCTGGTCTCGACCTTGCTATCGTAAAGCACAACATTGACACTTGGCCAGACGTACCACCCATTCGCCAAAAGCAACGCCCCATCCACCCATCTAAGCTTCCCAAGGTTAAAGCTGAAATTGAGAAGATTCATGCAGTTGGGTTCATTTACCCTGATCCAGGTGGATATTGGTGGCCACCCACCTTTCCAACTGGCTCAAAACAGTTTTATGGCAATTTTGATATTGTACTATTTTTAGCAGTTTTTCGGGTCTTGAACTTCCGGGGGCATTTTGAGGCCCTAAACGACCTTTTTTGGCAATTTGGGGGGCCAAATGCTTGTCCCCGACATACATTTGGCCCCAGTCAAAAGTTGTAAATCTCAGATAGACCTTTCCAACGGGCTACCGAGCGCCCCAAACGGAGATCGTATGCAAAAGTTACGACCCCAGGAAGTTGATGTACTAACTTACCCAAACGGGGCCCACATGACTTTTGGCGCTTCATCTCCTAGGGTTAGGTTTTTGGATGTCTAGGGTTTTTGACATTCCTGTTTATTGTAAAAGGCCTTGAGAGCCTCATTTCTAACCATCTTCTTTCGAAATGAGCACAACCGTCACATCTCTTCTCAGAGATAAGCTGCCACCATTCCAGCAAGCTTGTTTTCCGCTGCATTTTACAGTTCTAGCTTATTTCCTTATTGAATAGAAAACCAGTTTTACTGTATCTCTGTTATTTTGTGTTAAGCATCTGATAATAATCTGTATTCATTTCGTTCTGCTCATAAAATCCGGATCAGTGGTATCAGAGCGGTCTGCTCCTTGTCGTCTTAATGCATGTCCCCAACGAGGTCAGGGTTCAAAGAATTGGGTCTCGAGCTTGTTTCTCTTGAGGACAAAAGCTCTCGCATGCCCAAGCGACCTCTCATGGCAGGAGAAAAGAAAGATGACGGGACAGGAGATCCTATCAAAATGTTGCTTGAGGAAGCCCTCACGCAGCAGAGGAACAAGATGATGGATAATTTCGCGCAAATCCTTCGGCGACTACCAACAAGCGACGCATCTTCCTCGAGTGGAGGCGCCGCCCCCTTCAAGGTACAAATCAACTTCGATATTCCTATATTTGAAGGACAGATAGACGCAGATGCTGTAGATAAGTGGTTGAATCTACTAGAAGGGTATTTTTCTGTCCATAACTTTTTGAATAAAGAAAGATTACTTTTGCGCTCCTCAAAGCCGTTCCCCATGTCAAAGATTGGTGGGAAACATTCTGCGAGCAAAAGGACACAGAAGAAGCCTCATTATTTTCAGTCACGGCCACCTGGGAATCCTTCAGGGATGCTATTAAGGAACAATACTACCATGTTGGAAGTTATGACGACTTGTATACCAAATGGACCACACTGCGACAAGAAAGAGACCAAGCAGTGCCAGAGTTCACAAATATCTTCCATACCTTGCGCACCAAGCTGGGTATCAAAGATTCAGAGCGACATTTGGTGCTCAAGTATCGTGGTGGTTTGCATAGATACATCCAGACCGAAATGGAATTTCTGGACATCTCTTCCTTGGGCGCGGCCTACCGATATGCCGTCAAAATTGAGCAGAAGCTCAAACAAAAGACATGGCAATTTGGGCCTGGGAACCCTTCACAGCAAAAGACAGGAAAGGGCGGCCCCAACCCACAGAATAAAGGACAGAGCAAAGATGGATAGTATCAGGACAACCATTCCAAGCCGCAAGGAGAGAAGGACACTGGAAAAACAAAGAAAGATACCGGGAAGTGGTGCGACTTCCATAAGAGCCCTTGGCATAACATTGCTGAATGTCGCTCAAAGCAGTCGCTGGTGGCCGAAGTGAAAGCATCTGAATCGGATGCGGGTTCTGACTCTGAGTCCGAACCAGAAAGGGGAAGATGGATCATTGACGCGGAACCCAGTGCCACCATTGCTACCACCAAGCTCCAGCTTGATGAACCAGACGAACCAGAAGAAGGAGAACGCCTCTTCCATTCACAGATGTGGGTAAAAGGCACCCCGCTGCACTTCATCGTTGATAGCGGTAGCCAGAAGAATCTCATCTCAGTAGAGGTTGTCAAGCGCCTAGCCCTACCGACAACACCGCACCCACAACCCTACACCATTGGATGGCTCCACAAAGGAAGTGATCTCCGCGTCAGCCAACAGTGCCGACTGCCATATGGCATCAAGCCCTTCAAGGACGAGGTATTGTGTGATGTTGCTCCTCTCGAAGTTTCAGATGTTCTTTTGGGCCAACCTTATTTATGGAAACGTCATGCTGTATATGAGTCTAGGCCTCATAGTGTTATTATTTCTTTGAACAGGAAATTGTACAGGATACCCAAGGCAGTCCCTCCTAGTGCTATTTCTTTGATCTCTGCCAAGTAATGCAGGAAGGTCATCTCTCAGACCGAGAAATTTGTCTTCTTCGTGATTCGCTCTCAGAGTGAAAGAAAGATCGCAGCCACATCCCGGGCCTCCATGACCGATCTATCCACACAATAGAAGCAAGTGGATAAGGTGGTGGAAGGATACTCAGATATCTTCTCCTCTCCGATCGGGGTACCTCTGCACTGCCAGGTCAAGAATCCCATCGATATGACCCCAGGCGCACCGCTACCCAATGGGCCAGTCTATCGCCACTCTCTGTTAGAAAACGAGGAGATCAAGAGGCAGATCCAAGAATTGCTCCACAAGGGGCACATCCATCCCAGTTCATCACCTTGTGGGAGCCCAATCGTGCTGGTGCAGAAGAAAGATGGGACCTGGCGACTCTGCATTGATTACTGGGCCCTGAATAAAATCACAGTCCATAACCGGTACCCGATTCCCCGAATCGACGACCTCCTTGATCAGCTCACGGGAGCCAAATACTTTAGTAAGATTGATCTGAAGTCTGGATACCACCAGGTCCCAATAGAACAGACAGATGTATGGAAGACTGCCTTCAAGTCAAAAGAAGGTCTTTTTGAATGGCTGGTCATGCCTTTTGGTTTGACAAATGCTACAACAACTTTTATGAGGATGATGGACGATATCCTACGACCTTTCACCAACAATTTTGTAATGGTGTATCTGGATGACATCCTCATCTACAACAAGACTTGGGAGGAACACTTGCAGCATATTCAATAGGTTCTGCACACCCTGCGGAAGCACAAACTATATGCAAACTTGGAAAAATGCTCCTTCGGCATGGACAGGGTCCATTACTTAGGCTACATCGTTGATCGACATGGTGTGCATGTGGATCCAGCCAAGATCCAGGTCATCCGTGACTGGCTAGCCCCAAACACACTCACGGAACTTCGGAGCTTCTTGGGCCTCGCCAATTTCTATCGCCGGTTTGTGCTGGGATTCTCTCATATCACATGGGTCCTCAGCCAAGTGACCAGGGGTGGTGGTAAGGAAAAATTTGTGTGGGGCTTGTCCCAACAACAAGCCTTCGATGACTTGAAGAAGCGTTTGTGCTCATTGCCGGTACTCTCATTACTGAACCTGCAACATCCCTTTGAGATTGAGACAGATGCTTCAGATTATGCTATGGATGCTGTTCTCACTCAACACGGCCACCCCGTGGCATATCATAGTGAGACACTATCAGATGCTGTCCGCAAGTACCCTACCTACGACAAAGAAATGTACTCCATTGTACAAGCCAGCCGCCAATGGAGACATTACATTCTTGGGAAGGAGACAGTCATCCACACTGATCACAAGCCACTACAATTCATGTAGACCCAAGGAAAGTTGAAAAATGACAGCCATCAGAAGTGGTCAACATATTTACAGCAGTTCCACCTCAACATCAAATATAAAACAGGGAGTACCAACCGAGTTGCTGACTGCCTCAGTTGACCTCCAGTCGCGGCACTTACCACGGTGCTAGACTCTTGTGGCCACGAGACCTCCGGATGGCCCCACCTCTACGAGACAGACCCCGAATTCTCCGCCACCTATCAAATGTTGGGCACCAACTCAGTGGTTGCTAATTTCCATCTTCAGGACGGGTTGTTGTGTCGTCTGGGCCATCTCTGCGTTCCATCAAGTGAGTGTGTGAAGCTGATTTGGGAAGCTCACTACAGTCAGGTGGCAGGACACTTTGGTGTTGAAAAGACAGTGGCAGTGTTGCAGAAACATTTCTACTGGCCGAAACTTCGACAGGATGTCGGCAAGTATATCAGGTCCTTTACCGCTTGCACTATTGCCAAACCGACCACTAAGAAACAGGGCCTATACACCCCTTTGCCTACTCCTGACAGGCCATGGGAATCCATCTCAATGGACTACATGTCGGGCCTCCTGTCCACCAAGAGGGGAAACGACTGTGTTTTTGTGGTTGTTGATCGCTTTTCCAAGATGGCGATTATAGTCGCTTGCAAGAAGAACATCACAGTAGAAGCCACTGCCAAGCTCTTCTTTGAACGAGTATGGGTACATTTTGGGATCCCACAGACCATTATCTTAGACCATGACAGTCGGTTCCTCAGCTCATTTTGGTCAAGCCTCTGGTCACTGCTGGATACCAAGCTCACCAAATCCATTGCCTTCCACCCCCAGACCGATGGACAAACAGAGGTCATCAACCGGATGGTCGTACATATCCCGTGCATGTACAATTCAACACACCCCCGCACATGGGATGAGAGTCTCCCATATGTCCAACATAGCTACAACCGAGCCCTGCATAGCTCAACTGGCCACAGCCCCTTTCAGGTGGGGTTGGGATTCCAACCATTGGGCCCCATGGATGTTGCACTTCCCCTTGCGACCACCTCAGCCGACTCGTCCCCAGAAGCTGACAAAGCCGCCCGGTTCATTGAATGGATCCAGCATATCCACCAATAGGTTCAGGATATTCTACAGAAGTCTAATGCCAAGTACAAGCAGCGCCATGATCAACATCGGGTGCCACATAAGTTTCAGGTGGGCGACAAAGTTTGGTTGCATTTGCAGAAAGAACGCCTTACAGGGCCCCATCGAAAGCTTCGCCCACTCCGTTATGGGCCGCACACCATCACCAAGGCAGTGGGTGACAATGCTTTTGAGCTCAACATTCCCCCCTTCCTTGGTCTGCATCCAGTCTTCAACGTGGCCCTCCTTCGGCCATATTTCCCACCACTATTAGACACCTTAGAGATAGCAGAGAAGTTGACACCAACAGAGCTCAACCTTGACTTCCTACAACAAGCATCTAGTGATCATATTGCAGACACACAGATCAAGGGCACTCGCCATCAAAGGATCCAGCTTTATCGAGTTGTCAAAGCAGGGCAGCTCCTGCACTAAGGCAAGTGGCTCACCCGAGGCCAAATTCAACAGAAATTTCCTCATCTGATGGGGGAACTCAACACAATGGAGACCATTGCTTACTAAGGAGGGAGGATTGATCCAGGTGGATATTGGTGGCCACCCACCTTTCCAACTGGCTCAAAATAGTTTTATGGCAATTTTGATATTGTACTATTTTTAGTAGTTTTTCGGGTCCTGAACTTCCGGGGGAATTTTGAGGCCCTAAACGACCTTTTTTGGCGATTTGGGGGACCAAATGGTTTCCCTTGGTCGAAAGTTGTAAATCTCGGATAGACCTTTCCAACAGGCTACCGAGCGCCCCAAACGGAGATCGTATGCAAAAGTTATGACGCCGGGAAGTTGTTGTACTAACTTACCCAAACGGGGCCCACATGACTTTTGGCGCTTCATCTCCTAGGGTTAGGTTTTTGGATGTCTAGGGTTTTTGACATTCCTGTTTATTGTAAAAGGCCTTGAGAGCCTCATTGTAACCATCTTCTTGCGAAATGAGCGCAGCCATCACATCTCTTCTCAGAGATAAGCCGCCACCATTCCAACAAGCTTGTTTTCCGCTGCATTTTACAGTTCTAGCTTATTTCCTTATTGAATAGAAAACTAGTTTTACTGTATCTCTGTTATTTTGTGTTAAGCATCTGATAATAATCTGTATTCATTTCGTTCTTCTCATAAAATCCGGATCAACCCCATTGCCTATACCACCTGGGTTTCTAACCCGGTACCAGTCAACAAGAAGCAAGGCACCATTCGTGTCTGTACCAACTTTCGCGACTTAAACCAAGCTTGTCCCAAAGACAACTTCCCCACGCCATTTATTGACCAGCTCATCGATGCATGTGCAGGGAAAGAGATGCTATCTTTCATGGATGGTTTCTCTGGGTACAGTCAAATCTAGATTCACAAAGAAGATCAGTACAAGACTGCCTTCACCACCCCATGGGGCACCTTTGCCTATTGTGTTATGCCTTTCGGTCTTAAAAATGCTGGTGCCACCTTCCAGCGGGCCATGACTTATTGTTTTCACAACTTGGTTAATATCATCTTGGTATACCTCGACGACCTCATGGCTCAATCCAAGAAACGGTCTGACCATCTGAACGACCTTCGGCAAGTATTTCTATGTTCTCACAAATATCAAATCCGCTTGAACCCACTCAAGTGTGTATTTTGCGTTCCAGCAGGCCGGTTGTCGGGTTTTATCGTTTCCCAAAAAGGAATCCCTGTAGATCCATTAAAAGTACAATCCATCTTGGACCTCCCATCACCACGTACACTACAAAAACTACAGAGCCTTCAGGGGAAAGCCAACTTTCTCTGCCGTTTCATCCCCGATTACGCCACGACAGTTCATGGTTTCCTTCATTTTCTCCGTACCCACATCCCTTTTGTTTGGGATGACCAAGCGCAAGGTGCTTTCGAGGACCTTAAACAAGCTCTCACACATGCCCCATTGATATCCCCTCCCGATTTCTCAAAGGACTTCATCCTTTACATTTCGGCATCCGACCATGCCATTTCAGGGGCTCTTGTTCAAGAATATTCTGCTTGTCAAGATCATGTCATTTATTATGTGAGTCGGACCTTATCAGGCCCACCACTACGTTACCCATGTGAGGAGAAATTGGCCCTCGCCGTTGTCTTTTCTGTGCAAAATTTGTGACACTACATCCTTATGAGTCACACTATAGTCGTTGCAGAATCCAACCCCATGGTCTATCTTTTGAAACATCGCCTTCTTCAAGGTAGTGTCGCTAAATGGGTCATCATCCTTCAAGAGTACGAACTAACATTCACAGCCCCTAAGAGTACTAAATCCCTTGTGCTTGCACAACTCTTGACGGATTTACCATCCTTATTACCGTCACCCTCGATCACTACTAGTTTACCTGATGAACATTTATTTATCATCTTGCTAGACGACCCCTGGTACGGTGAAATTTTGGTCTACCTCCGCACACAAAAGTTTCGACCTGATATCGATTGCGATGGATGCCGCTGCATCCATCACCATGCCTCCCGTTATCTTCTCCTAGGAGATGTCCTATATCGACATGGTATCGACACCATTTTACGACGTTGCCTCACACAAGACGAAGCATAACAAGTTCTCAATGATTGCCATAGCGGTGCCTGTGGTGGCCATTTCTCTAGAATGGCCACTTCCCAAAAGGTGATCCACGTAGGGTAATTTTGGCCCACACTATTTACTGACTGCATCACAACGGTCAAACATTGCCGCAACTACCATCTCTTTGCGCCCAAGGCAAGGACACCCCCCATCCCCCTTCATCCAGTTGTCACCGTTGGTCCTTTTTGCAAATGGGCCATCAACTTCATGGAATGTAATCCCCCCTCCACCAGTGGCCATAAATACATCATTGCGGCTGTCGACTACTTTACCAAATGGGCCGAAGCCATGCCTACCTTCAACTTCAAAGCCAACACTGCAGCCCACTTCTTTTTTAACCATGTAATTAGTCATTTTGGAGTCCCTAAGCAACTCGTCTCCGACCATGGCTCACATTTTGAAGACTCTATCTGGCGAGAGTTGTCGACTCTCCTCAAATTCAAACACCAATATGCCTCTGCCTACTACCCCCAAGGGAATGGATAAGCCGAGGCCATTAACAAAATCTTGAAGAAATTTATTCAATGGACAGTTGACCGACATAAGTCCAATTGGCATCATATGATTTTTCCCGCACTATGGGCTTACCGTACATCCACTAAAACTGCCACGGGTTTTACCCCTTTTCATTTGGTTAACGGTGTAGAATCTGTGCTCCCTATTGAGTGTTAGATCTGAGCATTACACATCGCTATCGACCTCCTCCCGGACACCTCACCACTCGAACAACGCTTAATTCCGTTGGAGCAAGCCGACGAATACCACTGTACCGCCCTTCAAACCATTGAGGTGGCAAAGAGCCACTCCAAAGCCGGTTACGATAAGCACGTTCACCCACGCACCTTGTACTCATTTATGATCAATCCCACGATAAAATGGGTAAAGGAAAGTTTGAATCCATGTGGCAAGGCCCATACATTGTGCACACTTGCCTTGGACACAAGGCATACATTCTGACCGATTCAAAAGGAAACCCCCTGCGTAACCCCTGTAATGGGTTGTATCTCAAACGCTTTTACCCTTAGCACTTTTTGGACCCATTAGTTCATGTTGTACAATATCATTTCTTTTTGTTTTTTACTTACCTTTTGCATCTAGGACCTTACGCTTTGCTTCCCTGCATGACCACAGGTGGATCCTGTTCCACTTTACTACATTGGCTTCGCCAAGGTGCAAGTCGTTGGTCTCCAAATCTTGCCTCCGCAGCTTGGGTACTCTATTCCCCCTCACATGAGTTGATTCACCTCGACTGAGTGTGCATAGGTGCTCCTACTAACAACCAGGCTGAGTACGATGTTGTGACTGGTCTCTTGACTGCTGCCCTCCAGATGGGTATAAGTCACCTTCGTGTGTTCCTAGAATCCCAGCTTCTTTTCGCCCAACTCAACAATTGTTACCAGGTACGCGATCCTTGCCTCTTTAGAAATTTCCTGCACACTAAACAAATGATCAAACAATTTGAATCCATTACATTCACTCATGTTTCAAGAAATCAAAATAATGTGGCAGATCAAATGGCTAACAACATTCTAGACTGGCACATCAACCAAACCATGTAGGACATTAACCATACATCATCATAACATCATATAGGCATCAAAAAACCATATAAACAACAAAAAGAATCCATCATAATCCTACATCCACGTGCATATCATCACCATAAAATTGCATCGACGTGCATATAAACAACATACCAATTGCATCCACGTGCAACAAAAAACAAACAACGCTAAATGTGCATCCACGTGCATACGAGACTCTATCATCAAAAAATGCATCCATGCGCATATATATATACCATATTGTCATAAAAATTCATGAGTGCCCTCAACACCTAACTATACAAAAGATACATTGAGGAGCCCCAACAACATCCTCTCCATATAATATCAGCTATATATACAAAAAACATCCCCACATTCTCATCAGCATTGGGGGCAGCCCATGAACTATCTAATCAGAGTCCTTTCCTCGGTCCATGTCCTTGTCGTCACCTGCAAACTCTGGCTCTGCTGCTGACTCATCCTCTCCTCGCTCCTCCTCTGGCTCCTTAAGATCCTTCTCATCAAACTCAGGAGTGTCCAACTGATCCTGAGCCCTTCTCTCCTCCGCCAATATAGCAACCCACCTCAAGATAGCTCTCCACTCTCGTGGAGCATCATAGCAAGTATCCAACATCTCCTGGTCTAAATCTCGCCAACCCTCGTCTGCTACCCCGACTAGGAACTGATCAAAGTTGGCCCGTACGACCTCTAATGTAACATCACCATCACGTCGCCGTACCTCCCCTCGATCAGGTGGGGCTGCCCTCACTCTGCGAACCCTGCGGTCCTGATGCCCCTGTGGAGACTGTGGTCCCACATCTGCAAGAATCAACACCAAAAAGGTCAGCATCATCAAACATCTCTAAGTGTCATCATAAACTGTCAAGTAAAAATACCACATGATATGCTATGAAGGAACCAAAATGCATACGTACCATTTGCCCCCCAGACCTGTCTAGGAGGCCGCGACAGCTGAGGATCCCCCCAGTAGCCCATAACTCGGTATGGGTAGTCATTGATAAGGACATGCATCTGCATCCACTGCCTAAACAACTATGTAGTAAAATAATGGCCAACAACCCCACCACCACCGCAGACCATCATCTCCCCCCATCGCACCATTTGTGGCTCTATCAGTCCTCCATCTCGGATCGGCACGTGAGGCCACAACATAGGAACCTTCTCAAAAGAGAAACAACACAAAAAAGAACCATAACAGAACTCCCTTCCGAGTCGCCTCACCTTGCTTATCTCCAGCTGAACAACGGCGAGGTACATCTGACCCCATGCATAGTAGGTCCCTACTAACACCCGCTCAATCAACATCATCTTCCCTCCCGACACTTGGTGGGGAAACTGCGATCCCAATACACACACCACACATGCCGAGATCACTCAGGTCTCCAGAGCTTGCAAATCACACACCAATAGTGCATTCTTATGCACAAAAGACCCCGAAAAACAATGCCTCTCTAACATCTCCTTGATATCCACGTCCCTCGACCTCCTAGGCCGAGTGTCCACCATCCTACCCAAACAGGGCAGTCTAGTCAAAAAATACACATCCATTAGGGATCATGAAAGCCTCAATGTCCGGGTCCCAAAACCCGACCAGCCTGTTCAGCAACAAAGATAGTGTATGCAAAAGGGTCACCTGCCAAAACTACAACAGTCCACAGAGTGATAAAGTCCCCTTCACACGATGATCCCATCGTATCACCACCAAAAGGTCCTCCGGTATATCGCGCTCTCTCCATGTCACCCTCGTCATTCTGCCAACAACACCAAGAAATCTCATCAAAACCACATAAAATACTCCATCGATCCCCTCCGGATCGGTATACCGACATACCGGTACCACGACACACATTTCGGGGCTTCTAGACCCCACATGTATGCTTTGGAGTGCACTTTTCTCCTCGAAAAGCATGCTTTCAACGTGCGACTGTGGGAACTACAACCGTGCTCGACAACCGTGGCTGTGGGAGCCATAGTCACGCTCGACAAGCGCGGCTGTGGGAGGCACAGTTGCGTGTTAACACCCAAAAAGTGCTCACCATCTCATCTCCCTCATTACATGACTCATTTGTCTATATTTCCTACCATATTTGCCTCCAAAACCTTAAAAAACCATTAAAAAGCCTCCAAAAGGCCAAAAACCCCCCTTTTTTCCCCAAAATAATTTAAATTTCCTTCAAAAATAGCAAAAACCCTCTAAAAAGGGAATAAAAAAGAGGAAAAAGAGGGAAAAAAGAAGCAAAAACCCTATACAATTGACCTAAACCATATGGTGCCAAAAACCATGGGTCAACACTCTACCACTAAAAACGTATAAATAGTTGATGGAGGCTCCCCATTTCATATCCACAATCTTCCCTATCCTCACTCTGCCAAAATCACTCTTGAAACCCTAGCTTACCATTTGAGCTAGTTTTTCCCATTTGAGTGCTCCTTTTGTAATACCCCAATTTTGAACCCTTCGGAAATATTGGCTCTAATGTAAATATTGTAAATACGCGATGTATGTTTCCCTAGCGTGGAGCTCAAGGCCAAGGCCCCGCTAGTTTATGCTCGGATTTTATTTAAATTAGACACGCTTGATATTTTGTTACCCACGTGCTATTAAGCCATGGGATATTGTAAATTGATGTAAATGTTTAATATGGAAATAAAATACCAAAAACTGGCTATGGAGGCAACGAATGAGAAGGGGCCACGTGTATCCACTAGGGAGTGGTGAGGGGGCTATGGGATTAAACCCTAGGCTGCCATTTGTCATTATGAGAACCCATTGACTTCCCTAGGTGACATTAATGCCTGCTGTAAGAAGGTGGTTGAGATTTCAGCCCATGGCTTCAATGGAGCATGGGCAGCCCTGAAATTCGTATGGGTGGGCATGGGCTCTGATTGCTTGGGTAAGAAGTCACTCAACCTCATGGGAGGTTGCTTCATTCTCACCCCAGCCCATTGTGAAACTATCTAGCATCATTCCCATCCAAAAACGAGTGCCAGCAGTGAGGAAAAACCAGAAATCGCGACCTTGAGAGAACCCAGTTTTTGAAAGACCAAAAACGTCCAGATTTGGCATGGGACAGGGAAATCCAATGGGGAATCCATTAGCATGAACCTTGGGGCGAATTTGGGAGCATTAGCTACCCCGAAATCAATGGGAAAACCCAGTTTTTGCAGCTCAGAAAACGAGTGACGGATTTGAGTAATTGGTGAGCAGAATGGTGAGGAATCAAGAGAGGATTGACTAAGCAGAGGTTGGGTGTGCTTGATAAACCCAGTGAAGGCTAGGATCTCAAGGATCAGCAGCTGGACCTTTCTATGCCCATCCTGAAGAGCACTGGAGGGAAGAGTTGCCTGAGGGACTGTGTAACAGAGAAAGGGATCTTCCTTGTGTTGGATGTGGTAGGTAATGTGGGTGCCTGACTGTTGAGCCCACTTGAGATGCCTGTAGCTCTGTGGTTGAGCTCACTGGCTTAGCATTACCCTCCTCTATCTTCTTGGATGCTTGACCAGAACCATGGCTGTGAGTGAACCCAGCTAGTCCTCCTTAGTGGATACACAGCCCAGCTCGGGGGTGACCTCTCAGCTGAAAGAACACAAGCTGGACAGAGGTCTACGGTTGGGAGGAACGTTGCCCTTCCATAGCCAGTCGTTTGGACCGTTACAATTCAAGATGAGTAATCTGTGATTTAATTTATATACAGTAGGTGTTTTGCAATGCATTCATGATTAATGGAACGAAAGGCGTCATGTTTATGCAATATGATAATTAATGACTGTTGTTTATCTGTTGAATGCGTGGGGAAACTATGTGTATATGTGAAGTTTAATTCCGCTGTGTAGTTATTGAGTTTATGTCTGCACCCGTAAGTTTTAAATTGCATGCGTTATGAGTCAAATTATTGGGGTTAAGCCTGCCATAAGCCCGTGTGTTGTTAACGTTTCCTTCCTTGCATTTGATGATGGAAGGGGGCGTTACACCTTTGGTCCATTATTCAAACACCTTGGAGAAGGAGAAGGAACCCACTGGAGCACGGAAGCAACTCTCTTAAACTATTGCAAGAGCTCCACCAACCTCAACATTTGAGGTAAATTTAATACAAAAAGAAAATCTTTATCATCTTGTCAGGTCTTTTTATTTTTGTTAATGCTTATGCTAGGTTAAATTTCGTACTGTTTTACTGCTTTAATTTACTGTTTATTGAACTGATACTAAGGAGGCCTTTCTCCTTAGTAGGTGCTCATTTGCACAAGCTAGGGTGAAAACCCTAGCTACAATTTTGGTGACTCCACTAGTGTTCCTTTGAATTTCTGGTTAATTTTTTTTAAAAAAAAGTTTTTAGTTTTCTGCAAAGTATTTTTTTGTTTTCCCTGTTCGGCTGTGGCTTCGGCCAGTTGGGTTTTCTGCTGTAGATCGCGTTTCTGCTCTTTGCAGCCGTGACCCAGATCACAGCTTTCGTTCATCTTTCCGCGATCCAGATCGCAACTGTTTGCTCTTTTCCCGCGACCCGAGCACAGCCTTTTGCCTCTTTCCCTCCCTCTAGACCGTAGTTTTTAGCCCCAGACCTGCGATCCAACCACGGCTTTCTGCCCCTTTTCCATGCTTCAAAGCGTGCATTGTGGTTGCAAACCCGTGATCCGACCACAGCTCTTCCCCATTTAGCCGTGCCCCAGACCGCCTCTTGACCCCATACCCGCGATCCACTCGCAAGGTTCAGCCTTATAGCCGTGCCCCAAACCGTGCCTTTCGGCCACAGACCTAGGATCCGCTTGCAGGTTTTCCCCCTACAGCCACGCCCCAAACCGTGCCTTTCGGCCGTAGACCCGCGATCCGATCATAGGTTTCACCCGAATAGCCGCGCTCTAGACCGCGCATTTCAGTCACAGACCTGCGCTCTGTTTTCTGCATTTTTTACCCTTTCTTGAACCCATAACTTTGCTGCAATATTTTCTGCACCTGCACAACCACCTGTTCTGTCTGCAGCCATACTTACCTACAACCTTTTTCTGCAGTTTTCTTTCTATTCCATTTACAGAGTTTTTTAAGTTTAAGCATTTCAATTGAAAAAGAAAATTTTGCATTACATGTTTAATTTCTGCATTATTATTATTGGTTACAAAGTTGCCCACCCCGTGGCACTTTTGATTGGGTTCATTACCTCACGCGCACACACTCTATCACCTAATTCAAGTGAGCCTTAAAATACTGCTTAACAAAACCAACATTCTAAGCCCACTTGGGGAACACATAAGAATATTGTAGTTAGGTAGGACAGGGGGGATAAGCATCCAAATAACACCCCTCAGTTGCTTACACTTGAGACATAGTTGTTGTCCATTAGGGAACCAAAATCCCCTAGTATTTTTTGGCACGGTCACAACCAGTTTATCAGAGGGCCTCTCCCTTAGGAGGGTTGAAGTAGCCAGACTGGTTCCGGAGGCCTGAGTGGAATACCGCAATCCATTCAGTAACCAAAGGCTACCTACTCGTTGGTCTATGTGTGGTGATTCCTTTCAGGCCCTCACGGTGATAGGATCGGAGATGCAGATTCACCTTTTCTGGACGTGTCATGAATGGGGTATCTTAGTTGCCTTTCTTCTAGGATTGTCTTACCCAGCGTCCCTCCTGGTAGGGGGATATATTTAGCCACTTGGCTCTACTATCCATATTGTCTGACTTGGATTTCATCACCTTGCAGAGGATATGTCTGGTTGAATCAGAATACTATTTAGCTAGGTGTTTGCATGCTTCCTTACCTCCCTTTGGTCTAGCGAGTCCATTATTTTTATTTTTTAGGAAACCTGCTGCTTGTTGGTATTCTGACCATTGTTGTTGACGCTCTGCTTATTGTAGCATAGCTGTTATAGTGAGAGTTTTGAGCTGGTTGTTGGCCTGAGTGCTGTCTTTTTTGCGCTCTCCTTTTGCACACTCGGCTGCATTAGGGTTTTTGAGCTGTTTTTCACTCAACACAACCCCTAGATACTTGACACCATCTATCACCATTGAGTCCCCGAGACACTCTCGGCACCTCCAGGGCGAGCCCCCGCAGTACGGTTCACTTGACATCACTAGTCATAGACGTAGAGCTTCATCACTTGATATCACTTTCCACAGACCTTGAGCTTCGTCACTTGACTCTACTCGTCGATGACATAGAGCTCCACCCCCCGGCTCTGACGCCCCTTATTTCACATCTGATTATGAGGCAGAGTCCGAGAACCCCACTTACACTACACCAATCAGCCCCATGGCTGGCATGACATCCAACCCTTTCTTTGTAGGGACCATTGGTGGAATGTCCACCACCACCCCAGCTACCACACCCGCTTTGGGTATGCCCTTGATGGGGCCCACACCCACCATTCCGGTCACTGTGCCAATTCCAGTGGTTAGCATACCCAACCCAACCCCACTAGTGACTCACACTACGCTTAGTGGTGCAGGACTCTCCCATACCACCTCCACCCCCCTGGTTGGGGGTCAAATCCCTATCACAAACCCAACCCATACATTTGGGGGCATTGGCCCCAACATGGTCATGACCACCAGTATGTCACATCCTTCTACTAGTTTTCCATTCATGGCTAATATCAACCTTCCTGACCTGGCCAGACTGACCAACGATCCCATCAGACACGACCCTGCGTGGCCTCACATGCCCACCAAGCTCCCATCAGATATCCCTAAGTTTGAGGGCAAGACAGGTGAAGACCTCTAGAACCACATTATGTCCTTCCATCTATGGTGTTCCTCCAACTCCATAGTGGACGACTCTGTTCGACTCTGTCTGTTACAACGCACCCTCACTGGCTCTGCAGCCAAGTGGTACATCAAGCAGCCCCATGGGACCCATGCCACCTTTACTTCCCTTGCCTTGACCTTTCTGCAGTTCTTTCAGTTATCTGTCCGCTATGACGCGGGAGTTGAGATCCTACTATCTTGCAGACAGAATACAACCACCCACATCACTAACCACATTCATGAGTGGCGTCGATGCTGAAGCCTGTGCAAAATCAAGTTAGATGACCATATCTTCTTAGATTGGTTTCTAAAATCTCTCCTTCCCGTCATTGCCAAGGATGTGGCATCCGAGCGACCCCAATTTGAGGAAGAGGCCATCCTAAAAACCCAGTAGTTTGACCTTATCTACGCCCAGTCTGGTTACCTATATACCATTATACTCGACGCCCCCCACGGCGATTCCTCCCGAAACGAAGCACCGGGGGCATCCCATGCCACCAATGGCATCATAGGCCGTATTGCATCACATAACCAACCCTTTTCCATAACATGTACTAGTATTGGCCCCGACCTTTCGTGGGCTACATCCAGCTCGGGAGCAACCAATTCATATGCCCCCATGGCCCATAACCACTATTCCCATGGACCCTCGTGTCCACCTCAGTGCTTCGGCCACGTATCCCTCGCTTACGTTCCTCCGGTTGCGCCTCAACCATATTATAACCCGCAGGTCGCACATGCTCCTGTATCCTCTCAAGCCTCCCCCGCTTATTATCCGCCACATGAAGCACCTGTGGCACATCCACAACCCGTCACACAGACGTATCAACAACCCCCACAAGGTTCAACACCTGCACCACCTCCACCCACTTATTATCCACCGCAGCCTGCTCCCGCACCTGCACAACCCCAGAACCCACCTGCCGCCCAAGGGCAAGTGTACGCGCAACAAAATCCACAACCGAACCAAAATAACCAACGCCAACAAGGCCAGGAAAACTGTGGAAAAGGATGCAACCACGGGAACAACCCCCCTCCGGACCAAGGCGGCCAGCCACCTAATCCCCCAAACAATAACAACCCGGCACCTGCCAAACAAAACCCCAACAGGCTACCCAAACAAGCTAAAAACGCTAATTTGCGAACGAATCATCCTTGTTCTATTTGCGGGGTCTATGGCCATTACACACACGCTTGCTCACATTTGGAGCGGGCTTGACAAATCTGGACTGATGATGCCCACCACCAAGGACACGTGGCTCCTCAGGCGCCGCCCAACCCCCCACCACCTCAAACTCAACCCTTGCTGTTACAGAACCCTTTACCAACCCAAGGTGTGGTGAACACTCAACTGATGGCTCCCCCTCAAGGAAACGTGCCACCAAAACAGCAAATCACTTATGTCGCTCCTGATCAACCCATGATAGACTCAGGTACCCATCACTTGTTAATGATGGCATCCACCGATGTCAACCTTCAAACCCTTCGGAACCAATACAGCTCCACCCCTATAGCCCCTCCCGCTGACAAAAACACCAACGCTCTTCCCACCGATCAGTCGTTACGAATACCTCTGGCTCCACTAGATGGTGCCTCCAAAGCCCCTCGCTTCCCCCTTCGCCGCATCAACAATAACCCCAATGCTCATGCTACGTCTAATTACACCATTGTAGATGATTTAGCTTAGTTCCCCACAGCCATGTCTCCGTTAGAGGTCTTAAAAAACTGTCCTACACAGCGCAAGACTTTTCTCTTGGCCATTGGCGCTATTGACCCAACTGATTCCCGCATGATGGCCTTTGATTTGGACCAATCCGAACCATGCTTTCCTTCCAAATTAGCATTCCAAGTTTCTGTATCTGTTCGGAATCTTGTCATCCATCGGTGCATCATTGATGAGGGTGCCTCTACATGCGTTATGTCCACATTCGTTTGGCAGAAGTTGGGATCCCCTACTCTTCAGCAGTCCACCACTGTTTTGCGAGCCTACGACGGCCGTTCGGCTCAACCCCAAGGTCTCTTAGCTAATGTCCTCATCCAGTTGGCTAGTAAAACAGTGCTTATTGACATAGAGGTCATCAATGCCCAACTTGATTATAACCTCTTACTTGGCCGCAGTTACATGTACGCCATGCGGGCGGTTGCCTCATCCATTTTTCGTAAAATGATGTTCCCCCATGAAGGACGCGTGGTCAAGATTGACCAACTCACCTATTACGATCCCAATGCCCTCGCTGCACCCGAAAACCTTCTCCCGATGGTTGAACAACCTGTTTGTGGTGCATCCACCTCGTTGGTTTCCTTAGTGGGACCCAAAATTTACTCAAATAGGTTGATGACCTCAGCATTTCACTCCATTCCACCCCCATCACCAGCGACCAAAATATCTGAATTATGTACCCTCTCCCACAATACACAAACAACGAACCATCAACCGCCCTTGCTACCCCAACCACCATTGGTACCTAGTCATGTTGGTGTTACACCCATCCATACAATATCCTTCCTATTCCCCCCTTCGGGAGTAGTAAGCACCCCAATTATGGCGACTCTCAGCCTCCCCGGGTTAACTTTAGGATTACATGTGTGGTATCTCACACCTCTCGTTTCCCCTCCGATGCCAAATGTCATCCTACAACTGGTGCAACCTATCACCACTACTAGTCAACCACCGCCCAATGTCACTACTCCTTCCTCATCCACCAGTCCATCCCCTCTTATCAAGCACACTGGGGGCAGAGGCCCACAACCATACACCACTCTACCCCCGCCCAAAACAGTTAAAAACCCCCCCACGCTTCGCGCTCCTCCCAAATTCTCTTTGTGTGATGAGTTGGGCCATGCTACCCATCAATGTCCACAATTACCCACATTACAAGAGCACATGCAAATGCTTGACGATGACCCTAACATCTCGGTTGTCCAACTCGACCCTACCCTTAAGCCTTGAGATAAATCACTGCGTACCAATCACCCTTGTGCAATATGCGGTATTTACGGCCATTATTCACATCACTATCCTGATCTCTCATATTACAAAGCCGCTCTCTACAAGATGAATAACTTGGACCTCGAGACGGCTCCCCCCGCCATCGAAGAGATCCACCCCCCATAATCTCCACCAACAGGCGAGATCAATACCATTTATATGATCTCTTCTACTAGCGCTCCCTCGTCAACCGATTTGACGACCCATCGTTTCCAAAATGATGAGGAGATTCTCGAGGCTCTTATTGCACCTGATTACCCATGGGAGGATATGCACCATCATTCCTATTTCCTCCTGGAGGAGTCCTCCCCCACCATAACCACACAATTTTCGGTTGAGTCCAAAGATTTACTCCCCACCAAAGTCGATTGGTTTAAAGAGCCCATTCCTGCTCCCGATGCCTTCGAGGAAGGTAACATGGCCAATATCTCACCCACAATCCACATTGATATCTCTGGCCCAGCCAGTGCTCATGAACTCATTACGTTAGGCTCCTCCTGCACTGAGTACGAGATCGGAGAGTACAAAAAACTTTTCCAAGAGTTCCGCAATGTCTTTGCCTGGTCCTATACCGAAATGCCTAGTCTTGACCCCGCTATCATAGAGCACCACATTGACACATGGTTAGATGTGCCACCCGTTCTCCAGAGACAACGCCCCATTCATCCATCAAAGCTCCCCGCCATTAAAGCAGAGACTGAGAAACTTCGCACAGTAGGATTCATTTATCCTATTGCATACACCACTTGTATTTCTAACCTTGTCCCTGTTAATAAGAAATAAGGCACCATCCGCGTATGTACTGAATTCCGCGATTTAAACTGAGTATGTCCCAAAGACAACTTCCCCACGCCATTTATTGACCAACTCATCGATGCATGTGTGGGGCATGAAGTCCTATCCTTCATGGATGGTTTCTCTGGGTACAACCAGATTCAGATCGGCAAGGAAGATCAATACAAGACTGACTTCACCACCCCATGGGGCACCTTTGCCTATCGTGTCATGCCTTTCGGCCTTAAAAATGTTGGTGCCACCTTCCAGTAGGCCATGGCCTATTGTTTTCACGACTTGGTCCATATCCTATTAGTCTATCTTGACGATCTCACAACACGTTCCAAGAAACGATCCGACCACCTTAATGACCTCCAGCAAGTTTTTCTGCGTTGTCGCAAGTATCAGATCCGCTTGAACCCACTCAAGTGCATCTTTTGCGTTCCAGCAGGCTAGTTGTTAGGTTTCATTGTTTCCCACAAAGGAATCACTATAGACCCCCTCAAATTTCAAGCCATATTAGACCTTCCCGCACCACGCACGCTCCGGCAGCGACAGAGCTTACAGGGGAAATCTAATTTCCTCCACCGCTTCGTTCCTGATTATGCCACCATAGTTCATGGTTTCTTACGTCTGCTTCATACTCACATAACCTTTGTTTGGGACGACCAGGTGCAAGCTGCATTCGAAGCCCTTAAAAAATCTCTCACGCAAGCCCCTTTGATCTCCCCTCCGGATTTCTCTCAGGATTTCATCCTTTACGTCTCGGCATCCGACCACGCAGTGTTAGGGGTCTTGGTTCAAGAGGACGCTGCTCGCCAGGAGCATGTTATTTATTATGTTAGCCAAACCTTGTCTGGACCACCCCTACGTTACCCATATGAGGAAATATTGGCCCTTGCCATCGTCTTTTTTGTCCAAAAGTTGCGCCATTACATTTTACTCAGTCATACTACAGTTGTCGCAATTCCAACCCCATGGTCTACCTTTTAAACCGACGACTTCTGCAAGGTCGTGTCGCCAAATGGGTAATCATACTCCAAGAATATGACCTAACTTTCACAACCCCTAAGAGTACTAAACCCCTTGCACTTTCCCAACTCATCACCGACCTCCCATCCCTTTTGCCATCCCCTCCAATCTCTGATGAGTTACCAGACAATCATTTGTTCATCATCTTGTCAGATGACCCATGGTACGGTGATATTCTGCTGTACCTTCGCACGCAGAAGTTTCGACCCGACATAAATCACGATGGATGCCGTCGTATTCATCACCATGCCTCTCGGTATCTCCTCTTGGGCGATGTCCTTTACCGGCGAGGGGTTGATACTATCCTCCATCGTTGCCTTACACACAAGGAAGCCGAACAAGTCCTCAACGACTGTCATAGCGGCGCTTGTGGCAGACATTTATTTGGATTGGCCACCGCCCAGAAGGTCATCTACGCCAGATACTACAGTCACTATCACAGATCATGGCCATCTCCTCGCAACCTGCGATCCAAACCCACATGGACCGTACAACCCCCCCTGAGGACCCACTACCCACCCACATCCGGAAAAAATTAAAGGTCTGAGTTCAGTGAAATACCTGCAACTCGCAGAAATGAAATCGACTGGTCCAATCGCCTAGAAATCTCAAATCTGCTCTAGCCCACCACACTCTCCTGTCAAAGTTAACCGCACAAATGACACTTGGAATTATGGGTCCACTTACTATTTATAGATGGTTGTCTTTTCTTGATTTGGCCATTATGGATTCATACGAAGTCCATTTTCCTAACCGTTTCCACCACTGGAATCAGCACGACGAGACCTTCAGACTGGTCGACTTGGTTTCTATTTTTCTCCAAACCCCTTTGTTTTTGGAATTTTTTCCTTGCACGTCACCATCTCGATTTGTGCGCCACATTGGATGTTGTCAGTTTTTAGCATTCCTTATACCATCAGATTCAATTTTTCGAGCCCGTGATGATGCTTGAGATCATTTCTCGCTCTCACCCCCAAATTTTTTGGGCATTTTTTACCAACCCCTAGTCATCTCGGTTTGCGTGCCACCTCGGCCGTTATCTATTTTTGACACTTTTTATATCGCCGGATTCAGTTTTCCGAGCTCATGATGACGCTTGAGATCATTTCTCTCTCTCACCTGATACAGTTCCAACATCGTGTCCCTTGCTGCCTCTGTTTACGCGCCACATCGGATGCCATCGAATTATAACACATTTATACATGAGCCATTCACTCCATTCATACTGCAATTATTTCGTTATTTTGCTTCCATTCATCATTTCAGAAGGAGGCCCGCCGGTGTTCCCCCCCAACCCTTGTTCTTGCTTCTCATCGATGTCCCTTGATTGAACACTCTCTCCTTTCTTGGCCATTCCTTTTGTTCGGTATAATTTTATCCCTTTTTCGGGCCGGACAAGTCCTTTACAAAAAAGGCACTTAGGGAGTTTCTATTAAGCTCTTTTCTGACTCCTAAAAGAATGAAAAAGATTGCCAAGCAATCTTGCTTCCTTTCATGCTCATTAAAGTACTTGAAAGGGCATCTATCTGGTATAAGTTTACCCCTTTTCCGGACTTGGTAGACTAATTACAAAAAAGGAATACTCTAGTCACACCGGCTAGAAGAGTTCTTCATTACTTCCTTTTATGCTTTTTTGGGCCTTGGAGACTAACACACGAAAAAGAACCCCCCTGGAGTCTTCTTATTGTTTTCAGACTCTCCAAAATTGAAAGCAACCACGAGCATGCACTATCCTGGGCTCGTACAAATCCACATGACAGTACCATTCCATTATTTTAGAGTCTTCTTATCGCTTTCAGACTCCTTAAAATTGAAAGCAATCACGAGCATAAACTGTCCTGGGCTCGTATAAATCCACACGACAATACCATTTTGAGCACACTTCTTCCAGCTCCTTAAACCATAAAGAAATCCCCCCCTAGTACCTCTCGGCACTATGATCGATCATCTCGGCAGCACCCCCAACAAGGTCTCCTTTGTTCAGAGTATTCTGCAGTCTCCTGTCATCTTACACCAACTTGAGTATCACTCATCCCAGTCACCCTCCCTGGTCCATTAAAGCTATGATCCCCTTCCCACTAGTAAGTTTCATATGTTTCCCGATCATCCCCACCATCATACTCTGAACAAAGGAAGTTTGAGTCCACCCACTCTATTTTCCTAGTTATTCCCCCCACAGTATGTCAGTCCTACCATCAATACTCTCACACTTCGGTTCTCCACCTTGTGCTCCTATCAAGGAAACATCATTTCCTTGCTAGTTGCAAGTCTCCCTCTGTCGACGACATCCCATCTATTCCAGAGGATAGACCCAGAGGTCCTTGTGCCTTGGACTCATCACCATTTGTGGTGCGTGCCTACAGACCATTTTGAGAGGAGTCATCATTGCCTCTCCGAATGGTTGTTTCTCACATGCTCGACTTCAACACCTTGATCGCATCGTTGAGAATCGTGCAGGGTATATATCCCTTTAGTTATTTGTCGAAGACCCCGGACTTCCCCTGACTCTAGCACATTGGTGAGTCACCTTGAAACACCCAGTTATATATTCCCATGGATATTTGGGTTGCATTGGCGATTGTATTCGGAAGCCATCCACTTATATGCTTCCTTGAGTACCCAGTTCAACTCTAGTTCCATGTACCATTAAGGGTGTAACTCTCTGTCATTATGATCTTCCAGTTCATCAGTTCCTCTGGTACCATACTCAACACCACTATTGATATTCCAGTGTATCAGTTCTTCAGCTCAGACATGGTCAGCCCGGCAGTATGTCCCAGATTTGTGTCCCCTTTTTGGACCCGTATGATGTACACAATGGTTCTCCATGTATCTTTCAAGTCCCCATTTTTGGGCCTCATTGTTATTTTTATGTATCTTGATATGAGCATGGGTATGCCCGCCTCATCCATATATTGAGATTATTCCTCATTCATTATTGAGGTCATTTATTTTTAGTTTTTGCAGTTTGTTCGGGACCGTTGTTCCGGGCTCTATTTTGTTTCTTCCCCTCTCCACATCCCAGGAAAACCATACAAGACTTATGATGTCTATCGGCCATACGATGAGCTCCTTCCCTCACACATCACGGGGCAATTTGTTAACAACCAAAAAGTTCTCACCATCTCATCTCCCTCATTACATGACTCATTTGTCTATATTTCCTACCATATTTGCCTCCAAAACCTTAAAAAAACCATTAAAAACCCTCCAAAAGGCCCAAAACCCCCTTTTTTCCCCCAAATAATTTAAATTTCCTCCAAAAATAGCGAAAACCCTCTAAAAAGGGAATAACAAATATAAAAAAGAGGAAAAAGAGGGAAAAAAGAAGCAAAAACCCTATACAATTGACCTAAACCATATGGTGCCAAAAACCATGGCTTGACACTCCACCACTAAAAACCTATAAATAGGTGATGGAGGCTCCCCATTTCATATCCACAATCTTCCCTATCCTCACTCTGCCAAAATCACTCTTGAAACCCTAGCTTACCATTTCAACTAGTTTTTCCCATTTGAGTGCCCCTTTGGTCCATTATTCAAACACCTTGGAGAAGGAGAAGGAACCCATTGGAGCACGGAAGCATCCCTCCTGGACTACTGCAAGAGCTCCACCAACCTCAACATTTGAGGTAAATTTAATACAAAAAGAAAATCTTTATCATCTTGTCAGGTCTTTTTATTTTTGTTAATGCTTATGCTAGGTTAAATTTCATACTGTTTTACTGCTTTAATTTACTGTTTATTGAACTGCTACTAAGGAGGCCTTTCTCCTTAGTAGGTGCTCATTTGACAAGCTAGGGTGAAAACCCTAGCTACATTATGCTCGGAGCGCGGCTATGGGAGCCACAACCGCACTCGGCAAGCACGGCTGTGAGAGCCACAGCCGTGCTCTAGAGTGAGCAAATTGCCTCAAAACCCGCGCTTTACCACGGTGGTCACCCTGTGTGGCTGGTACACCTCCCTCGAGGACCAATTCCCCCCCAAAAAACAAAATAATATCAAAGCTAAGGTCTAAGAGGGTTACTTGCAACTCGCAAAACGAAAATCCATTGGTCGGTTCTCCTGCAAATGATACATCACCTCTGGTTCACTCAATTGTTCTATCACACTCAACCGTACAAATGACACATGTCACTATGGGTCCACTTACTATTTATAGACATTTGACCAATTTTTGTTTAGGCCATTCCGGGGTCATACGAGGTCCATTTTCCAAATCGTTGATACCACTGGATTCAACACGACGAGACCTTCGCGGTGGTCGAGACTATTTCTCGATTTCACCGAACCCTTTTTCGGGCATTTTTTAGCGCCCATTGTTGCCTCGATTTGCATGCCACATCAGCCGTTATCAGTTTTTGACATTCTTTATATCGTCGGATTCAGTTTTCCATGCTCGTGATGATACTTGAGATCATTTCTCGCTCTCAACCCCAGTTTTTTTCGGGTATGTTTCACACACCCCTCATTGCCTTGATTTGCGTGCCACATCGGCCGCTATAAGTTTTTGGTGATTTTTATACCATCCGATTCAGTTTTCCAAACCCGTGATGATGCTTGCGATCATTTCTTGCTCTCACCAATTTTTTTTCGACATTTTGTTCACACACCTTGCCGCCTTGATTTGCGCACCACATCAGCCGCTGTCGTTTTTACCAATTTTGGCCTCAATGCCCATCCATGAGCTCTCCACTCCATCCATACTGTAGTTATTGCGTTATTTTTCTACCATTCATCAACCCGCAAGGAGGTCCCATTAGTGTTCCCCCCCCCCCCCCACCGCTGTTCCTAGTTCACATACTTGTCCCTTGATTTAACACTTCCTCCTTGCTTGGCCATTACTTTTGTTCGGTATAGTTTTATCCCTTTTTCGAGACAAACAATTCCTTTACGAAAAATGCACTTAGGGAGTTTCTGTTAAGCTCTTTTCTGACTCCTAAAAGAATGAAAATATCGTTGAGCAATCTTGCTTCCTTTCATGCTTGCTAAAAGTATCTTAAAGGGCATCTACCTAGTATAAGTTTAACCCTTTTCCAGACCTTGTAGACTAATTACGAAAAATGAATAATCTAGTCACATCGGCTAGATGAGTTCTTCATTGCATCCTTTTATGCTTTTTCGGGCCTTGGAGACTAACACAAGAAAAAGAACCCCCCTGGAGTCTTCTTACTGCTTTCAGACTCTCTAAAAATGAAAGCAACCATGAGCACTCATCGTCCTAGGCTCATATAAATCCACACGACGGTACCTCTCCACTTTTTCAGAGTTTTCTTATCGCTTTCAGACTCCTTAAAATTGAAAGCACTCACGAGCATGAAATGTCCTGGGCTTGTACAAATCCACACGACAGTACCACTTTGAGCACCCTTCTATCCCTTCTTTAAGGTCCTTAAACCACGAAGAAGGATCCAACAGTGCCTCTCGGCACCATGACAGATCAGGTATAGTCCCCACATTATGGATGCACCCCCAGTATGGTTGCCTTTGTTCAGATTATTCTGTGATATGCCACCCTTACAGTTTCCTGATATCATTCAGTAGTTTTCCCCCCTGACTCTTTCCCATTGCAGTCACACCCCTTGATCCCTTAAGCTATGATCCCTTCCTCAAAAGTCAGTTTCATATGCTGCCAGGCCAGCCATGCCATCTTAGTTTGAACAAAGGAAGTTTGAGTCACCTTGCCACTCTGCAACCTTGGTTTTTCCCCACCCCCAAAGTATGTCAGTTCCACCTTCAATACTATCACCTTTTGGTTGTACACCTCGCGCTCCTATCAAGGAAACATCATTGCCTTGGTAGTTGCAGGTCTCCCTCTGTCCATGCCAACCAATCTATTCCAGAGGATAGAGCTAGATGTCCTAGTGCCTTGGACTCACCACCATCAGTGGTGCGTACATACACACCATTTTGAGAGGATTCCTTAGTGCCTCTCCAAATGGTTGTTTCTCACGTGCTCGACTTCAACACCTTTATTGCACCGTTGAGATTTGTGCAGGGTATTGGTCCCTTCAATTATTAGTCGAAGACCCTGGATCTCCCCTGACTCTAGCACATTGGTGAGTCAATTTGGAACACCCAGTCATATGTTCCCGTGGATATCCGTGCTACGTTGGAGACAATATTCGGAAGCCATCCAGTCCTATTCTCCCTCGAGTAACCCATTCAGATACAGTCCAGTGTACCATTGAGATTCTGACTCTCAGTCATTGAGTCCACCCAATTATTGGACACCTTCAGATCTAGTAGCTCATCTGTTCCTCTGGTACCACATTCAGAGCGGTTGTTGACATTCCAGTGTATCAGTGCTTCAGATCAGTCATGGAAAGACCATGAGTATGTCCCAGTTTTGTGTCCCCTCCGGACCATTATGATGTACACAACAGTTCTCCATGTATTATTTAGGTCTCATTGGGCCTCATTATTATTATTTTGTATATCTTGATACGAGCATGGTTATGCCCGCCTCATCCATATATCAAATATTATTCCTCATTCATTTTGAGGCCATGTATGTTCAGTTTTTGCAGTTTGTATGGGGCCACTGTTCCGGTCTCCAATTAGTCTCTTCTCTCCTCCACACCCCAGGAAAAAGACAAAGAACCTATGATGTCTATCGGTCATACGATGAGCTCCTTCCCTCACACATCAGGGGGAAATCTATTAACACCCAAAAAATGCTCACTAGTTCATCTCCCTAGCCACATGACCCATTTGTCCACTTTTCCCACTGTTTAGCCTCCAAAACCTCAAAAAAACTTCAAATGGTCACCAAAAAGACCAAAATCAATATTTTTCTCCTCAAAATAATTAAATTTCCTCCAAAAATACCAAAAACCCTCCAAAAGGGCCCAAAATTCCCAAAAAATCAAATAAAAAGGGAATAAAATTCAAAAATTAATTCAAAAAAGAAAAAAGAGGGAAAAAGAAGGAAAGAAACCCTAAACCAATAACCTAAACCACGTGGTACCAAATACCATGGGTCAATACTCCACCACTCAAAAACCTATGAAAAGGTGATGGAGGCCCCCTATTATTCATCCACAATCCAATCTACCCTTATGCTGCCAAAATCACTCCCGAAACCCTAGCCATCCATTTGAGCTAGCTTTCACCACTTGAGCGCCCCTTTGGCCAACCATCTTAGCATTTGGAGAAGAGAAGGAGACCTTGGAGCATCAGAGCAACTCATCCCTACGGCTGCAAAAGCTCCATCAACCTCACCATTGAGGTAAAACTTCAATTAAAAACTCCATTTTCATCTAATGAAAAGATATAACTCTCTTGTATATTTGTTTTGCATGAAAAATCTATGAATGTTTATTGTTTAATGTCTTTTACTACAAATTTATTTGATAAATTCCCACACACATGCTTAGATTTAGTTTCTTATTTCTGTCATTTACTCTAGGTTTATTTTACTGTTTTTTGAACTGCTACTAAGGAGTCCATTCTCCTTAGTAAATGCTTATTCGCACAAGCTAGGGTGAAAACCCTAGCTATAGGGGCTCACAAAAGCAATGACACAATCTCGATAAAATATGTTGTTGATCGGCCTTTACGCACCATTCTATTCACTATCACAAAATTGGTAGGAATCAATGTTCCTCATCATGCTACCAAGGCACATATGGCATATGTCATTGATTTCCTTAAGCTTAAGCTCTTCAACTAGTGTGGGGGTATATTTGAAAACATGAAGGATCAAATTACGAAATATAGGATGAGAAAGAAAAATCCTTGGATATGGATCTATCTTAGTTTCATTCTTCTTAGAGTGAGTACCACTACTGCACCCACATATAGAAATTCCTGTTCAACCTCCATCTAAGCAACATATGGATTATGGACTAGTCATGTGGGTTGGTTGGGTGGTCCATAGGTAATTTCCTATGATGTAGGTTTCTTCCATGGTAGAGAAACCAAATTCCCATGATAGAGGACTATCCATATGCAAGCATGGATTTTAGTGGTGACAAGGACTTAGTCCTTCTAGAGGGAGTACGATGGGATGATACATGTATGCCTCTAGAGAATGTGACCTTGGATCAATATGTTTTTTTGGATTTTTAAATATTTCCATTTTTTGTTGTACAAAAGGGATCTAAATATTTTCATGTTTTATGTCACAGATCAAGTACCATTACGGCTAGTGGGATCATCACCACTACATCAATGTCATGAGGACTACCAAGTGGTGGAGGCTGAAGCCGTAGGACTCCGAGATGTGGAGTGGAACCTACGAAGATTGACCATGGGAATCCCTCCCATGAGGATTCGTGAGGTTCCCTATCACCTATAGAGGCACACCGTAGGGGTTCCAGAGAGCATTATCCATTTCCTACATCGAGTGGTCTAGGTATTCATGTGCTATCATGAGCATAATGCTCCTCGTGATGAGGAGTAGAGTTTAGTTGGTCTCTAGGTTTCTTGCGACATTTACATGATATATGGGTGATGTAGCCCAATTTTTTCCCTTATGTACTTTTTTGGACTTTTGATGTGACTGAATTTGCTATGATATATATGTGGATCTTATTTTGACTATTTACTTTTAAATGTGTTCTTTACATTATAATGTTTTGTGATTTTTATATGTACACTTCGTAATGATGAAATGCTCATGTATGCACTAGGTGCCAATTTAATACAAAATTAGCCAAAGAATTAATGATTGTATTAAATTCCCTTAGTAGATGTTGATATTGAATGAAATCAAATGATCTCTCAAGGAAGTGTATTCTTCGATAATACAAATTAATGTAGGATCGTGAATGGAATAGATGCGGTTTAGCTGAGAAACCACGAGTTGGGCGTCCAAATTATTGATAAGATGGCATATGCCAAGAAAGGAAGCTTTGGTCATAATTCATATTATGGCATGATACTCAATGATATTTTTAGTCGTTGAACCTAAGCAGACTCCTCCCGATCTCACTAACTTGGTAGTGGGGGAAACCACCTAGGATGCAGAAGCAAGGTTTCGGGTATGTTGGCTAGCACCGTCCGCAAATCCAAAATACACCAACTGTTAGAACATTTTTCCACCTATGTACATTAATCATTTATTAATGATGATTAATTAGCCCAAGTGATTAATGATTACATCCCTAAGTTGATTAGCTACTAAATGGTCAATTATCATGAACTAGATAGCAAATGTGAACAAGTGCTGAGTCAAACCAGCTAAGTGGAGCGCTCCCCAGGGCAATTAATGCACTCAGCATGCCTAGAGCGCCCTCCTCAGGTCATTTAATGCACTCAGCATGCTTCTCTTCTACCTAGGGCGCATTTGCTCTCTTTGTGGACAATCTTGCCTTGTTTTGTCACATTTTTGACCAATTTTAGACTCCAAACCTCTAACCAACCAGTTTCTTCACATGTGTGAGGTCACATGGGCCTGTCCAGTCATTCCCAGCATTCACACTGCAGATTCGAACCAGTTTGGGATGGTTTGGGATATTTTGGTCAACCTAGGGGGGTTTGAGCTTTTTCTAAGCTAGATCAGTGTGAACACTCCAGATGGATTCGAATTCTTCCAGATTTGTATATATGGGTGTTCTTAACCTTTGTTAAGGCTGGACAGTTAATAATATTGACATTATTCACCAATTCATGAGTATTGTTCTTCATTCATTTAAATTTTTTATGCTAATTCTTGCAAATGTTGTGCAATCTTTCACCAGTGAGGAATCCACAGTAGCTAGATTCAACTGTGCTTGAGATTTTACATGGTATCAGAGCTCTTGGAGCTAGAATTCGAACCAGCAGACTGTTGTAGTGGATTTCCAGAAACAGTGGAGAAACCACATAATTCCTGAGGCCATTGCCTTGAGCTTACTGGAGAAATCTAGTGGCTCCTCTCAGGTGTGATGCTCTCCCGAATGCACCCACTATCCATACAGGGTTCGAATCTGTGAGTGTAGATCCCTCCAGAGTGATTTGAGAGTTGTTTGCAGGTATTGGAGTTCAGCATTGTCAGCAAGTGCGAATTGCAGCAGAGGAGAATGGAGCCATCTCACCCAAACGTGCTCACACCCTTCAACTATTTCGATTGGAAGGCAGAAATGGTGATTTTGCTGAGATCTAAGGGTCTCTACAGAATCACGATGGGCACTGAGGTTGAGCCAAACTCAGCTGTGGAGAAATCCAAGTTTTTTAACAGAATGGATGAGGCATTTGGCCTCCTTTGTCTTAGCATTTCGAGAGACCTCCTGTTTCATGTAGAAAGTATAGCAACTCCAAATGAAGTGTGGCTCAAGCTTGAGACACTGTTTGGAAAGACTGATGAGATGAGAGGCCACCAGCTCGAAAATGAGCTTGTCTCACTGAGCCCAGGGAATTTCGATTCCATCCAGGACTTCTTCACCAAGTTCAAGAACTTGGTCTTGCAGATCAGACAATGTGGCATAGAGAAGAAAGAAGAACAGTTGGTGTTGTCCATTCTCTCCAAATTGGGTTCTGAATACTCAGTTTTTGTGTCTTCCTTCAACTCCACAAGGCTCACAGTCAGAGGTTGGAAGATGCCATCCTTGGATGACTTCATGGAGATGCTAACTCAAGAGCAAGACAAGCTGGTCTTGATGGGCTCCATCAAACAAAAAGATCAAGTTCTTGCAGCTGGAGATTCGAAATGTGGAAGAAGCAAGCAAAAACCCAGGGTTTCGAAACCTCAAGAGAAGAAGAGAAAGGATGAGAGGCCCAAATCCTCTGAGGGGGTTTCGAATCCTATCAAGAACAAGGGAAAGAAGGCTGAGAAGACAAAATGTAGCTACTGTCAAAGAGGTTTTCATCCAGAGAGCTCATGCATGAAGAAAACCATAGACACCATGACCCATCTCCTACAGAAAAATAATATTCCTCTTCCTGAAAGTTCCAAGAAGAAGGAGTGCGTTTCTGAAGACAAGGAGAGCTGCCATGCTTTGGTGGCTAGCTCATCTCATTCACCTTTGTTTATCATTGATTCAGGTGCCTCAAGGCACATGGCTTCCTCAAGAGACTCGTTTTCTGAACTTGCTCCCTACAGTGGCCTCTCAATTCGAATGGGAGATGACTCAGAAATCCCTGCTCATGGCATTGGGAAAATCTCTATGGAGAATGGCTTCTTCTCCAATGTGCTGTATGTGCCAAATCTTGCAGCAAACTTGCTCTCTGTATATCAAATGACTCATACTGGAGCAGCAAAGAAGGTGGTCTTCACTCAGGATGAAGTGGAGATATCAGAAGTTTCCACCGGGAAAATTGTTGCAAAGGGTGTTGCAGACCATGACATGAAGATGTACATGTTCTCCCACTTCCTCGATTTTTCTTCACCAAGTGTGCTGCTGTCACATGGGAATGAGACCAGCAAGCTATGGCATCAAAGGTATGGGCACCTAAACTACAGATATCTTCAAGTTTTAAGCAAAGAAAATATGGTAGAAGGGCTGCCCCAAATCAGATTTTCGAGTGGAACATGCAAGGGTTGCATGATTGGGAAACATCCTGAAAGGAAGTATGACAAAGGGAAGGCTAGGAGGGCTGATCAACCTCTTGGGATAGTACATTCTGATCTCATAGGGCCACTCCCCACACCCTCCTATGGCTGCAGCAAATATGTGCTCACCTTCATCGATGACTACTCAAGGTACTGCTGGTTATTTTTCCTTAAGCAAAAATCTGAAGTCTTTGATTGTTTCAAGATTTTTAAGAGCATGGTTGAGAACTTCAGTGGGAAGGCCATGAAGATTTTGAGGACTGATAATGGTAGAGAGTATGTCAACAACAATTTGCAGCAGCTCTGTCAAGAGCATGGCATTCAGATGCAACACTCAGTGCCCTACACACCTCAGCAAAATGGTGTTGCAGAGCGCAAAAATAGAGCACTGAAAGAGATGGCAACTTGCATGTTGCAAGCAAGGGATTTGTCTCCTAAATTATGGGCTGAAGCTATGAATTGTGCAGCATATGTTCAGAACAGTGCACCACACAAAGCATTGCAAGGAATCACTCCATTTGAAGCTTGGATGGGCCACAAGCCAAATGTCTCACATTTCAGAATTTTTGGCTCAAGGGCTTGGGCCAGAATTCCACCGGAGAAGAGAAAGGCATTGCAGCCCCAAAGCAAGGAGTCAATCATGGTTGGGTATGCAGAGGATTCCAAGGGCTACAAGCTCTTTGATCCATCCACTCACAAAACTTTCATTGAAAGAAGTGTCAAATTCGAAGAGGAAGAATTCTTGCAAGCTAGTGAACAAGGTGATGGGGAATGCTCATTCCCTCGTCTTGATGATGAAGTAAGTAGTGATTCATTCTCTGATATTTCTGATTCTGATATTGCTGAAGATGATGTTGATATGGATTCTGAACATATCCCTCCCTCAAGGCCCAAGTGGGCAGAGAAAACAATTCAAAGTGCCGGAGAGCTAGTGGGAGATCCCCAAGATGCTAGGAAAACTAGATCTCAATTTCACAATTCCTTTGCATATAATAATTCTGATCTGAGTGAGGCATGTTATTTGATGGTTGGATCTGATCCAATGTCATATTCAGAAGCATGTACAGACCCAAGATGGCAATCAGCCATGCAAGAGGAGATGAACTCACTCCATGAGAACAAAACTTGGGATTTGGTCCCTCTTCCTCCCAAGAGGAAACTAGTGCAATGCAAGTGGATTTATAGAACCAAAATTGGATCTGATTGCTCTGATCTGAAGTATAAGGCCAGGTTGGTGGCTAAGGGTTACTCTCAGGTCCAAGGAGTGGACTATACAGAAACATTTGCACCGGTGGCAAAGATGGACTCCATAAGACTAGTTTTGGCCATTGGGGCTTCCAAGCGATGGGAGATTCATCACATGGATGTAAAAAGTGCCTTTCTTCATGGGGATCTGAATGAGGAGATTTATATGCAGCAGCCTGAAGGTTTTATTTCTGATCATACACTTGTTTGCAGGTTGAACAAATCACTCTATGGGCTCAAGCAAGCTCCTAGATCATGGTATGCAAAAATGGACAATTTTCTGCTATCTTTGGGGTTTGAGAGGTGTAAGTCTGATCCAAATGTGTATATGCAGCATGTTAGTGATCTGATATTGATTATTGTACTGTATATTGATGATCTTTTGATCACTGGTAGCTGCACCAAAGAACTTGACTCAGTTAAGAGAGCATTGCACAGTGCATTCTCCATGACCGATCTAGGATTGCTAAAACAATTTCTGGGTTTGGAGATTGATCAATCTGTGAATGGAATTTCTGTATGTCAGTCAAGGTATGCTTCAGATTTGCTGCAGAAATTTAAGATGGCTGAATGTAAGTCTGCAAAATTTCCATTTCTTTCAGGAGTTAAGCTTACAGAATGGGGTTCTTCACCACTAGTTGACAGTTCGTTGTATAGGCAACTTGTTGGGAGTTTGCTATATCTTACTCATTCTAGACCAGATTTGTCATATGCTGTTGGGGCTGTTGCAAGGCACATGCAAGAGCCTCATGAGATCCATTGGAAGGCAGCCAAGAGGATCCTTCATTATGTTCAGGGTACTAAGTCTTTTGGTATCCATTATGCTGCTGGTTCATCCCTTGAACTAGTAGGATTTACAGATTCTGATTGGGCCGGTGATTGTATTGATCGGAAGTCAACTTCCGGTTATGTCTTTATGCTTGCACATGGACCTATATGCTGGTCAAGCAAGAAACAAAGCACTATTTCCTTATCTTCAGCTGAGGCCGAGTACAGGGGAGCAGTCAATGCAGCCACACAATGTGTTTGGTTGCAAGGTATTCTTACAGAGTTCGGGATTGTCTTTGATTCACCCACTATTCTTTGGTGTGATAATCAAAGTACAATCAAGATTTCTACCGATCCAGTACAGAGACAGAGGACCAAGCACATAGAGATACACATGCATTACATTCGGGGTTTGGTGCATGACCGGATCATAGCATTGCAGTATTGCCCATCCAGTGAGCAAACTGCTGATATCTTCACCAAGTGTTTTACCGAGAAGACCTTCACTCACCTTAGATCTTTGCTTGGGGTGAGTGATGCATGGTGATGATTGGTGTATTTTGATATATTCCACATGTCCATTTTAGAGGGGAGGTTTTATTTCCCATGTGGTTTTCCTCCTTACCTTGGTTACATGGACAAATAAATTTTATGATGTAAAAGGTGACTTGAGCCTAGTTGCCAAGGCCTTAATTTTTGATATTTCACTAAGTCTAGCTTAAGGGGGGGTGTTAGAACATTTTTCCACCTATGTACATTAATCATTTATTAATGATGATTAATTAGCCCAAGTGATTAATGATTACATCCCTAAGTTGATTAGCTACTAAATGGTCAATTATCATGAACTAGATAGCAAATGTGAACAAGTGCTGAGTCAAACCAGCTAAGTGGAGCGCTCCCCAGGGAAATTAATGCACTCAGCATGCCTAGAGCGCCCTCCTCAGGTCATTTAATGCACTCAGCATGCTTCTCTTCTACCTAGGGCGCATTTGCTCTCTTTGTGGACAATCTTGCCTTGTTTTGTCACATTTTTGACCAATTTTAGACTCCAAACCTCTAACCAACCAGTTTCTTCACATGTGTGAGGTCACATGGGCCTGTCCAGTCATTCCCAGCATTCACACTGCAGATTCGAACCAGTTTGGGATGGTTTGGGATATTTTGGTCAACCTAGGGGGGTTTGAGCTTTTTCTAAGCTAGATCAGTGTGAACACTCCAGATGGATTCGAATTCTTCCAGATTTGTATATATGGGTGTTCTTAACCTTTGTTAAGGTTGGACAGTTAATAATATTGACATTATTCACCAATTCATGAGTATTGTTCTTCATTCATTTAAATTTTTTATGCTAATTCTTGCAAATGTTGTGCAATCTTTCACCAGTGAGGAATCCACAGTAGCTAGATTCAACTGTGCTTGAGATTTTACACCAACATTTGTGCATTCAAGCACAAAGTGGGGTAGGTAGTCATAGATGAAACAAGATACTCACATGCAAAAGAAGAAAAAATCACATCACACACCAAACTATGGCACAAATATGTACAAGTACATATGCATGATAGTCCTAAGCATAGTACTTTTTAGGTAGATCCCATTCTGATGCTCTCTTAACAGGATTACATCATGTTCAACCAGCTCGTAGGCACCTTTTTTCAACACTCACTTAACGATGTAAGGGTCGTTCCACATGGATTCAAACTTACCTACCCCTAGTTTATCATGGATTTGGTCATAAACTAGGACTAGATCACCTTCATTAAAGATGCGAGGTTTGACCGATTTATCGTGTTGGGATTTGATGCGCTTCTTATGTGCTTCATTAGCAAGAGCAACATTGCAATGGGTTTCATCGAGTTTTTCCAAGTACAAAAAATGTTCTTCCTCTGCAGAGGTGTTGGGTAACAGTTCAATGACAAGTTTGAGAGATGGAATCTCACATTCGATAGGTAAAACTGCTTCTAGGTCATAAACCAATTGGAATGGAGTGAATCCAGTAGCATTTTTGATCAAAGTCTTATAAGCCCAAAGAAATGAGAAAAAAATCAAATGCCAATTTGATCTGTGTCCCTACCATGCATTGGATCATTGTTTTCAAGACCTTGTTAATGGCCTCTACTTGTATGTTTGCTTGAGGGTAATAAGGAGATGAGTTCTCATGATGAAAATCCACTTTAACACTTAATTCAACAATCATCCGGTTTCTAAAGTGTGAACCGTGGTCAACAAAAATGGCTTGCAGGACTCCGAACCTAACGATGATGTGATTGAAAACAAAAAATGCAGTAGTGTTACCATCTTCTGCAAATGTAGACATAGCCTCGACCCATCTAGTAAAATAGTCAACTACAACTATGGCATAACCATTCCCCTTGGCCAAGGTGGCCCTACAATGCATAAAGTCAGTGCCCCATTTTGCAAAAGGCCCGACGCCAACTACTGGAGGAAGTTGAGCTGGATGCGAGCACTCTTTTGGATGAAAAAGATGGCAAGGATGACACTTTTTTATCACTTCCCTATAAACTTTGAAAATGGAGGGCCAAAGGTATCCAATGCGCAAAATATTTTGGGTTGTAGCCATCATAGAAAGATGAATGACACATGCTTTGGAGTGACATTCATTAAGAACACGTTCGACCTCTTCGTGGGTTAAAATCCATTGGAGAATATAATCAATACCACGACAATGCAAAGTGTCACCAATGATAAGGTAGTACTTCACATGATGGAAAATATGACGACAATCATCATAGGATAGTTTGGGATGAAATCATTAGGGCTAGAGATATAAAATAATGTTTCCACACCATGGATCAGTCATACTAATGAGAAACAATTATTCGTCAGGAAGAGAGTCATTGGGCTCGGTCTCATTGTCGACATGGGGAAGGTCACAAATAAGCTCAACAAATACTAATGATTTTTTGGATTTAGCCTTAGGAAATTCCAGATCAAGTTCTTGAAGAATAAAAATCCAACGTGAGTATTTCCCCCCTAGTACTTAACGAGTCAAAATGTAATACATGGGGTTGGAATCTGCAATAAAGGTAGTTGTGTGGAGAAAAATATAGTGACAAAATATTTAGACTGCAATGACAACTACCAAAGCCAACTTCTCGACATGGGAGTATCATGTTTCAACATTAGCGAGGCTCTTACTTAAATAAGACACCACATGTTCTTGGCCATTATTGTCTTCTTGAACTAGTTCCATTTCAATGGTGGAAATGGACACATCCAGATAGAGGATGTAATGATGCGTATAGTTGGGGGTATGCAACAGCAGAGCGTGAGTTAATGCATGATTTAGAGTGTCAAACAAATGTTGAGATTGATCATCCCAAATGAAAGGGACATTTTTCTCAAGCAATCACATGAATCCTTTTGTAAGTTCCACATAGTTACAAATGAAATGACATACAAAGTTTGTCTTCTCTTGCAAAATATGAAGTTGGAGGAGGGTAGTGGGTGAATGTAATCCAAAATAACCTCAACCTTCAAAGGGTCAATTCATATCCCATCCTTAGAGACGATGAATCCCAATAGTCTTCTGGATTCGACAAAAAAAATACACTTGTGTGGGTTCAAGAGAATATTGTAGTGTCCACATCAAAGGAAAATAGCCCTAAGATGTTCAGGATGATCTTCTCGATGGGTTGAATGAGTGGGAACATGTACACAATATGCTTAATGTCATGGAAAGAATATGATATATCCCATTGAAACGTAGGCTCCACGTATTTAAGATCGAAGGGTAACTTCTGATAAGTGAAGGTTCCCCATGGGAAAATTAAGGTTGTCTTGTGCTAATCAAATGGGAGAATCTCATTATGATTGTAGCCAAAGAATCCATCCATGAATGAGAAGACTACACTTCCAGCACAGTTATCAATAATCTGGTCGATGGAGGGAGTAGGATAATTGTCCTTGAGACAAGCCTTATTTAGGTCCCTATAATCGACATAGACCCTAATAGTTCCCTGTTTTTTCAAAATTGGGAAATATTAGAAACCCATTCAGTTAATGACACGGGATAAATGAAACCAACTTTCAAAATATTTTCAACTTATGCCTTAATAGCAACGGTCTTGCAAGGGTGGACTAGGAGGAGTATCTACTGGACTTGTTTAGCTCCTGGGTAACTCTTAATTTCATGCACTACGATAGATGGATCAATACTAGGCATTTCCTCGTAACTCCAAGTGAAAACATCGCGGAATTATTGAAACAAGGCCTTATAGACTTTGACCTCGTCAGGACAATAGGTTTGGTTGAGTTGGATGTTTTCCACAATACCAGGTTTCAACGATATATCAATTGACATAGTTGGTGTAATGTTCGCTAAATTCCCTTTGGAAAAAACGTTTTGAGTAAGGATAGGGGATTGGGGGTTGTCAATAATATCGGGCGGAACGATGGATTTGATATTGTTTTCAACTACGTCCATTTCAGGGAGGAAGGATGATCAATGGTGATTATCCTACCAAGGTAGATTGTCTAAGTTGATAACCTCCATGATGGACTCATCTGATGGAAAATTCTGCAAGAGTTAATCCATAGAAGGTATAGAAGAGTCTAACCAGGATAATAGTGAATACGGGTCCTATGCCATAATTTGTTGGTCGTCGATATTTGAGTCATTAGAAACATATTGGATTGCATTATATATTTCCTCCATTGAATTGAGGGGCATCTTATCACCATTGGTTTCAAAATCAGATGGACTAGATATTAACCAAGGATCATATGATTTAAGGGGTTGTTGTGCCATGGATGAGATCATATTAACTGCAACAAATTGCCCTGGGAGATATGGGGCAATCAAAGGAAAAAATCCTATGATTGGAAAATCCTTAAGAAGGTATACTCCCATGTCCTCATATTAAGGTTTGGAATTCCCCAAGAGTGGGACATTATTGGTATTGTTGTTGTGGATATCATGAGTGTAAAATTTGAGTTGGTCAATGGTAACAATTTTCCCTTTGTGAGGAAATTGTACCATGCGAAAGACCGAAGATGTAACATAATTCATTGCATAAAACTAGTTTCAACCACACAACATGTTATAATCTAAAGGGGCTTCAAATACCTCCATATGAATGGAAATAGTCTTTCCCCCCAATTCCACGACTAAATATGGTAAAATTCCATAGGGTTGGAAACCATGACCATCAAAATCCTTAAGCGTGGAGGGAGACTGATTAACTTAAGGAGAGCCAATATCCCTTCAACATGATAAAGACATAATGGATGTCGAGGCGCCTTCATCCACGATGGTCAAATGGATATTCTTCCCACAAATGTTCGTATGTATTTGAAACGCAAATGGATGGGAAATCCTCGGCTTAAAATACTCTAGGTTGAACATGACGGTATTGGAAGTTTCAGGGTCTACAACTCCAAGGGATGACAACATGGTTCTATGATGACTAGGAAAATTTTGTAGAACTTCGAGGGTTGACATGGCGTAAGGTGGTTGTGCTAAGCCCTCAACAATATTGTAATTTTGGGCAGTATGGGAACTTGGATTAAATGTCTCTTTATGAATTGTTCTCTTTGGTGGGCACAACACTATGTCAAGAATAAGATTATCTATTTGAAGAAGGATAGGAGGTGGAGGGGTAGTAGAGGTGGATTATTTATCCGTAGAACTTACATTAGTGTTCCTTTCTGGGATAGGTTCATGTGTTTGTGACCTAGTGGCTAAGCCAATCATCTTGTTACACATGAGAACTTGAGTAGTTGAGGAAGTCTCCGCATGATGAGGATGACTCCCATTGCACCCCTTGTGGAGGGTTATGAGAAATCATTTGTTGTTGTTGAGGTGGGAAAGGGTTAGTTAATACTGTCGGTTGGGAGTGTCCTTTTAGGCATTTAGTGACCTCATCACGACGAGGGAAACCCTTCATGTAATGGTCATCTCCATATATTAGGCAGGGAAACTTTGCCTTTCTCTTAGGTTTGGTTTTAGCAGTTGGATCTTGGGTTTTATTGTTCTCCCATTGGTTCGAAGACTTTTTGGATTTTCCTTTGTTCTTCTTCTTTCCTCCAGGTGGTTGAGATGAGTTGGATTGGACCGAATTCACCTCGGAGGTTTAAGTAGGAGGTGGGGTAGTCTTGGTGTTTGAGCCAGTTTGCGTTAAGGTTGGGGTAATAGAAGTCGGTTGGCTCTGTTTCCCAGTCAATTGGGTGATAGACCGTGTCTTTATAGAACCTACAATACCATCGACATGAGATTTTGTGGATGGTATCAAAGGGTTATTGGTAGGATGGGGAGAATTAGGGATCAAATCATACAATGTGCTGAATTGAGAATATACCAAATCCAGGTATTAAGCACAACTGATTTCTTACTCTTCATTAACAACACCTTCCATGGAAACATCCCTGGCGATAGGTGGAAAAAGTGACTTAGTAAACCAATAAACTAAAATATGATCTAGAATATTGGCTTTAATTAATCAATGCTTCCGTCTCCACTCATGTATATGTGAGTGGAGTTTTATTGTCTAAGTGAAGTCAAAATATCAGTACTGGTTTCATAACAAATTGGTAACTGGAAATATGTCAAAAAGGCCATGGCCAGGGAGTTGAAATCACTAAAGAAGTGTCGTGGTAATTCGATGCACCGCTTTGCAGCTGTGCCAGTGAGAGTCCTCTGAAATAGTCTTAATCGAATGGATTTATCCACTAAGGAATTAAAATAACACCATAGATGATAGGTAATGATATGGTTGTTAGGATATTATCCTAGCTGTTCATCAAATTTTTGAATGTCGGACGGTAGTTTGGAAAGGATTGGTGGCCAAAATTGGGCATGTTGTATGGGATCATTAGTCAACCGCGATGGGTCGGGAAAATATAATGTAGCCAAAAAATGTAACTGTCGGTTGATTTGATGATACTGGTAATATTGATGGGGCATTAGAATACCAGTAGGACCTAAGGTTAATTGGGATGGAACATTAAAATATGTTGTTCCTCCCATATATGAATTTTGGGGGAATTGGGAGGTAGGAACCATTGGATTCATAGTTCGGATAGGTAGGCCTCCTTGTGGAGGGATACTCGTCAGGTTAGGTTGACCCCATGACACATTCATAGCTCTCGGGTATGGTAACCCAGTATAAAGGGGTGTAGTGGTATCCATGGAGGCACTAGGCTAGGTAATTGGTCCTCCAATATATGGTTGGTTGTTGGTAGAAGTTTTCCCTAAAACTGGTCGTTGTCCCTAGATTGATTATTTCCAAAAAACTAAAGGTTGAATCCCAGGTGCAATTTCCCCCCTAGTCATAGCTTTCTCTCCCGGGTAAGATATAGATGGATTCACCATTAGAATGGTGGCAAGAATTGATGGGACATTTTGCGTAATCACCATAATATTACCTATTTGGGGGAGGGAGGGTTGAGTCAAGCTATCCGTAACTCTCTATGAATAGAGGCGTGACTCGAGTCAACTATAGGGGGGGTTGTGCACATGAACGATAAGGATGGATTCACGTGGCCAACCTTGGGGATACTCTGGGCCAAGGAAGATCCCCATAAAGGAGAAGTGATGGAAGTATGTGCCACAGTGGTTCCTGTTGGATTATCCATAGTAGGAATCGGTGGTGTGGTCAACTGATCAGAATAATGATATAGTGTCAAGATCATTTCCAAAGGTTTCCTATAATATGCGCTGAATGGGAATCGATAATTTGAAGAGGTGCTAAAATCTCTAGTGGGAGGTAATTCTACGAGTACTAGATCGTTAGTTCTAGTAGGGGGGGATTTACCACACGGATGGGCCTTTTGTAATAGTTTCAACCTCTCCTTCAATTTGGTTGTTGAAGGGATCAGTAATTCCAACCTCAGAGGGGGTTCCTTCATTAATGGTCCCCTTGGTGGAATAATGACATGCATGTTGTGAATGTGGAGGCAGTTGCTCCTCAGGGTCCAACCCTTGCGTTCTATGATATCTTCGCAGACCTTGGTAAACCAGTGTGAAAGCACAACGATTCCTAGGGCCAACTGTGAAAACAGGAAGAACACACCCCTAAAAAGAACTAAAGGTAATCAACCAAGCAATTAGTAAGTAAGGTATCTTTTGAAGATGAGATATCAAGCCGTCAACAAAGAAACGAGATAAAGTTACCCACAATTACTCTGTAACGAACTTCCAGAGGTTCAAGTACCAGATGCAACCAAGTACCCTCCTAAGGAGCCAAAATTGTGTGTTGCATGTAGTTCTGAGGTACTGACAACACCACCACTACAGTCACCTAGGAGATAACCTAGGGAAAAGAACTAAGGCTACCACTTCATGCTTGGTGGTTGGTGTTTGGGAGGGAAGATCATGGGAGAGGGATTATATGAATGGGTAGGGAACATAAGACAACTATCTTAGACCCGAAGTAACTCAGATAGCGGTATCAGATCGAGAACTTTACACTACTAATATTCTCCCTAATTTGCATAACTACACTAAGAGAGAATGTCGGGGACTGGTCCAAACACTCTTCTCAACTTCTCCTATTGCTTGAATCCTATGTTAGAGGATATTTTCCAACAAGCACCTCATGCTACTAATGGATTTTTGCTCGTTAGTATTGTTGATGTATATGTAACTTCGGAATGTATTTCACCCATGTATTTCATATATGTATTTTGTACTCCTATAGAGATGGCATTAGTCCTCTATATGGAAGTGTTTGTATTCCTATAGATATGTTATTATTCCTCTATACGGAAGTGTCGTCATTTATATTGTAAGTGTCGTAACTTATACTTGATGGGTTATTAGACCACCTTGTTGGGGTCGTCCCTGTATAAGTCATGTGGTTCGAAGGGTTATTAGACCACCCTATTGGGGGTCGGCCATGTGGGTCAAAGGGTTATTAGACCACCAAGTGTGGGGCCGGCTCGGATTAAGTTAACCATGGGTTAAGCTAGACATGTAGGCCCCATTAGTTTATTGGGCAGGATAGAACAAGTATAAATAGAGATCGGGAGATCTCTATTTGATCATTCATTCACACACTTCTCTCATTCGGAAAGTGGCGCACTTATGAGGAGGAGGCTCTGCTGCTAGGAGAAGACTATATCTTGTATTCTGGTTGTATCATTGCTCTATCTATCTCTGAGGAAGTTATTGGGGTTTTTCACCTTTATGGTTTTCCCCAAGTAAACTCTGTGTCTCTTGTGTGCTTGCATTATTGTGTCCATGATTAATATGCTGTAGATTTGCTGTACATGTTGTTCTCTCAGTTAAGATCCTAGATCAGATTGAAGTAAATTCTGAAAATTTAACATGGTATCAGAGCTAGCCTGAAAGAAGGCATGATATGGCATGTATGACACTTGTTGCACTTACGATGCTAGGGCTTGATATAGCAAAAACCAGTCATCGTATCACTTTCGCTATAAATCCATTTTGGTGAAGTTTTCGGATCTAAAAATTTTACAGGTCGCATATCAGATCCCCATGTACCTTGTGTCCAAAGGAAAACCTCTAATTCGTTGTACTTTGTGATTTATGATTTGTACAATATAGGGTTTCTGCCTCTTCCATATCTGAGTCAAAAACAGGGGACCTTGGAAAAAAGGTCATAACTTGGGCTAGGAAGATCCAAATGAAATTTCATAAAAAGTGACAGGTAGTACATAGACCGTACTATCTCAGGAAACTTTTTCAGAGGCCGAAGTTGAACCAATGACACGTGGCACGCAGTACAAATTTGCTCTCCTGTTTTATCCCATAAACAGGTCACGTTGCAACACTTGGCATAACTCTCTCTCAGAGAATCCAATTGAGGTTAGACCTATCGAGATGGAAAGATGACAGGTCAGGACACCACAAAAAAAAATTTCAGACCCTATGGATCGAAAAGTATGGAGTTACACCAGAAACAATCAGGTACATAGTTCTGTCAAAACAGAATTATTTTTGAGCACCTTCATTCATGGCTTCCAGAATTTAGGGTTTCAGTGAAAGTTAGAATTTTTGTAATCGGAGACTATGCCTGAATGCTACTCATCAAAATAGAAATTTAGAGACCAAGATCATAATTTTTGGTTGGGCAGAAGGCCAGGCTTGATCAGACCCTAGTTCGGGAATTTGATCGGAAAAGTGGAAATTTAGGGCTTCTGCAAAAATGGGAATTTTTGAAATCTATGACCACAACTGGAAGCTCCTCGAAAAAATAGAAGCTTAGAGCTTTGGATCAAACATTTTAATTGGGAAGAAGAATGGGCTTCATCAAACCCTAGTTCGAGGTCACGTCCAGTGAATCCAGAAGTTTCAAAGGCAAAATTGAGGAGTGAAACTTTGCAGTTTTCAAATTCTGAACATACCAGCTTGATCAACTCATCAAGGCGCATATTTCTATCCTTTAGGAAGTTTGAAATTCAAAGTTTGAATTTTTGGGGTTTCTTTGACAAACCCTAATCCAGCTCCAGATCCAGTTCTTGCAAATCAAGTGGATTGGGTTAATCCTAGAAGAAGATGGATTGGTCACCTGCATAAGTGAAGAAGTTCCTGTTTCAGAGGGAGATGAGGCTAAGGCCTTACATTAGAATATTACAAACAATATCAACAGGTATGACTTATCCAGGTATGTTTCGAGATTTGTTCATGATTAAGTTTATGGTATATTTGTCTTCATATTATTACGGTTAGTACAATCTTGATTAAATGTAGACTTGTCGTATCACCTTAATAAAATTATGAATGCACGATAGAAGATATTCATTGATCAGGGTGTTGAAACTTATGATTGTACTAATGCATTATGGTGTTGTATGAGGTTTATGTTGTCTACTAACATGAAAGGTACACCAAGAAAGAAAAATCATGTTCTGGTTCAAGAACATATGATCATGATGACATGAGGACAAAGATTCATCCATTGTCATGGATCGCTTAGAAGATCTACTTACGAGGTATGTATAACTTGGTCTTACAATGGATAACTTATGAGACATGTAGGTTACTAGCACACGTCATTGAAGATTACCAGAAGAAATTATGCGGGTATGTTAGACATAACTAGCTAGCATGCTAATCCAGGTATGTTTTTCCTATATCAAGCTAGAATCCTACCTTGTTTTAGGATCTTATACTGTTGTGTTGTTGATAATGATTATTCATGAAGTCATAGGTTTGAATAGTCATGGTTGTATGCATATTATGTTTCTTACCATAATTGATGATATGACTAACCAGAAGAATCATGAAGGTATAGGTTTGAGTAATCACGGGTTTAGGCATATTATGTTTCTTACTTTAATTTATGATATGACTAACCATAAGAGTCCTATATAAACCTTGAATATTAATGCTTATTATTTCCGTTTGAAATGATCATGACTATACATGTTTAAGATGATTGTGTTTTGATAGTATTAAGATTATACTAATAAATGTGTGATTATGTATGAGACCTCAAGGATAACACAATGATGATACTAATAAGCATGCACAGTGAATAAGGATGGATATAAGTTCAAGGACAGGTAATCCAGTAAGCAAAGATCAAGAGGGAGCACACTCCAGTTGTTCCTGCAAGAAAGCAAAGGAGCACACTTCAGTAGTTTCTGCAAAGATGTAGATATTCAGAGGGAGTTGACCACTTCTCACAATCCACATCAGAATGGAGTTGCAAAGATTCAAAGGGAGTCCACCCAGCACCCAAGCAAAGATAAGTATTTGAATTGTCATTTCTTACATAATGTTATTCAATGATGTAAATGCTTATGTTCCTAGAATTAGGTTGTGTATTATGCATATTATAATAGTTGCATTGATGAACAGTATACTACTAATATACATGGGTAAGTGGCATATGGCACTTTACAACATTCCATTGCTACTTATCTAGAATGAAACCTCTTTGCTGACATGTTAGGAGTTGTGCACACTCTTAACAATGTTCTGGTAGAGAATGGAAGGCATCTAGAAAGTTACGGAATATGGATAAATGTTGTATTGAAGCATTGGCTAAGATAATTGCATGACTGTATGACATAGTGTAAGAATTTGTTCTGAAAACTATGAGATGTTTTCTAATCATGCAATTTAACTTGTTGTGTAGGAAAGATCGTATACCATCACCTACAAAAGAAGGACTACAACATTTGTTCAACAACAAAGTTATCTATTGAAAATATTGAAGATATTGAAGTTCCCAGGATCTGGGAAGAATGCCATGATCGAGGAGTACCAGTCGATCATAAAGATGTTTGGGATGCAGTCCCAAGACCTGAAGGGGAGTCTGTAGTGAATTCCAAGAGGATCTACAAGATCAAGCATGCTACAGGTGGTAGCATAGAGACTTTTGCTCCTATAGCCAGATACACTTCCATTAGATCCGTACTTGCTCTAGCTGCAGTGATGAAGTGGAAGATACACCAGATGGATTTCAAGACAACCTTCTTGAATGGTGTAGTTGAAGAAGAAGTGTATGTGGAGAAGCCACTTGGTTCTGAGACACATGACAGGGAGTCATATATGTGCAGAACTTGGTATGGTAGGATAGACACCTTTCTATCCAGTTTGGGCTTTACCATGAGTAAAGCGGATTCCAACCTTTACTACAAGGTTGAGGAAGGCAATCCAGTGATACTACTATTGTATGTGGATGACCTATTTGTAACAGGTGAGGATAGATTGATTGCCGACATGCAGTGGAAGCTTGCTGCCGAGTTCTAGATGAAGAACTTGGGGATGATGCACTATTTTTTTTTGGCATGGAGGTGTGGCAGAGTGCAAATGGAATCTTCCTTGGACAAGGGAAGTATGCAGTAGAGATCCTGAAGAGGTTCGGGATGATGGACTGCAAGGCTATGGCCACACCTATGGCATCGGACCTGAAGCTTCTGTGTGATGCTTCATATGATCTGGTTGATGTCACGGTGTATCGTCAGATGATTGGGTCCTCTATGTACCTGCAGAACACGAGATGAGATATTTTCTTTGCGGTGAACACATTGAGCCAGTTCTTGATGGATCTGAGAGATGTTCATCTGGTTGCTGTAAAGCATATTCTGAGGTACCTGAAGGGTACAGTTGATTATGGGCTCAAGTATGAAGCGAATCAAAAGTCTAACTTGCAAGGTTATGTTGATTCAGATTGGGTAGGCAGTGCTATAGATAGGAAGAGCACTTCTGGGTGCTGCTTTAGTATGGGATTAGGTGTGATCTCTTGGTTTAGCAAGAAGCAGTCCTGCGTAGCACTGAGTACAGCTGAGGCAGAGTATGTTGCAGCCTGTTCAGCTAGTTGTGAGGCATTATGGATTTGGAAGCTACTGTCAGAGTTATTTGATCTCCCGCTGGAGACTACTGGTATCTTTTGTGTCAACCAGAGTTGTGTGAAGCTGTCTGAGAACCCAGTGTTCCACAACAGGTCAAAACACATAGAGATCAAATACCACTATATCAGGGATATGGTGCAGAGAGGAGCAGTGAAGCTCCTGTATGTTGTGACGGACGAGCATATTGCAGATGTGTTGACGAAGCCACTAGCCAGAGTGAAGTTTGAGTACTTCAGAGAGAGGCTCGGTGTTGTTCAGATTGATGACACTTCGAGGAAGAAGTGATGGACACATTTGCAGAAGCCATTCCAAGCATGTTGGAAGGAGGATCCTTCACATGGCTGTGGATGTAAGCGCTGGATGATGAGCATCAGGACAATGCTCTAGTTATTGCTCGGTATATGCATCAAGATGATGCTGGATATGATCAGTTGGATCATTTATGTATGTACGCATCATGTTGGATGCTGGATATAATCAGTTGGATCATTTATGTATGTACGCATCATGTTGGATGCTGGATATGATCAGTTGGATCATTTATGTACGTATGCATCATGTTGGATGCTTGGACCATGTATCTGTATATGTATCAGGTGGATACATTGTATGATCAGGTAGATCATGTATGTTGATATGTATCAGGTAGATACATTGTGTGGATCATGTATCTATGTATGTATCAGGTGGATACACTGTGTATGGTGATATGTATCAGGTAGATACTTGGTATGCATCAGGTGGATGCAGTGTATGATTAGGATGATCATAGATGACGAGCTTCAGGATGTTGCTCCAGATGACATGTAGCAGGATGTTGCAGTGATGATGATCAGGATGATCATGTGTACATCAGGATGATGTATGATGAGTATCAAGATGATACTTTGTGGCAGTGGATCAGGTTGTGCAGATGAGCATGTCTGGGAGATCCTATAGGTCGGAGTTGTGTACCTGTAACAGCCTGGGATGCTCTTTTGAGACATTGCTCTGGGAGGACATGTAATTTGTTCCCTAGGAGATCTTAGGTCGGAGTTGTGTACCCGTAACATCCTGAGATGCTCTTGCAAGGTTTTATCCTATGGCATGTAATCTGTGCCCTGGGAGATTTTAGGTCAGAGTTGTGTACCCGTAACATCCTGAGATTCTCTTTCGAGGTTTTTCCATGACCACATGTAATTTGTGCCTTGGGAGATTTCAAGTCGGAGTTGTGTACTCGTAACATCCTGAGATGCTCTTGCTAGGTTTTGTGGTGACCACATGTAATTTGTGCCTTGGGAGATCCTTTAGGTTGGAGTTGTGTACCTGTAACATCCTGGGATGCTCTTTCGAGGTTTTGTGGTGGGGTCACATGTAATAAGTCCTGGAGATCTAGACAGGATGAAAAAGGCCTCAGATGCTCTTTAGGGTTCTTGCTAGTCAAGAGACTCTTTTAAGGTTTTGTGACGCACGTAATAAGTCATGAGAATTCCATAGTATGGCCAGTGATGATGAAGACCTGCAGGTGGTGGGCCTACATCCAGTATGAAAAAGGACTGGCTTTGTAGAACTTCCTATGACAAATAGATTTAGAGATTGATTGAGATAGCATCAGCAGTGATGATGACGATGATTCGAGCATTATTCATTGATGATGATCCAGAGAAGAAGACTTGTGCTAGCAGACCTGTGTCGAGAAATACCTTCCTAGTTAAGAGGGTGTGTTGATGTATATGTAACTTTGGAATGTATTTCACCCATGTATTTCATATATTTATTTTGTACTCCTATAGAGATGGCATTATTCCTCTATACGGAAGTGTTTGTATTCCTATAGAGATGTTATTATTCCTCTATACGGAAGTGTCGTCATTTATATTGTAACTGTCATAACTTATACTTGATGGGTTATTAGACCACCTTGTTGGGGTCGACCTTGTATAAGTCATGTGGGTCGAAGGGTTATTAGATCACCCTATTGGGGGTCGGCCATGTGGGTCAAAGGGTTATTAGACCACCAAGTGTGGGGCCGGCCCGGATTAAGTTAACCATGGGTTAAGCTAGACATGTAGGCCCCATTAGTTTATTGGGTAGGACAGAACAAGTATAAATAGAGATCGGGAGATCTCTATTTGATCATTCATTCACACACTTCTCTCATTCAGAAAGTGGCACACTTATGAGGAGGAGGCTCTATTGCTAGGAGAAGACTATCTCTTGTATTCTGGTTGTATCATTGCTCTATCTATCTCTGAGGAAGTTATTGGGGTTTTTCACCTTTATGGTTTTCCCCAAGTAAACTCTGTGTCTCTTGTGTGCTTGCATTATTGTGTCCATGATTGATATGCTGTAGATTTGCTGTACATGTTGTTCTCTCAGTTAAGATCCTAGATAAGATTGAAGTAAATTCTGAAAATTTAACAAGTGTTCCTAGTCTCATTTTAGTAACGCTTGGACAATTTATTCACTTATCCTAGTCCAAAAGCTCCAATCCTTATGCTACTATTGGTGTGCTATAAAATAAAAAGTATTATTAATTTTACTACGCATTGGTTGATTTTAAAGCTATTTTTTACTCAAAGGGTACACGGTGATGAAACTTATTGTGTGGTGACTCGACTCCAAACCATGCAACCAAATGCAAGTTAAAATATTTTGCTTTGTTGAAATCTATCTGAGCAAGGGAGAGGAGTTCTTTTTCTTCTCAATATAAACACCCAATGAAATGCAAATTTTTTCTGCTTCTCATGCAATGCACAACCTTTCACTTCTATTTTTAATGAATGGGGAAAGAAAATTCAAACTAAAAGAAACAATCCTAGAATCCAAAAAATGAAAGACAATCCTTTTTCAATCAAACACAAAAAATGAGAGACTTTTTCTTGTTTTCTTCCTTTTCAAAAACATCTACAAAGAATCGAAACATGCACTCTTCTATTTCAATCTAATGGATTTAATGCTACTTGCAAAAGGACTAATGGAATAAAGATAAATTTTTTTCTTTCAAATACTCTTAGATTGCATTAAAAGACTCAAAACACATTTATTTGTTTCAATCTACAAGACTTGATTTGACTTGTAAAGACCTTTAAAATCAAAGAAGACAAAGATTTTTTTTTCACTTTCCAAACACTTCCAAACTAATGTCAAATCTTGAAATACAATCTTCTTTTTTTCTATCAACAAGATTCAATGTCAATTGCACTAAATCTAAGAGCAAATAAGACAAAGGACATTTTCCTTCTCAAGAGATTTCAAGTTGCACAAAGGGATTCAAAAGATGACTTTTGTTTCAATTTCAAAATAAAAGGACTCCAATGAATTTTGCAAATGGACAAATACCAAAGAAGCCAAAGAAGATAAACAATCTAACCAAATAAACAAGACTTGAAAGGACTTGGATCACCGAAAATCTTTCAAAGCTTGCTACTTGCAACAAACCCAAACTATCCAATATCCAAACCAAACAAACCAAACAATGAAAATAAATATTTTTTAAACCTTAAGTGTTTAGTCCAAATGAAACTGAATGGTAAGGAAGAGCTAAGATAGGGCTGCAAACTTTTGGACTTGTAAGGGATTGAGAATCTCACCCAAAACAAAGACAAACATAAAATTTGAATGTAAAAACCCCAAACAACACTTCAATTTTCAAACCACTCAGCTAGGCCCCAAACACAACCAAACAAGATTTGGGAGTGTTGGACTTAGTGTAACAAAGGTCTAAATGCCACTGAACAAGAGAAATTAGATCAGGGAAGTGGAAAACTCAAAAAAGGATCAAGTTAGCCTAGGTTTGTTTCAATCTTTCAAGAATTGACAAGAAATAATGGATATAAAAAGGATTCAAAAAGCAACCAAGTACTCAATCAAGAGCATCCACCAATTTTAACTGGAAGCAACAGATCACAAAAGAAATCTTGAAGCAAAGGACCAAGAAAAACTAAGCAAAGAGGACCGAAAAATGCCCCAAACATGAGATTATCCCTTTTGCTACCTCACAGACAGGTATAAAACATGATTATTGCCTGCTGAAATACTAGTAGGGAGGGATAAATCCAAAATTATCGCCCCCTAATGCATTGGAAGGGAGGGATAAAGTGAAATTATCCCCCTGTGGGATTCTTTGGGGGAGGGATAAAGTCCTGAAAAGTCAATAGATGACCAATTCTGCTCAGATCTAGGAATGGATGAGGTCTTAGGCTCAAGATACTTCTCAATATGATTTATTAAGGTATAAACTCAAAAGAAAAAGAAAACTTTAAGAATTTCAAACATCCAAACAAGTACTCAAAGGGTAAAAAAACTAGGGAACTATCCCTAGTATGGTCACCGGTTTATGTTGTAGAAAATATCCTAGTAGACAGGCATAATTTCTCTTGGAAAAATAAAAGTTCCATAGAATTCCTAATCCAAGACATAAATCAAACAAATAGACAACAATTTTTTCCTAGATCTATCTTTTATGCATACAAGGAGATAAGGGAAGAAGGGAGTAGAAGAAGATAGAAGACCTAGCTCTTTTTAGATGGTTGTCCTCGCTGCTTCAACATTTGAATCCAATATATAAAGCTCCAAAGATAGAAGAACCTGTGAATACAATACATAATACTCTTCTTTCCACAAAATATTGTTAAGCATAAAAGGATCTACTTACTTTGAATGGCAGAAAGTAGGCATACATTTAATTGAATGCAAGTATGGGAGAAATAGGCTAAGTTCTTATTAAGAGGAAATCCATAAGAATCATGTACAATCATATACTTGACTCTGTAGCAGCATGTCCTTCAAGCTTCCCTTCCGAACCCCTTTGAGAACCAAAAGATCATAATGACCACTTCTTCAAGCTTTTTCCATTTTTTTGAGCCAAAGTATGAGATTCACTTTATAAGTGTTGGGAGCCAAGCTACTTGGGAAAAATGATGGGATCAAGAGAGGATATCTTGGATAAATGTGGATTGAAGTTCCTTTGAATCGAAATGGAGATGATCTTCAAAGGATAGGTTTATCCACCCAAAATCATGCTCAAATCTTGGTCCTAGATTTATGCCAAGGTAGTTGGACCAAAGTATCACTCCCCTAAAGAGGGCTACAGAGGGATAGAAAGAGGAAATATCGCTCCCCCAACACCGATATCTGGTTTTTATCGCCCCTTGGACAAGGAAAGAGGGGCGATAATTCTCATAGAAGGCTCCAAAAGTGGTTTGGATAAGTGAATTTTGACCTCCAACTGGTTGGATTTCCTCCCAAACAAGGCTAGGGAGTGGACCAAGTGCCAGATGGAGGGTCCTGGCACCCCTAGGGAGCATAAGAATAATTTTTTTCATGGTTATATAACATGAAAACCAAGAAAGACACATGAAGGTGATATTTTGAGGTGTAACAACATGGATTTCATGTCTCTTATCCCAGCCCGAAGGGTCGTTGTCCCCCCTTCAATGATGGTATTTCAAGCACAATGCAAAACCTCCTTCATAAAACAACGTGAACCATCCCACAAACTGCTTGAACCTCGACTAAAGAAAGATCCCCCAAAAATTGTGAACACTCCAAGCAAGAAGGAAATCCAAAACAAGGATGAACAATGCAAATTACCTCTTGAAACTAGTTGTGTTGGAGATGTAACAGAGGGTCAGTGCTCCACAACATTCCTCTTTATGACTCAAGCGGTAGTCCCTGAGCTATTCTAGACTGGGAATTGTAACTGCAAAACCATACACAATCAAAATTCTATGATGTCACATATGGGGACACCACCAAAATGGAATTGCATTGAGAAGGGAAAGCAATGAACAAATTCTAGGCTTCAGGGTCCTCAAATCCCTCCCTGCAAAGAGTTAGGCCCACCATTAAGAGAAACATGTGAAGATAGGGTGGGAAGGACAAAGTACAAGATCTGCGGGAAGGAGATAAAGACTTGGAGATATGCCTCGAGCCACTACCATAGGACAAGTGTCCCTTCCATTCCATGCAAACATTGTCGACATAAATGCATAGTCACACCAACATTAATCCACTTGAGCTCATTCTTAATGCGGGTATTTGGGTGGATAGGGGACCCATTTATGACACGGGGGTGCATCATTGGACACACATACCCCCTTGTCCAAATTTGTTCCATGATTTTCCAATTGATTAGGAACAATGTTGTTATGAAAACCAATATGAAAGAAATGAGTGTCTCTGATCTCCTTAAGGATCTGAGAAACACACCTCTGAGTTCGATTTTGAAGGGTCTCTCCTTTACCTAGAATTTTCCTTACTGTGTTAATGACTAATAAGGAGTCTCCAAGGAAAAAAACTTTGACAACCTAATGTAATTCCATATTTTCCACTCCCACCAATAGAGCAAGCCATTCAACATGATTATTTGTTGCAATGCCCAATCCCAAGGCAAAAGTCTTACCGATATTCCCCAGGGTCTAATAAAATCCCTCCTGCACTTACCACCCTTAAAATAATTAAACAAATATTTAACTAAGTAAATGTTAGTCACATATAATATTCAAATGCCACATCTCACTTTGAAAATGTATAAATGGGAAAATATGTGTATTTCAAGTGGAAAAATTAATTACGTTAATGCAAGTAGGTATCTATAATTAATATAATCAATTTTAAAAATGAGAAAAATAATAATAATTAATTAGATTTAAATATTAGATATTAGCATTGGATTTACGTATGTTTATGTATTTTTCTTTTAAGTGTTAATTTAAATAGTTTTAATTTTTAATATTTTAATTAATGATTTGTTAATAAGATTTATTTAATTAGAGAAAACAAATTGTTGTCATTGTTTCTATCACGGGACTAGATTTGTTTTCCTCTTGAATGTCCCATACCGTCCAAAATCCTAGTCACCACATGGCACTGATGCGATCTTGCCAGTTGGGCATTACCACATTCCATTTCCATTATTTTTACCTTGGTAAAACAAAAAAGCTAAAGTCTCACATAAAAGGATCATTTTACAAAATTAATTTGCTCAATTAGCTAAAAAATGAGCAACTTATGCCCTGAATTGTTTTTTGGATGTTTCTCCTTTTTATCAGTCAACAAAAAGAAGAAAACTGGCATGACACCTATGATAGCCCAATTTGTAAAAAGGAAAAAAAAAGTGAAAGGCACAAAATCAAAGGTAAAAGCATAAAATTAAAAAAGGAAAAAGCCAAAAATTAAAAAACCAAAAACAAAAAATATAAAATAAAATCAAATCCTTATCCTTATCCTAGATCTATCCGTCGTGCATATAAATGAACTATCAAGGTCCATCACTCAACACGCATTCTCCATACATTAATCAAGCTGTTACTCTGTGAAAATATCCCTAAGACCAAAACTCCCTTCGTGTTCCATTCTCAACCTTCTGGAGATTGTGTACATGACGCATGGCTGAAGAACCGTGGATTGCAAGGAGACCAAGTGAACCCTACCTCGAACAACTGTAGGGGTCTCTCCTATTGTAACTCATAGGTGGTATTAAATCCTTGTAAATGCCATTTTTTACATAATGAAAGATCATTCTTTATTTTTTGTTTCTATTTGTTTGCTTGATAAAAGGTGCAAAAAAATAAAAAAAAGATTAATTTATATTTATTTTACTACAATTTGCATGTTTGATTAGTTTAGTTGTTTAATTTATGTTTTGTTTATTTTATTTTCCATTGAGACTCTACTAAGTTTAGTACAACCCTTAGTAGGTGCATATTTGCACGTGCTAGTGTGAAAACACCAGCAATAGTTTTTGGCGACTCCATTGGGGACGATCTCTATCGTTCTCCGATTGTGATTTTCCAGCCTTTCCGACCACTAATTGAGTTTTATTACTACTGTTTGAGTGATTAGAGTCCTAAAACCAGCATGAATCTACCCTTGTTGATCAAGCTAAGCCTTTGTTTTTTCCATATATCGTCTCTGCAATATTTCCGTTCGTCCAAAAAATCGCTGAAAATTGCAAATTTTTAAACTAAGATATCTTTGCCTCCCAGACTCATATTTATGCGATTTGTTTTCTCAAACCATGTATTTTTTCGAGGGGAATTCAAATATGTAGTTTGTTTCTGTAAATTCTACATGAAAAGTTACAGAAATATATCTTGGTTTCGTCCCCCTTTTTTTAAATTAAAAAAAGAAAGTATAAGCAATAGCTTTTATTTTTATTTTTTAATTTTTTTTGCTTGCAATCATTTGCTTGCTGTAGTGGTCTTTATGTTAATATTTTTCATTTCTTGGAGTAAATACAAATCCTTATTTTTTATTATTTTCTACTTCTGTAGTTATGTTAAAGACTCTTTTTAACCACATATTTACTATTTCAGGGAGTGCTTGTTGAAAAATCAAACATTTTTATGCTTTGAATGATAAATGCTTAGTTGTAGCCTTTCTACTTTGAAATGATGTTTTTACAAAAAAAAAGTTTAGAATTATTTTTGAAAGTTTTTCATTTCTGTTAAGCATTTAATTTCTGAGCTATTGTACACACCACCAGTGCACATAATCACTCCCTAAATCAAACTATCGCTTGGTTCATGCCGATAGCAAAGCCTTAAAATTAACCTTAACTCAACAAATCTTAACCTCACTTGAGGACCAAAAGGAATTTCGTCGTTAGATTCGAGCATTGGGGATAGGAATCCAAACAACACCCCTTTTGTCATATACATTTGAAACAAAGTTGTTTTCTTTTAGGGAGCCAAAATTCCCTAGTAGTTATTGGTACAGTTGACATCGATTTGTTTGAAGGCCTCTCCCTTAGGAGGGAAAGTGGCAAGATTGGTTACGGAAGTCTGAGTGGAATGCCACTCTCCACTTTGCACTGAAGGGCACCAAGTCCTTGTTCTCGTCGTGCATGATGGCCCCCATACCAGGTGCCTGACGACCAAAGAACTGAAGCCGCAGGACACCTTTCTGGATGTACCATGAACGGGGTAGCCTAGTAGCCATTCTTATTGGGATATTGTACCCGGGATCCCTCTTGGTAGGGGGATATCCCTCCACCAGTTGGTTATCCATTTCGTATTTCCTGACTGCGAATTTCATCACCCTACATGGGATATGATTTGCGTGAGCTTCCATCTTTTAGTTAGATGTTTGCATGCTTCTATACACCCTAGGTTTGTGAGTGTTTTTATTTTCTAGGAGTGCTTCCTGTTGGTATTTTTACCATTTTGTTGTTTCTCTCCCGTTGTAGCATGTTGTTGTGACCGATGTTTTGAGCTTATGTTGGCATAAGTGCCACTTTTTATTGAGAGCTCTCCTTTTGCATGCATGGTTGCAATAGGATTTTTGACCTTTTTTTCCGACCACATCCCTGTAAAATTAGTCACAACAGATCTATTAAACAAGAATATCAATCACAAAGATGTAAAACAATTTGGAGTAAAAACTATGCAAGAGAGAAGCATCAGTGCTCTATAATCCAGAATGGTAGAATTACAATAGAATACTGTCACAATGAGTGAGCAATTTGAATTAGCCAAGGAGGTCATTCGAATATACTGCATGGTGTAGCTTGGCTCCAACTAGGATTTCTCATCATCAATCAGTGGTGGTCATCAATGCACAAGTCACTATCAGACAGGTGTCAAACTGAGTCTAACTGAGTGTAATAAGTGTAATTGATGGTAAGTGGCACTAATGTAGGGATGGAGGCTCAATGGAGGGCACATGAGGAGTTAAATGCACTCATAATAGGTAGTCAAGTCTCATCGGAGGTCAATCAGAGTGATAACAGCAGTGAGGAGTCAGTCTAGCCTCAAATCAGGGAAAGACAACTAGATAACTGAAGTGAACTGGACTGGTAGGTGAGAAAAGTTTCCCTTCTCAAGTGGTGGGTGAGAATTGGGCGCCTCCCTGACTAGGAGGGATAAAACAAAGTGGAAAGTGGCTCCCGGGTGCTGGAAGACTAGGGACTAGGTGCTGGAGGCATCAAACTAGTGACTGGGTAGCATGCGGATGCATGTGTGCAAAGTGCATGCAAAGTACATACTGAATGATGAGATATCCTAACACCCCCCCTCAAGCTATACTATGATGTAAAAAATAAAATGTAGGGCCCTGGTTACTGAGACCAAAGGTCACCCCAATACAATAATAATCCAAAATAAAGAATAATCCATGAACCGAGGAAATGGAGAAAACCTCATGGGAAACCCCCCCCCTCAAAATGGACTGACGTAACACACCAAAAGATTTAACTGCCCCAAACTCAAGTAGGTATGTCTGGAGGTATCTTACTCTTGGGAGTAAATGGATCATGCTCCAAAAACATGTGCTTGAATTCTCCATCAGTGGATGCAAGTAGATGTGGAGACTTTATGAACTTGCTCTTCATACCGAAAATGGTGAGAACAAATATGAAAATATGAGGATGATCCTAGAACCTGTGATTCGAACCAAGTGAGGTAGGAATAGCTCCAATCGGATCAAATAGATCTTGAAACTTGAACTTCTTATTAGTGGAAGTTAAATCAGCTCCAAGATTTGACAAATGGTTTCTTGAGATCTCCTTTGAACCAATAGGGGTGAGATCAAAACCAAAATTAGCAAAAATTGCATGAGAATTGAACTCAAGTGAATGGTAGTGCTCTTCATCTTCAGTAAAACTCTGAGAAACTGTGCAAATGATAGAACACAAGTTTATAGGAGGCATGCCATCAAGAAGGATGAATGCTTCACCTCCAAAATCAGATTTTACCTCCAAAACATCAAGTAGATCATTATTCTGCATGCCAACAAACTCATGTGAAAGAGAGGATTCAAGAACCTCTTCGAAATCTAGAGTATGAGCTGGTTTATCTTGCTCAGAATTTGAAATATAAGACTGTGAGAGAATGAGTGTTGAATCTACAGTTTCTTCTTCATCTTGAACAATGGATGAGGCCAAGACATAATCAGAGAGAGCACATAAGGAGATCTCACTGGGCTTGTTCTCCAAAAGGCTAGCATGATCCTCTTCTTCCTGCTTTCCAAATTCTCTATTGAGTTGGGCCCATAAATCTCTTGGATTTTCAGCAGTAGTACCGAGGTAGTGCATACAAGGAGACATAGCAAGACATATTGTCCCAAAAGCTCTGTCACAATCATTAAGCCAATCATTCTCCTCTTCATCGGAATCAAAATCTCTTGTATTACCAATGCACATATAAAAAAGACATTGTCTCTTCAAGAATGCAATCATCTTTGGTTTCCATTCATCATAGTTGAATGAAGTAAGAATATTTTGTGAAGAAGAAGTTTCCATCTCTGCATTAGCGAATGAAAATGGAGGAAGTAAGAAACCTGCAAATCACAAGCAAAACAAGAACCGTAAGGTCGAACAATCCACCCTTTTAGAGTTGCATCACGCCTGGTATTGGAGATCAAGCAAGCTTGAAGATCCAATGTATCATATCCAGGAATTTTGTGGAAAACTCAAGCTTCTGGAGTGGATTGGAGTGTATTTTTTTAGCTTTGCATGCACATGAGATTTTGCATGCCAGAACTTCAATAATTTTGAGCAAATTCACTCAATTCTTCTTGTAGAAAACCTATAGGAGAGAGATCTTGTCCCTGCAATGGCTCTAATACCATGTAAAATTAGTCACAACATATCTATTGAACAAGAATATCAATCACAAAGATGTAAAACAATTTGGAGTAAAAACTGTGCAAGAGAGATGCATCAGTGCTCTATAATCCAGAATGGTAGAATTACAATACAATACTGTCATAATGAGTGAGCAATTCGAATTAGCCAAGGAGGTCATTCGAATATACTTCATGGTGTAGCTTGGATCCAACTAGGAGTCCTCATCATTAATTAGTGGTGGTCATCAATGCACAAGTCACTATCAGACAAGTGTCAAACTGAGTCTAACTGAGTGTAATAAGTGTAACTAATGGTAAGTGGCACTAATGTAGGGATGAAGGCTCAGTGGAGGGTGCATGAGGAGTTAACTGCAGTCAGAATAGGTAGTCAAGTCTCATTGGAGGTCAATCGGAGTGATAATAGCAGTGAGGAGTCAATCTAGCCTCAAATCAAGGAAAGACAACTAGCTAATTGAAGTGAACTGGACTGGTAGGTGAGAAAAGGTGCCCTTCTCAAGTGGTGGGTGAGAAGTGGGTGCCTCCCTGACTAGGAGGGCTAAAACAGAGTGGAAAGTGGCTCCTGGGTGCTCGCAGACTAGGGACAAGGTGCTGGAGGCATCAAACTAGTGACTAGGCAACATGCAGATGCATGCATGCAAAGTACATACTGAATGATGAGATATCCTAACAATCCCTTTAGCACTTACACACTAGTCACCATTGATTCTCCGAGACACTCCTGTTGACTACAGGGGCAGTCCCCACAGTATGGTCCATTGGACCCTCCTCATCGCTCACTTCTTAGGGGCACAAATTAATCCCTGTATTTTCATCCATAGGCCCCCTATGTCACTCCTAACTCCTTTGAGTCCGACTCACCCATGCATATAGCTCCATCTAGTCTTATGGCCGGCATTAATCCTAACCCATTTTATGGAGGGATTGTTGGTGGTGGACCCACTAGTGGCCCTATTGCCACTTCAACCTCTATTCCATCCATGGAATCTATGGGACCCACCATCCCTGGTTCCATTGGACCTATCCCCACCACTATGGTACATCTAGTCACTGGGTTCATTCCCCCAGGTAGCGAACCCATCCCAACGACCATCATCCCTCAAGCTATTGGAGTTAGCCGTGGGGGCACAGGACCCTCTTTCTAGGTTCCTCCACCCCCTGTGGTGGTTCCGCCATCCATCTCATGACAACCCCCACCCCTCCACCATTCGGTGGAGGTGCCCCCACTATCACTACTATGGCTAGCACGCAGGCCGAGCCTACCATGTCACATCCTCCTGCAAGATTTACATTCATGGATAGTCCCAACCTCCTTGACCTGGATAGATTGACCTCCCTGACCTGGATAGATTGACCAATGACCCAATCTGACATGATCTTACGTGGCCTCCCATGCCCACCAAACTCCCTTCGGACATCCCCAAGTTTGAGGAGAAAGGTGGTGAGGACCCCCAAAACCACATCATGTCCTTCCACTTGTGGTGTTCCTCTAACTCCATAGTGGACGACTCTATTCCCCTACGCCTCTTACAACGTACATTCATTGGCGCTGTAGCCAAGTGATATATTGATCAACCCCATGGGACGCATTCCACCTTTGCATCCCTCGCATCGAACTTCTTGCAGTTCTTCCAGTTACCAGTCTGTTACGACGCTGGTGTTGAGATTCTCCTATCTTGCAAAAATAATACGACCACCCATATCACGGACCATATCCATGAATAGCGTAGACGCTGCAGTTTGTGTAAGATCAAAATAGATGACCGCATCTTTTTAGATTGGTTCTTGAAATCTCTCATACTATCTATAGCCAAGGATTTGGAATCCAAATGACCCCAAACCGAAGAAGAGGCCACATTGAAATCCCAACAGTTCGACCTTATTTACGCACAATCTGGCTACTTATACATGATACTACCTAATGCCCCTCGCGGTGATTCCTCTCAGAAGGATGCACCGAGGGCATTTCATGCTGCCGATGGAATCACTGGCCATATTGCATCCACCACCTAGCCCTATGTGCCTATACCTACAGCACCAACCCCCATATATCACCCCACACCTAGTCTTGAACATCCCGCCATGAGTCGTAGCCCCGATATTTCACATGCAACGACTCATTCTGGAGCGACTACTTTGTATGTTTCACTATCCCAGACTCCCCATACACATGGACCCACATATGCGATACCCATATACATTCATGACCCACAAGTGTATGCCCCCCCTCCTGCACCACCCGCTTATTATCCACTTCCAGCTGCACCCGCTCCCGCCCAACCTCAAGATCCTCCCGTTCCACAAGGGAAGGCTTATGCCCAGCAAAACCAAGCTCAAAACCAACCTGCCTAGCAAAACTGTCATGTCCCCATATTTTTCCATGGTCCATGGGGTAATTTTGGCCTAAGTCACCTAGGCAATAATTATTTAATTAATGAGCAAGTATGGAAACTACCTTATGGAAGATGCCTAAGGTTGTATTTGGGAATTAAATGGACAAGGAGGGCCCCCCATGCAGTTATTAACCCCATGAATAAGTCTAAGTGATTGACTAATTGAGAAATTAATTAATTGGGGAAATTTTGAGGCATTACACCATAACAATTAATTAATTACTGGATAATTAATTAATTGCTAAGTTAAATTATTTCTGAGTTGTATTATTTTCATTTAAATGTTTATTGCTAATAAATGTGCTAAGTGGTTGATGACTTGGCTAGGAAATTTGAATTGGTAAGTGAGCCAAACTTGCCTAAGTGGTAAAGTCTCAGAAAAGCTAAGGAATCTAGTGGAGACAAGTTGGCAAGATGAACCCAGAAAGGAAATTGACAAAAGCTAGAAAAATTAGACAAAAGCAGGAAAGAGGAAAGTAAAGAAAGTGGAAATATTCAGAAAAGCTTTCAGAAAGAAAATAGCAACAACCAGAAATGCTACCTAAAGCGCACTTGCCCAAATTCATGAAGGAGGTGAAGGAAAGAAAGTTTTGAAAGCTCAGAAGTTGCTATTTTCCTCAAGAAAGGTGCCCTCATGGATTTGGAGTAGAATGGGAAAGTGGGTAACTTACTCTCACAGGTCACCAAGCCAAGAAATTGGTCAGAAGGTCATCATGAAGTTTATAAAAGAATCCAACCAACTCCATTTGACAACTTTTGATCATTTAGAATTTGTGAATGAGAGCTCTGAGCTTCTCAGTTGTTGAGTGTTGTGCCTCAACCTTTTCTCTTGGGTGATGTGCCCCAAGACTCTGTGAGTTATCTAAGAGTGTTATGCAGGTCCAGCAAGTTATATTACAGCCAGTAATCTTCAGTACAATTTAGCCATGAAGTCTTAATATCATATTGAGGAGGAGGCTACCTTTGGAGAAGAATTGCAGCTAGTTTTAGTGGAGGTCCTTTAGCATAAGAAGATATTCATGGAGGAGTATGCCCAAGAACTTCAGTGAGCTCCAGGAGTTGTTATCATCAGATATTAGTGGCTTCCATGTCCATAGGTCGAGTTCAGATCTAATCTCCTATTCATCTCTCACTTCTCTAGCTCGTACAGCCAAATCTAGAGGTGTTTTCACTGGTGGAGTTAACCAGTTGAAGGAGGGTGCATCAATAGAGTTTTGCAGCAGTGGCTACAGCAAAATCAGACCACTGATATGCAGAGAGAATTATCAGTACTTCAGAGCAGATCCCCTATAACAAATCTCTTCTCTTTTCATATTCTCTATCAAATGTACTGCAATTTCTAGCCTGTAAGGCAATTTGTTTGAAGAGAAAGACACTGGAATAAAAATGAGGGTTCTGTTATGATAAATGCTATATATTAATGTTCATAGGAGTATATCAAAGCTGCAAAATATTTATGAACATAGATTTTAATTAAGGAAATCCATTTATTCAATCAAAATCCAAGACTAGCTCATTGCAAGGTGTTTCTAGACTAGTTTCATTGATTTCTTTGTAAAATGCAATCTGTACATCCATTTGACCTCCCATCTTTTGCAGTAGGTTAATAACATGATATATTAACCAAATCAGTCCACAAAACCAGAATTTAAATGCTTTTAGCCTTGTTTTGTAAAGATAATAAAATTACTAGCTCAACAATCCCGGGAGAGCCCAGAAACCCCAATTCTTCCCATATTTTCACAAGTCTGCAAAATTACCTTACTAAACTTAACGAGCATATATGTGACTGATATAAACTCTGTTATTAACTCCCAGTGACCCCTCCCTGTCCTGTATGCATATGCCAGACACCCAGGGAGCCTCGAAGTAGGCATAGACTTGTTCTATGCTGAAAAGTGAATGGTGCTAGTACCTTGTGCATAAGGCAATCTGATCTGACCTCCATGACCTACTTATGAACCTAACCTCATACAATTTCCAGAATTAAATATTCCTCCCACCATCCTCAATCCTTACATCATCACCCCTCACTTACCTTCTGCCCGGTTCGAAGGAATTGACAGAAAATTTTAATAGTAAAAGTTATAAAAGTTTTTGAAGTGGAGTTAATATCTGGGTCAGATCTTGCCCAGGATATTACATTGGTATCAGAGCACTTTCCTCCACCCCTGTGGAAAGAAAGAAGCTCACTGATGGAAGGAAGATTGAAGATCTTCTCATAGAGGCAAAATGTGGCTCCTACCAGTCAGTGAAGAAGAAGAATTTATTTTGAGCCATATGAAGAGGAGCCTTTAACCCCTATTGGAAATTCTTATTTGCACAAAGTTGAACATGATTTCCTTGATGAACAAATGTTTGAAGAGAGCATAGGAAATTACCTACCTATGACTAATGAGGATTATGAAGGAATACTCAAAAGAGGTAACCCTAAGAAATCCCATGAGTACTTCATGGAGTTCTCTGCCTTGAAGAAGGAGGTTCAGAAGTCCCTGAACTTTAGAGACTATTGTGATTTAGAAATTCAAAGTTTGTTCAAATACCCATACAATAGTGATAGCAAAAGAAGGATTGCACATATGGTTGATGGTGTGTTCAAAGAAGTTAAGGCAAGATCTTTACCCCTAGGAGCTAAGATAGAAGGGAGGAATAAAGATGTGTCCACACAGCTAGGAAAAATCAAGGGAGGAAACCAAGAGCCACCTAGTTATTCTGGTGGAGAAGAATCCAAAAAGAATAAAGATGAATTTGCAGCCCTACATATGGATCCATCCCAATCTCAGTGAAAAGGAATCAAGAAGGAAGTTTCATCAAGGCCACTTGCAGGGCCAAGCATTGCGAGACTGTTTGGTTTTTCTTCAAGAAGGAAGTCCAAAGGTTGTGATTTGAGCACCACACAATGTGGAGAGACATCAAGTTTCTTGGAAAGAAATGACCAAGAAGACCTTGCTGGTGCCCCATTACTCCAAGAAGTTGATGAACAAGGTCATTGCACAGTAGAAGATCCAGTAGTCAAACACTTGATTTTTGGTGATGAGGGAGGTAAAATCACTCTCGATATTTTAATGGTTGATTTCAAAACAAGTGTAGAAGAAATGAGACAGATTGATGAAGGTGAGACATCTTTTGGATCTGATCCAAAGGAGGAACATAATTCAGATTTGCACTCACCCTTGGAGCCTTGCCAAGAAGCATAAATTGAGCACATCTCAGTAGGGTGTGAAGCAGAGAAATGGGTGTATGGACAAGCCATCAAAATTCCACCACATAAGGAGGAGAAAATGATGTATGGTGAATTAGTAAATTCTGATTTTTATGTGCCATTATGTCAATCTGATATGGCAGCCATTTCCATTGGAAAATTTAGAATGGTTGACCCGATGAGGTTTAGAATTCTGGTGTTAAAAATGAAAGCAGTATGAAGGCTGAAACTTTAAGAGAAGATCTTTCTATTGCGTCAAGGATGAATGAGCACTTATGTTTCATCCCAAATTATGTTTTTGAGGACTTAAAAGATGAAAATATTGCAGCAGGAACATATATATCAGATTTCAAAACTTCAAGTGCACTGCATGGAATTGATCTAGTGATGGAAAATGAAGAGGATGAACATATGCAAGAACCTCATCTTCTTGCAGGAGCTTTAAAGATGGATGAACAGAAGATCCAAGAAGCCCTTCAAACCCTCAATTACACACATTTCTTAACGAATAACCTTTGTTGGAATTTGGGGGAGCAGTCTTCCATGAGAGACATGGAAGAATTTCAAAAAGCCATGGCAAGCATTAAAGGTAAATTCTTGAACCTGCTTTCTGATAGAGATAGTTTATTGGAGCTTGTAGAATTGTTTCATGGTACATCCTTGAGGGATGATGAAGAGATCAACAAGCTTAATGAAGAATCAATGGCCACCCAAGATTCTTTGAGAAGCGCTCAAGGTGCCCTCCAAGAATCCAAGGCAGAAATATTGCAGCTTCATGAAAAGTTGCAAAGATCCCCCCTACCCTCCTACACACCATTCAGTCAACTTCATTCGGCTAAAATAATTCTTGAACATAGGGAGGAACCTCATGAAATGGTGGATCATGAGGATCATTCATTTTTATATGTGCTTGAAAAGTGTGCAGAACAGTTTGATGAGAACCAAGCACAGGATTGTTTTTCAAGGGAACTTGAGTTGTTCCTTGAAGACAATCACTCTCCCATGAAAGAGTGGGACGAGAGCACCCAATTTGGGACAGCCAGTAATGAAGAATTTGCAGACATAGGTCTGATTACTAAAGGCTGCAGACATGCAAAGAAGGAGGATCATGATCTGTCCCCATGGGAGATGGATCCTATTGCAGAAGAGATGGCTGATTATAACTCATATAAATCAACAAGCAGGATCTCCGATTCATCCACCAGATGGATGTATAGAGGCCTCACGAGAAAAGAAAATCTGGAAGGTAAAAAGTTCACTTGTTTCTGCAATAAATTTCTTATTATAACTGACATTGTCTTGAATTGTGAGCAGCAACAAAAGTACATTTTGCAACCATTTGATGTCACTCATACACATATGGATTGGGTGAATGATTACCTGACAAGCATGAAACTACCTTGCAAATTTTTTTATGCTTATGATCAAGGGAAGGCAACTAAGCAGGCAAGTTGCCAAGATAAATTAATGGAACATTTTACTTGCAAAAGTTGGCCTATGTGGAGGGAATCCACATGCTGGGAGGGATGCTTGAAATTTTTCTCCAATGGCAGAGAGTTGAGCCATTGGATGTTTCCACTAGAAGAAACATTTTTCTATCCATTTGGTTTAGTTGGCAGTAATGTCCTTTCAGTTATTCCTCGGATGGAAAGGCACATGCTTGATGACAGATTCACTAAATTGACTTTGATGATTGGTAAAATGCAGTTGATACTTTGGGATCCGGGCATTCATTGGAGTGACAGATTTCCAAAGGTGATAGAACAGTTTTGGTCCTTGCAGGAGAAACAATGGGATCCAGGAACTCTACTCAAGTTATCCTAACTGGGTTGAAAATTTTGTTCATTGCTGGTTCATTTGCAGATATAAATTACAGTGCAGTTTTTCTTCATTTTTGAAGGCCCAAGTTTAATTTACAGACTGTACAATGGATGGGGACAATTACAATCAGAGTGGTGCAGTAGAAGCCTGGTGGAATCCTGACATTGCTTGAGGAAAAGCAATCTTAGGAAGGGAGGACTGTCATGTCCCCATATTTTTCCACGGTCCATGGGGTAATTTTGGCCTAAGTCACCTAGGCAATAATTATTTAATTAATGAGCAAGTATGGAAACTACCTTATGGAAGATGCCTAAGGTTGTATTTGGGAATTAAATGGACAAGGAGGGCCCCCCATGCAGTTATTAACCCCATGACTAAGTCTAAGTGATTGACTAATTGAGAAATTAATTAATTGGGAAAATTTTGAGGCATTACACAATAACAATTAATTAATTACTAGCTAATTAATTAATTGCTATTTTAAATTATTTCTGAGTTGTATTATTTTCATTTAAATGTTTATTGCTAATAAATGTGCTAAGTGGTTGATGACTTGTCTAGGAAATTCGAATTGGTAAGTGAGCCAAACTTGCCTAAGTGGTAAAGTCTCAGAAAAGCTAAGGAATCTAGTGGAGACAAGTTGGCAAGATAAACCCAGAAAGGAAACTGACAAAAGCTGGCAAAATTAGACAAAAGTAGAAAAGAGGAAAGTAAATAAAGTGGAAAGATTCAGAAAGAAAATAGCAACAACCAGAAATGCTACCTAAAGCGCACTTGCCCAAATTCAGTGAAGGAGGTGAAGGAAAGAAAGTTTTGAAAGCTCAAAAGTTGCTATTTTCCTCAAGAAAGGAGCCCTCATGGCTTTGGAGTAGAATGGGAAAGTGGGTAACTTACTCTCACAGGTCACCAAGCCAAGAACTTGCTCAGCAGGTCATCATGAAGTTTATAAAAGAATCCAACCAACTCCATTTGACAACTTTTGATCATTTAGAATTTGTGAATGAGAGCTCTGAGCTTCTCAGTTGTTGAGTGTTGTGCCTCAACCTTTTCTCTTGGGTGATGTGCCCCAAGATTCTGTGAGTTATCTAAGAGTGTTATGCAGGTCCAGCAAGTTATATTACAGCTAGTAATATTCAGTACAGTTCATCCATGAAGTCTTAATATCATATTGAGGAGGAGGCTACCTTTGGAGAAGAATTGCAGCTAGTTTTAGTGGAGGTCCTTTAGCAGAAGAAGATATTCAAGGAGGAGTATGCCCAAGACCTTCAGTGAGCTCCAGGAGTTTTTATCAGCAGATATTAGTGGCTTCCATGTCCATAGGTCGAGTTCATATCTAATCTCCTATTCATCTCTCACTTCTCTAGCTCGTACAACCAAATCTAGAGGTGTTTTCACTGGTGGAGTTAACCATTTGAAGGAGGGTGAATCAATAGAGTTTTGCAGCAGTGGATACAGCCAAATCAGACCACTGATATGCAGAGAGAATGATCAGTACTTCAGAGCAGATCCCTTATAACAAATCTCTTCTCTTTTCATATTCTCTATCAAATGTACTGCAATTTCTAGCCTGTAAGGCAATTTGTTTGAAGAGAAAGACACTGGAATAAAAATGAGGGTTATGTTATGATAAATGATCTATATTACTGTTCATAGGAGTATATCAGAGCTGCAAAATATTTATTAACAGATATTTTAATTAAGGAAATCCATTTACTCAATCAAAATCCAAGACTAGCTCATTGCAAGGTTTTTCTAGACTAGTTTCACTGATTTCTTTGTAAAATGCAATATGTGCATCCATTTGACCTCCCATATTTTTAAGTAGGTTAATAACATGATATATTAAGCACATCAATCCACAGAGCCAGAATTTAAATGCTTTTAGCCTTGTTTTGTAAAGATAATAAAATTACTAGCTCAACAATCCCGGGAGAGCCCAGAAAACCCAATTCTTCCCATATTTTCACAAGTCTGCAAAATTACCTTGCTGAACTTAACCATCATATATGTGACTGATATAAACTCTGTTATTAACTCCCAGTGACCCCTCCCTATCCTGTATGCATATGCGAGACACCCAGGGAGCCTCGAAGTAGGCATAGACTTGTTCTATGCTGAAAAGTGAATGGTGCTAGTACCTTATGCATAAGGCAATCTGATCTGACCTCCATGACCTATTTCTGCACCTAACGTCATACAATTTATAGAATTAAATATTCCTCCTACCATCCTCAATCCTTACATCATCACCCCTCACTTACCTCCTACCTGGTTCGAAGGAATTGACATAAAATTTTAATAGTAAGAGTTATAAAAGTTTTTGAAGTGGAGTTAATATCTGGGTCAGATATTGCCCAGGATATTACAGAAACCAACAAGGTCAACCTAACAGGAGACAAGGTAGGAACCGTGGAAACAATAAAAAACCAGGTAGGGGCAGACAACCTCCTAATCCCCCCGACAACAATGGTGCCATGCCGACCAATCAGAACCCCAATCAATAGTCTCAACAAGGAAAGAAATCTCAGTTATGCATGAACCACCCATGCTCTTTTTGTGGGTTTTACAACCACTATACGCACCATTTCCCCCATTTGGTGAGAGCTAAACAACTTTGGAATGAGGACAACCAACGTCGAGGGACTCCCGCATCTCCGACACCACCAAACCCACTGCATCCCTTTACACAACCCATGGTTTTACAAAACCCCTTACCAATGAAAGGGGCATCAATATCCAAACCATGGTACCCATGCAAGGGGTTTCCGCTACACAACCACCAATTACTTACACTGCTTCTTCTAGTCAAGTCCCTGAATCAACATTTCACTACCTTTTAATGATGTCCTCTCTCAAGGTAAACCTCCAAACGCGCCGTAATTAGTATATTTCAGCTACTGAGACCATTCCAGTAGATAAGGCTGCCACGTCTATCCCTGTAGACCAGTCTTTACAACTTCCCCCCACCACCGATAGACGATCCCCCCAAAACCCCCATATTCCCTTTGCATTGCATCACCAATAACCCCAACGCTTGTGCTGACCTCAATTATAACATTGTGGATGACTTAGCCTAGTCCCCCATTGCTATGTCAACCTTAGAAGTTTTGAAGAACCGCCGAACACAACACAATTTGTTTTTTTTTAATTTTCTGATTTAGGTGCGATCGACCCTTCCGATTCACGATTGATGGCATTCGACTTAGACCAGTCTGAACCCCGTATGCCTTCATTCATCGCATTTCAGATATTAGTTTCGATCCGAAAATTAGTTATCCATCAATGCATAGTCGATGAGGGCACCTCTACATGCGTCATGTCTACATCCGTGTGGTAGAATCTCGGATCCCTTCCTCCACAACCATCCACAACTTCCCTTCAAGCTTATGATGGTCGCACAACTCAACTACAAGGCCTTCTTGCCAATGTCTCCATCCAATTATCCGTAAAAACCATCCTAATTGACATCGAATTTGTAAATGCACAACTCGACTACAACCTTCATCTAGGACAAATCTACTACATGTACGCGATGAAGGTCGTTGCCTTTTCTATTTTCCTTCTCATAATGCTCCCCCATGAGGGATAGGTTGTAAAAATCGACCAAATTACTTACTACAACCCTAATGCACCCTCACACCAGAGAATGTACTCCCCATGGTCGAACAACCTGTACTTGGCACGTTTACTCCTTTGATTTCCACTGTGGGGCCATGTATTTATTTAGAGGCACCAATGACCCCCACATTTATCTCCCTACCCCCTTCCCCGCTGACTGTTGAAGTATTGGAATTGTGCACTATTTCATCAAGTAAATTAGTTCCTGAAGCATATCCCGCCGTCCAACCAGTATCCCAACCGCAACCTTAGTGGCAACCTCAACCCCAATTGCTGTTGGTACCTAGCCACATGGGAGCTACCCAAATCCACACAATCCCATTTTTGTTCCCACCATCAGGAGTGGTAAGCATGCTTATCATGGCAACGCTGAACCTCCCAGGACTAACATTAGGGCTTCCTATATGGTACTTACCCACACTGAATCCTGCTTTATTCCCAACGGTTGTTATTCAACTGGTTCAACCCATCAACACCACTAATCACCCATCCCTTGGGGTGTCGGAAACAACTACATCAAATCTTTCTCCCCCTTCTTCCAAGAAGACTGGGGGCAAAGCCACAAAAACCAACACCTAGGCAACTGCAAACAAAGCTCGAGCCCATGTGCCTTATGCATTGTGCGATACCTTGGGTCACGCTACCCATAATTGTCCGCACTTGCCCGCTGGTGGACTCTAGGAATGGATACCTAAGTAGGGTAGCTAAACCAGAAGTATACTTTAATTATCGAGCAGGGAGCATACAAAATTAAGAGGTGTTAAGCATTGTATGTGCTCTATAGAATGGTCTTCATCGTTTAGGGTGTTGGAATGTATCTTAAGGGTTTCTCAAGAAGGAAATGGAAGTGAGCTATTTCTAATCAAAGAATGAAAGAATATAAAAAGGTTGTAAATCTATGGACTACAAATGCTGAAACTGGTATATCTCTATGCTAAGAATTAAATGCTAGAAAGCTGTAAATCTAGTCTAAGAAGTAACTACTGAAATCTTGATAAACTTAATCTAGAAATAAACTACTGAAATCTTGATAAACTTAATCTAGAAATAAAATACTGAAAGCTGGAAATTTAAGCTAGGAATTAAATACTGAAAGCTGGAAATTTTGATCTAAGAATTGAATACTGGAAATCAATCAAGATTTATCTATTCAAATCAAATACTAAAAGTGATGATCATTACTCTAATTAAATCAACAAGCTAAAACAATTAACTTCTATATGATCGAACTCAGATAAAGGAAATATGCATGGAATTGCAGATCCAAATCATTGTATAGAATTAATATAAAGTGTTGGAAAATAGGGGTAAAATATGCCTGCGCAGAATGCATGTACATGACTATGGAAAGCATGTTACGAAACTACAGAATCGATATTATCGAACTACAGGGAAAAATCGTTGAACGGAAATAAGAATCTACTATTCAAATCATTATCAAAGTATTTCACATATTATGATCATTAAACCAATTAGCAAAACACATGAGAAATACTTGAAGTAAAACAAGGCTCCGGACCTACGTGTTGAAGGGGGCCTCTCCAACCCGTATTTCAGGAGTGAAGAAAACTTATAAACTCAAAGCTTGAAATAACATCAATTCTTCCATTATTAAGATCGTAACTTCATGTCTTTGAAAAGTCCTAGAACATAACTGTCTTGAATAACATATGCTGAATATAAGTTCTACAAAAATGCCAATAGGAACCCCTTGCTACTCAAGAGTTCTATATATATATATATATATCTATTACGTATCATACCCTAACTCTATGCTTTAAATGTCGATTCTTCCAAACAAGAGTTTTCTTCTATAAATCAGGAAAAAGGGCACTGAGCCACTCATGGTCTTTTAGTCTTTGAGCTGGATTTGCTTATTGTCTCTTAGATCACTTGTGCCTGCTCATACATACTTATTTTCATATAATTAGCTCATAGAAAACGCCTTTAAGCATAAAAGAATAAGCTCTAAACTACTTTATTAAATAATCAAAACGAATGCATTATTCCCCACAAACAGAGGTATTTTCCTTATCCATTATTGTTCTTGTGTGGCATAAAAAGGATATAGAGTACCTAATTTGGGACTCATCATCTCCCCCAGACTGAAGGTGTCACCCATCCCTAGGTGACATATCTTGTTCTTGAACAACTTCTCTGATGTCCCAGGAAACAACCCTAGGGATCCCTACCTGCCTATGATAGCCCAAGGTCTGGTCATCTTTGGCCCATGCTATTTTCTCCTCCTCTTCATCGACCCGTTCTTTGATAATCAAAGGAAGAAAGAATGGTGGAATCAGTTTCATGCCTATCCATATGAGTTGGTGCTTTATTAATGATTCCCTGTATAACTTAGACTTGGTGAGAGCAGTCTCTAGTCTGAGGGGGAAGTGAGGCTCCCTCTTCTTCAAATCTTCTACGATTCTTTCCTATCTCTCACCGATGGATTCCTGAACTTCCTTGTACGTGCATTGAAGGGTGAGGTAAAAATGTGTTACTGTCTCTTGTTGTTTCCCAAGAAGGATAGGAATTAAATCCTCATATGTGGTGATAGTCCTGTGGTCCTGAATTACTATTTCAGGATGAGTTGCCTCACTCCTGATCCATAATGGGTTTTACCACTCCTCATCAAGGTAGATATGAGCATCTTGTGCTCTCTCGATCTCGTGGTTCATCCAGGAGCAGAGTGCTCTAAGATGGAATTCACCCATGTAGGGATTCAGTGACCAGTTGGGTGAGCTTGGCACCACAAAGTTATGCAAGAAAAACTCGCATAATTGGTCTTTTTCCAGTTCTGTGCAGCTCAGAGAAGTGTCAACGAACTCCTTTGGAGTGTTTAACTCTAGAGGCAGGCCTTGCTTTAGCCTCTATAGCTGAAATTTTCCCCACTTCTCCTTTAGGTAAACTGTATAGATTCTAGATGGTTCCCTGAGTCCCAATATACCATCATAGATCTTAGTGGTGGTAGTCAATGTATCCTCCAATTGCTGGATTCTTTGGTCTTTCTGAGCCAACTCTTCCTAAGGTTGGCCCAATTTCTCCTCCAGTGCTAAATTTTGTTGTTCTACCAGTTTTAATTCTCCTGCGTGCTGCATATTAAAAATATGGGTCTTTTCATGTGCAAACAGTGGGGGTGCTAGTGAAGCTGGATGGCTTCTCTGGATCCTTGCTTCAGCTTTTAATGTTGCCAACTCCTCCCTGACTTTTTCTAGTTCTGTCAATGCCTCAACTAGATGGTCGTTGATTCTAGGGTTTTTGTTTTTATCAGCAGGATTCCATTGGAAAGCATCCTCTTCTTCTGGTGTAGTTGGGTCGTCTTGGTCTACCCCAAAATCATCATCATCAGATAAGTTTTGAATTATGGGGCTGGATTATTTTTCTACCTTCTTTTCATGCTCATTTTTGGGCTGCTGTGCGACCCTTTTAGCCGTTTTGACCCTTTCCCGCCGAAAGAAATCCTTGAGTCTTTTTGGTGGGAGGCATCTTTTGAATGATTAATTTTAATCAGGGTATCGTCCATAACTTCATTGTCACTATCCAGGTCAATCTTTCTCTTAGCTCCTAATGCAGAAGTTGATTTTTCTTTTGATCCAGAAACTAGGGGTATGCCTGGGTTAGGTGTACCCCTCATTCTCTGCACATCTTCGGCTGAGACTAACACAAACTCCTCCCATGAGAGTTCTAGAACTTGTACCATCAATTCTTCACAAATGATCAATTTGATTAGCCCATGGTGGGCTAGTGCATCTTCTTTTGCCTGAACTACCTTTTTTCTCATTTCTCCCAGAGACTGAATAAGATAATAGGGAATGCTGATGTTGTTATTTGGTGTAATATGGCCCCTGTGTCGCAAAAGATCCAAAATTCGGAAGTGGAAGATCAGGACATAGCTAAGTCTCCCTTTGCACGTTATATATTTCAGAACGATAGAAGCTATCTCGTCCCAAGGTGCTGGCATGGTGTTTATTTTGACTCCATTCTTGTCTTCTTCATAGACTTCACCCTGTTCGAAGAAGACTGCCTTTTACCTTTGGTTGGCTTCCTGGTCGTCTCTTCCCAGTGAACATCCATGGGAAGCCCTGTGTATTTTGCAATTGCTTCCTCGTCAAGTCTGATACATAGTCCCCTTATCTGGGTGACAAACTGTTCATCTTTTATGTGTTTCAGGTTCCTGGCAAATTCTAGGGCCACTTCAGTATTGGACCCTCTCAGTCTCCAGATAAAGGGCATCCAAGCCACATCACGAAGGATGGACAACACTTGTGGGATTTCATCAATGGGAGTGTGATCCTCTAGCTCACTCTTTTTGAACCCCTTCGTCATTTTTGAAAATTTCTAGTGTAATCAACAAACAAAAAGCTCTGAGTGGTGGCTAACTTACCTCAACTGGTCAGGATTGATCATAGGCTTGAGGGCAGCTTGCTAGCTAAATGACGATACGAACCTCCAGTTTTCTTGCTTATGAGAAGCTTGCATTTCTAAATTGATTTCTTTTGTAGATTCCACTGCCTTATTTGGCTATTTTTACACACTTATCCCGATCATTGTGCATCGTACCTGCTACCTTATACATTCCTTTCCATTATTTCACCATGCGTTTCTTTCCATCATTGTACATTGTGCTACTTCTTTGATTATTGATATAGCAGTTTGATACGGAGGTTGTCATTTTCTGACATGTCTGAGGTAGGTAATCATGATTCTGTGAGGTTACTTTGAACCATGCCGTCGAATTAACTTAAAAGTTGTCCTCAGCTTTGGAAAATAACCGTTTTGTGGGGGATTATGATTTGATTCAAAAATAAAATAAAAAGTTAAGTGATTACCTTCCATGCTAGCATACCTGAGTGTATGATGCGTGCTTGATTGTATGGGCACGACATTCTATAGTTGAGTTCAGCTGCGTCTGTAGTTAATTTGGTCATGTCAGTAGTGATGCCTTTTTTCTTCTTCTTCCATTTTTCTTGAAATTGTTGCCTTTGCTTGCGTGACCATTTGTGCAAGTTTTGTTGATTTGACTTTTCATTGTGTTCGGCATTGCGTTTGTACTGGTGCTGTGAAGTTTGTTGAATTGATTTCTATAGTGCTAGATTTTCTGTTGCTGGCTCGCTTGATTGGAGATTCTGAAATTGTTGATATTGCTTGTTGGCTCTCCTGATTGATTTTTGCTGATATTTGTTTGTTATTCTTTTGCTAGCTTTTCATTTGCTGCTTAATTTTTGCTGGCTCGCTTGAAACCTGCTTTCTGGCTCGCTTGAAATTGCTTGTTGGTTCTTCATAGGGATGGATCAAGTCCAACAATTTCGTTTGTGATAACCTGAGTGGATTTTTTTTATTTTCATCTCTCTTTGTTTCTCTCTTTTTTCTCTTTTTCTTTTCTTTTTTCATTTTTTCATTTTCTCTTTTTTCTCTTTTTTTTTTTTTTTTTGTTTTTTCACTATAACTGGAACCAGTGATGTTCTATGCTCTCTATCAGCATTAGACTTTGCTGATAGAGTGTTTGTGTGAACTCCTCTCTGGACTGTGGTGTCTTATAGAGTTTGAGTCTGTGTCCATTCACCAACATGGGGAATTTTTCCTCATCTATGGTTGTAATTCTGACAGCTCCATTGTCATAGATATTTTCAATGATGTAGGGTCCGAGCCATCTGGTTGTGAGTTTTCCTTTAAAAGTGTGAAACCTGGAGTCATAGAGGAGTGCCTAGTCACCTTCTTTGAATTTCTTCTGCTTAATGTTTTTGTCATGCCATTTCTTCCTTTGTTGTTGGATGATTTCAATGTGGCTAAGTGATTGTTGGCGTTGCTCATCCAATTGATTTAATTGTAGCATGCATTCTTGTTGGATGTATGAAAGTTCCATGTATAACTTGGATGGAATTCTCAATGTTTTGATTTCAAACTCAATGGGAAGCATTATTTTCTTTCCATAAACTAGCTCATATGGGGTGAAGCCTGTTGTTGTCTTCCATGTGGTATTATAAGCCCAAACTGCCTCACTTAATATGTCTTCCCAATCTCTTTTGTGCAGTTGTACGGTCTTTGTCAGGATTCTTTCTAGTTCTTTGTTTGTCACTTCAGCTTGAACATTAGCTTGAGGGTGGTAGGAGGAGGACTTTCTATGTTTAACATTATTTGTTTGAAGTAGGTCCTGTATGAGGTTGGATGTAAATTGTGTGCCTTGGTCAGAAACTAACTCCCTTGGGATTCCAAATATGTGAAATATTTGATCTATAAATTTTTTTGCCACATTTGCTGTTGCAAGTGTTGCTACTTCTGCCCACTTTGTAAGGTATTCAACGCATACTAGAATATAGCTTTTCTGATTTGATTGGGGGTGGAATGGACCAACAAAATAAAATACCCATTTCTCGAATGCTTCCAAGGAGATTTGTGGATGGAGAGGAATTTCTTCTCTTTGTGTAGGCTTCCCCATTCGTTGACAATCATCACAATGTGAAACATATTCATAGGAGTCCTTGTGGAGTGTTGGCCAATAATATCCAGTTTGCAATATTTTATAGGTTGTTCTTTTTGCAGCATAATGTCCTCCACATGGCTCGTTGTGAGTGGCATGTAATATGTCATGGAATTCATCTTCTCTGATGCATATTCTCAGTATTTGGTCTGGCCCTTTTTTGAAAAGCATTCCTTCTATCCATGTGTACGTGGCACTTTTCCTTATGATTTTGTTCTTTTCTTGGTGGTTGTAATGTTGTGGGAATTTAGCAGACACTAAGTAGTTTTCTATGTCAGAAAACCATGGGATTTTTGTTGATATTGCAAAAAGGTGCTCATCAGGGAAGCTATCATTTACCAATTCATTGTCTTGTCCATGGGTGAGTCTAGATAGAAAATCAACCACTACATTGTCTTTTCCTGGCTTAACCAGGATTTTTATGTCAAACTCTTGCAATAGGAGTAGCCATATAATGATTCGAGCACTTGTATTAGGTTTATTGATAAGATACTTGATTGCTGAATGGTCAGTGTGGACAAAAATTTGGTATCTAGTTATGTAGTTCCTGAATTTGTCTATGGCAAGTATAACATCCAAAAACTCCATCTCTGTGACTGTATAATTTAATTATGCTCCTGCCAAGTTTTTACTGATATAATATATGGCATATGGTCTCTTCTCTTCTTCTTGTCCAAGGACCGATCCAATGGCCTTATTTGATGCATCAGAATGGATGTGGAATGGAAGTGCCCAATTTGGTACTTGGAGTACTGGAGCTGTGATTCTCTTCTCCTTGAGGTTATCAAATGCTGACATACAATGCTTTGTCTAGATGAATTTTGTGTCTTTAGTGAGAAGAACAAACGTTGGTGCAACAATTTTGCTATAACTTTCGATAAATCTTCTGTAGTAGCCTGTTTTCCCAAGAAAACTTCTCACATCTCTTTGTTTGACAGGTGGTGGCAGTGTTCGGATGACTGTGACTTTTGCTTGATCAAATTCAATTCCTCTCTGTGAAATATGGTGTCCAAGCATGATGCCTTCTTCCATCATCATTCTACATTTATCATTGCTCAGACATAACCTCATCGCGATGCATTTTTTCAAGACTAATTCTAGATGTTTTAATGCTTGGTTGAAATTATGGCCATAGGGTGTGAAGTCATCCACGGTAGACTTCCATTTGATCATTAATAAAATCAGAGAAGATGCTTAATATTTCCCTTTGAAATGTTGCTAGGGCATTACAGAGTCCAAAGGGTAGCACTCTGTATGCATAAGTGCCCCATGGGCATGTGAATGTTGTTTTATCCTGATCAGCTGGGTGGATTAGGATCTGGTTGTACCCACTGAACCCATCCAAGAATGAGAAAAATTTGTTTCCAACCAATGTGTCCAATACTTGGTCGATGAATGGTAGAGGGAAGTGATCTCTCTTATTTTCCTTATTGATCTCTTTGTAATCCACGAAGATCCTCCACTTCCCCCCTTTCTTAGGAACTATAACCAATGGTGAGACCCATTCACTATCTAAAATTCGGTATATGAACCCTGCATCTAGCAGATTTTGTAACTCCAACTTAACTATGTCTTTTAATGCTGGGTTCATTTTTCTTTGTGGTTGTATGATAGGAACAACACCTTCCTTGATATAGATGTTATGCTTGCAGATGTCTGGGTGGATACCCTTCATGTCAGTGTATGCCCATGCAAAAGCTTTGTTGTTGTCTAACAATACCTTCATTAATTGTTGTTCTTGTCCTGGATCCAAATTGGAGTTAATATTAACTATCTTTCCAGGCATTATCTCAACTGTTTTTATCTGAATTGGATGTTGTTCAAGTGTGCGTACCTTTTCCCACATTCTGTCAGAGTTGTGGGCTGATGTTTTCTCTTCTTGTTGCTGACCTGTGCCAAAACATCCTTAAAAAATATCCTGATTAGAAGATGCATTTTGAATAAACCTATCTAAATGACTGTCTTCATCGATGGGTTTTAGTGATATGGCAACTTCAATTGTAAGAATAGGTTGTATGTTTTGGTCTGTTATATCATTATAATCGTCTGTCCAGTTTTGATATTCTAGGTCTGAAGACTTCCTTGATAGAGGACATATCATGATTTTCTTTCTAGCTTGCCCACTGGTGATTGTCATGTTGCCCGATCTGCAACCTATATAGGCGTCTGTAGTTGCTAGCCAACATCTCCCTAGTATTATTGGGTACCTGCTGAGTTTACTTTTCACTTCAATGACTATGAAGTCAGTTGTGTACTCCTAGGCTTCTATATTGATAATGATGTCTTCGAACATTCCTTTAGGTTTTAGAGTCGATGTGTCAGCAAGCTGTAGTACGGTAGTTGTTGGTCTGACCATCGATTGGAGTCCTAGGGCTATCATTGTGTCCTTGGTCATCTGATTGCAGCCCCTAAATCAATTAGGCTGTTGAAAATATGTCTGTTATTGATGGTCATGTTGACTACTGGACTGCTTGGATCAAGGGATTTGTGGTTGACAATGACACCCAACATTAAATCTGCTAATTGGCCTACTACGATTATAGTTGGTGGGTCACGTCTTCTTCTGCGAGGTCTTTTTAAGCAATTTTCTTTAATAAACTTGTTACAGATTGGCACATCTCTTACGGCCTATAAAATTGGAATTTGGATGTTCAAATGTTTTAATTCGTTCAGAATTGCATTTTCCTCTTCTTCTTTTGTATTTCGTCTGAGTTTTTCAGGGAATGGAGGGTTTCTATTTTGTATGTGTGGCCAAATTTCTTCTTCCTGAGGATTTGTCTCGTCTGGATGTTGAATTTCAGGTTGTTTTGTTTGTTCGTGACCTCCATCTCCTTGATTATTCTGTGTGTGTGTGTTTTGTAATGTTTTCCCAGACCTGAGATTGATTTCGTTTATTTCCAGGGTATCTACTACATAAGTAGGGAACTGCATGATTTCAATGTTATAGGTTTGTTGTTGTCCTAGTCTATTGTTGTTTGGGTTTGGAACCGACTGGGCAGGAATTGGTGGAGGTCTGGGAGGTGGTTGGTTCTGTGGGGGCGGCATGATGAGTGGTTGCTAAGATGGAGCCCTCCTGTTTTCTGAATAAGGATATGGATTTCCATAATTCGTTGTTGGCTGAGCAAAAGGTGGGGGGTATGGAGAATAAGATTGTGGGTAATAAGGCTGTTGATATGGTTGGTTTTGCTTCCATTGGTTTGGAGTTGGCTGAGATGGCCATGGGGAAGGTGCTGAGTTCCAACATTGTTGATTACTTCCCTGATTAAAGTAGGCTTGGTTGTTGGGTTGGTAAGGCCTAACAAAATTATGTCTTCTTTGATTAATGAAACATAGTTGTTCTATTGCACCTTCAGTTGTGGGATCCTGGATGGCAGCTTTGCATGAGGAAAATAGAGGGAATTTATATTTGGAGTGATCATCAGTGCAGAGGCCACATATTTCTATGGTGTTTAGTGTGCACTGTCCCTTTTTATGCTTCTTTTTGCAGCGTGGACAGAATACTACCAATGCTTGGTTTATTTCATCCTATTTCTTCTTTATTTGGAGTGCATCAGGTTGCATTGCTAGGGATTGAAGGATATCAGTTTTCATATCATCAAGAAGGTTCCCTAAATCATACCTTGTGAGGTTTGGTCCCAACGATGTTGATCCCATAATGAATGGATGTGAATCCCTTGTCCCACTTTTATCTTTCCTGGACCTAGAATATTTCTTGAAGATTTGGTCATAAGTTTTCTGGAATATATCCCCATCTCCTAAAAGGTTTAGGACTTCCATATTTTCTTCTTTGATCCATCTAAGAAGGACAATTTTAAGTGATTCTTGATCTAAGGTGCAGTGACTAGTTCATTTGTAGCCGAGTTGAAAGTGTTGTGCATAGTCTCCTAGGGATTCTCTTTCTCCTTGTTGCATTCTGAAGATTTCATCTCTTGTATATTTTGCCTTACAGTAGTCCCTATATTTTTCTAGGAAGGTTTGTTTCATTTGGTCCCATGTAAAAATGTTGTTTCCTTCTAGGCTCATAAACCATCTGAGTGATAGATCTTTCAATGTGGAAGGAAAGAGTCTAAGTTTTTGTGCATCCGTAGTATAACCAAATGACCTACAAACTACCTCAAATTCAAATAGGAATGTGTCAAGATCTTTTGAGGTTAAGCCATGAAAGTTTGGCAAGTTATTAGGGTTTATATTCTTCATCCTGGCATCCCCAAGAGGTACACTAATGGGAAAAGTGAACAGTTCTCTAGGTTCATCCTCTTCCTCTGCCATAGTGGTGTTTGAGCTAGAGCTAGCAAAGAAGTTATCTCTGTTTGGATCATAGCTAGAATCAACTTGGTCTTCTGAGTTAAGGAATCCAAACTGGGAATTATTAGAATTGCTGTTACTCATAGGGCGCTTAGGCAGAAAGCGTCCAAATCTATCTCTCTATCGTCGAGGCATTCATGGTAAAGTTTTTATGTTTCTGGTTGTTTTTGTGGTTTTTTTTTAAGATGCCTTCTATAGATTAAGCACCTCCACGACAATGGCGCCAAAAAGTGGTGGACTCCAGGAATGGATACCTAATTAGGGTAGCTAAACTGGAAGTATACTTTAATTATCGATCAGGGAGTGTACAAACTTAAGAGGTGCTAAGCACTGTATGTGCTCTATAGGATGGTATTCGTCATTTAGGGTGTTGGAATGTATCTTAAAGGTTTCTCAAGAAGGAAATGGTGTTGGCAAGCGGTTTGATGGGGAAATGTTGTAGTACCACCGACGCTGCAACTCACCAGAGGAGGGAATGAAAGGAGTATTTTGTGTTAAAGAATACCGCAGTTGGTGGGTTTTGGGTGACTTGGACCACATAGTATGTAATAGTGAGTCAGTGTACCGCGGTTTGTGGGTTTTTGGGGTCATTTGGACTGAGTCAGTTATTGGGTCAATTGTCCATAGTGTTGGTTAGGAAGTCATTTGTAAGTGGACAAATATTGTAATGGAAGAAGCTTATAAATACATGAGAGTTGTAATTGTTAGAGAGAGGGGAGCATAGAGGAAGATAGAGAGAGAAGACCAATGGTGTGCGAGATCTGTGTTTTGCTTCTGGTATATGATCATGATAGTAATATAATGATGTTTTGGTATGAACTTTGTGATGTATGAATGTTGTTTGATGAAATGTCTGCTTACTATGATGATAAATGCTGTGATTAAGTAATATGTTATAACTCCTTGCCGAATGTTTAAAGTTTCTGTTTAAGTACTGCAATAGAGTTAGTCCGTGCAGCCACAACTCTCCTCCTCCCTCGGCGGAAACATGGTTCTGTCTGCTCTTCCTGGACGCCTCGGGTGAGACCTCATTCACTCTCCGGGTGTTGCTGGGTGGGGCTCAAACCTGCCTGGGCCGGTGCCCAGGGAGACTGTGGTATGTGTTGAAAGTGAGGAGAACCCTTGTCGACTGAGGTCGCGTTGGTCAACAAATAGTTCCGTTGTCGGGATCGTGTGCAGAGTAGAAGGAGGTCATGTTGTGGCACCCGACGAAGTCGGAGATATAAAAATGGTTCGATCAGAAGCTGCAGGAGTTTGCTGAAGAAGAAAGCCGGAACACGTGACTGACAGTAGATCACTGGCTGGGAATATATATTCACGACGGTCCGCACGAATGGTTTTTTTGTGAATTCCCGGTTATTCCGTACGAATGGTTTTCGAGAAGAGGAACTTCCAGGGTGGTGAGCCGACGGCTTGGACCCTGGAATTGATTCAGGAACTGCAGGAATTCGATAATAAGGCATCACAGGCTGTCGAATTTTGGCTCGATAGCATCTTGGAAGGATATATCACTGAATTTGTGGTCGACACGAAGAAATCCTATAGTGAAGTTGAAAGATACTTCTTCCAAGGACCGAGGGGAAGGTTTCTGTTGTCGCTCCAACTGTCGATTAAGATGCTAATCTGTGAAAATGGTATATTAAAGATGCACCTTGATCAGTAGACAGCCTGGTGGGCGAAGGCTATGGGTACTGTGACTGCTGGGGGGCGGTATATGGAATGGTAAGGGGTATATGGGTGCAGACCATGAGGAGACTGTGAGCGAAGCCGAGGAAGAAAGTGGTCTTACAAGAGGAGGAGCGAGGTTTCGACAGGAGAAGAGGCAGAGGACGGGAGAAGGTATTGCTACAATCGAACCGCAAAACCGCGAAGGAAAACCACACGGGATGAAGCGACCTCACAGTCCTAATAGGGATGACCAGGCTACGCCCAGGATAGAGGCAGGATCAAACCCCAACACCAACATACCCACACCTCCGCTCACTGACTCTCAAACAACAAGAAATACTACTTCGACACCGCCGAATTCGTCAATTCCGCAGAAGTTAATTGGTAGTAGCAAATCGACATGAGCAAGGAATCCCAGAATGGCGGGCGATGATGCTAAGTTACCATTGTTCCATGGAAGTGTGACAAACAACCTAGAACAGTATTGGTTTTTGTGTGAAGCGATTTGGACCATGAAACAAATCACTAATGCCAATGCTCAGTAAGGACAGTTAGCCACGACTTTGCGAGGTCGTGCATTAGATTGGTTCATGAAGTTTATTTTAGTCCCTACGAGGGCCCCAGATAAGTCACTAGATGAGATTCGGGATGGGTTGATTGCTGAATTTAGACGGCCTAAGTCGGAGGCCCAATACATTACTGAATTGAAGGAAATTAAGCAGTATCCTAATGAGACGGTATGGGATTTCGACCAGCGATTCAAGACGCTGATGGCAAAGGTTAGTTTTGATATGAGCACCGTCCAACATAAAGAATGGTTCATTGCAGCACTGTTACCCCACATTCGGTTGTCGCTGATGCAACAAAACATATCGATGCCTAGTGAAGCTCTAGAGATTTCAATGCGATTGGAGGCGTCACCGATTAGAGACAATGCAGCTGGGATGTCGCAGATACGAACGCAGCTCGCCAACCTGACTATACAGTTGCAAGATTTGAAGAAGAACAAGGAACAACGTGATGAAGTATGGTGTACGTGATACCGAGGAGAAGGGCATACAAAGGATAATTGCCCGGATTTCAGTAATTATTTGGTGTCATGCGCGCCAAACTCGTTCAATGGTGGTAGTATGTCGTGGTGTCGCGTTTGTCACGTGTTTGGGCACAGTCACGATAATTGCCCATATATGCAAAAAATGGTCACAACCTCGCGAAATCCTTACTGCACATTCTGCAAGTTAGTGGGTCACGATGACAAGGATTGCCGTGCATATGGGTTGCTACAGGAGAGGATGTGTGATGCATTCTACATCAAGGACGATCAGCGTGCCGTGCAACAACCACAACTGCAACCGGAGGTAGCCCAGTCGCTACCGCAACCGCAGATGCAGTTTGCACCACAATAACAACAACCACAACAGTTCATGCCGTAATACACTCTGATGCAGATGACCCCCCCACAGCCACAATATGTATAGCAACCGCAGTATGCACTACAAGGGCAAGGGATTCCACTAGCACCAATGTAGTAACAGTACCAACAACAAGGCGGCTACCAAGGAGGATACAGGGGTGGATGCATTGGTGGATTTGGTCGTGGAGGAGGAGGCTAAGGTGGTCGTGGACCTGTTCAATGTTACGATTGTGCGATATGGGGGCATTATTAGCACGACTGTCCACTGCTACAGAATCAGTGTACGTTTTGTTTTGGTAATGATCATACGGTTGAGAATTGTCCACAATTGATTGCACGATGGCAGGCTAGGAATGCTTCGCAGCTACAGAATCGGGCCCAGCCACAACAACCAGTACAGAACCTAGTCTAGCAGCCAGTACAGAACCAGCCCCCACGACCACCATTGAACGCCAATCAAAATGTCAATCAACCGGGGAATTTGCAGCAGAACCAGACGCAGGGTGCAAATATTGCGATCATTTCTGCAGAACCACAACCACAAGATGCTTCGGTGGCTGTTGTCACTCGTGGAGGCAAGATGACTAGGGAAGATGGTTCGCGACCACTGATTCGGTTGGTTGGTCAGAAGATGGCACCCTTCGACATTGATACGGAGCGAGAGACATTCCTAGAGGCACGCCACACTTTGGAGAAAGACCACAGTAAGGCTGTTGTTTGCGATATGCCTCCTGTCTTTGATATTACATCAAACGCTGATCGACCACCACCACCAGGGACATTGCAAAAGTTCCTCGAAAGCTCTCTATCATTGGCACGAGACCCGGCTGCCCTAGTTGAGATTGAGGGATGGTTGCAGCGATTTTCGAAAGGATGGCAGGAGTCAACAGTAAACTCCCTACAGCGACGGAAGACTGGCAAAGAGATGCGAATGAATATTCAGATTGGTGACTATGATGTTGACTTTGTGATTCTTGACCTTGGTTCATATGTTAACATCTTAACCAAGTAGGCATGGCAGAATATGGGGAGTCCCCCATTGAGCTGGTCTCCTGTACAACTCCGGTTGGCTAACCATGCAAAGGTAACACCCATTGGGCGAGTTCCATGACTCACGATTGATATTGAGGGCATGAAGACTTATGCTGACTTTGATGTTATTGAAGTGGTTGAGGGAGGAAGCTCTTATTTGACGCTCTTGGGGACCGGATGGGCTAACGATAGTGGAGCTGTAATCAACTTCAAGAAGCGCATGATGACCTTTGAGAATCGCGATTTCAGGGTCATAGCCCCGTTGGATCCTGCTGAAGGATGCCAATACATTGAACCTGTAAGAGACGATGATCCCGCTAGATGGGACCATGCATTCAATATTTCTGAAGATTATATTCATCCTACTGTCCATGGTGAGTTGGAGTGGCGCAGTGAGAGCTTTGCGTCTTTTGACTCTGATGATGCCTTGGAACATTGGTAGAACCGAATGCATGAAGTACCATTCCGGAAATGTGGCTTAGTTACTCAATCCTTATGTCGTGCTGCGACAGAAACGATCACATTGCCTATCTATGAGGGGTTTCCTAGCCTAAACACCTTTTTAGCAGAATTTGAAGACTGCATCCCGGAACCACAGCGATTGCTGGCTTTAGAGGAAGCACTAAAGGCTGCTCCAGCACGATGGTGGGCGACACATAAGAAATTCATTAAAGGTTGGTCACAGTGTCGAAGGCTGATGATGGTTCGGTTCGGCGATACTGAAGTTTATCAAACTGGAAAGTATGATGGTCAAACTGATCCTAGTGATCACGTGATAGAGTGCCAATGCTTATGGGTAGCGCGACCCAGAGATGAGTGGGTCCATGCTTTTGTCCATACTTTGGATGAGATACCGCACTCATGGTACACTGCAGCCGAGTTGCATCGAGTTGCACCGAGACATTACAAAATGGGGGGGGGGGTTGACGATTTGTTTCACTCATACGTTCACTTTTGCGGATGCCAACCCTAATTTCCACAATGCCTTGTAGCTCATCCGTGACGTGGTACTTCAGGTTGTTCCGGTGGCCTACCCTGTCGACCCGCATACCCATTGTCAGATGCAGTCTCTCATGGAGTGCTTCAACATCAGTGGTATCCTGGAGGACGATGATGACCCCCAGAATGTTAACATTCCCGAATCTGAAGGAAGTCACAATGTGGTCCCACCTGCTGCACCAAGTAATCCGTTCAGTCAACCATTGCAGCTTTGCAAGATGAATATCGGTACCGAGGCTACTCCCAAGTTTGCTAATGTTGGGGATTATTGGGACGATGAGATGATGAGTAAGGTTACTGAGTTACTTCATGAGTTTCAAGATGTGTTTCCCATGAAGTTTTTCGAAATGAATGGAATCCTGGGTGATTTAGGAGAGATGAAGATTCCATTGAAACCAGATGCTAAGCCAGTTCGACAACGACCTTATCGGCTGAATCCACGACATAAAGAAAAGGTCAAGGAAGAACTTGATCGCATGTTGGATGCTGGTATTATTGAACCTATGGAAGATTCCGAGTGGATCAGTCCTATGGTGGTGCAGGACAAGAAAACATGCGAAGTGCGCATTTGCGTCGACTTACGGAAGTTGAACGATGCCTGCTTGCATGATCCTTTTCCGACCCCGTTTACTGATGAAGCACTTGAAGGAGTGGGTGGCCAGGAGATGTACTCTTTCACTGATGGATTTTCTGGATACCATCAGATTCGCATTGCCAAGGAAGATCACCATAAGACAACTTTCGTTACTGAATGGGGTTGCTTTCAGTACACTATCATGCCATTTGGTTTGAGGAATGCACCTGTGATATTCTCCCGAGTCATTGTTGCCGCATTCAAAGATTTTATTCAGAAGTTTTTGCAGGTATATATGGATGATTGGACCGTTTATGGATTGATTCGTGATCATCTAGCCAATCTGTGGTTAATGCTTAAGCGATGCCGATAGCACCAGGTATCGCTGAACTTGAAGAAATGTATTTTTTGTGCACTATTTGGGATATTGCTGGGTCATATCGTGTGTAAGTAGGGATTGCTGATCAATCCAGTCAAAATTGTGCTCATTTTGGGCTTGCAATCGCCAACCACCGTTAAGCAGTTGCGCGCGACATTGGGTCATACGGGATATTATCACAAGTTCATCAGGGGTATGCTGCGATTACTGCCCCTATGGAAAAATTGTTGAAAAAGGACGTGGCATTCCAGTGGAGCCCGGAATGTCAGGATAGCTTCGAAACGCTCAAATTGAAGATGGTGGTGGCCCCAATTTTGGTCTTTTCGAACTGGAGTAAGGAACTCCATGTCCATGTTTATGCTTCATCAGTTGCATTAGGGGTTTTGTTGGTTCAACCTAGAGAAGGCGACCTTGATCATCCCATTGCTTTTTCCAGTCGGAAGCTGTCCTCTACAGAACTCAATTACACTACCACAGAGCGAGAAGGTCTAGCCATGGTTTATGCGCTGTAGGAACTCGGGAATTATTTGTTGGGTGGCCACTTGAAAATGTTTACTGATCATTCTGCATTAAAATACTTGGTCAATAAGCCTGTGTTGGGGGGAAAGATCTTCCGTTGGCCAGTTTTGTTGCAGGAGTTTGATTTTGAAGTCATTGTGAAACCGGGGCGGTTGAATGCTGGACTAAATCATTTGTCATGGATTGACACCGGGGAGGAACCGACTAATATCGAAGATGGGTTTTCGGATGCCCAACTATTTCATGTTGCCACTGCTGATCAATATTTTGATGACATCCTTCAATTTCTGGTGACCGGCACCACACCCACTGACTTTACCACTACTTAGAAGAAGCAATTGGTTGTCAAGGCTCCTGACTTTCAGCTAATCACGGGAGAGTTGTATAAATTGGGCGCTGATGAGATCTTGCGCAGATGTGTCTTGCTGCATGAGCAAGCGCAGATATTGGCTGAGGCACATGGTGGAATAGTAGGAGGACATTATGGTGGTCGGGTGACTGCCCAGAAGGTACTGCATGTAGGACTTTGGTGGCCCACATTACATAATGATGCGACAGACTATGCGCGGTCTTGCGATGTTTGTCAATGAACTGGAAAGCCATCCAGACGCGACAAGATGCCGCTGCTACCTCAAGTGACATTACAACCATTCGAAAAATGGGTTGTGGATTTTGTAGGACCGATCCATCCACCAGGGAAATGCACAGGTGCGTGGTATATTGTCACGGCGACAGAGTACTTGACCCGATGGGCTGAGGCAGCACCTGTAGTTGATTTCTCTACTGCAACGGCTGCTCGGTTTTTGTTTGACCACATTATCACTCGTTCCGGCTGCCCCAAGATATTGCTGAGTGATCAAGGCAACCACTTTCTTAATCACACTATCAGCGCATTGACGGAGGAGTTGCAGATACAACATAAGAAAAGTACACCCAATCACCCACAGGAGAATGGAACGGTGGAGGCATTTAACAAGGTGTTGGAGCATGCGTTGACAAAGGTGTGTAATGTGAACCGCGACGACTGGGATCTGAAAATCCCAGCAGTGTTGTGGGCCTATCGCACCACATGTAAAAGGTTGACTGGTCAGACACCTTTCAAGTTGGTATGGGAAGGAAGCAATTATGCCTATGGAGTACATTGTTCCAAGTCTACGAATTGTGGCTCTTATGAGCATGGATGATGTCGCAGCATTAGATGAATGTCTAGCACAATTGCTGGAGCTGGAAGAGGATCGATTTATCGCTGGCCTCTAGAGGATCAATTTATCACTGGCTTTCACCAAGGGGTGGAGAAGGATCACCAGAAGGCATGGCATGATTGCCACATCAAAATTAAATAGTTTCAGCAAGGCGACTTAGTGTTATTATACGACAGCAAGTTTATGAAACATCCAGGCAAGTTGCAGATGCATTGGCTGGGTCCATATCACATCAATAGTATTACGCCAGGAGGAGTGGTTCAGTTGCAGCGGTTGGCTGTGGTGATGCTCCCCAAGCTGGTAAATGGTCACAAGTTGAAGCCCTATCCCTCGGGCTTGGAGTAGTACGATGCCTGAGTTGCATCGAAAAAAAAAAGTGTGTGTTGCAAGTTGCTTGGTGGCAGATGGCGCACTAACAGACAAAGCTATGCGAAAGCAGGGAGGATTGTACCACAAGTTTGGAGCAGTCGGAGACACATGGCAGCCTTGCGACCCGGTCAAATCAGTAATAAATGCCGAAAGGTTAGACAGTTTATTACCGGCGCTATTCGAATGATGGGAATTAATGGAGGATCCGACCGATCGACGGACAGGATCGACAACGGATTTGCCTCATTAATACAGGATTTGGTTGAGTTAATGCATGATTTAGTCATGATTACGGCAGATTTGGGTAGATACTATAAGTATGGGTTAGTGTCGGGTAGAAGACACCGAGGAATTAGAAAGACGTGTTGTTGTGGAGCACTGTAGTGATTTGAGCCAGTTACTATTAGGTATATAACGAAGAGTGGTGAGGTATGCCAGGAGAACTGGAGATAGTGGACATCAGCAGTGAAGTGGAGTCTCCATTCATTCCGGATGCTGTAGAACAAGAAGGTGTGTCCTCGGACACTGTTGATCTTGGAGCCGAGGTTGCCAACATGCCGGTAGGAGCATCAAGTGTTTCTAAAAATTGCCAAGGGGGTCAGCCTTCTGAATCTCCGCAGAGTAAGAGATTGCTTCGGTCTGCGGTGGCTAGTGAAGCTCTGGAGCAGGTGGGGAAGTCTAGTCGCACCGTTCATCCATCTACCCAATGGCTGGGACAGTCCATGAATAATATCCTTGGTTACATCCCTCCTGTTCGTTCGGATGCCACCCACGTAAGATAAATCTGAAACAGAAATTTAGCGTGAAGATGCCCGCACTCCCGGCTGGGATGACATGCTTAGTGGATATTGGGCCGGCGCTGATGCGCCTACGCTACAAGGACCACGACATGGTGGCTCAACCCGAAATTGCATTAGCACCATATGTGCCTGAGACACGCAATTCACCGGTTCCAGAGATCCACGACTGGGCACGAGGACTCTGACAGGCCGACTTGTGAGGGCTAATTAACATGCCACATTTTGGACGCCTAGTGGAAGTTGGTTCTTGTGTAAAAAAGCTCTTGTCATGCTTCCACGGGGGTTTGTTGTGGTTGGACCAAGAGGTCCCGGTCACTATTGACTCAATTTATTACATTACGAGCTTGCCCAAGAATGGTGTTGATCCAACGCAGTTTATTCAAGGAAAGGAAAACGAGAAGAAGCGGGTGCATCGGTTGGCACAAAAGTATGAATTGGAATCAGATGGGCATGGGTATCGCACCAGTAGCTGCAATAATCAGGCGGTACTCACGAGCATTAAGATCCTGTCCTGTAAAATGATTTGGGGAGGTCGCCCTAACCAATGTAATTCAGGAATAGTTGCTTGCGCAGAGCAATGTGCAGAAGGAGTCCAAATGAATTGGTCCTTATATCTCTTGAATCAACTAATGGAGGATGTCACAAACATCCAAGTGGGTAGAGGTGCTTTCTCATATAGTTGGATGTTGCTGCTGATCGCTCTAGTTGCATGGAAAGAGCCCGACACCTACTAGGGTATGGACTGCCTGGCTGCAGCAGAACGATGAGGGGCACGTTATCAGAATCTATGGTATGTACGAGATCCCGAGCACATCTGGGAGTGCCAATTGCAGTTTTGGCTATATTCAGAAATGATTTGTAACGCCACGACACAGGTCCCATGAATATCTGAAGATACTGTGGCACAATTCACACCTTTCATGGCATTTGCAATCCGACCAAGTGTCATACATATACAAGGTCACTGTGATGTTAATCAACAATGGTTGCAGACGAGGTATAAAGTGACATCGGCAGATTTGGAGGCTATTATGAATGAGTGGTCGGAGGCTTGGCGACAACCCATGAGTTCAATAGAAATTGATGCTGGAGGTCTGTCGGTGGGTCCTGCGGATCGAGTATTGGCCCAGGATCAGCAGAGTTGTCATTATTCTGATCATGAGTCGACCAGAACACTAATGGCGGATAATAACGACCACGCTCTTGAGGAAAACCGATCAAAACGGTACAACGAGCATGCGACGATCAGTGGGATGTCCTTATTAGCAGAGGCACAGTTGGTCCGGTTGATCACAACCCTTAACCATGCTGCCACATCGGCTGCCGACAAGATGTCTGTCAAAGCAGAAGAGGGATTCTTTGTGCTTGCTGCTCGTATGGATTCTTGGTGTAATGCAGTGTTACAAAAGGAACCCGGTAATGTACCCATGCAGGAGACGGTCACAATACACACCATGCCCCAAGTTCAGAATATCAACATTCCCCTGACTGCAGTTGTGACCGACATTGAGGCTTTGCAAAAGGTGCTGCATTCAATTACCTAGGTGACTGTCAATGTTAATGAACTGTCGACAATGGCGCTGATGACCATGTAGAAGGTCGCCTCCCAGGAAATGCCAGATAGAATGCGTGAAATCAGCAAGAGCTTTCAACACTTGCACGCAAGTGAGGCAGCCGCAACCGCCACGATTGATGAGCTTACAAGCAGAGCTACTGCAGTGTGGAAAGCAGTGGATGACCTGGAAGCTGACCTTAAGAAGGAGCGGTCCGAGAAGGGTCGTGCCATTGAAGCACTTAAAAAGGAACAAGATTTCCTTGTTGCGGAAAAGGCTCGCATGTGGGACGACAGTGTTCAGGTTGACTAGGCGATCACAGAGGCTTATCAGCATGTCACGGAGCCCACTGAAGAGGTAGATGTGCTCCACCGAGTGCAACGGCTGGGGGATGCTATTGTTCAGTTGCGACAGGAGAATGACCTGTTGAAGGCGCAGTTGAAGCCAGGTATGCCTCAGGCCGAGGTGGATGAATGAAGAAGGGCACTTGAGGAAGTTGCCACCCAGATGGAGGAGTTGGAAACATAGGAAACCAGGCTCATCGATGAAATGGTACAAATTTTGGGATGCATCGTTCATGATGAGCAAGTTGACCAGCTCACTAAAATCTGGCAGGAAGTGGAGGGCCAGGTGGCCACATTAAAGGCTACGATGAGAACCCTGCCACCAATGGACCAAGTTGCTAAGTCGTGCAAGCTGAAGGACTTGCAACAATGGGTTGCCAAGGTAGATGAACACCAGAAGATACATGCGGCCTAGTTGGAAGAATTCCAGGACACTGGTGGGAAACTCATGCTGCAGGCTAGTGAAGCACTACAAGCAGTACAGAAGTATCGACAGTAGGTCATGGACAAGCTTGCCGATCACCCATCAGTTGACGATGTGATCAGTAGTTAGGCAGCAGCTAAGGATGCTTAGGAGCTGGTGCAGAATGTCGAACAGCCGTATGTAGACTTCAAGGAAACGACCGCGACGTGCACTATGTCCAGCAGTTGACGTGGCTCGAGGGTGAGCCACAAGATTGTGTTGGGGGCCTATTGGTAGGCGGTTTGATGGGGAAATGTCGTGGTACTTCCGACGTTGCGACTCACTGGAGGAGGGTGTGAAAGGAGTATTTTTAGTTAAAGAATACCGTAGTTTGTGGGTTTTGGGTCACTTGGACCACATAGTATGTAATAGTGAGTCAGTGTACCGCGGTTTGCGGGTTTTTGGGGTCATTTGGACTGAGTCGGTTATTGGGTCAATTGTCCATAGTGTCAGTTAGGAAGTCAATTGTAAGTGGAAAAATATTGTAATGGAAGAAGCTTATAAATACATGAGAGTTGTAAGTGTTAGAGAGAGGGGAGCATAGAGGAAGATAGAGAGAGAAGACCAATGGTGTGCGAGATCTGTGTTTTGCTTCTGGTATATGATCGCGATAGTAATATAATGATGTTTTGGTATGAACTTTGTGATGTATGAATGTTGTTTGATGCAATGTCTTCTTACTATGATGATAAATGTTGTTATTAAGTAATATGTTCTATTTAGAATGTGATGATAAATGCTGCAATGAAGTAATATGTTATAACTCCTTGCCGAATGTTTAAAGTTTATGTTTAAGTACTGCAATAGAGTTAGTCCGTGCAACCACAGCACTCCTCCTCCCTCGACAGAAACATGGTTCTGTCTGCTCTTCCTGGATGCCTCGGGTGAGACCTCATCCTCTCTATGAGTGTTGCTGGGTGGGCTCAAACCTGCCCAGGCCGGTGCCCAGGGAGACTACGGTATGTGTCGACAGTGAGGTGAACCCCTGTAGACCGAGGTCGTGTTGGTCAACAAATGGAAGTGAGTTGTTTCTAAACAAAGAATGAAGGAATATAAAAAGGTTGTAAATCTATGGAATAGATATGCTGAAACTGGTAGATCTCTATGCTAAGAATTAAATGCTGGAAAGCTGTAAATCTAGTCTAAGAAGTAACTACTGAAAGTTTGATAAAATTAATCTGGAAATAAAATACTAAAAGTTGGAAATTTAAGCTAGGAATTAAATACTGAAAGTTGGAAATTTTAATCTAAGAATCGAATACTAGAAATCAATCAAGCTTTATCTATTCAAATCAAATATTGAAAGTGATGATCATTATTCTAATTAAATCAACAAGATGAAACAATTAACTTCTATATGATCGAACTCAGATAAGGGAAATATGCATGGAATTGCATATCTGAATCATTGTCTAGAATTAATATAAAATGCTGGAAAACAGGGGTAAAATATGCCTGCGTAGAATGCATGTACATGAGGACTACGGAAAGCGTGTTACGAAACTACAAAATTGGTATTATCGAACTACAGCGAAAAATCGCTGAACTAAAATAAGAATCTGTTGTTCAAATCATTATCAAAGAATTTCACATATTATGATGATTAAACCAATTAGCAAAACACATGAGAAATACCTGAAGTAAAACGAGGCTCCTGACCTACGTGTCGAGCCCCCCCCCCCCCCAACACGTATTTCAGGAGTGAAGAAAACTTATAAACTCAAAGCTTGAAATAACATCAATTCTTCCATTATTAAGATCGTAACTTCATGTCTCTGAAAAGTCCTAGAACAGAACTATCTCAAATAACATATGCTGAATATAAGTTCTACAAAAATTCCAACAAGAACCCCTTGCTAGTCAAGAGGTCCATATATATATCTGTTATGAATCATAACCTAACCCTATGCTTGAAATGTCGATTTTGCTAAATAGGAGTTTTCTTCTATAAATCTAGAATAAGAGCGCTGAGCCACTCGTGGTCTTTCAGTCTTTGAGTTGGATTTTCTTGTTGTCTCTTAGATCACCTGCACATGCTCATACATATTTATTTTCATATAATTAGCTCATATAAAATTCCTTTAAGCATAAAAGAATAATCTCTAAACTACTTTATTAAATAATCAAAATGAATGCATTATTCCCCTCAAATAGAGGTATTTTCCTTATCCATTATTGTGCTTGTGTGGCATAAAAAGGATATATAGTACCTAATTTGGGACTCATCACCCGCCCTTCGCACTCATATGAAATCATTGGATGACGATGAGAACATTTTGGTTTTTCACTTTGCATCCCCTCCTCATATGCGTAACAAATCTCTTCGCACCAACCAGTCATGTGCGATCTGTGACATATATGGCCATTATTCCCACCACTTCCCCGACCTACCAAAATATCGATTGGTGTTAGCTGAGTTGTGACAACCATTGATCACCATTATTGAGGAGATCACCCCCTGAAATAATTTATGGTCGAGGTAAACACAATTTATATGATTTCAACCGGTGATCCCTTCGCCCCTTTAACCCCCCTTCCTAACTCTTCCAATCTCTTTACCCGGTGCTCCCATTGCGATGAAGAAATCCTCGAAGCACTAACTAAACTAGATTTTCCTTGGGATGACATGCATCATCGAGCCTATTTTATTCCCGAGGAGTCTACCATAGTTTTGTATGATCAATTCTCAGTTGAGTCAAAATATTTTATCCATGGTAATGTGTATTGGTTCAAGAACCCCATCCCAGCCCCATATGCCTTCAAGAAAGGTGGCATGGCTAGCATCTCACCCACCATCCAAGTTGATATATCCCTGAAACCCCGTGTCATTGTGAACATCACGTTAAGTGCCTCTCGCACTCCCGAAGAAGTCACTGCCTAGAAGAAAATATTTCAAGAGTTTCGTGATGTCTTCACTTGGTCCTACATTGAGATGCTTGGGCTCAACCCTGCCATTGTTGAGCATCGCATTAACAGTTGGCCTGATGTCACACCTATCCACTAGGAACAACGACCGATACACCCATCCAAAATACCTGTGGTAAAGGCCGAAATTGAAAAAATGCACCAAGCTGGGTTCACTTATCCCATCGCATACACCACGTGGGTGTCCAACCCTAAGGGCAATAAAAAAAAATAAGGCACCATTCGTGTTTGCACTAATTTCTGAGATTTGAATCTAGCATGCCCCAAAGATAATTTTCCTACGCCTTTCATTGATCAACTCATCAATGCATGTGCAAGCCATGAGGTTATGTCCTTTATGGATAGTTTTTCAGGCTACAACCAAATCCATATCCACAAAGAGGACCAGTACAAGATTGCATTCACCACCCCATGGGGCACTTTTTCCTATTGCGTTATGGCATTTGGTATTAAAAATGTCTGAGCCACTTTCTAGCAGGCCATGACCTTTTGTTTTCATGATTTGGTTCACATCATCCTTGTCTACTTGGACGATCTCATTGATCGATCCAAGAAACATTCATACCACCTAGAAGACCTCTGACAAGAATTCCTACATTGCCGCAAGTACAACATTTTCTTGAACTTCCTCAAGTGTGTGTTCTGCGTTCCCACCGACTGGTTATTGGGATTCATTGTCTCCCAAAAAGGGATCATGGTTGATCATTTTAAGGTTAAATCTATTCTTGACCTTCCATCCCCTTGCACCATGCTCCAGTTGCAAATCCTTCAGGGCAAGGCCAATTTTCTCCGTTGCTTCATCCTAGACTATGCTACAAAAGTCCATGGTTTCTTATGCTTGCTTTAGAACAACATCCCCTTCGGTTTGGATGAACAAGCACAAGGGGCTTTCGATGCATTGAAACAAGCCTTGACTTCCACTCCTATGATTTGACCACCTCATTTCTTGAAGGATTTCATCCTTTACGTTTCGGCATCCGAACATGCCATTTCAGGAGTTTTAGTCTAGGAGGTTAGTGTTCGTCAAGAGCACGTCATATACTATATGAGTCAAACAATTTTTGGCCCACCACTATGTTACCCCACAAGGAGAAAATGTCCCTTTCCATCATCTTCTCGGTTAAAAAATTACGCCATTACATTCTTATGAGCTGAACTACAGTAGTGGCAGACTCTAACCCCATGTTCTATATCTTAATCTGTCACCTCATTCAAGTACGAGTGGATAAGTGGATCGCCATCATCCAAGAGTACGTCCTTGAATTTGTTACCCCTAAAAGTACCAAGGCACTTTCCTTGGCACAACATATGACCGACCTATCCTCTTCATCGGTGTCACCTCCAATCACGATTAACTTGCCATATAGACACTTGTTCACGATATTGTCGGATGAACTGTGGTACAGAGACATCCTCATGTGTCTATGCATAGAAAAATTTTGATCTCACCTTAGTTGCGATGATCGACATCGCATCCACCATCAATATTCACGATACCTCCTTATCAGTGATGTCCTTTATTGACGTGGCATTGACACCATTTTACGTCGATGCCTCACACATGATGAGACTGAGTAGGTTTTGAATTACTATCATAGCGGAGCCTACGGCGATGATTTTTCTAGAATGGCCACTGCCCAAAAGGTTATCCGTGTTGGTTATTTATGGCCGAACCTTTTTACTGATTACATCATGTCAGTCAAACACTACCGCAATTGCCAATATTTTTCCCCCAAAGCAAGGACCCCTCCCACACCGCTCCATCCGGTTATCACAGTTGACCCCTTCTACAAATGGGCCATCAAATTTATGGAGTGTAATCCAACCTCGAACAATGGCCATAAGTACATCATTGTGGCCTTCGACTACTTTACTAAGCGGGCCAAGGCCATGCCCACGTATAATTTCCAATCCAAAATAATAGCATGTTTTTTCTTCAACCATGTCATTACGCGTTTCGGGGTCCCCAAATAGCTCATATCAGACCATGGAAAACACTTTGAAGATGTCGTATGGAAATAATTTTCCACACTCTTTAATTTAGAACATTAGTACGCCTCCTCCTCCTACCCTCAGGGATACAGACAATTCAAGGTTGTCAACAAGATTTTGAAAACCTTGGTCCAACGAACGTTGGACCAACATAAATCCAATTCGAATCACATGCTCTTTACAACACTATTGGCCTACCGCACATCTACCAAGACCATGATGGGTTTTACCCCATTCCTTGGTACACGGCATGGAGTTTGTTCTCCCCATCAAGTGTCAGATACTCGCCTTGCACATTGTTGTCAAACTTCTCTCAGATACGTCACCCCTTGAGCAACACTTACTCTTGTTGGAGAAGGAGGATGAAGATCATTGGGAAGCCATCTAGATGATCGAGGCTTCCAAACATTGATCCAAATCTCATTATGATACTCGTGTCCACCCCCACACCTTCAAATAAGGCAACCTAGTGCTCGTTTATGACCAAGCCCATGACAAACATCGTAAAGGCAAGTTTGAATCCCTGTGGAAAGGTCCATACGTCGTTAAAACTTTCCTTGGAAAGGGGTCATATTTCCTTTCCGATTCCAAAGGTCGCCTCTTGACCAACCCTTGTAATGGGTTTTACTCAATATATTTTACCCCTAACACCACTAGACACATTGGTTCAAGTTGTATAGTTTTCTTTCTTTTTGTTTTCCACTTTTTACCTTTTGAGCCTATTGCTGCTGCAACCTGATCCCCAAAATTTTCTTAAAATTTTAGGGCCCCTCCTTCTGTCTTTTTAGTAGAATTAGAGTTTCGCTCATCCTAGAGAAGTTCACTTTCAACCCTTAGAATTTCTCCCGAAAATCAAGCGAATAATTTTTTTTTTTACTAAGTAAAACTGATGTTTTTGCACCGACACGGTCGGAGCAACTAGGCGAGTTCTGTCGAAATAGTCAGAGTGTTTTCGTAGTCATGCTGAAACACTTAGATTTTTTTGAATTTGCATTTAGTCGAAGCAGATGAGTGATTCGCTCCGACCTTTTCGGTGAAAAAAACCTTAGTCATGTTGAAACGCATCGACGGGGGAACGCCAGTTACGCCGATGAAGCCTCGGTGAAAATAAATAGGAGAAGAATGGACAGGCCGCGACGCGTTTCACGACAACTCTGCGAATGGAGCTGAAATGGTCGCCGAAGAAACATGAAACCTATCGATGAAAAGGTTTGTGGCAAGTGTGAATACATGACCACATAAGCAGAAAGAAAAGGGTCGGTGAAACTCACAAAGTAGCATCGAGGCAGTACACAAAGTAGAAAGACTCTTTCGCTGAAACTCACAAGGTAACGCCGATGCTCTCGGCGAAACCAAGAAAATGATGACGAAACGGCCGACGGAAAAAATCGAAAACTAATGCCAAAAAGCACTGATCACAAAAGAAATAAGAAAAGATCGACCATATTCACAAAGTAACATCGATGCTTTCGGTAGGACTCACCAAATGAATCCGGATTGGTCGCAGTAAAATCACGAGAGTCGCCGATGTGCTCTAGCTAGCAGTTGTCAAATTACGCCGACGTCGACGCAAGATTCAGAACACCATCGACGCATTTCACTGCAACTGAGCAAGTCATTTTGAAATGGTTGGTGGAAAATATTTTGGGCAGTGACGTGGGGAAATCAGAATTTCACGCCAAAACGGGATCCGTCATTACTGACCCGACCAACCTTATCCCTCCCCATTTATTGCTAAAGGTTTTCAAAAGCTATATATAGGTATAAATATTTTTTGATTAACATTTACAAAACGTTGTTTTAGTAATTTTGTCTCCTTCAATCGTTGGATGCCAAGTGCCTAATGCCATTTAGCTTGACTTCACAGCCACTACGCATTCGACGGGATTTAGAAATGCAAAGACGAGTCGGTAAGCGAAAGTCTAAGACAGTTGAATTGGAATTAGACGTAGAAGTGGTGGCTGACACCCCAACAAAAACCATGTTCGAGGATGCCAAAGCTGTAACGGGAGGCACCCCAGAATATAGGTGGGGAGAACTATATAAGATGATATGAGATTAGAATATTCCTAATGCAGCTCTTGAAGAGATGATTTTATATAAAAACATTAAGAAACATGCATTACCAAATATGCATCACAAATTAATGAGACCTTTAATGTTTCAAGAGAAGCAAGACTGCAATTTACTCCAATTATCCCGGGCTCCTCAGCATATGCAGACTATGGGAGGAAACTTGACTGGAGGATGGGGATGGGTGTTTTAGACATCAGAGAGGATAAATATAATTCATTTACAGTCATTTAACCATAAAATATCATTCCATAAAGTTTCATAAATATCTTATCAAGTCTCACATTATTACTAATAAAATTGCCTTCCAGGATTGCTCAACTAGTGTGATTTTTGGGCTCCCAAACAATATTCAAAGGACCAAAAATTTCTGAAATAATACTTGGATCATGACATATGACATTTTACTCAACTACAGAAACAAGAATGACTTCATTTGGATTCATACATTTATGAAATACACACTGGAAACTAGTCAAATTCTAGCTAAATCTAGAAGGGGTGGAGAAATAGGAGAAGAAATCAGAGTTCTGTAATTTATATTGATCTAAATGATATACAAATATTACATCCACTTTCATTACATAACAAATAGGAAAATATGCCTCTTATAACACTATGGAAAGGTCTCTCTTCTTCTACATAATAAACTAGCTCCAGAAACTCATATAAAGCTTAAAGATTCGAACTCTGAACTGGATGACAATGCTTATGAACTTCAGATTCTACTTTATCAGATATAATACCTGCAACTAAAATCAATTACAATGGATGAATTCCATCATCCTCTCATAGAAAGCTAGGGCACATTTCCCAAACTTGATTAGGGGCACATCTCCCAAATCTCCGAGGAAAAATTGCACTCATACAAATTCTCAAACTGACAAAAGATGTGAATGTGATGCACATTGGATTATTTATAGATTCTAGATGACTTATGGAGCAAGTATTTCATGGTGAATGCACCCTCCTTGAGTGGATGAGGAAAGCTTTCTTTCCTTCCTTTCCTTTTTGCTTTGCTTCCCTCCTTTTTCCTTTTCCCTTTTCTGATTGCTTTGCTTTGGATTTCCTTCTTTTTCTTCTTTTCCTGAACTTTCCTTCTTTTTTGAAATTTACTTCTTTCTAAATTTCCTTCTTTTCCTGATTTATGCTGCTTTTTGATTTATGTTGCTTTTCCTGATTTATTCTTCTTTTCCTGATTTATTCTTCTTTTTCTTTATTTTTCCTGATTTTTTGGATTCATGTGCTTTCCTTTGACTTCTTCCTCAAGTCTCTCTCTTCCAGCATTATCCACTAATGCACCTTAGTGAAGAATTATATCCATTTATTCAACATAAAAAAATATTAAATGCATCATAAATAATTATTCCAAGTGGATAACAAACTTTGGATAAAATTAAATACACACTCCTAATTAATTAATTTCCTGGAATACAAAATTTAACCCCATGATATTGAAGTTGTCTCCTCAACCCAAGGGATTGGTTTGGTTGGGATCTTTATCCAATTTTCACTGTTGAGGGGACATGACAGTCCTCCCCTCGCAAAATTGCTTGTCCTCAAGCAAATTCAAACTAGGATGATGTAAGATATGTTCACCTTCCCAAGTAGCATATTCACTAGGTAACCCTTCCCACTGCACTAAAAATTCATTAAGGATTCTTCTCCTTAGCTTCTTTTCTTTGACTTCCAGAATTCTCTCATGGATCAACACCAAATTCCATTCATCATCAAGGGGTGGAAAGTCTTGTGAAACTTTGACTTTCTTCCCTACTTCTTTCTTCAAATAGGACACATGGAAAACATTGTGAATCCGGCTGTCCGGAGGCAACTCTAGCCCATAAGCCACTTCCCCGATCTTTCTCAAAACTTGGTAGGGGACATAGAACCTTGGCTTCAAATTATCAGCCCCTTTATACTTCAATGATGATTGTCTATAGGGATGAAACCTCAAATATACCAGATCTCCAACTTGGAAAGCTCTCTCAACTCTATGCTTGTCTGCATGTACTTTTTTTCGATTCTGTGCTACCTGTAAGTTTTCCTTGAGAGTCCTGAGTATGTATTGAATCTCTTGGAGCCAATATTTTTCTTTCTGTGTCTTTCAATCACCAAATATCATATCATAAAAATTAAGTGCATCATATCCATAAAGAGCTTTGAAAGGAGACATACCAATCGAAAGATGAAAAGTAGTGTTGTAACAAAATTCTCCCAAATGGAGCCAAGTGGTCCATGAATTTTGTTGACCAGTGACATAGTTTCTTAAGTACCCTTCCAGCCATTGGTTTACTCTCTCTTTTTGGCCATCAACCTATGGATGGTATCTAGTGCTCATGTCCAAACTTGCCCCTACTAGCTTGTTGATGCCTCGGATATCGTAGCATCAATCAGAAAGGGATTCTCTCCGAGAGATGGTCCCAATTAGACTATCTCCCGTTTGGTGTAGGGAATCCATCCAGTTAACGGTTCCGGCAACCGTGGATTTGGAGTTTAAATTCGACTCTATCGGTTATGGCCCGATCCACCTTTCTTTTGGGTTTTATGTGTTTTAAATGAGATGCAAGTGCCTAGTCTATGTCTGTTCTAAATGCAAAACCAAAACAGATTTAAATCTAATAAAGAATAAAGCAAATCTACCTATCCTCGCAGGAAACGTAGTTAAAGTGTGAGAAATGAACTGTGAGAGTTATCTTTCAAGAAAGAACAGGCAGCCATTGGATCTTAAAGAGAAACACCACAGCAAAAGATCTCAGAAGGTAGCTTCTGATTATAAATGATACATTTCATTACTCACCAAAGAAAGAAGTAAACTTATCTAATCTAGGTAGATGGAAATAAAGAGACGGACCTATGTTTACCAGAAACTAAAGTAAATCTAAAGATCCCTGCGAAGAGCAAATTTAAAGGGTGAACAACGAGCAGTAGGGATGATCTTGAAGAAAGAACAGTTAGCCATTTGATCTAAAAGAGAATTCTACAGCAAAGATGAAGAAATCAACAGATAGCTCCCGATTTAACATGAAACGCATTCATTGTTCACAAAAATGGAGAAAATCGTATGCACAGGGAGGAGCAAAATCATTAATACACAGAAATAGTTCAGATGGTAAGAATGATCTCACATTACAGAACAGCAGTCATTAGAATAGTCCAACATACAACCGTCCAACATCCCATGCAAAACGTCCATCTCCCGTGGCTTCTATTAGAAAATTCAATTTTACAGGCCCGATACAAGATAGCTCGTATTGGTTTAAAAATTTCCTTCCCTGCTAAAAGTCCTTTCTAATCTTTCCTAGCTTCTATTTATATCTACACATTTTCCCTTTGGCCTGACACCTAGCATCCTCCACCTGTCATTTACAGGAATTTCCTCTATAATCGACTACCAAAATGATCACTTCTTTTACAAAATTGTTCTGACAGAAATAGGGACAACTGTCCCATGGCTTACGCCTTACATATTCAAAATATACATAGCAGAAAATTGGCTAACACCAAAGCTTTCCCTGCTGGGCACGTGTTTGGATGAAGAGAGTTGCTCAACTGAATTCAGCCTCTTTTACTCCTGTGCGTGAGTCTCAGCTGGGGAAGGGTCGCCCAAGTCAATTGAGGCCGCTGATTGTGCCTGGGGAGGAGGGATTGAGCTAGCTGGAGTCTCTGGAATGACTGTCGGGAAAGAGGGACTCGAACCTACTGCTGTAGCTGGAGTGGCAGCTGGGAAAGAAGATCCTAGATCTGCTGATGCTCCTGCTGCTTCTGCAGCTTTCCTTTCCTCCTCTGCTATGTAGCTGTACCACACACCTGTGTCCCTTATGATTATGTTTGCTGCAGCAGGAAACAAGATTTTCTGAGAAGTCACATTCTTCCCGAGATCTGTTTTAATGCTTTGAACTTCTGCTACTGCAGCTTGATGCACTTCCTTCAGCAGATGGTTGTGAAGTGATGATGAACCAATATAATGCTGGAGATCATCCATAGCCAGGACATCAATCCTTTTCACATACTCCATCTGGACGCCTAGCTCCTCCTTTAGCTGAGACAACCGCTGCTCCTTTTCCGGGAAGTCTTCTAGGGTCTGAGGGAAACTCAATGTGCAGTTGTCATGGACTCCTTTGAGCTTTTGGAATAGGCTGTTAATTCTATCTGTTGTTCTCTGCACACTGGTTATCAGCTTATTGGCACAGTTCCTGCCAAACTCCAGCAAGGCTATATCTTCATTAAAATCGTCCACCGCCTTAAAAGGAAGATGCGGGGGGAAACCCCCTTTCCCTTCTCTCCATGCCATCTGGCTTATGACATTTGCCTTGACACGGGTATTCTTAGCTTTGAGCCTGTGGGCCTCCGCATTAATTTCTTTTAATCTGACCATCATGGCCTTGAGCTTGCAAACCTTGTCAGTGATTAGCTCCTGCGTGTCATTTATTTGCTTCAGGATGCTGCAGGACAACTCATGGAAGGGAGACATGTCCATCGTTTTTCTCTCAGCCTCCTCTAACCGCTCAGCTAATGTCTACTTGTCTGCTTCTAGCTGAGAAGCCTTTTCTTCTGCTCCATTCTTCTCTGCTTCTACAATCATTATTTGGAGTGCCAGTTGGTCCTTCTCCTCCTCCAGCTGGCTGTACTTGTTTGACATCTCCTTGTGTTCAGCATACAAGCAATTATACTTGTTCACTGCCAGATCTCTTTGGGCTTGCTCATTAGCCACAGTTTGTTGTAGCGTACGAGCTTTCTTCCTTGTCAATTCATTGTCTCTTACCATCACACCTACATTGGCCAGGGATGCTTTTGCCGTTGCTACAGCTGCAGTCGCCATAGCAAAGGGATCTTGGTCCATATTCTGCATTATAGTGACCTCTCGGTGGGTAACAATGTCTTCATGGAAGGGACTTTTGATCCTCTCTTCTGATTTGAGGACCATCGCTTTTCTTTTCTTATCATAGACAAACTCATTCCATTTGGACACTGTACGCTTTCCCGATGGAGTGTACGGGACAATTGGTCGGTTTATGATGTCTATGTCTTCTTCTGCCGGTGGGGTCCGGACTTCCTGAGCAGGGTCTCCTCCTTTATCTTGGGCACCAGAGCCACCTGCTCGAGAGGTGTCTATTTCCATGTCTTGTATACCGGATCCACCTGCCTTGGCATCTTCCCTTGCCTTCAATTCTTCTTCCGCCCTCTTTTCTGCCTCAGCCTGTTCAGCTTCAGCCTGTTTCTGCTTTTGGGCTTCCTCAGCCTCTTTCCGCAGTCTTTCATTTTCAGCTTCCTGCTGCTTTCTTGCTTCCTCAGCTTCCCTCTGTAACCTCACTTCTTCTCTTAACCTGAGCTCTTCCTGAGCTCGGGCATCCTCAACTTCTTTCTCCTTTTGATGGCTGGTCTTCTGGGCCTTGGTTGAGCTAGAGCTCGCTCCAGTGCCTTGGCGACAGATCCATAGCTCAGCCATGTTGCTGATTCCTCTGAATGCCTCTTCCTCGGCATCATGGTAGTGGGAGTACTCGAAGTGGGCATAGATATCCCTGCAATGCTCGGCCACTTTACCCTTTCTGTCGTTCCTGTGGAAGATAACCTCACCGAAGTGGAAGGCCTTCAACTCTTAAACAAACTCCTCAGCTGATACAACCCCCGAGAACTTGTAAGCACCGATGCAGAAAGGTAGAGGGGGATAGGAAGCCTTATGCTGTTTGTGGAGAATTGCTCCAATCCCATCCAGGAAGAGTTGTCTTACTGCTTCTTTGAGCACCACATAGTCTGTGGCATATTGCAGCAAGATGTATGGGGGCTTAGTCCCTCCAAACATTCTCAGGTAGGTGCCCTGTTCTGAAAAGTAAAAGTCCCCATAATCCTCAAGGACTTCCGAAGCATTTTCTGACAGGAAATTTGGTTCTTCCTTGAACATTTTCTCGTATAGGGGCATGATGAACCCCTCACAGATGAGTTTGTAGCTGGGCTTGTAATTCTGAGCCCAGAACATCTTGAATGCATTATAGACCGGGGCGGTAGCCCTATCCCATGTGCAGCCCAATTTGGGGAAGTCTATCTTGGCCAAGATACAATCTATCAGATACGAAGACATGAAGAATTCAGCCTTCTTCAAGGCTAGTCCTTCCCTTGCAGCTACTATCATTGAGGCCAGACTATCCGACAGGAGAGTGGCCCAGTCAAACACACTTCCCTTAAATGCCACATAGTGGATGATAGGGACCCACTGAATCTTGTATACTGTGCCATCGGGGATGCCGAAGATTCTGCACAGCATCAGGGAAATCAATCTAAAAGGAGCTCTTAGATTCTGTACGTCATACTCATCATTCCCCTTTTTCCTCAAATGTTTTCCCGCTATTAGCAGCTTCTTGGCCATCTCGACGTTATTCATTTGGCCCAACCATTCGTCAGTCAGGGCTTGTTGGACACGGGGAAATCTGTAGGCTGCCGCAATATACGCGGGTTGAAATGAGGCAATAGCCACTTTCCCGCTATCATTTATCACTCTCCCTTCAGCATCGGCATGTTGGAGTATCCATCCGATCACTTCAGCACAGGGGAACAGCTCAGGGCGGGTAGCGGCTCTAGTTATGCCTGAGGCTCTGATGTTAAGATAAATCGGTGCTTCCTCTAACAACATATCTGGGATTTCTTGGTCCCGGATCATTCTGTAGATGTCACCCCATCTGATTTCTGGAGGGACACCAGTGGTGCACCTAGTGTCTTGGAGTGAAGTTTCAGTTTTAAGAGGGGCAGGTTTCTTTTCTGTCATCTTAGCCTTCTTCTTACCGGTTTTCGGCATCTTGACTTATCCCTGATAACATCCATATACAAGTCATCATTTGAGCAACATACTGTGCGGTTTTAACAGAGAGCAACATCGTTTTAATATCAATGAGATAAGTCAATGAAGCTGTATATTTAGGAAGCAAAACACTATTTCAACATGAAACATAAATTGAAACATTTGAATCTCTTAAAAAGATGAGTTTGGAATGCTCATGAGGGGATAAGCTATGTCGCGGACACATTTTGTTCTCGGCTCGATATGCGAGAGGTGGAAGCAATTGGTTTTCGGTTCCGGCCTGGGGAAGAAGGTGTCTTTCGTCATCACTGCGGCTGGAAAGGCTAATGGCGGGGAGACTTGGGTTGGAAAGACTTTGTGACGACAAGGGATCCCCTTTCGCTCTTTCGACTTGGTGAGGGCTTCGAATGCTATTGTCATGAACGGTACTCGCCGAGGTTCTCAATGAGAAGTTCTAATCCGAGCAAGGGTGACGGCGCCGGCGACATACTGACGGGAAAGGTTAGGGTGGCCACGGTTTCGGGTTTCGACTTGCGTGACTTGAATGCTCACGGGATTTGAACAGGGACGATGGCACCGGAGATTAGGTTTTGACTTGGGTGGAGGGCGTCGAGGGCCTGAGGTTTTATGGAAAGGCCCGGGGTTTTACATCCTGAGCTCTTCGGCCGGGGACATGAAAGGCCTATGGGGTTTCGACAGATTCTCCCCAAAACGAGGCACGCGGCCCGGGGATAAAAAAAGGAACAGGTTTACCCGCCCAAACCAACCGTATCTACTCAAAAAAAATGTTAATGTTTTAACCAATGTCTGCTTTATATGACGAGACGAGAACTCCATTCAACTGCGTATGACGGGCAAAACATAGCCCTTAATGGGTGTTTTGCCCGTCAAAATCCCACTAAAACTCATTGTTCTCAAACAAAAGACAACCCAATAGCGAAATTCAAGGTTAAAATCCTACCTGGCACCGTGGGGATCGCTAACTGAGGTGGCCGCGAATGTGGTTGCGTAAGACGAGCTGGAACGGTCACGCGGCGTTCAATGGCTTTGTTTATAAAAAAAAATGACAATGGGTTGGCTCGTACCCCGTCGATTATTTATATGGGCCATACACGTGTGGGGTGTTAATTCGGTTGGTGGGGTTTTAAACCGGTTTTAAATGCGTCGTACGCCATCGATTATCGGGTCGCCTCGGTTTACGTGCGACCGCCTTTTACGGGGAGAACTGGCGAATCTATCCCGCCGTTGCGGGAGGATGTAGCGGAAGCTTTCGCTGTACCGGGAGGAAAAGGTGGACCTCTTCCTCACCAAATGATCGTGCGCAAAACTTTGAAAACGGGCTCCCGCGGTAGCGGAGAGGAAAAGGTTCCGGCGTTTCGGAAGGATTCGGGAAATGTTTCCGCAAAAGGCTTCCGCGGCCGCGGAAGGCTTTGGTGAATGCCTTCCGCGATCTTTTGGAAAAGTTTCCGAGCTCTTTTCACGAGTTTTAAACAAGCGGCTTCCGCCACTGCGGGACGACACGGCGGAAGTTTCCGCCACTTCGAGAGAAAATGATGAAAGGTTCCGCAACATTCTCCTGGCGCGTTCCGCAAAGTTCAAGAAACCTAACTCCTTTATTCGGAAAACTTATGACGAACACCTCCGCTGTTTCGGGGAGAAAACTTGAACAGCTCCGCCGTTTCGGAACCAATTCCTCAGCGGCTTCCGTGATTACTTAACGAAGACTTTTCTGAGTCTTTTCGGGCGGTTTAAACGAATGGCTCCCGCCGTTTCGGGAGGGTAGCCCGACGGCTTCCGCGGTTTCGGGAGCAAAGGCTGAAGGCTTCCGCGATAGTTCCTTAAAAAATTCTAAGTTCTTTTCATAGTTTCGGAAGAAGTTTGCGAATTTTTCCGTGGTATTTCGGAAGGCTTATGCGGACGGCTTCTGCCGTTTCGGAAGAAAATCTTGAATTGCTCCGCCGTTTCGGAAGCAGAACCGTTTCGGGAGGAAGACTTGAATTGTTCCGCAGAAACAAAAATCGAAAAGTTTTTAAGTGTTATTTCGGAAGGCTTAGACGGGCGGTTTATGAGATTGGCCTCCGCCGTTTCGGAAGGGTATCCCGAAAGCTTCCGCGGAGTCGGGGACATAGGCTGAATGATTCCGCATGGTTTCCCTGGGGCGCTCCGCAACTTTTCGGAAAAAGAATCTAAGTCATTTTCACAGTTTCGGAAGAAGCTCGTGAATTTCTCTGCGATATTTCGGGGAGCTTTTGTGAATGGCCTCCGCCATCTCGGGAGGAAAACCGGAACCTTTCTGCGGTTGCGGAAGGCTTGAGCGAAGGGCTCCGCCGTTTCGGGAGGCATTGCCCAATGGCTTCCGCAGCTTTCCAATCGAAAAAATCTAAATCTTTCGGGCGTCTTTCCCAAGTTCTCCCGCCGTTTCGGGAAGAAAAACCGAAGGTTTCCGTAACTTCTTTCTCACGGTCCACGATTTTGACAAAGAAAATCTAAGTCCTTCTTTCGGAAAGGTTGGACGATTGGTTTCCGCAGTTCCGGGGAGATAGCCCGAGAGATTCCAAAACGTTGGGAAAATTCTAAGTTCCCTTTTGGCTCTTTGGGGAAAAAATGGAAGGATTGATGGCAAGATGTTCAGTTGGGAAACAAGATTTTATGTTGAAAACACAGCTGACGGCTGGGATGGCTTCTTAGGCAAACTTTCTACAAAAATGAAAGGAGGGGCCCCAATATGTACAAAAATTTTGGGAGGGGTGTTGCTGCAACAACAATGGCGAGTCGCTGGCGAACACAGATCTCTGAAAAATTCCTCTTCATGGTTCGAAACCTCATTAAAAACATCCATCTCGGGTGCACTACTCAGCTGAGCATTTTAAACTCATGCGAGGGGAAGGAGGCACTTTACCTGCTAGCCATTGGGGAAAGGGGAGCTTTGACCGATACATCTTCACCACTCTCAGAGGGCCAGCATATGAGATTCATTTTAGGAGGGTCATCTTTCGAATGGCCACTACTGCCGGACTCCACAGGGTCTGCAACACTTTCTCATGGACATTATTACTCTTGTTCCTCATTCCCATGCTACTTGCATCCTTTTGGATGTTTGTACTTTGGATAGCTTAGCTGTTTGAGCCTTCCAGGGATGTTTTCTTTTGGACATGATCTTTGATTTAGGCTCCTCAATCCATAATGTCCTTTTGTGTGAGTTAGAAATTTTATTGATTTGATCAAACTTCACGGACGGAGAGGAGCCTATTTTGAGCTGGGCCTTTTGGACAGCCTTCTTGATTTCACATGTCTTTTGCTTCTGTCTCAGCCATGCTTTAATTGAGGCGAGAGTCCCTGGAAAACAGACTCTTGAATGTAGGCCATTTTGGCTATTAAATCTGCAGCATGGAGTCATTTCAATACCCTATGTCCTCGAGAGGTGCCACTTTCCATGGGTCCAACTTAGGTAACCTTCTTGAGATGCCTTTACAGTGTGAGAGTGGGTGGAGCCCAACGATAGTAGCGAAGATGGTCATAGGTCTCTGCTATTAAACAGGATTAGTGTGACTAGCAGGGTAGGCTTCCCCCCTTCTGGACATTTCAGCGAGAGCACAACAGACCGGATTTACTGAGCAGAGTTCCAGACTCATGGGTCGCAAGTTTTCTTTGAGAGAGCTATCTTCAACGGGAATCTCAACCAAAAGGGCATTCATAAAACAAAACTTATCGTAAAAGTTCAAATAACAAAGAGAGAAACAACATGGCCAAAAAATAAAGTAGCTAAAGGCGAAAGCAAAAAGAAAACTTTATTTATGTACAGGAAGTCTCGAGGAGACTATGCGAAGTATTGTTTCAGAGCGAGGCCATTGAGAGGAAGGGCTACTTCTTCTCCCTCGAGATTTGTCAATTTATAAGTGGATGGGCCTAATTTTGCAGAAATTTGGTACGGGCCTAACCATAGATGTTGAAACTTCGTATGCATTCCTTTGCCTTCATGATTATGGTCCCATTTCAGGACTAAATCCCCGACTTCAAAATCCCTCTTACCGGATTTCCTCTTATCGAACCACCTCTTAACTATGTCCTGGTGTTTATGGAATCGACCTTTAGCTCTGTTTCGGGCTTCTTCCAGTTGAAGCAGGGTGTTGATCCTGGATTGTAAGGCTTGACTACCAGAACCCCGAGAGGCTTGGGACAATTGCAAGGATGGTAGTAAGATGTTTGGGGGAAGTATGGCTTCCTTGCCATAGACAAGAGTGAAAGGGGAGACACCTAAAGCATTCTTCGGGGTTACCCTATCTGCCCATAAGGCGTTTGGGAGCGCCACATGCCAACTTCTCTGGTTTTCTATCACAGTTTTCTTAAGGATTCGAATCAGATTCTTGTTTGAGGATTCAGCTAATCCGTTTCCTTGAGGGTAGTAATTGGCTGAATAATGCAACTTAATTCCCCATTCATAAACAAATTCATTTATCTTGCAAGATGAAAAATAAGTAGCATTATCAAAAACAAGGGAAATTGGAACCCCAAACCTGGTTATGATGTTCTCTTTCAAGAAGCTGATAACTGCGTCTTCATTGATCTTGCGCAACGGGATGGCCTCCGTCCACCTAGTGAAGTAGTCGGTAGCCGTCAGGATGTATCGATGTTGCAATGAAGAATTTGGATTTATTTCTCCGATAACATCTATGCCCCATTGCTCAAAAGGCTCAGAGATGATGACCGGACGCAATGGGCCTGCGGCCTTAGGTAACTTCCCAGCGCTTCTTTGACATACATCACAGTTTCGTGCGTATGTGTGGGCATCTCGGAACAAAGTGGGCCAATAATAACCAGCTCTCAGTATCTTGTGTGCTGTCGTCTCTCCTGAATAATGACCACCTGCGGGGCCATCATGCAATTCTTTGACAACTTTGTTTGCATCTTCCTTTTCCAAACATCTAAGAAGGACTCCATCATAATTCTTTCTGAAAAGAATCCCATCAATGATTTGATAGGGTGCTGATTTCAAGCGGAGTGCCCTTCTTTGCTTAGAGTTCCAGTGGTCGGGTAGATATCCCCGCTGCAAATAGTGCACCAGATCCCTATACCATGACTGGGGGGCTGTAAAGATATGACATACCTCAACCGAATTTAACTCAGCTTCATTTCTCCAATGGTGCTCTTCATCAGTCGAGTTTCCCGCCAGTAACTTGCACAGACCTTGTCCTTTGATGATTGTAGCCGGTTTAAATTCCAAATCATACTCCTGCAGAGCTGTGACACAGTTCCCTCTCCTCTCTCCCAATTCCTTTTGAACGAAAAGGGATCTAACAGCTGGATGGGGAACTATGACTTTAGTTCTGTTCTTCAAAATGTATGGCCTAAACTGCTTGACTGCTTTGAAGACTGCATACGCATGTTTGTCAACTACGGGGTAATTCAGCTCAGCCCCTTGCAGACCAGTGCTCATAAACGAAATTGGGTATTCATCCCCCAACTCCACCTTTTGCGTGAGTACAGCTGCGAGAGAGTCCTCCGAAGCGAAAGTATATAAGATGAAATCTTTATCAAAATCTGGGCTTCTTAAGGAAGGAGCTTTAGCTACAGCTGCCTTGATATCTCTAAATGCGTCCTTCTCCAAATCTGTCCACTTGAATTGTATGCTTTGTTTAACCATCTGTTGCAATGGCTTAACAATTTGTGCGAAATCCGGAACAAATCTGCGGACAAAATTGATGGTGCCCATAAAAGATTGCATAGACTTCTTATTGTGAGGCATTGGAATCTTATTAATAGCTTGGACTCTTTCCTGGTCGATTGACACTCCCCCTTTGGAGATGATATGACCCAAGAGCTTACCTTCGGGTACAACAAACACGCTCTTCTTGGGATTCAAGGAAATACCATACTTCCGGAAACGATCAAAGATGTGCCTCAGATGAACAACATGATCTTCCCTTTTCTTCGAAAAGACTGTCACATCATCTAAGTAAACAACAACACATTTCCCACCCAATCCTCGGAAGGCAATATCCATCGCCCTTTGGAATGTAGCTCCTGCATTTATCAGACCAAATGGCATTCTTCTGTAGGCGAAAGTTCCCCACTTAGTCCTGAAAGTGGTCTTGAGACGATCTTCTTCGGCTACTAACACTTGATTATAGCCCGAGAAACCATCGAGGAGAGAAAACAATTCGGATCCTGATACCATTTGTAGGATTTGCTCCATTGAAGGTACGGGGTAGTTGTCTTTATCCGAGGCTTTGTTTAAATTTCTAAAGTCTACACATAGCCTAATCTCTCCCGACTTCTTCCTTACGGGAACCAAGTTTGCAACCCATTCAGAATGCCGAACCTTGAAGATTATCTTAGCATCCAGGAGCTTCTTTAATTCCTTTTGGATCAGCGGTTCAAGAGTGGGATGCATCCTTCTTAACTGCTGCTGAAATGGCTTGACACCCGCTTTCATTGTCATAACATGCTGAATGATGCGGACGTCATACGTTTTTAGATCTTCATAGGTCCATGCAAAAACATCTTTGTATTGCTTAAACAATTTAATGAACCTGTCTCTTTCTCCTGGTGAACAACATTTGCCAAGATTGACAAATTTTGGTTCTGCCTCGGTACCCAAATTAACCAACTCATGTTGCATTGATGAGCTGTTAGTTTTGGTATTAGCTGGCCTTTTGAACTTATTTTGAAGATCGAACAGCATTTCGAGGGACCTTACCCCTTTTGGCATGAAATTTCCTTTCTCCTCATCTTTCTTCATCAAATCAGCATCGTGTTCTTCCTCATCTATTGCAGCTCCTTGAAAGCTATCTTCGTTTGTCAGGAAGCTGATAATTTGTTCATCATCATCGAAGACTCTGAAATTTGTGATGTTATCGGGAATGGAAGGCCTGAAAATCAATTCAATTGAGCATTTATTATTTGACGGCACCAATCTAGAAGCAAATGTTGCTAACAAATCAGCAGCAGAATTTTACAATCTAGGAATTGATTTTATATTGAAAGCGTCAAAATGCATGATTAAATCCCATACCTCAGCTTGATAACCTTTCAAGTGAGGTGAGAGACAGTGAATGGTGTCCCTTACCTGTCTTACAACTATCTCGGAGTCACCAAAGACCTTCAGGTACTTAACATTTAAGCCAATGGCCTTCTTTAAACCATGTACCAAAGCTTCATATTCAGCGGTGTTATTAGTACAATCGAATTCTAATCTACAAGACAAAAAATACTTGTTCCTTTTTGGATCCATTAGAACACAACCGGCTCCGGATCCTTCCAGAGTTTTAGAACCATCAAAGTATAGTGTCCAAAAGGTATCTTTAGATTCAGCTAAATTAGTTTCTTTGTGGTCTATGTTAGCAACTAAATTGACTATGTTACAATCAACATCATTAGTCCGAGAGAAATGAAGGAGATCGGACTGTTTATCTGATTCATGGCTAATGGTTTCAGATTGATAATTACCCGGATCCATTTCCAAGAAATAATTCCCCAGAACCGAAGATGAGAAAGTTACGGCTTCATTCTTTTCTTCTAGCTGAGTTACGTTTTGTTTCATATGAGGTTCCCTAAGGACTTTAATCTGATTCTGCCTGTTCTGATAAGGCAGCCATAGATGAGACCAATCAGTAGCAAAGTAGCCACTCAGCTTGGTGGACCAATCCCTACTCAAAATCAGTCCATAAGCTTCAGGAATATCGACCACCATTATGTCAATAAATTGACAGACTCTAGGATCAGCTGACAATCTAATTAGAACGTCTTTCATCTCCCCAATAACCTTGACAGCAGTCCTGTCTAATTGGATAATTTGAGCTGGGGATGGCACGGGCTGCCCATTAATTTTCCTACAAATTGACAATGGCATAACGTTTGAAGAAGCTCCAGAGTCTACCAAACAGTTGTGAACATTGTGATTAAAAATTTCAAATGTCAACAAGAATGGCAATGTTTGGGATTTGGATTTCCCACCGATGCTAGCCTCGTTAATTTCAGGATTGTCTTGAGCATCCGTTAACGTAGTGCTGGGTTTTGGTTGTAAAACATGCAGCAGTTTGTCTCGGTGATGGGGCAAGCTACACATGTCAAATATTGATACGTTTGCTTTGACCTTCTTGATATCTTCGATAATATCATACCCTATATCGGATTCGTTCCCAATTCGAATTGGCTGATCTGTTTTGCTCGTCGTGACCTTAGGTGGCTGAACTATGTTGTCAGCGCTTGGCTGTTTGGCCGTTGTTTGGTTTACTTTGGGCTGTGGTGGGATGATTGGTATATGCCTCCTAGGCGGATCTTTCGAAATTTTAGGCTTATGGGGAAAGGTGACTGGGACAGGATCCGCAATTGGGCCCTTGCTGCGAGTGGCAACATTTATGGTAGAGGGAGAGCTATCTATGTGATCTTCTTCTACTAATTCGGTCATAGGTACCCAATCCCACAACACCATAGTAGTGTCCGGGGTTGGTTCCTCTAACTCAAGGCTCGACTCTTCTGGAGGATCATCCTGATCTGGGATCTGAGAATCTAACATTTGGTTCATGACTAAGCTCATGGAATTGATCCATTGCGGGCAGCTCTTTTCCGAATGTGGTTCTTGGTGAAAAGTGCAGAAATTTTCCATCCCTATCTCATTCAAGTTTAAAACAGGGGCAGCGTTCATTGGTGGATGAGTCTGTTCCCCGTCTTCCCTTCTTTTATAAAATGGCTTGAAAGGTTTCCTAGATGTGCTAGCAGCCTTGTCTTTCTCGAGATCTACGATTTTGTTGGATAATTTCTGCATCATCTTGACTACATTTTCCATGTCCATAGATGGCTCGTCTTTACTTCTAGTGAGCAACAAAGGTTTTTTGCTAGCTGCTGGTTTTGGCTCTACATCTAAGGCATGTTTACCAATGCTATCAACCTCTTCTTCTACCTTTCTAGCTTCCTCAAAGTTCTCTATCAGGGTAGTTTTCTTGGACCTCTTTACGAACATTGCTATGGGTCCATCAAGAGCGGTCGTATAGTATTCAATTAGAGATTCCTCGGCTGGTTTATTAGCTTGACTGAAGTTATTCAACAGCGTAGTGAATCTTTGATTGAAATCTTGAACCTTTTTTTTCTTTTCCATCCTCATGGATAAGAGTTCTTTCATAAGTGTGGCCACAGTCTTTTGGTTCCCGTATTTCTTTAGAAAACATTTTTCGAATTCCTCCCAACTAGAGATTGAGCTGGGTTGTAGGCTAAAGTACCATGATGATACTTTTGGCTCGAATGTATATGGAAACAACCTGCAGACCACATCTTCATGTTGTACGTTCAAAAGGTTCAGAGCTAAGTAAAAACTCTTGAGGTGATCTTCTGCCGAAATGGCTTTCCCTGGATCGTACTTAGGCAAGACCTTTTCTGGGTTTTTAGGGAGATTATGGAATGGTCCAGCTAGGTTCAGCACTGCCCTTGCTCTCCAAGAAGGTACAGCCATGTTTGGGTTTGGATGTGGAGACCCTGGTGGAGAATTGTAGGGTGAATCCTGTGGAGTACTCTTGGGAGTGGTAACTTCTTCAAGATTTTCTTGGTCTGTCTTGTTAAGAGTGTCTGAAATTTCTTCCAAAGTCAGATTTACCAGTTCTTCAAAACTCTGAACGAGAATTGAATCACGGGTGTATTGTGGCTCCTTTCTAGGTGTAATTTTCTTGGGGAGGAAGTTGACAGCGTTTAAACCACCTAGCTGTCTAATGTAGGATCTGGTATGCCTTCTCAAATCCTCTATTTCTATAAAAGGAACAGCGTACAAAGCTTCTTGAGGCTCAGGGTCAGAAATGAGGCGTTCTTGGTCTGTTAATCCAAGATATGGGCTGTTTGAAATGCTTTCTTTAAGCGGGTTTTCAGTGTTATCTACGACCGCGGAATATTTTCCTCTATCAGCCATGCACTTTCGGCCCTCCTTCTAGCGCCAAAAACTGTTGATGCCTCGGATATCGTAGCATCAATCAGAAAGGGATTCTCCCCGAGAGATGGTCCCAATTAGACTATCTCCCGTTTGGTGTAGGGAATCCGTCCGGTTAACGGTTCCGGAAACCGTGGATTTGGAGTTTAAATCCGACTCTATCGGTTATGGACCGATCCACCTTTCTTTTGGGTTTTATGTGTTTTAAATGAGATGCAAGTGCCTAGTCTATGTCTGTTCTAAATGCAAAACCAAAACAGATTTAAATCTAATAAAGAATAAAGCAAATCTACCTATCCTCGCAGGAAACTTAGTTAAAGTGTGAGAAATGAACTGTGAGAGTTATCTTTCAAGAAAGAACAGGCAGCCATTGGATATTAAAGAGAAACACCACAACAAAAGATCTCAGAAGGTAGCTTCTGATTATAAATGATACATTTCATTACTCACCAAAGAAAGAAGTAAACTTATCTAATCTAGGTAGACGGAAATAAAGAAACGGACCTATGTTTACCAGAAACTCAAGTAAATCTAAAGATCCCTGCGAAGAGAAAATTCAAAGGGTGAACAACGAGCAGTAGGGATGATCTTGAAGAAAGAACAGTTAGCCATTTGATCTAAAAGAGAATTCTACAGCAAAGATGAAGAAATCAGCAGATAGCTCCCGATTTAACATGAAACGCATTCATTGTTCACAAAAATGGAGAAAATCGTATGCACAGGGAGGAGCAAAATCATTAATACACAGAAATAGTTCAGATGGTAAGAATGATCTCACATTACAGAACAGCAGTCATTAGAATAGTCCAACATACAACTGTCCAACATCCCATGCAAAACGTCCATCTCCCGTGGCTTCTATTAGAAAATTCAATTTTACAGGCCCGATACAAGATAGCTCGTATTGGTTTAAAAATTTCCTTCCCTGCTAAAAGTCCTTTCTAATCTTTCCTAGCTTCTATTTATATCTACACATTTGCCCTTTGGGCTGACACCTAGCATCCTCCACCTGTCATTTACAGGAATTTCCTCTATAATCGACTACCAAAATGATCACTTCTTTTACAAAATTGTTCTGACAGAAATAGGGACAGCTGTCCCATGGCTTACGCCTTACATATTCAAAATATACATAGCAGAAAATTGGCTAACACCAAAGCTTTCCCTGCTGGGCACGTGTTTGGATGAAGAGAGTTGCTCAACTGAATTCAGCCTCTTTTACTCCTGTGCGTGAGTCTCAGCTGGGGAAGGGTCGCCCAAGTCAATTGAGGCCGCTGATTGTGCCTGGGGAGGAGGGATTGAGCTAGCTGGAGTCTCTGGAATGACTGTCGGGAAAGAGGGACTCGAACCTACTGCTGTAGCTGGAGTGGCCGCTAGGAAAGAAGATCCTGGATCTGCTGATGCTCCTGCTGCTTCTGCGGATTTCCTTTCCTCCTCTGCTATGTAGCTGTACCACACACCTGTGTCCCTTATGATTATGTTTGCTGCAGCAGGAAACAAGATTTTCTGAGAAGTCACATTCTTCCCGAGCTCTGTTTTAATGCTTTGAACTTCTGCTACTGCAGCTTGATGCACTTCCTTCAGCAGATGGTTGTGAAGTGATGATGAACCAATATAATGCTGGAGATCATCCATAGCCAGGACATCAATCCTTTTCACATACTCCATCTGGACGCCTAGCTCCTCCTTTAGCTGAGACAACCGCTGCTCCTTTTCCGGGAAGTCTTCTAGGGTCTGAGGGAAACTCAATGTGCAGTTGTCATGGACTCCATTGAGCTTTTGGTATAGGTTGTTAATTCTATCTGTTGTTCTCTGCACACTGGTTATCAGCATATTGGCACAGTTCCTGCCAAACTCCAGCAAGGCTATATCTTCATTAAAATCGTCCACCGCCTTAAAAGGAAGATGCGGGGGGGAACCCCCTTTCCCTTCTCTCCATGCCATCTGACTTATGACATTTGCCTTGACACGGGTATTCTTATCTTTGAGCCTGTGGGCCTCCGCATTAATTTCTTTTAATCTGACCATCATGGCCTTGAGCTTGCAAACCTCGTCAGTGATTAGCTCCTACGTGTCATTTATTTGCTTCAGGATGTTGAAGGACAGCTCATGGAAGGGAGACATGTCCATCGTTTTTCTCTCAGCCTGCTCTAACCGCTCAGCTAATGTCTACTTGTCTGCTTCTAGCTGAGAATCGTTTTCTTCTGCTCCATTCTTCTCTGCTTCTACAATCATTATTTGGAGTGCCAGCTGGTCCTTCTCCTCCTCCAGCTGGCTGTACTTGTTTGACAGCTCCTTATGTTCAGCGTACAAGCAATTATACTTGTTCACTGCCAGATCTCTTTGGGCTTGCTCATTAGCCACAGTTTGTTGTAGCGTACGAGCTTTCTTCCTTGTCAATTCATTGTCTCTTACCATCACGCCTACATTGGCCAGGGATGCTTTTGCCGTTGCTACAGCTGCAGTCGCCATAGCAAAGGGATCTTGGTCCGTATTCTGCATTATAGTGACCTCTCGGTGGGTAACAATGTCTTCATGGAAGGGACTTTTGATCCTCTCTTCTGATTTGAGGACCATCACTTTTCTTTTCTTGTCATAGACAAGCTCATTCCATTTGGACACCGTACGCTTTCCCGATGGAGTGTACGGGACAATTGGTCGGTTTATGATGTCTATGTCTTCTTCTACCGGTGGGGTCCGGACTTCCTGAGCAGGGTCTCCTCCTTTATCTTGGGCACCAGAGCCACCTGCTTGAGAGGTGTCTATTTCCATGTCCTGTAAACCGGATCCACCTGCCTTGGCATCTTCCCTTGCCTTCAGTTCTTCTTCCGCCCTCTTTTCTGCCTCAGCCTGTTCAGCTTCAGCCTGTTTCTGCTTTTGGGCTTCCTCAGCCTCTTTCCGCAGTCTTTCATTTTCAACTTCCTGCTGCTTTCTTGCTTCCTCAGCTTCCCGCTGTAACCTCGCTTCTTCTCTTAACCTGAGCTCTTCCTGAGCTCGGGCATCCTCAGCTTCTTTCTCCTTTTGATGGCTGGTCTTCTGGGCCTTGGTTGAGCTAGAGCTCGCTCCAGTGCCTTGGCGACAGATCCGTAGCTCAGCCATGTGGTTGATGCCTCTGAATGCCTCTTCCTCGGCATCAGGGTAGTGGGAGTACTCGAAGTGGGCATAGATATCCCTGCAATGCTCGGCCACTTTACCCTTTCTGTCGTTCCTGTGGAAGATAACCTCACCGAAGTGGAAGGCCTTCAACTCTTGAACAAACTCCTCAGCTGAGGCAACCCCCGAGAACTTGTAAGCACCGATGCAGAAAGGTATAGGGGGAAAGGAATCCTTATGTTGTTTGTGGAGCATTGCTCCAATCCCATCCAGGAAGAGTTGTCTTACTACTTCTTTGAGCACCACATAGTCTGTGGCATACTGCGGCAAGATGTATGGGGGCTTAGTCCCTCCAAACATTCTCAGGTAGGTTCCCTGTTCTGAAAAGTAAAAGTCCCCATAATCCTCAAGGACTTCCAAAGCATTTTCTGACAGGCAATTTGGTTCTTCCTTGAACATTTTCTCGTATAGGGGCATGATGAACCCCTCACAGATGAGTTTGTACCTGGGCTTGTAATTCTGAGCCCACAACATCTTGAATGCAATATAGACCGGGGCGGTAGCCCTATCCCATGTGCATCCCAATTTGGGGAAGTCTATCTTGGACAAGATACAATCTATCAGATACGAAGACATGAAGAATTCAGCCTTCTTCAAGGCTAGTCCTTCCCTTGCAGCTACTATCATTGAGGCCAGACTATCCGACAGGAGAGTGGCCCAGTCAAACACAGTTCCCTTAAATGCCACATAGTGGATGATAGGGACCCACTGAATCTTGTATACTGTGCCATCGGGCATGGCGAAGATTCTGCACAGCATCAGGGAAATCAATCTAAAAGGAGCTCTTAGATTCTGTACGTCATACTCATCATTCCCCTTTTTCCTCAAATGTTTTCCCGCTGTTAGCAGCTTCTTGGCCATCTCGACGTTATTCATTTGGCCCAACCATTCGTCAGTCAGGGCTTGTTGGACACGGGGAAATCTGTAGGCTGCCGCAATATACGCGGGTTGAAATGAGGCAATAGCCACTTTCCCGCTATCATTTATCACTCTCCCTTCAGCATCGGCATGTTGGAGTATCCATCCGATCACTTCAGCACAGGGGAACAGCTCAGGGTGGGTAGCGGCTCTAGTTATGCCTGAGGCTCTGATGTTAAGATAAATCGGTGCTTCCTCTAACAACATATCTGGGATTTCTTGGTCCTGGATCATTCTGTAGATGTCACCCCATCTGATTTCTGGAGGGACACCAGTGGTGCACCTAGTGTCTTGGAGTGAAGTTTCAGTTTTAAGAGGGGCAGGTTTCTTTTCTGTCATCTTAGCCTTCTTCTTACCGGTTTTCGGCATCTTGACTTATCCCTGATAACATCCATATACAAGTCATCATTTGAGCAACATACTGTGAGGTTTTAACAGAGAGCAACATCGTTTTAATATCAATGAGATAAGTCAATGAAGCTGTATATTTAGGAAGCAAAACACTATTTCAACATGAAACATAAATTGAAACATTTGAATCTCTTAAAAAGATGAGTTTGGAATGCTCCTGAGGGGATAAGCTATGTCGCGGACACATTTTGTTCTCGGCTTGATAGGCGAGAGGCGGAAGCAATTGGTTTTCGGTTCCGTCCTGGGGAAGAAGGTGTCTTTCGTCATCACTGCGGCTGGAAAGGCTAATGGCGGGGAGACTCGGGTTGGAAAGACTTTGTGACGACAAGGGAGCCCCTTTCGCTCTTTCGACTCGGTGAGGGCTTTGAATGCTATTGTCACGCACGGTACTCGCCGAGGTGCTCTATGAGAAGTTCTAATCCGAGCGAGGGTGACGGCGCCGGTGACATACTGACGGGAAAGGTTAGGGTGGCCACGGTTTCGGGTTTCGGCTCGCGCGACTTGAATGCTCGCGGGATTTGAACAGGGACGATGGCGCCGAAGATTAGGTTTTGACTTGGGTGGAGGGCGTCGAGGGCCTGAGGTTTTATGGAAAGGCCCGGGGTTTTACATCCTGAGCTCTTCGGCCGGGGACATGAAAGGCCTATGGGGTTTTGACAGATTCTCCCCAAAACGAGGCACGCGGCCCGGGGATAAAAAAAGGAACAGGTTTACCCACCCAAACCAACCGTATCTACTCAAAAGAAATGTTAATGTTTTAACCAATGTCTGCTTTATATGACGAGACGAGAACTCCATTCAACTGCGTCTGACAGGCAAAACATAGCCCTTGACGGGTGTTTTGCCCGTCAAAATCCCACTAAAACTCATTGTTCTCAAACAAAAGACAACCCAATAGCGAAATTCAAGGTTAAAATCCTACCTGGCACCGTGGGGATCGCTAACTGAGGTGGCCGTGAACGTGGTTGCGTAAGACGAGCTGGAACGGTCGCGCGGCGTTCAATGGCTTTGTTTATAAAACAAAATGACAATGGGTTGGCTCGTACCCCGTCGATTATTTATATGGGCCATACACGTGTGGGGTGTTAATTCGGTTGGTGGGGTTTTAAACCGGTTTTAAATGCGTCGTACGCCGTCGATTATCGGGTCACCTCGGTTTGCGTGCGACCACCTTTTGCGGGGAGAACTGGCGAATCTTTCCCGCCATTGTGAGAGGATGTAGCGGAAGATTTCGCTGTGCCGGGAGGAAAAGGTGGACCTCTTCCGCACCAAATGATCATGCGCAAAACTTTGAAAACGGGCTCCCGCGGTAGCGGAGAGGAAAAGGTTCCGGCATTTCGGAAGGATTCGGGAAATGTTTCCGCAGAAGGCTTCCGCGGCCGCGGAAGGCTTTGGTGAATGCCTTCCGCGATCTTTTGGAAAAGTTCCCGAGCTCTTTTCACGAGTTTTAAACAAGCGGCTTCCGCAACTGCGGGACGACACGGCAGAAGTTTCCGCCACTTCGGGAGAAAATGATGAAAGGTTCCGCAACATTCTCCTGGCGCGTTCCGCAAAGTTCAACGAAACCTAACTCCTTTATTCGGAAAACTTATGACGAACACCTCCGCTGTTTCGGGGAGAAAACTTGAACAGCTCTGCCGTTTCAGAACCAATTCCTCAGCGGCTTCCGCGATTACTTAACGAAGACTTTTCTGAGTCTTTTCGGGCGGTTTAAACGAATGGCTCCCGCCGTTTCAGGAGGGTAGCCCGACGGCTTCCGTGGTTTCGGGAGCAAAGGATGAAGGCTTCCGCGATAGTTCCTTAAAAAATTCTAAGTTCTTTTCATAGTTTCGGAAGAAGTTTGCGAATTTCTCCGTGGTATTTCGGAAGGCTTATGTGGACGGCTTCTTCCGTTTCGGAAGAAAAGCTTGAATTGCTCCGCCCTTTCAGAAGCAGAACCATTTCGGGAGGAAGACTTGAATTGTTCCGCAGAAACAAAAATCGAAAAGTTTCTAAGTGTTATTTCGGAAGGCTTAGACAGGCGGTTTATGAGATTGGCCTCCGCCGTTTCGGAAGGGTAGCCCGAAAGCTTCCGCGGAGTCGGGGACATAGGATGAATGATTCCGCATGGTTTCCCTGGGGCGCTCCGCAACTTTTCGGAAAAAGAATCTAAGTCATTTTCATAGTTTCGGAAGAAGCTCGTGAATTTCTCTGCGATATTTCGGGGAGCTTTTGTGAATGGCCTCCGCCATCTCGGGAGGAAAACCGGAACCTTTCTGCGGTTGCGGAAGGATTGAGCGAAGGGCTCTGCCGTTTCGGGAGGCATTGCCCAATGGCTTCCGCAGCTTTCCAATCGAAAAAATCTAAGTCTTTCGGGCGTCTTTCCCAAGTTCTCCCGCCGTTTCAGGAAGAAAAACCGAAGGTTTCCGTAACTTCTTTCTCACGGTCCACGATTTTGACAAAGAAAATCTAAGTCCTTCTTTCGGAAAGGTTGGACGATTGGCTTCCGCAGTTCCGGGGAGATAGCCCGAGAGATTCCAAAACGTTGGGAAAATTCTAAGTTCCCTTTTGGCTCTTTGGGGAAAAAATGGAAGGATTGATGGCAAGATGTTCAGTTGGGAAACAAGATTTTATGTTGAAAACACAGCTGACGGCTGGGATGGCTTCTTAGGCAAACTTTCTACAAAAATGAAAGGAGGGGCCCCAATATGTACAAAATTTTGGGGAGGGGTGTTGCTGCAACAACATAGCTTAAACAATTCTTTCCAAAAAATGCTAGTAAACTTATTATCCTTGTCATTGATGATGGACTTGGGTATGCCATGAAGTTTTAAGAATTCTTGGATGAAAAGTTCAGCCACTTGGATGGATTCAATATTAGTTGTGGCAGCAAATAAATGTGCATATTTAGTCAACCTATCAACCACAAAAAAATAGTCTTTACCTTGGATTTTGGGAAGCCCCGTGATGAAATCCATTGATATACCCTCCCATTTTTTCTCAGGAATTGGGAGTGGTTGTAGGAGCCCTGCTGGATGAGTATGGTCTACCTTATTTTGCTGACATGCCACACATGATTTGACATATTCCATCACTTCCTTCTTCATCCCTTTCCATGTGAAACTTGCCCTCACTTTCCTGTAAGTCTTCACAAACCCCGTATGTCTTGCTAAAGGCACATCATGGGCAGCTTCAAGAATCTTCTTCTTTAGCATGTGTGTGTAGACAATATGTTAACGCGAACGAAAACAGATCTCTCTAGACCTAAATGATATGGATCTAGCAAAAAATAGTACACAACATAAAATCTTTCCTAGCTAGATTAGATTGCAGGGTAGCTGAATTACCTTGTGATCACAATCCCTTTCTCTTTGTTTGATTTTCTTTCAATCCCTCAATATCTGGCTGCAAAACAAGATAGAAGAGATGGAAACAAGCAAACGACGTGAAAGCATATATCTATGAATATAACTAGATAAGCGGTCAAAGAAGCAAATCATAAATGATTTTACAAGACATAACACATTTATGGAAGGATTTTTATATTAATGTAAATTGCATCAGATACAAAATGAGAAGACTTACAACCAAAGCCTTGACGTCAAGACTCCAACATGGACGATCTTGCCTCAAAGATCCAAATCCTCCTAACTTATTATGGATGAAGAAGATGATCTCAAGTGAATTCCACCAACATGAGTGTAGCTAGGGTTTTACCCCTAGCTTGTGCCAATGAGCACCTACTAAGGAGAATGGACTCCTTAGTAGCAGTTCAGTATATTAAACTAATTATGCAATAAACAAAACATTAAATTATTTCTAATACAAGCATGAAGCATAAACACCAAAATGAAAGAATGTCTTTGTATTGATGTTACCTTGAGTGTCAAGGTTGGTGAAGCCCTTTGCAGTGTCCAAGAGGATGCTCCAAGCTTCAAGAATGCTCCTTCTCCTTCTCCAATGTTGGGAATGGGCCAAAGGTGGCTCTCAAGGTGAAAATAGTTCAAAGGTGAACTAGGGTTTCGAGAGAGATTTTGGCAGAGTAAGGGTGCTTGTGATTGTGGATATGGAATAAGGGATCTCCATCACCTATTTATAGTTTTTTGGTGGTGGAGTGCTGACCCATGGTTTTAGGAAACACATGGTTTTGGGCAGCTGTATAGGGTTTTTTCCTCCTTTTCCTCATTATTTTATATTTTTATTCCCTTTTTAGGGGATTTTTTCTATTTTTGGAGGAAAAGAGGGTTTTTTTAGCCTTTTTTAGGCTATTTTGATGGTTTTGTGGCCTTTTGGAGGCATTTTAAGCCTTTTGGAGGCTTTTTAATGGGATTTTTTGGGATTTTAATGGAAATATGGTAGGAAATTGGACAAATGAGCCATATAATGTGGTAAATGAGCTAGTGAGCACTTTTTGGGTGTTAACAGATTGCCCCCTGATGTGAGAGGGCAGGAGCTCATCGTATGGCCGATGGACATCATAAGTCATGAATGGTTTTCCTGGGATGTGGAGAGAAGAGAAGAAACAAACTGGAGCCCGGAACAACGATCCCGAACAACTGCAAGAACTAAAAGTACATAACCTCAATAAAGGATGAGGAATCATCTGATCATATGGACGAGGCGGGCATTCCCATGCTCGTATCAGGATATAACATAATAACAACAATGGGGTCCAAAAAATGGGGACCTGAAATATACATGACCTCAAATACTGACTGAGGAATAATCTCAATATATGGACGAGGCGGGCATACCCATGCTCGTATCAAGATACATAAATATAACTGTGAGGCCCAAAAAAGGGGACCTGTAAGATACATGACCACTGTGTACATCATAAGAGTCCAGAGGGGACACAAATCCGGGACATACTGCTGAGCGGATCATGTGTGAACTGCAGAACTGGTGCACCGGAACAATCAACAGTGCTACTGAGTGTGGTACCAAAGGAACTGATGAGCTGCTGGATCATAGTGACTGGGGTCATACTCTCCATGGTACACTGAACTGGAACTGATCTGGAACTGAAACTGGGTACTCAAGGAAGCATGAAACTGGATGGCTTCCGAATACAAACGCCAACGCAGCCCGGACATCCACAGGAACATACAACTGGGCGTTCCGAAGTGACTCACCAATGTGCTAGAGTCGGGGGAAATCCGGGGTCTTCGACTAAAAACTGATGGGATATAATCCTACGCGATCCTCAACGATGCGATCAAGGTGCTGAAGTCGAGCATGTGAGGAACAACCACTCGGAGAGGCAATGATGTCTCCTCTCAGAATGATCCGTAGGCACTTACCACAGATGGTGATAAGTCCAAGGCGTAGGGACCTCTGGGCCTATCCTCTGGAATAGAGGAGCTGTCGTCGACAGAGGGAGACCTGCCCCTAGCAAGGCAATGATGTTTCCTTGACAGGAGCGCGAGGTACAAGACCGAAATGTGGTAGTGCTGATGGCAGGACTGATAAACTGTGGTGGGACAACTGGGCAAGTAGAGTGGGTGGACTCAAACTTCCTTTGTTCAGAGTATGATAATGGAAATGATCTGGCAGCATATGAAACTGACTAAGGGGAAAGGGATCATAGCTGTAATGGCTCAGGGAGAGTGACTGGTCTGAGGGAGACTCAAACTGGTATAAAATGGCAGGAGACTGCAGAATACTCTGAACAAAGGCGACCTGATTGGGGGTGCTGCCGAGATGATAGATCAAAGTGCCAAGAGGCACGGGGGAAAACTTCTTCATGGGTTAAGGAACTAGAAGAAGTGTGTGTAAAATGGTACTGTCGTGTGGATTTTACGAGCCCAGGACAGTTCATGCTCGTGGTTGCTTTCAATTTTAAGGAGTCTGAAAGCGATAAGAAGACTCTGAAGTTATGGAATGGTACTGTCGTGTGGATTTAACGAGCCCAGGACAGTGCATGCTCATGGTTGCTTTCAATTTTAGAGAGTCTGAAAGCAAGTAAGAAGACTCCAGGGGGTTGCTTTTTCGTAGATTTAGTCTCCAAGGCCCAAAGAAGCATAAAAGGATGCAATGAAGAACTCTTCTAGCCGGTGTGACTAGAGTATTCCTTTTTCGTAATTAGTCTACCAGGTCCGGAAAAGGGTTAAACTTATACCCGATAGACGCCCTTTCAGGTACTTTAACGAGCATGAAAGGAAGCAAGATTGCTTGGCGATCTTTTCATTCTTTTAGGAGTCAGAAAAGAGCTTAACGGAAACTCCCTAAGTGCCTTTTTCGTAAAGGACTTGTCCGGCCCGAAAAAGGGATAAAATTATACCGAACAAAAGGAATGGCCAGGCAAGGAGGAAGTGTTCAATCAAGGTTTAGTAATGATGACCAAGAACGAGGGTAGGTGGGAACACTGATGGACCTCCTTGCGGGGTAGATGAAATGGTGGCAAAATAACGAAACATTTGCAGTATGACAGGAGTGAATGGCTCATGTGAAAATGTGGAACAATCCGATGGTGGCCGATGTGGCGCGCAAACCGAGGCAGCAAGGTGTTGGGACACAATGTTGAAATTGTACCAAGTGAGAGCGAGGAATGATCTCAAGCATCATCACGAGCTCGGAAAAATGAATCCGGCGATATAAAGGATGTCAAAAACGGGTGACGGCCGATGTGGCACGCAAACCGAGGTGACGGGGGCATTTTGAAAAACGCCCGGAAAATCTGGAGGTGAGAGCGAGAAATGATCTCTAGCATCATCACCAGCTCGGAAAAATGAATCCGATGATATAAAACATGTGAAAAACGGAGAACGGCCGATGTGGCACGCAAACCGAGGCGACTAGTGGCGTCTGAAAAATGGGTAAAAAATGACAGGACAAAAATAATGCAACGAGGTGACCATCATGACGGTCACGTCGCGCTGATTCCAGTGGTGGAAACGGTTTGTAAAAACAAAAAACGAAAAAGAAAGTACTGTACAATGCAGACCAATGAGGCCGCGGGTTTCTTTTTTATGGGTAAAAACGCTTAAGATACAACCCATTACGAGGGTTGCGCAAAGGACGGCCTTCAGAGTCAGCTAAGATGTATGCCCCCTTGCCGAGGCAGGTCTGCACGACGTAAGGGCCTTGCCACATAGATTCAAACTTCCCTTTACCGGTTTTGTCATGGGCTTGGTCATAGGCGAGGACGAGGTCCCCTTCGTGGAAAGTTCGAGGGTGAACATGTTTATCATAACCGGCTTTGGAGCGGTTTTTGGCAGCTTCGATGTTCTGGAGAGTGGCCCGGCGGTCCTCATCGGCTTGTTCGAGGTGCAGCAGACGTTGCTCGAGGGGGGTGGTGTCAGGGAGAAGCTCAACGGCGATCTGTAAGGCAGGGATCTGACACTCGATGGGGAGAACAGACTCTATACCGTGAACTAAATGAAATGGTGTAAAACCAGTGGCGGTCTTAGTGGAGGTGCGATAAGCCCACAAAGCAGGGAACAACATGTGGTGCCAATTGGACTTATGCTTGTCAACTGTTCGTTGGAGGATGGTTTTAAGGATTTTATTGATGGCCTCTACTTGGCCGTTCCCTTGGGGGTAGTAAGCAGAGGAGAATTGGTGCTCATACTTAAGGAGGGTGGATAACTCACGCCAGACGGCATCTTCGAAGTGTGAACCATGGTCAGAGACTAACTGCTTAGGAACCCCGAATCGAGCGATGACATGGTTGAAGAAGAAGCGGGCAGCAGTGTCAGCGGTACAATTGAAGGTGGGCATGGCCTCCGCCCATTTGGTAAAGTAATCAACAGCGACAACAATATATTTGTGGCCGTTGGCAGACTGGGGTCTACATTCCATGAAGTCTATGGCCCACTTACAAAAGGGACCAACGGTGACGACTGGGTGTAACGGAGCAGGAGGTGTCCGGGCCTTGGGGGCAAAAAGTTGGCAGTTATGGCAGTGTTTGACCGCAGTGATGCAGTCAGTAAAAAGTGTGGGCCAGAAGTATCCGGCGCGGACGACCTTTTGGGCGGTGGCCATCCCTGAGAAATGGCCTCCGCAGGCACCGCTATGACAGTCATTAAGAACGTGTTCAGCTTCCTCATGGGTAAGGCAACGACGAAGAATTGTGTCAACCCCGCGCCGATAGAGGACATCGCCTAAGAGGAGATATCGAGAGGCCTGGTGTCGGATGCGACGGCGTCCATTTCGTGTAACTTTGGGTCTGAACTTCTGCGTGCGTAGGTATAACAAGATATCACCGTACCATGGGTCATCGGACGAGATAGTGAACAGGTGATTGTCGGGTAACTCATCGGAGATGGGTTTGGCCGGGAGAAAGGAAGGGAGATCAGTGATGAGCTGGGCAAGCGCGAGGGCTTTAGTGCTCTTAGGTGTTTTGAAGGTAAGGTCATATTCTTGGAGGATAATGACCCATTTGGCAACACGACCTTGGAGTAGCCGCCGGTTCAGAAGATATACCATGGGGTTAGAGTTGGCCACGACGGTGGTATGACTCATTAAGATGTAGTGTCGCAATTTTTGAACGGAAAAGACTACTGCGAGGGCAAGTTTCTCTTCATATGGGTAACGTAATGGTGGACCAGACAAGGTCTGGCTAACGTAGTAAATGACGTGCTCTTGGTGAGAATCGTCTTCTTGAACTAAGACTCCAGATACGGCATGCTCGGAGGCCGACACGTAAAGGATGAAGTCTCGAGTGAAGTCCGGAGGGGAAACCAGAGGGGCTTGTGTGAGGGCCTTCTTGAGGGCCTCGAATGCAGCTTCTGCTTGCGCATCCCAGACGAAGGGTACGTGGGTGCGGAGTAGGCGCAAGAAACCGTGTACCGTAGTGGCATAATCAGGAACGAAGCGTCGAAGGAAGTTAGATCGCCCCTGCAGACTTTGGAGCTGCCGGAGCGTGCGAGGAGGGGGGAGGTCTAAAATAGCTTGGACTTTTAGAGGGTCAACAGTAATTCCTTTCTGGGAAACAATGAAACCCAACAATCGGCCTGCCGGTACGCAAAAAACACACTTGTGTGGGTTCAAGCGAATTTGGTATTTGCGACAACGCAGAAAAATTTGCCGAAGGTCGTTAAGGTGGTCTGATCGTTTCCGGGAACGAGCTGTAAGGTCATCAAGGTAGACTAGCAAGATATGGACCAAGTCGTGAAAACAGTAGGTCATGGCCCGCTGGAAAGTGGCACCAGCATTTTTGAGGCCGAAAGGCATGACGCGATAGGCAAAGGTGCCCCAAGGGGTAGTAAAGGCAGTTTTGTACTGATCTTCCTTACGGATTTGAATCTGATTATATCCGGAAAAACCATCCATGAAGGAGAGGACCTCATGTCCCGCACATGCATCTATGAGTTGATCGATGAACGGCGTGGGGAAGTTGTCTTTGGGACAAGCATAGTTTAAGTCACGGAAGTCAGTGCATACGCGGATGGTGCCTTGCTTTTTGTTAACTGGAACAGGGTTTGAAACCCATGTGGTATAGGCAATAGGATAAATGAACCCTGCCTTGCGCAGCTTCTCAATCTCGGCTTTGACAGCTGGGAGCTTGGAGGGATGAATGGGGCGCTGTTTCTGACGAACAGGGGTTACATCAGGCCATGTGTCAATGTGGTGCTCTATAATTGCGGGATCAAGACCAGGCATTTCGGTATAAGACCAGGCAAAGACATCACGGAATTCTTTGAAAAGGTGTGTGTAGTCCTCAATCTCTTGTTTACTGCAGAATGCTCCTAAAGTAATGAGTTCAGGGGCACGACCTGGAGCAGCAATATCAACTTGGATGACAGGTGAGATGTTGGCCATGTTGCCCTCCTCGAAGGCATCAGGAGCAGGAATAGGGTCCTTGAACCAGTCAACCTTGGTGGGGAGGAAGTCTTTGGATTCGACCGCGTATTGGGTAGCGGTGCTAGAGGAAGACGCTTCTGGGATGAAATAGGAACGGTGGTGCATATCATCCCAAGGATAATCCGGGGCAGTTAGGGCCTCAAGAATCTCCTCATCAGTACGGAAAGTCTGTGTCGTCAAATCGGTTGACGAGGGGGGTAGTGGAAGTGTTGGTTGAAGAGATCATGTAGATGATATTAACCTCTTCAGAAGGGGGAGAGACCGGGGGGTAGATCTCCTCAATGGTAGGTGGTGCCGTCTCAAGGTCCAGATTGTTCATCTCGTAAAGAGCCGCTCTATAATCCGGGAGATCGGGACAATGATGTGAATAGTGCCCGTAAATACCGCAGATGGCGCATGAGTGGTTGGTACGTAGGGACTTATCTTTAGGCTTAGGAGTAGGGTTGAGTTCGACAGTTGGGATGTTGGGGTCATCATCGAGCATTTGCATGTGCTTCTGTAATGCAGGTAACTGTGGGCATTGGTGGGTCGCATGGCCCAACTCGTCACACAGCGAGCATTTGGGAGGAGCACGAAACACTGGAGGGTTCTTGACTGTCTTGGGAGGTGGGACAGCAGTGTAAGGTTGTGGACCTCTGCCCCCAGTGGGTGGAGGAGGAAGAGGAGTTGTCGTGGAGGACGAAGGGGTAGAGACACCGGGAGGTGGCTGAGTGGTAGTAGCCATGGGTTGCACCGGCTGGAGGACGACATCAGGTGTCGGTGGGCGAACGGGAGGCGAAAGGTACCATACAGGTAATCCCAAGGTTAACCCAGGGAGGCTAAGGGTAGCCATGACCGGGGCGCTTACTACTCCTGCTGGAGGAACTAGGAAGGGGATCGTATGGATCGGTGTAACACCAATGTGACTAGGTACCAATGGTGGTTTAGGCAACAAGGATGGTTGATTGTTAGGTGGTAGGATGTCATGGGACAAGGTACATAAGTCAGACATTTCAGGCGTAGATGACGGCGGAGGAATGGATTGAAAGGTGGAGGTCATCGGCGCGTCTGAGTAGACTCCAGTCCCCGTAGAGGAAACAAACGAGGTGGTGGCACTAGAAACAGGTTGTTCAACCATGGGGAGAACATTTTCCGGTGCCGCCGGAGCACAGGGATCATAGTAGGTGAGCTGGTCAATCTTAACCACGCGTCCTTCATGGGGGAACATCATGGTGCGAAAGACAGAAGAGGCAACCGCCCGCATGGCATACATGTAGCTGCGGCCAAGTAGAAGGTTGTAATCCAATTGGGCATTGATTACCTCTATGTCAATAAGGACTGTTTTACCACCTAACTGGACTGGAACGTTGGGTAGAAGGCCTTGGGGCTGGGCCGAACGACCGTCGTAGGAACGTAATGCAGTGGTGGACTGCTGGAGAGGAGGGGATCCTAGCTTCTGCCATACAAATGTAGACATAACGCATGTGGAAGCACCCTCATCAATGATGCACCGATGGATAACAAGATTCCTAACGGAGACTGTAACTTGGAAGGCTAAGCTAGAAGGTAGGCGTGGTTCAGACTGGTCTAAATCAAACGCCATCAAATGTGAATCAGTTGGGTCAATCCCCCCGATGGCGGAAAGTAAAGTCTTGCGCTGGGAAGGGCAGTTCTTCAAGACTTCCAACGCAGACATGGCTGCGGGAGATTGGGCTAGGTCGTCTACGATGTTGTAGTTTGACGCAGCGTGCGCGTTAGGGTTATTGTTGATTCGGCGCAGTGGGAAACGAGGTGCTTTCGCAGCGCCGTCTGTGGGAGGCGGAGGGATACGTAACGCCTGATCGGTGGGGTGGGCGTTAGTAGTTTTATCCGTGGGAGTGGCTTCAGAGGTGGAGCCATATTGGTTCCGACGGGTCTGGAGGTTGACGTCAGCTGATGACATCACCAATAAGTGGTGGGTACCTGAGTCAAACATGGGTTGATCAGGGGCAGCGTAGGTGATCTGTTGTTGTTGGGGTTGCACGTTAGCTTGAGGGGCCAACGGCTGAGTGTTCACCACGCCTTGGGTCGGTAAGGGGTTTTGCAGCACCAAAGGGGGTTGCTGAGGTTGGGGGGGGTTGGGCGGTGCTTGGGGAGCCGCATGTCCTTGGCGATGGGCCTCGTCAACCCAAAGCTGCCGAGCTCGCTCCAAGTGTGGGCAAGCATGGGTGTAATGTCCATAGACCCCGCAAATAGAACAAGGGTGGTTCGTTCGCAGATTGGGGTTTTTGGCCTGCTTGGGCGGGCGATCAGGGTTTTGATTAGCGGGGGCCGCATTATTGTTGTCAGGGGGATTAGCCGGTTGACCAGATTGGTCTGCAGGTTGGTTATTTCCCCGATTAAGGCCTTTGCCGCGGTTCTGTTGGCCCTGGTTACGTTGGTTATTCTGGTTTGGCTGCGGGTTATGTTGGGCGTAAACTTGCCCTTGGGCAGCAGGTGGATTTTGAGGTTGCGCAGGTGCAGGGGCAGGCTGCGGAGGATGATATGTAGGTTGAGGCTGAGCAGGTGCAGCAACTTGAGGGGGTTGCTGATAGGACTGCGGAGCAGGTTGTGGATGTGCCGCAGGGGCTGCCTGGGGCGGATAATAAGCTGGGGGGGCTTGGGAAGGCGCGGGAGCCGGGGCAGTCTGCTGATGGTAGTAAGGCTGAGGGGCGACTGGAGGAGCGTAAGCAGGAGTCGCATACCCGAAGCACTGAGGTGGACATGAAGGTCCATGGGAATGGTGATGTGTCATGGGAGCATATGAGTTGGTTGCTCCAGACTGGGAGGTAGCCCTCGACAGGTCGGGGCCAGGGGTAGGTCGTGCTATAGAAAATGGTTGGGGGTGCGAAGAAACACGGCCAATGATACCATCTGCAGTGTGGGATGCCCCCGGCGCATCATGATGGGAGGACTCGCCGCGAGGGGCGTCAGGTATAATGGTATAAAGGTAACCCGACTGGGCGTAAATGAGGTCGAACTGCTGTGCCTTAAGGATGGCCTCTTCTTCAGACTGGGGTCTTTCTGAAGCTACATCCTTAGCGATGACAGGAAGCAGGGACTTGAGGAACCAATCGAGGAAGATACGGTCATCTAGTTTAATCTTGCATAAGCTACGGCGTCTACGCCACTCATGGATGTGGTCCGTGATATGGGTAGCCGTGTTTTGTCTACAAGATAGAAGGATCTCAACGCCCGCGTCATAGCGGACTGGCAACTGGAAGAACTGCAGGAAGGTAGAGGCAAGGGAGGCAAATGTGGCGTGGGTCCCATGTGGTTGCTCAATATACCATTTGGCTGCAGAGCCAGTAAAGGTGCGCTGTAGGAGACGGAGGCGAACAGAGTCATCCACGATGGAGTTAGAGGAACACCATAGGTGGAAAGACATGATATGGTTTTGTGGGTCCTCACCGGCCTTACCCTCGAACTTAGGGATGTCAGAGGGTAGTTTGGTAGGCATATGAGGCCACATAGGGTCGTGTCGAATAGGATCGTTGGTCAATCTGGCCAGGTCAGGGAGGTTGAGGCTAGCCATGAACGGCAAACTGGAAGAAGGCTGTGACACAGTAGTGCTGTGGACCAAGTTGGGGCCAGTGCCCCCAAGTGGAGGGACAAGATGTGAGGTGGTGCCCCCAAGTGGGGGAACTGAGGTAGTGAAGGATGGTCCAGCACCACCATTGGTAGTGTGAGCCACTGATGTAGTAGGGATAGGTATTCCCGCTGTGGGAATAGGTACTGTGAGGGGAACGGTAGATGGTTTCCCCATGGAGGGCATACCAAAAACAGGTGTAGTAACTGGTGTAGTGGTGGATGTGCCACCAATGGTCCCTATGACAAATGGAGTGGAAGTCGTACCAGCCATGGGGCTAGTAGGGGCAGTATAAATAGGGTTCTCAGACTCTTCGTCAGAATCAGAGGTAAAGTAAGGTGCGTCACTATCTGGTGACGGAGACCTACGTCGCTGACGGGTGGAGTCAAGTGACAAGGCTCTAGATCTGTGATGAGTGGTATCAACGGACAATGATCGGAATCTATGACGAGTGGTGTCGAGAGAACCGTGCTGTGGGGGCTCGCCCCTGAGGCGCCGAGAATGTCTCGGGGACTCAATGGTGACAGATGGTGTCTAAATCTCTGTGGGTTGAGGTGAGTATAAAAACAGCTCAAAAATCCTAATGCAACCGAGTGTGCAGAAGGAGAGATAAAAAGCAAGGCACTCAGGCCAACAACCAACTCAAAACACCCACTGCAACAGCTGTGCTACAATAGGTGGAGTAACAACAAAGATGGTCAGAATACCAACAAGCAGCAGGTTTCCTAAAAAAGAAAAATGGTGGACTCACTAGACCAAAGGGAGGTAAAGGAGCATGCAAACACCTAACTAAAAGTATTCTGACTTAACTAAACATATCCTCTGCAAGGTGATGAAATCCAAGTCAGACAATATGAGTAGGAAAGCCAAGTGGCTATGATATCCCCCTACCGGGAGGGACACCGGGTAGTCAATCCTAGAAGAATGGAAACTAAGATACCCCGTTCATGACACGTCCAGAAAGGTGAATCTGCCGTTTAGTTCGTTGACCGCAATACCCCTATACAGGGATATCCCGCGAACCGCGAAAGGTAGCCCTTCGGTTACTGAATGGAGTGCGGTATTCCACTCAGGCCTCCGGAACCAGTCTCCCGACTTCAACCCTCCTAAGGGAGAGGCCCTCTGATAAACTGGTCGTGACCGTGCCAAAAAGTACTAGGGGATTTTGGTTCCCTAGTTGGACAACAACTATGTCTCAAGTGAAATAACCAAGGGGTGTTATTGGAAGCCTATCCCCCTGATCCTACCTAACTACAATGATTCTTTTGTGTTCCCCAAGTGGGGTTAGAATGTTGGTTTAGTTAGGTACTTTTTAAGGCTCACTTGATTTAATGTGACAGAGTGTGTGCTCGTGAGGTGTTGAACCCAAAAACAGAAGTGCCACAAGGGAGGGCAACTTCCAATCTATCAATAATGCTGAAATTGATTCTTTTAATTTGCAAAATTTTCTGAAATAAAAATACTGAAATTTTAAAAAGATTCTGTAAAAGGAACAGAAATTATGTTGCAGAAAGGCTGTAAGGAAGTAGGCTGCAGGTGGGACAGAGGGCTGTTCAAATGCAGAAAATATTGCAGCAAGAGGGGCTGGGCTCAAAAAAAGAGCAGAAATCAGACCGCGGGTCTGTGGCGGGTCAGAACAGGCCGACCGCGGGTTTGAATGAAACAGCGGCGGTCAGGTCGCGGCTATCGGGCCAATAGTTGCAGTCGGGACGCAGGAAACAGGGGAAAAGGCACAGTCGGGTCGCGGCTATCGGGCCAACAGTGGCAGTCGGGACGCAGGAAAACTGGAAAAAGACACAGTCGGGTCGCGGCAAAATGGCTAACAGGCGCAGTCGGGACGCGCGAAAGAGGCAGGAAGCCGCAGTCGCGACGCAGGAAAAAGGCCGACAGGCGCAGTCAGATCGCGGTAAACAGGCTGATTATCCACGGTCGGATCGCAGGTAACAGACTTGAATCCGCCGGCAGAGCGTCGGAAGCAGTCTGAGAGCCACGGTCGGATCGCGGGTAAAGGCCTGAAAGGCGCGGTCGGGACGCGACTGCAGAGGAAAAAGACGCGGTATGCAGCGGCCGAAAGGGACAGCCGAAAGAAAAAATTTAAAAACGGAAACCAGAAATTCGAAAACTAGGGGAGTCGCCAAAACTGTAGCTAGGGTTTTACCCCTAGCTTGTGCCAATGAGCACCTACTAAGGAGAATGGACTCCTTAGTAGCAGTTCAGTATATTAAACTAATTATGCAATAAACAAAACATTAAATTATTTCTAATACAAGCATGAAGCATAAACACCAAAATGAAAGAATGTCTTTGTATTGATGTTACCTTGAGTGTCAAGGTTGGTGAAGCCCTTTGCAGTGTCCAAGAGGATGCTCCAAGCTTCAAGAATGCTCCTTCTCCTTCTCCAATGTTGGGAATGGGCCAAAGGTGGCTCTCAAGGTGAAAATAGTTCAAAGGTGAACTAGGGTTTCGAGAGAGATTTTGGCAGAGTAAGGGTGCTTGTGATTGTGGATATGGAATAAGGGATCTCCATCACCTATTTATAGTTTTTTGGTGGTGGAGTGCTGACCCATGGTTTTAGGAAACACATGGTTTTGGGCAGCTGTATAGGGTTTTTTCCTCCTTTTCCTCATTATTTTATATTTTTATTCCATTTTTAGGGGATTTTTGCTATTTTTGGAGGAAAAGGGGGTTTTTTAGCCTTTTTTAGGCTATTTTGATGGTTTTGTGGCCTTTTGGAGGCATTTTAAGCCTTTTGGAGGCTTTTTAATGGGATTTTTTGGGATTTTAATGGAAATATGGTAGGAAAATGGACAAATGAGCCATATAATGTGGTAAATGAGCTAGTGAGCACTTTTTGGGTGTTAACAATGAGGGTGCATAATCCTTCCTCTTCCTCAATGGAGAGAGAGGGGTTGTATTTATAGGGCTAGATGGATAGAATAGGTTGAATATTTAGGGGAGAGATCTAAGGGATTATCTGAATGGTTTAGGGAACCGGAGGACACCTATCCACATATCCAAGGATAAGCCTCCACATCACCAAGCTTTGATAAATGGATCGAAGCTTCCTTTTATCCATTTTAACCAACTCCGATGCACCTTGCATGAAGGCAACTTGCGTCAGATGTAGATCACCCCATACTATACAAAGGCACACTGCGTCAGCAACACTCTCTGCTAAGGTGCAGAGTGCGTCACCTTGAGTTCGACGCTCCTTGCATGAAGGCAAGGTGGGTTAGGGTGATTACAAAAGGTAAATGGAAAGGACAACAACCTTCCTTCTGATGTTTTAGCCCGGGGAACTTCAGGGATTCTAACACATGACTCATGCTAAAGAGATTTTGGTGTAACATAATTCCCCCAAAGCATGAAGCTGGTAAAAATTGAACAAGTGAAGTGATTTTTAATATAAAGGAATGACACAAGAATCATCGGTTGGAAATGGACTTATGCAGTACAACAGACTCTGAGATGTATGTGCCACATGAATCATAACATGGATTCTGACCAATACATTGCAGATCCATGATAGCAAAGACCGACTGCACACAATCATGGCTACTAGACACAATCATAGATCCATGATGAGATGATAGCACAACAACAACCAATACAAATTGGATCTATGTAATATGGCTCAAAACAATCTCCATCGCAACCTGGGTGATATTTATGACTTAACCGAGGGTCTTCAATCCGAACCCACAATGATAAGAATATAACCATGTGATTACAATGTCTTGGAGTCGAACATGGTAGAAACCACTTGATTACCGGCCATTGATGTATACCATTAACAAGCGCGAGGGAAATCACCATTTATGTCAATGATTCCCAAGGTATCATAGTACATACCATCGAATGTGAATCAATGAGCTGAGGTTGAACACTCAATGGAATATTTCAATAAAGAGCCAATGATGTGAAATTATGTTGAAAGCGAGGTAACCTGCCATTAAGGCATGCATGCCCAAGGTACTTGATTGGCTTCTAATTCAATCCTTGGATGATGTGTTGAAGTCGACAAGAATGAATCCGTCGAAGGAGGGCCATGATGTATCCCTCATCATCAACACGAAACAAGATCAAAGATGTTTGGAAGTGAATCGAATAGTAGAGCAATGTTTGAGACTGACTCAGGGAAGATCGATATGTTCGAAGGTAGTATGACTGCAAATAATGAATAGATGAACATAACTCTCTTGAAAATGGGCTCTAATGCAACTGATAATGGAAGCATTCTTTGGATAACTCAAAGGAGTGGAAAGACTCATGGAATTGATGTGAATCAAGGACAAATAGATTACCCAGGTACTGGATGCATATGCAAACAAGTGCCACATTCAATAGTAACTAAGTACTGCCATAATTACTATGAAACATAAACTCTTTCCTTATCCCCATCATGATCGATGAGTACCTCTTCTGTTTTTTAACGAGCTTAAGGAGGGTAACAGATGCTTGGTATAGCTCATCCTTCGGACAAGTCCAATCCCAAATTTTTTACGAACCTGAGATAGGAGAGGTTCGTCCCAAAACTGTCCCTTCTATGTCAGTTTTAACAAGTTCAAAGAAGGTAAAATCGGTGTCATTTCATGTTTCGAGAGTCTGAAAGGAACTAAACAAGACTCCAAAGGTTCTTTTTCATAAAATTTAGTCTCATCATCCGAAAAAGGATAAAACTATATGAGAAGAACTCTTCCAGTCATGATTAACCGGAGTGCTCCTTTTTCATAAATAGTGCCTCCTGTTTCGAAAAAGTGGTAAACTATCACCAGAAAGACGATCATTCAAATACTTTTACAAATGTGAATGCATCAAGTTCACTTGGAGATATTTTTATATTTAGGGAGTCTGAAAAGATATTAAAGAGGACCTCCAAGGGATTCCTTTTTCATAGGAGTTTTACGAGCCTGAAAATTTGATAAAATACAACTCAGTGACTTATTCTCATCGTTTTACGAGCATGAGAAAGGACAAAAGTAAGCTCGATGCCATTAATATTTGAATTTAATGAGCGAGATAATAACATAAAAAATGATTGGAGAGTCTTTCAAACTTGGCAACAAGCATGAAATAACCACGATGACTGTCGAAAAGTTAGAATACCACTTCATCATAGCTGCAGACTCCAAAAACTAAGTCAAAATGGTAAGATCAAGTGTTCAGACCTAGAAATGTTACCAACTATAGTAAAAATGACCCATGAAAGCAAAAATTAAAATAGGAATATTCCATTTTTGGTATAAAAAGGGCCAAATAGTAAAAATTAGTTACCATTGTTTTTTACCAAGTTTGGAGGATGGAAAACATCGTTTGGAGCTGATTTTCAAACGTCTGCTGCGGAGGCCACGGTCCACCGTTTTCTACCACGTCAACGATAGGTAAATGTAAACTTTGCCTAAAATATTTCTAGCGGATTAGATTTTTGATTTATAGTAATTTTTTATGGTTTTGGGCTTGTAAATGAGGGGATTATGCGCGTTCTTGCCAACGTGCTTTCCCCTTACGGGAAGTGCATTGAGGGTTCTTTGACGCAATTCTCATATGGTGGAAGTGCATCGCCAACACCCTATATACAAAGTCGGGGTGCGTCGACGCAATCCCATGAGCAAAACTAAAAAATGGGGAAAATTTTGTCTAATCCAATGGTTGAGAATGATGCTAATGCTTATTTAATTGGTGTTTGGATAGGTTTGGACTCACACCATGGTCCAATGGAAGGAGAGAGAGCACGAAATGGCTGATTCCCAAGTGACACATGACCCAAAATCGATGAACACATTGCAGGAATGTGGCTTGTTGAAGTTTTTCCATGTACAAGGCATGAGGGCCCAAGTACAATTACTAGACTACCTGATCGGATTGTGGGATCCGGATCATCAGCACTTTCGTGTGGTTGCCCACATCCTTACCCTGGATGTGGAGGATATATACTTTCTGAAGGGGTTATCTAGGAGGGGAGCCCCATTTTCATTATCTGGTCCACGTGACAATGATCAGTCTACAAAGAGATTGGTTTCTCACTGGTGTACACTTGGTACCCAAATGCTTGCTGGTAAAATTGCCATCAAGAACATACGAGATAAACCACTACGGAAGGTCCTGTTTACTATTGAGAGGGTGGAGGGGAGTAGAGCTCCTCATCAGGCCACCAATTCCTACATGCTCTATGCCATTAAGTGCATGGCGCCCACAGTATTCAATTGGTGTGAGGGGCTCCTCACCAATGTTAGAGAAGAACTAAAACAGTTCGGATATGGGTCGATCGTGGTCTTATTCTTCTTAGAACGGGTTCCACTACTGAGTCCAGAGGTGGAGATAGAGGATCTTGATCCGTGAGATCCTCACATGGTCATATGGTCCGAGGTTATGGATCGCCATGGTGGTGGGCATCCAATCATTAGCTACAGTCCCACATTCTTCAAGTGGTTACGTGGACATCTCCTCATGGTCGAGCACTATCTGTATGTGGGCACGAAATTTATAGGTGACCTAGACTTGGCCCTACCTAAGGGTGAGCAGTGGGGGATCCTAGGTAAGAGTGACACTCTGTTTGTGTTTTTTTATTTTATAGTTTTTGATGTTTTTTTAGTAGTGCTGATGTTTCATATGTGTTTTTGATTCAAATATTGGTCCATATCGACTGACAGGGTCTTCTCCTTTCGAGAGGAGAGGAGTGGTACGAGACATAGGGGATGCACAACGGGATGTAATAGAGGAGTTAGATGAGCTAGAGGAGAACCTCCAAAGACTGACGGTGGATATACCAGACATATCTAATGATGATCTTCCTCGCGGGTACCAATGCCGTACTGCTGGATTTTCTGGATGCTTCGGGCGATTGCTCCATAGATTAGCCAGAGCAATCATCTGCTATCATGAGCATCCTTAGGGATAGTTGATACATGATGTATATGTACTGAAAGCTACAAGATTCAGATTTTTTGTATCTATGACCTATTGAAATATCACATGCTTCAGATTTTGTACCAGTACTACATTTTTTGTATTATATTGACATGATGATATTTATATATACAAAACACTATTCACGGGTTTATATATTGTGTTTCATTGATGATTATGGGATCTTTTGCATGTTTAGCTTATACTATAAATAATTTACATGTTATGTCATTTTTTATTTGATAGATTGTTTATGAATGTGCAATGTACCAATCCAATATGAAATTGGCCAAGGAGTCAGCGACATGTTCATGTCTCTAGTGATATGCAAGTATTGAATGGACTCAAATGACCTATCTAAGAGACGCGCTCATCGAAATAGACGGAGCAACATACGATCACGGATAACATAGACATGTTTAAGATGAGAGACCACTAATTGTGAGTCAAGGTGGAAAGTAATGTGGTCTATACCCAAGGAAAGAGCATCAGTCAACAATCCAATCACCGCATGATACTCGACGACATTTTTGGTTGTGTATCCTAGATAAATCCCTCATGAGCTAATGAGCTCGCTAATGAGCTCGCCGGTAGGGGAATATAGTACCAATGTTTCTGAAGCGAGTTACAGGTATGCCGGCTGGCGCCACCCGCAAATCCAAAACACGTTGCCATCATCTGCACATCGAGGAAGAACATTGTATAAGCGTAAAGACAAGATCATAACACACTTAAAGTAAAGCATCACACCACACAAAACACACATTATGTACAATATATACATAGTACTAATGCATAAAAGACTTAGGCATAGTAGCTATTCAGGAAGAGTCCATTGTGAGGCTCTCCTAAAGATATCTCGTCATAATCTTCTAATTCATATGCTCCCTTTAACAAAACATGTTTAACTATATATGGACCATGCCACATAGACTCAATTTTGCCTGCCCCCAGCTTATCATGTTTCTGGTCATAGGTAAGGACCAAATATCCCTCGTTAAAGATACGAGGTTTGACCGATTTCTCATACTGGGCCTCGATGCGCTTCTTATGTGCTTCATTAGCAAGAGCTGCATCGCGGCAGGTTTCATCGAGTTTAGCCAAGTAAAGAAAACGTTCTTCCTCAGTGGTGGTGTTCAGCAGAAGTTCGACTGCAAGTTTCAATGACAGAATCTTGCACTCAATAGGTAAGACTGCCTCCAGTCCGTAGACTAATTTGAAAGATGTGAATCTAGTGGTATTTTTGACAGAGGTTCTGTATGCCCATAGGGATGAAAAAATCATATTGTTCCAGTTAGACTTGTGTGTACCCACCATGAGTTGGATCATGGTTTTCAAGACCTTTTTGATGGCCTCTACTTGTCCATTGGACTGTGGGTAATGCAGACTTGAGTTCTCATGTTGAAAACCCAATATGGCGCTTAATTCATCCACCATCTTGTTCTGTAAATGCCTTCCATGATTAGTGACGATGGCCTTAGGAACTCCGAATAGTGCAATGATGTGATTAAACATAAAGAGTGCGGCAATTTTTCCATCTTTGTTGTATGTAGGCATGGCCTCATCCCACTTGGTAAAATAGTCAAAGGAAAGGATGATGTAACCATGCCCCCCAACCGAGGTAGGATTACAATGCATGAAATATATGCCCCATTTAGTGAAGGGGCCAACGACGATAACAAGATGTAGTGGGGATAGTTGAGAGCACTTTTAATGATGAAAAAACTGACAATGAGGACACTTCTTGACTACTTCAATACAATCTCTAAAGATGGAAGGCCAATAGTATCCAGTGTGTAGTATTTTCTGAGTTGTAGCCATCCCAGAAATATTACCGCCACATGCCCTCGAGTGACAATCATTCAGAACGTGTTCAGCCTCTTCGTGAGATAAGCATCGTCAGAGGATAGAATTAACACCACGACGGTATAAGGTATCATCGATGATTAGGTAGTAGTTCGCGTGGTGATGCACACTATGGAGGTCATCACAAGATAAATGAGGAATGAAACATTGGGTCTGGAGATAAAAAGTGATGTATCCATACCATGGTTCATAAGTACTAATAAGAAACAAGAACTCGTGGGGGAGGGAGTCCATGGGATCAATTTCTATATTAGTACAGGGAAGATCGCAGATAAGCTCCACAAAAACCAAAGACTCTTTAGACTTGGCCTTCTCAAACTGGAGGTTGAATTCCTGAAGAATTACGATCCAGTGCGAATAATTTCCCCCCAACACCTGACGTGTAAGAATGTGGTACATAGAGTTAGAGTCGACAATGATAGTGGTAGGGCGGAGGAGGATATAATGGAAGAATTTTTGTACAACAATGACTCTTGCGAGGGCTAGTTTCTCAACATGTCAATATCGCATTTTAGACTCAACAAGACCCTTACTAAGGTAGTAAATCACATGTTCTTGGGCATTTCTATCCTCCTGGACCAAAACCATAGTGATAGTGGTAGTGGAAGCAACAAGATAGAGGATTTAATCCTTGGTGTAATTGGCCAGTTGAAGCACAGGTGCATGGGTGATAGCATGTTTTAGGTTGTCGAAGGAGTGCTAAGAAGAATCATCCCAAATGAACGGGACGTCCTTCTTTAACAATCTCATGTATCCCTGTGTTTTCTCGGTGAAATTACAAACAAAATGCCTTAAGTAGTTTGACTTCCCCTGCAAACTCTGTAGTTCCGGTATATCCATTGGGGGTGGGATATCAATGATAGATTCCACCTTCAGGGGATCAATGCGGATCCCATATTTAGAAATGATGAAGCCTAGGAGGCATCCATAATCAACACAGAATATGCACTTGTGAGGGTTTAGACGGATTTTATACTGCCTACATCTGAGGAATACTGCCGTCAGATGGTTGATGTGGAACTCACGATGATTTGAATGAGCAGGGAGATCGTCGAGATACGGTTCTACAAATTCCTTCACGTCGTGGAAAGAGTACAACATAGCCCACTGGAATGTGGCACCAGCATTTTTAAGGCCAAAAGGGAGTTTGCAATATCCAAACGTACCCCACGGGAATATGAAAGCAGTTTTATGTTGATCAATCGGGTGGATCTCAATCTGATTATAGCCAGAAAATCCATCCATGAATGATAAGATGACGCTTCCGACACAATTGTCGATGATCTGGTCTATAAACGAGGTAGGGTAGTTGTCCTTAGGATAAGCCTTATTCAAGTCTCTATAATTAACATAAACCCTGATGGTGCCTTGTTTTTTGGCAACAGGGATGACATTAGAGACACAGTCTGTCAAGGGGACAGGATAAATGAAACCAGCTTTCAACAGCTTTTCAATTTCAACCTTGATAGCCGTAGCTTTTCGGGGGTGCACTGGACATAATTTTTGTTGGGCGGGTTTAGCATTGGGATATGTTTGGATCTCATGTACAATGATAGCATGATCAATCCCGAGCATTTCCTCGTATGCAAATACGTTGTGGAACTGTTTGAATAAGGCCATGTATGAGATAATCTCTACAGGAGAGTAGTTTTGGCCTATACAAATATGTTCCATGACTCCAGGTGTGGCCAATATGTCGATCGACAAAGTAGGCGTAATGTTTTCCAAGTTACCCTCGGTTACCGTATCACAAGTGAGGATAGAAGAGTGGGGGTAGGGAAAGACATTTGACGAGATGATTGTTTCAATGTGGTTCTCCACCGAATCTAGCGGTGGGAGGAAAGATGATCGATGGTGGAGGTCTTCCCATGGGGGTTCATCCACACTCATTATCTACATAATGGAATCATCAAAATGAAAAGTATGGAGTAGAGTATCTGGTTGGGATGAGCTCCACTGCTGGGGTGGAGAACGAGATGTAGATGCCACTAAAGAGTGGTCATCGGGTGCCGATTGGATAGCCTCATAAGTAGCTTCTGTTGGTGTGAGAGGCATAACATCTCCAATTGAGTCTAGCTTGTCAAGATCGGGAATGAGCCATTGGTCAATGGAGTTTGATGGTGATGGGATCATAAACAAAATCATGTTCACTGTGGAAACATGGGAAGGGGGATCCGATGATGGAAAGGGGGATGAGTCTTTAAGGAGTACGACCCCCACACTCTCATATATATGCGACGAATGAACTAAGAGAGGTACATTGTCCGTAGGGTGAGTAGTGGTGTCCGGTGTACAGATATCCAGTTGGTTGATGGTAACAATTTTACCTTGGTGCGGAAATTGTACAATGCGGAATACGAAAGGTGCGACCGCAATCATGGAATAAAACCAATTACGACCAAGGAGTAGATTATAATCCAATGGAGCAGCGACTACCTCCATGTTAATGGAAACGGTCTTTCCCCCCAGCTCTATGCCAAGGCTTGTAACATCCTGTGTAGTTGGAATCCATGACCGTCAAATGCTTTTAGAGTGGTAGGGGAACGGTTCAACTTGGGAGAGGCAATGGCTCACCAACATGATAGCGACGTTACCGAGGTGGAGGCTCCTTCGTCTAAAAGAGTATGATGGATGATTTTCCTAGTGACGTTGGTGACAATTTGGAACGCAAGTTGGTGGGAAAGCCTCAGTTTGAAATACTCAAGTTGGAACATAATGGTGTTCGAGAAATCAAGGTCTACAATGACGGTAGCAGTGAGGAGAGTCTTACACTAATTAGGACAGTTTTGTAAGACTTCCAATGTCAACACAGCACAAGGATCTTGTGCTAAGTCCTCTACAATGTTTTAGTTTTGAGCAGCTCGAGCATTGGGAATGAAAACAAATTTTCTAATCGTTCTCTTGGGTGGACGTAGAACTGAATCAAATGAATGTTTCTCAATATTGAGAGGACCTTGAGGCAAGGGAATGTCCAATGTAGAGGTGGAATGTTTTTAAGTACTACTTCCGTTAGATTCCTTAGTTGGGACTGAGTCATATGAGAATGATTGAGTGTTCGAGTTGACAATTTCACTACGCATCATAATAACATGAGTAGTCGAGGAAGGTTCTCCTTGTGAAGTAGAGGGTTGTTGTGCGATCATCTGTTGTTGTTGCATGGGAAATGGATCGATTAAAACTGTGGATGCCAGGTTCCCTTTTAGGAACTATTGGATCTCGTCCCACTCTGGGGACTCTTTGGTAAATTGATCACCACCACACAGTAAACAAGGGTAATTAACCTTCCACTTTTTTTTGGTGTAATCGAGGTTGTTCTATTTGGGATCCTGCTAATTAGAAAACGTTTTGTTTTTTCCTTTGTTCTTCTCTTTACCACTGGATTTCTGAGGTGAAGAATATTGGACTAAATTCACTTCTTTGGTGGCAGCAGAGCTGGGTGATCTTTCGGTGTTGTTCCCATCCTGTGGTGGGGGTGGAGTCGAGCTATGGTGGATATGTTATCCACCGGATTGTGAGGCAGGATGGTTCTGAACATAACCAATGATGTCGTCGACATGAGGTCCCGTGGGTGGTTTTGCTGGGTCATAGGTAGGGCGGGGTGCATCGGTAACAATATCATATAAAGTGCCAGATTGGGCATAGACCAAGTCTAAGTAATGGGCACGTTCTATAGCTTGTTATTCTATGACGGCCCACCCATAGCGACATCTTTGGATATGACGTGTAGGAGTGATTTTGTAAACCAATCTGCAAGGAGTTGGTCCAGAATGGGAGCTTTAATCAAACATCGTCTCTACCTCCACTCGTGAATACGATCGGAAATGTGAGTGGCGGTGGTTTTCGAGAGAGAGGTCAAAAGACCTGTATCGGTCTCGTAAAAGATTGGTAACTGAAAATGTTTCAAAAATGACATGGCAAAAGATTAGAAATCGGGGAAAGAGTGTGGTGGTAATTCAATGTACCACTTGGTAGCAGTGCCAACAAGGGTTCAATGGAATAACCTCAAATGTATGGAATCGTCTATTAAGGAATTGGACGAACACCACAAATGATAAGTCATTACATGGTTTTTGGGGTCCTCGCTGGGTTTTCAGTAAAAATTTGGGATGTCAGATGGTAATTTCACTGGAATTGCTGGCCAATTTGTGGGATGATATATGGGATCGTTAGTTAACTATGAAAAATCTGGAAGATCGAGTGTAGCCAGAAATGGTAATTTTTGGTTAGACTGTGGATACTAGTAGTACTGGTAGGGCATCAGTGTACCAGTAGGACCATGGAGCGATTGGTCGTAAGGTCCTCCTGTAGGAAATTGGCCATATGGAGGTGGGACGCTTGGGTTGTGAGGGGGACCTGAAGGAGATATGCCTCCGATAGAATAAGGTGGGCCTCCACCAAAAGGCGGGGGTCTTCCGACTCCAGGGTAAGGTGGTCCTCCACCAAAAGGTGGGGGTCATCCTCCTTTAGAATGGGGTGGTCCTCTGCTAGAAGGTGGGGTCCTCCCTCTTCAAAATAGGGTGTTCCTCTACCGGAAGGTGGGGGTCCTCCCCCTCTAGAATCGGGTGGTCCTCCACCGGAAGGTGGGGATCCACCTTCTTCCAGAATGGGGTGGTGGTGGTGGTGGTGGACCAGATGGTGGTGGAGGTGGTGGGACGACTGATGGAGGTGGTGGGGGTGGTCCACCGGTCGGTGGTCCAGTCGGTGGAACATTATGGTTCCCCCATGGGGTATTTGTATTCCCAGGATAGGGTAATCCAAGAAAAAGGTTTCTTGGATAGTTTTGTATGACATTAAGGTTATGGTGTCCTAGAAAAATATGCCCCCATAGGGGTTGGGTCCAAATAGATGCCCCTCCCGGATGATGTGTCCACGTAGGTTGTCCCATGGTTGGAAGAGGGCTGCCAACCATACTATAACTTGGATGTGAAGTATATTCTCCACTCATGTTATGACTACTAACTAGGTGAATACCCCTAGTCAAGTTAGTTCCACTAACTAGGGGTTGCCCCCCGGTATTATATTTCCCACTTACCAGAATGTACGCTGTGACTGAATGTTGACCATTAATACTGGGTTAACCCATAACAAAGGGTTGACTTCTAACAAAGCGATTGCTTTTGCTTGACTGTAAACTAACAGGTATATTATAGCCTCCCCCTGAATTTTGAGGTGGGGGAGGTGGAGGTAATGTCCCATAGTTAACATAGGCTGAAGGTTTCCCTTCTGAGGTTGGGGTCACTAGAGGTGTAGAACCGATCGCCTGACTTTGAGGTGCACTTGTGGGAAATGAGAGTTGACCTGGTTCATAAGTGGTCATGTTAGATATGGGTGTTTCTGGTGAAGTAAAAGATAAAGAACGTATAGGGGAATATTGAAAAATGGTGTTAGGGTTAACCTTGCTCGGGATTGAATCAAAGTTGGTTAGGTCTAGCACATGTTTTTGGGCACATGATTTGTTGTAGCCCATGGTATTGGCCCAAGGTATTGCATGCAAATAATCCTTTATAAGGCTTGGAGAGGCTCCATTGTAAAGTGACCTGGAGGTGAGCAGGTGAGCTCACTTGGCCCGGATGGCCGGTTTTGACCATGTAATGAAGATCTTCATTGGATGTTGGTTTTCCCCGTATGGGGTTTCCATGGTAAATTATGTGTCTATTATATGATTGTTATTTTTTTTATTTCTCTCGTAAGTTATTATGTGTATGCTCATATAACCTAACAAATGGGTACTTCCGAACTTGCTCTACGTGAGAGACTATGGCGTCTAAGTTGTTCGCCAGTCATGTGTAAATAGTTCATGTGCTCATAGAGTGTGCAAGAAACTCATCATTTGGAATCCATCGATGAGGTATAGTTACTTCCATGTGAAGTGACCCAAAATCGGAAACATGTTGACCTAAACAAGTTTCCAAAAAAGATGCAGCTAGACAAAATGTTGTTGATACAAGGTCATCTTGGGGCTGACTGAAAACCCAATCTCTACCTCCAGGGTGTCCTTCCATCGAATGATGGAAAGACATGTCATATGAAGTAGATTGTTCCACTATCAGAGGTCTTGTAGGATCAGACATAACTAGATTCGTGGGGGATGAAAAGTTCATTCCCAACTCTAAGGTAGAGGTATCTTCCTCGCATGACATAGATGTAATAGGTTGATCCATGTTTGCTCCCAAGTTCTCCTCCCAGTTAAGGGGATATTCAGGTGGAAAGTTCAAAATACTTCGGGATCTCCTCAAAGGTTGATCATCCAGAGTGGCTGAACCAAAATTTATCCTAAGTGTTTTCTATATAAAAAAGGAAAAATGCAATCCAAGATCTACTCAAGTTAAAGCCGTAAGCAAACTTATGTGATAGGTGGGGATTCAATGGTCTGGAACCTCACGGGATTGTCAAGGAGGTGCAACTCACGATATACAACAGGGTACAACAGTTATACTTGGCCCAATATTTCAAAGCACAAACCAGGGATGATTAGGACCATACCCCTGACCGTATAACCCAAGTGCTATTCTTGGTGTATTCCCATGCCAAGACGACCAATATGTTAGCTCGAATGCTTACAGTAATCCTAGAAGGGTATCATAATATAATCAAGGTATGTGGGAGCTCAAATCCGTAGTGGTGCTGTCTAATGCACAACCGTATGACAGGAGCCTTCCGATATACTACCGAGTATGTGAAGTACCTTTCAATATACCCAAGGGTACGTGAAAGGTCGTTCGATATACTGGTTGGTATGTGGAAGAACTGCAAGCCCCCAGAATGTAGTGCAGGTAAAGAATGACAACTGACACACTTCAAGACAATGGAACACGTCTCTAACCTAACACAGAATTTCCTATACATTTTTAACCTAACACTACTGATAAATTTTATCTTTTATGGTTAGGTGAATGCATGAGGTGTAGATAAGAATTTAAAAAGAATGCAACCCTAAGCTACATGTGAATGCAAATCTTTTATTTTCTTTTCGATGAAATCTATCTATGGTAAGGATAAATTCGCTTTTTTCCGATGGAAAAAGTAGAAAAGTACCCCTATACTTCAAAATCAACCAAAAGACAAATGAAGCACCCTTTTCACTAAGAACAAATAGCCAAAATCACCAATCTCCTCAAGGAATTTCAAGATGTATTTGCTCGGGATTACAAAGACTTGAAAGGAATTGTGCAGGAGATGGGAGAAATGAAAATCGATATCAAGCCGGATGCCAAACCAGTAAAGAAAAGACCCTATAAGCTTGCTCACAAGTACAAAGAAATTGTTAAACAAGATATCGATAGCATGCTCAAAGTAGGAATTATATATCTTATCAACCAGTCAGAATGGGGGAGCCCGATGGTTGTTCAGCCGAAGAAACAAGATCCGAGACGACTGAGAATCTATGTCGACTTTCGCAAGCTGAACAAGGTAACACTCACAGATCCCTTTCCAACTCCTTGTGTAGATGAGATTATTAATGAAGTTGCATGGTATGAGTGCTATTCTTTCACAGATGGATTCTCTGGATACAATCAAGTACCTATTGCAAAAGAAGATCAGAAAAAGATGACATTCGCGTACAAAGTCATGCCCTTCGATTTGAAGAACGCACCAACGGTCTTTTCCCATATTGTCATCAAGGCATTTCAAGAATATATCTACAAAAACATGGATGTCTACTTTGATGACTGGACAATCTACTCAATGCTAAGAGATCATTGCAAATGGCTTCGACTGATGTTAGAACGTTGTCGGCAAATTCAGTTGTTAGTGAACATTCAAAAAGTGCATTTTTGCGACACCTATCGACATATTGCTGGGCCATGTAGTATGAAAAGAGGGAATAAAGGACGACTATGCCAAGATAAAAATTATTCTTGACCTAAAGCCTCCAGTCAATCCGAAGCAAGTGCAGATCATGTTAGGTCATATAGGGTGTTACAGGAAGTTTATCAGACATTACTCCAACACGACTTATCCTCTCTAAGAGTTGTTAAGAGAAGATCAAGATTACAGGTGGATGGAGGAATGTGATGTTTCATTCAATACCTTGAAGAGAAAAATGGTCGAAGCACCTATCCTCCGATTTCCAAATTGGTTGGTAAAATTTCATGTGCATATTGACACATCTGGAATAGCAGTTGGCACTATTTTAACACAACCAGGAGAAGATTTAATGGATTATCCTAATGCATTCAGCAGTCAGAAGTTGAACAAGGCTGAAAGAAACTACTCCACGATGGAAAGAGAAGCATTAGGCATGGTATTTGCACTGCATAAATACTCATTATTTATTGGCTAATCCTTTCGTATTTTATACAGATCATCAAAATTTAAAATAATTAGTCAATAAACCATTGCACCACGGGAGGTTGTGTCGTTGACTTCTACTATTTCAAGAATTTGAATTCAAGGTAATTATCTAACCTGGAAAGGCTAATGTCAGGCCAGACCATCTATCGAGAGTCGACACTGGAGAGGAGCCGACAGGAATCAAAGATGATTTGTCAGATGCACATTTGTTTCGTACTAAAGCAGTCCCTTCAGAACTTGCAGAAATTGCACAATTTCTCGAGGATGGACAAGCTCCTGAAGGAATGACTGAGAAAAAGAGGAATATCCTTGATATGAAAGCAACACCTTACACTTTGATCAACGAATTCCTCTATAAACTTGGATTGGATGGTATATTACATCGATGTGCACTTGAGCATGAATGATAGAATATACTTTCAAAAGCTCATTTTGGACCGGCGAGAGGACATTATCATGAAGACATAACAACAAGGAATATTCAGCAAGCCAGACTTTGGTAGCTAACAGTTCATAAAGACTATAGAGTTTGTATCTAAGTGTGATAGATGTCAACATATGGGTCGACCGCTTCCCATAACAAAAGTTCCTTTCTTTCCAATTAATCCTAGCTGAACGTTTGAAATTTGGGCGATTGATTTTATTAGACCATTCCGAGTAAGTGGTAGACGGACAGGTGCACGATATCTTATCACTGCTATGGAATATGTCACCAAGTGGGAAAAAGCAAATTTGGTCAAAACATGTTCAAGCGAAGTCGCTGCAAAGTTTATCTATGAAAATATCATAACACATTTTGGATGCCCATTAACATTGATAAGTGACCAAGGTACGCATTTTGTTTTCAAAACCATTGAAGCACTAACTAAGGAATTTGCAGTTCATCACAGAATAAGCACATCATACCATCCTCAATCTAATAGCACCGTAGAATCATTCAATAAAACACTCACAAGAGGACTGACAAAAATATGCAACACGGAGAAGGACGACTGGGATGATAAAGTACATGTTTTTCTTTGGGCATATAGAACAGCGTACAAAAGAACGACATGACAAACACCTTTTTCACTTGTCTATGGGCAAGAAGCAATCGTCCCATTGCATTTTCGACGACAAGCACCGACTATTGCAATAGTATTGCACATTGATGTCGAAGATGCACGATAAGAACAACTATTACAACTGTCAAAACTAGATGAAAGTTGACAGATGGCAATAGAACATCAACAAGTCCAAAAACAACAATAGAAATCTTGGCACGACAGAAATATCAAACAGAAGAATCTATCAGTTGGAGATTTGGCACTACTCTATAATAGCCGTGTAAAAGAGAAACCAAAGAATTTGCATACAAAGTGGATGGGGCCCTATATTGTAGAAATGATAAATCCCACGGATCAGTCCGATTGAAAACATTACAAGGTAGTGTTTTCAAGAAAGTTGTAAATGGCGCCCGACTTAAATGGTACAAGTTGTGAATATTCTCCATGAAAAATAACAATGGTTAGAAATAACCAAATGAGAGAAAGTACTATAAGCAATCAAGCAAACAACAAGGCATGTCAAAAGCAGAATGACAAGAGATTGGCAGAGCAAGGCTGGAAAAAGAAAAGAGAAAATCCCAACGCATAACCGTCGTTATTATAGACATCGATAAGAATGTCGACGAGTTGTTAAGGAAAACCAGACACGGCATAAACAATGGATCACGGACCGACAAAACCCACCTAGAGAAGTCCACCGACATGACACGTCAAGTGAGGTGTCGAGACATCATGATGGTAAAGAAGTAAAGGACAAAAGTAGTCGCGACGCTAGAAGTAATGCACCTGACAGGGCGTCGATAGCCTGTCAGCTCAATTTAATACCTATGTCAAATCAGCCATCAATACAAGCCTCTACGTCTTGTTCACCCATGCCAAGCAGCTCTAGCATAAATCCTGAGCTCTAGGATTCTTGAGCACTCTTTTGCCAAGAACTTGAACTCCAAGATACAAAGCTCCTTGACCCTGTTGAAGAAAATTCTGCATTCTCAAACCCTGAACCCACCATGGCTCCAAGGAAAACCCTAATGGCAACCAGGGCCGTTGCGACAACGGTCAGAGAGCTAGAAAAGAACAATCCCCTTTGGAAACAAGATTGCAAATGATTCAGAATGTGAAGGTTGTGGAAACAAGTTGGAAGAGAGCCTGGATGGAGATTGAATATTGGGGGAAGGAATCAGACGGCCGTTGGAGGGAGGAAGCACAACGGCTGCAGACCGCTACAATCTTACATTATATGAAGGCACCCCTTTTAGAAAGTTTCAGAGGACTCAAAGAAATTATTGCACAGTTCATTTTTAGCCGTTATCACAATGGTAAGTTCTATTTTGACGTTCCAGTCAAAATTAATGGATCACTTATCCACAAAATCACAGGTCTGTCACGCAAAGGAGATGCTGTATCGATAAGTTCAAGTGCGGATTTGGTTGATGAATTTGTAACTACCACTGCTGGAAAGAACTCATGAGGTTTGGTCTTGAGCCAGATCAGATATGCCAATTACAAAACTGCTGCTAAAATCGTGTCTCATCCATTATCACGAACAGGAAGAGGGTCCGACTTGAAAACCAACATGCTAGAAGCTGTTAAAATTATGGCAATGTGCGGCAAACTTTACAAGTGGGCAGACTTCTTAGCTGATATAATCAAACACACATGCTATAAGTGCCAAGAGGAAGGGATCAACATCCGATATCCATCTTTAATTATATGGATTTCCATGCCCCACATCCACCCGCGAGGAAATAAGGATTTTGCTCAAGAGCGAAATGTCCTTATGGAGAATTTTCGCTGCTTCTCACCAGGAACAAATCGACATGGACCAATGACAATTAAACTCTGGTTGGAAGCATGGTTTATAGATTTCAAAACAAAGGCGACAAGATGGAGAGCACCTTAGAACATTCAACGGATTTTACCTCCGACAACACACATCCAACTTTCTTTGGATCATACAGCGGTTTGGTATCTATAAGGAGCAGCAAGTAAAGCAAATCCCCTCGACTACTATCCATTAGTAGATGAAATTTTCATGGAGTTAGGTCGACAATCAAACAAAATATTGGTAATTCCTCCCTAAGCAAGAAAAGTCGACTTCACTAGTGTCGAGCTGTTGACAAACGCAGAAAAGGAAGAAGCGTATGAAAGTTGGTTATATGTGAACACTTTCACTTATCAGCCTGAACATGTACCTGACCCCAATGTACTGACACTCACACTTACTCCACATGAATATTCAACAGAAGCTGCAGAGAATTCAAACAACAGTATAGAGTCCGATAACCTAGAGCATCTCTTGATGGGAGAAAATATCCAAAGGGTAGCAGGTGAACTGCTTACATCACGACAGAACAAGGTGGTACCGACATAAGGAAAGGGAAAAAGGAAAGTAACTTTTCAAGAGCCAACGGAAGAAGACAAAATTGAACTATATGATAGTGCCACTCAAATACTCGCAAATGCAGCCCAGAATAAGTTTCCAGTAGAGGAGCAGTTTAAGAAATTCTTGGACACAAACCAGCGGAAGACTCCCATAATTTCTGTCAAGAAACCCAAAATACTGGTCGAGCCTCACATCGACCTGAGTGCTACCACTCTACCTTCGTCCCCGACCATAGTATAAGAAGATACTACTCCTTTATCACTCCCTGCTCCTATTAGCCAAACAAATGCTGACCTAAGTCAGCTCCTCACCAACCTTCCAGTTTTATTTCCCAATTGGCGAGAAGTACTTACTCAGCAGCCAATCTTTGCCACACCAAATGCTCCACTTAATTTGGCTCCCCCCAACATTGTTAGAACCAAAACTAGTTTATCTTCACAGTCTACAGTAGTAGAAGTTGTCAATTACAAGATGACTCATCTTAAGTGAAACCCTGACCCAGCAGGTATAATTTCTGCACAAGGAACATCCACCTATACACTCCTTTCAGTCAAACATCTAGAGTAGGATTTCAGTCAACCTCACCTCGAAGTCAACCAAGTCGAAAATGTTCTAGAAGTTGTTAGTCGTCAAAATGAGTCTTCAATCCCAGAAATTGAGTCAAGTCTAGTCGGTCTGGGTCCGTCTGGAAACACCATCCCGTCGAGTCTACTTACGACAAAATTCGACCCTCCATCTATCCCGACAAGTTAGTCGATTCTCCCTGTCGACGGATCCAAGTCCAGTCCTATGATACACCAAAAAAATGAAGAAGCATAGCGACAAAAGCAATTGAAGTTGCCATAGTTTAAGACAGTGAAGCAGATACAACTCAAGATATTGAAGTTGATACGACATAAGCACCTCCACAAGCCACCTTACAAGATACTAGTACAAACAAAGAAGACATATCCAACACACTAGAAGATATTCCAGTAAGTGCCGAAACACTTGAGCTCAAAGTTCCAGTTACCACAGACGCAGAGAAAATCACATAGATATTGACAGAACAAACTATTGTTGACATACAAGTAGCTGCAGAAACTCATTTAACAACAGCCTACAAGGAAAAATGGGTTAGGGGTTAGAGCAGTTAGCTACAAATAAAGAAAAAGTGCAAGCGAAAATCCACAAAAAGAAACACAAAGATAAGAAGCACAAAGAAAGAGAACTTCAACAGCAAAAGAAAAAGAAACAAGTGCAACAAATCCAATCAGAAAACACCCTCTCAGTTTACTTGGATCAGTTTGGAGCTACTGCCATTTATCAACCACAGTTGGCATCTCAAGAAGAGCTTGATTTAATTGAAGATGCAGTCTTCATAGAGCAGAGACATCGTCGACATGAGACAGAAGACCGGATACACCAGCTACAGGAAGAAAGGAATGCGTTTCTCTCTAAGTGTGAAGACTTAGCTCAGCAAGTCATCCCACTCCCATCAAGTCCCGACAAGACATCACCTCTCGACAGAGCATATCAATTATTCGAGTCTATCATGTCGAATCTACAATCTGATCTTCTAAAGAAACAACAGGACCAGGCTGTTGAAGTATCCTCCCTAATGGCAAATAAGTATACAGCATTTACAGAAGCTCTCAATTTGATCCAGCAATATGATACTCAAGCAGTCAAACTTGCTGAAGTTTTGAATAATTGGTATGTACATTATGGTGAGGTGTACAAGGAACTTCAAAAGACACCCACACTTCTGGGCACACTTCATCATCAGCGTCGGACCGCAGAGGAAGCACTTACTGAAATGCTTGACAATCAAATCATTATGGAAAATAGGAAGATGGAAAAATTAGAAAAACAGGAAGTATAATGGATCTCACAAGCACGCCTTGGCCTCTCCAAACTTGAAGAAATCCAGCCCCGTCTCTAACACTTACTTGCTGCTGCTGAAGAAACAGTCATAGTCCTTGGACCCGACATGATCAAGTTACAAAATACATCCACTCACGACAAGATGGAACAATTGTTGAAGCTCACAACATTGACTATGGATATCCAAAACTTACTACATACTTGGGAAGAATTTCAGCACCATCTCTCTGTCTCTGCCAAAGCTATTGTTGAGGTCTACCTACAAACACATGAGGCTCCCATCTCCATCCTACCATAGCCATAACCGTCGAAGTCTTTAATTTTGTTGCACAGTTCTCACTTTTGATCTCTCCATTTCTCTGGGACAAAGAAATATTTTGTGGTGGGGGAGATGTTGGAGGGGCCTAGGTCGGTCCATCGACTAGGCCCTCCGCCCGACCATTTGAAGTATATGTCGACAAGTCGCGTTGACTAACATAGGTCGGGTCGGTACGTTAGATCGACAGCCAGTTATGTAACTGTATATATATATATATATATATATATATATATATATATATATATATATATATAGGCTGTTGAGCCGATGTACTAGTTAGATCTAGTCTGTGGTGTAATCTGCTCTTGCTGGTTAATAAAGGCTTTTGCTTCTCTCTACTTGTCTCGTCTCTTGTATCTGGATCATTGTGCATGCATGCTTATAATATATAATGTATCTCTGGTAACTACATGACCTGTGGGACTACGACACCTACCATGAGGAAGGTCCCAAAACACCTTCGTATGTTTTTGGAGCAGTTTATGAATATCTTTAGGATAATGGGCCACCTCAAATGAGTTTCCCTTTGTGGTGATTAGGAATTCTGCAACTCATTCATTGTCTCCATGCCTTATGGATCTCATACTGTGGGCACTTACCACTTGTTTGGGATAAGTGTTTATTCCTTTCAACACCATCTCTTTTCCATTTTCTCCCTTGAAGACCATTTCAGGAACTTGGTAGTCTACTAAATGCTTCCAAATGGAGTGCAACCATTGTACTCCCAAAACCATGTTAGTGTCAGCCACATCAACAACATAAAAACTATCTGTAATGGTATCTTCTCCTATACAAATCTGCAATTTAGGAATCCATCTACAACAGTTCATGGAATGATTACTTGGAATGATAACAATGAAGCCTCCAAAATTTTTAGTGTGTAGCTTCCTTCTTTAAACCAGAGTTGAATCAATGAAGTTGTGTGGAGCTCCTCCATCCACCAACACAGTGACTAATTTTCCTTGAACCACTCCTTTGAACTTGAGTGTATGGTAGCGAGGTACTCCTGAGAGTACTGCAATATTTCCCACCTCATGGTGAGGTCCTTCTGCAGACTCATAGGCCACTTATGCTTCTATTGAGGCCTCTCCTTCTTCTTCCTTAGCTTCACTCTCTGAGTATAATTCAATGTAGTGTGCCTTTCCCTTGGCACATATATGTCTTGGAACCCATGGATCCTAACAGATGAAGCACAACTTCTTTCTTCTCAGCTCATCTTGGTACTTAGCATAGCTATCCTTTCTGAAATTTCCAGTAGGACTCTTCATTAGTGGTCTTTGATTATTGAAATGAGTAGGACCAACAATCCTTGGAGGAAATCTGGTTCTTGGAAGAGAGTCTTGCAAGTCTCTGGTTCGACTTAGTGCATCTTGCAAGGTAGGGGGTCTATAATATTTAACCAAGCCTTTCAAAGGTTCTAATAACCCTTCAATGAAAAATAAGATCATCCTTGCTTTTGAAATGTCAGAGACCATCACAAATATTTTTTTGGAACTCATAGATGTAATCTCCAGGAGTTCCAGTTTACTTCACATGTGCTAGTTCTCTGAAGGTGATCTTAGGATCTCTTCTCTCAAACCTTTCACCCAACCTTCTTGTGAAATACTCATAGGTGGTCACTTGGTCATGCCCAAGAGACTTTAGGCCATGAAACCACCAGTCATTTTCTTCTCCATCTAAGTGTAGAGTATCCATCTTGATGGAATCTCTTTCAACCATAGGATTCAGCTGAAAATATGTGTCAAGTTTATGAATCCAAGAGTTAGCAATACATTTCTGTGAACCATCAAAATAGGGTATAGTAATCTTACCAATAGAATTTATGAGTTCATAGTTCTGATTTTGCATTCTGAAGCCTCCTCTTGGGTTGGACTTGTACTGTAGAACACAAAAGTTTTTGAATGGTAAGGAATTTCTGCATTCTTCATTCAATGTAAGCTACTCAATATACTTGTTCTCCAATGAAGCAAGACCTCCGTTTCAAACCTCAGGTTCTTCTTTTTGTTCTTCTCTTTGTTCTTCAGTAAACTTGGGAATAGTAGGCCTGCAGTATGATGGTGTTCCCATATTGAAATCCTCAGGGCGATTGTGAGGCCCGGTCTTTGAGAAAATATGTCCACCACTGCTCCTCCTCTTGCCATGTGGGGTACCATTGCTACTCCCTTCTCCTAGATTGCTCCCTAGCTGATGGGCTAAGAACTCTCTAGTCTCCTTTACATACTAAGAAATATTGAGTGAGATATCTTGCATCCCTTTCATCATGGTTTGAACCAAGAGTTTGAACTCCTTGCGTTTATTTTGAAACATGTCTGATTCTTCCTGTAGTTTCCCTTTAGTAGAATTAATTTCTTCTTCTTCTTCTCCTTCTGACAAGGGGTCTTTCTTCTTGTAATTTTAATATCTTCTTGGAATCATAGAAATTATTAAATTTAAGGTTCGAAGGACCATGATCCGATACCACTGTAATGTACCAACTAAGTATTGTGATACAAAAACTCTATACTTCTCAAAATTGACTGAAACAATGTTTGTGGAAACTAGGTGGACTGAGGATGGACTAGATCAAAGGCTTGGGATGGATGGGAGGATATGATATGGAATTATAAATATGAAAAAATTACTAATAAATTTAATGTTTCAATAGAATAAAGGCTTCAATTTACTCCGATGCTCCTGGGCCCCTCATCATATGCAGACTAGTATAGGAGGAAACTTGACTGGAGGATGGGTATGGGTGTTTCAGACATCAAAGAGGATAAATATAATTCATTTAAATTCATTTAAACATAAAATATCATTCCATAAAGTTTCATAAAGATCTTATCAAGTCTCACATTATTACTAATAAAATTTCCTTCAAGGATTGCTCAACTAGTGTGATTTCTAGGCTCCCAAAAAGTATTCAAAGAACCACAAATTTCTGAAATAGTTCTTGGATCATGACATACGACATGTTACTCAACTCTAGAAACAAGAATTAATTTATTTGGAATAATACTCATTCATTTATGAAATACACACTGGAAACTAGTCAAATTCTAGCTAAATCTAGAAGGGGTGGAGAAATAGTAGAAGAAATCAGAGTTATGTAATTTTTATTGATCTGAATGATATAATAATATTAAATACACTGTCATTACATCATAAATAGGCCAATATTCCTCTTATAACACTATGGAAAGATCTCTCTTCTTATACATAAGAAACTAGCTCCAGAAACTCATAGAAAGCTTAAAGATTCAAAATATAAAATGGATGATGATGCTTCTGAACTTCAGATTCGAATTTATCAGCTATAGTATCTACAAATAAAATCAATGAAAATGGCTGAATTCCATCATCCTCTCACAAAAATTTGGGGCACATCTCCCAAGTCTCTGAGGCAAAATTGCACTCATACAAATTCTCAAACTGACAAAATATGTGAATGTGGTGCAAATTGGATTATTTATAGAATCTGGACGACTTGTGGAGAAAGTCTTTCATGGTGAATGCGCCCTCCTTGAGTGGATGAGGAAATCTTGCTTTCCTTCCTTTCCTTTTTGCTTGGCTTTCCTCCTTTTTCCTTTTCTGATTGCTTTGCTTTGAATTTCCTTATTTTTCTTCTTTTCCTAAACTTTCCTTCTTTTCTGAACTTTACTGCTTTCTGACTTTCCTTCTTTTCCTGATTTATGCTGCTTTTCCTGATTTTCTGGATTCATGTGCTTTCCTTTGACTTCTTCCTCAAGTCTTTCTTTTCCAACCTTATCCACTAATGTGCCTTAGTGGAGGGAGCATTATCTCCATTTATTCAACATAACAAAATATTAAATGTATCATAAATAATTATTCCAAGTGGATAACAAACTTTGGATAAAATTAAATGCATACTCCTCATTAATTAATTGCCTGGAATAAAAAAATTAACCCCATAATACTGAATTTGTATCCTCAACCCAATGGATTAGTTGGGTTAGGATCTTCATACAATGTTCTCTGTTGAGGGGACATGAAATCATTCCCTTTCCATCTTTTGTTGTCACCTTGACTCACCCTGCCTTTGAGAAAGGAGTGTCGAACCCTTGGTGACACACATTGCACCTTAGAAGAGCGCATCATTAACGCATGCTGCCTTTGTACAAAGTGCAGTGATCCACTTCTGACGCAGGTTTCCTTCTTGCAAGGTGCATTAGAGTTAGTTAAATTGGGTAAAAGGAAGCTTCGAGCGACTTCTCAAAGCTTGGTGACATGGATGCTTATCCCTAGATGCTAGGAAACCTGGAACTCGATACCCTAACCTAGTGGGGTGATCCCTTAAGCCTATCCCCTAAATCCTCAACCTATCCTATCCCTTTAGCCTTATAAATATGGACCCTCTCTCCATTGTAAAAAGGAGGAAGGACCATAGTACTCTTATGCTGGTGGAATTCTTCTAGGTGATCCTCATTCATCGTTTGGGAGGCAAGCATTCTATCTTGGAGGATAGGATTGTTGGATGGAAGTTGCAACGTTAAGGCTTGGGTTGTGACATTTCTTCCCTATGTACTTATGTTTATTGCATTAATACAATTTATTTCCATAAGTGTTGGTGTATTGATAATACTTAGGATTTTCCTCCTTAACTATTAATCTATATCAATTCCTCTTTATATGCTTTTACTGCTTGTATGTTTCCACTTGCTTGACATGGTTTTGCAGCTGAAGATTTGAATAATTTAGAGCTTGGAGCAACAAGGAGAAAGGAACTACAGACTTAAGGTAAGCCACATCTTGACCTGTCTATTATATTGATCTAGGAAAGTAACTCGTATTGTGTATCTATTTGTTCTAGATCCACTTGGACTAGGGAGATCCATTTGAGTCCGCTCATGTAGATTGTCCGTAAACCAGCGTAGATCCATCTCAAACCCGGATCTATCAAGCACCAAGAGGGATCCAATTTCTTGAGGTGTAATTTTTTTTGTTTTATCTTAAATTTTTTACACATTAAGAAAAAAATTACCCCTCAAGAAATTGGATCCCTCTCTTCTAATTTTTTTAATTATTTTATTTTTTATTTTTGATAAGTTATGAGCGAACATGAAATTTTTAATTACTTTTGATTTTTTATAAGTTATGAGCGAACATGAAATTTTTAATCACTTTTGATTTTTTATAAGTTATGAGGCGACATGGAAACGTAACGTGACAAATGTGACAAATGTGACAAACATGACAAATGTGACAAACGTTACAACATCTCCCCCATACTAGGTTGTAACGTAACGTGACAAATGTGACAAACATTACAACATCTCCCCCATACATGGTTGTAACGTAACATCACAAACGTGACAAATGTGACATGTGACATGTGACATCCGTTACAGGATCTCCCTCATACTACAAATGTGACAAATGTGACATGTGACATGTGACATCCATTACAGGATCTCCCCCATACTATTACTTTTTACATTTTATTACTTTTGAAAATGTTACATGTGACATGTGACATCTATTGCAGGATCTCCCCCATAATGGGTTGTAAGCACCTCGTTTACACTCGGTGCAACAAATTTGGATACCATACTGGGGATCGACTAGAATCTCTGGGAATTTGATACCCATAGATGTAATTTCATTTTGGTTTGGTTTCATTAATTTCTATTTAATCAAATTTTTATCCTCTTAAGTGCCTTCCACACTTGGATCTAATCATTAGAGAGTCTTTGGGTTACCCAGAATCTGTTCAAGATCAGTACTGGACCTGATACCCTTTTATTTTTTGATAAATTTTTATTTTTGTTGCTTGATCCCCGCCCGATGCACCTGGGCCATTTATAACCTACGTCACTCTATCTATGACGCACTTATCATATGAGCAGACCGCGTTGCTGACACGTTCTCGCCTTTGGAAACTTACGTCGTTGACGCACTTACCCAGTGTGTAGAGTGCATTTTTGGACCTCCCAACGCTCTGGTGCATCATAGCAGGGCGCGTCACCCTTTATTGCTTGGTACCCAGTGTCAAAATTTTCTCCATTTGGTTTTTGGTCTGATTTTTAGAGATCTATGCACTGCACCTTACAGTCACAGAACCCCTAGACCGAGCATGTACTGTTCTTTGGCTTGATTGTGAAGTTTTTTGTGTCGATCTAGGTCCTATCTAGTCAAGAGAGTGATTCAATATTTGTGGTAAATTTCAATCCCCCATCGATATACTCAGTCTTGTGACTCCCGATTGTTTCAACAGATTTGTTTGATCTAATTTTTGAGCCTTCTCATTTTTTTTATTGCAATTTTTTGCTTAGATTGTGTGTGTTTTGAGTGTTATTGAGATTTGGGTTATCATACTTCTTTGGGAATTCCTCATTATTTAAAGTTTGTAGTAATGCATTCTTTCATTTTCTGAATCTAGATCTGGAAAGTGACACCATTCTCATATCTTTGAGTCTATTTGAGTAAGATATCAAAAAAATGTTCATTATCTTCATTTCGAGTTTCTTTCTTGAAATTGTTGTAGAAATTTTTCATACTTTGGAATTTATCATTGAAAGATATTTGAAATTTTTTAAAGCATCATCATTATCTCGCATTTTCTTAGTTGTGAAAACTTGTTTATCATTTCTTTGAAAATTTCAAGTGTATTAGAACTTTTACAAAGCATTTCCAAAGATTGAAAGATTCTTGCATTTTTTATTTTCTTCCACTTTTTTATCTGCATTTTGGAAAATTGAAGTTATTGCATTCAAAATAAATTCCCCTTTTCAATTTTGCATAGATTCGTTTAAATTTGAAAAGAGAAAAGAAAAACATTTAAGATTTGTTGTGTGTTATTTCATTGCTTTTGTTGGTTTAGTGAAAAGAGCGCTTCATTTTTCTTTTGGTTGATTTTGAAGTATAGGGGTACTTGTTCATTTTTTTACTATCGAAAACAAAGAAAGATTCTCCTTACCATAAATAGCTTTCATCAAAAAGAAAAGAAAAGATTTTCATTTGCATGTAGCTTAGGTTTGCATTCTTTTTAAATTCCTATCTACGCCTCATGCATTCACCTAACTAGAGAATATAAAATTTACTGGAAGTGTTAGGTTAAAACTGTATAGAAACTTGTGTGTTAATTCAGAGACGTGTTCTGATGTCTTTAAATGTGGCAGCAGTCGTTCTTTGCATGCACTGCATACCGAGGGCTTGTAGTTCTTACACGTACCAAATGGTATATCTAATGGCCTTTCACGTACCATTGGATATATAGAAAGGTACTTCACATACTCGGTAGTATATCAGAAGGCTCTTGTCGTATGGTTTTGCATTAGACATCACCACTACGGGTTTGAGCTCTCACGTAACTTGCATATATCGGGAGACCCTTCTAGGATTTTTGTAACCATCCGAGTTAACCTATTGGCCATATTGGCGTGGAAATACATCGAGAACAACACTCGGGGAACTACTACGCATGTGCTTTAGGTAGTCGGGTTATACGGTCAGGGGTACGGTCCCAATCCTCCCTAGTTAGTGCTCTGAAAGATTGGGCCGAGCATAGTTGTTGGACCCTGTGGTATATCGCGAGTTGTACCACCTTGATAATCTCATGAGGTTACAAACTATTGAATCTATTAAGTCAGTAAATTTTTCTCCAGTTTTGGTTTGTTTTTCAATCTGCCTCAGTTAAATTTTTGGTTTTAAGTTTTAGTTTTAGTCTCCTTAGAAACTCTATGGGTGATTGAATAAGTTTTGAGCCCATTCTTTTTAGGTTTTATTTGATTTTTGTTGATATTTTATATTTTAAAGGGGGTTAAAGAAGGTCATATTTTCAAAAGTTGATTCATTAATGTGTTTAGAGAGCAGTTAGACTTGTTTCTTAAACAAAGTAACTTTTAAAACCTCCGACAAATTAGCAGAAAGTTGAAAAACTGCGAAATTCTGGCATGGCAGCTATTCTTGTAGAGCTAGACAAAATTTTAACAAAGGGCGCACTACAAGAATATCGTGGCCCTTTGTTTTTTCAAATTTCAAACAGATGTCAATCATGATTGCAGTATGTGAGTGACTAATCGCCTTGTGTGAGTGTTTTAACACGTGTTTATTGCAGTTTAAGCATGATTTTAGTTGGTTATCAGTCACGAAGCAGAGCAGGCTCATCATTGCATATTATGCGGAATCAGTTGGACAAAAACCAGCAAATCCCGGTCTAAGCTGTCAAATTTCTCTTTCTACACGCATTATTATAGGAGAGGAATGTTTGTGAAGAAGAGTTAACTGCTAAAAAGGTGGATTGTGTTGCTGTGAAGAGAAGACAGTGTTTTTAACGCCAGCGAGAATTAGGGCTTCCAAATTCATTTACCAGCAGTCAAAGAAATGATATGAAGACACCTATTCTCATAAGAAGAGACCGTTGATACCCCAAAACGAAGCTTTAAGCCACGACAGATGAGTAATTGACAGGTTTGAATGGCAGTTTTTTGGCTAGGGCGAATATATTGCAGACAGTGGTGTTTTTGTTCTCTCCTCTCATACTATCAGTCTCCAGTTGGTCAAATAAGCCTGTGGTTGATGTTATGCTGGCAAATATGAAGCAGTGAGAGTTTTAGGGCTTGAAAATCTAGATTGGTTGATACACAGAGATTAAAGTGAAAGACTAATATAAAACAGCCATATTCACTGACAGTTTTCCATTACATTGAATAGTTTGGACATTGCAATGTTGTTTTGAGTGATTTGAATCAGTTGTACTGAAGGAGGAGCAAATATTGAATATAGAACAACTTCATCCATTGACAGTTTTCAATCTCATTGAACAGTCTGAACACTGAATTTGATCAAAGTTCTGTATTCTATGATGTGAATCAGTTTGTAATAAGGAAGGAGTGGATTGAGCCCATAAGGATACTTCAAAGTTATGTGACCTGTGAAGGAAGATATTCATTTGTATTTAAATATCATTTCAGGTTCCTTCAACACATAGCAGGAGTTTCTAAAATGAATATGCCCTTCTTTTTCTTAAAAAGCCTGGGGAAGATGTCAAGCAAGATAAAGCAACATGATGATCACACTTCCCAGTCACTTTTTCACCATGGTCTCATTAAACTGATCATCACCACAGTGTTGCAACATGAGGGAAGGACTTGGGATTTATTTTTGTTCTGGTCATATGTTCATCCTAAAAAAGAAGACCAGCAACCAAAGAGACAGACTGACAAGGGGAAGGTAATGATGAAAAAGTTAGGTCACTCAGTCAAATCTACAAGTAAAGATGATGTTAAAGCCAAGAAGGTGACAGAGCAGGTAGCAGGACAGAGACAGGATGAGAGTCAGCTCAAAGTGGTTTCAAATTACCCTAAAAGCAAGTTCACACTGTTTGAAGACAAAAAGGAACTGCCTGAAAAGAATCCATCACCTGTAGCAGATCCTCAGGAGGAGAAAAAGGTTGACATTAAAATGGTTCCTGTAGCTAAAGAAGAGATCCACATTCAGCCAAGAAGTCCCATCACAATTCTTTCAGATGATGAAGGATACCTGTTAGAAGAAGAACAGCTTATTTCTGAGATAAAAGTCAAAACTGAAATTGAAGAAGTTCAAGTTTCAGATGGAAAAACCACAAGGCCTAACAAGAAAAGAAACAAGCTGGAAGTGGTGGAATTAGCTGCTGTTCACTACCAAGGGAAAGAACTGAAGATGATGGGAGAGTCAGCTACATTCTGGAGACCTAAAACTAGGTCGAAAAATAAGTTGAGGTTAAACATGAAGAAGTTGTTAAATCCTAAATTAAACACAGATAAGGTGACTATCTTAGATGAAGGGTCCATGGATGATGACAAATCAGAAATAGATAAATTGCATCCATGTTTAAAAGAAGAGATTAATTCAGTGGAAGCAGCAGATGAAGAAGATCCAAAGCCCAGCATTGAGGACACTTCTGAGAAGCTATTGACGGAAGAAGCATAAATCTTCAAGAAGTTTGACATTCCTTGGAAACCTAATGAAGAGCAAGATTCTGCAATAGAGAAAATGGCTAATTCTGACAGGGAAAATTTACAGAAGACTGTCAAGCAATATAAGCACCAAATGAATTATATGCAGGAGGTCAACGATGGTTTGATGATGACCAATAGAAGATTAAGAGAAGATCTCTAGGATGTTCATGACAATTTTCAGGAACTAGTGGCTGATACAAAAGAAGCACTTAAAAGGAAAAGGGTTGCTGACAGTCAATGCACTCAGCTGGAGAAGACAATTCGAGATTTGCAGCAGAAAAACAAAGAACTGACAAAGAGGATTAATGACATGGAGAAGGAACAAAAGAAGGCCAAGAAGAAAGAACAAACTCCAGATGGTATCGCCCTCTTAGCTGAGGTGGAAAAGGACCTATAAAACAGTTATGCTTTTACTTAGTTGTCATTAAATAGCAAACTGATATATTAATGAAATGCTATTTTTAGCATATTTTGTAACTTGTAAATATTCTCTCTTTACTTTACCTCATCGAGAGCTGGAAAACAGTTAGGGTTAGAGACCTAATTGATTTTGAAAAGGATAGTATTTAGAGATGTGAAGAAGTCATTGTAAGGGTTCTGATTTTTGGGAGCATCAGGAGGTCTGCTAGCTGCTTGTACTTTCAGACTTATTCAGAGATAGGTACTGTAACTCTTATATGCATTTACTGATGAAATTATGAATATATGACTCTTTTCCCTTCATTTGGTCTGCGTTGGCTTCATGTTTGAACTTGTTTAGTTTCATGAATGACAAATTCATTGCTGGTTAATGTGTATTTTCTAGTAGTGCTTGTCCTTTATGTGTGAACTTCAGTACAGTATTTTGTTGGATTTTTGTGATATATATGCATCTTTATCAGTATATGTGTATGATTTAGTTGTTGCTTATCTGCTGAATGTATTCCCTGCATGTTCTTGAAGTTTATGACCAAAAACACATAAAACAAAACCCTAAACCCTAGTTTGAATTGAGTTTTACTCTTGAGATTGTGTTGGCTTGTTACCCTAGCCTTAGTAACAATTTCTGGCACAAACAGAATCCACACCTACCACATACGTTTGCTTGAGGATTTAGCTTGTGTAGATTTTGGATTGCATTTTTATTTTTGTATAGAAAACACTTAGGAGAAATTTTGGTTCAGTCACTCTAGCTGATCAACCTTTGATAAGATCCAGAAATATTTTGAACTAGCCACTTGATTATCCCCTTGATTAGGAGGAGAACTCTAGAGAAGACATGGATCAACCTACTATGTCTTTGTCACATGAGGAAGATACCTCTACCTTAGAGTCAGGAATGAAATATTCACCTCCCCCAAATCCACTATCTCTGATCCTACGAGACGTTTGATTGTGGAACAACTTGCTTCATATGACACATCTTTCCATCATTTGATGGAAGGACATCCTATAGCTACAGACTGGGTTTTCAGTCAGCCCCAGGATGACCCTGTATCAATAGTATTTGGTCCAATTGCATCTTTTTGGGACACTTCTTGAGGTCGACATGTTTCCGATTTTGGGTCACTTCCCATGGAAGAAACTATACCTCGTTGATGGACTCCTAACGATGAGTTTCTTGCACCAATCTATGAGAAAATGAGCCAGTTACACATAGCTGGTGAAAAACATAGACGTCAAAGTCTCTCACGTAGAGTAAGTTCGGAAGTTCCCATTTTCCAACATTCCCCTATATGTTCCTTATCGTTTTCTTCACCAGAAACATCTGTACCCAGCATGACCACTTATGAACCAAGTCAACCCTAGTTTTCTACGAGTACACCTCAAATTCAGGCGACCAGTTCTACACCTCCTTTGACCCCAACCGCTGAAGGGAAAGCTTCAACCTCTACTAACTATGTTACTGGGACATTACCTTCACCTCCCCCTCCTCAAAATTTGAGAGGAGGTTATAATATACTTTTCAATTTACAATCAAGTAGAATTAATCCTTTTGTTAGTAGTGAACCATTTGTTACGTGTCAACCTAGTATTAGTGGTCAACATTCGGTTACTAGGCACACTCCAATAAGTGGGAAATTTTCGACTTGGGGAAAACCCCTAGCTAGTGGACTTAATTTGACTGGGGGACATCATGACCCAGTTAGAGGACATAATGTGAGTGGAGGATAAACTTCACATCCAAACTATAGTATGGTTGGAAATTCTCTTCCAACCATGGGACAACCCACATGGAAACATCATATGGGGGGGCCATATTTTTGGACCAATCCCCCATGGGGGCATATTTTTCCTGGACATCATAATACTAATATGGGACCAAACTATTCAGGACAACGTTTTCCTGTATTACCTTATCCCGGAAATAAAAACACCCCTTGGGTGCACCATAATGTCCCACTGATTGGACCTCCAGTCGGTGGACCACCCCCACCACCTCCAATCAATGTCCCACCACCTCCACCACCATCCGTCCGACCACCACCACCACCACCTCATTTTAGAGGAGGAGGACCCCCGCATTCTGATGGAGACCCACCCCATTCTAGAGGAACAGGACCACCACCTTCTGGCAGAGGACCCCGCCCATTCAGGAGGAGGAGGACCCACACCTTTCAGTGGAGGACCACCCCATTCCGGAGGAGGAGGACCCCCACCTTCTAGCGGAGGACCTCCCCATTCTAGAGGAGGAGGACCACCACATTTTGGCGGACAACCACCCAATTCCGGAGGAGGAAAACCCCCACCTTTTAGCAAAGGAACACCCTACTGTGGAGGAGGTGGACCCCCACCTTCCGGCTGAGGCCCACCTTATTTGGGAAGTGGAGGACCCCCCTCATGTTAAAATCCCAACCCAGGTGGCCCACCCCCATATGGCCAATTTCCTACGGGAGGACCTTACGGCCAATCGGTCCATGGCACTACTAGTACACATATGCCTTATCAGTACTACCAGTATCCACATCCAAACCAACTATTACCATTTATCGCTACACTTGATTTGCCAAAATTATCACGGTTGACTAACAATCCCATTTATCATGGCACAAACTGGCCAAAAATTCTGGTGAAGTTACCATTTGACATCCTGAAGTTTGACAACAAACCCAGTGAGGACCCGAAGAACCATGTAATGAATTATCATTTTTGGTGTTCGTCCAACTTATTAATGGGTGATTCCATCCATTTAAGGTTATTCCAGTGAACCCTTACCGACACTGCCGCAAAGTGGTACATTGAGTTTCCACCACACTCCTTTCCCTATTTTCGATCTTTGGCTATGTCATTTTTTACACATTTTCAGTTACCGATTCGCTACGAAACCGACACGGATATTTTGACTTCTCTCCATCAAACTACCTCCACTCACATTTCTGATCATATTCACGATTGGAGGAGGAGACGACGTCTGATTAAAGCACCCATTCCGGACCAACTCCTTTCAGATTGGTTTACAATGTCACTACTACCTATCATATCCAAATATGTAGCTATGGGTGGGGCCATCACAGAGGAACAAGTTATAGCTCATGCTCAGTATTTAGACCTCTTCTATGCTCAATATGGAACCTTATATGATATTGTTCCTGATGCACTCTACCCTACCTACGATCTAGCAAAACCACCTATGGGAATTCATTCCAATGGCATTATTGGTTCTGTTCACACCCATCCTACTACACAATCTGGTGGATCGCATAACCATCATGGCTCGATTCCACCCTCATCACAGGATGGCAACAACACCAACATATCACCCAACCCTGTTGCCACCAAAGAAGTGAATTTAGTTCAATCTGCTTCACCTCAGAAATCCAGTGGTAAAAAAATACCAAAGGTAAAAATAAAAAGTCTTCTAACCAGCAAGAGCCAATACAGAACAATCCCGACGACACCAAACAAAAGCGGAAGGTTAAGTGTAACGCCCCATATTTCGACTCGATAGATTTATCCGTGAGACATATTGCACTTTATTTCTTTTTATCTATTGAACTCAGCTAAGAGTGAGTAAAATATACTTATGACATGATCGACCCAATTATATGTTGCTACCATGTTTATGTTGTTACTATGTTATGTTTTCATTATGACTATGATGCAACGATATTATGATGTTACTATGTTCATGCAGTTATTAAGTTATGATTATCATGAGATTCATTGCTTTTATGATGACAATATATGTTTTAGCGTTTTCATTGATGAAATGTGAAATATATGGTGTTGTACGTGGATGCCATCCTATGATGAAATTGATAGAACTGTTATATTCCATGCATACCTGTGATGCAATAAAATTGTGACGTGAAATAAAATGATGTTGATGATATGGATCAATTGGTGATCGAATGGAAATGCTTGTTATAAAATGTGTATTTTGCGGAATACTAACCTACAGGACACAAGGGCTATGGGATAGCCGGATACTTGATCTGATATATGGATAAGAACCTATCCATGCAGTAAACCTTAGCAACCGAAATTGATGATACGATGACACGGACCAATAATCTTGATAGCAGCAAAGTATGATTTGATAAGGGTGTAGACCCAGTATGTTGAGAGGGATGGATGTATTTCCCACCCTATGTTTCTATCATACCCGGGGTCGTGGGAGGGCCGTACTGAGACACGCTCCCCAAGTTGTTGCGATGACGATGGTTGGATGCCTGCTAGGAGAGGCTAGGTCCGCTAGTTAGCCGATGCTACCGCTCTCAGGTTCTATGTGGTCAGGTCAGTATAGTTGGCACCCACTTTTTGTACTAGCAGAGGAAGGATAGGGAGGATGTGGACGTAGGTTAGGATGGGAGGATATGTTAGTTAGTACTGTTGAGGGTTAGGTATTCCTTGATCTTGAGTTAGTGGTAGTAGGTAGCTTTCCTTGTACTTGATTGATTGAACTGATGTAATCATAAAAATAATGAAATGAAATCTTAAAGGTTAACTGATAAAATAACTGATGATGTTTTAGTAATGTTATGATAAATATATACTTGTTCAGTTTGCATAAAGTATTATTAGTATTATTTAGCTGTTATGCATAGGAAATATGACGTATGTTTATAGTGCATGTCCGTCTTGTGCATACGCTGGCCACACATGCACATTTTGTACATGCGCGATAATATTGGTTTACAACATACTTATCAAGATTTAACAATGTTATAAGTTATCATAGATAACTCAATTAAGTATTTAGTGAATGACTTAATTAGTAAAAGATTATCAAGTTCTAATGTGTAAAATAAGTTAATTAGTCTTTGTATGTAAACATTGTAATGAACAATTAAAATAAGTGTCGTTAATTGTAAGTATCCTCAAGTGAAGGTGTCTTCAATATGAAGTATAATAGTTAAACATTAATACTAGAAGAGTGTACTATATAATTGTTGAACATGATTAATTAAACCATTAAGTATATTTCATTATTAATACACAGAGGTACTATGTTGACACTTATCGATTAAACAAATAAATATTTTTAATTACTATTCACAATTATTAAATAGATTATTCATTTAAGTAATTGACAGAATCATTCCAAGTAAATTAAAAGATTTGTTTAAATAAATTATTGAGTAATTGGATTTGTTTTCATGTTAATTGAAAAAATAGAACAATAAATTAATGAATAAAATGAAGGAGATACGAGGGATATGATTACTATACAATATGATTAACAATAAACTAATGAATAAAGTCGATTTAACAATAAACTATACGATATGATTACTAGAATTTATTACAAGTTAGAACATTTAGTTTTGAATCGAGATGTGGGTACAAACATTTAAGACTTATGCCATTTCCCATCTTGAAAGGCCACACAATATATATATATTATTTTATTCAAAACACTTAACTAAGCGGTGGAATGATTTTAATATTATTTAAAATTGTCTCAGGAGTTTAATTTAAATATATATAATCATCACTTTGTCTTGAAAATGGTGTTGCATTAATGATTGATATTTCCAAAACCATGTAGGCTAGGGCGGTGGAGTGACAAGGAAGTTATGATTTTAATATTATTTAAAATTGTCTCGGGAGTTTAATTAAAATATATATAATCATCACTTTATCTTGAAAATGGTGTTGCATTAATGATTGATATTTCCAAAACCATGTAGGCTAGGGCGGTGGAGTGACAAGGAAGTTATGGAGGAGGAAAATTTTTATTTAAGGGAATATTTAACAAAGTAGTCGGGAGGTTATTGTGGGAGAACTATGAGGATTTGTATGGAGAAGTGAAATATTCCGAGGATGGGGACAACTCGAGGAATGGAGGAGGGAGAAAACTCCAATGAGGAGGGGGAAAACTCACTGAACAGTATGGTTATTGAACTAAGGACAAGGCTGCTATGGAGATTATCGGTCTGTGGGCTCGGGGGCTAGGAAATCCGTTGATTTCCTAGGGTCAGCAAGATAATAGCTGATCGGCAGGGTGGACACATCATTTCGGGTTGCTAAGGGAACCTACAGAATCCACTACATAAATCTTCTTATCTTACTGCAATCTACGGATCCAGGTATTTTACTGAGTTAGCTTAAATAAAATGTATTTTCAAATTATGTATGTTAAAAGAACAGAGTTAAAATGAAAAGTCTTAAGTTTATGTTTATTTATTTGCAGAGACATATAAACATATAGAAAACATACATATAAACATTTAGAAAACAGAAACATAGACGGTTGATTTTTTTTTTTACAGAAAACAAAAAAACTTGGTATTTACATGAAAACGGAATAGAGACCCAGTGCCATGGTTGGGCACTACATTTGGTATCAGATCCACTAGCTCAAAAACTCGGACCTTAAGAGGCCTGCACACACCTATCTACTGTGAAAATTTACTAATTTACTAAGCCTACAGTTTAGTAACATAACTTAGGACAAAACCCTGTTAATACTGTTGAAAAAAAAAAGGAGAACAGCTCAAAACTCAATAAGTTACCTGCGAAACACACAAAACACAAATTACATTAGTGAAAGTGGGACAAAAATATAAAATACAAAACTCTATAAAATATAGAAATAATGTTCTGTATTTTTTCTAATACTATGATATATATATATATATATATATATATATATAACAGAAAAAAAGGGATTTAACATCATATGACTTTTAAATAGTAAACATAGTAAAGTCGAATGCAAAAGCTAGAAATCAACAAGGAAAAAGTGATGCACTTGGGGAAAATACAACAAAATGGAGTAGGAGCATTGAATTGAATATACGTTTTAATATATAAGTTTGAAAAAAAAAAAATTCATATCCAAAAATTGTGTAAGAAAACCCCTATAAGAAGTTTTGGATAAAAGAAATAAAACAGCTCGATGCAAACTTATGATATTGAGTATGTGGGAAGCTTAAGGAGAAATGGATCCCTTAATAAACACAATGCTAATACTATTACGATAAACGCAAATACTCACATACAACACTTAATAGTGAAGTATCATTTGCATGTTTAAACTGGCTTACCTGATAGCAAATCAAATATGGCACTTACTATCAGCGGATGGAATGATATTTACTATTTGACTACTGCGTTCAACTAGTAGTAGGTTGATTACTAGGAAATTACCTACAATGCTCGGCTATTGGATAGAGACCCTATGGTGGCTGCATGGCTAAATCAATGTGCTCATATGTAACCAAAAATGTCTTAAAGTTACAAGTAGATTGCTAAATAGAGCTCGTAGTTGATACTGATATATGGGCTCTACTTGAATATGCGACCAGGCATTTCTAATAAGTCTGTTGGATAGTAGTAAGAAAACTATAAATTAATGTAACTACTGCAATTGTTTGAACAAATGGTGATAAATATACAGTAGCTTCTGGTAGATAAGGAATACTCGCAGGAATCCATAAAAAGCTAACTTCAGGATTAGTCCAGCTAAACGAATTGACCCATCCAATGGAGCTGAAACCGGAGCTCTAGCTAATAAAATGTGTAATGGAACTAGTGGAACCCTCCTGCCCCTACTTATGATGCACCTTGGCTTCCCAGTTCTAGAATTACAGCAGCAATTTTGTTGAGCCTCCTATTTATCTATAGAGACGAGATAGTATTGGTATTTAATTTTCGAGGGGAACACATTCGCACTAAGCGCAGGTTAGAGCTACAACTTTTTAAATTACACTAAATTTATATAAAAGAGACACCATTGTAGAGAAATGCAGTGAAAGAAACAATTGTAGTAGGAGGGGAATGTGTTAAAGAACGTGGGATTTAAAAACATATAGCTACACTACCTGCCACATAGCTTCCATGTAGTTGATAGCTTTAGCTCATGGTTGATAGAAACTGCTTTCCCACTTGACAAGAGGAGAGGTTCATATACTCAGACGCGGAGGGGGAGGCTCTTGGAACTGATGTTGAAAATGATGATTATCAGGGCAGCATATGGCCGGATCTCCGTTGTTACCGTAGGAGGTGTTCTAAAAGCATCGTTTTCATTAAGAGCCTCTATTCAGAGTTTATTCTAAGTAGGGTGTATACAGAGGTCTAACAATTAAAAGTATTCCTTAACCAATGGGGCGAGATAAGAGATCATCAATATTATTTGACCGAGCTTTCTTCTCCCAAAAATAGGAATGGTGAATCTATTTCAGAGCTTAATAAGAGGTTTAACAAAGTGTAAAAATATAAAGGTGGCTCTCGCTCTAGTATCTATATTCCTGCGATCAAAAAAAAAAAAAAGCTGCATGCCTCCACTCCCTTGTTTGTGGAAGAAGAGAGAGAACGTGGGTAGCTTTTCTTCTTATGACAAAATTACCTGTACTTTTTGTAGTTGATTATGAATTTAATAATATATTTTAGGATTTGGCTGAACATTAAAATCCTACGATAGCCATAACAATCCATGGCTAATAGCATAGATAGAAGCCTTCCTCGGTATGACTAGAAAATGAATGCTCCTCCAGGTCACCGATCCTCCTGCTCCTGCTATCCCTACTACTTCCTGTGTCTATGCTCTTGATGCATGCTAAATATATTCTAATATATAATATATTAGAGCCGCTGTCGTTGCTACGCATCCTAAAAATGATAGTAGCCTCTATGCAAAACAAATTACACTTATTGTAACTATCCGCGCAAAGGATTTAATTTTTTTTATTATTATATAACCAACAAATAGTCAACATCCAATTAGTGTAAATAGCATACAAATTACTTTTGTAAATTGGACATCGACTACCATACAATATCTTTCCCAACGCACAACATTAAACGCCGAGCCAGGATCCCCACAAGGGGCATGGTTTTGGTTTTTGTTACACAACTCAGTCCTCAGCACAAGTCCACGAGTCACCATAGTGCACAACACGTCAATAAAAAGACAGAAACCAAAATTCAATATGTTGATTATGATTCCCCAAATTTAAAATAATGGCACATTTGATGCATTTCATGACGGATCTTCTAAACACTAAAATAACTGCAGAACTGGAAAAGCATAAGAAAAAAGGGAGAACCTAGGAAACAATCTTAGAGTTGGTTTGGCTTGCTTTCGCGAGGATTTAAGTGGTTATAAAAACATTAGCACACCACCTAAGAGACAGCTCGTGGTTGCGCTCCTGCAAATTATGTAGAGCCTCTTCCAAATCAATATCATAGGAACAGATACTCCTCTAGCTAATAGTCCCATATGCAGTGGGGTTCACATACTCATCCCTCATACCTGTTGTCCTACTATAGAGCTACTCTACGACCAACATTTATGATTTTCCGTTTTAGAATTTACAGGGATCCAACACTAATTAATATGAATTAAAATCCAACAGATAATCCACCCTAAATTCTACGTAACAGTCCCTCCAAGCGCACTCAGAGTTTGGATCGTACTGAGATCTGGCTGACTTAGATCGACTGCTGCTAGAGGATCTGTCTCCACCTCTTAAACCCCTGCTACTAGTGCTTAAGGTGGGTCAATAGGCTCCGCTACTGGTGGATATATATGGGCAAGATGCTGGCTCTGATAATACTGGTGGTGGATCAGCTACTCTCTCTGGTCCTTATACTGATCCTGTAAGATCTTATACTGTAGGGCCTTATACTGTAGGGTATACAACTGGGAATGGTTCGGATGCTCGAGGATCTATAACTGCAACCACGGATGCTACTAGTGGTGGTTATGGATCTGCTGTAGCATAATCAACAGCTACAAGCATCTCATAAGTTCATTATCAAAAGAAAACTATCAAATAAGTACGCTGGTTCAACCAATCCCTGAAAGAACATTTCCAGTAAATAATCAACAAACACAGAGGTCGTGAGGAGAAGGACGAACAGACTGACCGAGACCACCTTGTTTTTCTACTAGAAACACCATAGACACTTCCCAGGAGGCATGCATGAACTACACACCTTTACACCAACAATATTTCAGATTACTTGCGGGCATAGATACAGTTAAATGATAAGTATGGAGTTTTTTAAACAAGTTACTGATGTGTCAAGTTAGTTACATGTGGGTACACCGACTATATTATGTTTTATGTGATTTTGTATCTGGTTTCTATTGCATTGGAAACCAACACACATTAAACAAGATTTCTACCTATGTTTCACACAAGGTCTGCCTTAATAAAATCGATTCAGCAATTGGAACACCAATAGCTTCAAATAACTCAAACAACCGCGGATTATATTAGGGATAACTAATATAATCTTTTAAAAAGAGAAAACCACCCAACATATACCAACGGTTTCTTTGGCATATAGCTCATACAATTATACACTTACTCAGAAATGAATATCTTCAAGAATTTAACGCAGTGCTACCATAAACATTAATGATTATTTGCCATAAATTCGTCCAGGAATATATACATACAATAACCCATTTCAATTTTTATATATTCATATTAGTAACCCTTCAATTTTATGCTAATATATGGCTATATATATAAGGGTCACACCTTGCCATGAAATCGGCACAACCTGATGCCTGGGTTTTAGGAGACAACCCAGCCAAGCGAAAGCAATAAGGGAAAACCCTTAACCAATCAAACTATGAAGAATGTATATATATACTCACTAAAATTTAAGCACTAAATAAAATATACCCACTAAATTTTGAAAACCCTAGGGAGAAACCTTACCAACAGGTTGAGTTGCAAAGTTGAGTTGTAAAGCAAAACCCGAGCCCCTCCAGAACACAGTATCCACATTACGAACCCTATCAAACTTCTCCCTCCCAGCATTGAGGCATTGCCAATGCCCCTTAGCGCTGTGAAGCTGTAAAATAAAACAATAATGGTGAATCAACAAAGAGGGAGGCTATGGCGAAGGCCTGAAAATTTGGCCGAGCAGCTGCTTGGAGTTGCAGAGCCCGTGTGGGGAAAATTCAGTGAGGAAAGTGAGAGCCTCGGAAAAGTTTACCCTTTTTAGGTCTTTGTTGTATAATTATTTTTTTATTGCATGTTGGCCGCGTGGCCTTCATGCAGAGTGACTCTTTGTCCCGAGTGACTCCTTATCCGAATATGTTTTTAAATTTGATTATGTGAAATTGTTTTTAAACATATTTATATATTCTAAATTGTTTTATGGATTATGAAAATGGTTATTTAAATAATTTAATTAATGGTTAGTCAAATCATTTTTTTTTCGTATATTATTAATTATTTTTAATATATTAATTAAATTTGTCCATATAGTTTAAATTTTGAGTACATTTAAAGTTAAACTCTCAAATATAAATAAAGAATTATAGAATTAAAATGTATAATTTATTTTAATTCTATATTCCTTACTTATGTGCTAAGATTAATTTAACTTCACCATTAAACCTAGGGTTAGCAATAAGTCTAAGTAATTAGTTAAATAACCTAATGACTTTGTAGGGTTAAATTGCAAAGTAATTTGAATTAGATATAGGGTTAGGAGGCGACTCTCAATAGATTGAATTTAGGTTTGGTACGAGGCTCTATATGTTGGTTTTCTTATGATACTGTAAGACGAGGCTAGGTCATGTCCCTAAAATCCCAAGTTCCATAGGACGAGAGAGAGGCCATATGTTTCATTATTATGTGTGAGATAATATGCGACTAATGAAAACATTAAAGGTACTATGGATGCATTTGAAGAACATTAAGGAGGAATGGTGCAATATAATGCCTAGGCATGTAACATCGAAGGGACTAAGAGTTTTGAAAATGATAATGATATCAATAAGTAAATATATGTGACAAGTAAACACAACATAAGTAAAGTATGCAAAAAAAAATACAATATGTTTAAATGACACTTAATTACCATAAGAGCTAGTGTTAGTGATAGAAGGAGTAGTACACAAATGAAGAAGTCTTTCAAGCCCTATAATAAGAACTAGTGTAGAAATATGTTGAATGGATAAATGACATTTCAATATTGTTATAGCAAACGATATGGAGAGCATGGGTCGGTTGATCCATTATTGAACTTCTAAGATGGCTTAGCAAGAGGAAAGCCGTGAGGGAGCTAGAGATATGTAGGAGTGGTTAGAAATCACCATGGATAATATCAATGAAGGCATGGCGTATAACTATAAATATTGCAAGGTATAAATTTAGAAAAGAATATATGAACAATTATAGTTATAAGAGTAAGAATTGCATGGTAGTCCTATAGATTGTAATGATGGCCCTTGTAGGAAGTAAAAAAAAAAAAAAATTTAAAACATTTTGGGCATCTTGTATTACCCTTGCTAGTAGGCATATTTGAGCATTTGTGATGAAAACTATAATAGGATTGATTCCTAGGTGCGGTAGAATACTTCCCAAGAGAATTTATGATGGAAATAATTACGAAAGAGTATGGTTGTCTTTACAAAATCAGTGAAAGGAGTAGGTTGAGTACGCATAAAGAATTTCTAGAAATTTGAGTTAAAGTGAGTATTATGCGATTGATGCTAGTAAGCCAGGTTTTCACCTTGTAAGGATAGGCTAGATAATGATTAACAATACCTTAGGCTTGCAAGATAGTACAAATCCTACAAGGTATGTGTATAGGTTTGGTAGGCTGAATTTCATGGTGGGCATAAGTTGGTTGCATTCCACATAGGGTAAATTTTGTGTCAAAATTAAAACCATATATAGGGATGGGCATATCGTGAGACTTGTGAGTCAAGATCTCCTCAAAATTATCGGGTAATAATATGTAATTCATTGAACAGTAATTGGTGTAAGTCAAAGTGAAGTTAACTTGAGGTGAGAACTAATGAAGGAGTCGTGACAACGTTTTAGAATCAAACTAAAAGTCATGTAGAAGACATGGTCTTCCTATAAATCACCTTATAAAAAAAAAATTTAAAAAAATGCAATATAATTTAACAAGGATATCAATTATTCTATGGGTAAGTATAGTAATGAAACCTGAATATGTCAAATCAACAACCTACATAAACATTAAACAAAATATAAGAACACTTCCCTTGTGATAAAATGAGTAAATTTTGTAAACATCGTTATGTCTAAACGAGAGGAGGCCCATTTGGGCAAGTATAGCCTGGGTTTTTCCACCTCGAAGAAAGTAGAGACTATGCGTCGAGATTTTCCCTCGCTATTTTTACCATAACTTCAGGACGAAGTTTCCTAAAGGGTGGGTGTGTGTAACGCCCCATATTTCGACTAGATAGATTTATCCATGAGACATATTGCACTTTATTTCTTTTTATCTATTGAACTCAGCTAAGAGTGAGTAAAATATACTTATGACACGATCGACCCGATTATATGTTGCTACCATGTTTATGTTGTTACTATGTTATGTTTTCATTATGACTATGATGCAACAATATTATGATGTTACTATGTTCATGCAGTTATTAAGTTATGATTATCATGAGATTCATTGCTTTTATGATGACAATATATGTTTTAGCATTTTCATTGATGAAATGTGAAATATATGGTGATGTACGTGGATGCCATCCTATGATGAAATTGATAGAACTGTTATATTCCATGCATACCTGTGATGCGATAAAATTGTGACGTGAAATAAAATGATGTTGATGATATGGATCAATTGGTGATCGAATGGAAATGCTTGTTATAAAATGTGTATTTTGCGGAATACTAACCTACAGGACACAAGGGCTATGGGATAGCTGGATACTTGATCTGATATATGGATAAGAACCTATCCATGCAGTAAACCTTAGCAACCGAAATTGATGATACGATGACACGGACCGATAATCTTAATAGCAGCAAAGTATGATTTGATAAGGGTGTAGACCCAGTATGTTGAGAGGGATGGATGTATTTCCCACCCTATGTTTCTATGATACCCGGGGTCGTGGGAGGGCCGTGCTGAGACACGCTCCCCAAGTTGTTGTGATGACGATGGTCGAATGCCTGCTAGGAGAGGCTAGGTCTGCTAGTTAGCCGACGCTACCGTTCTCAGGTTCTATGTGGTCAGGTCAGTATAGTTGGCACCCACTTTTTGTACTAGCAGAGGAAGTATAGGGAGGATGTGGACGTAGGTTAGGATGGGAGGATATGTTAGTTAGTACTGTTGAGGGTTGGGTATTCCTTGATCTTGATTTAGTGGTAGTAGGTAGCTTTCCTTGTACTTGATTGATTGAACTGATGTAATCATAAAAATAATGAAATGAAATCTTAAAGGTTAACTGATAAAATAACCGATGATGTTTTAGTAATGTTATGATAAATATATACTTGTTCAGTTTGCATAAAGTATTATTAGTATTAGTTAGCTGTTATGCATAGGAAATATGACGTATGTTTATAGTACATGTCCATCTTGTGCATACGCTGGCCACGCATGCACATTTTGTACATGTGCGATAATATTGGTTTACAACATACTTATCAAGATTTAACAATGTTATAAGTTATCATAGATAACTCAATTAAGTATTTAGTGAATGACTTAATTAGTAAAAGATTATCAAGTTCTAATGTGTAAAATAAGTTAATTAGTCTTTGTATGTAAACATTGTAATGAACAATTAAAATAAGTGTCGTTAATTGTAAGTATCCTCAAGTGAAGGTGTCTTCAATATGAAGTATAATAGTTAAACATTAATACTAGAAGAGTGTACTATATAATTGTTGAACATGATTAATTAAACCATTAAGTATATTTCATTATGAATACACAGAGGTACTATGTTGACACTTATCGATTAAACAAATAAATATTTTTAATTACTATTCACAATTATTAAATAGATTATTCATTTAAGTAATTGATAGAATCATTCCAAGTAAATTAAAAGATTTGTTTAAATAAATTATTGAGTAATTGGATTTGTTTTCATGTTAATTGAAAAAATAGAACAATAAATTAATGAATAAAATGAAGGAGATACGAGGGATATGATTACTATACGATATGATTAACAATAAACTAATGAATAAAGTCGATTTAACAATAAACTATACGATATGATTACTAGAATTTATTACAAGTTAGAACATTTAGTTTTGAATTGAGATGTGGGTACAAACATTTAAGACTTGTGCCATTTCCCATCTTGAAAGGCCACACAATATATATATATATATATATTATTTTATTCAAAACACTTAACTAAGCGGTGGAATAATTTTAATATTATTTAAAATTGTCTCGGGAGTTTAATTTAAATATATATAATCATCACTTTGTCTTGAAAATGGTGTTGCATTAATGATTGATATTTCCAAAACCATGTAGGCTAGGGCGGTGGAGTGACAAGGAAGTTATGATTTTAATATTATTTAAAATTGTCTCGAGAGTTTAATTAAAATATATATAATCATCACTTTATCTTGAAAATGGTGTTCCATTAATGATTGATATTTCCAAAACCATGTAGGCTAGGGCGGTGGAGTGACAAGGAAGTTATGGAGGAGGAAAATTTTCATTTAAGGGAATATTTAACAAAGTAGTCGGGAGGTTATTGTGGGAGAACTGTGAGGATTTGTATGGAGAAGTGAAATATTCCGAGGATGGGGACAAATCGAGGAATGGAGGAGGGAGAAAACTCTAATGAGGAGGGGGAAAACTCACTGAACAGTATGGTTATTGAACTAAGGACAAGGCTGCTATGGAGATTATCGGTCTGTGGGCTCGGGGGCTAGGAAATCCGCTGATTTCCTAGGGTCAGCAAGATAATAGCTGATCGGCAGGGTGGACACATCATTTCGGGTTGCTAAGGGAACCTACAGAATCCACTACATAAATCTTCTTATCTTACTGCAATCTACGGATCCAAGTATTTTACTGAGTTAGCTTAAATAAAATGTATTTTATTTTATTTTCAAATTATGTATGTTAAAAGAACAGAGTTAAAATGAAAAGTCTTAAGTTTATGTTTATTTATTTGCAAAGACATATAAACATATAGAAAACAGACATATAAACATATAGAAAACAGACATATAAACATTTAGAAAATAGAAACATAGACGGTTGATTTTTTTTTTTTTTACAGAAAACAAAAAACTTGGTATTTACATGAAAACGGAATAGAGACCCAGTGCCATGGTTGGGCACTACATTAAGTATCCTTGCTTACTGTGCGGTAGTGACCACATCACCAAATATTTACCACGTCTAGACAAGGTCCAAAATTTACTTCAGAGGAACCCGAAATCCACAATTTTAACTGATCCCTTCCCCACGCAACAAAAACAGATGATTGCACAACAACCCTCTCCTTCTCAAGGAGAACCATCCTCTACCGCTCATGTTCTCATGATGCGTAGTGAAACTGTCAACTTAGATGAAGGAGAATCCACCTCGATTATTTCATTATCATGTTGGCGATCCATTGACTCTCCCGAGCTGAACCGTTCCCCTACCACTTTGAAAGCATTTGATGGTCATGGATTCCAACCACACGGGTTGTTACAAGATTTGGAAATAGAGATGCAGAGCAAGACCGTTTCCATTAACGTGGAGGTAGTCGTCACCCCGTTGGATTATAATTTACTCCTTGGTCGTAATTGGTTTTATTCCATTACTGCGTTCGAGTCGTTCCCCACAAGGGGAATATTGTCACTATCGACCAACTAGATTTCTATACTCGTAGATATATGAGAGTGTGGGGGTAGAAATCCTTAAATATGCATCCCTCATGGGAGTCTTTCCATCGTCGGATCCCACTTCCCATGTTTCCATGCTGAACATGATTTCTTCTATGATCCCTTCACCATCCAACTCCATTGACCAATGGCTCGTGCCCAATATTGATAAGTTAGACTCGATTGGATACGTTATGCCTCTAACACCAGTGGAATCTACTTACAAGGATATCCAATCGACACCTGATGACCACTCTTCAGTGGCATCTAATTCTCGTTCTCCACCCTTACAACGGACTTCATCCCTACCTAATCCTCTTCTCCGTACTTTTCATTCCGACGAGTCCATCATGGAGATAATGAGTATGGATGAACCCCCATGGGAAGACCTCCACCATCGACCATATTTTCTCCCACCGCTAGATTCTGTGGAGAACCACATTGAAACAATCATTTCACGGATGTCTTTCCCTACCCCCAATATCCTATCCTCACTTGTGATATGGTAACCAAGGGCAACTTGGAAAACATTACGCCTACATTTCTGATCGACATATCGGCCACACCCGGAGTCGTGGAACATATTCGTACAAGCCAAAGCTGCTCTCCTGAAGATATTACCTCATATATGACCTTATTCAAACAATTCCACAACTTATTTGAATGGAGCTACGAGGAAATTCCCGAAATTGATCATGCTATCGTTGTACATGAGATTCAAACATATCTGATGCTAAACCCGTCCAAAAAAAGTTACTTCCAGTGCACCCTAGGAAAGCTATGGCTATAAAGGCCAAAATTGCAAATATGTTGAAGGATGGGTTCATTTCTCATGTTCCTTTGACAGAATGGGTCTCTAATGTTGTCCCCATTACCAAAAAACAGGGTACCATTAGGGTTTGTGTCAATTACAGGGACCTAAATAAGGCTTGTCCCAAGGACAACTACCCTATCCCGTTCATCGAAAACTGCATTGGAAGTGTCATCTTCTCATTCATGGATGGCTTTTCTGGCTATAATCAGATTGAGATCCACCCGACCAATCAACATAAAAATGCTTTCATTTGCCAATGGGGCACGTTTGCATATCGCAAACTTCCATTTGGCCTTAAAAATGTTGGTTCCACATTCCAGCGAGCTATGTTGTATGCTTTCCATGACGTGAAGGAATTTGTAGAACCATATCTCGATGATCTCCCGACCCACTCGAATTGTCGTGAGTTCCACATTGAAAATCTGACGGTAGTATTCCTCAAATGTAGGCGGTCTAAAATCTGTCTAAACCCTCACAAGTGCATAGTCCATGTCAAGTCTGGATGCCTCCTAGGCTTCATCATTTTGAAATATGGGATCCGCACTGATCCCCTCAAGGTGGAAGCCATCGTTTCTCTACCATCACCCACTGACATCACGAAACTTCAAAGTTTGCAAGAGAAGCAAAACTACCTACGATGCTTCATGTTTAATTTCACCGAGAAGACACAGGGATACATGAGATTGTTAAAGAAGAATGTCCCATTCATTTGTTGATGTATTTGTAACTTCGGAAGATATTCACTTGTATATTGTATGTATTACATTTGTACTTTATTTGTATCCCCAACAGAGATGTATTATTCCTCCGATTGGAAGTGTCGTCATTTGTATTTGCAAGTGTCGCAAGTATTATTGTAAGTGTCGTAACTTATATTTGATGGGTTATTAGTGTTGAGATATTGTAACTTCTAAGAATAATATATTTGTACTTTATTATTATGGAGATGTTTCATTCCTCCGTGAAGACCTTATTGTATATCCGGAGATGTTTTATTCCTCCGTGGAGAATGTGGTAACATGGGTTATTAGACTTCCCTAGTGGGGGTCGGCCCTGTATGAGTCATGTGGGTTAAAGGGGTTATTAGACCACCCTAGTGGGGTCAGCCCTGCCACATTATGTTAAGTAATTAAGTTGGGGCTGACCTAGTCAATGTAAAATACAAGTCGGAGTTGTGTGTAAATAGAGGAGGTGTGTTCCTCATTTAACATACATTACACTCACTTGTGAATAGTGCATAGGTGAGGGAGAGATCTGCTATGGAGGAGAAGGATCTCATGTCTAGGGTTTACATCTTTGTATTTTCTGGTCATCTATATTGAGGAAGCTTTGCTGGGTTTTCTACCCCATGAGGGTTTCCCAGGATAAATCTATCTCTTGTGTTTATGCTGTGCTTGTTGTTCTTTCAGTGATCTTGTATATGCTATTGTTGTGAAATGAAATAAAATGCTGACATTTTATGTCTTAGAATATTGAATCTTAACATGGTATCATAGCTAACCTAAAGGAAGGCAAGGTATGGCACTTACAACACTTGCTTCACTTGCGACAATTTGAAGGTTAGGGTTTTATATAGCAAAACCCATCCATCGTGGAACTTTCACTATACAACCATTTTGGAAAAGGTTCAGGATCTGAAACCTTTACAGGTTGTAGATAACATCCCCATGTACCTTGTGTCCAAAGGACAGCCTCTAATGTGTTGTACTTTGTGATTTATGATCAGTACAAGTTAGGGTTTCTGCCTCTTCCAGATCTCAATCATAAAAAGGTGACCTAGGAAAAAAGGTCACAACTTGGGCTAGGAAGATCCAAATGAAATTTCATAAAAAGTGACAGGTAGATCACGGACTGTAGTTTCTCAAATAACTTTTGTAGAGGCCGAAGTTGAACCAGTGACACGTGGAACACCGTACAAGTTCGCTCTCCTGTTTTATCCCATAAACGGGCCACATTGCGAAACTTGGTATAACTCTCTCTCGGAGAATCCAATTGAGGTCAAACATGTGGGGTTGGAAAGAGGACAGGTCGGTATACCACAAGCCAATTTTTTTGACCCTGTGGATTCGTAATTTTAGAGTTACACTAGAAACAATCAGGTGCATATTTCCGTCAAAATAGATTTGGATTTTGAGCACCTTCATTCTTGAATCATCATTGTTGTGGGAAATTAGGGTTTCAGAGAAAGTTGAAATTCTTGGAATCAGAGACCATGGCTGAATGATACTCATCAAAATCAAAATTTAGAGACCAAGATCGAATTTTTTTGGTTGGGAAAAAGGTCGGGCTTGATTAAACCCTAGTTCAGGATTTTGATCAGAAAGGTAGAAAATTAGGGCTTCTACAAAAGTTGAAATTTTTGAAATCTGTGACCACGGCTGGAAGCTCCTCAGAAAAATCAAAGTTTAGAGCTTTGGATAGAACCTTTTGATTGGTCAGAAGGGTGGGATTTATCAAACCCTAGTTCAGTGTCCTGTCTAGTGAATCCAGAAGTTTTGAAGGCAATTTTGAGTGGTCAAATTTTGCAGTTTTCAAAAGTGAAGTATACCAGCTTGATCAACTCAACAAGCCACATTTTTTCATCCATTCAGAAGCTTGAAATTCAAAATTAGAATTTTTAGGGTTTCTCTGACAAACCCTAATCCATCTCCAGATCTAGTTTCAGCAAATCAAAGTGGATTGGGTTAAAAGCAACCTTGACAGGTATGACTTGAGGAGATACAGGTATGTGTTGAAATCTGTTCATGATATGTTTGTCTTCATATTATTGAGGTTAGTACAATTATGATTGTTTGATAATGAATGCATGTGAATGATAGAAGACATTCATTAATTAGGTTTATGACACTTATGATTGTACTAATGCACTTGTGGTGTTGTATGAGGATGATGTTGTCTGCTAACAAGATATAGGTACATCAAGAAAGACAAATCAAGTTCTATGACCATGATGACATGAAGACAAAGACTCATCCATAATATTTGATCACATAGAATCTCTACTTACGAGGTATGTATGACTTTGTTCTACTATGCTTAACCTATGAGATATGAAGGTTCTAGCACAAGGTCTCTAAATCATTGAAGAGAACAAAAGAAGATATTGTTTGGGTATGTTAAGACATAACCAAGCATGATAATCCAGGTATGTTTTCCTATATCAAGTTAGAATCCTACCTTGTGATAGGATCTTAGGTAAGTATACCTGTGTATGAAATGATCATGACCATACAAAATGTTTTGATAGTATTGAGATTATACTAATGAATGTATGTTTATGTATGAGATCATGAGGATGACACTAGTGCACACTTAAGCATGCATAGTGGTACAGAATGAATAGAAGTTCAAAGACATATAGAGATCAAGCAGGAGGCAACCACTCAACATAAAAGATAAGTATTTGAGTTGTTATTTGAATCTCTGAAATAGTAAATGATATTGCTTATATGCATATTTGTATTCCTAGAATATATCATGGATAGTGTAAGCATTCATCTAGCATTGAACAGTATACTACTAATATGCATATGATGGGTAAGATTGGACAGACATTCCCTTGTTTTTTATCTAGAATGAAACCTCTTTGCTGACATGCTGAGAGCTGTGCACGCTCTTGACAGTATGTTCTAGTAGAGATGGAAGGCATCTAGATAGCCACTGTATGCATACAGGATACGGAAAAGTGTTGTGCCAAAATATTGGTCAAGATAGTTGCATGACTATGTGAATCATATCAGTATGCATAGTAGGTTATCATAATGATTATGAAGCATTACTAATTATGTGATTAACTTTGATTTGTAGAAAAGATCATGTGCTATGATGATGAACACCTGTTCCAAATAACGAGTGATGGATGTTCAACAAGAAGACTTACAAATCAAACATACTAGAAGGCTCGTGGCTAGAAGATTCTTTTAGAAAAAGGAAGAGGATCATGATGAGATGTTTGCTCCAAGTGGCTCGATAAGACCATTCTCTTAATGGTGTAATTGAAGAAAGCTCTGTACGGGTACCCAGGATCGATAGTCATTTGGTGAGCTTAATGATCACCATGGGTGATGCGGATTTCAACCTTTGCTACAAGGTTGACGATGGTGTCCATATACAGATGGCATTCTTCTCTTAGATGGATGCAAGAAGGAACTCACCACATAGTTCGAATGATCTTGAGGCTCATATCAGTAGACCCATCTGATGAGAGATGGCATGGATAGATATGCAGAAGATCACTCAATGCAAAGTGTGAATGATGTTCAGTCACAGAGGGAGAATTGATAGCTTCTTGACAAGATTGGGATTTACCAAAAGTAAAGCTGATCCTAACCTTTATCTTAAGGTTATGGATGATGAACATGTCATACTATTACTGTATGTGGATGATCTCTTTCTAACAGGGAATGAGAAACAGATCATGAAAAGAAAGAAGAATCTAGCTACAAAATTTGAGATGAAAGATCTCGGATTGATGCATTACTTCCTAGGTCTGGAAGTATAGCAAGGCCCAGAAGGAATCTTTCTCAACTAGGGAAAGTATTTGATATGTTGGAATGCAAAAGCCATGGCCACTCCCATGGATTCCAACTTGAAGCTGTTAGCTGATGACTCATCAAACTTAGTGGATGTGACTCTGTGAATACAGCTTATTGGGTAATTGATGTATTTGACAAATACCAGGACAGATATATGCTTTGCTGTGAACACCTTGAGTCAGTATCTAGTGGAATCTAGACATGTTCATTTGATAGCTGCAAAGCATGTGATAAGGTACCTAAAGGGGTCTTGGAGATCATGACTTCAGATTGTATGGCTACACAGATGCTGATTGGGCAGGAAGTGTATCAGACTAGAAAAGTACATCGAGTGGATGTTATTGTCTGGGATCTGCCATGATCTCATGTTTTAGCAGGAAGCAGTCTAGTGTGGCTCTCAGCACAACTGAAGCGGAATATATAGCTGCTTGCTCTGCTAGTTGTGAAGCGGTATGGCTTCGAAAGTTGTTGTCAGGATTGTTTGACTTAGAGATGGACTCCACTGTGATCCTGTGTGACAACCAGAGTTGTATCAAGATGACAAAGAATCTAGTGTTCCATGATAAGTCAAAGCACATAGAGATCCAATATTTTTATATATGGGATATGGTGCAGAAAGGAGCTATCAAGCTCGAGTATGTGAGCACTGACGAACAAGTTGCTGATGAATTGACCAAAACCTCTATCTTGAGAAAAGTTTGAGTATTTCCGAGACAAGCTTGGTGTAGTTCAGAAGGACCCTCCTCAAAAGGGGGAGTGATATGGTCGCTAATGATGAGATTGCCTACATCGACAGAAAGGTCGATGATGTGGATACATGTATTGATGATACTGACGGTGAGGTCGATGATGTGGATACATGTATTGATGATACTGACGGTGAGGTCGATGATGTGGATATCTGTATTGGTGATACCGACGATGAGGTCGATGAGTGGTCCTTAGACTTGGTCTAAGTTGAAAAGTGGATTATATCATCCTTGGACACATGTCCTAAAAGAGATCCGTAGACATATGTCTCTGAGAAAGAAGTCCCTAGTGGACGAGAGGGATTGCATCATCCCTGGACTTCAGTCTGCTAAATTGATCCGTAGACATATGTCTCCGAGAAAGAAGTCCCTAGTGGACGAGAGGGATTGCATCATCCGTGGACTTTGGTCCTCTGAATTGATCCGTAGACATATGTCTCCGAGAAATAAGTACCTAGTGGACGAGAGGGATTGCATCATCCCTGGACTTCGGTCCCCTGAATTGACGCGTAGACATCTATCTTTGAAAATTGATGATAGGACTGCATCGTCCCTGAACGTTTAGTTCAAAATGTATGTGATAGGACTGCATCGTCCCTGAACAGTTGGTTCAAAATGTACGTGGTAAATCCTAGATCTGATCTAGGTCACATCCAATATGAAAAAGGGCTAGCACTGTGGTCGGGATTGCATCATCCCTAGACATGGATTTGTATTAAATGGATCAAGGACTGCATCGTCCCTAGACATGGATTTTTCTTAAATGGATCAAGGACTGCATCGTCCCTAGACACGGATTCGTCTTAAATGGATCAAGGATTGCATCATCCCTAGACATGGATTTGTCTTAAATGGATCAAGGACTTCATCATCCCTAGACATGGATTTGTCTTAAATGGATCAAGTCGTCCCTAGACATGGATTTGTCTTAAATGGATCAAGGACTGCATCTTCCCTAGACATGGATTCGTCTTAAATGGATCAAGGACTGCATCATCCCTAGACATGGATTTGTCTTAAAAGGATCAATATTGATCATCCTATAAGTAGATTTGGATTACATCGTCCATAGACATGAGACTTGTATTAAATTGATAAGGATTGATCATCCTGGGAATTGTATCTAGATTTCATCGTCCATAGACATGAGAGGTGTCTTAAAGTGAGAGGGATTGATCATCCCGTAATTGGATCATGTGCGTTGCTGTAGATCGAGTCGAGCTAATCCATATGTTGTAGATCGAGATGATCCAGATGCTGTAGATCGAGATGATCCAGATGTTGTAGATCGATTCGAGATGATCCAGATGTTGTAGATTGAGATGAACCAGATGCTGTAGATCGAGATGATCCAGATGCTGTAGATCGAGATGATGATGTTGATCATGATGATCCAGATGTTGCTGTTGCTCGAGATGATCCAGATGATGCTGTTGATCGAGATGATAGAGATGATGATGTTGATTGTGATGATCCAAATGATGTTGTTTATCTAGAGGACCCAATTGATGATGTGATGATGTTGATCGAGAGGATCCAATTGATGACGATGCTGTAGTTGATCGAGTGCTGCAGAAGGTGAAGACTCAATACTGATGATGTTAATACTCCAGTATTGAAGATCTGAAGATATTCCAGTAACTGGTTGAGTTACTGATGATGTTGAGAAAGCTTCCAATTATTTATAGATGTATCATGTATGATGTTGATGACTTCTTGCTCCTGCAGATGTTGTTATAATATCATTCTCGTTAACGGGGAGTGTTGAGATATTGTAACTTCTAAGAATATTATATTTGTACTTTATTATTCCGAAGATGTTTCATTCCTCCGTGAAGACCTTATTGTATATCCGGAGATGTTTTATTCCTCCGTGGAGAATGTGGTAACTTGGGCTACTAGACTTCCCTAGTGGGGGTCGGCCCTGTATGAGTCATGTGGGTTAAAGGGGTTATTAGACCACCCTAGTGGGGTCGGCCCTGCCACATTATGTTAAGTAATTAAGTTGGGGCCAACCTAGTCAATGTAGAATACAAGTCAGAGTTGTGTATAAATAGAGGAGGTGTGTTCCTCATTTAACATACATTACACTCACTTGTGAATAGCGCATAGGTGAGGGAGAGATCTGCTATGGAGAAGAAGGAGCTCATGTCTAGGGTTTACATCTTTGTATTTGCTAGTCATCTATATTGAGGAAGATTTGCTGGGTTTTCTACCCCATGAGGGTTTCCCAAGATAAATCTATGTCTCTTGTGTTTATGCTATGCTTGTTGTTCTTTCAGTGATCCTGTATATGCTATTGTTGTGAAATGAAATGCAATGTTGATATTTTATGTCTTAGCATATTGAATCTTAACAATTAGACCAGCTTGGTGGGTTCGGCCCTATATGAGTTGTGTGGGTCAAAGGGTTATTAGACCACCCTAGTGGGGTCGTCCCTATATGAGTTGTGTGGGTCAAAGGGTTATTAGACCACCCTAGTGGGGTCAGCCCAGTCAGCATTATGTTAAGTGGTTAAGTTGGGGCCGACCTAGTTAGAGTTAAAAGTCATTCACTCACTTCACATTAGTGAGAGAGAGGAGGAGTAGATTCTGCAGACATTTATATTTTGGGGATTCATCTTAGTGATCTTTGTATTGGTGCTTATTCTATCTCTTAGGAAGTTGCGGGGTTTTTCACCTTCTTGGTTTTCCCTGGTGAAATGCTTTGTGTCTCTTGTCTCTTGTGTTTGATATGCTGTACATGTTGTTCTCTCAATTAAGATCCTAGATCATATTGAATTAAATGCTGAAAAACTAACATGGTATCAAATCTATCCTGAAGGAAGGCATGGTATGGAATTTATGACACTTGTTGCACTTGCGACAAATTGGAAGCTAGGGCTTGGTATAGTAAAAAACAGTCATCGTGGAACTTTCGTTATAACTCTGTTTTGGCAAAGTTTCAGGATCTAAAACGTTTACAGGTTGAAGACGAAATGTCCATGTACCTTGTGTCTGAAGGACAACCTTAGATTCGTTGTACTTTGTGAGATATGATCCGTACAAGTTAGGATTTCTGCCTCTTCCAGAATGCAATCCTAAACAGGTGACCTAGGAAAAAAGGTCATATCTCGGGATAGGAATACCCAAATGGAATTATGTAAAATGTGACAGTTAGGAAACGGAATTTAGTTTCACAGCTCCAGGTTTCAGATGCCAAAGTTGAAACAGTAACACGTGGCACACCGTAAAAGTACGATATATTGTTTCATCCCATAAAAAGGTCACATTGCAACAACTGGCACATCTCTCTCTCATAGAATTCATTTGAACTCAGATCTATGGGGTTAGAAATATGATAGGTCATTCTACCATAGGCCGAAGTTTCATACCCTTAGGATCCAAAATTTCAGAGATACATCATAAACAATATGGCATATATTTCTGTCCAAACAGAATTGGATTCTAAGCACTGTCCTTTTTGGTTTGTCACTGCTACGGGAAATTAGGGTTTCAAAAAAAGTTGGAATCTTTGGAATCTGAGACCATGGCTGAATTCTCCTCAAGAAAATCGAAATTTAGAGACTAAGATCAAATTTTTTGGTTGGGCAGAACCCTGGGCTCCATCAAACCCTAGTTCAGGATTTTGATCGGAAAGGTGGAATATTAGGGTTTCTACAAAAGTTAGAATTTTTGAAATCTGAGACCACGGCTGGATGCTCCTCAAAAAAATCAAAGTTTAGAGCGCAATATTGAACTTTTTGGCTAGGAAGAACCCCGGGCATTATCAAACCCTTGTTTAGGATTTTGACCAGAAAACCGGAAAACCAGAAATTGCAGATCCGAAAGTTTCAAAGGCAATTTTGAGGGGTCAAATTTTGCAAATTACAAATTTGAAGTATACCAGCTTGATCAGCTCAGCAAGGCACATTTTCCCATCCATTCAAAAGTTTGGAATTCAAAGTTTGATTTTTTAGGGTTTCTCTGACAAACCCTAATCCATCTCCAGATCCAATTTCAACAAATCAAGTGGATTGGGTTAATCCTAGAAGAGAATGATTTGGACACCTACATAAGTGAAGAGATTCCAGTTCCAGAGAGAGAATGAGGCTAAGGCATTACATAAGAAGACTACAAGCAATCCCGATAGGTATGACTTGAGGAGATACAGGTATGTTTTGAAATCTGTTCATGATTAAGTTTATGATATGTTTGTATTCATATTATTGAGGTTAGTACAATCTTGATTAATTTTAGACTTGTATTATCACCCTAGTAAAAGTATGAATGCATGTGAATGATAGAAGACATTCATTGATTAGGGGTATGACACTTATGATTGTATTAATACACTGTGGTGTTGTATGAGGATGATGTTGTCCACTAACATGAAGGGTACATCAAGAAAGAAAAATCAAGTTCTAGATCAAGAACATATGACCATGGTGACATGAAGACCAAAGACTCATCCATATTCATGGATCACATAGAAGCTCTACTTACGAGGTATGTATAACTTGGTTCTACAATTATTAACTTATGAGATATGCAGGTTGCTAGCACAAGGTCTCTAAGAGAATAAAAAGACATTGTTTGGGTATGTTAGACAAGCATGATAATCCAAGTATGTTTTCCTATATCAAGTTAGAATCCTACCTTGTGTTAGGATCTTATATAAGTATACTTGGTATGATTGATAATTCATGAAGTTATAAGTTTGGGCAATCATGGGTTTATGCATATTATGCTTCTTAGTTTGATTAATGATATGAAAAACTAGAAGAGTCCTATGGTCAAATAAAATTATGCATGAGTAAAAGAAGTCCTCCCTGTAACCTTGAATACTAATGCTTGTGTATGAAATGATCACGACCATACATGATTAAGATTATTTAGAATCATAATTTTTTTATAAGGATTGAGATTATACTAATGCATGTATGATTATGTATGAGATATTGAGGATGACACAATGATGACACTAGTGCACACTTAAGCATGCATAGCTATCCAGGATGGATAGAAGTTCAAAAACATATAATCATGATGATATCATAAAGGAAGCAAAGATCAAGAGGGAGCACACTCCAGGAAGCAAACATTGAGTCCACCCAACACACAAACAAAGATAAGTATTTTAATTGTCATTTATTATATATTTGATTACTTAAATGTTGTTGTCCAGTAATGTACATGCTTATGTTCCTAGATTTAGGATGTATATTATGCATATTAGAAAAGTTGCATTAATGAACAAGATACTACTAATATGCAAGTAATAGGTAAGTGGCCTATTGTACTGTACAACATTCCATTGCTACTTATCTAGAATGAAACCTCTTTGGTGACATGTTGGGAGTTGTGCACACTCTTAACAAATGTTCTGGTAGAGATGGAAGGCATCTAGAAAGTTACAGGATATGGATAAATGTTGTATTGAAGCATTGGCTAAGATAATTGCTTGACTGTCTGACATGCATTCTTATGTGTAAGAATTTGTTTTTGAAAAACTGTGAGAAGTTTCTAATCATGCCATTGAATTTGACTTGTAGGAAAGATCGTGTACAAAAGAAGGACAACGACATTTGTTCCAGCGACGAAGTTCAAGAAAACTACCTATTGAAGATATTGAAGAATCTAAAGTTCCCAGGATGAGGGATGCAGTAATGGAAGGATGACATGATCGAGGAATACCAATCGATCATGAAGAATGATGTTTGGTATGTGGTCCCAAGACCTGAAGGGAAGTTTGTTGTGACTTTCAAGTAGATCTACAAGATCAAGCATGATGCAGATAGTAGCATAGAGAAATACAAGGGAAGTGATGAAGTGGAAGATACACCAGATGGATGTCAAGACAGCTTTCTTGAATGGTGTAGTTGAAGAGGAAGTGGAGCAGCCACTCAGATTTGAGACACATGACAGGGAGTCACATGTGTGCAAATTGAAGAAAGCCTTGTACGATTTGAAACAAGCACCCAGGACATGGTACGGCAGGATAGACAACTTCCTGACCATTTTGGGCTTTACCAAGAGTAAAGCGGATTCCAATCTTTACTAGAAGGTTGAGGAAGGAAATCCAGTGATACTCCTACCATATGTGGATGACCTGTTTGTGATAGGTGAGATTGGGTTGATTGTTGATATGAAGGGGAAGCTTGCTGCTGAGTTTGAGATGAAGGACTTAGGTATGATGCATTACTTTCTAAGTATGGAGGTGTAGAAGAGTGCAGATGGAATCTTCCTTGGACAAGGGAAGTATGCAGTAGAGATCCTAAAGCGGTTCGAGATGATGGACTGCAAGGCCATGGCCACACCTATGGAATCGAACTTGAAGCTATTGAGTGATGCCTCATCAGAGTCAGTTGATGCCACGATGTATCGTCAGATGATTGGGTCCTTGATGTACCTAATGAAGATGAGACCATATATTTTCTTTGCAGTGAACACCTTGAGCCAGTTTCTGACAGATCCTAGACATGTTCACCTGATTACTGTAAAGCATATTCTGAGGTACCTGAAGGGTACGGTTGATTATGGGCTCAGGTATGATGCGAATCAAAAGTTTAACCTGGAGGGTTATGTTGATTCAGATTGGGCAGGCAGTGCTGCAGATTGGAAGAGCACTTTGGGGTGCTGCTTCAGTATGGGATCAGGTGTGATCTCTTGGTTTAGGAGAAAGCAATCCTACGTAGCACTGAGTACAACTGAAGCAGAGTATGTTGTAGCTTGTTTGGCTAGTTGTGAGGTAGTATGGATAAGGAAGCTATTTTCTGATTTATTTGATCTCCAGTTGGATGCTACTTGCATCTATTGTGACAACCAAAGTTGTGTGAAGTAGTCAGAGAACCCAGTGTTCCATGACAAGTTGAAGCACATCGAGATCAAATATCACCATATTAGGGATATGGTGTAGAGAGGAGTAGTGAAGCTCCAGTATGTTGTGACAGATGAGCAGATTGCTGATGTGTTGACCAAACCACTAGCCAGAGTGAAGTTTGAGTACTTCAGAGAGAGGCTTGGTGTCCTTCAGATAGAAGATACTTCGAGGAAGAGGTGATGGGACGCATTTGTAGGAGCCATTCCAAGCATGGTGGTAGGAGGATCCTTCCCATGGATGTGGATGTAAGTGTTGCGTGATGAGGATCAGGACGATGCTCTGGTTACTACTATGTATGATGATCAGGATGATCATGTGTGATGAGCATCAGGATGATGCTCTAGATGATAGGCATCAAGATGATGCTACGTTGATGATTAGGATGATCATGTGTGATGAGCATTAGGATGATGCTCCAGATGATAGGAATCAAGGCGATGCTTCAATGATGATCAAGATGATCATGTGTGATGAGCATCAGGATGATGCTCCAGATGATATGCATCAGGATGATGTTGTGTACATGATCGGGGTAATCATGTGATGATGATGTGCATCAGGATGATGTACTATATGATGATGATCAGTATGATCATGAGTATCAGGATGATACTCCGCGGCTGTGGAGAGATTGTGTAGGTAGCATAGAAAAGATCCTGGGAGATCCGATAGTCTGAGCTTGGATACTCTTTCGAGGTTTTGCTACAGGTTGGTTGTGGACAGATTGTGCAGGTAGCATAGAAAAGATCCTAGGAGATCCGATAGTCTGAGCTCGAATACTCTTTCGAGGTTTTGCTACAGGTTGGCCGTGGACAGATTGTGCAGGTAGCATAGAAAAGATCCTGGGAGATCCGATAGTTTGAGCTCGGATACTCTTTCGAGGTTTTGCTAAAAATGGCATAGAAAATATCCTGGGAGATCCGATAGTTTGAGCTCGGATACTCTTTCAAGGTTTTTCTACAGGAGGCATGTAATCAGTCCTGGAGATCTGATAGGTTGAGCCATGTGCTCGTAAAAGTCCTGGGATGCTCTTTAGAGATCTTGCTGGTTGCAAGACACTCTTTTAAGGTTTTGCCTGACCACATGTAAAAGATCTTGGGAGATCCTATAGTTTGAGCTTGGATGCTCTTTCGAGGTTTTTTGGTGGTTACATGTAAAAGATCCTGGGATATCCGATGGGTTGAGCTGTGTGCTCGTAAAAGTCCTGGGATGCTCTTTCGAGGTTTTTTTGACACACATTCCACAGGATGGCCAGAGATGTTGAATACCTATAGGAGGCTAGGCCTACAACCATCATGAAAAAGGGTTGGCTCTATAGAGCTTCCTATGACAAGAATATTTGAGAGATAGCACCAGTGATCGAGATGAAGAATACATCAACAGTGACGATGATGCTCTAGTGATCTAGTGACAATGATCTAACTCCAGTATTGAAGATTTGTGCCTATATGTATTGATGACTTGTGTCAAGAGAATACCTTCCTAGTTAAGAGGGAGTGTTGAAGTATTTGTAACTTCAGAAGATATTCACTTGTATATTGTATGTATTACATTTGTACTTTATTTGTATCCCCAACAGAGATGTATTATTCCTCCGATTGGAAGTGTCGTCATTTGTATTTGCAAGTGTCGCAAGTATTATTGTAAGTGTCGTAACTTATATTTGATGGGTTATTAGACCACCTTGGTGGGGTCGGCCCTATATGAGTTATGTGGGTCAAAGGGTTATTATACCACCCTAGTAGGGTTGGCCCAGTCAACATTATGTTAAGTGGTTAAGGTGGGTCCGACCTAGTTAGAGTTAAAAGTAAAGTGAAGTACAGTATAAATAGAGAGTGTGACTCTCTCATTTATTCATTCACTCACTTCACATTAGTGAGAGAGAGGAGGAGTGCACACAAGTGGAGGAGGAGTAGTTGCTGCAGACATTTATCTTTCGGGGATTCATCTTGGTGATCTTTGTATTAGTGATTATTCTATCTCTAAGGAAGTTGTGGGGTTTTTCACCTTCTTAGTTTTCCCCGGTGAAATGCTTTGTGTCTCTTGTCTCTTGTGTTTGATATGTTGTACATGATTTTCTCTCAATTAAGATCCTAGATCATATTGAATTAAATGCTGAAAAACTAACATCATTTGGGATGATAACGGCCAACAATCCTTTGACAACCTAAAGCATGCCATCACTCATGCCCCCATTTTGCAACCACCCAATTACACCAAGGATTACATCCTTTATCTTGCTACTTACACTACCACAATTGCTATGGTACTGGTTCAGGAAGATAGTAACACCCAGGAACATGTGATATATTACCTTAGTAAGGGTCTCATAGACTCTGAAACGCAATATTCACATGTCAAGAAGCTAGATCTTGCAGCAGTCATTGCTGTTCAAAATTTTCGTCATTACATCTTACTCCGCACTACTACCATCATTGTACACTGTAACCCTATGTACCACGTTCTCACACGTTAATTGCTAGGGGAAAATATTCGGGCTGGATTGTAATTATTTAGGAATTCGACCTCTAGTTTGCAAAGGCCAAATCAAAGAAGTTTTTGGGTTTTGTGGATCTTATCTGTGATCTTCCCCATACTAATCAGGGAACTGAGCCCATTGAATCCCTCCTCATTAGGTTGTTTCTCATCAGTACTTCTGAACCATGGTATGGAGACACCACTTTCTATCTCTAGACCCAACATTTTAGTCCTCAGTTATTTCATGACGACCTCCATCGTGTGCATCACCACATAAAGTACTACCTAATCATCGATGATACCTTATATGATCGTGGTCTTGATTCTATCCTCTGACGATGCTTCACTCATGAGGAGGAGGAACACGTTCTGAATGAATTTCACTCAAGGGCATGTGGTGGTCATATTTCTAGGATGGCTACAACTCAAAAAATCCTACGCGCTAGATACTATTGGAATTCCATATTTAAAGATTGTATTGAAGTCGTCAAGAAGTGTCCTCCTTGATAGCTTTTTCATCATAAAAAGTGCTCTCATCCAACCCCTCCACATCCAGTTATTTCCATCGGTCCCTTTTCCAAATGGGGTGTATATTTCATGCATTGTAAGCCTACCTCGGCCGAGGGGCATGGTTACGTCATCGTCGCTGTTGACTACTTTACCAAGTGGGCCGAGGCTATGCCTACATAAAACGAAGATGTAAAAATTGCCTCACTCTTTATGTTTAATCACATCATTGCACGATTCAAAGTTCCCCAGGTCATCGTCACTAATCATGGAAGACATTTCCAGAACAATATGGTTGATGAACTAAGCACCAGGTTGGGTTTTCGACATGAGAACTCAACTCCGTATTACCCACAATCCAATGGACAAGTAGAGGCCATCAATAAGGTCTTGAAAACCATGATCCAATGCAGGGTGGGTACACACAGGTCTAACTGGCACAATATGCGTGTTTCATCCTGTTGTTGCTGCAACATCCCCCCCAAAATTTTGTAAATATTGGGGCCCCTCCTATTTTGAGAAAGTTTTTTTCTTTGAAGTCAATTCTTGTCTAAAATCCTTTTTCATAATTAGTTTTTTCAGAAGGATCAAGTTCTGCAAATTGTTTTTCTTAAGTAAAACTCACTTTTTCTCAGCCGAAATGGCGGCACAACTTGACGAGTCAAGCTGCAACGGTCGGATCCTTTGTTTCAGTTTGGTAGCTTTTTCCTGTGTCAGCGAAACTCATTGAGTCGCGCCACAACGTGCGGATGTCTTTGTTGAGTTGTAAGGCCTTTTGTTGTTTCGGCCTAACTTTCCCAATCCCACCGCTACAGTCGGATGATCTCGCCCAAGCCTGCTGAAGCACATCTTTTGTACATGTCTTTCTTTCAAAGTTTTGTGTTGCAGAAAATATCGCCAAGTTTTTTTTACTCAGTCAGCGGCCCTTTTTGAGTCTTTGTTGAAACCCCTTGTTGTGGCCAAACTCGTGGAGTTAGCCCCAAACGGTCGGCTCCTCTAGGTCAGTCCTAAGTTTCTCAATGCATTCTGATGAAACTCGGCAATTCGCGCCCAAACCATCTCCTATGAGCCATAAAGAGCGCTGATAATTGTTAAAAGGTGAAAGTGATTGGCAAGACTCAAGCTCAGTTGTCGAAACGAACCAACGATCAACAAAGTATTCGATCTTGCACCAAACCCACCCAAAAACCGTCGGCGCGTTGCGCGAGAACTCTGCCAGTGATGCTGATACTAATCACTCCAACTCGCTGAGTAGTACTGAGAGTGACGATGAAAAGTTAATTTTGAGCGGAGCGAAAAGGACGACGGGCTCCCCTGCCTTAATGACATTTTAATGCCCAAACCTACCCAGTCTTGTCATTTTAATCACTTAATAGTACAGAGGGGTTATATATCCAGTTTGGGGTTTGTGTCATTGTTATTGTTAAACTTGGTCAAAACCCCGTTCGAGGTCTCTCCCACCATTCACAGAGCATCCAGGTGTGCAGCTTCATCAACACTGCAGCCCAGTCGTCGATTGACAGGTAAGTAGCTTTATCCTTCATTGTAAGCTCTCTCTTTCATGTTTTTTTTTTCAGTTTTTTAAAGTGCTGAAGCACATGCTGTATCCGTAACACTATCCTGTCAGCATCACCCCTCCGCAGCCACATTTGTCCCTATTAAAGCTATTCACTGTACCTGCTTAGTCTGCCTCGAAGTCTTTGAAGACCCCACTGAACCTATTTCCCATCCCAGTAAACTGTATAGTGTGAAGAATAACTAGCAAATCGACGCAATGAGTAGTGCCCTGGTTGCGACCACCCAATTTCGTTTGCTTGTTGTTCGTTATGTTTAGCATTGTGCTTGTAAAACAAACCTTGTAACATCATAGTCTCTCTCTCTTGAGCTTGCTCGAGAGAGGCCGATTTTATCATTATTATTTTGACACAAATGATGTTGTTTATTGTATGCACCTTTCACTGCTGTTTGAAGTATTGATTGAACCACAGTATAATTTTAAGCAATTTTAAGGATGTTGTTTCATTCATGTTATGCATGCCTTCTGATAGGTATTTTTCTCAAAGAATTAGTTATATGTTTTTCTCATGTATGGCCTCGTGTTGCCAGGTGTGGATACGATGCCGAAAGGAGCCAAGAAGAAGTCTAAGTCGTCTGAGCCTGAATTAGGAGGCGAAGTCGTTCTGGAAGCGAGGGTGGAGACCTTATACGAGGACACCAAGTCAATTACAAGTGTTTACCCTGAATTCAAATGGGGGGAACTACATCACATGATAAGAGACCAAGACATTCCTGGGTCAGTCCTAGAAGAAATGTATTTGTACCAAAACATCTGAAAATATGGCATCACTAAACCAGCTACATGCCCAGAACTCTTCCCCTGCTCAGAAGTCATCGGATGGATTCTACTGCATGCTAACGCTCAGTCAAGGATTCTAGCCGATAGCATGGGAGAGGCATTTTCCTCATTCCACCCGGCCCATATATCAGCAGCCTACAAGTTACCCCATCCTCAAACATTGTTGAATGATGCCTATCTAGAAAGCCTCAACATGGATACCTTTGAGTTTGCCAAGAATTTTTTGATAACAGGTAAACAGCTGAGGCAAAAGGAGAGCGGAGAGTATGAGACCCAACTGCTAAGACCTCTGTTCAGAATCATAGCTCTAATGTTGAGTACAATTTTCGGAAGAGCATATGGAACTATCTATAAACTGAGTTGGATTCCCTTAATCCACCATGTGGCTTTCAATGGTACAATTTTCAATTGGGCAGACATCCTCTCAGACAATCTGTCACCAACAATAATTGCTGCAAAGGAAGGCTTGGTTCAAAAGAAAGCAGAGTTCTACATGTCATCATACCTTGTAGATTGCATCTTTTCGAGGCATCCTTTTCCAAATTTAGTATGCATTTGGAACAAGGCTGGCTCCCCAGTTTATACGGCTTACATGATCTCGTGGGCTCAGAAGTATAAGAGCTATTACAAGGCCATATGTGAATAATTTATAATGCCTCTGTATGAGTTGATGTTCAATAGAGAGAGAAACTGTATGTCTGAGAAGGCCATGGCAGTCATGGAAAAATATGGTGATTTTTACCTTTCAGATGAAAGCACCTACTTAAGAATGTATGGTGGTTCTAAACCAGCATCTCTCTTTCCCAGATATGCAACCGATTATGTAGTCCACAAGGAAATGGTAAGGCAAGTTTTTATAGATGGGATTTGCGGCTTCTTGAATATATTGGAAAAATGCCTCTTTTCCTCCATTTCCCTTCTTCATTGTGGCTTATAAGTTCTCCAAATTTAAGTCAGCTGAAACCTTCATTCAAGAGTTGGGAGATTTCCACTTTGGAGAAAATATTTTCACGAAGAATGACAGTCTCAATAGAGTTGCAGATCACTATTCAGAGATCAACGTGGATTTTGAATATGCAAACTACGTCGATGAAGAAGAAGATATTTTTAAGAGAGCTAGCAAAATGACTGAGATCAGAAAGCGGTTTCACCTCAAGAGCGGAGCTATTTCTAGCCCCATTGCTTCCCAAGCTGCTAAGAAGGCAGAATTGCAAAAGAAGAAAGACAAAGCCGAAGCTCTAACAAAAGAAGAGATAAGGCTAAAACAAGAGGCTAAGAAATTCCAAAGGGAAGCAGCGAAAAGAGCACAGAAGGAGCAGGATAACAAGTTCCGAGAAGAAGAAGCTCAGAGGATCCAAGAGGAAGAATTGGAGAGGATCAAAAAAGAGGAATCCGATAGACTGCAAGAAATGAGTGAGAAAGTAGAGGAACTGCAAAGGAAAGCTGAAGAGGAGGAGAAATCTAAGGCGGATGCGGGAGCAAGGAGTCCAAACATGGAAACCATGGACATTGGATCATCCCAAGCATCTCAGGAAATAACTACGGAAGTCCACATCCCCATAGGAGAGCTCCCACTCATTCCTTTTACCCCATCAAAGAGTCACACTGTATCCCAATGGGATAAGATTGTTTTTGATAAGAAAAGGAAATCTATTGTGAGGAAAACGAAGACTAGAATGAAGAATCCCTTCCAACCATACATCGTCACCAGGCAAGAGACCACTGTCATCTAAGGCACACAGAGTGACCCCTCATTCATAGCATCCATCAACGTAGCCACTGCCCAAGAAAATGAGGATAATGTGAACAAGTTAAAAGTTGATGTTGAGATGGGAAAGAAGAAGGTGCACAAGTTACAGCTTAATATGATAAAGGAGTGGCAGATGGAGAATTAATGGTGAAGAAATACGATACCCTCTTGTCAGAACAAAGTAAATTATCAAGCAAGTATCTGAATCTAGAAGAAGAAAAGGAAGCTTTGATGGTGCATATGATGATATTAGAAGGGGAGAAAAATGATCTCGAAGTGAGAGCCATTCAGTTGGAGTCAGGGAAATTGGTTTCCATTCAGCAGATGGAAGAGTTAAGAGCTAATGCTGAGGAGTTGGAAAAGGGAAAAGAGCTGATGATAGAACAATTAAAGATAGAAAACAACAAGAAGAGTGACTTAAGCTCCTTCCATGAGCAGTCTTGTGAGATGTTAATAAAAACTATAAATCACAAGAGCTTATCACGGAGGAAGTATGTAAAATGAAAGAGATGATTTCCATAATGAAGAAAATCAATGTTGAAGCCCATAGGCTCAAGAAGAAATGTGCACGTGTGTAATACCCCAATTTTGACCCTTATGAAATATTGGCTTTTAATGTAAATATTGTATACATGCGATGTATGTTTCCCTAGCGTAGAGCTCAAGGCCAAGGCCCCACTAGTGTATGTTCGTATTTTATTTAAAATGGACAAGCATTTGACATTTTACAACCCATGAGCTATTAAGCCATGGAATATTGTAAATGATGTAAATATTTGACATTGCAATAAAATACCAAAACTGGCTATGGAAGCAACGAATGAGAAGGGGCCATGTGTATTCCACTAGGGAGTGGTGAGGGGCCTATGGGATTGAACCATAGGCTGCCATATGTCATCTTGTGAACCCATTTGACTTTCCTTGCTGACATTTAATTCTGTTGTAAGGAAGTTGTTGAAGAATTCAGTCCATGGCTTCAATGGAGCATGGGCAGCCCAGAAATTCGTATGGCAAGTATGGGCTTTGTTTTTCTTGTACCACAAGTCAATCTACCTCATGGGAATGGGTCCTTCCTCATTCCCATTCCATTGTTGAACATCCTGTTATCTCCTCAAATATTTTTTTAAAATTTTTATTATGTGAGGTGATAGGAGGTCATTTGAAAATGAAAACACATTATTAAAGTTTGTGTTTAGGCTCATTTTAATGAGTTCTAACTCATAATACGTCAAGAAATTTTCGAGACAAGATTTTATTTCAAAAAACTTAAAAAGCAAGTTTTGGTAGCTAAGTGCTTATTCAAAACGGCCCCTAAGCTCCCGAAAGCTCTGCTTTCGGCAGCTTAAACAAAATTTTCAAGGCACTCCTAACTACCGAAAAGGCAGACATACAGCGTGAGTCAGGGAGCAGTTTTCGGTGGCTTGGGCAAATATGATGGTGTTCATTAGCCACCCAAAGGTAAGTTTTGGCAACTTACAAGTCAAAAGCAAACTTGTTTGAAGCTACCGAAAGCGGAGGCTTTCTCAACACTGCTTTGACAGCGTAAAGGAAAAATTGCCCAAAGCTACCAAAAGAAGAGGCATTTTCACCACTTTTTCAGCAGCGCTCGTGTTCAAATGCAAATTCATTCCAGCTACCAAAAGAGCAAGAGAACTTCACTTGTCATCAAGAAGCTGAGACAAAATACATTTTTGCCATTTTGGAAGATTAGTTTCAAAACAGAGCTTTCAGTGGCTTAGGCAGGCTTTCACAGTTGTTCTTAGCCACCGAAAGCAGAGCTTTAGGTGGTTCACAGGTTCGAATTTTGGCTCTTTAGCCATCAAAAGTGCAAAACAGGGTAGAGAGGCATTATTTTTTCCCAGATCACAGTTTTTGCTTCCAAATGGCAAGAGGATGGTTTTTAAGTGAATATTTTAATTAATAGGATCTGTTTCAATGTGTTGTTCCAGTTTTGAAGGTGCCAGCAAGATGGAAATAATCAAGAAATGTGGTGTTTTTTTACTGTCCCGAGTCATCATTTTCAAATGACGATTCTGAGCGTATCGAGAATATTTTTGCAAAATGCTCAGATTTTTTTGTTCCTAACATGTCATAGAACAATAACCTCTCCCATTTTTCCTACAGGTGTTGTATATTGAGAGAATTGAATCCGTCACTAAGCCCCAATTTTCGGATCCCAGAACCTGCCTGTTTGACACCTGTTTTTGAAATGCAGATATCGGGCAAACCAAAATGAGTTTCAAATATCTGAGAGAGGGTTTTGCTCAAAACAGATCAATGCACAATGACCTCTTTTAGTTTATACACAGATGTCACATAGCTGGAGAACTGAACCCATCTCTGAGCCTCTTTTTCAGCAGTTTCAGCAAAAGGGGCGTTTTTACTGTGCAGACTCATCATTTTCAAATGATGATTCTGGGCGACTGGAGAATCATTCTGCAAAACGATCGGAGGTTTTTCTTCCTGACACATCAAAGAACAATAACCTCTCTCAAGTTTCCTACAGGTTCCACAGATTGGGAGAATCGAAGGCATCTCTGAGCCCCATTTTTCAGCAGTCTATCCAATTAAAAATGATTTTTCCTGGTTTGTTGAAAAACGGTTTTGGATTTTCCATCTGGAGTAAATTCGACCCTGCTTCTTAGGATCTGGGGAGAGGTTGTAAAGGCCATAAATCCTAGAAATCATGTGGAACAATGGCTGGACTTTGGATACTTTATGCAATATAGCTCTCAGACTTCTCATTTTCATCTCGTTTGTACAAGCTTCTTTTGCCATATGTGTGTTCAGTTTTTCCTCTTTATTCTTTTCAGTACTTGTCGTGAAATGTCTATTTCATGATTTTTACATTTGTCTATGCCAGATAGCTGTCAGCCTATCTGTGTTGGTGAATCGAATACCAAGTACCATTTTCATATTGTGATCAGCCATTCATGTATGTTCCTTATATGAGTTTGCTAGCATAATATTCTCTGCACACATCTACTTTTATTAAACCTTCTGAGCAGCAGAGGTTAAAAGCCTTGACTATCTGAGTATGTTTATGCATGTTTGAGCGAGTGAGTTTCGTATGAGTCATCCAACTTGATCCACCTTTTTATATTATTGAGATATTGATTAAGTTACCAGGCTTCTTCGAGTTACAGCCTAGAAGGACTCCTGGAGTGATAACACATCCCAGCATCAGTTTTCATCCATTACGAATTCCCAGCAGTGAGAAAAACTAGAAATCGCAACTTTGCTAGAACCCACATTTTGAAGAGCCATAAACACCCAAAATTTGGTATTGACAGTAAAATCCAATGGGGGATCCATGGATATGAACCTTGGGGCAAATTTGAGAGCATTAGATACCCCGAAATCCATAGAAAAACCTAATTCTTATACCCCAGAAGTTCAGTGACAGGATTGAGTTATTTGATCACCGAATTGAGAAATTCCAAGTGTGAATTCTAGAACAAAGTTTGGGAATGCTTGATAAACCCAGTGAAGACTTGAATCTCAAGGATTTATCAGCTTGGACCTTTCTATGCCCATCTTGAAGAGCACTGGAGGGAAGGGACGCCTGAGGGACTGTGCAGCAGAGAAGGGTACCTTCCTTGTGATGGGTGTGGTAGGTACTCTGGGTGCCTTGACTATTTGAATTATCTTGAGATGCCTGTAGCTCTGTGGTTGAGCTCACTAGATTAGCATTTCCCTCCTTTGTCTCTTGTATGCTTGATAAACCCAAATGTGTGTTGGCTTAGCATAGCTGTTGAGTGAAACCATGGCTGTGAGTGAGCCTATTTAGTTCCTCCTTAGTGGATACACAACCCAGCTCGGGGGTGATCTCTCAGTTGAAAGAATATAGGCTGGACAGAGATCTATGGTTGGGTGGAACGTTGCTCTCACATAGCCAGTTGTTTGGAGAACTTCATCTCAAATATATGTGTTCTCTGTGGTTTAAATTATGATCATTATGTGTTCTGTTCTGAATGTTAATTGTCCATGTTAATGAAATGAAATGATTATCTGAATGAAATTGACATGAAGTCTATGCATAGCATGAGAACGAGATTGAATTCTCTGCATGTTGATCCATCATATGCTTGTGATAGATAGGCTGATGCATTTATGTTTGTGTGTGTGTAAATATGATTTAATTTCGTTGTGTTTATATTGAGTATGTATTTGCACACAGAAGTTTTATTTATTATGAATTTCTTAGTAATGTATGGGGATGAGATTTCCAATAAGCCCAGGAATGTCAGTCATGTTCCCTCTGTGGTTTGGAATGATGGGAGGGGACGTGATAACGTGTAATGGAGGACATCAGGAAGTAGATCGAATGGAGGGAAGGGAAGCCAGGCTTCCCTGCTAACCTGCCTATCAAGCCCATAGCAGACTTTAAATCTGATTCAAGTCTTATGGAGTTCTGCAAGAATTGTGGTATAAAATTAGAGACTGTAATCCAAAAAACCATTGGGAAATGTGTTAGCCTCTACCTTAGAATCCAGGAACCTCTTGAGAAGTGTCAAATAGTGGTACCTCTAACTTTGGAGGACTTTCCAGGCAAAAGCCAGCGCTTGTCCAAGTTGAGGAGAGAGCTAAGCACGGATATGGAGTATGTGAAGAAGATAGACATGGTGATAGCAGAGGATCTTCACCATTGAATCGGGAAAACCTCCATTCACGCTTACTTTCTCGAAGATATCCTCCAGGCAGTAGTGGAAGGTGTGAAAATCATAGAAGAAGATTTGGCCAAGCATGAGATTTCCTTGAAAATGATTCTCCCTGTGTCTAGCAATACCGTTGTAAGAGAAACCGTTATGTGGGTCAGCTACATAGCATAAGCAGACAAACCAGTTGAGGTGGAAAAGCTAGCTGAAGCAAAAACACTAGGGGGAAGTTGATTTGGCATCACATGAATATCTAAATATGAGCTGGAAACTTTTTGCCTCTCTATTTTTGTTGTAAAATTTTAAAGGCAGCTGGAGACTTTATGTTTCTTTTGTAAAATCATTTGGGAGTTATTTTATTTTTTGTAAAAGGGCACTAAAAGACAAAATTAGGAGATTCCCTAGGTTTCGGGTACACGTAGAAGCTCTGGGATCATTTTGTAAAGCTATAAATAGGTGAATAGAAGAGAATGAAAGGACTTTTGGCAGGTGAAGGGACATTTTTTGTCTTGTACGTGAATTATTTTGCTACATTTATAAAAAAGCTCCATTTTACCTGGGAAAGGACACTACATGCTTGCCTGAAGATGTGTTGAATGCCTACTGAATTATTTCTGCATCATTTATACATATATTGTGAGATTGTTCCTTACTATGTATGTATGTATTAAATGTATTGAATGCTCTCAATTTTTCGGTGCAAAGATGCATGTATTAAATGAGTAATGGAATGTTTTAATTCTATCAAAGCTATATTTGATATCTTTTACCTTCTGCTATAAGTGCATCTATCTTATCTAACAACTATCTGTGAGATTTTAAGGTGTATTTTCAACGTATTGCTCATATTCCAGTTTTGCTCCTTGCAGGGATAGATTAATTTGCTTAATTAGCTTTAGATCAGTTTTGTTTCAATTGCATGCATTTAGTTGGAGCACTTACATATCATATTTAAAAAATAAAATACATAAATGGTGGATTGGGCCGCAACCGGTGAAAGATGACAAATCTTTAAACCTTATACGGTAGCCGGACCGTTAACCCGACAGATTCCCCACACCAAACGGTGTTAGACCAGGCTTGCTTACCAGGGAGAACCCCTTGCTAATTGGTGCTACAAGTTTTGAGGCATCAACAGTTTTTGGTGCTAGAAGGAGGGTCACTAGTGCATGGCTGGAAGAGGAGATCCTTTCTTTAGAATAAATCCCACTGAAGACCCGCTTGAAACAGTTATCCCCGACAATTTCGCTCTGGAATCAAGGAATCAAGAAGACCTTGATCCTGAAATTGAACAGCAAGAAACATTGTACGCTGTTCCCTTTGAAGAATTAGCAAATTTTAGAAGACATACTTGTTCTTATGTTAGGTTACTTGGTGGATTGAATGTAATTCCCTTACTACCCAAAAGAAGAGATCCCAGGACGGAAACACAATACACAAGGGATTCGGTTCTTGTTCAAAATTTAGAAGAATTGGTTGATCTATCTTTAGAAGAAATCACCAAACCTCTTAGAGAGATCAGACCTGAAACTCTTCCAAATCAGGAAGAACCACATACTCCACCACAACACTCTCCGCCGCGATCACCACCACATTCTCCATCGAGAGTCATGGTTGTACCTGCATGGAGAGCAAGAGGAGTGCTGAATTTAGTTGGGCCATTCCATGATCTTCCCAAGAATCCAGAAAAGGTACTACCTAAGTATGATTCTGGGAAAGGTATCTATGTTGAAGATCACCTTAAAAGCTTTTATTTGGCTTTGAATCTTCTCAATGTGCAACACGAAGATGTAGTCTATAGACTTTTTCCCTATACTTTTGAACCCAAGGTTTCTTCCTGGTATTTTATTTTGCAAGCTAGTTCAATATCAAATTGGGAAGAATTCGAGAAATGTTTCTTAAGTAAATATGGGAATCAGAAGACAGTCGCTATGCTCATGAAAGAATTTTTATCCATGAGGGTGGAAAATAAAGAGAAGGTTCAAGAATTCAGTCAAAGATTCACTACATTGTTAAATAATTTTAGTGATGCAGCAAGGCTAGATGAAGAATCTCTAATCGAGTATTATACTACAGCGCTTGATCCTCCCATAGCAATGTTTGTCAAAAGAACGAAGAAAACTACCTTGATATTAAAACTTCAAAGAAGCCAAGAAGGTAGAGGAAGAAGCAAACATTATTGCTAAGAATTCCCTTGATCTAGAAACTAAACCAACAACTACTAAGAAAACTCTATTGTTAACCAAACCTAAGGAAGAGCCGTCAACTGATCTAGAAAGCGTGGTCAAAATGATGCAAAAGCTATCCTATAAAATTGTAGATCTAGAGAAAGATAAGGTAGTTAGCACATCTAGAAATCCATTCAAACCTTTCTAAAAGAAAAGAGATGAAAATGGCCAGCCTCTTCGACCTATAAACAATTATGCCGTCTCAAATTTAAATGAAGTAGGAATGGATCACTTATGCACTTTCCATCAGGAACCACACTCTGAAAAGAGCTTCCCACAATGGATAAACTCGATGAGTTTGGTGATGAATCAAATGCTAGATGCACAAGTAACAGATCAGGAAGATCCTCAAGAAGAGCAGATCCTTAAATAGGAAGAACCCACTCCCGATACTACAATGGTCCTTTGGGATTGGGAACCCACACAAGAATCTTCGTCTAAATATTTTGCTGATGAATTTCAGACTGCATCAATTAATGTCACTACTAGGAGTAAGGGCCCTGTTACCGATGAAGCCATTGATGTCTCTAATGCTATGTTTGTAAAAGAAGCACCCAAGCGGCACATAACAGTCATTCCACCAAAGCTTAAGAAAAACCAAGCACTTACAAAAGAATCAAACGTAGAAATAACTGTTGAGATATTGTAACTTCTAAGAATATTATATTTGTACTTTATTATTCCAGAGATGTTTCATTCCTCCGTTAAGATCTTATTGTATATCCGGAGATGTTTATTCCTCCATCGAAATGTGGTAACTTGGGTTATTAGACTTCCCTAGTGGGGGTCGGCCCTGTATGTGTTATGTGGGTCAAAGGGTTGTTAGACCACCCTAGTGGGGTCGGCCCAGTCAATTGTAGTGGGGTGTTTAACCCAGTGGTAAAGTTGGGGCCGACCTAGTTAACATAAAGTACAAGTCGGAGATGTGTATAAATAGAGGAGGTGTGTTCCTCATTACACACACACTTCCCTCACTTGAAATGTAGCGCACTCATGAGAGAGAGGTCTGCTATGGAGGAGGAGGAGATCATGTCTTTGGTTTGCATCTTTGTATATTTTTGGTCATCTATATTGAGGAAGATTTGCTGGGTTTTCTACCCCATGAGGGTTTCCGAGGATAAATCTGTGTCTCTTGTGTTTATGCTGTGCTTGTTGTTTCTTCAGTGATCCTGTATATTCTATTATTGTGAAATGGAATGTAATGATGATATTTTCTGTCTTAGCATATTTAATCTTAACATGGTATCAGAGCTAACCTGAAGGAAGGCAATGTATGGCATTTACAACACTTGCTTCACTTGCGACAATTTGAAGGATAGGGTTTTGTATAGCAAAAAACAGTCATCGTGGAACTTTCTCTATAAATCCATTTTGGCAAAGGTTCAGGATCTGAAACCTTTACAAGTCGTAGATAACATCCCCAGGTACCTTGTGTCCAAAGGAAACCCTCAGATTCGTTGTACTTTGTGAGTTATGATCAGTACAAGTTAGGGTTTCTGCCTCTTCCAGATCTCAGTCATAATCAGGTGACCTTGGAAAAAAGGTCATAACTTGGGCTAGGAAGCTCCAAATGAAATTTCGTAAAAAGTGACAGGTAGTAAACAAACTGTACTATCTTAGGAAATGTTTTCGGAGACCGAAGTTGAACCAGTGACACGTGGCATGCCGTACAAGTTCGCTCTCCTGTTTTATCCCATAAACAGTTCACTTTGCAACACTTGGCATAACTCTCTCTCTCAGAAAATTCAATTGAGGTCAGACCTGTTGGGATGGAAAGATGACAGGGCAAGCTACTGTAGAAAACGTTTTCAAACCCTGTGGATCGAAAAGTTCAGAGTTATAGCAGAAAAAACTAGGTACATATTTCTGTCAAAACAGAATTATTTTTGGAGCACCTTCATTCATGGCTTCCAGAATTTAGGGTTTCGGAGAAAGTTAGAATTTTTGGAAATGGATTCCACGGCTGAATGATACTCAGGAAAATCAAAATTTAGAGACCACGGTCAAATTTTTTGGTTGGGTAGAAGACCAGGCTTGATCAAACCCCAGTTCGGGATTTTGATCGAAAAGATGAAAAATCAGGGCGTCAGCAAAAGTTGGAATTTTTGAGGTCTGTGACCACGGCTGGAAGCTCCTCAAAAAAAAAGAGTTTAGAGCCTTGGATCGAACCTTTTGATTAGGCAGAAGGGTGGGCTTCATCAAACCCTAGTTTGAGATCCTATCCAGAAGATCTAGAAGTTTCAAAGGCAATTTTTGAGGGGTCAAATTTTGGAGATTTCAAAATTGAAGTATGCAAGTTTGATCAACTCAGCAAGACACATCCTTCCATCCATTCAGAAGTGTGAAAGTCAAAGATTGAATTTTTAGGGTTTCTCTAACAAACCCTAATCAAACTCCAGATCAAGTTTCAGGGGGAGTTGAGGCTAAGGCCTTACATAAGAAGACTACAAGAAGTCTCGACAGGTATGACTTAAGGAGGTTCAGGTATGTCTTGAAATCTGATTCTTGATTAAGTTCATAATATGTTTGTCTTCATATTATTTATTAGTACAATCTTGATTAATGTTAGAATTGCCTTATCACCCTAGTAACGGTATGAATGCATGTGAATGATAGAAGACATTCATTGATTAGGGCTATATGATTGTACTAATGCACTGTGGTGTTGTATGAGGTTGATGTTGTCTGCTAACAAGACACAAGTACATCACAAAAGACAAATCAAGTTCCATGACCATGACAACATGAAGACAAAGACTCATCCATAATCCTTGATCACATAGAATTTCTACTTACAAGGTATGTATGACTTTGTTCTAGTATGCTTAACCTATGAGATATGCAGGTTCCAGCACAGAATCTCTAAATCATTGAAGAGAACAGAGAAGATATTGATTAGGTATGTTAGACATAACTAAGCAGGTATACTAATCCAGGTATGTTTTCCTATATCAAGTTAGAATATTACCTTGTGTTAGGATCCCTTATATAAGTGTACTTGGTATGATTGGTTATGATTATTCATAAAGTTAGTAATCAAGGGTTTATGAATATCATGTCTCTTATCCTAATTGATGATTTAACCAACCAGATCAAACAAGAATATGCATGAGTAAAAGAAGACTTCCCTGAAACCTTGAATACTAATGTTTATTATCTATGATCATGGCTATACATATTCAAGATTATAATATACTAATGAATGTATGTTTGTGTATGAGATCATGAGGATGACACTAGTGCACACTTGAGCATGCACAGTGGTACAGAATGAATAGAAGATTCAAAAGACATATAGAAGGTCAAGCGGGAGGCAACCACACAAACATAAAAGATAGGTATTTGAGTTGTTATTTGAAATAGTAAATGATATTGCTTGTAATAGGTTGTATGCATATTTGTATTCCTAGAATATATCATGTTGAGTGTAAACATTATCACGTCCCCTCCGACCCACCTAGCTGGCTGGAGACCATGATCCATTTTTTTTTCTCCAAAACCATGACTGAGCGCCCATACACACAGTCGGAGAACTCAGATTCTGCAACAATGAATCCTGAAACGCGAATCCCGCAACAACGATTCCGAAACACACATCCCGCAATAGTGATTCTGAAATGCACATCCCGCAACAATGGTTCCCACAGTTTCGGGTTCGGGATTGCGGGAGTCCAAACACATAGTGCGAGTTTTGGTGAACCCACAACCCGAAACCCGATTCCAACTGCTCCGCCGCGGGGTGGTCACCCTGAAACCCGAAGCCCGCAAGTCACTGACCCCGCAACCCGCAATGTCAGGTGCGGGGTTGCGGAAAGTCCAAATCCTGTCATGCGAGTTTTGACGAACCCGAAACCTGAAACCCGCTACCCGCGGAACCATGTGTGTGGAACCCTGTTTCTGTAAGGGTAACTTCATCAATCTTCCAAGGGACATAACTCTTCTCTCCAGTATCCAAAATGGGCAAGGTCGGTACTGTTGGAAAGCTTTTGGAGAACTCTATCCAATGGTAGCATCCCCTTGACCAATTGAATTATATAACCTTCTCATTTCCTTCTCTGAAGTTCTGTTCCTATCCACACTTGAACATTCCAACCTTCAACCTACCAAGGTCCCTTCCTGCTATCAGACCCACAGAGGTTCCTGAAACCACTTTCAGGGCTTCTCTAACTTCTCAGGATCAATGTAGATATATCTTTCCTTCACAGGGTTAGTACACATCACATTCATTACCAAAAACGATGGAGCACTATCATACAACATCACATATAAAATGCATCCACAGACTTAACTCACACATCTATCATATGCAAGAATTACAAGCATTAGTTCCTACAATATAAGGTAAATACACACAATGGATTCAACCTATTACTCAGGCCTGTACATGAATTCATGTCAACCATTCATATAACCATACATACAACAACTCCATGACTATACAAGAGTTTATCATAATAATGAAACCACGTCATTTACCATAATAGAATACTTATCTTTGAATTCCGAAGCAACTAGCTAAGTGAGAGCAACGTTCCACCCAACCTTAGATCTCTGTCCAGCCTATACTCTTTCGGCTGAGAGATCACCCTCGAGCTGGGAAGTGTATCCACTAAGGAGGGCTAATAGGTTCTCTCACATTCAAGGCTCCATTCTCATGCTAAACCAGTCTGTAGTTGGGTTTACCAAGCATTCCAGGGCACCTACCCATGCTAAGCCAACCTACAGGGGTTCTTCAACACACAGGGATAACAAGGAGGCATTGCTAAACCAGTGAGTTCAACCACAGAACTGCAGGCATCTCAGCACTCAGTTTACCTGGTACCCACAGTATCTACCACATCCAACACAAGGAAGACCTACTGCACAATCACACAGTCTCTCAAGGCGTCTTCCCTTCCAGTGCTATTCCAGGATGGGTATATGAAGGTCCAGTCACTAGTTCATTGAGACTATAGCCTTCACTGAGTTTCTCCAGCAACCCAACCTTTCTCCCACAGTTTACAACAAGACATATCCCGGCTTGGGATTTTCCCACGGTTGCTCTGCACAAACCATTCTGCAACCTTCTCTATTGACTCTGTCCGTCGCTGCACCAGGGTTCTACCTACAGGGTGTCATGGCTGCTCATTCTTGGGTAGTTCTCACACACAAGGGCGAACTACTTACAGGAAAACACACAGGTGAATCCTCTGCAAGGGTCAATCGTCTTCCCCTTGGTAGCGCGAGCATTCTAAAAACAAGGAACTGAGAGTACGTGAGTTCTGAATGGATGATTGTGTGTGTCTGAGTCTCCCCCCCCCCCCAGGTTCACAACAGGCTCTGCGAGTTCTCCCAGGCAGTTCGATGCCTTCACGCACACGTGATCAGAGCCATCCCCTGCCATACGAAATCGCATGCATTCTCTATACTCCTACAGACTCAGCCATTGGTGCTCAACCACCCTCTGAAATCGCATTAATGTCAGCAGGGAGTTCAAACGGGTTCTCAGTCAGACATGTGGAAACATGGTCAATCAATCCCAAACCCCCTCACCTCTCCCTAGTGGATACACATGGCCCCCTTCTCATTCATTTCCTCCTTAGCCAGCTTCTTGGTTATTTTATTCATTCAGTAATAATTACATCATTTACATTCTTCATGGCTCAGTAGCCCATGAATAATCAAACTATATCAATACTTGCCTAAGCAATAAACCGGAACATCCACTAGTGGGGCCTTGGCCTTGAGCTCCACACTAAGGCCTTTACACATACTGTACACAAGCAGTATTTACATCAAGGGAAAAATGGGGTATTACAATCCCCTCCCCCTTAGAATAACATCGTCCTCGGTGTTCCAAGACTTAGGAATACATATACAATTTACACATGTCCAAAATTTCAAAAACATTGCGGGTATGCCCTGCATTCTATCCTTTACTTTGAACTTTCAGGATCAAGTCCTTTGACTTCCATGAGCCTCTCCTGCTGGTTCTAGTCTTTCATCTCCTCCACAAGTCTGAAAATTTTATGGCTGCTACCCTCTTGAGGTTCCCTTGTTGGGCAGTTGCGGAGGCAATGATGTCCTCCACATTTCCAACATCTCATTGGCTGCTTCATATTTACCTGCTCAATTTCCTTTGAGTCTTCATGCCTGGAACGTTTCTTAATGGACTGATTGGACGAATGCCTCATCATTGATCTATTGTCCTTTCCTCCGTTGATTGTTTCCAGAATTATTTTTACTTGTCTTTGCAGACAAACAGAGTCCTGTAGGACCTTGTGGTTCATCTCATTCTGTTGCTCCTGTATCTTGAGCATCTCTCCAAGATTTTCTTGGGTCTTGGCAATTGTTTGAAGAAGACTTTCATCCAATTCCAACAACCTATGGTCTGCTACCATGGCCATTGTGCGCAACTAGTTCTCACTTTGCTCACAAGCAGCACTTGCTCGTACAGCTGCAACCAATGGATTTGATTTCCACCTATGAAATTCATCATTACAAATCTTGTTAGGCCAAGCATAACCTAAATATTAAAAATCAGTCAATTTTTTTCCCCAATTGACATGGAGAGCCCATGCTCTAATCATGAGACTTCCACACTTTCCATGCTTTCCCAGCATACACATGAATTCTTTCATGTTCATCCATTCACAAGGAATTAACTACTTCAGCATTCACAATTTATTTCAAGCAAATAAACACACTCTACTTTCAGCCATACATGCATTCCACAATTTTCTGTTTTTATGAATGCATCAATAAAAGGAAAGAGAGAGCAGTAAGAGTTGTCTTCTCTTAGTCTTGTTCCATTCTGGAACCCACACCACCACTGTGGTTTTCATGCTCCTAGCCTCTTTCACTTCCATGTGAATTCTTGACCAGCCCTTCTTGGCTATGACACTTAGTGTCTATGGTCTATTTCAGACCTCTCAACCATGGAGTCCCTCCACATGGTTTGTCTACAACTCCCTTGGCTGCTAGGACTCACACTATTCTACTAGCACCATCATTCATTGTTGCTCAAGCTGAGCTTTTTAGGACAGTCACGTGTCCACATGCATCCTTAAGATGCTTTCATAGTCCTTGCTTCCTGTATGACCAAGGTTTCCAACAAAGAAACAATAGTGCATCAGCTTAACTGTTACAAGACTTATACTTGAAATCTTCATTATTCCAAACAAGAAATAAATGAAATTGAATACTTATATGTATTGTGCATTTCCTCTCTGGTCCACAGGGTCCTGCTTTTACTTTATAAGCCTTGGGATCCTCCCATGGACTAGGATGTTTGGCCAGCACGCAGGCTGCTCCAAAACATTAAGTAATCAATGTCCAACCAATACACCTTCACGCCGACTTGGAAGGAAACTTCACTATGACCGTTTCTAGGTCAAGGCTCTACTACGGAGCCATAGGCATATAACAGCCTTTTCATCAACACTTCATTACCCTTCATCAAAATTCGCACAACCTCCACAACATCCTTTCATACACATTAACCCTTCCACCACAACCCCTCACAACAACCTTACATACACATTAACCCTTCCACCACAACCCCTCACAACAACTTTTTACATACACATTAACCCTTCCACCACAACCCCTCACAACAACCTTTTACTTTGTTCCTTTAGTGTGTAGAACCAAATTGCATCTGTTTAAGGTGACAACACAAGTAGTATAGGAAAACTTGTCAGCGTTGTTATTCAAAATTATAACCATAATTCATAGCATTCAATATCAAGTATTGAAACACCAGGAATGCGTCCATTCCCACAGGTGTGCGTCCATTCAATATCATTGGCATTCCTAACATAACTCAGCACCAGAAAGGTGTGCACTCCTCACTGATGTGAGCTATGTAGGTCCTAATCATACTCAAGCAATCTGCCATAATGGAAATAAAATCAAAACAGGGTCTGCATATTTAATCTAACAATTAAACATGCATATAGGTATACATATATCAGTCAGGGTTTATAGAACACTTATCCATTAAGCAGATGTAATTTCTCTTCATTAATGAGAAATGGGGGCTCCTTCTCTGAGTTGACAGTCCCTCGGTTTGCCACCCCAAATCCTTTTGATGTTACATAACCCTCATATGTCTTACTGACATAATCTTTACCATCCCACTCATATTGTTTACCAATCATGCAGTGCAGATGAGACATTCATAATGTCTAATGGTGTTTCACCCGAAACCCATTTCCAAATCATGGAATCCCTTCCCATGAAGTTTGGCTTCTGCAGGCCCTCTCACGTGGTCTTCCTGCAATGTGTCTTCCTGACACATTCCTCAAACAGCCAAACAGTCAACAACTTTTAACAATAAAATTCAAATGTGATTGTTCCATAACCAATCAATGGTACTAATAATTAAATTCAATATGAATTTGCAACTCTGTCTACTACAGAAATTGATTTTCTTAGCCATGAAGCTATCCTCATATTGCTTGGCTCTTGTAAGTGGCACCATTCTATCCATTATGGATTTATGTTTCTACCATACATGGGCATCCACCTACAACACGTCCTTCTAACACAATTTTTCATAATCCAAACAGTCATTAGTAATTATAAGCAAAATTTCAAATCTGAAAATTTACAAATCTGAGATTTACAAATCTTCTTTCTAACAGAGCTTAGATTTCTCAACCATGAGATTCCTTCTCATAAGCTCTAAATCGAATTTGCAAATCTGTTCCCTACAAAAATTAGACTTGCAACCATGATATTATTCTCATAACTTAAATCAGAGTATTTTCAAATCTGTTTCACGCATAAGTTAAATTTCACAACCATGAGAACCTTCTCATAACCTTTGGCTTTTTGCACATGTTAGAGTTCGTTCTTTACTATGGTCTTATCCTCATTGCCATATGCAAGAAATTTCTACCTGGAATCTGAAACTTCAATCAGCCAACACTTTGTAAGTCTCCATGCATATAATATTTCATTTGCTACAACAATCACTGAAGCATTTCCAGAATTATAACATTCCATAATTCAAACACTTCCAGCTGTTAACATATCAATATAACCAACTCATTTACTTCACGTAAATCATTATCGTACTAAAATTTCAAGGTAGAGTCATATCATTTATACAATCAACTTAAAGCTTTTAAATGCTCATTAATTCATGGCCATATCATTTATACAACTCTATCCTTCCAATAGAGTATTCCGATAGTCCATTGATCATGACTACCTTTATGCAATTCTTCCCCTGCATTCATAGCAGCTCATGAAATGATCTCAGAATTATCATTAATTCATCATTTCATCTATTGCTCAATTGTAATGAGACATATACATATATCACAATCATGCATGCACACAATATATCCCTTCCGGTGTAGTTACCCACATGCATGCATATTCACAACATTTACTCAAGTTTTTTCATATGCATTCACTCAATGCTTAACTACAAGATTTATAAAATATCTTAATACGCATCCACTCAATGTCACCTTGCATTGTTTCATGAGTACTATGCATTCAATCATATTATGATTTAATCATGACTATCACATATAACATGCATTACCATAATCAGGATCACTGGTCCTCACTTGCTTTGGTTGTTAAGCTCATAACCAACACACACATGGCATGATGTATTTTATATGAATGCAATCTAAATTTCTAAACAGCCACATGGTATGAGGCCTCTTTCTATCCCCACTTCATGCTCCACCACACTATGGCAGTATGACGTTCACATGAATGCATTTCAACTCTAAATGCATAACATTTTATGATTACCGAATATGGTTCAATGGATTCTTACCCAATCCCTTCAACACTTATGCAATCATCATGAGTAAACCATTACCTGCATGGCTCCCAATTACACCTTTTATGTTACCTGATTTGTTGGTTTCTTACAGCAGATTGCAGCATTCTTCCACCAATCTCTTGATCATGGATTTGCTGCCCTAGCCTTTTCTTCATAAGGTTTGTTGGCCATATGTAGCAACATCATCAACATCTTTAGCCATGCTTCTGTTGTCTTTGGTCCTACAACCAAAACCAATCACCAGCAGTGATTATCAACCACAATATTTACCATTAGTGATTCATTGCATATGTAAAATCTCACTACTTTTACCAATATGTAATGTCATATGCATGCAAAACATATACTCATGCACAGTGCAATGTTTATTAATATGCCAATGAATGCATATTCTTGCCACTCATCTAATCCAGGAATTATTCATCTGAGCAGTAAATCACGCAATTAAGTTCATAGAAAAATCATTCCCTGGGCGCATTTCTTGACCAAAATTCATGCGCCGTCCGGCCCAAATAGCTCCCAGTGCTGCAACTAAAGCTATGATACCACTCTGTCATGTCCCCTCCAACCCACCTGGCCGGCTGGAGACCGTGATCCACTAAGGAGGTCTAATAGGTTCTCTCACATTCAAGGCTCCATTCTCATGCTAAACCAGTCTGTAGTTGGGTTTACCAAGCATTCCAGGGCATCTACCCATGCTAAGCCAACCTACAGGGGTTCTTTAGCACACAGGGATAACAAGGAGGCATTGCTAAACCAGTGAGTTCAACCACAGAACTGCAGGCATCTCATCACTCAGTTGACCTAGTACCCACAGTATCTACCACATCCAACACAAGGAAGACCTACTGCACAATCACACAGTCTCTCAAAGCATCTTCCCTTCCAGTGCTATTCCAGGATGGGTATATGAAGGTCCAGTCACTAGTTCATTAAGACTATAGCCTTCACTGAGTTTCTCTAGCAACCCAACCTTTCTCCCACAGTTTACAACAAGACATATCCCGGCTTGGGATTTTCCCACAGTTGCTCTGCGCAAACCATTCTGCAACCTTCTCTATTGACTTTGTCCATCGCTGCACCAAGGTTCTACCTACAGGGTGTCACGGCTACTCATTCTTGGGTAGTTCTCACACACAGGGGCGCACTACTTACAGGAAAACACACAGGTGAATCCTCTGCGAGGGTCAATCGTCTTCCCCATGGTAGCGCGAGCGTTCTAAAAATAGGAAACTGAGAGTACATGAGTTTTGAATGGATGATTGTGTGTGTCTGAGTCTTTCCCCCCCCCCGGGGTTCACAACAGGCTCTGCGAGTTCTCCCAAGCAGTTTGATGCCTTCATGCACACATGATCAGAACCATCCCCTGCCATACGAAATCGTAGGCATGCTTTATACTCCATCAAACTCAGCCGTTGGTGCTCAACCACCCTCTGAAATCGCATTAATGTCAGTAGGGAGTTCAAACGGGTTCTCAGTAAGACATGTGGCAACATGGTCAATCAATCCCAAACCCCCTCACCTCTCCCTAGTGGATACACATAGCCCCCTTCTCGTTCGTTGCCTCCTTAGCCAGCTTCTCGGTTATTTTATTCATTCAGTAATAATTACATCATTTACATTCTTCATGGCTCAGCCGCCCATGAATAATCAAACTGTATCAATACTTGCCTAAGCAATAAACTGGAACATCCACTAGTGGGGCCTTGGCCTTGAGCTCCACACTAGGGCCTTTACACATACTGTACACAAGTAGTATTTACATCAAGGGAAAAATGGGGTATTACAAACATTCATATAACATTGAACAGTATACTACTAATATGCATATGATTGGTAAATTGGACAAACATTCCATTGTTGCTTCTCTAGAATGAAACCTCTTTGTTGACATGCTGAGAGCTGTGCACACTCTCAATAGTATGTTCTGGTAGAGATGGAAGGCATCTAGATAGCCACTGTATGCATACAGGATATGGAAAAGTGTTGTGCCAAAGTATTGGTCAAGATAGTTGCATAACTATGTAAATAATATCTGTATGCATAATAGGTTATCATGTCAACATGGTTTCATGATTATGAAGTATTACTAATCATGTACTTAATTTTGATTTGTAGGAAAGATCATGAAGAATGATGAACACCGAACAAGTGATGGATGTTCAACAAGAAGATTTACAAATCAAACAAAATATAGAAGGCTCGTGGCTAGAAGATTCTCTTAGAAAGAGGAAGAGAATCATGATGAGATGTTTGCTCCAAGTGGATAAATAAGACCATTCTCTTAATGGTGTAGTTAAAGAAGAAGTGTGAATCAGGTTTTGTATGGGTATCCAGGATTGATAGTCAATTGATGGGCTTAATGATCACCATCGGTGATGTGGATCTCAACCTTTGCTACAAGGTTGAATATGGTTTCTATACACAGATGACATGGATGCAAGAAGGAACTCACCACAAAGTTTGAAAGATATTGAGGCTCATATCAGTAGACCCATCTAACGAAAGATGGCACAGGTAGATATGCAGAAGATCACTCAATGCAAAGTGTGAATGATGTTCGGGGAGAAATTGACAGTTTCTTGATAAGCTTGGGCTTTACCAAAAGTAAAGATGATCCATTACGAATGATGAACCTGTCATACTATTACTGTATGTGGATGATCTATTTGTACAAACAGATCATGAAAAGCAAGAAGAAGATGGCTGCGGAATTGAAAATGAAAGATATCAGATTGATGCATTACTTCCTAGGTCTGGAAGTATGGCAAGGCTCAGAAGGAATCTTTCTCATCCCTGGGAAAGTATGTTGTGGAAATCTTGAGAAGAATTGATATGTTGGAATGTGAAGCCATGGCCTCTCCCATGGATTCCAACTTGAAGCTGTTAGCTGATGACTCATCAAAGTTAGTGGATGTGACTTTGTACAGACATATTATTGGGTCATTTATGTGGAACCAAGGTATGTTCACCAGATAGCTGCAAAGCATGTGATGGGGTACCTAAAGGATATGATAGACTTTGATCTATGTTATCTTGGAGATCATGACTTTAGGTGGCTACACAGATATTGATTGGGAAAAAAGTGTATCAGACAGGAAGAGCACATCGAGAGGATGTTATTGTCTGGGATCAGCCATGATCTTGTGTTTTAGCAAGAAGCAGTCTAGTGTGGCTCTCAGCACAAGCGGAATATATGGCTGCTTGCTCTGCTAGTTGTGAAGAAGTATGGCTTCATGATTGTTTGGCTTAGAGATAGATCCAACTGTGATCCTATGTGACAAACAAAGTTGTATCAAGATGGCAGAGAATCCAGTGTTCCATGATAAGTCAAAGCACATAGAGATCTGACAATATATGGTGCAGAAAGGAACTATAAAGTTCAAATTTGTAACAAGTTACCGATGTACTATCCAAACCTCTACCTCAAGTGAACAAGTTACCGATGTACTAACCAAACCTTTACCTCAAGTGAACAAGTTACCAATGTACTAACCAAACCTCTACCGCAATTAAATTTTGAGTATTTTTCGAGACAAGCTTGGTAGGACCCTCCTCGAAAGGGGGAGTGATGTGATCACCTATGATGAGATTGCCTGCATCGACAGTGAGGTCGATGATGTGGATACCTATATTGGTGATGCCGACAGAGAGGTTGGTGGATACTCCTTAGACAGGGTCTAAGTTGACAAGGGGATTGCATCATCCTTGAACACATGTTCTAAAAGGATCCTGTAATGTCCCTTGCTAGGAATTTTATTAAAATGACAATTTTTCACTTTTTTTTTCCTAGTTTGACCTTTGACTAGTTTGGATCTCTGGGTCCCAAATTTGCCCCAAATGATCCCAAATCTTCTTAGAAGGTGTATGAATGATATTAGAACATAAATGTGTGTTTCATAGATTCCTTTGGACCTTTAAAATACTTCTGAAAATCCTCTTTCAATTCTGATCAATGTAGGTAACTTTACTAGTGATTTCCCTTTGACTAGTATTGGTCTCTAGGTCTCAAATTGACTCCAAATGCCTTCAAATATTCAAAGAAGGTGTATGAATGATATTAGAAATTGAATATGATGTTTATGGATGACATATGGCCACCAAAATACCTCTGTAAACTCTCTTAAGATTCTGTACCAATTATGCAATTTTACTAGTAATTTGGGGTTCAAATCCCCATGGGGTAAGTACTGAAAATGGCTTCCCAAATGCCTCCAAACCCACTCAAATTTATGAAAAAAGGTATGTAAGGTGTTAAGTATGTTATTAAAGTATAATATGCACCATTAATGGATTATTACAACTGTTCTCACCCTCTCCTATTCAACTGCAAAAATCACCAATTCGAACCTTGGGGAAATGGCACTATTTCACCTCCCAATACAACTAAACTGAGTAAAAATGCTTCAAATGCTCAAGAACAGTACATGAAACTTGTAGAAGACATCCATTTCAGTATATTGATCACAAATATATCAGAGAATCATCCATTCATTTGAAATCATCATCAATACATTGGCTCACAACAAGGTAGTGGGGAAATGGCATTGTTCTTCCATTAAAAATGAGATTTATACATTTCTACTTGGAATTTCGACCTGAAACTTTTTGGAGATGAATAACAGAGTATTTAATTCATATTAAAAAATAAATGGGGCATTAAAATCTTCCCCAAAGAGTACAATAGCTCACCAAAAACGCCCTCCCTCAAGGATCAAGAATATGCCATCAAAACTGGAAATGGTTGAAGGAGTGAGCTGCAATAGAAGAAACCATGAGCTTCCCTGTAGCTTACAAATAAAAATAAATACTCCATTAAATCTCCAAATGAAAGGTCTGAATGGCCTTTCCAATTACCAACTTGGATGGGAATCTTTCACCCTCGAAATTGGCTAAGGCAAGAAACTAGTCATCCACTAGCTCTCCCTCTTCACAAATGCAATTGCAAATTCTACAAATGATCAAAATCCATTCTCATACTTCATTTCTATATTTTATAACCAACATTATCCTTCTAAGGGTCGAAATCTTCTCAATAGATTCAATAAATTTCCATTTAGGAAATATTCCACATTTGCCACTTGTCTCCTAGTTCCAACCTTCCATCTTCTCCCAAATTCGATTTTGAGTCTCTTTGGCTTCTCCAACTCCCAAATTCACCTTCCTTGAGCCTATTTTTGGGGATGACATGTCATAGTGGTCAGATGTCAGAGGTTAGGTCTGCAATTTGTCATAATTGTCATAGATGCTCCATCATTGATGTCATAGGGGCTAGGGAATCTAGCCCAAGTGTCCACAAACTTCCACTTTGACTCTTTATCTTCCATGGAGGTTACCAATCCTTCCCAATTCGACCTAAGATGCTCAATGACATGTGTTATAACTTACCAACTCACCCAAGAGTGTTCACATTCCCATTAATTCGAATTTGCAAAAGAGAGATACCATGTATTATGAAAAATCAAGCTAGTGTGGGTCCCACATCCTCCATATGTCTCCAAAACCATTTGTCACCTAGGATTTCTATTGAATTTCTTTATTCACTATATTTATTAAATAATTGAACCCTTCTAATGTCTAAACATCATTTATTATCCCCATTATTCCAAATCCCAAAGCTTCCACCCCAAACCTAGGAAACTAGTAATTTTCCTCCTTGGCAATTATTTGACCTTTAGCATCAATTTGACAAACTCTAATGAATAGGGCCAATGTGATTAGGCCATTGTGACCCAATACCAAATTTGGGACATGAAAAATCCTCCCTTCCCAATATTTCTTGTCCTCAATCAATTTTAAACATGGGTGTTGAAGAACCTGCTTTCTGTATAATTCTTTGAAGTTGCCATTGAATTGCCCAACCTTGAGTCTTTGAGTTTCCATGAAGATTTTAGAGAGGAACCACCATGCTTGCTGCTGCACTAATCTGATAAAAATCACTTTATTAAGTGGGGAAATCCATCTCCCATACTGCTTGTTTCCCCAAAAAAATTGAAACCAATGAGATAAAAATTATTCCAGGGTCCCATTGCTTGTATTGCACCCCAATAATTAAGAGTGCTCTCCAACCCACACCATTAGTTAAGAGGATTCCTGGATCCCATTTTATTGTATGCATCTTTCCAAACATCATGAGTACCAAATATATATCATCAAAGTACATAACAACATAATGAAAATGTACATCAAGGATATGCTTCATCAAAGAGTCATGAAAGTGCTTATACCTCCAAGCAGGTAGACCACCATTTTCCAAGTGCATACAAGCTTCAAGTGACCAATCAAATCTGCTCCAATGAAATAGGTGAGGATCCCATGTCCTATAATGCTGCTCCAAAAGGATGTGATATGCATCAAAATATTCAACCATGTATTCTTTCATCCAAGAAGTGAATGAAGAATCTCCTCTAAAATCTAAACCAAATAATGAGCAGAAAAAACAAGGAGACTTCAAATGACTCAAAGAAGTCTCACCCATACATCCCTGAATGTGAGATTCATAAAGATATAACAAAGTATGTGTCTTGCAACAAAAATGTTCTCCAATCATAAATCTATTCACCCAAGTGTTGGATGAAGTTCCTCCAACATCAAATGAATCAAGTGTTGAGCAAGAAAAACCATGAGTCTTCAAGTGACTCAAATGCATATCATAGGTGCATTCGTGTAGATGTGCATCATCATAAAGTAACAAAGGATGCTGCTGAAAATGTGAATAAGAATGTGCTCCAACCATGTCATCATAAAATTTAAATCTAGGAGTTCCATACTCCTCATGTGGCACCATAAAAAAGAACCCTTTCACCCATACTTCATTGAGACTGATGCTGCAAAACATGGAATTGTAGGATGTAGGATAATGAACTAACTTACCCAAATGATAAAAAAGTGCAGAAGTTTCATCATGGGAAGGATCCATATGGGTAGTATCATGCAGCTCCTTCAAAATTGTGAAACCTTTGTCATAGATTGGTTCCAATGTAGAGGATTCATGCTCTTCTTTAAAAATTGCATAACCTTCATCAAGAGACAATTCAAGTTCCTCTTCCACCACATCAAGTGTTTGGATATATTCAAGTTCATATTCAAACACATTAAGCACATTCAAATTTCCACATTTCTCATGATCCAACATGTCATGAGAATCCTCCAAACAATCTACCATTTGACAATCTGAAACATAGGAGGAAAAACAAGTATCTTGCAACTTTTCAAGAAGTTGCTTATTTTGAATTGTGAGCTTATGAATATCATCATTATTCTTCAAGTATGCATCATGTAACAATTCATTAAGCTCAAACAAATGGTTTCTATCAAAAAGCAAAGACATGAAATTACCTTTGATGTGGCACATTGCTCTTTGAATCTTCTCCATGTCTTCAATGAAGGATGTTTCCTCCAATGAAGTAGCTCTCCAACAAGAATTTGACACCAATGCTTGAGTGTCATGGAGAATGTTGAGGGACTCTTGGATCTTCTTTTCATTCATCTTTAAGGACACTTCAAGAAAATGAGGCTCTTGCAAATGAACCTCCTCATCTTCTTCATTTTTGCTTGGACCAACTTCATGAAGCTCAAGTGGTGATGGGGAAGTTGATCTTGGTTCTTCTTCAACTGCTACAAGGTCTTCCTTACCATGCTTAATGGAACTTGGGCTTGCAACAACACTTTCAAAAGTGATCTCTATGTCACCAACATAGAGGTGTGAGCACCCATCAATAGGTACTCCTTCATAGTTTAAGCATCCATCAGTAGATGCTCTCTGGTTCATGTCTAAGCTAGAAGGTGTCTCGAAATGATCTTCCATATTTTCAATAGAATCTTCTTCATGCTCTTGTGATGTCTCTTCATTTTTCTCCTTCAAGCAAGCTGATGCATTTTTCCCCTTGTTTTCCTTAGGATCAGTATATTTGGAATCTCTTCTTGAATAAATCTCAAAGCTCTCCTCAAGGAGGACATCATTTCATGCACACATATATGATACTCGCTCCAAGGGCTTTTACAAGAAGGGCATAAACCTTTCTTCACTAACTCCACATATTCATTTTTGGGCCTATTTTCAAAAACATGTTCAGCATAGTACTCAAAAGACATGGCATTTTGTGTATTTTTGCTCGAAGTAAGATATTCTTGATATTTTTTATATTGTTGGGGCAAGGTTTTATATTTTTCTCTCCATCTTTGGAACTCACTCATAGAATTATCCTTGGTTGGTGTGACACACTCATATTCATCAGATCTAAATTCATAAGAATAATCTTCATTTCTCTTGAAATTGTATGAAGTGTTGCATGATGGCACCTCTTCCTCGTACCATTCACATTTTGCTTTATATTGCTCATAAGCATATGCATATTCCTCATAAGAATTGTACTCATAGGATTCATCATAATAGTAGGACATGGATGCCAATTATTCTTGAATGTATGTACCTAATCCACAAGTTCAAGGACCATGCTCTGATACCATTGTAATGTCCCTTGCTAGGAATTTTATTAAAATGACAAATTTTCACTTTTTTTTTCCTAGTTTGACCTTTGACTAGTTTGGATCTCTAGGTCACAAATTTGCCCCAAATGATCCCAAATATTATGAGAAGGTGTATGAATGATATTAGAACATAAATATGTGTTTCAGGTATGCCTTTGGACCTTTAAAATACTTCTGCAAATACTCTTTCAATTCTGATCAATGTAGGTAACTTTACTAGTGATTTCTCTTTGACTAGTATTAGTCTCTAGGTCTCAAATTGACTCCAAATGCCTTCAAATATTCAAGGAAGGTGTATTAATGATATTAGAAATTGAATATTATTTTTATGGATGAAATATGGCCACCAAAAGACCTCTTCAAACTCTCTTAAGATTCTGTACCAATTATGCAATTTTACTAGTAATTTGGGGTTCAAATCCCCATGGGGTAAGTACTGAAAATGGCTTCCCAAATGCCTCCAAACCCACTCAAATTTATGAACAGAGGTATGTAAGGTGTTAAGTATATTATTAAAGTCTCATATGAACCATTAATGGATTATTACAACTTTTCTCACCCTCTCCCATTCAACTGCAAAAATCACCAATTCGACCCTTGGGGAAATGGCATTATTTCACCTCCCAATACAACTAAATTGAGTAAAAATGCTTCAAATGCTCAAGAAAAGTACATGAAACTTGTATAAGACATCCATGGAATTATATTGATCACAAATATATCATAGAATCATCCATTAATTTGAAATCATCATCAATACATTGGCTCACAACAAGGTAGTGGGGAAATGGCATTGTTCTTCCATTAAAAATGAGATTTATACATTTCTACTTGGAATTTCGACCTGAAAATTTTTGAAGATGAAGAACAGAGTATTTAATTCATATTATAAAAGAAATGGGGCATTAAAAGCTTCACCAAAGAGTACAATAGCTCACCAAAAATGCCCTCCCTCAAGGATCAAGAATATGCCATCAAAACTGGAAATGGTTGAAGGAGTGAGCTGCAATAGAAGAAACCATGAGCTGCCCTGTAGCTTACACCTGCAAATAAAGACTCCATTAAAGCTCCAAATGAAAGGTCTGAATGGCCTTTCCAATTACCAACTTGGATGGGAATCTTTCACCCTCGAAATTGGCTAAGGCAAGAAACTAGTCATCCACTAGCTCTCCCTCTTCACAAATGCAATTGCAAATTCTACAAATGATCAAAATCCATTCTCATACTTCATTTCTACATTTTATAACCAACATTAGCCTTCTAAGGGTCTAAATCCTCTCAATAGATTCAATAGATTTCCATTTAGGAAATATTCCACATTTGCCACTTGTCTCCTAGTTCCAACCTTCCATCTTCTCCCAAATTCGATTTTGAGTCTCTTCGGCTTCTCCAACTCCCAAATTCGCCTTCCTTGAGCCTATTTTTGGGGCTGACATGTCATAGTGGTCAGATGTCAGAGGTCAGATCTGCAATTTGTCATATTTTTCATAGATGCTCCATCATTGGTGTCATAGGGGCTAGGGAATCTAGCCCAAGTGTCCACAAACTTCCACTTTGACTCTTTATCTTCCATGGAGGTTACCAATCCTTCCCAATTAAACCTAAGATGCTCAATGACATGTGTTATGACTTACCAACTCACCCAAGAGTGTTCACATTCCCATTAATTCGAATTTGCAAAAGAGAGATACCATGTATTATGAAAAATCAAGCTAGTGTGGGTCCCACATCCTCCATATGTCTCCAAAACCATTTGTCACCTAGGATTTCTCTTGAATTTCTTTATTCACTATATTTATTAAATAATTGAACCATTCTAATGTCTAAACATTATTTATTATCCCCATTATTCCAAATCCCAAAGCTTCCACCCCAAACCTAGGAAACTAGTAATTTTCCTCCTTGGCAATTATTTGACCTTTAGCATCAATTTGACAAACTCTAATGAATAGGGGAAATGTGATTAGTCCATTGTGACCCAATACCAAATTTGGGACATGACAGATCCGTAGACATATGTCTCCAAGAAAGAAGAGGGATTGCATCATCCTTGAACAGATGTTCTAAAAAGAGTCGTAGACATATGTCTTTGAGAATGAAGTCCTTAGTGGACAGGTAGGGGATTGGATCATCCCTGGACTTCAGTCCTAAAGAGACCCATAGACGTATGTCTTCGAGAATGAAGTCCTTGGTGGACATGTGGGGATTGGATCATCCCCAGACTTCGGTCCCTTGAATTGAACCATAGACATGATTTCTTCGAAAATGAAGTCCTTAGTGGACAGGTTGGGATTGTATCTTCCCCGGAATTCGGTCCCAGAATTGATCCGTAGACAAGATGTCTCCGAGAATGAAGTCCTGAATGAACAGGTAGAGGATTGTATCTTCCCCGGACTTTGGTCCCAGAATTGATCCATATACAAGATGTCTCCAAGAATGAAGTCCTGAATGAACAGGTAGGGGATTGTATCTTCCCCGGACTTTGGTCCCAGAATTGATCCGTAGACAAGATGTCTCTGAGAATGAAGTTCTGAATGAACAGGTAGGGGATTGTATCTTCCCTGAACTTTGGTCCCAGAATTGATCCGTACACAAGATGTCTCTAAGAATGAATTCCTGAATGAACAAGTAGGGGATTGTATCTTCCCCGGACTTCAGTCCCAAAATTGACCTGTAGACAAGATGTCTCCGAGAAGGAAGTCCTGAATGAACAGGTAGGGGATTGTATCTTCCTCGGACTTCAATCCCAGAATTGAGACATAGACTGGGTCTCTGAGAATGAAGTCCTGAATGAACAGGTAGGGGATTGTATCTTCCCCAAACTTTGGTCCCAGAATTGATCCATAGACAATTGTCTCCGAGAATTGATGATAGGACTGTATTGTCCCTGGACTCTTGGTTCAAAATGTACGTGATGGGATTGTATTGTCCCTAGACATGAGACTCGTCTTAAAGTGATAAGGATTGATCATCCTGGAACTTGATCTGGATTGTATCATCCATGGGCCTATTTCCTAAAGAGAGCGGGATTGATCATCCTATAATATGATCATGTGTGTTGCAGGGTATGCTGCTATTATGTATACTTGACTGATGAGGATACTTGTATTGATGTATTGATACTTGTATTGATGAGGATACTTGTATGTATACTTGTATTGATGAGGATACTTGTATTGATTATGTGTATACTTGTATTGGTGTGGATACTAATACTGATGATCTAGATGATGATGCTGCTGATCGTGTTGATCTAGATGAAGATGTTGATGATCATGTAGATTGAGATGATGATCCAGATGTTGTAGATCGAGATGATCTAGATGCTGTAGATCGTGATGATCCAGATGCTGTAGATCGAGATGATCCAGATTCTATAGATCGTGATGATCCAGATGTTGTAGATCGAGATGATGTGACGACGATGCTGATGATCATATGACGACGATGCTGATGATCGTGTCATGACAATGCTGATGATCGTGTGATGACGATGCTCATGATCGGGTGATGATGATATTGATGATCGTATGATGACGATATTGATGATCGTGTGATGACGATGCTGATGATCGTGTGATGACGATGCTAATGATCGGGTGATGACGATACTGATGATCGTATGATGACAATACTGATGATCGTGTGAAGGCGATGTTGATGATCGTGAGGATTCAAATGTTGATGTTGCTGTAGCTGTTTGAGTGCTGCAAAAGATAAAGACCCAGTGTTGAAGATGTTACAGTAACTGGTTGAGTTACTGATGATGTTGAGAAAGCTTCCAATGATTTATAGATGTATCATGTTGATGACTCCTTGCTCCTGCAGATGTTGTTATAATATCCTTCTCGTTAAGGGGGAGTGTTGAGATATTGTAACTTCTAAGAATATTATATTTGTACTTTATTATTCTGGAGATGTTTCATTCCTCCGTGAAGATCTTATTGTATATCCGGAGATGTTTATTCCTCCGTCGGAATGTGGTGACTTGGGTTATTAGACTTCCCTAGTGGGGGTCGGCCCTGTATGTGTTATGTGGGTCAAAGGGTTGTTAGACCACCCTAGTGGGGCTAGCCCAGTTAGTTGTAGTGGGGTGTTTAACCCAGTGGTAAAGTTGGGGCCAACCTAGTTAACATAAATTACAAGTCGGAGATGTGTATAAATAGAGGAGGTGTGTTCCTCATTACACACACACTTCCCTCACTTGAACTGTAGCGCACTTGTGAGAGAGAGGTCTGCTATGGAGGAGGAGGAGATCATGTCTTTGGTTTGCATCTTTGTATATTGTTGGTCATCTATATTTAGGAAGATTTGTTGGGTTTTCTACCCCATGAGGGTTTCCCAGGATAAATCTGTGTCTCTTGTGTTTATGTTGTGCTTGTTGTTTCTTCAGTGATCCTGTATATGCTATTATTTTGAAATGGAATATAATGCTGATATTTTCTGTTTTAGCATATTGAATCTTAACAATAACCAAACAACCAAACAAAACAGAAAATCAGGGAAAAGTTTCAAAAGATCATGACATGGGATATGACATAATCGAAGACATTAAAAAAGAAAAAGAAAATGTCTCTATATTTTATATGTGTAGTCTGCCCCAGCAAAGAAAGAAGTTGTTGGAAGCTTTTGACCCACAATCTAGCACTTCGTTAGAAAACATTGAGAAAAACCCGGAAATAAATGAAGCTAGTATTGACGAGAAATCTACATCTCAAACATTGCCTTTTCTGTTAACTTTTGAAATTTTTAATCATAATGTGCATAACAGTTTGGTAGATTTTGGGGATTCTTCGAATGTCATGATGTTATCAATATGCAAGAAGATCAATGACATCCAATACCATCCCCATCTCAGATCATACAGTTAGATAGAACTGTTGTCAAGGTCATTGGAGAAATGAAAGATGTGCTTATAGATTATCCACAGATCTTAGAGTGTGCTAATTTATTGATATAATGGTGGTTGATATTCCTGAGGCTTATGGTTTGATATTGAGTAGGGACTGGTCTACAAAACTAAATGGTTACTTTTCAACAGACTGGTCTCACTTGTGGTTGCCATACCAGAATAGACAAAATCATATTAAAATACTGAATGAACCCCACATGAAACAAAATGTAAATCAGTTAGAGGAAAAGAATGAGGTTGTAGCTTTTTCATATTCAGTTTTGGGAAATTATTTTTTAGAGATTGAACTAGGTAACTATCAATCAAAAGATGTTATCCATGAATCAGATGAACAGTCCGATCTCCTTCACTTTTCTCGGACTGATGATATGGATTGTAATATAGTAGAATTAGTCACTGACTTAGGTGATAGTGATACTAACGTGATTAAAGTAGAAAATACTTTTTGGGTTCTGTACTTTGACGGTTCCAAAATTCAAGAAGGATTCGGAGCCGGTTGTGTTTTAATCGATCCTGAAACCAACAAACACTTTTTATCTTGTAGGCTGGAGTTCGAATGTACTAATAACACTGTTGAATATGAATCTCTAGTCCATGGGTTAAAGCAGGTTATTAGTTTAAATGTCAAATACTTGAAAGTCTTCGGTGACTCAAAGATAGTTGTAAGGCAAGTAAGAGATACAATTCATTGTATTTCACCACATTTAAAAGGTTATCAATCTGAAGTCTGGGATTTGATTTCGCACTTTGATGCTTTTAATATAAATTATATTCCTAGATTACATAATGCCCCAGCTGATTTCTTGGCTACCTCTGCTTCTAGATTAGTGCCTACTAATAATAAATGCTCTATTGAATTGATTTTCAGGCCATTTGTTCTAGATAACATTACAAATCTTAGAGTTTTTTATGATGATGATCAGATCATCAGCTTCCTAACAAATGAAGATGCCTTCCAAGAAGCTATAATTGATCAAGAGGAGCACGATCTAGATTTGCGAAGCAAAGATGCTGTTAAAGGAAACTTCATGCCGAAAGAAGTGAGGACTCTTGAAGGATTGTTTGATCTTCAGAGTAAATTCAGAAAGCCAGCAAACATCAAAACTAACAGCTCCTCCATGCAGCATGAATTGGTAAACCTGGGTACAGAAGCTGAGCCAAAATATGTCAATCTTGGTAAATGTTGCTTGCCAGGCGAGAGAGATAAGTTCATCAAACTGTTTCAGCAGTATAAGGATGTTTTTGCACGGACTTATGAAGACTTGAAAACATATGACACTCACATTATACAACATATAATACCAATGAAGCCAGGTGTTAAGCCATTTCAGCAACAACTAAGAAGAATGCATCCAACGCTTGAGCCTCTAATGCATAAAGAATTGAAGAAGTTGTTAGATGCTAAAATCATCTTTAAAGTCAGGCACTCTGAATGGGTTGCTAATTTAGTCCCCGTATGGAAGAAGTCAGGAGAGATAAGATTGTGTGTGGATTTTCGAAACTTGAACAAAGCTTCCGATAAAGACAACTACCCAGTCCCTCTGATGGAACAAATTTTACAGATGGTCTCAGGATCAGAGCTTTTCTCCCTACGAGACGGATTCTCTGGATATAATCAAGTACTAGTACCGGAGGAAGACCGACTCAAAACCACTTTTCATACAAAGTGGGGAACCTTTGCTTATCACAGGATGCCATTTGGCTTGATAAACGTAGGAGCTACTTTTCAGCGAGCCATGGACATTGCTTTTCGAGGATTGGGCGATCATTGTGTAGTAGTTTATCTAGATGATGTGACATTTTTCTCAAAGAAAAGTGAAGACCATGTTTTTGTAATACCCCATTTTGACCCTTAGGATATATTAGCTTTTAATGTAAATATTGTATACATGTGATGTATGTTTTCCTAGCGTGGAGCTCAAGGCCAAGGCCCCGCTAGTGGAAGCTCGAATTTCATTTAAAAATGCAAGTATTAGATATTATGTTACCCATGTGCTATTTAGCCATGGAACATTGTAAAAATGATGTAAATAAAAATCATGCAATAAAATACGAAAACTGGCTATGGAAGCAACGAATGAGAAGGGTCCATGTGTATCCACTAGGGAGTGGTGAGGAGGTTGTGTGGATGAACCATATGCTTCCAAATGTCATTGTGAGAACCCATTTGACTTTCCTTGATGACATTTATTTCTATTGTAAGGAAGTTGTTTAAGATTTCAGTCCATGGCTTCAATGGAGCATGGGCAGCCCATAAATTTGTATGGTAGAGTATGGGCTCTGTTTTCTTGTACCACAAGTCACTCTACCTCATGGAAGTTGCTTCTTCCTCATTCCCATTCCAGGGTGGAAGATCCCAACATCAATTTTCATCCAAAAACGAATTCCCAACAGGAAGCAAAACCAGAAATCGCAACTTTGAAAGAACCCATGTTTTGAAGAACCAAAAACGCCCAGAATTGGTATTTGATAGTAAAATCCAATGGGGGATCCATAGATATGAACCTTTGGGAAAATTTGAGAGTATTAGATACCCCAAAATCCTTTGTAAAACCCAATTTTTATTTCCCAGAAGTCTAGTGACGGGATTGAGTTATTTTTTATGACAGAATGGTGAGAAACCCAAGTAGGAATGTTTGAACAGAGGATTGGATTGCTTGAGTTTAGCTCGAGATGTCTATAGCTTTGTGGTTGAGTTTATTGTCTTAGCATTGCTCTCCTCTATCTTCTTGTATGTTTGATAAACCCAACTGTGTGTTGGCTTAGCATAGCCGTTGAGTGAAACCATGGTTGTGAGTGAGCCCATCTAGTTCCTCCTTAGTGGATACACAACCCAACTCGGGGGTGATCTCTCAACTGAAATAATATAGGCTAGACAGAGATTTATGGTTGGGTGAAACGTTGCTCTCACATAGCCATTTGTTGGACAACTTCTTCTCAAAGATAAGTAATCTCTGTGATTTAAATTATATGCATTTTGTGCTTTGTAATGTGTTAATTCAGAATGGTAATTATTCTTGTTAATGGAAGTGATATGAATCCTGTGCATAGCATTGGAATGGAATTGAATCCCTGGATGTTGAACCACCCTCTGCTGGTGATAGATGTGTTGATGCACTATTGTTTGTGTGTGTGTAATTGTGTTTTAATTCCGCTGTGTTATATTGAGTCTGAGTTTGTATACACAAGTTTTATTTATTTATTATGAATTTCATAGTATTGTATGGGCTGAGACTTCCAAATAACCCCGGTAAGTTTGGTCATGTTTCCTTCCTTGCATCGGATTGATGGAAGGGGACGTCACATTTTTCCACTTAAATCAGATCTTCGATCGTTGCAGAAAATATGGTATTTCTCTAAACCCCAAGAAGAGTATTTTCGTTGTTCTTGAAGGTAAAATTCTTGGTCACATCATTTCAAAGAAGGGAATCTCGATAGACCAAGAGAGAGTGCAAGCCATTAGCAAGATTCCCATGCCCCATAACAAAAAATCTATGCAATCATTTATGGGAACCATTAATTTTGTTCGAAGGTTCATGCCTGACTTCACTCAGATCGTTAAACCTTTGCAGCAATTGGTAAAGCAGAGTGTACAATTTAAATGGACAGACTTGGAGAAAGTTGCATTTAGAGAAATCAAAGCTTCCATAGCTAATGCGCCTTCTTTAAGAAGTCTAGATTTCGAAAAGGATTTTATTATGTACACCTTTGCTTCAGATAACTCTCTTGCAGCTGTGCTCACTCAGAAGGGAGAATCAGGAGACGAATACCCAATTTCCTTTATGAGCACTGGTCTACAGGGCGCTGAACCGAACTACCCTTTTGTAGATAAACAAGAATATGCAGTATTCAAAGTAGTAAAATAGTTCAGGCCATATATTCTAAAAAATAGAACTAAATTCATAGTGCCTCACCCCGCTGTTAGATCTCTTTTTGTTCAGAAGGAATTGGGAGAAAGGAGAGGAAACTGGGTCATTGCTCTTCAAGAGTATGACTTGGAATTCAAACCAGCTACCATTATAAAAGGTTAAGGGTTATGCAAATTACTCACTGAGAGTCCAGTTGATGAAGAGATGGATTGGGAAAATGAAGCCGAGCTGAATATGATTGAAGTGTGTCCCATTTTCACCACCCCTGAATCGTGGTATAAGGACCTAGTGCATTATTTGTACTAAGGATACTTGTCGGAGCACTGGAGTTCAAAGCAAAGGAGGGCACTCCATCTGAAATCAGCAGCATATAAAATCATTGATGGACTTCTCTTTAGAAGGAATTATGATGGGATTTTTCTCAGGTGTCTGGAGAAAGAAGATGCAAATAAAGTGGTCAAAGAATTACACGATGGCCCTATTGGGGGACACTTTTCTGCAGATACCACGGCTCACAAAATACTCAGAGCTGGATATTATTGGCCCACCTTATTCAGAGATTCCCACGCCTATGCCAAGAATTGTGATGTGTGCCAAAGAAGTGCCGGCATATTGTTGAAAGCTGCAGAACCTTTGCAGCCAGTCATTATCTCTGAACCATTCAAGCAACGGGGCATGGATGTTATTGGAGAAATAAAACTGAATTCTTCACTGCAGCATCGATATATTTTGACGACCACAGACTATTTTACGAGATGGATAGAAGTTTCCCCACTGCACAAAGTAAATGAATATGCAGTTATCAAGTTCCTGGAAGAAAACATCATAACCAGGTTTGGGGTTCCAATTACCCTAGTCTTTGAGAATGCAACGTATTTTTCATCTATAAAAATAAATGAATTTGTTTATGAGAAAGGAATTAAATTGCACTATTCATCCAATTACTATCCCCAAGGAAATGGATTAGCTGAGTCTACAAACAAGAACCTCATCCGAATTCTTAAGAAAACCGTTAATGAGAATCAGAGAAGTTGGCATACATCCCTCCCAAATGCTTTATGGGTAGACAGAGTCACTCCAGAGAATGCCTTAGGAGTTTCCCCGTACACCCTAGTCTATGGTAAGGAAGCCATCCTCCCTCCAAACATATTACTCCCATCCTTATAATTAACCCAAGCCTCTCGAGGTTCCAACAACCAAGTCTTACAATCAAGAATTGATACCCTGCTGAAGCTTGAAGAGTCACGATAGAAAGCCAAAGACCAATTCCACCAACACCACGACATTGTCAAAAGGTGGTTTGATAAGCGAAAATCTGGAAAGAGAAGTTTCAAAGTAGGTGTAGCTAGGGTTTTCACCCTAGCTTGTGCAAATGAGCACCTACTAAGGAGAAGGCCTCCTTAGTAGCAGTTCAATAAAATAGTAAAATATGACAGTAAAGCAAAGTAAACTTAAACTAGCATGTGCATCAACAAGAAATAAAAAGACAGTAATATGATAAGAATTTTCTTTTGTATTAGATTTACCTCAAGTGTTGAGGTTGGTGAATCTCTTGCAGTAGTCCAGGAGGGCTGCTTCCAAGCTCCAATGGGTTCCTTCTCCTTCTCCAAAGTGTTTTGGATAGGGGCCAAAGGGGCACTCAAATGGGAAAGACTAGCTCAAATGGTAAGCTAGGGTTTCAAGAGTGATTTTGGCAGAGTGAGGATAGGGAAGATTGTGGATATGAAATGGGGAGCCTCCATCACCTATTTATAGTTTTTTTAGTGGTGGAGTGTTGACCCATGGTTTTGGGCACCATATGGTTTAGGTCAATTGTATAGGGTTTTTGATTATTTTTTCCCTCTTTTTTAATATTTTTTATTCCCTTTTATTTGATTTTTGGGAATTTAGGGCCCTTTTAGAGGGTTTTTTCTATTTTTGGAGGAATTTAAATTATTTTGGGGGAAAAAGGGGGTTTTTTGGCCTTTTGGAGGCTTTTTAATGGTTTTTTAAGGTTTTGGAGGCAAATATTATAGGAAATATAGACAAATGAGTCATGTAATGAGGGAGATGAGGTAGTGAGCACTTTTTAGGTGTTAACAGTAGGTGACTTAGTTCTGAAGTGGGATCACCCGCATGATGGTAAGGGAATGCACACAAAGTTTCAACAATTATGGGTTGGCCCTTACCAAGTTACTGAAAAGCTTGGCCTGTTGACGTACAAACTAAGAGACTTGCAAGGGGAGGAAGTAAATCTCCCTCTTAACGGCCTCACTTTAAAGCAGTACTTCACATAGTCCTAGGAGGACTTTTGTACATAAATAAGCATTGTTTGTTTCCTTTGCTTACTTTTTCTATTTGTTTTCTTTGAGTTGTTGTTTTATGTCATTTTCAGTCTCGTTAGTCAGCTTGGTTTGATTGCTCTCATTTGAGTTTTACCCTGCTCTTTGTTTAAGTTGTATTCTTTAATAATAAAGACTATCCCAACTCTTGTCTTAGTTGAAAGATAGGGCTCTAAGCAAATCTCAAAATATTGAAAGGCATAAATCTTCTTATAAAGAAAATGTATCTTTGTGACTTTGCTTTGCTGATTGGTTTCTAGAAATGAAGAGATCCTTTTTCTGTTTGGTCACAATAACCCTGGTTAAATAACTAAGATTTAGCATTTCCTTGCATTTCCTTGTTACTATCTTGGGGGCTCCATTCACTCTAACATTAATGACTGTCTCAGGAAGTTCACTATAATAGACCCATGGAGAGGAAGCATGTCTCAAAGATGTATGGTATTTAAAATGATCCCATGCTGCAAATCAAAAGACAAAAGAGATTATATCAAAGAGTCTGTTTTCCAGAAATTCTCGCCTCCATTAAAGCATGGCTGAGAGAAGCAATGACATTCAATCAAGGAAATTGTTCAAATAATCAAACCAACAAGGTTCTTCTCCGTCCGTGAAGCATGAAAAATCAAATAAATCTCTTACTCACACTGTTGAAATATTGTAACTTCTAAGAATGTTATATTTGTACTTTATTATTCCGGAGATGTTTCATTCCTCCGTGAAGATCTTATTGTATATCTGGAGATGTTTATTCCTCCGTCGGAATGTGGTAACTTGGGTTATTAGACTTCCCTAGTAGGAGTCGGCCCTATATGTGTTATGTGGGTCAAAGGGTTGTTAGGCCACCATAGTGGGGTTGGCCCAGTCAGTTGTAGTGGGGTGTTTAACCCAGTGGTAAAGTTGGGGCCGACCTAGTTAATATAAAGTACAAGTCGAAGATGTGTATAAATAGAGTAGGTGTGTTCCTCATTATACACACACTTCCCTCACTTGAAATGTAGCGCACTTGTGAGAGAGAGGTCTGCTATGGAGGAGGAGGATATCATGTCTTTGGTTTACATCTTTGTATTTGTTGATCATCTATATTGAGGAAGCTTTGCTGGGTTTTCTACCCCATGAGGGTTTCCCAGGATAAATCTGTGTCTCTTATGTTTCTGTTGTGCTTGTTGTTTCTTTAGTGATCCTGTATATGCTATTGTTGTGAAATAAAATGTGATGCTGATATTTTCTGTCTTATCGTATTGAATCTTAACATGGTATAAGAGCTAACCTGAAGGAAGGAAATGTATGGCACTTACGACACTTGCTTCACTTGCAACAATTTGAAGGTTAGGGTTTTGTATAGAAAAAACCAGTCATCATGGAAATTTCGCTACAAATCCATTTTGGAGAATGTTAAGGATCTGAAACCTTTATAATTCGTAGATAACATCCCCAAGTACCTTGTGTCCAAAGTACACCCTCAGATTCAATGTACTTTGTGAGTTATGATCAATATAAGTTAGGGTTTCTGCCTCTTCCAGATCTCAGTCATAATCAGGTGACCTTGGAAAAAAGGTCATAACTTGCGCTAGGAAGCTCCAAATGAAATTTAGTAAAAAGTGTAAGGTAGTACACAAATTGTACTATATCAGGAAATGTTTTCAGAGGCCGAAATTGAACCAATGACACATGGCACGCCATACAAGTTCGCTCTCTTGTTTTATCCCATAAACAGGTCACGTTGTGACACTTGGAATAACTCTCTCTCAGAAAATCCAATTGAGGTCAGACCTATCGGGATGGAAATATGACAGGTCAGGATACCACAAAAAAAAATTTCAGACCCTATGGATCGAAAAGTTTGGAGTTACAGCAGAAACAATCAGGTACATATTTCTGTCAAAACAGAATTATTTTTTGAGCACTTTCATTCATGGCTTCCGGAATTTAGGGTTTTGGAGAAAGTTAGAATTTTTGGAATCGGAGTCCATGGTTGAATGCTACTCAGGAAAATTGAAATTTAGAGACCAAGATTGAAGTTTTTGGTTGGGTAGAAGACCGGGCTTGATCAAACCCCAGTTCGGGATTTTGATCGGAAAGATAGAAAATTAGGGCTTCAGCAAAAGTTGGTATTTTTGCAGTCTGTGACCACGGCTGGAAGATCCTCAGAAAAATAAGAGTTTAGAACCTTGGATCAAACCTTTTGATTAGGCAGAAGGGTGGGATCCATCAAACCCTAGTTCGGGATCCTGTCCAGAAGATCCAGAAGTTTCGAAGGCAATTTTGGGGGGTCAAATTTTGGAGATTTCGAAATTAAAGTATCAGCAAGACACATCCTTCCATACATTCAGAAATGTGAAAGTCAAAGGTTGAATTTTTAGGGTCTCTCTGACAAACCCTAATCAAGCTCCAGATCCAATTTCAGGGGGAGTTGAGGCTAAGGCCTTACATAAGAAGACTACAAGAACTTCCTGACAGGTATGACTTGAGGAAATACAGGTATGTGTTGAAATATGTTCATGGTTAAGTTTATGATATGATTGTCTTCATATTGTTTAGGATTAGTACAGTCTTGATTAATGTTAGACTTGCCTTATTACCTTAGTAAAAGTAAGAATGCTTTGGAATGATAGAATACATTTACTGATTAAGGCTATGACACTTATGATTGTACTAATGCACCTATGGTGTTGTATGAGGAATGATGTTGGCTGCTAACAAAAGACAGGTACATAAAGAAAGACAAATCAAGTTCCATGACCATGACAACATGAAGACAAAGACTCATCCATAATCCTTGATCACATAGAAATTTCTACTTACGAGGTATGTATGACTTTGTTCTATTATGCTTAACCTATGAGATATGTAGCACAGGATCTCTAAATCATTGAAGAGAACAAAGAAGATATTGATTAGGTATGTTAGACATAACTAAGCAGGTATACTAATCCAGGTATGTTTTTCTATGTCAAGTTAGAATCTTACCTTGTGTTAGGATCCCTTATATAAGTATACTTGGTATGATTGGTTATGCTTATTCATAAAGTTAGTAATCAAGGGTTTATGCATAATATGTCTCTTATCTTGATTGACCAGAAGAGTCCTATGATCAAACAAGAATATGCATGAGTAAAAGAAGACTTCCCTGAAACCTTGAATACTAATGTTTATTATCTATGATCATGACTATACATATTCAAGATTATTTAGAATTATAATGTTTTGATAATATTGAGATTATACTAATGAATGTATGAGATCATGAGGATGACACTAGTGCACACTTGAGCATGGACAGTGGCACATAATGAATAGAAGTTCAAAAGACATATAGAAGATCAAGCGGGAGGCAACCACACAAACATAAAAGATAAGTATTTGAATTACGGAATAGTCTATGATATTGCTCGCATATTTGTATTCCTAGAATATATCATGCTAAGTGTGAGCATTCATATAGCATTGAATAGTATACTACTGATATGCATATGATTGGTAAGTTGGACAAACATTCCATTGTTGCTTGTCTAGAATGAAACCTCTTTGCTGACATGCTGAGAGCTGTTCACACTCTCGATAGTATGTTCTGGTAGAGATGGAAGGCATCTAGATAGCCACTGTATGTATACAGGATATGGAAAAGTGTTGTGCCAAAGTATTGGTCAAGATAGTAGCATAACTATGTAAATCATATCTATATGCATAATAGGTTATCATGTCAACATGATTTGATGATTATGAAGTATTACTAATCATGTACTTAATTTTGATTTGTAGGAAAGATCATGAAGAATGATGAACACTGAACAAGTGATGTTCAACAAGAAGATTTACAAATCAAACATAATATAGAAGGCTCGTGGCTAGAAGATTCTCTTAGAAAGAGGAAGAGAATCATGACGAGATGTTTAGTGCAAGTGGCTAGATAAAACCATTATCTTAATGATGTAATTGAAGAAGAAGTGCGAGTCAAGGATTCAATTGAAGAAAGATTTGTTCAGGTACCCAGGATCGATAGTCAATTGATGAGCTTAATGATCACCATGGGTGATGTGGATCTCAACCTTTGCTACAAGATTGAAAATGGTTTCTATACACAGATGACATGGATGCAAGAAGGAACTCACCACAGATTTCGAATGATATTGAGGCTCATATCAGTAGACCCATCTGACGAGAGATGGCACAAATAGATGGCTGCAGAAATGAAAATGAAAGATCTCAGATTGATGCATTACTTCCTAGGTCTGGAAGTATGGCAAGGCTCAGAAGGAATATTTATCAACTAGGGAAAGTATGCCGAGAAATATTAAAAGGACTTGATGTGTTGGAATGGCCACTCTCATGGATTCCAACTTGAAGTTGTTAGCGGATGACTCATCAGAGTTAGTGTATATAACTCTGTACAGAAAAATTATTGGGTCATTGATGTATCTAACAAATACTAGGTCAGATATATGCTTTGCTGTGAACACCTTGAGTCAATATCTAGTGGAAACTAGATGTGTTCACCTGATAGTTGCAAAGCATGTGATGAGGTACCTAAAGGATACGATAGACTTTGATCTATGCTATCTTGGATATCATGACTTCAGATGGCTACACAGATGTTGATTGAGCAAAAAGTGTATCAGACAGGAAGAGCACATCGAGAAGATGTCATTGTCTGGGATCATCCATGATCTTGTGGTTTAGCAGGAAGCAGTCTAGTGTGGCTCTCAGCACAAGCGGAATATATGGCTGCTTGCTCTGCTAGCTGTGAAGAAGTATGGCTTCAGGGCTGTTTGACTTAGAGATAGACCCAACTGTGATCCTATGTGAGAAACAGAGTTGTATCAAGATGGTAGAGAATCCAGTGTTCAATGATAAGTCAAAACACATAAAGATCTGAAATTTCTATATACAAGATATGGTGCAGAAAGGAACAATAAAGTTTGAATTTGTAACAAGTTGCCGATGTACTAACCAAACCTCTACCTCAAGTGAAAAAACTACCGATGTAATAACCAAACCTCTACCTCAAGTAAAAGTATTTCCAAGACAAGCTTGGTATAGTTCAGAAGGACACTCCTCGAAAGGGGGAGTGATGTGATCACTTCTGATTAGATTGCCTGCATCGACAGTGAGGTCGATGATGTGGATACCTATATTGGTGATGCCGACAGAGAGGTTGGTGGATGGTCCTTAGACAGGGTCTAAGTTGACAAGATAGATTGCATCATCCTTGAACACATGTTCTAAAAGGATCCGTAGACATATGTCTCCGAGAAAGAAGAGGGATTGCATCATCCTTGAACACATGTTCTAAATTGATCCTTAGACATATGTCCTCGAGAATGAAGTCCTAAGTGGACAGGTGGGGATTGTATCTTCCCTAGACTTCGATCCCAGAATTGATCCGTAGATAAATGTCTCTGAAAATGAAGTCCTAAGTGGACAGGTGGGGATTGTATCTTCCCCGAACTTCGGTCCCATAATTGATCCGTAGACAGATGTCTCCGAAAATGAACTCTTGAGTGGACAGGTGGGGATTGCATCTTCCCCGGACTTCGGTCCCAGAATTGATCCGTAGACAAGATGTCTTCAAGAATGAAGTCCTGAATGAACAGGTAGGGGATTGCATCTTCCCCGGACTTCAGTCCTAGAATTGATCCGTAGACAAGATGTCTTCGAGAATGAAGTCCTGAATGAACAGGTAGGGGATTGCATCTTCCCCAAACTTCGGTCCCAAAATTGATCCGTAGACAAGATGTCTTCGAGAATGAAGTCCTGAATGAATAGGTAGGGGATTGCATCTTCCCTGAACTTTGGTCCCAGAATTGATCCATAGACAAGATGTCTTCGAGAATGAAGTCCTGAATGAACAGGTAGGGGATTGTATCTTCCCTGGATGAATTGATCCATAGACTGGGTCTCCGAGAATGAAGTCCTGAATGAACAGGTAGGGGATTGTATCTTCCCCGGACTTCGATCCCAGAATTGAGCCGTAGACTGGGTCTCTGAGAATGAAGTCCTGAATGAATAGGTAGGGGATTGTATCTTCCCCGGACTTTGGTCCCAGAATTGATCCATAGACATTTGTCTCCAAGAATTGATGATAGGACTGTATCGTCCCTAGACTCTTGGTTCAAAATGTACATGATCGGACTGCATCGTCCGTGAACTGGGTTCAAAATGTACAAGTACTGCATCGTCCATGAACTGGGTTCAAAATGTACATGAGAGGACTGCATCGTTTGTGACCTGGGTTCAAAATGTACATGAGAGGACTGCATCATCCATGAACTGGGTTCAAAATGTATAAGGACTGCATCGTCCATGAACTAGGTTCAAAATGTACGTGAGGGGATTGCATCATCCCTAGACATGAGACTTGTCTTAAAGTGATAAGGATTGATCATCCTGGAACTTGATCTGGATTGTATCATCCATGGACCTATGTCCTAAAGAGAGTGAGATTGATCATCCTGTAATATGATCATGTGTGTTGTAGAGTATGCTTAGATGATGATCCAGATGCTGTAGATCGAGATGATGATCCAAATGCTGTAGATCGAGATGATGATCCAGATGCTGTAGATCGAGATGATGATCCAGATGCTGTAGATCGAGATGATCCAGATGCTGTAGATCGAGATGATCCAGATTCTGGTGATCGTGTGATGACGATGCTGATGATCATGTGATGACGATGCTGATGATCGTGTGTTGACGATGTTGCTGATCGTGATGGTCTAGATGACGATGCTGATGATCATGTGATGACGATGCTAATGATCGTGTGATGACAATGTTGATGATCGTGTGATGATGATGTTGATGATCGTGTGATGATGATGATGATGATCGTGTGATGACGATACTGATGATCGTGTGATGATGATGCTGATGATCGTGAGGATCCAGATGTTGATGTTGTTGTAGCTGTTCGAGTGCTGCAAAAGATAAAGACTCAGTACTGAAGATGTTGATGTTCCAGTATTGAAGATGTTCCAGCAACTGCTTGAGTTACTGATGATGTTGAGAAATCTTCTAATGATTTATAGATGTATCATGTATGATGTTGATGGCTCCTTGCTTGTGCAAATGTTGTTATAACATCCTTATCGTTAAGGGGGAGTGTTGAAATATTGTAACCTCTAAGAATATTATATTTGTACTTTATTATTCCAGAGATGTTTCATTCCTCTGTGAAGATCTTATTGTATATCCGGAGATGTTTATTCCTCCGTCGGAATGTGGTAACTTGGGTTATTAGACTTCCCTAGTGGGGGTCGGCCCTATATGTGTTATGTGGGTCAAAGGGTTGTTAGACCACCCTAGTGGGGTCAGGCCAGTCAGTTGTAGTGGGGTGTTTAATCCAGTGGTAAATTTGGGTCCGACCTAGTTAATATAAAGTACAAGTTGGAGATGTGTATAAATAGAGGAGGTGTGTTCCTCATTATACACACACTTCCCTCACTTGAAATGTAGCGCACTTGTGAGAGAGAGGTCTGCTATGGAGGAGGAGGAGATCATGTCTTTGGTTTACATCTTTTTATTTGCTGATCATCTATATTGAGGAAGATTTGATGGGTTTTCTACCCCATGAGGGTTTCCCAGGATAAATCTGTGTCTCTTGTGTTTATGTTGTGCTTGTTGTTTCTTCAGTGATCCTGTATATGCTATTGTTGTGAAATGAAATGTGATGCTGATATTTTATGACTTAGCATATTGAATCTTAACACACACAAAAGGAAATTATGGATTGAAGAACCTAAATCAAATGTTGAAAGTTGAAGAATTTTATTTCTGGAAGGCTCAAACGACAAAAGACGTCAATTAAGAAACATCCAAAAAGGATGCAAATAGCATGGGAATGAGGAACAAACGAATATTTCTGTGAGATATTGTTACGATCCTGTGGAGTCCTATTTTAGTTAGCATCTGAAATACAGATTTTCAAATGAACTCCACACTTTGGCCCTAGGAAAGTTGTAAAGAAGTCTAAGTCAAAGTTGCATTTTCAGAGATCTGTGTTCACCAACGAACCACCAATTGTTGTTGCTGCAACATCCCCCCCAAAATTTTGTAAATATTTGGGGCCCCTGTGTTCACCAAGAAGTGATTGATTCAGAGATCTGTGTTCACTAGTGAATCGCCAATTGTTGTTGCTGCAACATCCCCCAAAAAATTTTGTAAATATTGGGGCCCCTCCTTCTATTTTAAGAATGTTTTTTTCTTTGAAGTCAAGTCTTGTCTAAAATCCTTTTTCATAATTAGTTTTTTCGTAAAGATCAAGTTCTACAAGTTGTTTTCTTAAGTAAAACTCACTTTTCTCAGCCGAAACGGCGGCACAACTCGACGAGTAAGGTCGCAACGGTCGGATCCTTTGTTTCAGTTTGGTAGCTTTTTCCCGTGTCGGCAAAACTTATTGAGTCGCGCTGCAATGAAAGGATGTATTTGTTTAGTTGTAAGGAATTTTGTTGTTTCGGATTAACTTTCCCAATCCCAACGCTATGGTCGGATGATCTCGCCCAAGCCCACCGAAGCGCAACTTTTGGACTTGTATTTCTTTCAAAGTTTTGTGTTGCAGAAAATCTCGCCAATTTTTGTCGACACGGTCGGCGACCCTTTTTGAGTCTTTGTTGAAACCCCTCATTGTGGCAAAACTCGTGGAGTTAGCCCGAAATGGCCGGATCCTTTAGGTCAGTCCTAAGTGTCTCGATGCGTTCTAGTGAAACTCAGCAAGTTGTGTCGAAACCATCGCCTGCAAGCTGTAAAGAGCGTCGATAATTGGTAAAAGGTGAAAGCGATCGGCGAGACTCAAGCCCAATCACTGAAACAAAACAGCGATCGACAAAGTATTCGATCTTGCGTCAAACTCACCCAAAAACCGTCGACACGTTGCGCAAGCACTCGGCCAGTTCTGCCGATACTAATCGCTCCAACTCGATGAGTAGTACCGAGAGTGACAGCGAAAAGTTAATTTTGAGTGGCGCGAAAAGGATGACGGGCCCCCTGCCTTAACGGAGTTTTAATGCCCAAACCTACTCGGTCTTGTCATTTTAATCACTTAAGCATGCAGTGGGGTTATATATCCAGTTTTGGGTTTGTGTCATTGTTATTGTTAAACTTGGTCAAAACCCAGTTCGAGGTCGCTCACACCATTCACATAGTAGCCAGGTGTGTATCTTCGTCAAAACTACAGCCCAGTCGTCGATTGACAGGTAAGTAGATTTATCCTTCATTGTAAGCTCTCTCTATCATGTTTTTTTTTTCAGTTTTTTAAAGTGCTTAAGCGCATGTTGTATCCGTAAGAGTATCTTGTCAGGATCACCCCACCGCAACCACCTTTGTCCCTGTTGAAGCTATTCGTTGTACCTGCTTAGTCTCCCTCAAACTCTTTGAATACCCCGCTAAACCTATTTCCCATCCCAACGAACTGTCCAGCGTAAAGAATAACTAGCCAATCGACGCAATGAGTAGTGCCCTGGTCATGACCACCCGATTTCATTTGCTTGCTCTTTGTTATGTTTATTATTGTGCTTGTAAAAAAAACCTCGTAACAGCATAGTCTCACTCTCTCGAGCTTGCTCGGGAGAGGCCGGTTTTATCATTATTATTTTGACATAAATGATGTTGTTTATTGTATGCACCTTTCACTGTTGTTTGAAGTATTGATTGAAGCACAATATAATTTTAAGCAATTTTAAGGATGTTGTTTCATTTAGGTTATGCATGCCTTCTGATAGGTCTTTTTCTCAAAGAATTGGTTATGTGTTTTGCTCATGCATGGCCTCGTGTTTCTAGGTGTGGATATGATGGCGAAAGGAGCCAAGAAGAAGTCTAAGTCATCTGAGCCCGAATCAGGTGGCGACCTTATACGAGGACACCAAGTCAATTATAGGTGTTTCCCCTATATTCAAATGGGGGGAACTACATCACATGATAAGATACCAAGACATTCCTGGGTCAGTCCTGGAAGAAATGTATTTGTACCAAAACATAAAAAAATTGGCATCGCTAAAGCAGCTACACGCTCGGAACTCTTCCCCTGCTCAGAAGTCATCATATGGATTCTAGCGCATGCTAACGCTCAGTCAAGGATTCTATCCAACAGTATGGGAGAGGCATTTTCCTCATTCCACCTGGACCATATATTGGCAGCCTACAAGTTACCCCATCCTCAAACACTACTGAACGATGCCTGGCTCGAAAGCCTCAACATGGATACCCTTGAGTTTGCCAAGAAGTTGTTGATAACAGGTAAACAACTGAGGTGAAAGGAGAGCGGAGAGTATGAGACCCAAGCGCTAAGACCTCCATTCAGAATCGTAGCTCTAATGCTGAGTATAATTTTTAAAAGAGTAGATGGAATTATCTATAGACTGAGTTGGATTGCTTTAATCCACCATGTGGCTTTCAATGGTACAGTTTTCAATTGGGAAGACATCCTCTTAGACAATCTGTCATCAGCAATAGATGTTACAATGGAAGGTTTGGTTCAAAAGAAAGATTTGGCCAAGCATGACATTTCCCTGAAAATCATTCTCCTTGTTCTTCGCAATACCGTTGTAAGAGAAACCGGTATGTGGGTCAGCTACATAGCAAAAGCAGACAAACCAGCTAAGGTGGAAAAGCCAGCTGAAGCAGAAACGCTAGCGGGAAGCTGATTTCGCATCACATGAATATCTAAATATGAGCTGGAAACTTTTTGCCTCTCTATTTTTGTTGTAAAATTTTAAAGGCAGCTGGAGACTTTCTGCATTAGAGAAATTTTGAGGTCAAAAAATGGCCTCAAAACAAAGAAAATGTACTATAAAATACAACCAATCACATTCTAGTAGATGACATCATCCCCCTTGGTGAGGTGGCATTGCATGAGTTAAGAATGCTTATTTGTCAAATTTTATATGGTGGATGAAAACACATAGTTAACCAAGGTAGTGGTGTAAGTAGTTTTAAGTCATAAAGTAAAGTATTCATAATGAATGTCTTTTCACACTTTCTTATAAAATAATATTATTGTCATTTTCAAATGAAGTACTCTTAATTCATAAAGAAAGTCCTTTCACATTTTTTTATAAAATAATATATTATCATTTTTATGTTTTTCATTTTAAATTATATATTCACTCTATTCTATTTAATAACATAATGTCAAACTAATAAAGAATAATAATAGATTTAATAAATAATAATAATAATAATTCAATGTGGATTATAATAATATTATTGACATTTTACATGTAAATAAATTCTCAATTAAATTACATTATTAAATTCATGAGTAAAGTACTAAATATAAAAAGTCAACATAAAATTAAAAAAATAGCTCTTAAAAATGTTTTTTATTATTTAATTTCATTTGCAAGTTCAAGACAAATAAATGCTAAAGGACAAAAACTTTTGGAGAATTTACAATGAATCTTAGTCACATCAATGTAGACTTATTTTATTAATTTTATTTCTAGTGAATTTTGAAAAGTAACTCAACCATGGTTATTTATATTGTGCATAGAAAATAGTGTGGGAGGTGACTTGTTATATATACCTACCCCATAAAACCCCCAATTCATAATATTTTAATATATCTCATATTTTTGTAGTACATTTCTTAGGAGGCCTTTTTTTGACCTCAAAATCTCTCTAATGGTTTATTTTGTAAAATCATTTGGGAGTTATTCTATTTTTTGTAAAAGGGCACTAAAAGACAAAATCAGGAGATTCCCTAGGTTTAGGGTACACGTAGAAGCTTTGGGAGCATTTTGTAAATCTATAAATAGGTGAATAGAAGAGAATGAAAGGACTTTTGGCAGGTGAAGGGACATTTTTGTCTTGTACGTGAATTATTTTGCTACATTTATAAGAAAGATCCATTTTACCTGGGAAAGGACACTGTGTTTTTTCCTGAAGATTTGTTGAATGCCTACTGAATTATTTCTACATCATTTATAGATATATTGTGAGATCGTTCCTTACTATTCTGAATTAATTCTTTGTAATGAATGCTCTAAATTTTTCTGTGCAAAGATGCATGTATTAAATGCGTAATGGAATGTTTTAATTCTGTCATCTTTGATATCTTTTACCTTCTGCTGTAAGTGCATCTATCTTATCTAACATCGATATGTGAGATTTTAAGGTGTACTTTCAGCGTATTGCTCATATTCCAGTTTCACTACTTGCGGGGATAAATTAATTTGCTTAATTAGCTTTAGATCATTTTAATTTCAATTGCATGCATTTAGTTAGAGCACTTGCATATCATCTTTAAAAAATAAAATACATAAACTTTGAATCGGGCCGCAACCGGTGAAGAGGACAAATATTTAAACCTTATACGGTGGTCGAGCTGTTAACCAGACGGATTCCCCACACCAAACGGTGAGCGATCTAATTGGGCTTGCTTACCAAGGTGAATCCCTTGTTGATTGGTGCTGCGATTTTTTAGGCATCAACACATCCCTATGGGCATATAGGACTTCTCTCAAAACTACCACAGGATTCACACCCTTCCAATTAGTCTACAGACTAGAGGTAGTCTTACCTATTGAGTGCGATATTCCGTTAATGAAACTTTTAGTCGAACTTCTACCAAACACCACCACCGAGGAAGAACGTTTTATGTACTTGGATAAACTCTATGAAACCTGCCGTGATGCAACCCTTGCTAATGAAGCACACAAGAAGCGCATCAAGGCCCAGTATGACAAATCAGGCAAACTTCGTATCTTTAACGAGGGAGATTTGGTCCTCACCTACGACCAAAAACATGATAAGTTGGGGCCAGGAAAACTTGAATCCATGTGGCATGGTTCATATGTAGTTAACCGTGTTTTGGAGAAGGGAGCACATGAACTGGAAGACTATGACGGGATATCTTTAGAAGAGCCTCGCAATGGATGCTTCCTAAAGCGATACTATGCCTTAGTATTTTATGCATTAGTACTATGTAGATACTGTACATGGTGTGTTTTTTGTGTGGTGTGACACTTTACTTTTAGTGTGTTAGGATCTTGTATTTACACTTATAACATGTTATTCCTGGATGTGAAGATGGAAACGTGTGTTGGATTTGCGTACAGTGCTAGCCAGTATAGCCGTAACCTCACTTTGACAGCATGGGTACTCTATTCCCTCACCGGCGAGCTCATGAGTTCTGGAGGAATTTATCTAGGATAAGCAACCAACAATGCCATAGTGTATCATGCAATGATTGGATTGTTGACCGGTGCTCTTTTCCTAGGTATGGATCACATTGTCGTCCACCTTGACTCACAACTAGTGGTCTCTCATATTAACCGATTCTACGCTATCCGCGACCCCACGTTATTCTGTGTATTCCGACAAGTAAGTCTCTTAGAGAGGTCCTTTGAATCCATCCAATACCTGCATATTTCAAGAGACATGAACACCGTTGCTGAATCCATGGCCAATTTCATATTGGATTGGTGCATTGCACATTCATAAAATATTTTATTGAAAAGATGTGAAAACAACATAACATGTACATTATTCATAATGTCTAAGCTAAACATGCACAATATCCCATAATCATCGATGAAACACAACATATAAAGCCGTAAATAGTGTTTTGTGTATATATATATATATATATATATATATCATGTCGGTATAGTACAAAAATGTGTTACTCATATGAAATTTGAAGCATATGAGCTTTCAATAAGTCCTCGCTACAAAATTATGAATGCCATGGCTTTCAGTACATACATATCACACATGAGCTGCTCCCTAGTACGCTCATGATAACAGATGATGACCCTGGCCACTCTACGGAGCAGTGGACCAAAACGTGTCGAAACTCCTACAGTCTAAAGCTGGTAACAACGAGGTAGCTCATCTATAGAGGCATATGGTATGTCCGTCGTCAATATCTGGAGGTTCTCCTCTAGCTCGCTCAACTCCTCGTCTGCATCCTGGTGTGTAGCCTCTATATCACATACCACCGCTCTCCGCTCAATCGGAGAAGCACCCAATGATCGAGATGCACCAACATCTGCACAAAACATATGTAAACTATCAGTACTACTCCAAAAACATCAAAAATTATAAAATGAAAAACACAACAGAGTTTTCGTTCTTTCCTAGGTTCCCCCATTGCTCCCCCTCGGGAAGAGCCAAATCTGGGTCACCTCCGAAGTCTATGCCCGCATATGGGTAATCCTCAACCATGAGGAGTTGTCCACGCAGCCACCTGAAGAAGGAGGGACCATAATTGATGATGGGCCCCCCACCTCTGTTTCGGGCCATAACCTCAGAACAACGAACCATATGAGGATTCCTCGGATCTTTATCCTCTATCTCCACCTGAGGACGTAGCAGCGGGACTCGTTCCAAAAAGAACGAGACTACAATAGAACCATAGCCGAACTGTTTCATCTCACCTATGCGACACTTGATGAGTTGATCTCTAATATTTTCGAGGAGTCCCCCATACCAGTTGAACACTGTTGGGGACATGCACTCTACAACATATAACATATGTGCCTTTGTGTCCTGATGAGGAGCCCTGCTCCCCGTCACTCTCTCTATAGAGGAGAGAACCGTGCGTAGTGGTTGATCCCTCACATTGTTGATGGGAATCTTCCTAGCAAGCATCTGAGTACTAGGTATACAAAACTGAGCCACTAGGCTCTCCATGTATTTGTCACTGCCTCGTGGCCCTGATCACGAAACTGGGGCACCCCGCCTGGACAACCCCATTAGGAAATAAATGTCCTCTACATATATGGTCAGAGTATGAACACTAACTCATAGTTCTCACATAATTCCAAACTTACCTGCTCACTCATGTGGCCAAGCCTATGATGCCACAATGTTGTATATGTTCCTATGGAAGCTAAAGAGATATAACAATCAGTATTATGAGAAAATAAATACAACATACATATCATGTATCATTTTTCTATCGCCATCGATCCTTTAGTGGTCTTCCACCACGTTTATCCAAGTGTAGATAAACAACCACCATCTCCCAACTGCCCTGTTGAGATCCGATTTCTTTTCATATCAGGAATATTCCTTACATCTTTTAGTAGCCATTCACCTCCATTCTTTAACTTTATCCGTACCTTACCCATTCCAACAATTTTACATGGCTCATCATCACCCAATAAAACATGTCCAAAATCACCTTGAACATAATCATAAAGAAATTTCTTATGAGGTGTAGCATGACATGAAGCCCCTGAATCTACTACCCAACAATCACTAGTATTATCTAATACAAGAATCAAAACATCTTGTAACACATAACCTACTACATTTGCTTCCTTAGTAGTCTCATGTTGTCCATCTCATTTCTTCTTTAGAGATCTGCAATCTTTCTTCAGATGTCCTTTCTTTCCATAGTTCCAACACTCTATCTTTCCCAGTTTGGACTTTGATCTTCCCCTCCTAGACTTGTTGTGATTACCTGGGCTCTTTCCTCTCTACCTTTGTATTCCCCTGTTCTCCATGGTCAACGCATTACCTGATGTCTCACTTGTTCTTTTACTTCACATTTCCTCGATAAGAATAACACCAACAACATCATCAAATTTCAAAGTGTTTGAACAAGAGACAAATTTACTTACAGCCATGACCAAGCCATTCCAGTTTTCTAGCAATGAGAACAATATTAGAAGATCCCTAACCTCATCATCAAATTTCACTTTTACAAAACTTATTTTATTTGTAATTGTATTAAATTCATTTAAATGATCAGCAATAGATCCACCTGCTGACATCTTCGTATTAAATAAACGTGTCATTATAAATACCATGTTGGAGGCCGAGGGTTTTTCATATAGTTTACCCAATGCGCTCATCAGACCCTCCTTTGTCTTTTCTTTTGAGATATTGAAAGCCACCGATGAAGCTAGGAACAACCAGATTGTTCCCAGTTCTTTTCTGTCAATAACCTCCCATTCTTCATCCTTTATAGTCACCAATTGTTTTTATTTTCCTTCCAACAGTAGGAATATATCCTTCTGATACAAATAGTCCTCCATTTGCATCTTCCATAACTAGTAGCTTTGGCCATTAAATTTATCGACCTAAAACTTTCCTTATTCTGCCATTGCTCCCACTCGAACTAGGAACCCTTCTTTCCCGCGAGTGTATCTTCCAAATAGACCTTTGGCTCTGATACCAATTGTTAGAAAAATAGGATCGCGGAGCAATAACAATAAACAAGATGCAAATATAAATCACATAAACACAATGCAAGAGAGACACAAATATAACGTGGTTCACCCAAGATGGGCTAAGTTGACACAAAAATTGTCATTCCTTATTATTATAGCATCCAACAAATAATAATAACAAGTAGAGATTGAGACAGAGAAGTTATTAAAGGAGCGGAGAAACGATGAGTGTCATCGCTTATGGAATGAAAATCGACAACTAGAACGAACCATAAGAGATAACAAGAAAATGTTATCTGATCATGATCAAGAAATATCATGTTTAAAAATCCACAATCAAAACCTAGAAGACCAGATTAGAAAGTCAAAAACGACGACAAGTCACCCAATGGAAGCGACAATGATTTAGAAGAAGAAATAAAGCGTTTAAACCAGCTTGTCAGGGACAAAGATGATGAATTGAATCAAGTTCAGAGGAAGCTACAAAGTCAAGAATCAGACATAGGTCAACAATAGCAAAAGAATAAAGAACTCCAGCAGACATACGACGCTACTAAAAAGATGCACAAGCTGGAAATTAAGAAAATCAAGGACGAATTAGCAAGGAATACCGAAGAACTATTTCGACTAAGAATTCATAACAAGACATTACTTAGGAAAATCAAGAAGTTGAAACATAGTCGGAAGACGGAACAATCAAATGAAGACCTTGAAGGAAGAATACTAGAAAAGCAAGAAGAAAACCAAAACCTCAGAAAGTTTAATCAAGAACTAGAGGAACAAGTCAATAAATTCAAAGAGGACAAAAAGTCGCAAGACGAAAGGTTCAAGAAAATTCAGAGTAATAACAATCTATTAGAGAACAAATTAGCGCAAATCCAGGAGGAAGCATCCAAACCCTCTGGAAAACAAAGTCAAGTAGAGGAAACAAATTCAATCCTTGACACAGTTCAAAAGGAAGTCAACTCAGCAGAAAAACAAACAACAATAATTCCCTATCGTCACCCCAACCATATAAACCAGTATCCTAAAAAGTGGGAATTGTCGAAAGATAATGGTACTAATGTGCTCAAAGCACTTGACAATAGATCAATAGAGAATCCCAATAGTCGGAAACAAATCAATTTTGGCTGGATTGATCTGTCAACATATCGGAAGTTATGTTCTACACTTAGAAGTTCGTACCGACATGTTTCATCAACTACGACGTCACAAGGAATGGTGCGACAATGTTATAAGGCTTTGAGGACAAAGCCTTTCTAAGAGAGAGGCAATGTTATGAATAAAATAATAATAAAATAAACATCAACATATATATATATATATAATAATAACAACAAACGAGAATAATATAATAATATAATTAATTAGTGAAAAGGTGTAACTCTTTATGAAGAGTTGCATTAGACACCCTTTAAACAATTATAAATACGGGAAAGTCTATCTTGTAAAGACATCATCTTATCTTATCAATTTATATATCATTTTTATATCTACGGATATGTGGGTTATTTCAGAAATTATGGGTTCAACCTTAACTTATTGAGAATATCCAACTATGGATATTACAGTAGTTGTATTAAAAGGGGAAATAAATGATTGGAGGGCCATGCATGAAGAGGCATTAACAAAATATAGAAAGGTAAAAATGTTGTCCTCAACCAAGGAAATAGCATGGACAAGACTCTTTAACAACTTTCCCAAATTAGGGCCCATCTTCAATCCTTTTTAGATTTTCATTCAATTTATCAAAAGGTCAAAAAATATTTGGAAAAATATCAATAAGTTATACAAGCGAGACATCAGACTGCCATGGTGACAAATACAGTTGTGAACTCACTAACTCCAAATTAGTTAATTTTTTTGCATTTCCATGATAGAGCATCATCCCATATGCATATTGATATTAGTATAAGTAAATTCAATAGTCTAGAGATCATAAAAGGTAAAATAAAAGAATCATAAGCATTACTTTTCCCCTTTCCTAGAACAATTGATTACATGATAATTAAGAACGACCTCCCATGCTTATGGGGTACCAATATTAAGTTATATTTAAAGAGAACACATAACCAAATCATGAAAAATTGTTTTCCTGGGCTCATCCTAGTTGTTGATAAGTCAACCATACCTACTACTAATGAAGTTCTAAATCAACTGAAAACCCTTCATTGAAACCGCAATGTTATTGAACTATTTAATCCAAAATTTGGGAGAATTTGATTACACTCAGTCTACATCATTCAAAATTTTAAAAGGAAACAAAGGTTTATATTCACAAGGATGGATCAAAATCTAGTCATTGAAGGCTTTTACAGAAGATAGGTATCAAGAACAACTAGTACAACAAGCAAGAGAATCATCTAAAGCTCCGAAGAGAGATGTACGAGGAAAATTAAAGAAATAAGATGACATGGGACCAGGAAGATACCAACATGTATTAAACTTAGATCCATGGAAAAAGACAACTCACAAGGACAACTCAACAAATACTCAGTTATTGTTTAAATAAGACAATGCTTCCAAAGATCCTTGTAGATCACATAGTGGGCATTTGGATCAAAAAGATATAAAAAGAACAATGAAAGAAAATAAAAAGAGTTTCAATCATTTTACATCCGAGCGGCTACTGGAATTTCTGAGAAAGTTGTACAAGGATCTACAACATTGTCCCTTTATTTTCATCCTATCTCTCTTTCTTCTTTGTAATGAGATCAGAGAACTCATGGTGTCTAGAGAAAGACAATAAGATCAAGGAAGACATCATTGGGTCCCCCATGATGTTTTCTTATTGTAATTAAAATAAAATGAGAATGCAATTAATATGAGACCACTTGACCGAGGTGATTTATTTAATATCCCTGATTTTTTCTCATAGGATATCAACTCAAATTCAATTCTCAATATCAGAAAATTGTATGACAGTAACTAGTTCACAAACTAGTCAAGAGGAAACTAGTCTAGGACACTGATGAACCCACCCACATCTTGATAGTTGGAATTTTTTGGATCTTCCAAATGTATTGGGGAGTGTGTATCAACAAGGACAGAAGAATCAAGGCCAACTTATGAGTTTTAAGCATAATGTATGTTAATTTTTCAGAATTTACTTCAATCTGATCTAGGATCTTAACTGAGAGAACAACATGTACAGCATATCAATAATGGAAACAATAATGCAAGCACACAAGAGACATAGAGTTTACTTGGGGAAAACCATAAAGGTGAAAAACCCCAATAACTTCATCAGATATAGATAGAGCAATGATACAACCAAAGTACAAGAGATAGTCTTTTCCTAGTAGCAGCTTCTCCTCCTCCACAAGTGCGCCACTCTCCCGAGAGTGTGAGAGAGAAATATAATGATGAAATAGAGTGCCTCCCGCACTCTATTTATACTTGACTTGACTTGCCTAATAACTTTTACTAGGTCGGCCTTAACTTAACCACATAACATAATGTTGACTGGGTCGACACCCAATAGGGTGGTCTAATAACCCTTTGACCCACATGGCCGACCCCCACTAGGGTGGTCTAATAACCCTTCTACCCACATGACCTATACAAGGCCGACCCCAACAAGGTGGTCTAATAACCCATCAAGTATAAGTTACGACATTTACAATATAAATGACGACACTTCCATATAGAGGAATAATACCATCTCTATAGGAGTACATACAACATATATGAAATACATTCCGAAGTTACATATACATCAACACTCCCTCTTAACTAGGAAGGTATTTCTCAGCACAGGTCTTCTAGCACAAGTCTTCTTCTCTGGATCATCATCACTGGATAATCGTCATCAAGACATCATCATCATCACTGCTGCTGCTATCTCAATCAATCTCTGAATCTACTCGTCATAGGAAGTTCTACAGAGCCAGTCCTTTTTCATACTAGATGTAGGCCCACCACCTGCAGGTCTTCATCATCACTGGCCATACTGTGGAAACCTCAGGACTTATTACGTGCGTCACAAAACCTGGTTGCAGCATCCCAGGCTATTACGAGCACACAGCTCTACCTGTAGGATCTCCCAGGAGCACATTACATGTGACCCATCACAAAACCTGGTTGAAGCATCCCAAGTTGTTACGAGCACACAGCTCTACCTGTCGGATCTCCCAGGTGCACATTACATGTGATCTCACCACAAAACCTGGCTGGAGCATCCCAGACTGTTACGAGCACACGGCTCTACCTTTCGGATCTCCCAGGAGCACATTACATGTGATCCACCACAAAACCTAGCTGAAGCATCTGAGGCCTTTTTCATCCTATCCAGATCTCCCAGGAGCAAATTACATGTGGTCATGGCAAAACCTGGCTGAAGCATCTGAGGCCTTTTCATCCTGTCCAGATCTCCCAGGAGAAAATTACATGCCATAGGACAAAACCTCGAAAGAGCATCTGCCAGATATCCCACGGCACCGAATTACATGCCATAAGCAAAACCTCGAAAGACTATATGTAGATCTCCCAGGGCACAAATTATATGTCCTCCCAAGCAAAACCTCGAAAGAGCATTTTCCAGATGTCCCAGGGCACCGAATTACATGCCATAGGAAAAACCTCGAAAGACCATCTGCAAATCTCCCAGGGCACAAATTACATGCTTACCTGCACAACCTGATCCACGGCCACAAAGTATCATCTGATACTCATCATGCATCATCCTGATGTACACATGATCACCCTGATCATCATCACTGCAACATCCTGCTGCATGTCATCTGGAGAAGCTCGTCATCCACGATCACCCTGATCATACAATGCATCCATCTGATGCACACCACGTATCTACCTGATACATATCATCATACATAGTGTATCCACCTGATACATAGATACATGATCCACACAATGTATCCATCAACATACATGATCTACCTGATCATATCTGATACATATCTATATACATGATCTACCTGATCATACAATGTATCCACCTGACACATATACAGATACATGGTCCAAGCATCCAACATGATGCATATACAAAATACATACACATGATCCAACCGATCATATCCAGCATCCAACATGATGCGTACATACATATAAATTATCCAACTGATCATATCCAGCATCCAACATGATGTGTACATACATATAAATTATCCAACTGATCATATCCAGCATCCAACATGATGCGTACATACATATAAATAATAAAACTGATCATATCCAGCATCCAACATGATGCGTACATACATATAAATGATCCAACTGATCATATCCAGCATCCAACATGATGCATACATACATACAAAAATGATCCAACTGATCATATCCAGCAGAAACCAGAACATCATCCTGATGCTCATCATCCAGCGCTTACATCCACAGCCATGTGAAGGATCCTCCTTCCAACATGCTTGGAATGGCTTCAGCAAATGTGTCCATCACTTCTTCCTTGAAGTGTCCTCGATCTGAAGAACGCCAAGCCTCTCTCTGAAGTACTCAAACTTCACCCTGGCTAGTGGCTTCGTCAGCACATCTGCAATCTGCTCGTCCGTTGCAACATACAAGAGCTTCACAGCTCCTCTCTGCACCATATCCCTGATATAGTGATATTTGATCTCTATGTGTTTCGACCTGTCATGAAACACTGGGTTCTCAGACAGCTTCACACAACTCTGGTTATAACAGAAGATACCAGTAGCATCCAACAGGAGATCAAATAACTCAGACAGTAGCTTCCATAGCCATACTACCTCACAACTAGCTAAACAGGCTGCAACATACTCTGCCTCAGCTGTACTCAGTGCTACGCAGGACTGCTTCCTGCTAAACCAAGAGATCATACCTGATCCCATACTGAAGCAGCATCCAGATGTGCTCTTTCCTATCTGCAGCACTGCCAACCCAATCTGAATCAACATAACCCTGCAGGTTAAGCTTTTGATTCGCTTCATACTTGAGCCCATAATCCACTGTACCCTTCAGGTACCTCAGAACATGCTTTACAGCAATCAGGTGAACACTCCTCGGATCCGTCAGGAACTGACTCAATGTGTTCACAGCAAAGCAAATGTCTGGTCTCGTGTTCGTCAGGTACATCAAGGACCCAATCATTTGACGATACATAGGGACATCAACCGGCTCAGATGAAGCATCACATAGAAGCTTCAGATTCGATGTCATAGGTGTGGCCATGGCCTTGCAATCCATCATCCCGAACCTCTTCAGGATCTCTTACTGCATGCTTCCCTTGTCCAAGGAAGATTCCATCTACACTCTGCCACACCTCCATGCCAAAAACAAATAGTGCATCATCCCCAAGTTCTTCATCTCGAACTCGGCAGCAAGCTTCTGCTGCGTGTTGGCAATCAATCTATCTTCACCTGTAACAAACAGGTTATCCGCATACAAAAGTAGTATCACTGGATTGCCTTCCTCAACCTTGTAGAAAAGGTTGGAATCCACTTTATTCTTGGTAAAGCCCAAACTGGATAGAAAGCTGTATATCCTACCATACCAAGTTCCGCACACATATATGACTACACCATGCTGTCTTGAAATCCATCTGGTGCATCTTCTATTTCCTCACTTTTATATTTCTCAATGCTGCCATCTGCAACATGCTTGATCTGATAGTTCCATTTGGAAGTCATAACAAACTTCCCTTCATGTCTTGGGACTACATCCCAAACATCATTCTTCATGATCGACGGATCATGGCATTCCATTTCTTCATCCCAGATCCTGGGAACTTCAATATCTTAAATAGATATCTTTGTTGCTGGAACAAATGTTGTAGTCTTTTTGTAGGTGAAGATATACAGTCCTTCCTACAAAACAGGTTAAATTGCATGATTAGAAACATCTCATAATTTTCAGAACAAATTCTTACACATAAAGAAATATGTCATATAGTCATGCAATTATCTTAGCCAATGCTTCAATACAACATGTATCCATATCCCATAACTTTCTAGATGCCTTCCAATCTCTACCAGAACATTGTTAAGAGTGTGCACAACTCCCAACATGTCAACAAAGAGGTTTCATTCTAGATAAGTAGCAATGGAATGTTGTACAGTGCCATAGGCCACTTACCCATGCATATTAGTAGTATACTGTTCATCAATGCAATTATTCTAATATGCATAATACACACCCTAATTCTAGGAACATCAGTATATACATTATTGAACAGTATTATTTAAGAAATGACAATTCAAATACTTATCTTTGTTTGTTCGTTGGGTGGACTCCCTCTGAGTCTTCACTTCCTTGCAGGAGCTACTGGAGTCCTAATCTGAAGTAGCTTATTCTACACCTTTCTGTTGTGGAATGTAGAAAGATGGTCAACTCCCTCTAAATATCTGCATCCTTGCAGAAACCACTGGAGTGTACTCCTTTGCTCTCTTGCAAGAACAACTGGAGTGTGCTCCCTCTTGATCTTTGCTTCCTAGATTACCTGTCCTTGAACTTATATTCATTCTCGATCCCTATGCATGCTTGTTAGTATCATCATTGTGTTATCCTCTAGGTCTCATACATAATAAAACATTCATTAGTATAATCTTAATATTATCAAAACACAATAATCTCAAGCATGTATAGTCAGGATCAATTCAAACACAGATAATAACCATTAGTATTCAAGGTTTCAAGGAAGTCTTCTTTTATTCATACATATTCTTATTTAATCATAGGACTCTTCTGGTTAGTTAAATCATCAATCAAGAGAACAGATATAATATGCATAAAACTTGTGATTATTCAAACCTATGACTTCATGAATAATCATAATCAACAACTCAACAGTATAAGATCCTAACACAAGGTAGGATTCTATCTTGATATAGGAAAAGCATACCTGGATTAGCATGCTAGCTAGTTATGTCTAACATACTCACATGATGTCTTCTTGTTCTTCTTCAATGACTTGTGCGAGTAACCTATATATCTCATAGGTTAACCAATATAAAACCAAGTTATACATACCTCGTAAATGGATCTTCTATGAGATCCACGACAATGGATGAATCTTTGTCCTCATGTCATCATGATCATATGTTCTTGAACCAGAACATGATTTGTCTTTCTTGGTGTACCTTTCATGTTAGTAGACAACATAAACCTCATACAACACCATAATGCATTAGTACAATCATAAGTGTCAACACCCTAATCAATGAATATTTTATATCGTGCATTCATAATTTTATTAAGGTGATACGACAAGTCTAAAATCAAGATTGTACTAACCGTAATAACATGAAGACAAACATACCATAAACTTAATCATGAACAAATCTCAAAACATACCTCGATGAGTCATACCTATCGAGATTGCTTGTAATCTTCTTATGTCGGGCCTTCGCCTCATCTCCCTCTGAAACAGGAACTTCTTCACTTATGCAGGTGACCAATCCATCTTCTTCTAGGATTAACCCAATCCACTTGATTTGCAAGAACTGGACCTGGAGCTGGATATGGGTTTGTCAAAGAAACCCCAAAAATTCAAACTTTGAATTTCAAACTTTCGAAAGGATAGAAATATGCGCCTTGATGAGCTGATCAAACTGGTATATCCAGAATTTGAAAACTGCAAAGTTTCACTCCTCAATTTTGCCTTTGAAACTTCTGGATTCATTGGACGTGACCCTAAATTGGGGTTTGATGAAGCTCACTCTTCTACCCAATCAAAATGTTCGATCTGAATCTCTAAGCTTTTATTTTTCTGAGGAGCTTCCAGCTGTGGTCACAGATTTCAAAAATTCCCATTTTTACAGAAGCCCTAATTTTCCACTTTTCTGATCAAAGTCCCGAACTAGGGTTTGATCAAGCTCGGTCTTCTGCGCAACCAAAAATTCTGATCTTGGTCTCTAAATTTTTATTTTGATGAGTAGCATTCATCCGTGGTCTTCGATTACAAAAATTCCAACTTTCTCCAAAGCCCTAAATTCCAGAAGCCATGAATGAAGGTACTCAAAAATAATTATGTTTTGACAGAAATATGTACCTGATTGTTTCTAGTGTAACTCCAAACTTTTCCATCCACAGGGCCTGAAAAAGTTTCCTGAGATAGCCTGGCCTGTTATCTTTCCATCCTGATAGGTCTGACCTCAATTGGATTCTCTGAGAGAGAGTTATGCCAAATGTCGCAACATGACCTGTTTTGGGATAATACAGGAGAGCGAACTTGTACGGCATGCCACGTGTCACTGTTTCAATTTCGGCCTCTGAAAAATTTTCCTCAGATGTCTCGCCCTGTTATCTTTCCATCCTAATAGGTCTAACCTCAATTGGACTCTCTGAGAGAGAGTTATGCCAAGTGTCGCAACGTGACCTGTTTATAGGATAATACAGGAGAGCGAACTTGTACGGAGTGCCACGTGTCACTGGTTCAACTTCGGCCTCTGAAAAATTTTATTGAGATAGTAAAGTCTATGTACTACCTGTCCCTTTTTACAAAATTTCATTTGGATCTTCCTAGCCCAAGTTATGACCTTTTTCCCAAGGTCACCTGATTTTGACTCAGATCTGGAAGAGGCAGAAACCCTATATTGTACAGATCATAAATCACAAAGTACAACGAATTAGAGGTTTTCCTTTGGACACAAGGTACATGGGGATTTAATCTTCTACCTATAAAGATTTCAGATCCAAAAACTTCGCCAAAACGGATTTATAGCGAAAGTGCTACGATGCCTGGTTTTTCCTATGTCAAGCCCTAGCATCGTAAGTGCAACAAGTGTTATACATGCCCTATCATGCCTTCTTTCAGGCTAGCTCTAATACCATGTTAAATTTTCAGAATTTACTTCAATCTGATCTAGGATCTTAACTGAGAGAACAACATGTACAGCATATCAATCATGGAGACAATAATGCAAGCACATAAGAGACACAAAGATTTACTTGGGGAAAACCATAAAGGTGAAAAACCCCAATAACTTCCTCAGAGATAGATAGAGCAATGATACAACCCAAACATGAGAGATAGACATATCCTAGCAGCAGATCCTCCTCCTCCATAAGTGCGCCACTCCTCCTTGAGTGCATGAGTGAGAAGTGAGTGAACAAATAGAGTGCCTCCCGCACTCTATTTATACTTGACTTGACTTGCCTTTTACATAAATCATGTAGGCTCGAACTTAACCACATAACATAATGCTGACTGGGCCAACCCCCAATAGGGTGGTCTAATAACCCTTTGACCCACATGACTTATACAGGGTCGACCCCAACAAGGTGGTCTAATAACCCATCAAGTATAAGTTACGACATTTACAATATAAATGACGACACTTCTGTATAGAGGAATAATACCATCTCTATAGGAGTACATACAACATATATGAAATACATTCCGAAGTTACATATACATCAACAATCATCACTGCTGCTGCTATCTCAATCAATCACTAAATCTACTCGTCATAGGAATTTCTACAGAGCCAGTCCTTTTTCATGCTGGATGTAGGCCCACCACCTATAGGTCTTCATCATCACTGGCCATACTGTGGAATCCTCAGGACTTATTATGTGCGTCACAAAACCTGGCGGTAGCATCCCAGGATGTTACGAGCACACAACTCTACCTTTCGGATCTCCCAGGAGCACATTACATGTGACCCATCACAAAACCTGGCTGAAGCATCCCGGGCTGTTACTAGCACACAGCTCTACTTGTCGGATCTCCCAGGAGCACATTACATGTGATCTCACCACAAAACCTGGCTGAAGCATCTGAGGCCTTTTTCATCCTGTCCAGATCTCCCAGGAGCAAATTACATGTGGTCCACCACAAAACCTGGCTGAAGTATCTGAGGCCTTTTTCATCCTGTCCAGATCTCCCAGGAGCAAATTACATGTGGTCATGGAAAAACCTGGCTAAAGCATTTGAGGCATTTTTCATCCTGTCCAGATCTCCTAGGAGCAAATTACATGCCATAGGAAAAAACCTCGAAAGAGCATCCCAGGATGTTACGGGTACACAACTCTGACCTGAAGGATCTCCTAGTGCGCTATTATATGTCCTCCCAGAGCAATGTCTCGAAAGAGCATCCCAAGTTGTTACGGGTACACAACTCCGACCTATAGGATCTCCCATACATGCTCATCTGTACAACCTATTCCACGGACATAGAGTATCATCCTGATACTCACCATACATCATCCCGATGTACACATGATCATCTTGATCATCATCTCTGCATCATCCTGATGCATGTCATCTGGAGCAACATCCTGAAGCTCGTCATCCATGATCATCCTGATCATACAATGCATCCACCTGATGCATACATAGTATCTACCTGATACATATTATCATCCATAATCTACCTGATCATACAATGTATCCACCTGATACAAACACAAATACATATTCCAAGCATCCAACATGATGCATATACATATACAGAGTAGTAACTGGAGCATCATCCTAATGCTCATCATCCATGATCCTCTTGATCATCATAGCATCGTCCTCTTCAGATCATCTCATCGTCCACGAAGCACATCCCAGATGCACATCATTCAGCACTTACACCACCGACATGGGAGAACACATCTACCACCATGTGAGAATGGCTTGGCAATTACATCACAACCATGGGAGAACACATCAACCATGTCAAAAAATCTCATGTGCATCTGCATCTTCTGGACTTGTCGCTTCCCTTTGGAAGGAACCTCAATCTGAAGTGCACCAAGCCTCTCTCTGAAGTACTCAAACTACTCTCTGGCCAATTGCTTGGTCAATACATCTGCAACCTGCTCATCCGTCGCAACATACTCTGCTTCGGCTATACTCAGTGCTACGCAGGACTGCTTCCTGCTAAACCAAGAGATCACACCTGATCCCATACTGAAGCAACACCCATGAGTGCTCTTCTTATCTGCAGTACTGCCTGCTCAATCTGAATCAACATAACCCTGCAGGTTAAACTTTTGATTCGCATCATACTTGAGCCCATAATCAACCGTACCCTACAGGTACCTCAGAATATGCTTTACAGCAACTAGGTGAACACTCCTCGGATCCATCAGGAACTGGCTCAATATGTTTGCCGCAAAGCAAGTATCTCATCTCATGTTTTTCTGGTACATCAAGGACCCAATCATCTTACGATACATTGTGACATCAACCGGATCAGATGAAGCATCACACAGAAGCTTCAGGTTCGATGCCATAGGTGTGGCCATGTCCTTGCAGTCCATCATCCCGAACCTCTTCAGGATCTCTCATGCATACTTCCCTTGTCTAAGGAAGATTCTAGCTGCACTCTGCCACACCTCCATACCAAGAAAGTAGTGCATCATACCCAAGTTCTTCATCCCGAACTCAGCAGATGGCTTCCGCTGCGTGTCGGCATTCAATCTATCTTCACCTGTAATAAACAGGTCATACATATACAAAAGTAGTATCACTGGATTGCCTTTCTCAACCTTGTAGTAAAAGTTGGAATCCGCTTTACTCTTGGTAAAGCCCAAACTAGATAGAAAGCTATCTATCCTACCATACCAAGTTCTGCACGTATATGACTCCCTTTCATGTGTCTCAGAACCAAGTGGCTACTCCTCATACACTTCTTCTTCAACTACACCATTCAAGAAAGCTATCTTGAAATCCATCTGGTGTATCTTCTATTTCATCACTGCAGCCAGAGCAAGTACGGATCTAATGGAAGTGTATCTGGCTACAGGAGCAAAAGTCTCTATGCTACCACCTGCAGCATGCTTGATCTTGTAGATCCATTTAGAAGTCACAACAGACTCCCTTTCAGGTCTTGGGAATGCATCCCAAACATCTTCATGATTGACTGGTACTCCTCGATCATGGCATTCTTTCCAGATCCTGGGAACTTCAATATCTTCAATATTTTCAATAGATAACTTTGTTGCTGAACAAATGTTGTAGTCCTTCTTTTGTAGGTGATGGTATACGATCTTTCCTACACAACAAGTTAAATTGCATGATTAGAAAACATCCCATAGTTTTCAGAACAAATTCTTACACATAAAGAAATATGTCATACAGTCATGCAATTATCTTAGCCAATGCTTCAATACAACATTTATCCATATCCCGTAACTTTCTAGATGCCTTCCAATCTCTACCAGAACATTGTTAAGAGTGTGCACAACTCCCAACATGTTAGCAAAGAGGTTTCATTCTAGATAAGTAGCAATGGAATGTTGTACAGTTCCATAGGCCACTTACCCATTTATATTAGTAGTATACTGTTCATCAATGCAACTATTCTAATATGCATAATACAAAACCTAATTCTAGGAACATGAGTATATACATTATTGAACAATATTATTTAAACAATAAAATATGCAAGGAGTGATAATTTAAATACTTATATTTGTTTGTTTGTTGGGTTGACTCCCTCTTAGTCTTTGCTTCTTTTCTGCAACTCCATTCTGATGTGGATTGTGAGAAGTGGTCAACTCCCTCTGAATATCTGCATCCTTGCAGAAACTACTGAAGTGTGCTCCCTCTTGATCTTTGCTTCCTTGCAGGAACAACTGGAGTGTGCTCCCTCTTGATCTTTGCTTCCTTGCAGGAACAACTGGATTGTGATCCCTCTTGATCTTTGCTTCCTTGCAGGAACAACTAGAGTGTGCTCCCTCTTGATCTTTGCTTCTTGGATTACCTGTCCTTGAACTTATATCCATCACTATGCATGCTTATTACTATCATCATTGTGTTATCCTCGAGGTCTCATACTTAATCACACATTCATTAGTATAATCTTAATACTATCAAAACACAATAATCTTAAACATGTACAGTCATGATCATTTCAAACATAGATAATAAACATTAGTATTCAAGGTTTCAGGAAAGTCTTCTTTTACTCATGCATATTCTTATTTGATCATAGGACTCTTCTAGTTAGTTAAATCATCAATCAAGATAAGAGACATAATATGCATAAACCCTTGATTACTTACATTTCTAACTTTATGAATAACCATAACCAATCATACCAAGTATATTTATATAAGGGATCCTAACACAAGGTAGGATTCTAAGTTGATATAGGAAAAACATACCTGGATTGGTATGTTAGCTAGTTATGTCTAACATACCCACATGATGTCTTCTTGTTCTCTTCAATGACTTGTGCTAGTAACTTGCATATCTCATAGGGTAACCATTTATAGAACCAAGTTATACATACCTCGCAAAATAGATCTTCTAATTCATTCATGACAATGGATGAATCTTTGTCCTCATGTCATCATGATCATATGTTCTTGAACTAGAACATGTTTTGTCTTTCTTGGTGTACCTTTCATGTTAGCGGACAACATAAACCTCACCATAATGCATTAGTACAATTATAAGTGTCAACACCCTAATCAATGAATATCTTCTATCAAGCATTCATAATTTTATTAAGGTGATACGACAAGTCTAAATTTAATCAAGGTTGTACCAACCGTAATAACATGAAGACAAACATACCATAAACTTAATCATGAACAAATCTCGAAACATACCTGGATGAGTCATACCTGTCGAGATTGCTTGTAATCTTCTTATGTAAGGTCTTCACTTATGCAGGTGACCAATCCATTCTCTTCTAGGATTAACCCAATCCACTTGATTTGCAGGAACTAGATCTGGAGCTGGATTAGGGTTTTCCAGAGAAACCCTAAAAATTCAAAATTTGAATTTCAAACTTCTGAAAGGATAGAAATATCCACCTTGATGAGCTGATCAAGGTGGTATACTCATAATTTGAAAACTGCAAAGTTTCACCCCTCAAATTTGCCTTCGAAACTTCCGGATTCATTGGACATGACCTCGAACTAGGGTTTGATAAAGCCCACCCTTCTGCCCAATCAAAAGGTTCGATCCAAATCTCTAAGCTTCTAGTTTTCTGAGGAGCTTCTAGCCGTGGTCACAGATTTCAAAAATTCCCATTTTTGCAGAAGCCCTAATTTTCCACTTTTCCGATCAAAGTACCGAACTAGGGTCTTATCAAGCCCGACCTTCTGCCAAACCAAAAATTTTGATCTTGGTCTCTAAATTTTGATTTTCATGAGTAGCATTCATCCGTAGTCTCTGATTACAAAAATTCCAACTTTCTCCGGCACCCTAAATTCCGGAAGCCATGAATGAAGGTGCTCAAAAATAATTCTGTTTTGACATAAATATGTACCTGATTGTTTATGGTGTAACTCCTAACTTTTCGATCCATAGGATCTGAAAAATGTTCTTGGGATATCCCAACCTGTCATCTTTCCAACCCCATAGGTCTTACCTCAAATGGATTCTCTGAGAGAGATTTATTCCAAGTGTCGCAACGTCACCTGTTTATGGGATAAAACAGGAGAGCAAACTTGTACGGAGTGCCACGTGTCACTAGTTCAGTTTCAGCCTCTGAAAATGTTACTTGAGAAATTTCAGTCCATGTAATATCTGTCACATTTTATGAAATTTCATTTGGAGCTTTCTATCCCAATTTATGACCTTTTTTCCAAGGTCACCTGTTTTTGACTGAGATCTGGAAGAGGCAGAAACCCTATATTGTACAGATCATAAATCACAAAGTACAACGAATTAGAGGTTTTCCTTTGGACACAAGGTACATGGGGATCTTAGCTTCTCCTTGTATGATTTTCAGACCCTGCAAACCTTGCATCAATTTATTTATAGTGAAAGTGCTACGATGACTGGTTTTTGCTATATCAAGCCCTAGCATCGTAAGTGCAACAAGTGTCATACATGCCATACTATGCCTTCTTTCAGGCTAGCTCTGATACCATGTTAATTTTTATGAATTTACTTCAATCTAATCTAGGATCTTAACTAAGAGAACAACATGTATAGCATATCTACAGCATATCAATCATGGACACAATAATGCAAGCACACAAGAGACACAGAGTTTACTTGGGGAAAACCATAAAGGTGAAAAACCCCAATAACTTCCTCAGAGATAGATAGAGAAATGATACAACCAAAGTACAAGAGATAGTCTTTTCCTAGCAGCATCTTCTCCTCCTCCACAAGTGCGCCACTCTCCCGAGAGTGTGAGAGAGAAATAGAATGATGAAATAGAGTGCCTCCCGTACTCTATTTATACTTGACTTGACTTGCCTAATAACCTTTACTAGGTCGGCCTTAACTTAACCACATAACATAATACTGACTGGGACGACACCCAATAGGTTGGTCTAATAACCCTTTGACCCACATGGCTGACCCCCACTAGGGTATTCTAATAACCCTTCAACCCACATGACTTATACAAGGCCAACCCCAACAAGGTGGTCTAATAACCTATCAAGTATAAGTTACGACACTTACAATATAAATGATGACACTTCCGTATAGAGGAATACTAACATCTCTATAGGAATACAAACACTTTTGTATAGAGGAATAATACTATCTCTATAGGATTACAATATACATATATGAAATACATTCCGAAGTTACATATACATCAACAATGTATTGGGGCCATTTATGTTTCGAACATCAACCAGGATGAAGTCTGCTCCAAGGTTGCCTAGGCACACTATCATATGCCTACTAAGCTCTTTCACTTACAATTGACATCAAACAGAGGTGGATAACAGGTCATAACCCCCTGATATACTGTAGGACAATTTTTACATATATTTTGTGAGGTTCTGGAAGTGTTGGAGGAAAAGACAGAAATAGAGCTAGGATGGACTGCTCAACTAGATTGTTTCCAGGATCTCTCAAAGAGGATGAGAGCGCTATGAATTATCAGGATGAGGCTTGTAAGGTTTCATAAATGAATTAATAATATCATATGACTAATAAAACCAAAACTGAGCATTCACAGGAATTTTAATTGAACATACTGAAAAACTAGTCAAATAGAAAGGCACAATGAGCTAGTCTTGATAAGTCTGAATGCAAACAACCAAATAAGGTCACGAATATATGATTTTTTACTTGGGATGGATTCTACATGACATTTAAAACCTACAATTATTTTCATAAAGGAAAATGGTTTCATAGAACTAAGTATATTACAATTTCTGAAAAACTAGTCAATTAAAATTGTACAAGGAGCTAGTCTTGAGAATTATGGACTCAAACAACCTCTAAGGATATTGAAATATTCTTGTTGTTGAATTTGGTTGTCAGTGATGTCAAAGGAGTTCATTAATGACAAAGGAATAACCAAGGACATGATGGTATGGCAAACTTAGTGAAATACAAAGGAATAACAAAGGAAGTGATGACATGGCATGTATGATGATGTGGCATGGGTGATGAAGATGAAAATCCATGTGACAATGTTATAGTACCTTCATGATGTCATTATTACAATTTTACCTAATTATATAGAGATTTTTCAGTTTGGAGAAATTCTGGAAAATGGCTAAGTGTTGGAAAATTGGTCCAAGTGGCCTTAAGAAAAAGGACATCATACCTCATAGGTCAAGGTAAATGCCTGCCCCATCTTTTCAGGTTGTATCTTGTTGATCTATCTACCTGACCATGGTCTCATTTTGTCTTGAGAGTGTCTGAGGAGGATGTTATAGGTCTTCCAAAACAGGGTTTTAGGCAGTTTTGCACCAGTCCAGTAAAATGTCCACCTAGGTCAAAGGAAGATGAGTTTGAAGGTGAAATCAGTATGGTTGTGCTTCGTGAGATGTATTACATCATCTGGTATAATTGGTTTAGAATTTTGGTGAAATAAAAAATCTACCCTAGAGATTGCACAAATTGTCTAGGTATAAAAATACTGGTAAAAATGCCTAAGTGACCTAAGTAAAATGTCCACCATTTCCTTTGGTTGATGTCTTAAATTATTTTGAGGGTATGCATCTCTAGAATGTTGATTGGTTCATCCAACCATATCATTGGTTTGTCCAAAAAGTCTCTGTAGGTGAAGATATTGATCTGCCAAAAGTGCCTCCTAGCTTGATTTGCACTGCTCCAGAAAAATGCCTACCGAGGAGAGATAAAGAGGTCTCAAAGGATGAAATTGGTCTGGATGGAATCACCTTGTTGGCATATATCTAGTGGATGTATCATACTTCCAATTTTCTGAAAATAAAAATCCCCTCATGTTGACCTAGGGTTTGACAATTTTGTCAAAGTGTTGAATTGGTAGTTTAAAAAGCTAGTTTCAAATGCCTTCCAGATGATGTGTGTGTATCAAAAAATTCAAAAGGTGAAATGGATATGTTCCTTGTTGAAGTGGTTATCTAGTCATATTTTCATTTTTCCTTATGATGGTCACATGTCAAGAAATTAACTTGCCAAAGTGAGAAAAATATTGTTTTGCATATTAAGATCAAATGAAATTTGTCCAAGTGTTAAAAATAGAAGGTTAAGGGGCCATTTGGAAATTCCCGCTAGAATTTGTCCTTGTGCTTATAATTTCATCAATTGGAATAGGTATGTTCCTTAATGATCTAGCCATCTAGTCATGGTCTCATATTTCACTCTGGAGGTTACATGTGCGAAATACAAGCCTACCAAAATGAGAGAAAGTTTATCTTTCTGTCTAAATGAAGTTTGCGAGGTCAATGGAAATGCCCGCCAGAGATGGTCCTTGTGCTGATAATTTATCCATATGGCATGGGTATGTTCCATGATGAACTGGCCATCTAGCCATGATTTCAGTCTCTTCTTTGGTAGTCACACGTGTGAAAATTTGATTTTCCAAGTCGAGGAAAAACTATTTTTACATAGTATGTGAATATGCCAGCAATAAGCCTAATAATATATGTTAACAAGTTTTTGTTTAAATTTCCCAGCTAAGTCAATTATATAAGGAATAATTAATATGTTATGAAATAGAGGAAATTAACTACCACCTATTTATCAAAGCAAATTAATTAAACCAAGAAGTATTTTTTTTGAAGTGGTGTGTTTGATAAAAAGGCAATTTCCAGATTGAAGGACGTGATTATGGAAAGGGTGTGATGCTGAGAAAGCATGATGATAAGCTACATGAATAAACTAATGAAAGATAATAAGGAAAAGTTCATTAAAAAACTAGAGTTGATCTTTAATTAAAAACCAGGGTATGTTATTTAATTAAAAAATAGATTTAATGTTTTTGAAGAGATGTGAGTATGAAAAGACACGAGACCAGTTTGAAGAGATGCAATGATTGAAGAATGAAATGCATAATATATAAACAAGCATGTGAGTTGGAAGGAAAGTGTCTCCATATCCCAGAAAAGGAAGAAGAAAGATCAGATAGAGACCAATGAAATGAAGAGAGTCTCTGGGTATAGAAGATGGGTATCTAAAGCAGCAGAATAGAGTATTTGTATCCTCAATATGAAGACCTAAAGCAGTGTAGAATCCAAAGAAGGTAAAAAGAATATGAGAGTGTTTGTTGTGTGCTTAAATAAAGATCTAAAGCAGTACCGATATCAGAGAAAGAATAAGAGGAACAGGGGCAATCTTTGGAGCTTGGATTGAATATCAAAAACACAGGACAAAGAAAGTATAAACTAATGTATATCCCATTGAAGTTATAAAATCAATTAAGGGAGGTAGGGTGGTGCTAGGGCAGGCTACATTCTTGCAAGGGGGTTGTAGCCTCCTTCCAGTGGCAGCTGGTAAACATGGTTTCGAAGCATCCTTTCAGTAGTAGCTAATAAACCAGGGGGTCGTATCCTCTTTCCAATAGTAGCTGGTAAATAGGATGTTGAAGCATCATTTTAGTAGTAGTTGATAAAATAGGGGGTCGTAGCCTCTTACCAGTACTAGTCGGTAAATAGGATGTTAAATCATCCTTTCATTAGTATATGATAAACCACAGGGTCATAGCCTCCTTCCAGTGGTAGCTAGTAAATAGGGTTTTGTAGCATCCTTTCAGTAGTAGCTGATAAACTTAGGGATTGCAGTATCCAACAAGTTGTAGCTTGCCAAAACTATTGGAAATATAATTTTGCAGTATAGAAAGAGTTTGTGGTTTTCCCAATTGGTATTCCACATTAAAATATGTGTTCTGTATATCTTGTTGATCATGTGTGTTAATGAATAAGTTAAAAGTGGTTTTAATTATTAAAAGTTATCAATACTGATTCACCCCCCCCCTCTCAGTATTGTCCAATATTCCAACATTTGGTAACAGAGCAGGATCCTTCACTACATTCTAAACCACTGGAAGGAAGATCCTATTAAAAACCACCATGGATAAACAAGAAGGGATTGCCTCCAACAGAGCTCCAATACTTAATAAATAAAAATATGCATTATGGAGCATAAGAATGAGAATGTACTTACAGTCATTAGGATATGGAGTATGGAATTCAATAATATTTGATTACATCCCACCAAAAAGAGTAAGGACTACATCTTAGAAAGATTCCAAGAAAAATAACTCAAGGGAAATGGAGGCCATACTTGATGGATTACCTCAACCCATCAAAGAGAAGATAGGACAATGTATCTCAGCTAAGGAACTCTGGGTCAAATGAGAGAAACTTTACTCAGTTTAACAAAGAGTAGAAGCAAGCCTTGCTATTCTCGAGGATGCTAGTGAAGATGGAGAAAATTCATGGGGACAATAACTCAAGCTTCAGAAGAGGAATTAGATGTGGAAGGAGAAGTGGACCTAGAGGGTGAATTCATGTGTGCTCTTGAGGAAATTGAAAAATGTAGAAGAAGGAACAAATATTTTAAAGGACAATTGTCAAAATACCAAGAAGAGTTAAATTCAAAGGAAGAGGAAGTCAAAACCCTCCAAGAAGAGCTGCACAAATCAAGTCAACAAGTGATGGTTAGCATGAAAGAGGTCGAGAGCTTAAAACAAGAAGTTTCCAAATTCGAGGAAGAAATAGAAAGGATGAAAGACCAGCAGACCATTAATGAGAAACTCAAGACGAAAATACAAGACTCTAAAAGACTTGAAGCAGAAGTTATTTTGCTTAGAAGTATGCTTGATAAAGAATCTATTAAATCAAAATTTGAGAACAACTCAAATACTTTAGATGAAATTCTAAGTATCCAAATACCATCAACTGATAAAACTGGATTAGGTTGAAAAATAAAAGAATCCAAAATGTTTGTCTCTTACACTCCAAGATAAGAATAAAAGAAGTTATGCTACTGCACTCAAAAGCCCGATTAAGAAGGATAGTCAAAAATTTGTTCCCTCCTCTCATAATAAAGATAGAACTGATATGATACCTAAAAGACCAATGAAAAGCAGGTTCCAACATATCTTTTTTGGTCATTGCTACTCTTGTAATAATATTGGACATATGGATAGAGAATGTGAGCTGAGAAAGAATGCTTCAGTAAAAGTTTAGAAACAAAGGAAGGGATGGAAGATGATGGGAATTGTGAAGCAGAAAGATAAAATATTCCTCAAATATAAAGGAAAGTTCTATGGATGTTGTCACTGCTGTCACAAGTTTGGTCACAAAGCCGTTCTTTGCAAAACCAAGGGAAAAGATCAAATTACAAAAACCAAGATACAAAGAAGTGAAAAACCAGTAAGCAGAGTACCTCATGGAAAGATGTGGAGAAGAAAGGAAGACTACAAAGATTCAGGGGAAACAAAGATTCCAAGCATCAATGAAGTTTCCAAAGATGATGTTCAACATAATAGTGCTATAGATAAGAATGACATCCATTATGATGGAAATCAAGATGAAGATGTAAAATACACCAATGGAAATAAAGATGATGAATGTCTCTTCTAAAGTCTCTCGTGACCTAAAAACCCTGAAATTAGCATTAGAAGGGATCATATACTCAGGGGGGGTAAATATCAGAAAAATGCAATTGGTGTTTGAAAGTAATTAATATCACTTGCTAAGAATAAAAGGTTATCTTCATCAAGGACATAAGAAGTGAGTTTCTCCTACAAGAATTGTCTATATACTCCAAATACAGTAAGGAAAGGTATGCAATCTTTGCTCTAGAATGTATGAGTAAAATGAGTCTAGGCATGATCAAAATCTCAATGTCCTATGTGAAACTCTATTGAGAAAGAACAATGAATCCTTAAGAAGTTTTGTGAGCATACATATATATGCAAGAATTGGATAAAAGGTGCAAAATACATTGAATATGATCACCTAGTGAGAAAACAGAGATACTATCCATCCATGATATATGAAAAGCATGATCAATAAGCAAGTAAACAATACAGATGGGAAGACTCACTATGAGAAGGCATAAAACACATATTTTTGCATATTGTTGAAAGGAACAATTGGGATTCAGACACATATTAGTTGATGAAGATCTTTCTGAAATTGCTTCTTGGAAGTGTGTATATGAAATTGTAGCAAATCCTGTTGTTGAAAGTGTATTAGAAAGTTTTTAACATCAAAAGAAATTGTTTTGATGAGTAACAAGATGATATTGTGAGATTCTTGGTGAGATGATGTGCAAAGCAGTGCATAGAAGTTCAACACTACTCACACATAAAAATATTTCTCTGGACAGTCATCACATTGACTTGGAGTAACTATGAAAGATTCATTAATGGAGCACAAGACAACACTGTGATAGGGGGAGTCTATGAACTCATCATCCAGGTTCTCTTTCAAAGATTCACTATAAGAAGGTAAATGAGGATGTTAACCACGGTATCCTAACACAATGATTAGTACCAAGTCCAGTTAACAAGAGGAAGAGAAGCAAAGAGCTAAATTTCTTAAAAGAGGAGATATATTGGCAAGGGCAGTTGTCAAAAAGAAGAAATATAGGAAATTCCCTATCAAGATGGTTACATCAAGAGCATAACAGGTTATCCTTTGCCATTGTTGTCAAATGGGGAGAATGTTTAGATGTTTCCATCAATGCCAAAGGGGGATAATGTTGGATGTGGTTTTCATTGATGTCAAAGGAGTTCAGTAATGACAAAGGAATAACCAAGGACATGATGGCAGGGAAAAATCAGTGAAAGACAAAGGAATAACAAATGAAGTGATGACATGGCATGTGTGATGATGTGGCATGGGTGATGAAGATGAAAATCCACATGATGGTGTTCTAGTACCTTCATGATGTCATTATTACAATTTGACCTAATTATATAGAGATTTGTCAGTTTGGAGAAATTCTGGAAAATGGTTAAGTGTTGGAAAATTGGTCCAAGTGTCCTTAAGAAAATGCCCACCATACCTCATAGTTCAAGGTAAATTCCCACCCCATCTTGTTAGGTTATGTCTTTTCTACCTGACCATGGTCTCATTTTGTCTTGAGAGTGTCTGAGGAGGAAGTTATAGGTCTGCCAAAACAGGGTTTTAGGCAGTTTTGCACCAGTCCAGTAAAATGTCCACTTAGGTCATAGAAAGACGAGTTTGAAGGTGAAATCAGTATGGTTATGCTCAGTGATATGTATTACATCATCTAGTATCATTGGTTCAGGATTTTGGTGAAATAAAAAATACACCCTGGAGATTGCACAAATTGTCTAAGTATAAAAATACTGGTAAAAATGCTTAAGCAACCTCAGTAAAATGTCCACCATTTCCTGTGGTTGATGTATTAAAGTATTTTGAGGGTATGGGTATCTATACTGTTTATTGGTTAATCCAACCATATAATTGGTTTGTCCAAAAAGTCTCTGTAGGTGAAGATATTGATCTGCCAAAAGTGCCTCCTAGCTTGATTTGCATTACTCCAGAAAAATGCCCGCTAAGGAGAGAGAAAGAGGTCTCAAAGGATGAAATTGGTCTGGATGGAATCACCTTGTTGGCCTATATTAATTGGATGTCTCATACTTCCAATTTGATGAAAATAAGCATCCCCTCATGTTGACCTAGGGTTTGACAATTTTGTCCCAAGTGTTGAATTGGTAGTTTTAAAAGCTAGTTTCAAATGCCCGCCAGATGATGTGTGTGTATCAACAAATTCAAAAGGTGGCATGGATTTGTTACTTGTTGAAGTGGTTATCCATTCATATTTTCATTTTGCCTTATGATGGTCACATCTGCAAGAAATTAACCTTCCAAAGTGAGAAAATTATTGTTTTGCATATTAAGATCAAATGAAATTTGTCCAAGTGTTAAAAATAGAAGGTTAAGGGGCCATTTGGAAATGCCCACCAAAAGTTTTCCTTGTGATATTAAATTCATCAGTTGGAATTGGTCTATTCCTTAATGATCGGGCCATCTAGTCATCGTCTCAGATTTCACTCTGGAGGTTACACGTGCGAAATACGAGCCTGCCAAAATGAGAGAAAGTTTATCTTCCTATCTAAATGAAGTTTGAGAGGTCATTGGAAATGCCCGCCAAAGATGGTCCTTCTGCTGATAATTTTTCCCGATGGCATGGGTATGTTCCATGATGAAGTGGCCATCTAGCCATGATGTTAGTCTCTTCTTTGGTAGTCACACGTGTGAAAAATTGATTTTCCAAGTTGAGGAAAAACTATTTTTACACAATATGTGAATATGCCAACAATAAGCCTGATAATATATGTTAACAAGTTTTTGTTTAAATTGCCCAACTAATTCAATTTAATAGGGAACAATTAAGATGTTATGAAATAGAGGAAATTAACTACCAGTTATTTATCAAAGCAAATTAATTAAACCAAGAAGTATTTGTTTTGAAGTGGTTTGTTTGATAAAAAGGCAATTTCCATATTGAAGGACGCGATTATGGAAAGGGTGTGATGCTAAGAAGGCATTATGATAAGCTACAAGAATAAACTAATAAAATATAATAAGGTAGATTTTATTAAAAAACTAGAGTTGATCTTTAATTAAAAACCAGGGTTTGTTATTTAATTAAAAAACAGATTTAATCTTTTTCAAGAGGAGTGAGTATGAAACGACACGAGCCCAGTTCGAAGAGATGCAACGATTGAAGAATTAAATGCATAATATATAAAAAAAACATGTGATCTGGAAGGAAAGTGTCTCAATAGCCCAGAAAAGGAAGAAGAAAGATCAGACGGAGATCAATGAAATGAAGAGAGTCTCTGGGTATAGAAGATGAGTATCTAAAGCAGGAAAACAAAGTCTTTGTATACTTGATATGAAGTCCTGAAGCAGTGTAGAATCCATAGAAGGTAAAAAGAAGATGAGAGTGCCTGTTGTGTGCTTAAATAAAGATTTGAAGCAGTACAAATATCAAAGAAATAATAAAAGGAACAGGGGCAGTCTTTGGAGCTTGGATTGAAGATCAGAAACAGAGGTTAGAGAAAGTGTAACTGATGTATATCCCATTGAAGTTATAAAATCAAATAAGGGAGGTAGGGTGGTGATAGGGAAAGCTACATGCCTGCAAGGGGGTTGTAGTCTCCTTTGGGGTTGTAGCCTCCTTCCAGTGGAAGCTGGTAAACAGGGTGTCGAAGCATGCTTTCAGTAGTAGCTGATAAACCAAGGGGTCATAGCCTCCTTCCAGTAGTAGCAGGTAAATAGGATGTCGAAGCATCCTTCAGTAGTAGCTAATAAATCAAGGGGTCGTAGCCTCCTTCCAGTATTAGTTGGTAAATAGGATTTCAAAGCATCCTTTCAGTAGTAGCTGATAAACCAGGGGGTCGTAGCCTCCTTCAAGTGGTAGCTGGTAAACAAGGTGTTGTAGAATCCTTTCAGTAGTAGCTGATAAACTTGTGGATTCCAGTCTCCAGCAAGTTGTAGCTTGCCAAAACTATTGTAAATATAATTTTGCAGTATAGATATATTTTATGGTTTTCCCAATTGGGCTTCCATGATAAAATATGTGTTATGTGTATCTTGTTGATCTTGTGTGTTAATGAATAAGTTAAAAGTGGTTTTAATTGTTAAAAGTTATCAATGTTGATTCACCCCCCCCCCTCTCAGTATTGTCCAATATTCCAACACTTGTGATATTTAATGTAAATCAAACATGACATTAACAGAAGTAAAAAATACTCATTGATCTGATTAAGCAATAAACAAAAGTCTCATGGCTCTATCTTCATAGAGAGTCATTAATAGTGAGTTATTACAATGAATGGAAGAAGAATGTTACAGAAGAGTAAGAAGAGGATATTTGACATTGAATATGATATGTATGATGATAATGATATGATGGTTAATCATGGGAGGCACATTGATCTTCTATATCTTATTGCAAGCTCTCTAATTGATCTCTCTCTCTTAGTGAAACTCATTAAAACTACATAAAACAGGCTTGGATCTTAGCATCAACTTCTAAAGGATTGATATTCACATGAAATAGTTGGATCAGATCTTCCATAGAATCAATGATGAATACTAGATGTCATCATCCTTTCAGTAGAAGTATTGGCACATATCCCAACTAGGACTAGGGGCACATCTCCCAAGTCAATGAGGCAAAATTGCACTCAATTCAAATCACAAATGATCAAAAGATGTTAAATGGAGTTTTAATACTTCTTTTATAGATTGAGGTGACTTGTTGAGCAAGTAAGATAGGATAAGTTGTTAGAAAAAAAGGATCGCGGAGCAATAACAATAAACAAGATGCAAATACAAATTACACAAACACATTACAAGAGAGATGCCAATATATCGTGGTTCACCCAAGATGGGATACGTCCACACTGAAATTGCCAGTCCTTATTATTATACCGTCCAACAAAGTGAAGGGATACAACCTGCAACACAATCGCTGCACTTCCTCTTCACTGTCTCACAGTCTCTCTTCTTGATCTCGGAGATCTTTACAATGCATAATCCCTAATACATTAACCCTAGTCGTATTACAATGTCTTTCTTATAAAGTGGAAATACAATGGGAAAATACCACGGGTTACCCAAAACCATGGGGAACGAGTGTACAGTCCTCTGGGGTGCACGGCTAAAACAATATCATCTATGAGATTGGAAGATCTAGCTCCACAACCAACATAAGTAACCCTCATGGAGTAGATAAGGTTGCTTTGCTTTCTGCTTTAGATTTTCCCTTGCTTTCTGCTTTGCTTTGCTTTCCACTTTAGCTTTTGCCTTGATTTCTGGTTTGCTTTGATTTCTGCTTTTGCTTTTTCTTTTGATTTTTCTTTATCTTGCTTTTGCTTTTCTATCCTACTTTTCCTGCTTTTCTACCGTATCATGCTTCTCTGCTTTGTTTCTCTTTTTCCTTCTTTTCTTCTCTTTTTCCTACCTTCCTTGCTTTGACTACTTTATCTTTCCTTTCTTTGCAAGTCATCACTTGGTCAACCATTATTCTCTAATGCACCCTTGTGCATACTTATCCATTTTATTTTATTAAAATAAATATGTATTAATGAAAATTACTTCTACCAAGTGCATTTCAAACTTAGGATAAAAATAAAATTAAACTTCCTAACTAATTAATGCCTTAACTTCATAATTAACCCCAAGTGCATGTGCATGAAATTTCCTCCTCAACCCAAGGGATTGGTTGGGATAGAAACTAATTCCTCTAAACATTAATGAGGCGACATGACAATCCTCCCCTCCCAAGATTTCTTGTCCTTAATCAATAATCAAATCCAACCCAACCAAGCATCATGAGCCATCATGATTCTGTTGTACCACTCTGATTATAAACTGCTCATGAACTCTCCCAACAGATTGTTCTGTTACCATCCAACCATGCACTTAGTGTGGAGACTAATAAAAAATGATACCAAGATCCCAAATGATCCTCAAGAATACAGGGTTCAATATATATTCTTTGTTGATGTATATGTAACTTCGGAATGTATTTCATCTATGTATTTTATATATATATATTTATTGTACCCTTATAAGAGATGTGTTATTCCTCTATAAGGAAGTATCGTCATGTGTATTGACAAGTGTCGCAAGTGTGTGTACTTGTCGATGGGTTATTAGACCACCATGTGTGGGGTCGGCCCTGAAATATATATTATATTGTGGATGTACCTAGCTAGACAAGTCGACCCCATAGTGTAACTGGGCAAACAGATTAAGTATAAATAGAGATCGGGAGATCTCTATTTGGATCACTCGGAAACACACACTTCTCTCATTCGGAAAGTGGCACACTTGTGAGGAGGAGGCTTTGCTACTAGGAGAAGACTATCCCTTGTATTCTGGTTGTATCATTGCTCTATCTATCTCTAAGGAAGTTATTGGGGTTTTTCACCTTTATGGTTTTCCCCAAGTAAACTCTGTGTCTCTTGTGTGCTTGCATTATTGTGTCCATGATTGATATGTTGTAGATTTGCTGTACATGTTGTTCTCTCAGTTAAGATCTTAGATCAAATTGAAGTAAATTCTGAAAATTTAACATGGTATCAGAGCTAGCCTGAAAGAAGGCATGATATGGCATGTATGACACTTGTTGCACTTACGATGCTAGGGCTTGATATAGAAAAAACAAGTCATCGTAGCACTTTCGGTATAAATACATTTTGGAGAAGGTTTCAGATATGAAACTTTTACAGGTCGAATATCAGATCCCCATGTACCTTGTGTCCAAAGGACAACCTCTAATTTGTTGTACTTTGTTATTTATGATCTGTACAATATAGGGTTTCTGCCTCTTCCAGATCTGAGTCAAAAATAGGTGACCTTGGAAAAAAGGTCATAACTTGGGCTAGGAAGCTCCAAATAAAATTTCGTTAAAATTGACAGGTAGTACATAGACTGTACTATCTCAGGAAATGTTTTTAGAGGCTGAAGTTAAACTAGTGACACGTGGCACGCTGTACAAGTTCGCTCTCTTGTTTTATCCCATAAACAGGTCATGTTACGACACTTGGCATAACTCTCTCTCACAGAATCCAATTGAGGTCAGACCTGTCGGGATGGAAAGATGACAGGTCGGGCTATCTTAACAAAAAATTTCAGACCCTGTGGATCGAAAAGTTCGTAGTTACACCAGAAACAATCAGGTACATATTTCTGTCAAAACATAATTATTTTTTAGCACCTTCATTCATGGCTTCCGGAATTTAGGGTTTCGGATAAAGTTGGAATTTTGTAATCAGAGACCACGACTGAATGCTACTCATAAAAATCAAAATTTAGAGACCAACATCAGAATTTTTGGTTGGGCAGAAGGCCGGGCTTGATCAGACCCTAGTTTGGGACTTTGATTAGAAAAGTGGAAAATTAGGGCTTCTGAAAAAAATGGGAATTTTTTAAATCTGTGACCAACGCTGGAAGCTCCTCATAAAAATAGAAGCTTAGAGCTTTGTATCAAACCTTTTGATTGGGCAGAAGAGTGGGCTTCATCAAACCCCAGTTCGGGGTAATGTCTAGTGAATCCGAAAGTTTCAAATGCAAAATTGAGGAGTGAAACTTTGCAGTTTTCAAATTCTGAATATACTAGCTTGATCAGCTCATCAAGGTGCATATTTCTATCCTTTCGAAAGTTTGAAATTCAAAGTTTGAATTTTTGGGGTTTCTCTGACAAACCCTATTACAGCTCCAGATCCAGTTCCTGCAAATCAAGTGGATTGGGTTAATCCTAGAAGAGGATGGATTGGTCACCTGCATAAGTGAAGAAGTTCCTATTTTAGAGGGAGATGAGGCGAAGGCCTCCATAAGAAGATTACAAGCAATCTTGACAGGTATGGCTTACAGGTATGTTTTGAATTATGTTCATGGTTAAGTTTATAATATGTTTGTCTTCATATCATTACAGTACAATCTTGATTAATTACTAGACTTGCCGTATCACCTTAATAGAAGATATTCATTGATTAAGGTTTTGACACTTATGATTGTACTAATGCATTGTGATGTTGTATGAGGTTTATGTTGTTCGTTAACATAAAAGGTACACCAAGAAAGAAAAATCATGTTCTAGTTCAAGAACATATGATCATGATGACATGAAGACAAAGATTCATCCATTGTCATGGATCACATAGAAGATCTACTTACGAGGTATGTATAACTTGGTTCTACAATGGTTAACTTATGAGACATGCAAGTTACTAGCACAAGTCATTGAAGAGAACCAGAAGACATTATGCGGGTATGTTAGACATAACTAGCTAGCATGCTAATCCAGGTATGTTTTTCCTATATCAAGCTAGAATCCTACCTTGTGTTAGGATCTTATACTGTTGTGTTGTTGATAATGATTATTCATGAAGTCATAGGTTTGAATAGTCATGGTTGTATGCATATTATGTTTCCTACCATAATTGATGATATGACTAACTAGAAGAATCATGAAGGTATAGGTTGGAGTAATCACGGGTTTATGCTTTGATGATTTAACTAATCAAAAGAGTCCTATGATCAAATAAGAATATGCATCAGTAAAAGAAGGCTTCCCTGAAACCTTGAATACTAATGTTTATTTGAAATGATCATGACTATACATGCTTAAGATTATTGTGTTTTGATAGTATTAAGAATATACTAATGAATGTATGATTATGTATGAGACCTCAAAGGTAACACAATGATGATACTAATAATCATGCATAGGGATCTAGAATGAATATAAGTTCAAAACAGGTAATCCAAGAAGCAAAAATCAAGAGGGAGCACACTCCAGTGGTTTCTGCAAGGATGCATATATTCAGAGGGAGTTGACCATCTCTCTACATTCCACAACAGAAAGGTGTAGAAGAAGCTACTTCATATTAGCTCCTGCAAGGAAGCAAAGACTCAGAGGGAGTCCACCCAACAAACAAACAAAGATAAGTATTTTAATTGTCATTTCTTGCATATTTGTTTGTTTAAATAATATTGTTCAATGATGTATATGCTTATGTTCCTAGATTTAGGATGTGTATTATGCATATTAGAATGATTACATTAATGAACAGCTTACTACTAATATGCATTTGATGGGTAAGTGGCCTATGGCACTGTACAACATTCCATTGCTACTTATCTAGAATGAAACCTCTTTGCTGACATGTTAGGAGTTGTGCACACTCTTAACAATGTTCTAGTAGAGTTTGGAAGGCATCTAGAAAGTTACAGGATATGGATAAATGTTGTATTGAAGCATTGGCTAAGATAATTGCATGACTGTATGACATATTTCTTTATGTGTAAGAATTTGTTCTGAAAACTATGAGATGTTTTCTAATCATGCAATTTAACTTGTTGTGTAGGAAAGATCGTATACCATCACCTACAAAAGAAGGACTACAACATTTGTTTAGCAACAAAGTTATCTATTGAAAATATTGAAGATATTGAAGTTCCCAGGATCTGGAAAGAATGCCATGATCGAGGAGTACAAGTCGATCATGAAGATATTTGGGATGCAGTCCCAAGACCTGAAGGGGAGTCTGTAGTGACTTCCAAGAGGATCTACAAGATCAAGCATACTGCAAGTGGTAGCATAGAGACTCTTGCTCCTGTAGCCAGATACACTTCCATTAGATCAGTACTTGCTCTAGCTGCAGTGATGAAGTGGAAGATACACCAGATGGATTTCAAGACAGCTTTCTTGAATGGTGTAGTTGAAGAAGAAGTGTATGTGGAGCAGCCACTTGGTTCTGAGACACATGACAACGAGTCATATATGTGCAGAACTTGGTATGGTAGGATAGATAGCCTTCTATCCAGTTTGGGCTTTACCAAGAGTAAAGCGGATTCCAACCTTTACTACAAGGTTGAGGAAGGCAATCCAGTGATACTACTATTGTATGTGGATGACCTGTTTGTAACAGGTGAGGATAGATTGATTGTCGACATGCAGCGGAAGCTTGATGTCGAGTTCAAGATGAAGAAATTGGGGATGATGCACTATTTGTTTTTGGCATGGAGGTGTGGCAGAGTCCAGCTGGAATCTTCCTTGGACAAGGGAAGTATGCAGTAGAGATCCTGAAGAGGTTCGGGATGATGGACTGCAAGGCTATGGCCACACCTATGGCATCGAACCTGGAGCTTCTGTGTGATGCTTCATCTGAGCTGGTTGATATCACTATGTATCGTCAGATGATTGGGTCCTTGATGTACCTAACGAACACGAGACCAGATATTTGCTTTGCAGTGAACACATTGAGCCAGTTCCTGACGGATCCGAGGAGTGTTCACCTGGTTGTTGTAAAGCATATTCTGAGGTACCTGAAGGGTACAGTGGATTATGGGCTCAAGTATGAAGCGAATCAAAAGTTTAACCTGCAGGGTTATGTTGATTCAGATTGGATAAGCAGTGTTGCAGATAGGAAGAGCACTTCTGGTTGTTGCTTTAGTATGGGATCAGGTGTGATCTTTTGGTTTAGCAGGAAGTAGTCCTGCGTAGCACTGAGTACAGCCGAAGCAGAGTATGTTGACGGATGAGCAGGTTGCAGATGTATTGACCAAGCCATTGGATAGAGTGCAGTTTGATTACTTCATAGAGAGGCTTGGTGCACTTCAGATCGAGGTTCCTTCCAAAGGGAAGTGATGAGTCCGGAAGATGCAGATGCACATGAGCTTTTCTGACATGGTTGATGTGTTCTCCCATGGTCGTGATGTAATTGCTGAGCCATTCTCACATGATGGTAGATGTGTTATCTCATGGTGTAGATGTAAGGGCTGAAGCCATTTTTCACATGGTGGTAGATGTGTTCTCCCATGGTGAAAAAGTAAGGCCTGGAGCCTTCCCCGAATGGTGGTAGATGTGTTCTCCCATTTATGTGGTGTAAGTGTTGGATGATGTGCATCTGGGCTGTGCTTCATGGACGATGAGATGATCTGAAGAGGACGATGCTATGATGATCAGGAGGATCATGGATGATGAGCATCAGGACGATGCTCCAGTTACTACTCTGTATATGCATCATGTTGGATGTTGGATATGATCAGTTGGATCATTTATATTTGTATGTATGTACGCATCGTGTTGATGCTGGATATGATCATTTGGATCATTTATATTTTTATGTATGTACACATTGTGTTGATGCTAGATATGATCAGTTGGATCATTTATATGTATGTACGCATCATGTTGGATGCTGGATATGATCGGTTGGATCATTTGTATGTATTTGTATATGCATCATGTTGGATGCTTAGACCATGTATCTGTATATGTATCAAGTGGATACATTGTATGATCAGGTAGATCATGTATGTTGATATGTATTTGTATCAGGTGGATACACTGTATGATCAGGTGGATACACTGTATGATCAAGTGGATCATGTATGATGATATGTATCAGGTAGATACTTGGTGTGCATCAGGTGGATGCATTGTATGATCAGGTTGATCATGATGACGAGCTTCAGGATGTTGCTCCAGATGATATGTACCAGGATGGTACAAGTGATGATGATCAGTATGATCATGGGCATCAGGATGATGCCTCGTGCGATGATGATCCGTTGGATCATGAGTTTCAGGTTGATACTTGGAGGTCAGAGATGATATCTGCCAGGTTGTGCAAATAGCATGTAATCAGTCCTAGGAGATCTTGCCAGTCGTGTTGTGGCACATAAATGTTCCTGGGGTACTCTTTCCGGTATTTCTATGTAGTATGTAATCAGTCCTCAGATATCCGATAGGTTGAGTTGTGTGCTCGTAATCAGTCCTGGGATGAGGTATTACTACGGAGACATGTAATCAGTCCTGGAGATCCGAGAGGTTGAGTTGTGTGCTCGTAATTAGTCCTGGGATGCTCTTTAGAGATCTTGCTGGTCGTGCTACGGCACATAAATGTTCCTGGGATGCTCTTTAAAGGTTTTGTCTATCCACATGTAATCATTCCTGGAGATCCGAGAGGTTGAGCTGTGTGCTCGTAATAAATCCTGGGATGCTCTTTAGAGATCTTGACGGTCGTGCTATGGCACATAAATGTTCCTGGGATGCTCTTTAAAGGTATTGTGGAGGAGATGCATGTAATTAGTCCTGGGAGATCTTGCCGGTCGTGCTTAGGCACATAAATGTTCCCGGGATACTCTTTCTGGTATTGCATCCGCACATAAACCTGAGAGGCCACCTCTATCAGACCGTTCGCAGAGATGATGAAGACCTGCAGGTGGTGGGCCTACATCCAGTATGAAAAAGGACTGGCTCTGTAGAACTTCCTATGACGAGTAGAGTCAAAGATTGGTTGAGATAGCAGCAGCAATGAAGATGATCCCGAGAAGAAGACTTGTCTAGCAGATCTGTGTCGAAAAATACCTTCCTAGTTAAGAGGGAGTGTTGATGTATATGTAACTTTGGAATGTATTTCATCTATGTATTTTATATATATATATTTTTTGTACCCTTATAAGAGATGTGTTATTCCTCTATAAGGAAGTGTCGTCATGTGTATTGACAAGTGTCGCAAGTGTGTGTACTTGCCTATGGGTTATTAGACCACCATGTGTGGGGTCGACCCTGAAATATATATTATATTGTGGATGTACCTAGCTAGACAAGTCGGCCCCATAGTGTAACTGGGCAAACAGGTTAAGTATAAATAGAGATCGAGAGATATCTATTTGGATCACTCGGAAACACACACTTCTCTCATTCGGAAAGTGGTGCACTTGTGAGGAGGAGGCTCTACTGCTAGGAGAAGACTATCTCTTGTATTCTGGTTGTATCATTGCTCTATCTATCTCTGAGGAAGTTATTGAGGTTTTTCACCTTTATGGTTTTCCCCAAGTAAACTCTGTGTCTCTTGTGTGCTTGCATTATTGTGTCCATGATTGATATGCTGTAGATTTGTTGTACATGTTGTTCTCTCAATTAAGATCTTAGATCAGATTGAAGTAAATTCTGAAAATTTAACATTCTCCTATGCAATGCATAAGAATCACATGGAAATCATCATAACACCCTGCAAGAAAAACACAAGTCCATCCAAAAATACATTTCCCATGTATGAACCATCACCATCTGCTACAAAGATGGACCCTTGGAGAAGAGACGAGGCTTTCTTACTCAATCCAACCAACCAAAATGTGCTCCCAATGACCTACCAATGATCAACAATGCATGGGTCCCACTGCTTGCACACTCTCCTAGTGTACAATGTCATCAAGAACCAATCTAGCAAGTATGGGATGCCAGGGTCCCAACATTTGCACACCCCATCAATACATAGTGTGAATACATATAAATCAAAATGTGGGATGTCCATGTCCCAATGCTTGTGCATTTATATTATGCACAAGGTCTCCAAAAACAATACCTCAAAGTAGGAGGTGTGCAATATCCTCCAAATATTTCAACCAAGTGTAGAATGTCAGGATCCCATAACTAGCGCATTCCATCAATGAGAAAAGTAACACAAAATTTTGCATCAAGGTGGAGAATGCCAGGATCCCCCTCTCTAATGAGATTCCTCCCAAACATCATAAGTACAAAATATATATCATCAAAGTACATTTCAACATCATACAAATGTACATAAAAAAGGTGTCTCACCAAAGGGTCATGAAATTGCTTGTCCATCCAAGTAAGTAGACCACCATTTGTCAAGTGCACACAAGCATCAGGTGACCAATCAAATATGATCCAATGACATAGGTGAGGATCCCATGTCCTATAATGATACTTCAAAAGAATGTAAGAAGCTTCAAAATAACCAGCCATGTGTTCTTTCATCCAAGGAGTGAATGAAGAACATCCACCAAAATTTGAACCAAGTAAGGACCAAAAAAAAACAAGGAGACTTCAAGTGGCTCAAAGAAGTCTGATCAATACATCCATGAATGTGAGAGTGATCAAATGAGAGCAATGATGCTTCCCCAAGGAGGTGTGGAAGGTATCAAGTAATTCTTCCTTGTATCCTTTCACCCAAACAATGGATGAAGGAACTCTCCCATCAAGTAAGGAACAAAGAGAACAATGAGCCTTCAAGGGGATCAAAGGAGTACCATATGTGCATCCATGAAGATGTGTATCATCATAAGGTAACAAAGGATGCTACTGCAAATGTAAAGAACAAGGTGCTCTATTCATGTCATCATCAAAAGGAGAGATAGGATTTTCATACACCTCATGTGGAACCATCAAAAAGAAACCTTTCACCCTCATTAGGATGAATGTTGCAATATGTGGAAGTGTAGGATGTAGGAGAATGAACCAACTGACCCAAATGATCAGGAAGTGTGAAATTTTCATGTAATATCCCCATTTTGACCCCATTACATTCAAATGTAAATGATGTAATATTGTTATAAGATCTTGGTGAGGAGATCAAGGCCAAGGCCCCGCCATCGATTTATTGATGCATATGATTTATGTGCTAGCCAGGCACAATGAAAATTCGAATATCATGTAAATATGCATTTTAATAAAATACCCACAACTAGCTATGTAATGCGACAAGAGATGGGGGCATGATTTTACAAGGAATTGGGAGGGAAATATTCAAACCATTGGAACCAATCAGGTCAAGCCAAGTGTCAATGAGAGAACCCATCAAACCCTCAACTACCCATATTGACTTTTGTACCCAATCATTCATTCTCCCAAGAGTTGGTTGAGGTAGTTAATGCCTTGGGGAATTGGAAGTATGGTTGTCCAAATTCAGGTATGGGAAAGCCACCCTGCATGGGAAATCGCGTTTTGCTTCTTGGGCAAGAAAAGAGCCATGAATTGCTCCCCAAGCCATTATCCATCAAGCAGTCTTCCTCCCTCACAAGTTTGGAGCTACCTGGGCGTTTTTCCCCATCGAAATTGGGTGTTTTCCTTCATTCTCAGCTGGGAGAAGGGCGTTTTTGTGTTGTATACCAATGGGGAAGAAGGGGAGTCAAATTTGGGTTCCATAGAGACCGTTTGACTGTTGAATGCTTAGTTAGTTGGGAGAGAATTCATTTTCCTCCCTGTGAATGTTTTTCCCCGTCCCATAATCCGTTTTTGGCTAGAAACAAATTGGGGAAAACCCATGACCATCCTGTTGTAAATCCCATTGTTAAAAGTGTATCCCTGCCCAATGATTGTGCTTGTTGTGTGAGAAAAGAGTATGTTGGGGTATGGGTTATGGGTCTCCATTGTTTTGGCTTGAGCTTGAGTGCAAGCATCCAGGGTTATGATGTAGCCTGATAAACCCAGCTATGGACTGGCTTGGCTCAAATGAAATGCTTAATTGGCTATGTATGAGTTGAATGTCCCCTTTTCCTTGTAAGAATCATGCCCAGCTCGGGGGTGGCCTTCGGACGGACTGAGTATATGCCATCGAAGATCCTATGGTTGGGTGGAACGTTGCAGCGACATAGCTAGTTTCTTGGGAGAATTGCGAAAGGAAGATAAGTATCTAATGTGTATTTACTTCTGTAATGTTTAATTTGATGATTATTTTGATATGCTGGATGAGCATGAATTGTGTGTGGATGAGTTTTAATTCCGTTGTGCATACTTGCTTGATTTGCATCTGCACACTCTTGTTCTATTCATATGATTCTAATGAATTTGGCTGAGATTATGTGAAAGCCCCAGAGATTGCCATCATGTTCCCTTCCTTGCCTTGGATAGATGGGAGGGGATGTGACATTTCATTATGTGAAGGCTCCATAGTGGTAGAATCATGGACCAAAATATCCTTATTGCAACCCTCATCCATCAGGCTAATGGATGCATCAACTCCCTCATAGGAGGGTCCATCACACAAGAGCTCTTCTGACTCCTTAATGGAGGAATGATTCGCTCCATGCAGAAGCTCAGTTTCACTATGTTAGAGAGTATGTGCTTGGAACTCACCATCTGCATACCAAAACTTCTCAAGCACATGCATGTCATCATTCACCTCATGAACCACCATCTCATGAGGTTCCTCCATGAAATTATGAGTACAACCAACCATAAGAGATTGGCTGATTGGAACAAGTGATCTTTGCAACCTTTGGTGAAGTTGCTCTATTTCCATCTTAGATTCTTGGAGGGAACTTTGAGTGCTTCTCAAATAATATTGGGTGGCCATTAACTCATAATTGAGATTGCAAATCTAATCATAATCCTTCAAGGATGCTCCCTGCAACATGTGAACAAGCTCATACAAATCATCTCTGTCAAAAAGCATATGTGAAAAATTACCTTGGATAGTAGTCATTGCTTTTTTATCTTCTCCATGGATTCAAGGAAAGATTAATCTTCCAATCAAGCATCTCTCCAACAAGACTATGACATTGAAACATGTGTGTCATGGAGAATGTGTAAGGCCTCCTTGATCTTCCTTTCACTCAACTTGAGTGGCCTTTCAAAAGGATAAGGTTGAGAGTGAACCTCCTTATCATTAATTAGTGGATCAACCTCATGAAGTTCTTGTGGTGAAAGTGATATTGGTACTTGGATCTCTCCCTTGGCTGCAAGGATTTCATATTATTCAACTTTAATGGGTTTTGTACTTGCAGTAGCCTTCTCAATTGGTATCTCTAAGTCACCAACATAGAGAAATGGACATCCACTAGTATATGTCTCCTCAAAACTTAGGCACCCATCAGTAGGCACTTCTTCATGGCATCCATCAGTAGATGCTTCTTTAGAACCTGAACAACCAATAGTAGATTCCTCTTCTTGGCACCATTCAGCAGTGACTTTCTAATCAAGAACTAGATGATCCTTAGTAGAATAAGTGGTGTCTTATTCATGCTTACAACCCTCCTCGGTAAGGATTGTACCTTCATCTTCTTCAGATGGTTGATTTGTACTTTGTTTTTTCTCCTTCAATCGACTTGATGTATCTTGCTCTTTGTTTGCCTTAGGATCAAGATCTTTGCAGACTCTTTTTGAAGTAGATCAAAAAATTCTCATCAAGTATGAAGCACATGCATCCAACGAAGTTTTATATATTTTTCTGCTCTTTTCACAAGCAGGTTGATCTCTAACTATGGAACATGCAACTTTTCCATACATATGGATATAAGAATAACCATAATTTCTCCTTCCAAATATGATCTGATGGGAGATACTTGTAGAAGGTACCTCTTGGAAATTTTCTTCCTCATATTGTTTGCAGTACTATTCATATTTTTCATCATAGCCATCATCATACTGCTCATAAAAATCATCATCAAAGTAAGAATATTCTTCACTGAACATGGACATGGTTGCAAATTCATCGAATTGAGAGTCTTCTTTCCACAGGAGTAGAGGAAAGAGCTATGATACCACTGTAATATCTATGATCTGATCTCATAGGATATCAAAACAAATTCAATTCTCAATATCATAAAATTGTATGACGGTAACTAGTTCACAAAACTAGTCAAGAGGAAACTAGTCGAGGATATTGATGAACCCACCCAAAGCTTGATAGTTGGACTTTTTTAGATCTGCAAAATGTACTGGGGAGTGTGTAGAAGCAAGGACAACATAATAAATTCCAGCTTATGATTTCTAAGCACAATGTACCGGGTCCATTTATGTTTCGAACATCATCCAGGATGAAGTCTACTCCAAGGATGCCTAGGCACACCATCATATGCCTACTAAAATATTTCACTTAAACTTGACATAAACCAGAGGTGGATAACAGGTCATAACCCACTAATATACTGCAGGACAATTTTTACAGAGGTTTTGTGAGGTTCTGGCAGTGTTTGGAGGCAAAGAGAGAAAAATAGCTAGGATGGACTGCTCAACTAGATTGTTTCCAGGCTCTCTCAAACAGGATGAGAGGGATACGAATTCTTAGGAATAGGATTGGAAGGTCTTCATAAATTTCTTAATAATCTCATATGACTGATAAAACCGAAATTGAGCATTTAGAGAAAATTTAATTGAACATACTAAAAAACTAGTCAAATAGAAATGCACAATGAGCTAGTCTTGTCAAGTCTGAATGCAAACAACCAAAGAAGGTCACTAATATATTATTTTTGACTTGGGATGGAATCTACATGACATTGAAAACCTACAGTGACTTTTAGAAAGGAAAATGGTTTCATAGAACTCAGTATATTACAATTCCTGGAAAACTAGTCAATTAAAATTGCACAAGGAGCTAGTATTGAGAATTATGGACTCAAACAACCTCTAAGGATCTCAAAATATTATTGTGATATTTAATGTAACTCATAAATGACATTAAAAGAATTAAAAAATACTCACTAAGCTGATTAAGCAATAAACATAAGTCTCGTGGTTCTATCTTCACAGAGAGTCATTAATAGTGAGGTATTACAATGAATGGAAGAAGAATGTTACAACAAAGTGAGAAAAGGAGATTTGACGTTGAATATGATCAGTAAGATGATATTGATCTTTTGAATTCTCATGGGAGGCGCATTGATCTTCGGTAGCTTCTTGCAAGCTCTGTAATTGATCTCTCTCTCTCTCTTAGTGAAACTCATTAAAACTACATCAAACATGCTTGGATCTCTACATCAACTTCTGAAGTATTGATCTTTACACGAAATAGCTTGATTAGATATGAAATAGACTCAATGATGAAGCATGGATGTCATCATACTTTCAGTAGAATCAAGGGCACATCTCCCAAGTCAATGAGGCAAAATTACACTCAATTCAAATCACAAATGGTCAAAAGATGTGAAATGGAGTTGTAATCCTTATTTTATAGATTGAGGTGACTTCTTTAGCAAGTAAGATAGGCTAAGGCACCCTCATGGAGTGGATAAGGTTTCTTTGCTTTCTACTTTAGCTTTTGTGTTTCTTTATGCTTTGCTTTGATTTCTGCTTTTGCTTTTGCTTTCTACTTTTGCTTTTTCTTTTTTTTCTTTTTTTTTTTAGCTTTATCCTGCTTTTGCTTTTCTATCTTATCCTGCTTTTCAGCTTTGTCCTGCCTTGCTGCCTTATCCTGCTTTTCTTTTGTTTTTTCTATCTTCCTTTCTTTGACTGCTTTATCTTTCCTTCCTTTGCAAGTCATAACTTGGTCAACCATTATTCTCTAATGCACCCTTGTGCATACTTATCCATTTTATTTTATTGAAATAAATATCTATTAATGAAAATTACTTCTACCAAGTGCATTTCAAACTTAGGATAAAAATAAAATTAAACCTCCTAACTAATTAATTCCTTAACTTCAGAATTAACCCCAAGTGCATGAAATTTCCTCCTCAACCCAAGGGATTGGTTGGGCTAGGAACTCCTTCCTCTAAACATTAATGAGGGGACATGACAATTTTCCATTGGTGTTCAAGGAAATGGTGTTTCATTGTGTGTTATGTAATGCTCTCTCAAGTAGTTGCTATGTATTTTTTTTTCCATGAATTAGTGGATCTGCAATTATCTGACCTACTTGATTTTTTGTTTGTCTTGAATGCATTTTAATAGAAAGCTTTAAATACTTTACTGCTAAATGAATTTTTGGATATTGCATCTTCTTTTTAGAGAAATGGTCATTATTAAGGCACCCCTATTGTTCTTTATCGAAGTTGTGTTTTCTTGAAGATGTGTTTGTTCCTACCTCTCTAAAGATAACTTTCACTGTTACTTTTAGCAACTAAGATCAACCTTATGCACCATAGATCTTGGTTGTAAATCTAGTCAAAGCTTACAAGTAAATCCATAGGTACCTAGGGTGATAGACTAGGAATTAATACCTCCAAGTTAGGGTACCCTCCCTTGGCTCGAGGAATGGCTCAATGGCCTAAAGTGGAATAGGAGTGGTGCATCCTACACAACCCTCCTTGGCCTTGTAACCCCTTTTAGAATATCAAATTTTCATATTTGATATATATTGATGCTTTAAGAATAGAAAAGAACTATCAAATAAAGGGGTATAACCGTAGAGACAACATGGTCCACCAATAAGGATTGTCGGCTCTAATATTTTCTTGAAAGACTGCAATGGTCCCTTGATTAATCACTTGTTCTAGTCGGGATGAGCATCCAATCCACTTCCTTGTCGACCATTCAGTGGACCGATCAATCAACCACTCAGTTGAGCATTCAATCCACTGCTCTGCTAGTCAACTACTGATATTCGACTGGCTATCTCCAAAAGATCCAGAGTTATGATGAGCCTACATAACCTTTGGTTCCAATAATTTGTAATCGGACACACAAGTCAAATATTAATGTGATATATTTTAAGGAAGGATGGGATAGAAGGAGGCTCCAAGAAGCGATTTGAAGAAGTACGTTAGCATTTGATGGTAATGTCTGGTGCAGAATTGAGGGTGAATCCTGGAAGAAACTAGAGTAAGCTGGTCTCTGAGCACATTGCAGGGACATTATGGATTCCTGGAGGTTAGAATTCTGAGGTTCGTGCCATCGATCTGCGTATGAGGGGCTGCATTATGTTGTCTCTGCGGAGAACATACCTTGGGTGGGGTTCCAGTGCGTGGCAATCTATTGAGACTGGAGCTGTGCTAATGGACCAAATCGCGGAGTAGCTAGTTTCTGGGATCGATGCTGGGTGATTTCATTCCTGGTTATAGCGTTCTGGTGGATCCGTGCTGTAGATGATTGAGGATCTTGATTATTTGTCCACTGCTGGGGTCCATCCAGCTTACTTACAGGCTGTGAGAATGGGGCAGGCTATGAGGTGATCGCTTTCTTGGTGTTGTTGGTGAGTGTTCAACACTGCTGATAATTAATTTGGGACGCTGTGATAGTCTTCCTAGCACGAAAACTACACTGGACAAGCTGCTGGGAAGGGACAATCCCTCTTTCTATTTTCTGGCACATTTGCCCTTTGGATCCTGCTTTTTGTTCAGTGAATTCGACTGGCCCATTAACTGGAAGCTGTGTGGTGCATAGATGGCGGTCCAGGGGAGAGAGGATGCATTGAATGACGTATTACAGCCACGAACAGGGATGTCTGCCAAGGCTGACTCCCTTAAAATCCCTGTTAAGAAGGTCAAAGAACGTAAGAGACTGGATCAGTTAGTGCTGGGGGTCGATGTCACGTTGGCAGAGGCAGTGGATTACTCTCATACTGCAGTGGTAGGACATGTTAGAGGCAGGAGATTAGGCAGAGGCTTCCTTCAGCGTTGGGTGACAGAGAAGTGGATTGACATTGCGCCATCTATCCCTGAGGTCCGTGTTTTGTCGAAAGGTTGGTTCTCCTTCATTTTCTTGAACAGCGGGGAGGTCAATGCTGTTCTGCGTAAACATTGGTCGATGCTGGGAGTACCACTTGTTCTGAAAAGATGGACACCCTTTTTCGACGCTAAAACGGAAAGAATAGCTAATGAACCGCTGTGGGTTAAACTTCCTGGACTTCCCATGCATTTGTGGAACGAGACTAGGTTTGCTGAGATCGGGAATTATCTTGGTGAATACGTGTGCTCTGATTCCTCCCATCTGCAGAATGGTATATACTCGGTTGCTAAGATTTTAGTCAATATCGACATTAAGATGGGACTCTCTGCTGAGATTAAAGTTCATTCCATGGATGGGGATTATGTTCAAAAACTGGATTATGTGGGCGTACCATTTAGGTGTTATCGCTGCCATGATCTTGGACATCTTGTAGCCTGCTGTCCCTTAACGTTTCGAAACAGTATGCCTCTGAATGTTGCCGATGCAGATGCTGTAGCTGTCCCTGTGTTGAAAGTGGACTCACAGGTGGAGGTAGAGGGTGGGAGTGGTCCTGCTACTGACGGGGGGGGGATTCTTGATTCTGTGGAACTTTTAGTTAATGATGGGAGGATCGAATCAGAGGTTCGATTGCAATCCTTGGTGAATTCTGGAACGAAAAAGCTAGGTCGTGAGCCTCCTGCGGTTGAGGGGGACTCCTTGAGTTCTGTTACTCCGTCTTCACAGGCCACAATATTGCAGCGGGAGATGCCCTCTCATCGTCAGGGTTCTACCGAGATACACACGGGTAAGCCTTCTTTTAATTCTCCTTCTGTTCTTGCTGACCCATTTGTTTTAGGGGGGGGGCAGCCATGGGTCTCCTCCTCGACAGGATGACCATCTACTTCGGCCTGTTTTGGGTAATGTCACGCCCTCTTATGTATCTACCTCACACTCTTCATGCTCCGAGGGTAGGAATATTCGATATGCTCTTCGTAATAGAGAGATCTCTGCAGATGGATCGGGGGGCATGGGATTACCTGAGTTGGCCTCAAGTGTTGAGGGGAAAGGCCGGGGACGTAAATCCCATATGACTAAAGCTAAAGAACGGGCGAAAGTGGATTTAGTGATGGGAACGCAATCTTCTATTGAGTGGGCACTTAGAGCAGTGAAAGCCCAGGATGGGGATTGTTTATGAAGATTATGTCCTTCAATTGTCGTGGGTTGGCGAGCCCACTTAAAAAATATTCGCTTCGTAGGTTGGTTGACTTAAATCAACCGGACGTTATTATGCTGCAAGAAACTTTGGGTGGCTGTGAGGATGTTGTTCGTACTTTAGAATCTTTGCTCCCTGGCTGGAAGTTTGTAGGGGTGGATGCCAGGGGGCGCTCTGGAGGGCTGGCATCGGGGTGGAAGGTCACGAGCTGCAGATGTGATTGTACTTGGGGGGTATCCTCAGGTCTTGGGTTGGAAGTATGGGATGCTGAGATAGGTCGGTTGATCACGGTACTCAATATTTATGGGCCCTACTTAAATAGGGTGGGCTACTGGGACTCCTTGTTAGGTATGGATATATTTGACGGCAGGGAAGTGATTTTGGGTGGGGATTTCAACCTCACTCTGGGGTCTTCTGAAGTTTGGGGGCCTCGGGCAGTTCCAGACTCATTAGCAAACCATTTCATCAACGCCTTTGTCAGAAAGGATCTCCTCGACATCATACCATCCCAGCTATCTCCCACTTGGAGGAATATGAGAGCTGGGGTTCATAGAGTGGCTAAACGACTGGATAGGTTTCTGGTGGCCGAAGGGTTGGCACATGGGGTTGATCTTGTCAGACAGTGGGTTGGATCAGGTGGGATATCTGACCATTGCCCAATTTTCCTGGAGTTACGAGGTAGCGGGAAAAAACCACCCAGAGCCTTCAAATTCAATCCTAGCTGGCTGAAGGAGGAGACTTTCATTAAACTGGTTCAGGAGCAATGGGTACATCGTCCCAATGACTATCAGACGCCTGCTGGTGCTCACTTTTATCACAATCTGAAAAGAATTAAAGAGGCCACTAGCACATGGGCTCATGACAAAAGGGTGAGTGATGATCAGAACTTACTAGATGCCGAACTAAACATTGCTAGGATACTAAATAGTCAGGGCATGGGATACCTGGATGATATGCAGAAAGGTGAGATGTTGGAATGGGAGAGACGCAGGAATGTGATACTGTGTGAGCGTGAAGAGCTGTGGAGAATGAAAAGCAGGGCGGTTTGGCTACAGTGCGGTGATGAGAATACCAAATTTTTTCAATCATATGCTAAGGGGCGAAAATTCAATAACTCGATCTGGGAACTCACATCTGATAATGGGGAACAGGTTTCAAGCTTTGATGGATTAGCAGCGTTGGGAGTACGACATTTTGGAGACCTATTCACGGCTCCACCTGGAATATCCATTGCTGAGGTTATTCGAGTAACACAGCTTTTTCCCAGCTTTGTGGGGGAGGCAGAAAACAGTATGTTGATGGAGGAGGTGACGCTGGATGAGCTCTCGACGGTGATGAAATCCTTAAATAAAGATAGCAGCCCGGGGCCATATGGATGGCCTATAGAATTCTTCCTAGGATTCTATGACTTCTTCGGGGAGGAGATTTTGCAAGTGGTGGAAGAATCGTGCAAGGCTGGGTTTGTCCATGGCCCCTTCAACTCCACTTTTTTAGCTCTGATACCGAAGACTGACAAGCCAATCAACTTTGCTGAATTCAGACCTATCTCTCTCTGTAACTGCATCTATAAGATCATTTCTAAGGTAATGGCGCGAAGACTCAAGAATATTTTGTCTAAGCACATATCTTGTGAGCAATTTGGCTTCTTGGAAGGACGCCAAATTCATGAGGCCATTGGCGTAGCACAGGAAGGATTACACACGCTCAAGGTGCAGAAGCAGAAGGGAGCGGTGATTAAGATTGATCTCTCCAAAGCATTTGACAGGGTTAGCTGGCTTTATATTCGGTTGCTTCTTACTCACCTGGGATTCTGCTATGATTTTATTAGATGGATTATGGCCTGCCTCACTACAGTGCAATTTGCTGTTCTTATTAATGGTTCTGCTAGCCCTTTCTTCCAGGCTGGGAGGGGGCTTCGACAGGGATGCCCCCTATCTCCGCTGTTGTTTCTACTCGTCACTGAAGGACTTAGCCGATTTATTCTGAACGCCAAAGCTGATGGTTCCTTTAGAGGAATATCCATCTCTCAGGTACTGTTCATTACACATCTCCTTTTTGTTGATGACATCCTGATTTTCTGTGATGGCACGAGCCAGGATATTGACAAGGTGGTTGAAGGCCTCCACTTAGTACAAGCTGCAGCTGGTATGCTAGTCAATATCGACAAATCAACTATCACTTGCTCGAATTTATCCGAGCCGGAGATTCTAAACATGGTTAACAAACTGCCATATAAGACCTTGGATTTAGATGAGGGATTACAGTACCTTGGCTTCCAATTGAAACCGAATGCTTATTTGAAGACTGATTGGAGCTGGTTAATAGCCAAATTAGAACAGCGTCTTCATAGTTGGAGTCATAAATGGCTCTCACGGGCAGGGAGGCTGGTTCTGATAAAATCAGTATTGGAAGCAATTCCGGTATATTGGATGTCACTTGCTTGGATTCCCATCGGAGTGCTGGAGCAGATCAGGAGACTGTGTTTTGCCTTTCTTTGGAAGGGTACGCGTGAGAATCGGGCCTTGGTGTGGGTACGCTGGGAAAAAATTGTTGTTCCTAAGGCTTTGGGAGGATGGGGTTTAAAGAATATTTTCATGTTTGCTAAAGCCTTGGGGGCCAAAGTGTCGTGGCGACTAATTCATACAAAGAGTCTCTGGACTAGAGTGGTCTATCATAAATATATTGCCCCTTTAACACTTCTCGAATGGATCAGGATGAGAAACAAGTCGAGGGAAAACTGCTCTGTGGTTTGGAAAGCAGTGGTGCAGCATTTCTCTTTAGTCGGATCAGGATTAGTGTGGAGGATCGGCGACGGGAGTCTCCTACGGATAGGGATGGACCCTTGGGTTGGTTGCAGGGGTGGACATGTCCTTTCTATGGAACTGAGGTCTTTCTTGGCTTCTAGAGGATGTTATAATCTGAATGACTTAGCGGATCAGGGAGCTTCAACACTATGGCAACAGGGGTGGCTTTCTACTCGACAACTTGGGATCTCGGCTGAACTGCAGGAGGAATGGGAGGATTATATACGGCGGTTAAGAATTACCCATATTAGATTGACCAATAGGGCTGATGTACTTATATGGGATCACCATCCCTCCGGAGTATATTCACCAAAATATGGATATATCCAGCTCAATGTGGAAAACCATAACAGAGTTTTGGTGTGGTGGTGGAAATTATTGTGGAAATTAAGATGTCCGGGTAAAGCTAAATTACTATTCTGGGCGATCCTGGAAAATAAGGCCCCAACTTGGGACATTCTGCAGAAACGTTTTCTCCAGGGTCCGGGGATATGTCCTCTTTGCATGGCTGCTGAAGAGAATCTGGCTCATCTTTTCATTCATTGTCAATACTCACAGACTGTTTGGTCTGATATCAGCAAGATATTGGCAATTACGGTGGGGTGGAGGGGATCGAGTGTGCTGGAAGCATTCCATTTATGGTGGTCTGCTCAATACTCATCCCCTCTCTGAGCACTCCCGTGTATATACACATGGGGCATATGGCTTGCCCGCAATAAGGTGATTTTCCAGGACTGCAGGGTACCTCTGGAATCTGTAGTGGCTCAGATGGTGGCGGTCACTCTTCATTTTGTGGCCCCTGTACAAGTTAGCAGAACACGATCTGTGCGGGTAGAACAGATTGATCCCTCCATGCCGTGGGCATATTTCGATGGTGCCTCAGACCTACAATCGATTTGTGGAGGGGGGGGGAGTCCTATACAAATCTGAGGCGCATTATTTCCATCTGGTAGCTGGATTGGGAAGAGGAACTAATAACTACGCAGAACTCATGTCGCTAAAATTGCTGATGTTATTTGCCCTGGAACAAGGATGCATGTCCCTTCAGATCTTTGGTGACTCATTGTTAGTCATCAACTGGGCAAAGGAGAATACTCTGTGTCATGTGATGGATCTTTTACCTATCCTGGAAGAGGTGAACCGGATAAAATTGACATTTAACCACATCACATTTACACATGTTTACAGGGAGCGGAATGGGATGGCAGACCAGCTATCAAAGGAGGCAACGCAGCAGGCTTTAAATAATGGTACATGGAAGATAACTATACATTCTCCGACAGGCACATTCAGCTATTATCACAGACCATTTTATGAGGATCAGGAGGCAGCATTGACTACTGATGTTTGATGGGGGAGATAAGGGATAGCTGCTCACTGTAATTCGCCAGATGGGAGACATACATCAGGATTTAATATGCTTTTGAGGACCGGCCAAGCTCAGGACGCGTCCTGTCACAGAACGTCGTGTACCACAGGGTAACAGAACATTGTAGTTTATTTGAATCAGATTAAAATGTTAACAGTGCGGGCTGTAGCAGCATTAATATTGGTTAACAGAGACCAAGAATTGAGAACTTTACAGGCTGGGACAGCCAACTATGAATTCAGATGGTTTTTTGAAGCGGGCAGTAAGGACAACAGTTTGATCAAACGATCAAGACAATGCTGAGGTCGATTGAAGTTTTTGAAGTAATGAATATGGGATGTAATCTGAGACAATGTAGGGATCTTAGTGATCTTATTACATGTGTTGAATGTAATTTTGTTCCTTTTGAAATAAAATTACGAATTTTTCCAAGGGAAAAAAAAAAGGAAGGATGGGATAGAAAGGGAGGCATCCTTCAAAGAAAATTTGTCGAAGTCAAATCACCTTGTCACCCCCTTTCCTCTTTCACTTGTGTGGTATCATAGTCCCCTTGTTGCTTCCTCAAGCAAATTTTTTGTGGTTATTATATTAATACATGTGTTTACATACCCTAAGCACACCATGGAATTATTAATAGGATGATAACATATCATCAACACCATATCTCACCCCAGTACTTGCACTAAAACAAATTCACTAGTTGGTCGTTTCCTTAGGCTTTGCACTAGGAATGCTTATAATGTATTTTACATCTTTGCAACACAGGATCATTATAATTTAGGCCACTTGGCTTGGCACCCGTTAGATAAACCACCTCATTACAATTAATACATGAATTAATCAATTATAATTCAGAGATCAAAACCAAAGTATTACAACAGGAGATCATGCATCTTTATGGAAATATTACTAACCAAGTCCTTTGCAATGAGGATGGCATGTGAAATAAAATCAAAATAGACATATCTTGTTCTTCTTGATCTAAATATTGATATAGAACAAATTTCTCAACTCCTTATCCCCTTTGTGGTGGAGGCTACTCAAGTACACCCTCTTCTTCTTTGTTGTGCACATAATTTTCTTGTTGGCATCTGAGTTTCTTTTGTTTCCCTACCCAAACCTAGAGGATTTCTTTTCTTGTACTACTCCTACTTGTGGTTCTTGAGATTTATCTCTCGATGCAATTTCCAACATTTTTCTTTGGTGTCATCACCAATATTGCAATGGTCATATTGGTTGTTAGGTCCCTTGCACGCATGTGTTGTGGTGATAGTGTTCTTATTTTTTTCCCTTCCCTTTTCTTTTTTTTTTCCTTATTGTAGTTCCATGTCAATCTAACTACTTTGAACCACTTCAATACCTCCTTTTCTTGTCATATTCAATGTGCTACACCAATACACAAACCTCATCTATGTCCTTGGACTTGAATAGAAAAACTTGTTTCCTTATATTAATGTGAAGGTCACCCAAGTAATTGATGACCACGTCTGGATTCATGGGATTTATCCCCAATAAATGCCTCACTTCTATAACTATGTGTTCAAACTCTTATACATTGTCCTTACCTATAACAATAATAGTGCCACTTAATCCTTTGGTCATCTTCATCCTTAATAAGGTAACACTAGCACTTGACGAGGTTTTTGAATACCTCCCACATAATTACTAGTGAGTCTCTCTAACCTAAGGGTCTCGATGTAACTTTGCCACCAAGTCTATGCATGACCTTCTACCTTGAGTTTGAAGAAATATTATTTTTCACTCCTCTCGTACATTATGCACATTGAAATAGATTTTTAACTATCACAACCAATGATTCAACCTAACTATGTCTACGTTTCCTCCATAGGCTTGATCTCGACCATTGTTTCCATTTTAAATAGGTGTTGAGAAAATTGGTGACTGAAGTTTTTTTTCAAGCTCAGGTTCTTCTCTTTCCTCAACTCTTCAATATCTTTTGGTTTCTTATGATGGCTTCAATTATGCTTTTTGCTAGTGTGATTTTCATGGTCTGGTCCAAAGTGTCCTCCGTGTCCCAAATTTTGTCTACCCCATTCAAAGCACCAATAAATCAACATAGTAACTGTAAATCCATTTTAGATCACCTCAAAGGAGTTTCCAACACAATTTGTGAGTGAAGAAGTTACCTCCTAAATATACGCACTTATCACCATACCTACATCTAGTTTTTTTGTGTGTGTGATTGATTTCTTGTGTCTTAGCTAGGATGCATTGCTATTTTTTTATTTTCATTTAAGGTCTCTTCTATTTCATGCAAGTAGATAGCTAGCTCACAAACCCTAGTTTTCTTTCTTTTTTGTTAATTCGTAGCATTCATTTGTTGATTTTTTCACTGCTGAGGCTAGATCCAATTGAAATGCTTTCATTTGTTATTATTGAGGTCTAAGAAAACTTCACACATAACATAATAACTTTCAAACTTTGATCTAGCATTGTCAACTCTTTAACTCCAATGAATCTAGTATACTTTTTCTCATTCGTTTTACTCTCACATTCTCATAGTTTTTTTTCCATTTTTTCCTAGTTTTTTCCATTTTCTCCATAAACAAAATGATGATTTCACTCTCCTTTGAGTTTTTTTCCATTTTCTCCATAAACAAAATGATGATTTCATTTTCTCCATAAACAAAATGATGATTTCACTCTCCTTGTAATAACATCGTGCCTCACTCTAACCATTACAATATAGGGTTCAGATTCATGAAACTTATGCAACATAGGGATAAGAAATGAATTAAAACATCTCAATCTTGACAACGTGCAACATGATAAATTTTAAGGGGAAATGAGAGAGGTGCCAACTTAGGAAACTGCTAGAAAAAATCATTTTTACAACGGTTCTGGGCTAAAATATATAAGCAAGTTTAATCAAGTTAGACAACGAATCCTGTGATAATCAAAGCATAAGAGCCCGACCACATATACAATCAAACTTAAAACGCAAACAGAGAATCTGATCAGTTCACCTGAATTGAATGGAATCTAAGTAATGAAATAAAATACAACATAACAGATTGATATGGGGTTGAGGATGGGTCAATTATGAGAATAATGGTTGTTTTGATGGAAGTTTAGATTGATTTTTTGTCAAAGTTCACAACCTTAGTATAAAATATGTTTTTTATCATAATATTCGTCAAAAATTACAAGTTTCAAGTTTTAATAGTAAATTATATTGTATATATATATATTTTTCCAATCTAAAATAATTACCTAAAATACTAAATTTAAATATACTTTTATAATCCTTAAAAAATATCTTAATCACCCCACTACTCTCCAAATTATAAATAGAAATACAATTAATAAAATACAACACACTTATCAATAAAAACAAGTACCAAAAATCCAGTTGAAGCCAAGCCAACGCAAATGCATCCAACTAATTCATTCATTGGCGTAAATTCCAGATTAGGGAAAGGTGAACTTTGTCCATCACTCAATGCGAAACAGCCATCCCTCAACGTCTATCAAAACTGGAATAAGATCTGAATCACGTGCAACAAGCTAGTTCAATGAAAATACAGGGACAAACTAGCAAATTGATTTTGCAATTTTCTGGCTCTAACACTTAGCAGGTCTGCAAATGTCTCATTGCCTTCATGATGGTTTGGCTAGTAAACAAATAAACTCCAGGAAACCACAACTTATTGTCAATTTATCATTGTGATGAGATTTGTAAATGATGAATCTAAAGGTAAAGATAAAGCAGTTTAGTAACAATAGCTGGTTGTATTGAGTAACATTCATATATGGGTTATATTAAAAGTATAATACTTATTTTAAATAATAATATTATATGTTAATCATATATATAAACGAAAAAGAGAGTTATAATATGTCCACTTGACATGAAAACTGAGAGTTCGAATCTGTACACTTACCTGAAAACGGTTTTAAAAAACAAAATTTACATAAAAATGAAAATACTATGACATTTTCATAGAAATATTGTTATCAGATTTCCATTTATAAAAATACTATATAAATATGACATTTTCGACCTATTTTCATCTCTGTTTAGAACCATAAATTACACATAAAAAGATTTGTTTCCATGACCTGAAAGACACTTGGAAACCCTTTATCAGTCTTTGGCTGCAAATCAAATAAAATTATAAACACAAACGGTTCTTTATCCAATTACAGAGGCTGCCTTAAGATCTAGTGATTTTCTTTTTGCAGTATGACAATCCCATCCTTCAGCAGAATGTTTCTTAACATACTTTGAATGTAAGTCTACTCAGAATAGTATCAGAATGGGTGTGACAATGTCTTCCTGGCCTTATTAACAGATTATGTGGTAGATGAGAAATGCAGAGGAGAAAATTTAAACTTTAAGCTATATCTTTTATAAATCCTTAGCTGCACCCAGCTTATATGCATGGCATATATACAGTTTTAACATCCCTATGAGAAATTCTATGCTTTTCTACTTATTTAACATGTTGTGGATGTTGGTCAATATTTTCAAGCTTAAAACATATGGTCAAAGTGGCCAATGATAAAGAGTCAATACAATTCAGCAGAACTCGGCAAAAGTAACCATGCAGAGGTTTATCTTCAGGTAAACCAAATGCACACGATAAAGTTTTTCTGGCTCAATCAATTTATGTAATATCCCGAGGCAGAGTTATACACATAAAGAACAAAAGAAACAGACCTAACAGGAAACTGTACACCTTCATCAAAAAGGGTTTCTTACAACAACATTACAGAGCCCAGACTGATGAAGTTCTTGAGACGATGTCCTACACAACTTTTTAATCCGAGGGCCATATTTGCCATGCACTAAGTCATCGACTGGGTGCCAAAAACACCCCAAATTTAAAATCAGCTTTCATCTTTCCCTTCAGAAAATACCTCCACAAGATCTCCACGCGTGCATATATAATCAATTCCCTCAACAAGATAAGGTCTTATTTCCTGAATGCAGCCATAAAGTTTGGCATCTTGCCTGTATCAGGGAAAGAAACATTTGATCAGTCAACGAAGGGAATGTTCTTCATAATAACTTTTGCTAATCTATGAGATCAAGAAGAAGAAGAAAAGTTGACTCTTCTAATTACTTGATCCAACTTTGAAGAGATATGAATTCTTAGAGATTCAAAAGCCAATTCACAAGCAAGTCACGATCGTTTTAGGAACCTTGGTATAGCTTCCTGTGTATTCTTGCTACATGCCATAGAAATTTTTAGAGGCCTTAATTTTATCAATATTCTGTTGACCAAAATCTTTACATGCATGGATCTTTGCAGATTTTTGGACTAAATTCTTTATTTATTTTGCAGATTGTTTTTTAATTGCATGAAGATAGGCAAGGCTACAGCCTTAGCCTGAGTGGGGTATCGATCAACCCTTTAAAGGTGCATTGAATTTAGCGGATCTAAAGGATTCATTAAGATGGATATTAACTTGAACCCATTTAAACCCAGGTTGGATATGCACTTTGAAACACATCTGAAAATTCAAAGCCCAAGGGGTTAGTTGAATTACTGGTCGCCAATTTTGTTGGGCATTTGGCTAATTCAATGTTGTAGAGGAGCCATGACCTCCTACAATATCTCTCACACACAGCACAATTTTTATAAACATTTTCAATTCTAATGTTAATCAGACAATCACCACGGTCTACAATTCAATTGATGCAAACAGAAATACACCACAATAATAAAAGCATTCAACAAAAACAACCACAACAACAAATCTGCACTATTTAGTAAACAGATTGGCCAAGCCCCGAGGCCTCCATTACATTCACAAAGCCTATGCATAGATCTCTGGAATCCAGAGCCAGCCACACTACACAAACCAAATCAAAGGAGAGCCAAAAACTTTTTGCTAATCACAAACTTCATATTTATGCTTGTGCTCTTTGGCTTTTTGGAACTACTCTAGCTTTTCAAATTTCAAATAAAACACTTCATATTCGAGTGATTGACAAAATTTTACTAAGAATAATAAAATATCTCACTACAATACAATTTATTTTAAATCACATAGAACATAATCTACCAAATGTGAGAAAATGTGCAGGACAGCTACTGTGCTAAGGATGCTCCTACATCATTCAATGCCAGCAGGTGCTTGGCATACTAGTACTACTGATGCCATCCACTAAATGTGGAGAAGCATCCACTGAGTTTCCACGATGTCTTCTCATGGAAAATCCCAATATTAAACTTATTCAATATTGAAATTCAAGATATACAACCTGTAACTGGATTATCTAAACTTATTAGATATTGGAATTCAAGATATACAAACTGTAACTGGATTTAAAAGCCAGTTTTAGATGGGTATACCCTCTGTGCTAGATTAATCTAAGGGCCACATGACACTGGGTGTTACAATATAATCTATATATTCGGTAAGATAGCTCTAATACTGTAGGAGTTTACATTTAAGGGAATTTTTCCTTTGCTTTGGGTATATGAGATTGATGGTCAAAGCGTATCTGCTTCCTATTGATTGATCCAAAAAAACGAAGAATAACAAAGAAAAAAGTCCTGTAACCTATGAGTTGATTTGATTACCTATACTGCTCGTCTTGCTGTTGGGCATGGCGCAAATGTGGACCCTCATCATAACCTTCACAGATGAGTTCACCATATTCATTTCTATAGCAAACAATGCCTCTGGAAGCATCCTGATAGACCTGGACCCATTACCCACTGTCAGGAATGATCCCCCAACAATCACAAAAATAAAAATAAAAGCCATTTCAAATCTGGATAGAAAAATCCCACCTTCACAGCTTCATATAGCTTATACTTTTTGGGCAACACAGTTGCCCTTGTGGTGACGATCTTTCTGCGCACAGGTATTGAAGAAGATCGCACCGATAATCTTGAATTAGCAGAATCACAGTTCTTCAAGGGTACCCCAGGCCCAAGACCATTCAGCAGAACCCCTCTGAAACACAACGCCATTCTTCTTTCTTATATCGTTCCGAGACGAATGAACAATACATAAGAATCTCGTAAGACTTAGAGTAACATAAATATATACATATCAATTTTGCGTGTTGTATGCATCTTCTTCACTGTAGGAGACCCAAAGTAAGTATCGGTTTTGATTTGGATGATATTCAACAACTGTGTCAAGCTACCTATCACCCCACTACAATGACTCTGCATACTCACGCTCGTCCCATTCAAACGGCACAAAACTCGGAAATGGGAGGATGATAAATGTTTTTTAAGTTTCAAGTCGCTGTCAAGCATATAACAAATACTTGAGTCCCTGTCATCTTAAAAAAATGTGTCATCTGTATCTTCTGCGTGGCCTCTCGCCATTGTGTGAAAGAGAAAGGTGAATTACAGGGCATCGCCATGGTGTGAAAGAGAGGTGACTTATAAAGCATCTCTCAAGCTTTGTCAGTATAGAAGTTTGGATTGGGACGCAAATTTCCAAATTGACAGCGTAGCTAACCTGTTAATTTAGAAGTTTGGATTGGAATGTAAATTTTCAAATTGATAAGTTAGATGGTAAGTCATTGTAAAAGTTCTTGTTTTCAAATTTATGAGATAGCATTTTTCATATAAATTTTGTTTTCATCGGGGATATATGGATTTTTTATATTCAGGAACAAGAAATCTTGGTTATATATCAGTTACAAGATGTTACAAGATGTTACACATAGTGACATTTGAATTTTGATGGGGAGTATAACAACTTTCTTCCCAATTACTTGATATACACTCAATTGGCTATTTTTATATAAAAAATTTGTGTATAATAATTACAAGTTTTTATCATCACAATGATACATTGTATAGATAGAATTTTATTGTACATTAATATTCTACTAGTTCAATGTTTGATTATGTTGAGGAATTCATTTATATTTATATCTTACTAGTTTAGTTTTTAACTCGAGATACATGTTTGATTCTAGGAGACTTGTGATGCATGTGTGTGTATTTACACTTGGTAAGTTTATTTTTCCACAAGACACTTGTGATGCATTGTTTCTCTTATGTGGTTGTACCTTATAAGTTTACTTTCCCATAAGAGGTTAGTAACACATTTATTCTCTTATGTGTCTATACTTTGCAAGTTCATTTTTCACTAGAGACTTGTAACATATTTGGTTTCCTTATGTGTCTACACCTTTTAAGTTCACTTTCCCACTAGAGATTAGCAATGCATTTGATACCTTTTTATATCTACACCTTGCAAATTCACTTTTCCATACAAGATTTGTGATGCATTTGATTCCTTTATGTGTGTACATCTTCCAAGTTCATTTTTCCACGAGAGACTTGCAATGCATTTGATTTCTTTATGTGTTTACACCTTGCAAGTTCACTTTTCCATGCAAGACTTATGATGCATTTGATTCCCTTCTGTGTGTACACCTTCTAAGTTCACTTTTCCACAAGATATTGGAGACTCATTCCCTTGTTTGTTTACACCTTGCAAGTTCACCTTTCCACAAGAGAAGTGAGACACATTTGATTCCCTTATGTGTGTACACCTTCCAAGTTCATTTTTCCATAAGATACTTGTGATTCATTGCCTTGTATCTTTACACCTTGCAAGTTTACTTTTCCACAAGAGACTTGCAACTCATTTGATTCACTCATGCGTCTACACATTACAAGTTCATTTTCCCACAAGAGACTCCTAACGCATTTGATTCCCTTGTGTATATACACCTTACAAGTTCACTTTTCCATGACAGAACCACAACATTGATTCCCCTGTGTGTTTACACCTTGCAAGTTCACTTTTCCACCATAGACTTTTAACACATTTGATGTTCATGTGTCTACATTTTGTGAGTTCACTTTTCCACAAGAGACTTATAATGCATTCAATTCCCTTGTGTGCCTACACCTTGCAAGTTGACTTTTCTATGAGAGACTCATGATGCATTCAATTCTCTTATATGTTTACAACTTGCAAGTTCACTTTTCCATGAGAGACTTGAAATGCATTCGACTCTCTTGTGTCTCTACATTTTGCAAATTCACTTTTCCACGAGAGATTTGTGACACATTCGATTCCCTTATGCATCTACACCTGCAAGTCCATTTTTCCATGAGATCCTTGCAATGCACTTGCTTCCCTTGTGTGTATATGCCTTCCAAGCTTACTTTGGCATGAGGCACATGTGACACGCTAGATTCCTTCAATGTGTCTATGCTTTACAAGCTCACTTCTTTAAAAGGAATTTATTTGATTTTGTTTGGATCCTCTAACATGTCTATCATGTCTTGCAAGCCCTCTTCTCTAGAAATGGGATATATCCCACCAAAGACCTCAATTGGGGTTTTGGTGTGCACTTACATTTATAAGTGTAAAGTTTAAAGTTTGATTTCCTTCGAGGATTTGATGGACTTACATAGTTTGATTTCCTTTCTCAAGCATGCTTCACATGTGTTGTGTGAGACACCTATTATTCAATGGAACTAAACTAACTCACAAAGCATAAGGCCTTCACTATCTCATGGGGGTCTCTTGTTAAGGTTTGATTTTCTTCTAGGATTATTGAATGTAATTGTCTCATTAAACTTGGAGTTTTGGTGTTTAAGCATATGCATTTTCAATATGATTTGGGACGTCTATATTAGTGTGTCTAGGTTTTATAAGCTCACTTCCCCATGGGGGACACATTTTATAATGAATAAGCTCACTATAGAATGCATTTTTTTCATGAATAAGCTCATTTTAGAACACAAATGTCTCATGAATATAGGATCTATGCATGTATTAGAAAGACTTTAACATTGCACGTCTCTTGAGCATTAATAATGCCTTTAGAAATACACTATAGGGTTAACCCCAATAACATGATACAAAGACAATTTAAAATGGGGAAGAAATCCAAACCTTGCACTTATCCCAAGGAATAACAATGTCTTTACTAATATAATATGGAGTAATACCTAAAAATTATGTTGTGGAAGGACATAAGGAGAACATAGGGTAAGCTTGGATTTGCAATATGTACATATGAGTAGGATATACTCTTGGGACAAAAATGTTGTAACAAATTCTAGAAAAATATGAAGTGGGCTTGGGTCTATAATATATGCACCAAAGTAATGTTATAAATGAAATAAGTTCAATCCCAACCTTCATATGTCACATAAATACTTTCAAAAATTGATTAAAATTAGTGAAAAATATAACATGGTTATCTTATTTTGTGTTATGAATATACATTTTTCAACAATGGATTTTAGAGTAGTTCTTGTGGGTAGCATATTTTTTGCATAAAAATGGTTATAACATGCATGTTTTCCTTGACAATTGTAATAGGTGCAATTAAAGAATTAAGATACGGTTTTATTTTGGAATGAAGAACATTGAGAATGGTGTTATTCCAAGGGGGAAGGAATGCAATCCCCCTTATGAGCATATGAACCTCATGTGTAAGTATGCAGTAAGTTTACCATTTGAATATTATTGCAATTAATATTAAATATAATAAACTAATTAAAAGGTGCAATTGGGGTATATCTCTCTATGAGCACCATGAGGCAATCAACCAATAAGAAGGAAAATAGGGGTGGTCAAATAAATAATATTTTAATATTGAAAGTGTCTAGTTCTTTTTATTCACCAAGAAAAAATCTATACTTGATATTCATAACTGAATCAAAGTATACAATGGATGTTTTCACAGCATGAATGTTGTTTCTAATCATCTCTTCACATAAATATGGTAAAACACCTTGTGAAAGGGCTTCAAATTAGTGTGGAAGACGCATTACATAAACTGCTCAAAAGAGCACCCAAAACACAAGTCAAAAAACCCCAACCAGTACCACAAACACGCAGGTCACGTTAAGCAGAACGAGACCACGCCAATCTAAAGAGCACAGAAAAGAAACCAAAAAAAAAAAACTCAGTTGAGCCATGGACAGACTTGTCGTGCACAGAGCTTTGGAAACCGCGTTGAATAGAACTTTCAAGGATTGGGGTTGTGCCATGCCCCATTCCTGGAGGGAGCAAACACCATAATACCACACCTCTTGGAGGGAGCAGTGCCATTGTAACCCATGCAAGCCTCCACTGAAAAAAATGATGCCACTGTCCAAGCCCATCCCTGCAGACCACTATATCAAGTTCTCGTCGCTAGAACAGGAGCACCACAAACACGCCTCCACCGACCATGCCTCACCGTAGACCATTGAAGTCCATCGCCGCCACATGAGCACCTTCACAAGCTGAGGTCTCCAGTCCCTGTCGCAATGGATAGGTGAACATGGGTGGCTAAGGTAGAAACCCTAGCTGCTAGAGCGAAGTCTCATATCGACTCTCAAAACCCTCCAGTTGTAGAGCTCCTCAAATCTCGTATCGACTCTCCATTGAAAGTCTCTAGTTCCCATAACCTCTCTATTATTTTATCCTATATTCACTCTTCCTTATGAGTGGACACGTATTCCTCATACAAACCTTAAGGAGGGGTATTACATTTAAAAAAATCAATTCAATCATTCATTATTCCTCCATGACCATGCCCATGTAAAATATGCTAAAATGTTGTACTGGAATAGACATCCTACTAAGAAAGAGGTGATATTGTCATAATATTGATACCATAAATGTATGGTAAAACCATGACTAAATTACAGTTGAGATTCCCTAGCTTTTAACATAAAAGATTCTTTAACCAACTTGCATTGAAACATTAAAGGGACATGTGACAACCTTATGGGATAAGAGTGGTTACTCTATCTCCACCATTAACCTCTTTAAAAGTTTTTTTATTTGCTATTATTTTGTCTTTTCTCCCAATATAAGTTATATTCGATGGTCAAATTAATTAAATTAAATATAATGAAATTTATTTTAAATTACAACGTGATCGCCCGAGTATAGTTTTAAATTATTTCCATTTATGAAAAACAATACCATTATATATATACGCAACCATTCAAGTTTTAAATAGTTTCAAAATAGCTTTTGATATTATTTTTATTGAATTGGAAAGTCAATCATTTGGCCCCAATAATAGATTGGGCCCATCATATTTCGTCTCAAAAGGGAGATGATATTTTATTTGTTAAGCGTTATAGGATCACGTATTGTAATTATCATTATTTTTGGATAGGGCCAAGTGCGTTACACATAAGTTCGTATGGTGGGGACTAGAATCTTAAAAAACAAACAAAAGCTATATAATGATTGTGCAATAAAGTAATTAATTGCATTATTTGTTTGGAAACACATTGATAAAAGTAGTGGTAGAGATTAGTATTTTGTGATTCATTATGCACTTTTATTAAAAAGTAGGATGATGACCATGATAGTTATTAATAGGTATTGAGATCAATTTAGATGATTTTAAAAATAAAAGGGTGAGTAATTATATGGATTGTTTTAAAATTTTACTTTAAAAGAAACATTTTATTTGGCATAGTTTAGATAGCTTAGAAGGTTTGGAAAGTCAGTATCGAAACATATATTTTGAAATTGAAATTTGAAGTGGGTGTATGTGGGATATTATAAGGAACAAAAAAAAATTCAACGTCAACCCTCTTAGTGTTAGAAAGATGACAAAATCTTTCGACCGAGGGTTTTTAGGAATAATCCAATGCCCTGTTTCACTATAGAGTTCGTGAGAGTTCATTCTTATTTTAGCAATGTTATGTCATAGTTATAATGTAGGATGTCATGTCATAATTATACCATTTGATCATTTTGTTCAATATAATGTTATATGATAGTTTTTGACTTAACAATGACTCAAAATGTTGAAATTAAAAATATATATATAATAATTCAATAAAACATATCAAATCTTAAGAGATTACAAACATATTAAAGATAGACTTTCATTTGTCATTATCAAAGTGATAATTATTTATTTTTAAAATAGCACTTTATAGAATATCAGTGGCACTAAATAGAATTTGGGGTGATTTTGGGTGTTGTTTGGGGTTATATCAAAAGCAATGGTCATACTAGCAATTTTAGGTCTTAGACTTCTAGTTCATTTTCCAATGCTTACCCATGCAATTTTCATGAATCTAATGTCTTAGGTAGAGCATTGATACTCAACTACAAATTATCTTTCCAACATGTTAAAGAAGACAAAAAAACATAACACATAACAACAAAGGAAAAGTTATGGTCTTGGAAACACTCCCTTATTTCATACATTTTAGCTCCATCTAACTTAATGTGCACACTCAACCCTAACTTCATGTTAGTTTTAATGTTCTTGTATCTTAGGCTTTCATCATTATGATAAAAGGTAGTTTCGTCTTCTTATTATGGGATTTTTGTGAATGATCATAGAAAACACATCTCTTCTCACAGATAGCTATCACCATTCCAACAACTTGGATCATGAGATTAACCCTGTTATCACTATGGCATTATTTTAGTTTATCATTTTTTTGCATTTACATCGTTGTTGCATTGATTAATATGGTCTTGGTAAGAAGAGGTATCATTTTTCTTACACTCCAACCTTCCATGCATTTGGACGAACACTGCTATCGACACTCTTGATATGCATAGGGCATGACTCTTTAGCATGCTTTGTCCTTTGGCCTGGATATTAATAATGTTTGAACATTTGATATTAATAGTGTTTGACCACTTGAAGCTTAATAAAAAACCCAAGAAGAGGTAATTGAAAATGGTGCCATAGTGTTCCAAACTTTACAGTCCGTACTTTAGAATGACATTAACATGAACATACTTGAGACAAGGAAATAAACCTAGCACAATTCTCTAGCACAAAATTGAAGCATCATTATAGTGATAAATTTCAATTTTAGATGTTATAGAAGTTATTATACGTAAATCAAATGAGTTATATATAGCTCACTCTATTAGTGTCCTCTAGTAGTTCTATAATCCACACAGTATACAACATCTAAAACAACTTAAAAGTATATATCCAATCATGAAAACCCACAATCAAAGAATTCAACTAATATATGTTATTATATAGTTTCCTTTTTTTTCAATTGAGTGTAGATCGGATGGTTGGGAGGAATGTTGTTATCCTCCCCATCTAGGTTCAAATCTTGCTTTATGACACTTGCTCCTTGGGAGCTGACTTGACTATGTATTGCTTGAATGAATGTATTTCTAGCCATACCTTGATTCTCTGGAATATCAGATGTTGGCATTCTTCAATGAAAAAAAATAGTTTCCTTTAAAAGATCTATTTACATTGGTATAAAGCATCATCCATAACAACCCAAAGATGGGACATCCAACTATGTAAAACCACATGCACACAATTTAACTAATATATTTTCCTTGAAATATTAAACACCATTTAAGCCCAAAAATTAATGAATAAAAAATAAGATGAAATTTATTTTACAACTTGCACATTAGGTACACACGCACATTGTCTCATCTTGTATGATTATTTCAACAACATAGCATACTATCGATAATATTTTAAGTTTTCACACTATAATTTTTGAAAGAATGCCCATTAGACATAATATACCATTTTTCCTAAAAGAGTGACCAATCTAGATGTGGAAATTTGCTTAACAAACATACAAACCACAATTGCCACCATTAGCATTTTTTCTTCTTCAAGCTACTTGACATTTGATCCAAAGTCATCACGACTTAATTTGTTCAAAGTTGAACCCAATGAAACTTGATTACCACAAGAAAATCAATGTTTACAAGAAGTTTCACTACTGCAATTTTCTTATGTTTGGAAGTGAAATTGGCTCTCGAATATTCAATAAGTTTATGATTGAGTCTAGAATACATTATTGAGTGCAATTTGGCACGAAACAAGGTCATTTAGAGAGTTAATAACTTGGTTAGATTTTTTATATGAGGCAAGTGAAAATCCATGTTTAGAGTGGCTATTTATCTATAGGGATAAATGTTATACCTCAAAGTCCCACTTTGAACTCCATTCTGAGTCTTCATGTCATACCACCATGCGGAACCTAATGGTCCTACCTCCTAGCAAGTGTTGAGACTCATTTCCACCTTGTTGGTCCCCTCCCTAGCCTTCCTTGGAGGCAAATCCAACTTTCCTTGGTCGAATGCCACCTTGCAAGATCCACTTTGCCCATATTTTTGCGCCCTGCTAGTGGTGCAAGGTGCAAAATTACAACATAATCATGCCCTGTAGGCCTGCAGGGACGCAAAAATTACAATTTTTTCGTGCTATGCTTGATGTGGAGGGTGTGAAAATTCCCTTAACCACCTTATCCCTTGAACCTTGGATCTTGGATTCAAAGGAGATATTTTAGGATGGAGGTTCCTCTCGAATCTCACACTCCTTGGGATGATTCACCTCCTTGATCCACCTTCCACTCACTTAGATCCATTATTCAATCCTAGTGGTTGGCCTCCCAAATCCTATAAGAAGGAGGCCATCCATGAGCTAAGGGAGAAAAATTGGAGGCATCAAACCTATGGTCTTAATGGATTTCAGAGGTAGCGAGAGGAAAAGCTTGGAAGTAGAAGTTCATGCTTGGACATCAGGGGTAACTTTGTAAAAGTCTTCTTTGCGTTCATTAATATAAACTTGGCTTATTCTCCCATATTTTGTTTCTTGCCCTAGTTAGATACATGATATGTTTTTATATAAATTAGATCTTAACCATTGCATATAGTACTTGGAGGTGTTGTTTTTGTCTTGTTCAAACATGTTCACTTCTTGGATATCAAGTGTGAAGCTGGAGCGAGGAAAACCGATTGATTTGAGGTGAGTTTCACGATTCTGTCCCCTCTTAGTATTTAGAATCTTATATATTGTGTTAGATATAGGAGAGTAAAAAAACACTTGTTTCAATTATGTCTTAGATTAAGCTTGTTTGAACTTAGTTTAATCTTTGAATAGGTTTAACTATCCGTACGACGAATTTGCTAGAACAGAAATTGGCAACTCCGTTGGGGACATCCCAGGTTTCATTTTTCCATCAAATCTTCAAGATTTGATCTTTGATCTCTGTTATTTACGATTTTTGGACCTTTATTTACCATTTTGATCCTCATCATTAAGTTCTCTAGATCTGCAAAACTTAAGAAACCCATAATTTGCTTCTTGGACCTTTGCCCTCATCCTCCTACAGTAAATTTTTGCACCTATCCTATGTGCCATAGAGCGAAAATAACCTAATTTTTGTGCCCCTGCATTATACTAGAGCGCGAAAATTCCTTATTTCCATGCCTGGAGGGTCTCCAGGGGAGCGAAAATTCCCTGTAGTGTGCTTTGAAACTCAATTTTTGGCTTGATTGATATTTGCCTTTGGTTTTTTGGCTTGATTTTAGCTCTCTGATCCTGATCAGATCTGTGTGACCTCAGTTTGATTCTTACACTTTATGGATTTTCTTTTGGAACCCTATTTGGATTATAGAGTGAAGTTGTGGAAGTTGTTGGTGAATTAGAAACTAGAATAATATCAAATTCATTTATTGTTGGAATATTCTCAACATCACTTCTTGGTTTTGCATGCATTCCATGCAGCACTGCATGCATCCAGTCAGTAGCAGTGGAGTCTCCTAGAACCTAGTCCCTATTTCTGGGACCCCTGAAGCTTGTTTCTGGTCATTATTATCCCTCCTAGCCACATATGCGCCCTTGTTTTCATCAATGGAGTTACAAGTGTGCCCTCCCCACAGATTTAGGAGATCTATCAGTCAGTTCCATCAGATAACTGGTTGTATCTCTTATATCGACTGTTATTGATTTAGGACCACCTTACTTGACCACTGACAGCTAGTATGCGCCCTCCTTGGAGTCTCCTTCCCTATTTTTGTGCTCACATGGTTCAGTTAGTTTTAGTTCTACTCCGATTGACTGATCATTGACCATCGGTGGCCACTAGACCTTATCGGGAGATGTTTCCAATGCAGACTAAGCCATGACTTGAGGAGAATTCGAACTCACCTAGGGGTATCGAATTCATTCTATTGTATTGACATATTTTTTCCAGATTACAGTTGATGAATGTATCAACAACATTTTCTCACATATTTTGAGTTTAATGTGTGAATTTTGATCATCTTCTTGCTAATTCTTCTCTGCAATTAACTGAGTGAAATTGTGAGGTTTGTTCAAGCTTAGTGATCTACCCCTGTGGAATTTCACATGGTATCAAAGCTTGTGATATATTTTGCAGCAGTTTATTGAACAATTGTTTTTCAATAGAGCACCAGAAGCCTCTAGATTTCCACAACAAATCCTGGTGCCATTGCATTGAATTCACTGGAGCAATCCAGTGAGGTCTAGCCAAGTGTGAAGGATCCGGATAAAAGTGCCTACTTTCCTAAAGTAGTGCTCAATAGATTATGTAACATTCCTCTAGAAAAAATTCATTTGTTTTTGCAGGTTATTCCATCATTAGAAGCACATTCAGTAGCTACTATGGATCTCTCCTTGATTCCAAAACTCACCTCTTCAACTACTTCGAATGGAAAGGAAAAGTAGAGATCTTCATGCTTAGTAGAGGTCTCCACGAAGTGTTACATGGGATTGAGGTCGAACCTAATGGTGCTACAGAGAAATCCAAGTATCTAAAAAAACTTGATGAAGTAGTTGGATTGCTACTCCATTTCTGGAGATCTACAATTTTACTGGTGTCACATTCCCACCCGCGGATCCAACTCTGGTAAGGAAACATGATGCCAATCTACGGGGCTTTCACAAAAAATCAGCCCATTCATTAGATTCATAGCCATAAAATTAATGTGTGCAGATGCAAATCAAACATATATGCACAACAGAATAAGAACATCACCCACACACATCTTTCATATGCATTCAACATATCAATAATAAACATCAAATTTAAACATTTGCAGAAGTAAAATGCAAATAGAAAAACACTTATCTTCATTATGCAATTGTCCCAAACAACTAGCTATGTCACTGCAACGTTCCACCCAACCGTAGGCCAGTTGTGTTCATCAATTCTCTCAACACAACTGCCACCCCCAAGCTGGGCATGATTCTTACAAGGAAAGGGGACATTCATGCTCATACACAACCAAAGCAATAGATACCCATCTCAACCCCAACACTCTTTTACACACAGCAACTCAAACTGGGCATGGATACACTCTTTCAGCAATGGGATTTACCAATAAGATGGCCCTGGACTTTCCCAAATCATGGGCACACCAAAAACGGATTGGGGAATTTCAATAACAAGATGGCCAGGGGTTTTCCCAAAACGTGGGCACACCAAAAATGGATTTTGGATTGGGGAAATCGTCCACAGGGAACCAACCCGATTTGTCCATGGTATTTTGGGCATCTAAATGGCCAAAACAGCTCCAATGAAACCCCAAACCAAGCTTCCATACTCCCAGCCACTCTGCAACCCAAAAACGCCTTGTTTCCAGCTAGAAAAATTAGGAAAAACCATAGAAACGTGGAGAGAAAACGCCCAGGCAGCCCAAAAACGTGAGAGAGACAAAACTACTTGATGGGTTATGGCTTGGGAGTCAAATTCATGGCTCTTTTCTTGCCAAGGAAGCCAAACACGTTTTTCCATGCAGGGTGGTTGCCCATACTCGAATTTTGGACAGCCATACCTCCCCATTCCCCAAGGCATTAACTACTTCACCCAACTCTTGGGAGAAATGAATGATTGGGTACAAAAGTCAACATGGGTAGTTGAGAGTTTGATGGGTTATCTCATTGACACTTGGCTTGACTTGATTGGATCAAGGGTTTGAATGTTTTCCCTCCCAATTCCTTGTAAAATCATGCCCCCATCTCTTGTTGCATTGCATAGCTAGTTGTGGGTATTTTATTAAAAATGCATATTTACATAATATTCGCAATTCCATTGCGCATGGCTAGCACGTGAACCATATGCATTGATAAATCGATGGCGGGGTCTTGGCCTTGAGCTCCTCACCACGATTTTATAACCATTTTACATCATTTACAATTTTAATGCCATGGGGTCAAGCTGGGGACATTACATTCCCCTCCCCTTGGAATAACACCGTCCTCGGTGTTCCAACACTTAGGAATAAATACCCACTTTACACATGTCTCAGAAATCATAAAATGTGGCAGGTCTGTCCTGCGTTCATCTCTTTACTTTGAACTTTCAAATCAAGTCCTTTTGCTTCCTCAAGTTGCTCCTGCTGGCTTTGACCTTCCAGCTCTGCAGGCGGGCATCGCTCCACAGCAATCCCTTCCTTTTATTCACCTTCCCACTGATCTACAAGTCTGGAATTTTCATAGTTGCCATCTTTCCTATTGTCCCGGCAACTACTTGAGGAAGATTTTAGCCAAAACCAATGGCTTTCACTATCTCACCTTTGAGATTCATCATGGCAATTCCTGTCAGGACAAGCATAACACAATATTAAAATTAGTCAATTAATTGCTCAATTGAAATGGAACGTCCATGCTTTACCCATGAGACTTCCACACATTTCATGCTTTCCCAACATACAAATGAACTCGTTCATGTTCATCCTTTCATAGGGAAATAACTATTTCAGCATTCACAATTCATTTCAAGCAATAAACACAATCAACTTCCAGTCACAACATGCATTCAACAATCCTTTGTTTCTGAAATGCATCAATCAAAAATGAAAGAGAAGAGTAAGAGTTTCCCCCTCTTAATCTTGTTCCAATCTGGAGCCACACCATAACTGTGGTTTCATGCTCCTTAGCCTCTTTCACTTCAACATGAATGCTTAACTTGCCCGTTCTTGGCTATGACACTTAGTGTCTAAGATCCATCTAAGGATTTTCAACTAGGGAACCTTTCCCCATTGTTGCTTACAGAACCTTTGGCTGCTAGGACCCGTACATGTCTACTAGCACCATCTTTCATTACTGCTCATACTTGAGCTCCTTAGGACAGTCACATGTCCACATGCATCCGCCAGATGCTTTCATGGTCCTTGCTTCCAACAATACCTACACTCAAACATTGAGTCAATTCACATATTCAGTTTATTCTCATAGGTTTTGTTTCCCAACAAGAGTTTAAGAAATCCTAAACAATTCATATACACAAGTATATTCATAAGCAAGAAGTTGCAAGATAACCAAATACTTATCTGTATGGGATGTCTTCACTTTATTCCACAGGATCCTTCTTCGCTTTACAAGCCTTGGATTTCCCGTGGATGCAATAATGAATGTTGGGCCAACACGTAGGCTGATCCACAACCATTCGAATAGGAAATGCCCAGCCAGTACGCCGACTGGGTTTCATCAATCATCTCATTTAGCAATATGCTGGGCCAGTGCTCCGACTAGTTTTATTAATTAATTAAAGAATGTTTGGCCAGCACACCGTCTGTTCCACAACATCAAGTGGTTAATGCCCCCACCAACTATTCTCTGAATTTATTGAGCACCAGTTACTCTCTGATTTTACCAAGAATTTATAGTGCACAACCAGTTACTCTCTGGTTTTACCAAGGATTTATAGATCTTTCAGGGTCCATGCATCCTGCAATGACCAAGGTTTCCAACAAAGAAACAATAATGTATCAGCTTAGCTGTTAGAAGACTTATACCTGAAATTTTCATTATTCCAAACAAGAAAAATAAATGAAAATGAATACTTATCTATATTGTGCATTTTCCTTGCTACTCCACAGGTTTCCTTCTCTGCTTTACAATCCTTGGATCACCTGTGGGGTGGATGCTTGGCCAGCACACATGCTGCTCCACAGCATCATCCGAATAGGCAATGCCAAGCCAGTACATCGGCTGGGTTTATCAGGCATCCCTAAAATCAGTATGCTAAGCCAGTACGCCGACTGGGTTTATCAAGCATTTCGAAGATCAGTATGCTAAGCCAGTACGCCGACTGGGTTTATCAAGCATACAACGACCATTTCCAAGCGAATTCTCCGACTGGGTTTGTCAGGAAATAACACCCTACACCAATACCTCCACAACATGTAAATAGCCAATGCCAAGCCAGTACACTAACTGGGTTTGTCAGGCATCCAACAACCATTCACCACAATATCCACACAACCAATGCCAAGCCAGTACACCGACTGGGTTTATCAGGCAATAAGAACAATATAATATGATTACGTGGCTCCTTCTCTTATGCAACCAGTGGTTCCCTCCAGGAACTCCATAGGTGACTCACTTGACTGCATGCTAGCATGGCCCCCACAATACCCACTCGCACTACACAAGGATGATACCCCTTTTCTATTACACAACTCCTCGGGCCCATTCATCTCTTCTAGTATCCTTCAGTGTGAGCATAGAAAGGTTACCACTGCCCATACAGTGCTCTCGAGCACCCTTCTTAACTTTGCCTCTTACGTGTAACACCAGAGTGCATCTGTGTAATTTGATAGCATAAGAAGGATAAGCAGGCTCATTAGTATTGCTGCTCTAAAACTGTAATCATATTTCATAACATTCACCATCAAGTATTGAAACACCAAGAATGCATCCATTCCCTTAGGGTGTAGTCAATATTGAAAACCCTAACATAACCCATCACCCAAAAGGTATGCATCCCTTTCTGATGTGAGCCATGTAGGCCCTAGTCACACTCAAGCAGTCTGGAATAATAATGAAATAATAAAACATGCTCTGCATATTAAATCTAATAGCCAGACATGTATATCTTCAGTTAGGGTTACAGAATACTCATTCATTTCACAGATGTATCTTTTCTTTATTTGTGAAGAATGGGGGCTCCCTTCTCTGAGTCAACAGTCCTTCGGTTCACCACCCCAATCTTTTCACGTTCATAACCCACACATGCCTTCTCGGCATAATTTTACTGTCTCTCACATGATTCACCCACATGCAGTTTGACTGAGACATTATCAACATTTACAATGGCGTTTCACCTGAAACCCATTTCCAAAGCATGGGATCCTTCCCATCTAATTTGGCTTCGGCAGGCCATCACACATGGTCTTCCTGCAATGTGTCATCTTGGCACGCTTATCAAATAGCCAAACAGTCGGCAACATTTAGCAATAAGCTTCAAGTATGATTGTTCCATAACCAATCAATAGCATTAATAATTAATTCAACGTGAATTTACAATTCTGTCTCCTACAGAAATTGATTTGCAATCATGAGATTATTCTCATAAATTTAAACCATAAAATTTTCACATTTGTTTCATGCATTAGTTAAATTCCACAACCATGAGAACCTTCTCATAACCTTTGGCCTCTATAAATGGTAGATCCCGGTCTTCACTATGGAATTATCCTCATTGCCATACGCAAGACTTTACTACCTGAAATCTGAAACTTCAATAAGCCAAACACGTTGTGAGTATCTTATGCATATAATCCTTTCATTGCTGCAACAGTCACTGAGGTGATCTCAAAATTATAACACTCAACAATTCAAACACCTTCAGCTGTTAACATTTGAAATGCAATGAAATATATATATATATATATATATATATATATCATAATAGAATTGCAAGACACGGGTACATTCTTCATGCACTATAAATACTCATTTCTTCACAGCCATATTCTTTTTATGCAACCCTATCCTTCCAACAGAGTACTCTGGTAGCCCATCAACATGTCTACCTTCTTCATGCAATCATTCTCCTGCATTCATAGCAGCTCATGAAATGGTCTCAGTACTAACAATAGTTCACCATTTCATCTATCATCTAATTGCATTGAAATATATATATCACAACCATGCATTCACACAATGCATATCAACATGTGCACCCGCACATATGCATGCACATTCACAACATTTACATAATATTTTGATGTACATTCACTTAATGCATAACCCCTCAATGCAACCTTGCATTAATCCATGCATACTATGCATTCTAACATATTATGGCCTAACCATGCCTATCTCATATGGCATACACTACCACAACAGGACCATAAGTCCTCACTTGCTTTGGTTGTTGAACTCACAACCGGCATACACAAATGGCATGATATAATTTCATATGAATGCATTGAGATTTCTAAGCAATCATGGGGTGTAAGGATCATTGCCTTCACTTACCCACACCTCACCATACTTGGTAGGTCAACATTCCCATTCGGGCACTCAATCCCATATACAAACCAAATCAACATAGTTCAAACATAGTTGAAGGGATCTTACCAAATCCTCTTTCAATCATTTATGCAATTATGTACCAATAACCATTACATGCATGGTTGTCATTAACATCGCTTGATGTTACCTGATCAGTTGGCTTCTTACCAAGGATACTCAGTCATTTTGCCAACATCATGATCACGGATTTGTTGCACCATCCTTTCTTCATAAGGTTGTTGGTCTCGTGCAACAACGTCATCAACTTCTTTAGCCATGCTCTAATTGTATTTTGTCCTACAACCAATGCGAACACAACTAATTATTAGCAACCACAATCATTCTCTTAAGTGGCTCATTGCATATGTAAAACCTCACTATTTCACCAATATGCAATATCATATACACGCAAAAACATTTTCACATGCACTGTGCAATGCTTATTGATATGCCATCTAGTGCATATTCATCTATGTAATCTCTTGCATTTTCAACATTCTTATGCCATAGTTTATATGCATGACCATTTCATAATTATAAATACGATAGCAAAACAGGGGTTAAAGAATTCTCCCTTTCCAATCCTCATCGAAGCATGGAATCCCTCTTCCACATCATAGTTGGTCCGGTTTCCTTCCAGTCATGCAATTATAGAAATTGCCCATATTGACAACAAATTTTTTTGTCAAAACAGCCGCTGGCACTTTTCTATACCAAATATCTATGATATATGCGGACCTCCTTCAAATTCTGGTCATGCATCCATGTTCTCCTTTGGATAAGCTTTCCAACGCCTATCCCCGTGCTCCATTCCGATCCAGAACATGGAATTTACATTCTTTCAGAAATGCAAACTTTGCCCAAATTTTCTGCACTTTTACATAGCTACAATTCGTTCTGAAATGCCAACTTCAGCTGCTTGTAGAAGTAAATGTAGGAAGAATCATGAAAACTTATCTACCAGGTGAAGGTATTCCATATAACAAGGAACACTCAGCAACCTTCGGATCCCGATTCTGATGCACCAGTCAACTTCTATAAAATGCGGGGTTTGGCTACTTTTAACTTTTCACTTTCCCCCCAAAATCTCAAAATTTGGCCAAAAATGGCTATCTCCCAAACTATGCATTTCTGGAAAATCTTTGTCTAACGGAAACTGTCTGTCTTAATGAGAAGATAAAATGTCTAGTTCAGTAAAATTTTTGATTCCAACATCTAAGGTCACTTTTATTGTCCACAAGCTTTTCAAAATCTCGAAAAAGTGGCCCGGAACAGTGCTTTTTGGCCTTCTTGCTCACCCCGACTCCACGTCCTTTGGAGTTCGGCTCCAAGATTCCAAACTTAACACTGTGCCTGCTTCATGGTCGTGCCATACCAATTTTAGCTCAAATCGACCTTCCGTCAAGCCTCGAGACACCGTCTTACAAAAGTCACTATTCTCCATTTTCTGTCAAATTGGAGCATACTGGGTTTGGGACCCTCTCTGGTTCTTTCATGGCCTTCGTTAATGGCCTCTGAACCCCACAGGAATCATCCCATTCTGAGCTCGATTGCTCCTTCTATCCAAAAATCAAGTTTTTGGCTCCATTATATATATATATATATATATATATATATATATATATATTTGGCTCCTCCCTCTGCGACCGTCGCGGGATTTAACCTTCAAATCGCCAACCTGGCGCTGGATTTAACCCTACATTTGCCACCCGCATTGCAAATTTTAGCCCTAAGATTGCCGCCGAATCGCAAGTTTTAACCTTAAAACTGCCGCCGTTTCGCCAATGTCACCGTCGACCGACGCAGATTTTAACCTGAACTTCTGCGCCTATCGCGGCGATCTTGGACTTATCTTTGTCGCCCGCAATCTTCCGTCACTGCGACCACGTCGCAAAATTTAAGGCTAAAATTGCCGCCCACGCAATTTTTAAGCCTAAAATTTCCGCCGAGTCGCTGCCGCGTTGCAACCTTTCCAGCTTGAGATCGCCGCCCGCACAATTTTTAAGCTTAAGACCGCCGCCTAGTGTCGCAGCTTTTAAGCTTAAAATTGCCGCCGAGTCGCAGAATTTAACATTATTTTTGCCACACATGGCATGAGCATCGCAGTTTTTAGTGTTAGAATTGTCGCCAGCACCGCGCGAGTCTTACCATTAACTTTGCCGCCAGCGCCGCGCAAAAATTATCGTTAACTTTGCCGCCAGCGCTGCGTAAAAATTTCAAAAAAAGACACTTAGAAAACTTTTGAATCTCTCTTCCCTTTCAGTGCAACATTTATGTTCATTTTGGCACCGCGCGTGCAGAGTTATGCTTAACTTTGCCACCACGCGCGTGGCGCAAAATTTCAAAAAAGACACTTAGAAAAAATTTTAAATTTTCAAAAACAGTCATAAAATTTTCTAAAATATTTTCCTTATTTTTTATGTTTAGTGTTGGGCAAGAGGCATACTTACCTTTACAACTGTGATAGGTAGCCCATGAAGGCCCAATGCTGCAACCGGCAGCTCTGATACCAAATGTCACGTCCCCACCTGCGGATCCAACTCCGGTAAGGAAACATGATGCCAATCTACGGGGCTTTCACAAAAACTCAGCCCATTCATTAGATTCATAGCCATAAAATTAATGTGCGCAGATGCAAATCAAACATATATGCACAGCGGAATAAGAACATCACCCACACACATCTTTCATATGCATTCAACATATCTATAAGAAACATCAAATTTAAACATTTGCAGAAGTAAAATCCACATAGAAAAACACTTATCTTCATTGTGCAATTGTCCCAAAAACTAGCTATGTCGTTGCAACGTTCCACCCAACCGTAGGCCAGTTGTGTTCATCAATTCTCTCAACACAACTGTCACCCTCAAGCTGGGCATGATTCTTACAAGGAAAGGGGACATTCAAGCTCATACACAGCCAAAGCAATAGATACCCATCTCAACCCCAACACTCTTTTACACACAGCAACTCAAACTGGGCATGGATACACTCTTTCAGCAATGGGATTTACCAATAAGATGGCCCTGGACTTTCCCAAATCATGGGCACACCAAAAACGGATTGGGGAATTTCAATAACAAGATGGCCAGGGGTTTTTCCAAAACGTGGGCACACCAAAAATGGATTTTGGATTGGGGAAATCGTCCACAGGGAACCAAACCATTTTTCCATGGTATTTTGGGCATCTAAATGGCCAAAACGGCTCCAATGAAACCCCAAACCAAGCTCTCATACTCCCAGCCACTCTGCAACCCAAAAACTTCTTGTTTCCAGGTAGAAAAATCAGGAGAAACCATAAAAACGTGGAGAGAAAACGCCCAGGCAACCCAAAAACATGAGAGAGACAAAACTACTTGATGGGTTATGGCTTGGGAGGCAAATTCATGGCTCTTTTCTTGCCAAGGAATCCAAACACATTTTTCCATGCAGGGTGGTTGCCCATACTCGAATTTTGGACAGCCATACCTCCCCATTCCCCAAGGCATTAACTACTTCACCCAACTCTTGGGAGAAATGAATGATTGGGTAACATGGGTAGTTGAGAGTTTGATGGGTTATCTCATTGACACTTGGCTTGACTTGATTGGCTCAAGGGTTTGAATGTTTTCCCTCCCAATTCCTTGTAAAATCATGCCCCCATCTCTTGTTGCATTGCATAGCTAGTTGTCGGTATTTTATTAAAAATGCATATTTACATAATATTCACAATTCCATTGCGCATGGCTAGCACGTGAACCATATGCATTGATTAATCGAAGGCGGGGCCTTGGCCTTGAGCTCCTCACCATGATTTTATAACCATTTTACATCATTTACAATTTTAATGCCATGAGGTCAAGCTGGGGAGATTACAACTGGTCTGAAAACTACCAAGGAGGTTTGGACAAAGATCGAATCACTATTTGGGAAATAGGATGATTTGAGAGGGCATTAATTGGAAATTGATTTAATCTCTCTGAGCCCTAGCAGTTTCGAATCTATCACAGATTTCTTCACAAGGTTCAAGAACTTGGTTGTGCAACTGAAGCAATGTGGCATTGAGAAAGAATACAAGCAATTTATCCTTGCTATCCTTTTGAAACTGGGTGCAGACTACTCTGTGTTTGTATCCACCTTCCAAATAGCAAAAATCTCCATACCAAACTGGAAAATTCCCTCTATAGATGCATTCATCCTCTCTCTCTCAAAGGAGCAGGACAAATTGGTGCAAATAGGAGTGAATAAACCAAAGATGGATGAATCCCTTGCTGCAGGAGAATGAAAGAATGCGAATGGAAAAGGGAAGTAGAAGGGTAAGGAAAAAAAATCCTATGAGCATAAGTCAAGAGAGAATCCCAAACAGTCAGAAGAGACTTCGAATCCTAAGAGAGGCAAGAAAAACCAGAAGGAGAAGACCAAATTTCCATATTGCAACAGAGGTTTTCATCCTGAAAGTGCTTGCATGAAGAAGACCATTGATCTAATGGCCCAACTTCTAGAGAAAAACAATCTTCCAGTACCTGCAAATGCTAGAAGAAAAGAAGTTGATCCTAAATCAGAGGACAAAGAGAGGTTTCATACACTCATGGCTAGCACTTCGAATGACTCCTCCTTCATCATAGATTCTGGAGCATCCATGCACATGTCTTCCTGTAAGGATCCATTCTTTGAGTTCGAACCTACTATGGGGCCTTCTATTCTGATGGGATGAAAACGACACCAAAAATGTCGAGTTAAATATATGCACTATTAATTCGACATCAAATTTCCAACCAAGGAGTGGTAGACTTAGAGGTGCAAACACAGTATGTGCAGAATTGGATCCTAGTCTAGCCTAATCTAATAACTAATGCTGGCAAACACACTTCAATGCAATAAACAAAACAAGAAACCGGAAAATGAATTCAAATGACAGAAAATAAACTAACACCTTAGGTTGAAAACCTATTACGGGAAATCCATATCTCACGAGTTAGGCCTTTAATCTTCCTTTGGTGATTGAAGCTATGAGAATTAAAGTGCAGGAATCCAAAGTACAAAAATGTAACCAAGCATAGAAAATGAAAGGAATTACGAGAAAACCAAATTAAAACAATCTAGCTAAAGAAAAAAAAACAATCAAACAAATAGAAAATGAAATCTAAATTCAAACTATAAAAATGAAATGCCCTCGAAAAAATACACCCAAGAAATGAAGAAAGAAAAAAGAAAGCGATGAGATTGAAAATGGCTAGAAAAATAATGTACATGAATGTGAAGTAAGAAAAAAATGAGATGAAATTAATTGTGGAATTAATGGCATTGTAATAATAATTCATTTACCATTACATATGTTTATACACTAATATAACAATGGTACCTAATAAATAATTTTTATGTTTTTTATTATATTAATGAAATAACGGAAATAATAAGTGATGAAGTCATTTAGTATGGCAAGATAAAGTATAATAAAATAATAATCTAACCATATAATCTATGAATTGATTAAAAAAAATCATAACAAACCTTATATGTAATGATCAAACCAACCAAATAATAAAATGTAATGTGAGGATATATATATATATATATATATATAATTTATAATTGTCATATGAATCATACATAAGCCATCATATGTAACTCACACATAACCGTAATGGTATTTTTAATGTATTTAATATACACCATTTCAATACGTTAAGTGAAGGCAAAGCAAACGTCAATATGAGTGGCTTAAGTGAGTTCTAAGATATTAATGCACAAAAATCATGTGCTCAATTTTTAGTTGCAAACCTAGAACCATGCGAACCAATGATCCTCTATATTGAGTGCAGGAATGCCACAATTACTAAGCACTGAAACTTGGTGCAAGAATGCATTGGCACCAGAACTCTAACTTGATCAAAAACAAAACTATGTAAAATGGCATTAGTAAAACATGAATAAAATCATCTTTAATCACTAAAAATATAAGTAAACCAAAATAATTAACCACATAGGTAAAATGAATCATTTTACGGGATAATGGCTTATGAATGGAGACTTTTAATAGTAGAAAATATGACATATTTGGAACTTAACCGATACCAAATGTTATTTAACAAATATTTAAGATAGCATAATAAACTAGAGTACGCACAATGTACAACAAATGTAAATGTGTATAACAACTCCTTAGTAGATAAGAGAGATGAGTTACATTGTAACTCCTTAAATAATAGGAGGACCTCCTCCAAATACCCCAAGGCATTCATATATCCAATTGCATGTTCCTATCAACAATGAATTCATGACCTCTATATATACCTATCAAGTCATTGCACATGTAAGCCCTTCATTAGGCACGCCACTATTACATCTCACATATTCCCCCTTTGGGTTCATATCATATACATTTAACCCCATATATGCCCCCTTAGGTTCATAATAGTATACCTCTAGATCTGAGAGAAATTATCAAAATTTGGGAAAGTGGAAAAAAATTTACTAAGACAAAAAGAGGTTTCTAAGAGTGGAAATGGTGCTCCATTTGCAATGAATTTGTTGACTCGGCCTATAAATGCTCAAAAATAGTATAATCTTTAATTACATTGTTGCATGCAATGACACAAGTTCAACATTCAGATCAACAACGAGTGCAAATCTCCACGTGAGTTCTAATACCATGTTCTAAAAAAGAGTATGTCCACACAGGTCGAACACCTTATGGAAACAACTCACACATGGGTCAAATTTTAGTACACATGTGTTTACATGATTTGGACCCTCAAGAGGGAAGCATTCCACAGTGCTAACAACTACAACCACTTGAGGTAATATATTAACAAAAAAAGACAATAGATTGCATGAGCATATCTCACAAACAATTATCGGAAACTAAATATCCATTCTTTTTAAATGGAGATCATGGACCACGAACCAAGTGTCATTAATATCAAGGTGAAGATGAAAAATTGGATTACTTTGTCTATAACATAATCATGGTCGTCGTATTAGCTACTTACAAAAGCACACTAAAGGAACACGCTTTACATAAAGACACATTAAAACAAATTGAACCTAACTAACCCCTAAGTCTCTAAATATCCTAACAATATTCCATTGTTTCATTTCTTTTCTATATTCTTCTTGGTAACATGTTTATTTTCCATTCCATAAATTGCAATGCCTACCATGGAAGGAAAATGTAGTGTCTGGGTTTTAAACTTAATGCCAACAATTCACATATTCTATCAAATCTTGGTGCATGGAGTGTTCATGATTAATTATTCATACATGACCTACCTTAAGATGAAACCATGGTCCTCTTATCCATCCTAGAAAACAATGTGTTCAAGTCCCTCGTTTTGGTTTCCCTTACTATGGTCTAGATATGATTCTAGTCTCCATCTAAGGTCTAATGACATGGTATGGTCCCTTTTCCTAGATTTTGGTCTTTGTCCATACTTTATCACATGTTTGGATACAATAAATGCTTTAGTCAACTCACTTGGGTCCCTCCCTTACTAATTACGATCTCACTTAGTCCTTGTACTCTATTTGGTGTCTTAGTTAGATAAGGATCCTCCCTTGTCTCCCCAAATATCCATAATTTATTAAGGTGTGCTTCCAAGTGTCTAATTGGTTAAATGTTCATATACCTTGAGTGGTTTTGGTGTGCATTGTAAACCACTATATTTTCTAACTATATTGTGCCTATGGATCACAATTTTCAATTTTCTACAATAGAAAGGCTTATTTTCAAGGGAATTGCTTGCAATATTTTATAGTTACCTGAACTAGGTCAACTCCCTCATCCCAAGGGAATATTGAAGGAAAAGTAGCATCACAAAAAATTCAAAAATTCCCTTTGTCTGAGAGAATCCATCAACCATGTTCATTTACTATGTAATACTCCCATCAATTGCAATCTTGAATTCAATATCAACATCATCATCCACCAAGGCATAATGTTTGTCCTCTTCAAGATAATTGAAAAGGTCATGGATGGAAAAAACGAATGCAACATGACTAGAATATATCCTAGGATAATAGATGGAAAAAACCAATGCAACATGACTAGAATATATCCTAGGATCATAGATGGAACAAACCAATGCAACATGAATATCATATCTCCTAGGAGGTACACTCACCCTTACTGAAGACCTAGGAGCTCCAATATGCTCTCGAGACTCCTAAAAACTCAAAGACTCATCCAACATCTCACTAAAATGTACACATGCTACATGATCATCAAATAACCTATAAAGGGAATCCTCTCTCACCCATCTAGACAAAGTCCTCAAACTAGATAGACTAAAATCACTCATGGTGCAATATTATCCCTCAAATGAAACTCTCCATTGTACCTCTATCATACAAGAAACTAAAAAAATATTCTTCTTCAAAATAGAAAAAATGGAACCATTTCCTCTCAAAAGATAAATAGCATCATCACCAAGCTCCACGCGTATGCCTCCCTCTTGCTCCTGGCGACTGCTAAATAAGGCATTGCCATATGTCTCAAAGATCTATTGTCCACATACCATCCAATATGACACGGTGTTAGAACACAAACAAGGATCCATTGAAAAGGTAGTTTCAAACGGAGAGGGATCCTCCTCTATACCTACCACAATCCCAACTGCAGCCTATCCCATACCATTTCCCTTCTTCAAAGAAAATTAGCTGGCATAATGTCCCATCTTGTGACATTGGAAACACATCACCTTAATCAAGTATTTTCCTATATATGCACCTTCCTTCTTCTTGTATATGTACTTTCTACCCTTCTTCATCTTCTCAATGAGACCAATATCATCTACTTCCTCTTATTGCTTTGAATAAGAATACATTTCGATTTCTTCTTACACAAGATCAACCCAAAGGTTTGGAAACTTTGGAAAGTTATATCAAGCACAACCATCCTAAAAAAAATCATATAGAAAGGAGCAAGTCTTTTAAAGGCAATGGACACCAACTCATTATCCTCCACCTTTGTTCCAATGGTTCCCGAATGATCATTAAACTCAATGATCCTAGTCAAGTATCTCACCATAGAATTTTTCTTGATCCTGCAAATAGCTAAAAGTTGGTTTCGCAAGAGAGTCTATCAAGAATCACAAGAGCCTTGAAATAACTCATTCAAAGCTTCAAATAGTGTAATGACCCTTTTTCAAAATTTTATGAAAATGCCCAATTTTCCAATTTTTCCCCAATTTCGACCTTTGACTAGTTTTGTTGTTTTGGTCTCCAAATCAACCCAAATGCTCCCAAATATTCTATAAGGGTATATGAATGATATTTAGACTTTAATATTAGGTTTAGGGATGATTTATAACCCTCAAAAGACTCTTTCAAACTTGATTTATATTCTGGTCAATGTATGGGATTTTAACTAGTAATTTGTGAATCAAATCCCCCCTGGGTAACACTGAAATTGGCCTCCCAAATGCTTCCAAACTTCCTCGAATTTATGAACAGAGGTAGGGAATGTATTAAGGATGTTATTGAGGTCTCATGTGCACCATTAATTGATTATTATATCTGTTCTAACCCTCTCTCATTCAGCTGCAAAAATCACCCATTCGACCCTTGGGGAAATGGCACTATTTCTTCTCCCAATGCAATTAAATTGAGTAAAAATACTTCAAATGCTCAAGTACATTACATGAAAATTGTAAAATACATCCATGGAAGTATATTAATCACAAATATATCATAGAATCATCAATTCATTCGAAATCATCAGCATTACATTGGTTCACAACAAGGTAGTGGGGAAATGGCACTGTTCTTTCATTAAAAATGAGATTTATACATTTCTACTTGGAATTTCGACCTGAAACTTTCTGGAGATGAAGAATGGAATATTTACTTCATATTAAAAAATAAAATGGGTATTATAATCTCCCCTAAATATTACAATAGCTCACCAAAAACGCCCTCCCTCAAGGATCAAGAATATGCCATCAAAACTGGAAATGGTTGAAGGAGTGAGCTGCAATAGAAGAAAACATGAGCTTCCCTGTATCTTACACGTGCAAATAAAGACTCCATTAAAGCTCCAAATGAAATTTCTGAATGGCCTTTCCAATTACCAACTTGGATGGGAATCTTTCACCCTCGAAACTGGCTAAGGCAAGAAGCTAGTCATCCACTAGCTCTCCCTCTTCACAAATGCAATTGCAAATTCTAAAAATGATAAAAAGATGGTTTAATTCTTTGTTTTTAACATTTATAAAGTTCTAATGTCCTCCATGGGTCGAATTCCTTCCAAGAGACTCATGCCAACTAAAATTGGGAAGAGATTCCAAAGAACACCACTTGTACAACAATTCATAGTCTCCCACTTCCACCAAATCACATGTGGAAGCATCTTAGCTTCCCTAACACCCTTGAGCACCATCTTGGAGTCTATTTTTATCCCTGACATGTCATATATGTCATATGTCAACCTTCAGGTCTGATTTGTGTCATAGGTGTCATAGCATCTTCATCATTGTTGTCATAGAGCTAGGGAATCTAGCCCAAGTGTCTCACTAGCTCCAAATTGCCTCTTCCTCTTCCATGGGAGTTACTCTTCCTCTATATTTCAACCTCATTGACTCATGCCAAGCATTATTGACCTTATAACTCATCTCAAGAACATTAGGCTTCCCATGGATTCGAAATTGCAAGAAGAGGATGCCATGTGGCACATAAATTCTAGCTTGTGTGGGTCCCACTTCCTCCATGTGTCTTCATGATCAAATGCCACTTTGATTTTCACTTGTATATATTTATTTATCTCTTTTATTAAATATTTATGCCATCCTAATGTTCCAACATCATTTATTATCCCCATTATTCCAAATCCCAAAGCTTCCACCCCAAACCCAGGAAACTAGTAATTTTCCTCCTTAGCAATTATTTGACCTTTAGCATCAATTTGGCAAACTCTAATGAATAGGGCCAATTTGCTTAGGTCAATGTACCCAATGCCAAATTTGGGACATGAAAAATCCTCCCTTCCCAATATTGCTTGTCCTCAAGCAATTTCAAACATGGGTGTTGAAGAACCTGCTTTCTGTATAATTCTTTGAAGTTGCCATTGAATTGCCCAACCTTGAGTCTTTGAGTTTCCATGAAGATTTTAGAGATGAACCACCATGCTTTCTACTGCACTACTATGATAAAAATCACTTTATTAAGTAAGAAATCCATCTCCCATACTTCTTGTTTCCCCAAAAATTTGAAACCAATGAGACAAAAATTATTCCAGGGTCCCATTGCTTGTATTGCACCCCAACAATTAAGAGTGCTCTCCAACCCATACCATCAGATAAGAGGATTCCCGGATCCCATTTTATTGTATGCATTCTTCCAAACATCATGAGTGCAAAATATATATAATCAAAGTACATAACAACATAAGTAAAATTTACATCAAGAAGATGCTTCATCAAAGAATCATGAAATTGCTTGTACCTCCAAGTAAGTAGACCACCATTTTCCAAGTGCATACAACCATCGAGTGGACAATCAAATCTGATCCAATGACATAGGTGAGTATCCCATGTCCTATAATGTTGCTCCAAAAATATGTAAGATGCATCAAAACAATCAGCCATGTATTCTTTCATCCAAATAGTTAATGAAGTTCCTCCAACATCAATTGAACTAAGCAAGGAGCAAGGAAGATCATGAGTCTTCAAGTGACTCAAGTGAACATCATAAGTGGGTCCATGAATATATGTATCATCATAAGGAAAAAAAATATGCTGCTGTAAATGTAAATAATGAGGTGATCTATTCATGTCATCCTCAAAAGGAGAGGTAGGAGTTACATACCCCTCATGTGGCACCATTAGAAAAAAACCTTTCACCCAATTTTCATCCCCAATTGATGTGGCTGAAAAAGAAGTAGGGGGTGAGGAATTATGAACCAACCTTAAATCCTTACAACTCTTACCCATTGAAATCTTTAATTCATCTTCTCCATAATTGGCTGGTCTAACTATTCTGAGATCATGTGCCTCCTCCAAGGATTTGCAACTCTCTCCATGAGGCAACTCATAATCCATCTGAACAAGGACAAGTGCTTGTTTTCTTCTTGTTTGAGTGTAGCATCTTCAAGCACCTGCACATCAACATGTACCTCATTTTCCACCATTACATTAGGTTCTTCCTTTGTGACATAAATTAGTTCATCCATTTCCTTCTTTTTTAGTTTCTGTATAGCATCAAGGTATGTACTAAATGGTATACTTCTCTTACATTCTTCACTCAAATCATGCCATTCGTTTATTGTTGTAGTAAAATCCACTTGAATGCTAGACTCTTCTTTGGGGATAATAAATTTAGGTGCAATAGACCTTATTGTGCTCTGAAATTCATTTGCTCTATTATGGGGTCCGGTGCTTGAGGAAGTATGCTCTCCCATAGGCTACTTTTCCTCACCATGAAAACTGTTGCTGCCTCCTACTACTCCTTTGCTTCCAAGTTGCCTAGCCATCAATTCGAATCTTTCCATAATATCTTTGTTCATGTCTTCAAAAAATTGTTCTATGGATGTAATAAATTCCTCCATAGGATTTGAGGTTCCCTTCTCATTCCTAGTCATAGTTTCCTCAAAAAACAATTGCTCTTCTTTTCCTACTTTTTCCTCTTCAACAAAAGCACTTTTGGTTTCAATATCTAATGGTGTGGTCCCTGACTTATTTTAATCATGAATATCAGACCGCATCAGGTGCCAAGATCATGCTATGATACCACTGTAATGTCCCTTGTTAGGAATTTTATTAAAATGGCAATTTTTTATTTTTTTCTCTAGTTAGACCTTTGACTAGGTTTGAGCTCTAGGTCCCCAAATTGCTCCAGTTGCTCCCAAATTTTCTGTAAGAGTATATGAATGATATTTAGACTTGAATATTAGGTTCAATGATGATTTATAACCCTCAAAGGTCTTTTGAAAACTTGATTTATATTCTGGTAAATGTATGGGATTTTAACTAGTAATTTGTGCATCAAATCCCCCCTAGGTAACACTGAAATTGGCCTCCCAAATGCTTCCAAACTCCCTCGAATTTCTGAACAGAGGTAGGGAATGTATTAAGTATGTTATTAAGGTCTCATGTGAACCATTAATTTATTATTATATCTGTTCCATCCCTCTCCCATTCAGCTGCAAAAATCACCCATTCGACCCTTGGGGAAATGGCACAATTTCTTCTCCCAATGCAATTAAATTGAGTAAAAATACTTCAAATGCTCAAGTACAGTACATGAAACTTCTAAAATACATTCATGGCAGTCTATTAATCACAAATGTATCATAGAATCATCCATTCATTCGAAATCATCAGCATTACATTGGTTCACAACAAGGTAGTGGGGAAATGGCACTGTTCTTTCATTAAAAATGAGATTTATACATTTCTACTTGGAATTTCAACCTGAAACTTTCTGGAGATGAAGAACAGAGTATTTAATTCATATTAGAAAATAAATGGGGCATTATAAGCTCCCCCAAAGAGTAGAATAGCTCACCAAAAACGCCCTCCCTTAAGGATCAAGAATATGCCATCAAAACTGGAAATGGTTGACGGAGTGAGCTGCAATAGAAGAAACCATGAGATTCCCTGTAGCTTACACCTCCAAATAAAGACTCCATTAAAGATTCAAATGAAAGATCTGAATGGAATTTTCAATTACCAACTTGGATGGGAATCTTTCACCCTCGAAATTGGCTAAGGCAAGAAACTAGTCATCCACTAGCTCTCCCTCTTCACAAATGCAATTGCAAATTCTACAAATGATCAAAATATGGTTTCATTCTTTGTTCTTGACATTTATAAAGTTTTAATTTCCTCCATGGGTCTAATTCCTTCCAAGAGACTCATGCAAACTCAAGTTGGGAAGAGATTCCAAATAACGCCACGTGTACAACAATTCCTAGTCTCCCACTTCCACCAAATCACATGTGGAAGCATCTTAGCTGCCCTAAAACCCTTGAGAACCCTCTTGGATTCTATTTTTATCCCTCACATGTCATATATGTCATATGTCATCCTTCAAGTCTGATTTGTGTCATAGGTGTCATGGCATCTTCATCATTGTTGTCATAGAGCTTGGGAATCTAGCCCAAGTGTCTCACTAGCTCCAAATTGCCTCTTCCTCTTCCATGGGAGTTACTCTTCCTCTATATTTCGACCTCATTGACTCATGCCAAGTATTATTGACCTTATAACTCATCCCAAGAACATTAGGCTTCCCATGGATTCGAAATTGCAAGAAGAGGATGTCATGTGGCACATAAATTCTAGCTTGTGTGGGTCCCACTTCCTCCATGTGTCTTCATGATCAAATGCCACTTTGATTTTCACTTGTATATATTTATTTATCTCCTTTATTAAATATTTATGTCATCCTAATGTTCCAACATCATTTATTATCCCCATTATTCCAAATCTCAAAGCTTCTACCCCAAACCTAGGAAACTAGTAATTTTCCTCCTTGGCAATTATTTGACCTTTAGCATCAATTTGACAAACTCTAATGAATAGGGACAATTTGCTTAGGCCATTGTGACCCAATGTCAAATTTGAGACATGACAAATCCTCCCTTCCCAATATTGCTTGTCCTCAAGCAATTTCAAACATGGGTGTTGAAGAACCTACTTTCTGTATAATTCTTTGAAGTTGCCATTGAATTGCCCAACCTTGAGTCTTTGAGTTTCCATGAAGATTTTAGAGAGGAGACACCATGCTTGTTGCTGCACTACTATGATAAAAATCACTTTATTAAGTGGGAAATTCATCTCCCATACTTCTTGTCTCCCCAAAAAATTGAAACCAATGAGACAAAAATTATTCTAGGGTCTCATTGCTTGTATTGCACCCCAACAATTAAGAGTTCTCTCCAACCTATACCATCAGATAAGAGGATTCCTGGATCCCATTTTCTTGTATGCATTATTCCAAACATCATGAGTGCAAAATATATATCATCAAAGTACATAACAACATAAGGAAAATGTACATCAAGAAGATGCTTCATCAAAGAATCATGAAAGTGTTTGTACCTCCAAGTAAGTAGACCACCATTTTCCAAGTGCATACAAGCATCGAGTGAACAATCAAATCCGATCCAATGACATAGGTGAGTATCCCATGTCCTATAATGCTGCTCCAAAAATATGTAAGATGCATCAAAACAATCAGCCTTGTATTCTTTCATCCAAATAGTTAATGAAGTTCCTCCAACATCAATTGAACTAAGCAAGGAGCAAGGAAGATCATGAGTCTTCAAGTGACTCAAGTGAACATCATAAGTGGGTCCATGAATATATGTATCATCATAAGGAAAATAATATTATGCTGCAAATGTAAATAATGAGGTGCTCTATTCATGTCATCCTCAAAAGGAGAGGTAGGAGTCACATACCCCTCATGTGGCACCATTAGAAAAAAAAACCTTTCACCCAATTTTCATCCCCAATTGATGTAGATGAAAAAGAAGTAGGGGGTGAGGAATTATGAACCAACCTTAAATCCTTACAACTCTTACCCATTGAAATCTTTAATTCATCTTCTCCATAATTGGCTGGTCCAACTATTGTGAGATCATGTGCCTCCTCCAAGGCTTTGCAACTCTCTCCATGAAGCAACTCATAATCCATCTAAACAAGGACAAGTGCTTGTTCTTCTTCTTGTTTGAGTGTAGAATCTTCAAGCACCTGCATATCAACATGTACCTCATTGTCCACCATTACATTAGGTTCCTCCTTTGTGACATAAATTATTTCATCCATTTCCTTCTTTTTTAGTTTCTTTATAGCATCAAGGTATGTACTAAATGGTATACTTCTCTTACATTCTTCACTCAAATCATTCCATTCATTTGTTATTGTAGTAAAATCCACTTGAATGTCAGACTCTTCTTTGGGGATAAGAAATTTAGGTGCAGTAGACCTTATTGTGTTGTGAAATTCATTTTCTCTATTATGGGGTCCGGTGCTTGAGGAAGTATGCTCTCCCATAGGCTTCTTTTCCTCGCCATGAAAACTGTTGCTGCCTCCTACTACTCCTTTGCTTCCAAGTTGCCTAGCCATCAATTCGAATATTTCCATAATCTCTTTGTTCATGTCTTCAAAAAATTGTCCTATCGATGTAATTAATTCCTCCTTAGGATTTGAGGTTCCCTTCTCATTCCTAGTCATAGTTTCCTCAAAAAACAATTGCTCTTCTTTTCCTACTTTTTCCTCTTCAACAAAAGCACTTTTGGTTTCAATATCTAATGGTGTGGTCCCTAACTTATTTTACTCATGAATATCAGACCACATCAGGTGCCAATATCATGCTCTGATACCACTTTAATGTCCCTTGTTAGGAATTTTATTAAAATGGAAATATTTTACTTTTTCCCCTAGTTAGACCTTTGACTAGTTTTGAGCTCTAAGTCCCCAAATTGCTCCAATTGCTCCCAAATTTTCTGTAAGGGTATATGAATGATATTTAGACTTGAATATTAGGTTCAGGGATTATTTATAACCCTCAAAATACTTCTGAAAACTTGATTTATATTCTGGTCAATGTATGGGATTCTAACTAGTAATTTGTGCATCAAATCCCCCCTGGGTAACACTGAAATTGGCCTCCCAAATACTTCCAAACTCCCTCGAATTTCTGAACAGAGGTAGGGAATGTATTAAGGATGTTATTAAGGTCTCATGTGCACCACTAATTTATTATTATATATGTTCCAACCCTCTCCCATTCAGTTGCAAAAATCACCCATTCGACCCTTGGGGAAATGGCACTATTTCTTCTCCCAATGCAATTAAACTGAGTAAAAATACTTCAAATGCTCAAGTACAGTACATGAAACTTGTAAAATACATCCATGGCAGTTTATTAATCACAAATGTATCATAGAATCATCCATTCATTCGAAATCATCAGCATTACATTGGTTCACAACAAGGTAGTGGGGAAATGGCACTGTTCTTTCATTAAAAATGAGATTTATACATTTCTACTTGGAATTGCGACCTAAAAATTTCTAGAGATGAATAAAATAGTATTTAATTCATATTAAAAAATAAATGTGGCATTATAAGCTCTCCCAAAGAGTACAATATCTCACCAAAAATGCCCTCCCTCAAGGATCAAGAATATGCCATCAAAACTGGAAATGGTTGAAGGAGTAAGCTGCAATAGAAGAAACCATGAGTTTCCCTGTAGCTTACACCTACAAATAAAGACTCCATTAAATCTCCAAATGAAATGTCTGAATGGCCTTTCCAAATACCAACTTGGATGGGAATCTTTCACCCTCGAAATTTGCTAAGGCAAGAAACTAGTCATCCACTAGCTCTCCCTCTTCACAAATGCAATTGCAAATTATACAAATGATCAAAATATGGTTTCATTCTTTGTTCTTGACATTTATAAAGTTCTAATGTCCTCCATGGATCGAATTCCTTCCAAGAGACTCATTCCAACTCAAGTTGGGAAGAGATTCCAAAGAACGCCACTTGTACAACAATTCTTAGTCTCCCACTTCCACCAAATCACATGTGGAAGCATCTTAGCTTCCCTAACACCCTTGAGCGCCCTCGTGGAGTCTATTTTTAGCCCTGACATGTCATATATGTCAAATGTCAGCCTTCAGGTCTGATTTGTGTCATAGGTGTCATAGCATCTTCATCATTGTTGTCATAGAGCTAGGAAATCTAGCCCAAGTGTCTCACTAGCTCCAAATTGCCTCTTCCTCTTCCATGGGAGTTACTCTTCCTCTATATTTCGACCTCATTGACTCATGCCAAGTATTATTGACCTTATAACTCATCTCAAGAACATTGGGCTTCTCATGGATTCGAAATTTCAAGAAGAGGATGCCATGTGGCACATAAATGCTAGCTTGTGTGGGTCCCACTTCCTCCATGTGTCGATCAAATGCCATTTTGATTTTCACTTTTATATATTTATTTATATCCTTTATTAAATATTTATTCCATCCTAATGTTCCAACATCATTTATTATCCCCATTATTCCAAATCCCAAAGCTTCCACCCCAAACCTAGGAAACTAGTAATTTTCCTCCTTAGCAATTATTTGACCTTTAGCATCAATTTGAAAAACTCTAATGAAAAGGGCCAATTTTCTTAGGCCATTGTGACCCAATGCCAAATTTGGGACATGAAAAATAGTTTCTTACATATATTCTTACATGCAATGTGTGAGATAAAATTATCATTCACATAATCAAGAATGATTATATTCACCTTGATTTCCTTATTCCAATGAACAACCAACTGCACTAGATATGTATGTTCTGGAATATCTTTGAATACATACTCCCAAAGATCAACTTCTTTCATAAGTAACCAGAGTCACACTCTCAAGTCATCAAGTGCACAAAAGATATAGCATATGAAGTAAACAAAACCATTTCAAGGTCCAATGTGCTTCTCTCAAGCAACCTACAATATCACACCCAACAACCTCAAATGAGGTCGATACCTCTCACGTGCAATATTCAGTTGAAATGCAAGTTCTCTCTTACACCTAAAGTGATCTCAACCACAAATGCTTTGATACCACAATTAAATTTCTATGTTCCAAGGGTTTAAATACAAACATAAATTCCACCTCTATTCTAGAGGTTTCCTGGATATTAACCCTATGAATTTTCACCCTTGGGGTTATTATGAAATAAAAACAAAACAACAATGGCAATGAAAAAAATTTCAATATTTAACAACCTCGATCATCAAGGCAATCCAAAATAAAAGCTACCAAAATGTCCAAAAATGATTTCAACTCTTTAGGGAAATCTTATCATGCATAAACCAAATTTGAAAACACGTATTTATGTTAGGATATTTAGACAATAGGAGGTAGTTAAGGTCAACTTACTCTAAAGTAATACTAGATCAAAGTGTGCTTTTGGGGTGTTCTTTACTATGATTTTTCAATACACTAGTATAACGGTCACAATGATGTCCTACATTTGAATTATCTAAGGGTTCCAACAACTCAATATTAATGACACTTGATATGTGGCTTAACGCTCGATTGGTCAATGATATTTATTTAAAGGTCACAGAGGATAGATTGTCAATGATCAATTTTGAGAGATGTTCATGTATTTTATTATTTCTTGTATTAATATATTGCCTCAACGGGCCATGTTAGTTTGGGTCATCAATTTTTTTCCCTTTTGAGGGTTTTCAATGTATTGATCTTTGATCTATGTGTGTGTGTTAAAATGTTTGGCCTATGTGAATCCTTGCCTTGATTTTCTAACTTGGTATCAAAGCTCTCTTGAATATTAGCTCATGATATTGATCTAGATCTAGATCCATGTCATTCTATGCAATGAATAAATTATGTTTTGTGTTGTTTTTGAGCATTTATGTATTGATAGGATCTCTCCATTGCATTCAAAGCGTTGTTTTCAGCTAGGAATGCCTTTCATTTGCCCAAAATATCAACGTTTCTCTAAGGGATTGAAATAAATGGAAATTGTATAGTCCGATCCAAGGGATTAAGTCCAATTTTTTGGGAGGAAGCCATTAATTATGAAAATTACATAGGCACTCGCAATAAGGATTTAAAATATATAACATCCAAAGAAGAATGGAGTAACATAAAACCATATGTAAGCCAATTTTGTGTGTTTGGCAGTAAAGCATGGGTGCAAATTCCTAACGAGGAAAGAAAAGCCTTACAACATAAAAGTGAGAAGTGCATTTTTATCAATTATTCAGATGATGTGAAAGTTTATATATTTCTTGTACTAAACACAATGGAATCCATTATTAAAATAAATGTTAATTTTGATGAAGATCTCTTAGCATGCATCAATGATTTGACATTTGTGCCATGTTTGGATTGTAAGCCATCTTTAACACGTGTGCCATCATCTTATTCGTATTCTAATCCTTTTGCTTCTATTTTGGATCACTCATATTCTTCATATAGTGAGGATGTAAAAATTTCTCTGCCTACTTAACCTCGTCCTCCAACTCAATCTAGTGAACCTAAACTTGCTACATCTTCTCTACTCCCTCGATGGCCCACACAACAAGGGAAGCAATTAGTGATGTAGTTGTTGGTTGTGGAGCCTGATATTCCTTATTCATATGACCTGTTTCAGCTGTGTCTGGATCCCATCCCATGACGGGGGGGTTTGGGGGGGTTTGGGGGGGGATTTTCCCTCCAAAATAGTCGCTGCCCCCCTGGCAGGGGTTCGGGGACAGTGCCCCCATAGAGAAAATTTTGGAAAAAAATGCCTTGTAAAATGTTGTAATTTCATAGTCATGACTTGGTCAATAATGGGTGATTTACGAGCCCATGGTATTGGGTGTCCCGTAGTATTTTCCCATCGTAATCCCTCTTTAAAAGCAAGGCATTGTAATATGGTTGTGTATTGTAGCATTGTAAAATATATTTGATTGTGTGAGAGAGACTGTGAGAGAGTGAAGAGGAAGTTGCAGTAGATGTGTTGCAAGTTGTATCCCTTCATTTGTTGTATGGTATAATAATAAGGACTGGAAATTTATGTGTGGACGTAGCCCATCTTGGGTGAACCACATTATATTGGTGTCTCTCTTGTAATGTGTTTTATGTGATTTATATTTGCATCTTGCATCTTGTTTATTGTTTATTGTTATTGCTTTGCGATCATGTTTTTCTAACAGAAGTAGGGGATCCTTCTGGTCAATGTCACACACATTCATAGTTCCAGTGAGCCTCTTCACTTTTGGCTCAAGTTCCAAAGCTCCAATTCAAAACATTTACAAAATATTTTGGCCATCTAGCATGGGATACAACATTAAATTAAAAAATTTGTTCCTTAATTGTGAATGAAACTTGGGATCTATTTCCTCTTTCGAAATAAAGAAAAAATTTCATATGCAAACGGGTTTACAAGACTAAGTATGCCACATATGGTAGTGTTGATAGACACGAAACTCATTAGTTTCCAAAGTATTTTCACAAATAAAATATATTGACTACAATGAAACCTTTGCCCTTGTTATAAAAATGAATTCGAGTTGCCTTGTTCTTTCCCTCACAAATTTATATCAATGGGAGGCCCGTCAAAAGGACGTCAATCTTGCATAGAGATTGGCAAGAAGAAATTTATATGGAACAATCTCTTGGATTTATTCAAAGTGAATCCAACCATGTATATTGCCTCAAGAAATCCATGTATGGCCTCAAGCAAGCTCCTTGGACTTGGTATGAAAAAATGGTTTGATTCTTTATTGACTTTGGCTTCTCTAGATGCCACTTTGACCCTAGCGTCTATACCAGGTGAGTAGGTGATCATATTCTCATACTTTATGTTGATGAATTTAGACTCACTGGTAGTGACCCTAAATTTTTCATCCATATGAAAACTATGCTTAAGAAATCCTTTGAAATTATATATTTAGGACACTTGCACTATTTTCTTCGCCTCCAAGTTTTCCAAACCTGGGAAGGAATGTCTCTTTCCCAACCCAAGTATGTATGTCACCTTCTTCACCACTTTAACATGGATGATAGTAAACAAGACCCATCTCAATTTAAACTTTCTAACTCTTTCACCTCACCGAAAGTGGATGACACTTTGTACTGTCAGTTGATTGTTATCCTTTTGTAATTAACCCATATTATCCCTAAGATATCCTTTGCAGCAAGGATATTTTCTTGGTACATGAAAGAACCCCATGAAATCCATTGGAAAGCTACCAAATGGATACTTTGTTATATTCAGGGTGCAATTGAGTTTGGCATACAATACAATTTATGGACCAATCCTCAATTAGTTGGTTTTACAAATTTTGATTGGGATAGTGACCCTAATGATCGAAAGTGCACTACAAGATATGTTTTCAATTTTGCTTTTGGGCCTATCACTTGGGCTTGTAAGAACCAAAGTGCCCATGTTTTTTATTCAACCAAAGCTATGTATGGAGCAGTATTTCTTGTAAGTCAAGAATCCATTTGGATTTGGTATATCCTTTTCGAGTTTGGATTCTAGTAGTAGCATCCAATCACACTCTAGTGTGACAATCAAAGCTCCATCCAAGTCATCAAAGATCAAGTTCAACATCAGTGTAAAAAACACATTGAGCTACACGTACACTTCATTATGAAGCTTCTTTAGGATTGTTCCCTTGAAATATTCTATTGTCGAATATATGATCAAATTGCTGACATTTTCATGAATCCCCTCACAAATGTGAAATTCATAAAACTTCAATTTATGTTAGATATTCAAGAATTTATCATTAAGGGGGGAATGGGATTTATTTACTCCTTCATTCTCCTTTAGTCACTTTGCAAATCCTTCAATCCTATCCCAAGTTGTCCTTAAGGGGAGATGTTAGAAAATTTAGACACTAGGAGTAAGTTAAGGTCAACTTGGTCAAATGCACGATTAGATTCAAGTATTTTTTTATCACAAATCCGACGATCACAATCATGTCCTCCACATGCATGATCTGATGTTTCCAACACCTACTTGATATTAATGACACTTAATCCATGGTTGAACATTGGATTTGTCCATGATTTTTATTTAAAAAACATGGAGGGGTTTTTTTCAATGATCAATTATGAGAGATGTTCATGTATTTTATCCTTTCTTGCATTAATATATTGCCTCAAATGACCATGTTGGTTGAGGCCATGGATTTTTTCCCTCTTTTATGGTTTTAACCATGTATACATTAGTGAATTGATCTTTGATCTATGTGTGTGAGCCTTATTCTTATGTTGTTCAAACTATGTGAAGATACCATTCTTTTCCAACAATTTACAGTTGTAATATGATAGAAAAATATACCTTATCTTCTACAATTACAATGATAAATCACTTAACATAATTACTCGTAACTTATGTCAAATCAATAAGGAATATATAGCTATAAATTACAAACCATGAAGACCATATATGGATGAAGACTAAATCTACAATTTACACAAGTATTGGACAACTGAAAACTTCATTAATAAGTATAAATATCAAATTCATGTATATATTTAGCATTATCACAAGGCTAGTACAATCAACTAGCTCTCCAAAACTTGAGCTAGGGAAAACAAAGAAAACCCTAGATCAACCAAGGAGATCCAACCAACATGGTTCCTTCAAGCATGTCCTCTAAGGAAAAACGTCTCTTTTTCTTTTTTCTTCTCCGAGTACAACCTATTTTTTAATTTAAAACATAATCTCCAAATATACAAGAGATGAAACCATATCCCTAGACTTCATGATGCTTAAAGAAGATCAATAAACCTTAGAAAATATGAGAAAGAGAGAGAGAGTACTTAAAAATATCCAAGAGAGATAGGCATATTAGTGTGTTTCCCTTGGTCACTTCTCTTGTAATACTCTTGGTTTTGACTTGGAATATATTAAATCAAATCATGTAAATGATATAAATATGCTAGTATGGATTCCTAGTGCAAAGCTCAAGGTCAAGGCCCAACTAGTGATTTTGCACTAGGTCAAGGCCCAACTAGTGAATGGCTAGGCATGTATAATGTAAATATTTCTTTATGGACCATGTGGTTGGATTATCATTCCAATTTAAATGCTATATAAATATTATGTTGGGAAATAATAAAAAGTTCCAAGATGGTTGTGTAAAGAGCACTAGAGGGGCTATGATTCCACTAGAGGGGAAGAGGAAAGAGGGGCTATGGGATATTAAATTCTCTATTGCCTAGTATATGTTAAGATTATGTGCTACTAAAGACTAAATTCTAACTTCATGAGCATTTAATAAATTTTCACAATAGAAACATAACAAGGATCTCTGAAAGATACACAATAACAAGGTACACAACAATATATCCTGGGAAACCCTCAAGGGGAAGAAAACCCAGCAATAACTTCCTCAATATAGATTACGAAATTACAATGCCCAAAAATAAGTCTCACAAAGAAGAGAGACAAAAACCCAAACTCTAGAGTCAATCCAATCCTCCTCCTCCTTTGCAAACTTCCTCTCTCCTCTAATGCGCAATGCATGGGTGAGTGAATGGTACAAATGAGGGAAAGAATCCCTCTATTTATAATTTAATTTTACTTTGACATTTAATCTAACTAGGTCGGCCTCACTTAACTTGATTGGGCCGACCTCTCTAGAAAGACTCAAATAATATTTATATTACATTCTTTTGGGTACTAACGACCCAACTTACAAAAGAGGTTTTACCTCATGACTTTTACATGACCAAATATAATAATGACATCCCCAAACAGAGGTAAAACATCTCCGACGGAGTTACAATAATAAAGTACAAATAGAATATTCTTCAAAGTTACATTAATTCAACACCCCCCCTAACAATAAGGGTATTCTACTGACAACAAATGTGGATCTACTCAACATCATCGAAAGTAGGGAGGAGGAGGCATCATCAACAACATCATCTGTAACATTGGTTGGCACATCTATAAATCATTGGAAGTTCTTCAATGGCATCAATATCAACAACTAGAACATCTTGTTGTAGCATCATCATCATCTACAGCACGGAGTTGGAACATCATCATCTGCAGCACGGAGTTGGAACATCATCATCTACAGCATGAAGATGGAACATCATCATCCGCAGCACTAGAACATCATCATCTGCAGTACTGGAACATCATATTTTGCATCATCATCTTCAGTATAGAGCTGAAGTATCATCATCATCATCTTCAATACAGATTTGAAGTATCATCATCATCGTCTTCAGTATAGAGCTAAAGTATCATCATCATCATCTTCAGTACAGAGCTGAAGTATCATCGTCGTCATCTTCAATACAAAGCTGAAGTATCATCATCATCATCTTCAGTATAGATATGAAGTATCATCATCTTTAGCAAGAATTTGTTGGAACATCAACATCATCTGTTCGAATATCACCATCAACATCATCACCATTGTTAGTAAGAATTTGTTGGTACAACATCATCATCAATATATGAATACTGGAACAACATCAATCATCAGTAAGTAAATACTGAAACAACAACATCAATCATCAGTAAGTAAATACTAAAACAACAACATCAATCATCAGTAACTAAATACCAATACATCAACAACGACAGCACGAGGTTGGCTCATCAACATAAAGCTGGAATAACACCATCGTCGTCAACAACTCAAGGTTGGAGCAACATCATCTCTAGAAACAGGTGCATCAACAGCCAATATGATCCTTCCTTTCATAAATTTGGGATCAAGTTCAACACGGGTGATCCTTCCTTTCGGAATTACAGGATCATGGACAATCCTTCCTTTCAGAATTACGGGATTCTGGTCCAACAACAATGTTTATCCTTCCTTTTGGAATTACGGGATCATGGACAATCCTTCCTTTCATAATTACGGAACTCTAGTCCATCAACACTGGTGATCCTTCCTTTCGGAATTGAGGGATCATGGAAAGTCCTTCCTTTCGAAATTACGGGACTCTAGTCCATCAACTCTGGTGATCCTTCCTTTCAGAATTACGGGATCATGGACAGTCCTTCCTTTTGAAATTACGGGACTCTAGTCCATCAAATCTGATGATCCTTCCTTTCGGAATTACGGGATCATGGACAGTCCTTCCTTTTGGAATTGCGGGACTCTAGTCCATCAACTCTGGTGATCCTTGATTTCGGAATTACAGAATCATAAACAGTCCTTCCTTTCGAAATTACGGGACTCTAATCCATCAACTCTGGTGATCCTTCCTTTCGGAATTACGGATCATGGACTGTCCTTCCTTTTGTAATTACGGGACTCTAGTCCATCAACACTGGTGGTGCTCGGACAATCCTTCCTTTTGTAATTACGGGACCCGGTCTTTACGGAGCTACCACTATAGCACATTTGGACGATCCTTCCTTTCGTAATTACAGGATCATTGTCCACTACTCACATCTTAGACAATCTTTCCTTTCGGAATTATGGGATTTTAGTCTAAGGATCAACATTTAAGACTATACTTCCTTTCGAAATTACGGGATCATTGTCTAAGTATGATCAATCCCAACTACACCACTACACCATCATAGTATCACCAGCACTACTCCCCCTTTCGAGGGAAGTCCTTACGGAATACACCAAGCTTTTCACGGAAGTGCTCAAACTTCACACAAGATAGAGGCTTAGTCAACACATTTGCAAGCTGCTCATCGGTGCTCACATATTGGATCTTTATAGCTCCCTTCTGCACCATATCTCAAATGGTTCTCTGTCATCTTCACGCATCTTTGGTTATCACATAGAATCATTATGGTATTCAACTCCAGATCGAATAGACCTGATAACAACTTCCAAAGCCAAACGCCTTCACAACTGGTGGAACAAGCTGCAATATATTCCTCTTTTGCAGTGCTGAGAGAAACATTGGACTGCTTATTACTTAGCCATGAGATCATGGCTGACTCCAGACTGAAACACCCTGAAGTGCTCTTCCAATATGAACTGTAGTCACTTCCTATGAAGCAAATCTTTCATGCTCCTTCTATAACTAAGCACTATCCTCCCTCTGCATCTTTTACTTTATGTATCTAGACATTTTGCACTGGAGTGACTGGTAGCCTTCTCTTCTGATAATATTTTGTGTATCCATTTATTTCATCTTTCTAAGTCACTGGATACCAAGATCTCAAACTCTGTTGCAAGTTCTCTCTTGCACCCATCTATAAGCTTCTCATCTTCAACCTTGTAGCAAAGGTTGATGTATTAGCACTCTAGGTGATCCTTGATCTCATCATTCTATCCATGGGTGACTTATGAGCCCATACAAATTCTTCTTCAATCTGCATACATGTGGTTCTATGGGTCATGTAGGTTGCTCGATATCTTATTCTACTTCAATTACACCATGAGTCTGAATACTAAAGCAACATCTCGTCATAGTCGAATTCCTCTGCTTGATTTCATTAGTCTTGTTTATAGTTGAACCATCGTCACTTGTTCTACGGAAAAAGTCTCATCATTATTCATTTGTAGGTGATCGTGTACGATACTTCCTACAAGTCAAATTTAGTAGTATGGTTAGAAACATTTCATAGTTTCCAAAACATATGCATAAAAACATAGGTCACACTGTCATAATGTTATCTTATCCAATAACACAGCATTCATCCATATCCCACATTCATATGGTAACTTTCTAGATGCCTTCCATCTCTAGCAGAACATTATCAAGAGTGTGCACTACTCCTAATATGTCAGCAAAGAGGTTTCACTCTAGATAAGTAGCAATGGAATGTTTTATAGCACCATAGGCTACTTACCCATCACATGCATATTAGTAGTAAACTGCTCATTAATGCAATTGTTCTAACATGCATACTATACTTCCTAAATATAGATATGTACACAACTGAACAATATCATTTAAACAATTTGATCAAATGACAATTCAAATACTTACCTTAGTTTGTTTGGTAGGATCTCTTTTGATCCTAGTCTCCTTGCAAGGATTACTGGAATGTCTAATGGTGAGCTCGACTCCATCATCTGATTCTGTGGTCATGTTCCTTTCTTGCTTATGATCTATAATGTTGATCAAGTCTTCTACCATATATCAAAGTTGTTTCTAAGTGATCTTATGTGAGCCACCTTCTTTTGTGCCAATAACAACTGCATCTTATATAAAAGTAATTCTAAATTATTTCTATAGTACATCCTCCTTCATCATCAGAGTTCTTGAATCAAGCTTGTATGTGGCTTCTCCTATTCTCCTAGTGAAACTTTCTAATGGGAGTCCTTTTCTTCAAAATTGGAGAGAGTGATTTGAAGCACCACCATTATAGGACGTATTCTTCAATTTCTTATTTTGGTAACTTCCTGGGAGGTCCTTCTTCTTTTTCTTCTTCGACTAAATGAGCATGATGTCTTTTGTTACTCTTATTCTTGTATTCTTCTTTTCTCACTGGACAATATTTGGAAATATGTCCCATCTTATCACAATAATAACATTGATAAGAAGAGAAGTATTTATGCTTGTAGTTTCCTTTCTTGTACTTCTGAAACTTCTTAGGAGGATGAAACTCCTTATGAGTTTCCTTCTTGAAATGGGATTTTTCCTTTCCTCTTTTAGTCTGAGTAGCTAGGACTTGATCATCATCTCTGAGTAGTGCTTCTCAATTTGCCACTCTAGCTTCCTCTTGAACACATTCTTCCCATACAGCTTCAAATTGTAGACTTTCCTTTCTTGCACACATTGTTTGGATAAAGAGTCCCAAGGTCTAGTAAGACCATTGAGAGCAGTCATCACTAATTCTTCTTCATCAAGATTGTCTTCAATTGCTTCTAGTTGTTCTTTGAATTCAGAAACCCTTGTAAAGTATTCTTGGATAGATTCATCTTCGTGTTTTTGAGTTGGGTTCTGAAATTCATCATTTGATTGATGTTTCTTCCTTGATACATTCTTTATAGGGCATCAAAAATCTCCTTTGGAGTTTTCTTGGAGGACACTTGAGGAATCAAATGATCCTTGATAGAGTCTGCTATGATCCTCTTGGTTTTAATCATGTCCTTCTTATGCTTTTCCTTTGCTTCAGCTTCTTCGGGCTCTTGAACAACTTATTTTAAAAACTTTGCAAGATCATTCTCTTCTAGAATGAGTCCAATCCTATATTTCCAAGCACGAAAGTTTTCTATGCCTTCCAACTTGTCATCAAGCTTAGTGCTTGGGGCCATCTTATCCTGGAGAGCAGAGAATAACCAAAAAGTAAAATTTCTCAAAAGTAAAAACTGAACTCGCCAAAACATGTGCTTGACTGAGGCGAGTATGCTAGTACACTTTGTTTCTAAAGATTCCAAAGTTTCACCCTTGAAATTTGACTTGCGAAATTCTGGTCTTATCCCGGAGAGCAGAGAATAACCAAAAATTAAAATTTCTCAAAAATAAAAACTGAACTCGCCAAAACATGTGCTTGACTGAGGCGAGTATGCTAGTACACTTTGTTTCTAAAGATTCCAAAATTTCACCCTTGAAATTTGACTTGCGAAATTCTGGTCTGCAATTTCTGGTTATTTCTGGTTTTCTGGTTTTTCTGGTCCAAAGTCAAACTAGGGTTTGAATTTCTGAAAGATTCACCCACTAAAAAATTTTGATATTGGTTCCAATTGATGTGCCTAGGAGGGGCACACTTCCCTATGCCACTTGCACTAAAAAAATCCACTTTAGTGAGAAGCCCTAATTTTTATGCTTAGAGAGAGAGAGAGAGAGAGATTTACCCTATGAAAGTTGTTCTTTTTAGGCTAGATCTGATACCATGTTAAGATTATATGATACTAAAGACTAACTTCTAACTTCATGAGCATTTAATACATTTTCACAATAGAAGCATAACAAGGATCTCTGAAATATACACAATCACAAGGTACACAACAATGTATCCTAGGAAACCCTCAAGGGGAAGAAAACCTAGTAAGAACTTTGTCAATATAGATTACCAAAGTACAATTCCCAAAAATAAGTATCACAAAGAAGAGACAAAAACCCAAACTTTAGAGCCAAGCCAATCCTCCTCCTCCTTCACAAACTTCCTCTATCCTCTAATGCGAAATGCATGAGTGAGTGAATGGTACAAATGAGGGAAAGACTCCCTATATGTATACTTTACTTTTACTTTGACATTTAACCTAACTAGGTCGGCCTCACTTAACTTGACTGGGCCGACCTCTCTAGAAAGACTCAAATAATATTTATATTACATTCTTTTGGGTAATAACGACTCGACTTACAAGGGAGGTTTTACCTCATGACTTTTACATGACCAAATATAATAATGACATCCCTGAACGGAGGTAAAACATCTCCGGCAGAGTTACAATAATAAAGTAAAAGTAGAATATTCTTCGAAGTTACATTGATTCAACAGTGTCAACCTTAGAACTCACCCAATTGCTGCCATTTCCCTTAAATGAGCCAACTACTTCCTTTTGACTATTAAATCCAATCATTGAATGCATGTCTAAGGCTGGTGAGGAAAGTTATCTCGTGTAGTTATGGAATCATGGGATCAATATACTTCTATAATTGTTGTAAGAGTCTTCTCTTTTATGTTCATAAGTTATGTCAATTGTCTTTTCCACCATTCTCTCATATTTTGGAGTCTACCATCCATTTTTCAATATATAGATTTTGAGACAATAGTTTTTACGCTGCACAGACTTCTTTCTTTTGGTTTTAATTCCAACGTAATCACCAATTACCAAACTGTGCATAACCAAAAATTCGAATTTGGAAGGGAAAATTGATTATTTGAGAAAAATAGATGGTTGTAGGTGAGCATGGTGGTTGGGAAAGATAGGAACCTTTACGCATTGAATTTTTCTACTCATGAATGCTTGAGAAGCCATAAATTAATGCTACATGAGGTTCTCCAATAGCATACAGTATATTGGACTCTTACTACACACACCGATAAGCACTATAATGGTTGGATTTCTTGAGGGAATTGTGGATCAATGAAGGGAAATGCCTCCCTTGTGTTGTGTGGGGCAATTGGAAGGAGTGTCACGGTTGTGATGGTTGAGTGAGATTTTGTAGAGCTCTAGATGAGCATTTGGCTAAGCATTGAGAATAGAATGGGTTGTGGGTTGAGAGAGAGAATCTTGTAGGTGTTTCCTTCACCCTAGTAGCCTCATAGCCCAACGTGGGGGTGTCCTCTCAATAGGAAGAGTATATGTTGGACAAAGTGTCTACGGTTGGGTGGAAAGTTTCTCTTACATGGCTAGTTGATTGGATATTCTTTGTTTAAAGATAAGTATTCTCTTTGTATTGGAATGTGCAATGATTTTATTTTTTTAGAAATGTGATGATTATGCATGTATATGCATGTGTGTGTGGATAGAAATGTATTTCCACTTTGTTTTGAAATGATATCTCTACACATGCATTTTATTATTTATGGATCCATAATACGACCATGGGGAAAAATTTAGAAGCTTAGAATTCATAAATCTTCCCATTTGTTGATCGGAATGATGGATGGGGGCACGGCATCCCTTCACAAGAATCATGTGTGGAGGATTATCTTATTTATCTATATATATGAGAAGTAAGATAGGCCAACAATACATATGTGTGTCAATTCCCTTACAAGCACCCTACAATAATCACATATAGGCTCACACGTGCGCGGTTCTACACTCCAAGGGTACACATGTCAAGCTCTGAGGTGATGTCATCTACAAGCAAGGATCCAAATGAAAGGTTGCTCCACAAGATGTGTCCAACACTCCTACAAGTATCCAAAGGTTCCATAAATCATGTTAAACCATGTACTCCAATACATTCACTCACACTACATAAACATTGTCACAACCTAGGGGTCAACGAGCCAACTCAAAGCCAGCCTCCATACACGAATCCAAGCAACCATGTGTTTTCCAGGGCCCAATTCCGTCCTCCAAGATGCAAAATACCCATCCCATTTAGCAGGGTTTTCTCCAAGCAAACAATCATCTCCATGTGGCCATCATGTAGAGAATCACTCACAATGTAAGGAAATCTCCAACACCCTGATGAAGAATGATCTGAAATGGATTTGAATAGGATACAATGCTTGTAAAACTCAATGCCTAAGCGAAATTCAAAAATTAATGAGGATAGGAAAAAAATAAAGGACAATGCAAATGAAAAAACAAGTGAGACAATAGAGAATTAAATTAAAAATAAAATAATAATAATAAATTTTGAAATAGGAGAGATCAATGGGAATTGAAAGGCCAACGTCCTGTCCTTCCCATTACCCCCAACTTTCTTATAAATTATTGTATTTCCACTCCTAAGGAATTTTGGGTATTTTGTTATCCAAGGGAGGAGGAAGAAGAGAGAGCCATGAGCTGCATTGTCAACTGAGATTGTTGAAATAAAGAACTAAGCAACCATTGAATGTCAATTTTCTCAATTGGGTTTCAAGGGTAAAATCACGATGTCCATTATGTGTTTGATATTTTTTTTTAAGAAACAACAATTTTTTTTTCTATAAAAGCTGCAAAAATGAAGGCAAAAAGATACATGTGTCCAACAGTCCAACGAAAGTCTTCTATTCTTATGGTACTGATGAGAAATTCTATCCAGTAATTGTCTTTCCTATGCTTACTAATTAACAAAAAATTGTCAAAATTTCCTGTGTAGATTCTACAGCAGACTCCTAGGATCAAAATACAAAAGCACTTAATCATGTATTCATTTGAAGGGGACTTTCCTATCTTTGTCTTCTTTCTCGATCTTCCTCCGCTTGATGTCTTTCGAAACTGCTTCTTCTTCTGGCTGTGGAGGAAGATTTAAATCAAGAACCTTGAAAAATAGAGGGGATGACCCTTCCATGGAGACTTCGAGGGGAAGACAAGTTTTTAGAGCCTCAAATTCAGTTCCAAGGGCACCACATTCATCTTCCAATTTCTGCAGCTTCATTTTCTGATTTGCCATGATTTCTAGAGTGTTCAATTGTTGATTTTGAAGACCTTGGATATGGATCTATAGCTATTGAACCGAAGGTTCCATGTCCTCTTTATTGGGCCTTTCATCCTTCCTATCTGCATGCATCATTATTCTGACTCCGGAATAGCCTGGATTAGGTTCTTCATTATTTCCAACGATGTTGAATTTCGATCCCATCGTTATTCTGACTACTGGCGAACCAGGGCCCTGTAAACTTCTGATTCATCGTCCTGATGACGAAGGGGTGGCATCTTTACACGAGAGAAGTACAAAGGGGAGAACAGCCAGCTGAGGGGGTACTTAAACCACCTATGTTGAACATTAAGATGAAGAGGTGAATTGCACATGTAATTTGCTTCAGATATAGGGGCATTATAATCCTAAGTGTCCTATAATTCAATCTACCAATTCATTTCATTTGGCATGGTACTCAAACTTTCGGAGTTGTATAAGGGCTAACTAAAACGCCCCCGACTCGCCGGAATCTCGTAGAGCAATTTTGTCAAAATCACAATTTGGAGTGCTCAGATCGCAATTTCGGGTTAGTTTTAAAATTGGGTAATTAGTCTAGAACAGATAATCTCAATTGATGAAATTACCAAAATGCGAAAATAACAATTTCCAGCCATAATTTTAACCGGTTTTTATCCCAAAATCGTTGGAAAAGTGGGGTGTTTTGGTTGTCTTTTATCCTACGCACAGACTTTCGTTGAGGTTTGACATCTCTTTAAGGAATTTTCCTAAGGTTTGAACTACCATTGATCCTTAGCATTCCCATCAGTTCCCTTAGGGTTAGGTTGGCTTGCAAATCAACCATGTGTTTGTTTCTTCTTAAGATGTGGAAGACCTTGATTGTATTGAAGTCCTGGATTACGTTGAAAATTTTCCTGAAGATAGATTTGAGTTCCATGTCCAAGGGAAAAGTTTTGGTTCTTAGGTGTTTGATCACTAGCATCGAATCACCAAGAATTATTAATGATCTCCAACCTTTCTCTTTGACAATTCAAATGTCAATGAGGAGAGCTAAGCCTCAACTTGATTATTCGAAGCCTGCCCTATATTCCAAGTGGATACCTATATTTCCCCTGGGGAAATGATATTCCCACCCACTCCTACCACCCCATTATGTGTTTGATATATTGTTCTTTAACGGTTGCCTATGTTTTAATGGAAGCTATTATGTGTTAATGACTACTTATGTATTTATTATGTGTTAATGACTACTTGTGTTTTAAATTGATGAAGAATTAACTTTTGTTGTATCTCAATGCATTTCCTTCGTAAATTTTGTTTTCCTTAGCAAACAAAGAGCAACAACTACTCTCTACTCTCCACTATCCATTGTACTGTGAGATTGGAAATCAATGGATACCAATATAGAGTTGCAATTCTTGAGGGAGTTTCTAAATTGATTTTCTTTAAAATAGTATACTATTGCATTCATTTGCCCAATAAAAATGAGATTCTTCCTCCACCCAATATTGGCCATGATTGTTTGTTGAATGTTTAGACAAGCCTAGACATTGTAGAGAGGCTATGCGTTACCATTATGGTTGCCTAGGCACTATAAAAACCGTATGCATCCGTGAGAGAGGAAGCATTCTAGCTTTTCGAAGATTATATGCTCATTAGCTTGGCATACTTCCCTTGTCGTGGCATACTCCCTTTGGCAAGACATGTGCTCTTAGAGTTGGACGTGTAATAACCTCTTGACACAAAGTTGGACGTATAATAACATTTTAACACAAATTTGAAAGGTAGGAAGTTTTAAATGGAGTGAATCACTTTATTGTGTTGGGCATATCATAATTATGGTAATTATGCCCTAGAAATATCTGCACCACCGTTTGCATAGAAACCTATTCGTTATTTAGGGCTTCTATAAATACCACCACCATTTGCATAGAAACCTGATGCAAGCACAAATTATTTTTAGTTTTATGCTTTTATTTGTTATCCTAGGATTCTATTCTTGGGATTTCTTTCCAATTAAATTAATTAATTAATAAATAAATTGCAAAACTTGTATAAACCATTTCCCTACCTAGTAACTCATAGTTGGACCGATGTTTTTATCATTTCCGATTGGTTGTAGATTATAAGATTGGTTGTAGATTATAAGATTTGAAGGAGACTTCTACTTGACCTAATAGGAATCTCATGCATCTGGCTCAAGAAAGTTTTTAGGTTTTCTTGTTGAACCTCTCTATGATTTTATGTTGTTTAAGGCAGTTCTATGCAACAAGAATATTACTTCACACTAGTAAAAATTGCTTCTAATTTTGTGTTTGATTATACGGTGACCATCAACCTAAATCTCTCTTTACATTATTGGAAATTTTTATTTGAATTTCAATTGGTGCATTCATGCCATAAATGTTTTGGGGTTTTGCATTGCTTGTTTCTCCTACAAATCCATTAACGAAAAAGTGTTTGAACCTAGGGACAATTATAGTGGTTTCTATGGTTAATGACTTTCCTTCTATTGGTCTGATTTTGAGCTCAAAATATATGGTAGGTGTCTTAATTTCTTTGATTTGTCTTTCATGGTAGATTGTGGTTTTAGTGGTTTAGTCATTGGAATTTAAATTAAAGAATATGTTCGCATTGTTCTCGTCATTAGATTAATGGTTTGAGTTTTGTGGGTCTTTATGATTTGATGTTTGAGATTTCATTGGATTAATGGTTTGAGTCTTTCACGTCTTTCTGGTTTGATGTTTGAGGATTCAATTTATTTGTTGGTGGCTCTCCAAAAATTTGACAGCCACAGGAGTACCATCGCCCAAAATTCCTTCCCACGCCTTATCAAATCCCCCCTTTCTAATCCCTTTGTTGAATTCGCATGTGGCGGTGTTGGCTCCTTCGTTTTCAAGTGAACCAAGAAAGAAGAGTAAGAAGAGAAGTCAAAAGGAAGAAAGTAGCGGAAGAAGACCAGAAGTTGTTGAAAGGAAGGAAGTAGCGGAAGAATAGCAGAAGTAGCGGAAGTTGTGAAAGAAATTCAACAACCACAACCGTCTTGGACTTGTTTTGGACCGAGTGTGCAAGTATAAAAGGAAGTGGGAGACGAAGATAAAAAGGAGAGATGAAATCCCATAATAAAGTATCCAAGCTAAGGAGATCTAAGCATTCGAAGAGTCAACTGTAGACAAAGATATCTAGATCTATGTTATTGTTCTATAATGGGGTTTTTGGGTTATGTTGTATCTCGCGACGGGTAATTCCGCAGTGAATGTAAGGATCGAGACCGTGATATTGATGTTGTAATGAAGATCTGTTAATATGATAAAAGAGATTGTTGTCCTCCCTATAAATTTTTGTATTGAATGTGTCTCTATGATGTTTTTGCATTTGTCTCTGTAATGTTTTCGCAATTATTTTTATGTTTTATATTGATTCAATGGATGGATGGTGAATCTACTCAAGGTATAGTTGCGATATAATGAATGTGGTTTTAGTGTTTGTTTTTATAAAACCACTTCGGAACCATACAATTAACTAATCCATTTCCTACGTTGGTCTTGGCTATGCTTCGGGTGAGACCGTCCCCCCTAAGGGGATTGATAATGCCAACACACTAGACTACGACGACGCCCTTTTGTTGGCCTATGCGTAAAAACCCCAATCTCCATTTTGCACCAAAAAACGATTTCTAATATAAAACTTGAAATATTTGATTTTTCTTGTTTCATCATCTAACTAAACTATTTTAAATGATTAAATTTAAAAAATAAAATAATAAAATTTTAATTGTAATTGTACAACCGAAAGAAATTAACCAAAATAACAATTTTAAACCTAAATCTTAATAACCTTATAATTTAAATGATTAAATTTTAAAAATAAAATAATAAAAGTTTAATTGTAATTGTACAACCGAGAGAAATTAACCAAAAGAACAATTTTAAACCTAAATCTTAATAACCTTATAAGAGGAAAATTAAATATCAAAATTACATCTTAGTAACCTTAGAAGAAGAAAATTAAATCTTAGTTTTGTCTCATTCGACACCCTAATACCATTTATCATCTATAGGAGTGGTTTTGTCTCATTCGACACCCTAATACCATTCCAATATGCTTTATACACTATGCGTTTTATTAAATACCATATCTCATGTGTTTTAAACAATGTTCACATCATGTATGCTCTTGGGTTTGGTTTTTAAGTGGATGAAAGCAATTAAATATTTATATTAAGTATCAAGCATGTTCCAAACGAAACCTAGGTGCAGCCTAGTGATAAGTAGTGTTTATTTGTTAAGCTAATTGATTGTCTTGTCCAGCAGGATAATCTAAGAATAAGTTTATAGATAATTTACAATTACCTTGTCCCCCAATCTAGACAACACGACACATGTAGGATTTGGATTACAAAAAAAATCATAGAAAACTAAACCATCTTCTCATACCGCTTTGTAATCTAAAAGATCTGCTAATGAAAAGAGTAGGAAATGGTTCAATTGGTTGGGATTCTCTGCATTGCATAGTAAGTTAGAAATATTGCTCATCTTACATGGAAATAATCAGAGAACCACGGGTTTCTAGAGTAGTTCATAATGACATTATCACAATTATGAAGCTATGGATAATGCCATCTAATTGAGTTGGTGCATATGAGAGAAATGTGAGCAATTGATAAAACATAGTCCATTTGAACCAATAGTTGGACAAGTAACTTGCAATTACTTATTAGCGTACAATTAGATATCTACGTGCAAAGGAGTTGCACCGAAAACAAAGTTCTCAATGATGGATTATTTGTAGAGTCTTGGTTTTTATTCGTAGGATTACTATTACATTTTAGTTGGTTGTTGTTTGTAGGTTACACCAAAGACCAATCCATACTTCAAATCTTGAATCGTGTTGATGGTTAGTTTACACTCATAATTGCATAAGACATAGGAACAAAGATTTTTGTACAATACTAGAAGTATATTACATAGAGGACGCATATTGGTGAAATGAGTATGTTGTAAGTAACTCATTGTGATGGATCAAAGAATGACAAGCAATCACCCAACTAAGGTCGAGCAACCAATGTTATCTCCAATGCGCAAATATATTATAGACTATCTCCCATGTGCAAATCCATCACATACCATCCAAGAGCTAAACATGCACCATGTATCTGAAATCTCATGACTCACCCCCAAACATGGTGTAAACACTTTTGGGGTAACTCAAAAGATAGCAATGAGTCCAAATAACCCCAAAGACATTGATATCAAATACTTTGTGAATCCCTATAATAATATCTCATATATACTAGTTCTCGTTCATTAATCATATGGGCTAAGTTCTAGGCCAACCTATTAAATTACTGCACCAAGAGAAGTGAAGTGCATTCTAATAATAATAACATAATTTTAAGGCACAACATGGACAAACACCAAATTGATGTATGAGACCCCTTTTTTGAGGGATAAGGGATCCCTTCCACAATACCTAGGGTAAACCCTAGGTTCTTTAGGGAACAAGGTCAAGTCAACAACATGGCTTGAAGTTGTTAAAATAATATACTCATTATAAGATCAACATATCACTTACAAGAATAGAACCTGGGTGGGGAGGATAAGACTCCATCCCACAACCACTTGAGCTAGACTAAATTTAAAAGAGGATTAATTTATATATACTTCAAGAAATGTTATAATTTTCCATAAAAAATCTATGAACCTCTTATAGATTTTCTACAAAATAAAATTCATTTATGAGGAAATAAAAGTTTTACCAAAGCCTAAAATTCACACACGAGTGGGAACCCTTGAGATATACAAAAACAAGGCTTTGGGGCTAGTTTGATAGAGCAAGGCGAGTTGTGTTCTGTTAGTGGTGTTGTTTTTGTCAAACAATATCAAAATTTCCTTCAAAGGATGGCAAAGTGAGAGGTACCAAAAATCGGGTGAGTTGCATGCATTACTTAGAATTGCTATGGAGAAAAATATTATTAGTCTACAAGTTTTGGAAGACGTTGAAATGGTGATACAATAAGTGTAAGGAAATTCCAAACAACAAAATATTGTACTTCATTCAATTCTAGATCGGATTTTAAACATGATCAAGAATTTCAACAATAGCAATTTTAATCATGTTTATAGAGAACACAACATGCAGGAAAATGGCCTTTCCAGGCAAGAATTTCAATGCAAGTTTGGTATGTTGGTATTAGGTTGATCAGAAGATGTTGAAGCATTCTACAGCCGCAGTTCAATTTCAAGCTCTGTGTCTGGCTAGTTCGCAAGACGAAGCTCCAAATCCACTAGAACCAGTACTGTACATTTTGAAGCAAGACGAAGAGGAAGAAGCTGCATAGTTGCAGACGACGATGGTTCAGCATGCTGAGGCCGAAGATGAGATAATTCATCCAAAAGTTGTTGTTGTTGACGCTCCATATTATCAACCCTACGAGTCAATAGAATCAGTTGCTCAAAATGTCGGTAATTCACCTGTGACTGAAGGTATTGATGATGAAATTCCCTTTCCTCCATTCGTCGTTTCCAGGAGCCCATATCAACTCTCAGGTGTGTAAACTTAGACTGCTGAGTCTGGACGGCAAGACGCAAATTCTCAAGGGATGTGTTCATTATCTGGAAGGAGTTCATTAGAAGGAGGATCAGCTAGCAATGCGACATGGAAGAGAAAGAGTGCAAAAGGTAGTGAACTAGGAATTGTTCGCATAAATCTTATAGAGATGAGTGAAAGACGTTCACGTGCATGAAATTAATTTGATGAGATATGCATTCAATGTCGCACAAGTCGAAGAAGGTGGTGGAGTCGCCAAAACTAAATGTTGGAGTTAATGAATTTTTGGAAACAGTATAAAAGGGCAGAAATTTAATTCATTGCACCCTACGATGGATAATGTTGACCAAAATGTTCGAGTACGAAAGCAGCATGTCATTGTTGCCACACAAACTGAGTGTCATGTCTGCTTTTATGCCAAGTTGGTCGATGAATGAAAAACATGCCATATCTTTGGTTGTCATTGCAGGGGATGCGACAAGGCCATGTGACAGCACAGTAAATGCGACAGATGAAGCATTCATGCACAAGAAGTAAAATGCAAAACCATTAGAGGACTGACTTCGGCACTACACAATTAGCGCGAAAGGATGTCGGTAGTGTTGCGATAGAAACAAGAAATCAAGATGAAGGAATAATGCAATGTTTGTTTCAAGAAAACAATCAAAAATAATTATGAAATGATATCAGTATAGAATTACAACAAAGAAATGAAGCATGTAGTCAGGGGGAGTCATCTCTGAAAATAGTTGAGGTAGATGCCAGCGCAAAACCAAGTAATAGAAGAATATACATTGTTCAAGTAATGGTACCTCTTTTCCATTAATGTCAAATGAGGATAAATACATGAAGCTGTCAGACATGAAGCAGAAATACATGAAGCTGAGGCATGAAGTTGAAGCAAGGAGAGATGCATGAGGCTGACATGACTAAAGTGTAATGCATGAATCTAGTTGTACAAGTAATGAATGCAGCAGAAGAACCAACATCATGATCATTGAAGAAACAGTAAGACGATAGCAGATGTGAAAGAGTGTGAAGTATACATCAGATGTGAAAGAGCGTGAAGTAGATCATATGTGTGGTCTGCGAAGAAGAAATAGAAAGCAATATTAGTATGGTATGCGCAGAAATAACATAAAGTAGCATGGTCCACGCAGAAGTAGCAGAAGAACTGATAATAGATAGTGCAGTATCCAAAATCCCAAAGAACTCAGGGGGAGCATGTACATAGGGGGATCACTGCGACAAAGGTACATATGAAGCTTACAGGTCAAAGAATATCATACATAGCTTCATAAGGTGTTGACATCAATGCCAAAAGGGGAGATTGTTGAAATTTGGTTGTCATTGATGTCAACTAATGTCAAAGAGGATGTCAACTGATTAATCTTAAGTCACTAATGTCAAAGTGGATAGAACATTTGTAACATCCCTCCAATTTCACCCTATTGTTATCATATTTGTAAATGTAATTATGATTGTATAGCGGCCCTGGTGAGGAGCTCAACGCCAAGGCCCCACTAGTGGACTTTTAAACTAGTGTTATGTTCTAAGTATGATTTTAATCTTAGGGGTTTAAGAGCGGTAACACATTTTGACGACGACGACTGAATTCACTAAGGATAGGTAAGATCGTCACCGAAAAAACCATTATCAAGTGATTTGCCTAAAGCTAACTAGTAACACTAGATAAGCTAACTAAAATCTAGATAAACGTAGCTTACTAGTTATTTTGATAAAACTTAGTCTATTTTGTACACTCGATTTCAAATTATTAGTATATTTAATTATAAAAATACTATGGGTTGGATATTAATTATAAGTAACTAAATATATATTTAAGTTATACTATAGATTAAATAAATTTATATTAAAAAGAATATAAATACAAATGAATAATTAGACATATATGATAATACCTATATATACATATATAATTATTGAAGTCACATTTTCACTTATAAGAATAAGTTTTATTGCTTTAAAACCGTTCGATTCTTAGTATGGATCACTACAAATTATACTTTGGAAATAATAAAGAGTTGACATCTCTTTTATAAAACTACTAATTATTATATACATAAAGCATTAAAAGGGATTGACACAATAAATGATTATATTATGGATTTAGAGTACAGGATGAAGAAAACTTTTATGACAAGATCTATATATATAAATCAAAGATATGTTTATATTATGAGGGTATACTAACGTAAAGAAATGTATTCCAAAGTTCACTATGTAAGCACCTAAAGAGTGGATCTTATAAAGACTCTTTTCTTTTTCTTATTAAAAGGAGACTATTAAATATATTATAAGAAATAGATGTTAGTTTAAAAACTCAATTTACACTCAAAGTAACCTAACGACTAATTCATGATATTATTATTATTAAGAAGGTGAATATTGGGGAATCTTGTTCCCATCACCATTGTTCCATTTATTACAAATCGGAGTGATCTTTGTGGTAAATAAAACTGCCGACCTTTCTCAAATTTTGGAGTTATGATATCAAACGTGGCCATAGGATCTGGAAAGATTTCCTAGAGAGTTATAGGATTTATCTCTTTAGTAGAGCACCGAAAGGTTATTTCTGCCATCTGGATGGGGGTTTGAATTCTTTTTTTCCAACGGAAAAATCACCTTTTTGCTATTCCGAAGAATCAAGGAAAGCTTGAAATACAATCATTATAATAGGGCTCAACAAGAGCATCATGTCGCTTACAAGAATTGAACCTGGGTGGAGAGGGTAACAATCTTTCCTCCCTACCACCCAACCTACAACCAATAGACGAGCTTGATGAGAGACTTAGAAATATTATCTTTAAAATTTGGGAAGTTTCGGTTATACTAAACAACCATTGTTTACATAAGCTTGCCACTTGGCATTTATTTGTTAAACAAATTACATCTCCATGATGGTGGAGATTTTCACCATAAAAGGGAGATCCCGAGCGAAAGCATGAAAGGGGGGGAAGACCTACGGAGTTGAAAGATAGCGCTAGCAAATGTTAAAGATGGAAAACCTACGATAGGAGGACAGCAAATGTTAAAGATGGAAAACCTACGATAGGAGGACAGAATCGGCATGCTATGTTATTAGACATAGTTTTGTTTTTTACTACCTTGTAAACATTATGTAAATAATTAAGGGGTTTGGGTATTACACGTATTTTTGGGTGATCCTTCCATCGTTAAACTAGATTGCATTTGGATAATATGTGGATATTGACCGTAGTTTATGTAGATATCAAAAACTAAAGTAAAGTGTAAATTTGTTAACCATGATATTTAATATATATATTATAAACCCTTGGTATAAGAGTATATGTAGATATTAATCCTAAAGGAAAAGTTTAGACTTGTTATTTTGATAACCTAATATAAACTCTTAGGATAATGGATTATTGTAAAGGTTATAAACCTTAGGTAAGGTTTGAATCTAGAAGGGCATTGATATTAATAAAGTATATATAGGTTATGTTGTTCAATATAAACCTTTAGAACAAGGAATTATTTGTATGAGGGATTTTCTAAAAGTAAATGTATATTTTAGTACTCTTGTGATAGAGGCTGAGAAAATAGAAAGATTTTGGTTGCAACAACCATGTTACTTGATGTAACCTTCTTTTTTTATTAAATAATACAAACACAACATTTTGTGGACGTAGTCTAAGATATGGATGAGAACCACGTTAAAATGCTCATTTTGTATGCGCCTTCTATGTATGCATATCTCCTTGACGCCTTGTGATTGTATATGAAGGTTTTTCTCTTATGTGTCGTATATTGCTTAAACGTCCTAAAAATCATGATGGATGGATGAATTTTATAATAATCATGAAATATACTTCTTATATATTGAGAACTTCATGAAGAGATGCAAAAGTAAATTATGAAGTAAACATCAATATGTTGGTGGTTATTATGTTGATTTGTGGATTCGAATTATTATGCAAGTATAGGTATTGATGAAGATAATCCAGGTATAATTGGTATTTAATTACAGCTAATACAAATAAGTTAAATAAGACATTGGATTTACTCATTTATTTGACAAAATATATCTTGTATGAAAAATATTGTACCAATCCAAAGGTGTTTGTTGAAGACTTTGTTCGTAAGTAAGATTATCATAATAGAAATAGAAGAAACATTTAAGTATGCTTATTATTTCTAATGGGTAGTTGGTCGACATTATGAATTGTTGTATTTCAATGTATTGTTCATTTTTACTTATAAATCTTTGCGCTAATAGAAGGAATTGGTTAAGGTATGCTTTTAGGATAAAATAAAGAGTTGTATATTGATAAGTTAGGGTGGCTTGCGATAAATTAGAGTACATTTGTATCAGCAAGTAAAGTTTTATTAGGGAGTACAATTAAATAATTTACGTTAAAAGTTATGAGATTATTATTATGGTGCTTTTATTAAAACAATAATTATAGTTATCGTACATACATTTTATATTCCGCATAGCATTTAATGACAATTAGACACCTAGAAAAATTTTAAAATTTTACGAAAATTTGGGTATGTGACGACATATGGTATCAGAGCACTAGGTTAAAACACTCAGGCCTAATGGGCTCAACATGGACTGAGTAAAGCATGAAAGTTAACAAACTAATCACTCACTTGTTTCGGTTTTTTTTTAATGCATGGACTCGAATGTACGAGGGAGTAATGTTGACGGGGTTTAAAATTCCAAGTTATCCAAAAGAGTAACAGATAAGTATTCCACCATTGTTTTCCTACCAAATTTTGAATCAGGTATGTTTTCCTATATTATGAGTTTTTCTTTTACTATACCTATATTGTTGTATGGTATTGTTATAAAAAGGTAGTAACTTGTCGAAATAACTTCTGTAATTGCGCGAGGATTATGAACATACCGCTTATTTTTAAAATTAAAATTTCGTAGAAACATCATTTAATTCTGCACTTTCAGTTGTTCAGATTTTATTACTAAATGCATTATCTATGAACATCACTAGGTTAAAAGTATAGTTTTACCAATATACCCCGAAGGAGTAAGTTTGTAGATTAGGAAAAGTCACTTGAACACCTTCAATTTCTATGCATAGTTGTTACGACAGATTCATATAAAGCTATTCAGAAAGTATTTCCTTCACAAAATAGGATGGAAGATGATCGGGTAAAATACTTGTTGGTAGAATTTATAGTACTTATTATTTAGGTGCATTCTTCGAAATAAAAGGGTTGGTTTTCAAGTATTAATGATAGAATGTACATCTTCCTACTTAGGTTTTGATAGCATGCTTATTTCAGAAATAAATGTTGACTTGTTTCGTTCTCTTTTGTGGATCGAAGAGTAAGGAGTCTGTAGTCTAAGAAAATGTTATTTTGAGTATTGGTAGCCAAAATGAATCTCACATATCTTAGGTTACAAATCATATGTAAGTTATGAACAAATTCATGTGGTAAAATGACTTATGTGTTTTATTAGTCTTATGAAAAATCATCATTTTGTTAAAAGGTTAAGATCTCATTACTTAACATCAATTGTAGTTCATTTCAGGAATTCTTATCGTTATTAGAGTTTCAAGGATAAAAATGTATTATCATATAGCATTAAATCCTAGAATTTTAAGCGAACTTATTTTAGAATGAATACCAATTTAATTATTTTCTTCATATATAGACTCTTGGTAGGAATTGTTATATTTCCTAAAAAAAAAAAAATGGGCATACATCCAGATAAAGGGTCTTGATAATAGTAGGAGTTTGATTTCAGAAAGGAAGAATCCTAATCTTGTTGTGATTGATTGAGCATGGGATCTTTTAGCATTTAAAAGTTTATTAGAATCATTAGATGATAAGTACCAATTTGAAATGAATCTAGATGAAACTAAATGTTTGAACTATGATATTAACATATTATCAACAGGATATTGAAGAGTTCACATCGGGGTGAAGTGAAGAGGATGCACAAGCTAATTGAACGAGCATGCGTATAATGCTAAAGTGCAATTGAAGCAAAGAAATTTTTCTTTATGCTAACATTTCATGAAGTGATCTTAACTTCGAATGATGACATGATCAAGGAAGAACGTTGATTATAAAAGCACTTATACAGATAAGTTGAGCTAATCGCTCAAAAGTAAGTAATGATTTACTTTATAACAAATAATGGTAAGACTTATGATTGATGTGTAACCATGAAAATGCAAAGAATATGATAAGTGAATCTATTTCTATTTTGTTGTTATTATGTGTGTGTGGCATGCAAGAAATAATAAATGATTGTTACAAAGAAATATTTCCTGGACTCAAACAAGAAGGTTTGAGAGGAAAGGAATGATCTCCTGGACTCAGGCAGAGGGACAGCATCAAGAACTCAGTAACTAGCTTGTTGTTATGGGACAACTAACCTAATTTGTGGTCATGTTCCCCACGGAAGTGGAGCAGAGTAGGTGGAGTACTCGTTGAATGTTATACTGATCCAAAAAGACCTAGGCAATCTTTATATCCATCGAAATGAGCAGAGGAAGAGCTATGATTTTTCCTTGTGGTTTTGTCGGATGCACACAAGAGGTTCTCTGAGGAGTAACTTTTCCTTGTGGTTTTGTTGTATGCACACAAGAAGTTCGAGGAGGGGAAGCTATGTTTTGAGTTGTAGTGTAAGACTGTCATGTTCCTGCTGAAAGTATGCAGAAGTATTCCTGCTGAGTTACAGAGTAAGACTGACGTGTTCTTACTGAGATGGTATTCCTGCCAAGTTTCCAGAGGGCTCGTGTTTTGTATGCAAGTCTCCATGATTGCCGAAGTACAAAATAGCATTTTGTACGCAAGTCTCCACGATTGTTGAAGTACAAAAGAGTTTAATGATCAAATAAAGTTGTGTTGAAAGAATTGTTTTATGATATAAGCAAGTGCTAATGATTTGTCTTATAACTAGACTATGAGATGTATGAATGCTATGAATGCTAGAATGAGCAAATATCCCCTCAAGGATGAGGAAGAATGATGAACATTTAGTGTTTTGAAATTTTGTATACTTATGTTATACTGAAGAATATTGAAAAATCATGTACGAGTTGTACAATGTGCAGGTTATAGGTAAAAAGAACTGGCAGAAATTGTAAAAATGTGAAGACGACCAAAGCATAAGAACAAAAGTAAGCAAAAGACGGTGAATGGACGCAAAAGACAAACTGTCGAACACTGAGGACAGTGTTATTTTTAAGGGGTGGAGTGTGTAACATCCCTCCAATTTCACCCTATTGTTATCATATTTTTAAATGTAATTATGATTGTATAGCGGCCCTGGTGAGTAGCTCAAGGCCAAGGCCCCACCAGTGGACTTTTAAACTAGTGTTATGTCCTAAGTATGATTTTAATCTTAGGGGTTTAAGAGCAGTGACACATTTTGACGACGACAACTGAATTCACTCAGGATAGGTAAGATCGTCACCGAAAAAATCACTATCAAGTTGTTAGGAACCCATGTCATTACTTTGTTAGTATATTGTTGTTGGACGCATATGCTTTGTAAGTCATCCCGTAGTATTTGTTGATCCATAGTTTGTGTTATTGTTGTTGGCGCATATGCTTTGTAAGTCGCTCGTAGTATTTTTGATCCATAGTTTGTAGTGGCCCATGGTTTTGACCCATAGTATTGGCGCCTAGACTTAGTATATAAGTGTGTGTTGAGGCCTATGAAGGCACCGTGAAGTTATTTTGTATTGAGATTGCTTAAAGGAGGTTGCCCCCTCGAAGTGGCCTGCGATCAATAAAAGTATTATGTGATCTAATATATTGTGTATTTTCATCAATTAATTGTTGCAGGTTCTTCACATCTAGTATCAGAGCACTTTCTTGGGCTTGCTGGGTGAAATTTCTGCCAAATTTTTTTTCGCATATGTTGCAGGTTCGGATTTGGGAATAATCCCTATCCGCTTAACTGTGGGAAGTACCTAGGAATAAGCCCTAAAACTCATTGTGAGGAGTACCACAGGAACCCCGAAGTAGTTAGCCCATTGAAAGGACCTGCCAACGAAAAGGGCAACGACCCCTACCTGATTGACTAGTTCCCACCCATGAGGTAAACCAAGAGTTGTCATTTGTGGCAAAGCAGTTATCAGTCTTACCTGAGCCGTGGAGTGAGGGGTACTGACCCAATACGCAAGCCATCAGACAACATTGGTGGCCAAGTGAATCCCTTGAACTGTTATGAAGCCGAGCATACCTAGGGTCCATATCTATTTTCAGCTGATACATCGCAGACTTCCTCTGTCCAGAACTGTTGCTTATCACTTTCGTGTCGTTGCAGATCCATGTGTTTCCAATCACTTCCACACCGTTGCAGATTCCTCTGTTGCGGATCCCTTCCACGCCATTTTCGATCCATTTCTGGGAAAAAAATTGTTTTTCCACCATATCTCCCTTGTTTTCACTCTGTTTCCCTTGAAACTTCTCTGACACCCCTGCAATCCCATTCTGCATCTTTCATTCCTGAGGTCCCTATCCCAAATTCCACTTCCCAACACCTGAAATCTCACATTTGTCTATTTTTAGGGTTTGCCATAACTTCTTCAATTTTCACCCAATCGCCTTCAAATTTTACCACAGAGTTCCTTTCCTAATTTTGCTTCTTTGTCCCTCTCTACCAAATTTTCTCATTCTTTCACCCCGCTTCTGAAATCCTCCTTTTTGTGAAAATCCTCATAGCAGATCTAAGAGCTGATGTATACCTCACAAGAAAGTAATTGATTAAGCAAGAAAATAGAAGAAGAGTGGTCAATGCAGTATAATGAGTAACATAATAATAATACAATAGAACTCGGATAGAAGCAAAAATACTTCACACACACTAATTAATTAATCACAATATGGACAAATAAATAGTACAATGCATGAGGATTCGAATTCCTAAGGTGGCAATTCGAATTAGCCTTCATGGAGTGATCAAAATATCACTGGAGTGTCATCGGAGCACAACTAATAGTCTATCTCATCATCAGGGGAGTCATCAATGCTCAAGTAACTATCAACCATAAGTCAAACTGAGTCTAACTGAGTGTGGTAGGTGTAACTGATTGTAACTGGCACATGGAGACACTAACTGAATGAAGGAGGCTCAATGGAGGGTGCATGAGGAGCTAACTGAAGTCAGAATGGGCAGTTAAGTCTCACTGGAGGTCCATCGGAGTAATACAGTCAGTTGAGAGTTAGTATAGCCTTAAATCAAGGAGAGAACTGGAGATAACTGAAGATAACTGAATGGTAGGTAAGGAAGGGCGTCTTTCTCATGTAGTAGGTGAAAGGAGGGCGCACTAATCTCTAGGAGGGATGAAACTGAGTGGAAGGAAGCTCCGGGGGCTGGCTAACTGAGGGCTAGGTGCTGGGACTGATTACTGGGATGCATGCAAATGCATGCAAACCCTAAATAATGCATGCAAACCCTAAAAGTGCATGCATGACTGAAAATAAAAATAATGAAAATGCTGCTAGGACTAGGATGGAGTATAGGAATATCCTAACACTTTTCTGCTTCCCTGTCCTTTCGAGAGTGTCCAAAACCTAGTCAAACCCAAATTACCCTTCTGATTTTTTCCCAAATCCAAATTTTCCTTTACTGAAACAGTCTCTGTTTTTGTTTTTCTACCCACTCAAAAAAAAAAAAAACCTGGTTATGGTTGTCACCTGTGCCGGAGCAAAAACTATGGAGGAAGCACTTGCCACCATCGAAGCCAAACTCCAGGATCTGGATGAAAAATTTCTCGGCCTCCATATTGAGCATTCAGCCATGAACAACAAACGGTAGTTCGAGTCTTCATCTGACAATGGGTTCTCTTCTTCCAGCAATTTCCGTGGTCCGAAGCTTGATTTTCCTCGCTTCAATGGTACTGATCCAACATGATGGATCTATCGTGCAGAACAATATTTCAGTCTACATAATACTTTTGATGTCAACAAAGTTCCACTTGCATCCTTTCATTTGGAACAGAAATCTCTTCAATGGTACCGTTGGTACATCAAGGCTCATGAAGAGCCAAAATGGCCAGATTTTTGCCAACTCCTTTTGCAACGATTTGGTCCTAGTGCTTTTGATGACTTCACAGGAGCCCTCACTAAACTTCGCCAAATTGGCACTATGAGAAAGTATCAAACTAAATTTGAGAAACTAGCCAATAACACTGAAGGATTGTCTGATGACTTCTACCGGAGTTGTTTTATCAGTGGTCTAAAGGATGCCATCTACTCTGAGGTCAAAATGTTTTATCCCAACACAATGATGGAAGCCCTGGGGTTGGCTAAGTTGGCAGAAGACAAGATTGCAGCCCAACAGCGCTCCAAGACCACTTTTGTTCCCTTCCGAAATATGGGTTCTCAATGACCACCCATACAACCGGCTCCTCAACCAACTCAGATTAAGCATTTGTCTGAAACAGAGATGCAAGCACGTAGAGAAAAGGGGATTTGCTATAATTGTGATGAGAAATTCACTCGGGGACATAGATGTGTTCAGCAAAAGCTCTATCTCTTGGATGTGGATTCTCCGCCTGCCTCTGAAATTGGTGACTAAGATCCAGATACAATGGATGCTCAGGTCAACATTCAGGAACCGCCTATTGACCCTCCGTCTCAGGATGACCAGCCAGAGATATCTCTCCATGCTTTAGCTGGAATCACCACCCCCTAAACAATGCGGGTTAGGGGTTACTTCAAGAAGCTTCCTCTTACAATACTCATTAATTCTGGTAGCACTCATAATTTCATTGACCCTCGGATCACCAAACAAGCTGATTGTTTTATCCATCCTTGCTCCAACTTTGAAGTCATGGTTGCCAATGGGGGCACCTTACCTTGCAAAGGGAAGTGTCGAAATGTGCATATCTCTATGGGATATTATACCCTACACTCTGACATGTTTTCCTTGACCTCAGGTGGATGTGATGTGGTTTTGGGCGCTCAATGGCTACGCACACTTGGCCCTATCTTATGGCATTTTGCTAAACTTTGGATGCAGTTTTCCTCCGATGGAAAAAAACACACATTGATAGGATTACAACCAAGGTCTCTTAGCATCATCAGTTCACATCGCATGGAAAAAATCCTTAAGAAGAATTCACATGGTGTCATCACTCAGATCCATTCCATTCAGATGCAACCATCAGTGGTCTCCACTACTCCTTTGGATCTACAACAAATTCTAGATCGATATACAGATGTCTTTCTTGAACCAGTGGGATTGCCACCTTCAAGGCCAGAAGACCATCTTATTTAGCTCCTTCCTGGAAGCGTTCCTCCCAACATTAGGCCCTATCTCTACCCATTTCACCAAAAAACAGAGATTGAAATGCTCATTCAGGATTTATTGAAGCAAGGTATTATTCGCCCAAGCACTAGTTCCTTTTCTTCTCCAGTTCTTCTTATCTGCAAAAACGATGGGTCATGGCGCCTCTGCATTGACTTCCGAGCACTTAATCTCCTCACCATCAAGGATAAGTTTCCAATTCCTGTTGTTGATGAGCTTCTTGATGAGCCTCATGGGGCTCAATTTTTCTCCAAGTTGGATCTTCGTTTTGGGTATCATCAAATTCGGGTTCATGAGGATGATATCCCTAAAACAGCTTTCTGCACACATGATGGCCACTTTGAGTTTTTGGTCATGCCCTTTGGCCTCACTAATGCTCCTTCCACATTCCAGGATTTAATGAATAAAATGTTTCGGCCCTACTTGTGGAAATTGATTCTGGTATTCTTTGATGATATCCTCATCTACAGTAAAACATGGGTTGAACATCTCCAGCATCTGGATCTTGTCATGCAACTTTTCTCTGACCATCATCTCCACGCCAAACAGTCTAAATGTGTTTTTGGACAGAAGGAAGTTGAGTATCTCTGACACATTATCTCAACACAAGGGGTTAGCGTGGATCCTGCCAAAATCGTTGCCATGAACAATTGGCCGCATCCTCGGACACTCAAGATCCTTCGTGGTTTTTTGGGGTTGACTGGCTACTACCAAAAGTTTGTCAAGGATTATGGGAAGATTGCAGCTCCATTAACTGCTCTATTGAAAAATTATGCTTTTACATGGACACCTGCTACTCAGTGTGCTTTTGACAAACTGAAACAAGCTATGTGTACTACACATGTTCTAACTATGCCCGATTTTTCCAAGCCCTTCACTATTGAGAGTGATGCTTGCGGAAATGGACTTGGTGTTGTTCTCCTTCAAGATGAACACCCCATTGCATTCACCAGCAAAGCCCTTTCAGGTAAGAATTTAGCTGCCTCTACATATGAGAAGGAAATGATGGCTATTTTGCATGCAATACAGAAGTGGCGACCATACCTATTAGGGAATCATTTCTGCATAAAGACTGATCACCAAATTCTGAAATATTTCTTGGAACAACGTGTCTCCTCCCCAGCACAATAGAAATGGGTTAGCAAACTCATTGGTTATGACTATGATATCACTTACAAGAAGGGTAAGGACAATATTGTGGCAGATGCTCTTTCTCACACATTTGATGCCCAAGGTTCTCTTTTAGCTATTTCTATGCTTGTTCCAAATTGGTTGCAATTTGTTCAACAGGGTTATGTCAATGACTCTTACTTATCTCAAATCATCCAATGCTTGACCAACAACCCTTCTGTTGTACCACATTACTCTTGGGATGGTGCTTCCCTGAGATATAAGGGTCATCTGGTGCTTCCCCAGAGCACAGATCTTCAACAGGTTGTCTTCTATGAACTCCATGCTTCTCCATCAATAGGGCACTCTGGGTTCCTCAAAACGTATGAACGGGCACGGCGTAACTTCTTTTGGCAGGGCATGAAAAGGATAATTCAATAGATGGTGGCTAAATGTGATACCTGCCAGTGCAATAAGGGTGAAACGAAACTCCTTCCAGGATTGCTCGAACCCTTGCCCATACCTACATGGATTTGGACATATATTTCTATGGATTTCATTGAAGAGCTCCCTAAATCTGGCGGGAAGACAATGATTCTCATTGTGGTTGATCGCCTCTCCAAATATAGTCATTTTTGTGCTCTCAGCCATCCCTATACAGCCTCCTCAGTCGCTCAAATTTTCCTAGACTAGATCTTTTCTCGGATTGTGATGCGACTTTCACCAGTCATTTTTGGACAGAATTATTTCGCCACACTGGCACCAAACTGAAGATGCGTTCAGGGTATCACCCATAAACAAATGGTCCGACTGAAATTATCAATAAATGCTTGGAAACTTATCTTCGTTTCTTCACCTCTGAAAAACAACATCAGTGGGAAAAGTGGCTCCCTCTCGTTGAATGGTGATACAATACCTCTTACCACACTGCCTCTAAAATGACCCCATATGAATAAATCTATGGTCAGGCACCTCCATTTCTTCTTCCATACACCCCCAGCAGTTCACCAGTTCAGGAAGTTGACACGGTACTTCAAAACCGCAATCAGATTCTTCGCATTTTGCGGGACAATCTTCACATGGCAAGAAATCGCATGAAGCAACAAGCTGATCAGCACCGTTTAGAGCGCACTTTTCAAGCAAGCGATATGGTTTTTCTTCGTCTCTAGCCATACAAGCAATCCTCCCTAAAACTCAAAGGGCATCATAAGCTTGCTCCAAAGTTCTATGGGCCATATCGGATTCTTCAGAAGATTGGGTCCATTGCTTATAAATTGGAACTTCCTCCTTCGTCCCGCATTCATCCAGTATTTCATGTCTCTTTTCTGAAGAAAGTTCTTGGCACCAACATTAGTGGACAAACTATTTTACCCGAACTGGATAATGAAGGATCCATCCTTTTGGAGCCGGAGGCCGTCCTCAATCGGCGCACTCGTCAGCTTCGCTCTCGCTCTATCACAGAGGTCTTAATTCAGTGGCACGGCATGCAACCATAGGATGCTACATGGGAACCACTCCTTCAGATTCAACAACAATTTCCACATCTAAAGCTTTGAGGACAAAGATTTTTCTAAGGGGGAGGGGATGTTAGGAACCCATGTCTTTACTTTGTTAGTATATTGTTGTTGGACGCATATGCTTTGTAAGTTGTCCCGTAGTATTTGTTGATACATAGTTTGTGTTATTGTTGTTGGCACATATGCTTTGTAAGTCGCTCGTAGTATTGTTGATCCATAGTTTGTAGTGGCCCATGGTTTTGACCCATAGTATTGGCGCCTAGACTTAGTATATAAGTGTGTGTTGAGGCCTATGAAGGCACCATGAAGTTATTTTGTATTGAGCTTGCTCAAAGGAGGTTGCCCCCTCGAAGTGGCCTGCGATCAATAAAAGTATTATGTGATCTGATATATTGTGTATTTTCGTCAATTAATTGTTGCAGGTTCTTCACACAAGTGATTTGCCTAAAGCTAACTAGTAACACTAGATAGGCTAACTAAAATCTAGATAAGCATAGCTTACTTAGTCTATTTTGTACACTTGACTTCAAGTTATTAGTATATTTAATTATAAAAATACTATGGGTTGGATATTAATTATAAGTAACTAAGTATATTTAAGTTATACTATGGATTAAATAAATTTATATTAATAAGAATATGAATACAAATGAGTGATTAGACATATATATGATAATACATATATAATTATTGAAGTCTCATTTTCACTTATGAGAATAAGTTTTATTACTTTAAAACCCCTGGATTATTAGTATGGATCGCTACAAATTATACTTTGAAAATAATAAATAATTGACATCTCTTTTATAAAACTACTAATTATTATATACATAAAGCATTAAAAGGGACTAACACAATAAATGATTATATTATGGATTTAGAGTACAGGGATGAAGAAAATTTTTATGACAAGATCTCTCTCTCTCTATATATATATAAATCAAAGATATGTTTATACTATGAGGGTATACTATCGTAAAGAAATGTATTGCAAATTTCACTATCTAAGCACCTAAAGAGTGGATCTTATAAAGACTCTTTTCTTATTAAAAGGAGACTATTAAATATATTATAAGAAATAGTTGTTAGTTTAAAAACTCAATTTACACTCAAAGTAACCTAACGACTAATTCATGATATTATTATTATTAATAAGGTGGATATTGGGGAATCTTGTTCCCATCACCATTGTTCCATTTATTACAAATCAGAGTGATCTTTGTGGCAAACAAAACTGCCGACCGTTCTCAAATTTTGGAGTTATGATGTCAAACGTGGCCATAGGATCTGGAAAGATTTCCTGGAGAGTTATAGGATTTATCTCTTTAGTAGAGCACCGAAAGGTTATTTCCGCCATCTGGCTGGGGGTTTTCATCTCTTGGGTTTGAATTCTCAAAAACCACATACAACTAACTCAACGATTTAATTTTCCACTACTCTCCACTATCGCTGAGCTTGATGAGAGACTTAGGGATATCGTCTTTAAAATTTGGGAAGTTTCGGTTATACTAAATAATCATTGTTTACATAAGCTTGCCACTTGGCATTTATTTGTTAAACAAATTACATCTCCGGATGGTGGATATTTTCACCATAAAAGGGAGATCCCGGGTGAAAGCATGAAAGGTGGGGGGAGACCTATGGATTTGAAAGATAGTGCTAGCAAATGTTAAAGATGGAAAACCTGTGATGGAAGGACAGCAGATCCTTACAGTGGGAATAGGAGTCGAGAGGACAACTTGGCGTGAATGGGTGGTAAGCTAGCTCTCTATAAAAATCTTTGCTTGTCATAGGTTCTGTTGCTATGTGTTTTTACTCCATAATTGATTTCGTATGACTTTCACCTGGTTATATAGTTGCGTTAAGTCTCCTTGGCTTGCTAGAAACATGTATGGAAGTGATAGTTGGATCTATGGCTTTTATAGATATAGTATAGAATCCTTCTTTCACACTTTATGTTTCATTTACTGTGAATCGGCATGCTGCGTTATTAGACATAGTTTTGTTTTCTTCTCTGGAGGCTTGCTGCATTTGTTAACTTTGTCCTTCTTCCCTGTGGGCTTGTTGTATTTTAGTATTTTTGTGGAGGTGGGCGCATGGGGACAAGGCTAGTATCAGTTGCTTGTTCCTTGTCCTATACTTTTAAATATACCTTGTAACTTTCTCTCTCCCATCTCATTGTTCGCTATGAGAATTCAATTTACCCTTGTACATTTCTCACTCACATAGACAGAAACAGCCTGGTCCCAGGTTTGTTTAGGTAGTTTCTTTGGTATATGAATAAGGTGATAACGCAGTACTATTTTTCATCTCATTTTAGTTATGGATCGGGCGGACAGCGTGAATGCTGAGAGCCACAAGGGTTCACTGTAAGATGTGGATTCCTATATAACCTACCATTGTAGCTTAGCATGTTTATAGAGCACAAATTTATGATAGACTTAGTATCCCTCTTTTTGTGTTTTCATATACATCGGCATCGAGGTATGACTCGGTTTCCAGTTCGGATCATTGTGTTTTTACAAAATGACCATCTCTCCATTTGTCTCTTGTATAACTTAGTTTTTTCTTGCAAGTTCATTGGAAGCCCGTTTATGTATGTATTTGATTATTGTTGACTGTTGAGAAAACTCTGAGTATGACCATCAAGCCCTATGTGCATCTCCTTGTTGATACTTCGTGCATACGACTTTGCTAGTTCTCCAATCCTGCATCAAAGTCTGAGATGCAAGAACTGTCGCATCTCCAGCTGAGTGTTCCATCCGTAGTAGGATTAACATAATATTCCTGGTTCTTAGTCATGTTGTAAAGTCGGTCCAGATCTTGAGCCCTGGATTCTTCCTAAATTGGCTCGCTGCCTCTGTCTCCGTCTGAAGGGTCCAATGGTGTGATGACCCTGAGATGCTTTCCTTCGAATATCACCTTTTTTGTCTTCAAGTTTATGATAATGAAGTTATCCATATCCTAGTCAATCCCCAACAATGCAGGAAAAGGATGACTATCATCCACAATCCGCTATAACTTCGAAATCTGTGTGACTTTGCACTCCATCAATGTCAACAATCACATTGGATAACCATCCAAATGGTATCACGTTCTCCTAATTGGACATTCTCAACTGGATAGGTGACCATAACAGCTTTGGTCTCCCCATCTGCTGCCATGTCTATTTGGTTAAAACATTTACTTCTGATCCCAGATCAAGAATGATCTCACCCATTTCATAATCTCCTATCTGTGTACTGAGTCTCATTTCTCTGCCTGTTCTCTTATGTTTCCTGATGTGATGAGTTGAGCTATCGGTAGTTTCACTTTCGCTGTGCGGTTCATACTGATCTAACAACTTCTTCAACTCTGCTATAGCGTTTGGACTCTTCAATAATTTCATGCAGCTCTTGAGGAACTGCGCAATAGAGGTGCATGTCTCTGCTACAGCGCTCGTTCTGTCATAAGCAGTCAGCATATCTTCCATATGCGGTATTTCACTGCGCAACGGGATTCTTGGTGACTCAGGTGTTGATTCTTTGAAGATATCTCGCGCTTCTTCAAAGTCTTCTCTGTTTTTCTCCAAGTTGAAAGCAAGTGCTTTCCCAACAGCTTTTCTTATCCATATCATTTCAAGAGGATTCAGCTTCGTCTTAAAGTCTCTTGAAGTTGAAGCTTCTGCTCCTCCATCTCTCCCTATCGTAGCGCCACTTCACGTCACTACGGTGATACTTGGATCCGTGGGTCTCCTCTCTGCTGCGATCAACTGACTGTTTGGGTTCAGCACCTCTGGCCGCTTCCTTTTCTACATTTCTACTTCTAACACTGGACAGTCTTCAATAACATGATCAAATGATTTACAATAACTACATGTAGTGCATGGGTTGGTACAATCTCTAGATACATGGCATGCTTGGCCACAATTATAACAGATTACTTGACCTCGGCCTTGTCCTTGCACTGGGCTGTTATTCCTTCCTCTCCCGCGGTATCCTCTGCGGCCTCTATATGCTCCCTGATCATGCTGTGCATTATTTTGTTTATGTGGAGTCTCTTCTTGGACTCTATACATTCCTCCATACATATGCTCAATATCTTTCTTTCTTTCTAATATGAGCTCATATGCGTGGAAATTGGACTCATCATGCCCCACTGACTTACAGAAATTGCAATATAGGTTTTTAGGTGTTCTGACGTATTTCTGTATCATGTGGCAGTCTTCTGGCTGATGTCCTCTGGTTCTGCAAATTTCACACCATGGCCTTGGTTCAGATTTAATGGGTTTGGTCCACCCATGTTAAGGAAATCTTGGAATAAAGGACAGTGATCCTTAGTGAGTCCTTCTCCCTTACAGCCTATACACCAGACTTCTTGTCTCTCTTGCTTTCCTTTCTTGATATCCTATAGTTGTAGTATCAGGGTAGCCAATTGGTTATGAATCTGAGACATCCCAGTGCTACTTTCTCCAATTGGTGAAGCTTCCAACTTCATCACGATTTCCAAGGCTTCTTCCTGCGAAGCCACCTTCTGCTGCATCAACGATTGTCTGATATGGGGCAACAGCGCGGCTATAAACCATCCTTGTGTTGTTCCGGTGCTATAATGAAGCTTACTTCATCCAACAGTGTCTTAAATTTATGATCAAACTCCCAGACTATCTCATTAGGTTTCTATTTGATCTCTTTCAACTCTATAATGCACTGTGATTCTGATTTTGGCTTCTTAAATTCTACTAAGAGCGCAACTTGATTTCTATCAGTGTTCTATTATGTCCCTGTGAATATTTGAGGTACCAATGCAAGGCTCTGTCTCTAAAAGTGGTGACTAGTTGTGCTTGCTTCACAGCGTCATCCTGTACTTGCTTTACACTCCATACAGCTTCACATAGAAACCAATGCTGATCAGGGTCTTCTAGACCCGTTCCTTTCAATATCGGCAGTTTGATATCATCAGTCATCCTCCTTCTAGGTGGCACAGTTCTTTGAGTAGTACTAGGGATAATACTCTGAGGAATGATCTGAGGTTGGACGTTGTGAAGTGGGACAGCCTGAGATGGGGTAGGCTGAGTTGGAATAGGCTGGGCACCCGCTCCTGCGGTGTTACCAGTACTAATGTTCTGCGGTGTGGTTTGCGCGGTGCTCGCAACCGGTGGGTTTTGAACTAACGGATTCTGAGACAAGGGAGACGCGGTTTCTACAACTAACGGGTTCTGTTGCGTAATAGGCTGATACATGGCTGAAAGAGGTGCGGTTTGATTATAAGGCTCACATGGTATCTAGGTATCTACGCAGAGTCCAAGTGGTCCAGGATTTTTCAACAACGAACTTGTATCTCTTTCCACTTCTCAAGTTATGGGTTTCTTCGTAAGACCGATACGTACTATCAACCATGACATATTTAAACAAAACTTCACTGCATTCTAAAGACACCTTTCTCTTCCAAAAGCATTTTAATGTATAAACTGAGGTTGTTCAAGTACTTACCTATGAATCCCTTGAAAAACTCTCTTTAGGCTATGCTGCAGGACTTTAGCATGTCCACAGCGAACTGCATCACAAAACTCTATAGTGTGTTGTCGACCCAAAAGTTAACTACTCTCATGAATGGGCTGTCTACTGCTTTGAGCCTTTCAATAAGCTCTGGTGTCCACTCGGTCGGTACGTATCGTGGCGTACAGTTTCTTTGTTCTATGAGCCTTGACAACCACTCGTGTAACTCGTTTCCAAAAGACGTCCAGAAAACTTTGTGAACGTCTTTCCACAGGTATTTGTTCAACCGCTGGATGTCAGAGAGATGTGGGTGTCTATTCTCCTTTCTTGCGAAGTCTCTCTCTGTCTTGTCACACCAAGCCCAGATTGCTTTCTTGTCTAGATGCCAAACATCAATGCCTAACGAAGCTTCTTCTTCGTCGCACATCATGGATTCTTAGTGCGGCAACAGAACCATTTGTTGGCTTAAATACTGATCTAAAGGTTTCCAATGTAGACTCAGGTTCTTTGCGGTTTCAAGGAACCAACAAAACCCCTTCTCACTGGCCCTTTCGGCAACAGCCTGCGAACAGGATGAGGTCTCACTCAAGGTGTAGCTATGGGGGTACTACGGAATCAGGTCTCCACAATGATGTGACGAGTTGGTCAAACAAATCGACTGCGCAACACGCGGCGAGGTTCGCGCTGCGGGATGAAGACTACGCAACGCTAGACTGCATCGCGGTCCTCGCGTCTATAAGCTAATATGCTTGCGCAACCAGCGCATCCAAGGACTGCACGGTTCGGATAGGATGCAAATAATAGGACAGGGCAACTGACTTATACACTTCCTCTGCGGGCTTAACAGATACTAATGACTTTACTTAGTGTTTATCCATTCATCTACTACCTTAGATGATTAACCTTTTAACCAATGTAAATACACGGGAAACACAATATTGCACACTTCCAGTGTTGTGCGTCAAAGAGCTATGTAACCCCAAACTCTACATACACAGGTGATTATTCAACGAACTGATACTTTCACAGACTTAGAATATTGCGCCTTCATCATTCATCCATACATGCAATACTTAACATATTATTCCCATCTTTCTCCTATGGCGAATACATATAAAAGCATTTAACATAACAACTCATCAATGAGAATACAAGCATTCATTTGTAAGCAAACAGATAAGTGCAAACATAAACAATCACACTACACAGGATTTAACATGGTTCACCCCCAGGATGGGAGCTACATCCACAAGAACTGTTGTTGTATTATTATTTGGGAAGGGTACAACAGTTCTTTGTCTGCAGACTCTCTTCTCTCTCAATAGGCCTCTGCGCACACAACTTGCAGAGCCTTTACAAAATGTCTCTTAACAGAGATCTATTCTATCAACAATGAGAACAACACAAAGTGAAGAGTAACCCTTTCCCATACAAATATGTCTTATTTATAGATCATTCCCGTAGGTCATGTCTTTACAATTCGTCAGCAAAAAACTTTAGGTTTTACAAAACTGTCACGATTTTTAGCTTAACTGTACTTGTTGGCTTCTGGGAGCGAATATTCCATCATGGTCGTCTTCCATGTATGCTTCACTTCACTATCGGCCTTCCTCTCGCGCACACGCCAATGATTAGCTTTCACCGAGTCTTTCTTCCTCTAACAGTCTTATGCGACTGGCGTGTGTAGTGGTTCTTTCGCATGTGCGACCAGTCGCTTTCTTCCGCCTTGCTCCTTAACCGTCTCCTGGAAACCCTGGAGCATCCTTACAAAAAATAGACCACCGATGGTCTAACCGGAATCTGTGTCATCTTCCGTCCAACACTCTGCTTTTCCGGATCCATGTAGACTGGACACATCGCAGCGCTGTCTCCTCGCAGCTCTTCCGACGCTGCACTACGCGCAACTTCGTAGCATCCAAAATAGACTTGTCCAAAAAGCCTTCAGCCGAACTGTGCTTAGCTCCGCAATTCCAAAATCTGATTTACCCAAAAATGCCCCACTTGGGCCAGGCCCGACAAATATCTTTGATAACTAATTTTTCCCATATCCTCTAAAATCAAATTAATGCAATGCACAACACACAGAATCCAAAACAAGATCGTATACCTCAACATAAGCAACCTGCTAACAACCACATAATTAGCAGTGTTATCCATTATGACCTAGACAACATTCTGTGGACCTATCTCTTAGATAAACCCATCTAACAACTCACATAATAATGTTGCATTTTTAATGTGCATATGCATTAATATATTTAATAAGGATTGTTCCCCTGGGACAATTAACCAATAAAATAAGAAGGATCCTACCCTTCTAATTAGTCCAACCATCTAACATCATAGTGCATCCAATGAGTTCCCATGACCAATAAATAGAGAATGGTCCCACCTTTATGATTAGTCCAACCATCTAACATCATAGTGCATCCAATGAGTTCCCATGACCCCTTAAGCTCCTCCAATCTATGACTGCATTCAACCATTTCATTTTGAAGGATAGGCCCTCTCAACTCCTCATAAGTAGGGCCTTCTAACTCGGGCCAACAATATCAATAACATCAAACATAGGTTGTAAGAACGGGTTGTTCTTGGCAATGATGAAAGGAATGTCACTCCATAAAAACCACCTACCCACAAACTCATCTACTTCTTACTTCTCATTTATTTTAACCATTGACATAATAGAAGGTTGTGAACTAGCTATGACTCTTGAAACAAGTAAAGTTGAGGCCATTGAATGCATTATGGAACAAGAAGTTGAGATTGAGGAAAATCTCTCAGATCTATTTCTTGCAACTCTTCTTGTTGCAACCTCAATTCTCATTGATGCCCTCATGTCTCTCCTATCCATATCCTAAAGTGATTTATTCACAATGTGAATGATTTATGGGATTGCTTTTTCACAAATTCTCACTTCGTGCCCTGGAATTTGTGCAAAGTGGTATTTCAACCCACTAATTTCCCTTGTGATTTTCCTCCCTGCAACTTTCAATTCAACATTTGTCGATTATGCCCATCCAAGGGATCACCATATTTCCACATAAATTTCAAAGCATTAGGCATTATTAGACAACAATAATTAAAACAAGGGCAAAGAAAAAGGGAAATTGAAATCAAAATTTAGATTGAACATACTTTGAAATTTTAAATTTAAAAAAAAATAATGTTGTAAATAAAAAAGTAGATCACCCCTTACATTAAGAGTAGATCTCCCCTTACAAACTAGCAAGAAGAGGGAAATTGATGCAAAATCCTAGATCTATCAAAAATTTAAAAGAAAACAAAAACAACGTAGAAATGGTCACATATACTTGCAAATGTGGAAACCAATGATGGGAAACAATCCCTAATCCACAATAAACTATTGATGGTACATGGAAACACACTAGTTATAGTCCTTAGATCCAAAAGAAATGGTGTAAACTTCCTTTCCTCTCAAACCCCTCCAAACTATTTGCAAAATGAGAGAAAAGACAAGCAAAATACGAGTTATACACAGAGTTGTCATCAATTCGATAATTTTTTGCATCGACTCATTATTTTTTTCCTAAAGAAACATGACTTTTCCTAAACATCATGACTTTTCACAAGTTGGTTTAAGTCCTGATTTTTCTATCGAAATTATTGAGGCTCTAGTGACATCACAATATATATCGATGACTTCAATATATCGTCGATGTTTGCAACACTACAAACTATTTCTTGAAAATAACATACTTCTAAATATTTTCCACCTCATCTTAACAAGGTTGATAAGACCTAGGATCTAATTAAAAATGGGGAAGAAATAGTCAAGCATACAAGGAAGCAAGGAAAGTATGTTACCAATGGGAATTTAGGTTTTACATTAAACAAACAAACCAAAAGACTTCAATGTAGGATGTACACAATACAAAGGAACCTTTTCTACACTTTAAGGAACCAAGTCAAACCCCTACAACCCGAAACAATGATGTCACCAAGGAAATTTTTTAAGCTATAGAGAATCCTATTTATTATGCTTTGGGGACAAAGCATTCCTTAAGGGAGTGGCAATGTAACAAACATAATAATAAATATTACCATAATCGTAATCATTATACTAATTTATAGTATTTAGACTAAATTAAAGGTCAAAGGGCACACACCCAATCACCTCATGACCAGTAAATGCATATGCGTACAATGTCACTAGGCTCATTATGGACTAGCATACCTCCAACTTAAACCTGGATATATCAAGCACCATGGTAGAGATCAGAGAGGAGCTACGGGTGGTAAAGGGCTCGTGGTAGACACCACAAGGAGAAACAACGCAAGGAGCGACAGGCGCGTGTCAGAGCTAATGGTAGAGATCATTGGCGTTAGGTGACTCCAGAAGAGAGGATGTGTGTTGTGGACATGAGCACAATGGACTGAGGAAGGATGCACCTGCAATAGATAGGAAACCGAAGGTACGGATCCACAAGCTGTGGAGTAACTGGCTGCGGACAGTTGACCGCAACCATCGGAACAAAGCAAATCCGACAACATAAAAAAGGAGGCTCGCAAGCTGCGTGGAAGCCGTGGCAGGAAAAACATGGAGCAGTGTGCAGAAATGCAGAGATTGTGGAGCTTAAGTGCAGTAGTTTGTTAGTAGCTGGATTTTTCAAGCAATAAACATGGGAGGCTATAGCCACCAACTAAAACTGCCATAGCCACCAGCCATCGTTGTAGGCCCAACTACCTGATTGGAAAATTAGCCGCCAAGAGAAAAGACACAGCCACCGATTGAACCAGTAATCCATCATGTGAGTCAGTTGCGGGCAGGAAGCCAAGTTGTCTCAGGAAAGGGGAAAAAGTGCCCAGAAAAGGCTACAGGCAGCCCATGGGAGTTTTAGATCAACCCGAGCAGGGGAAAAAAAAGTATAGATCTACCCAAAAAAATCAAGGGAACAAACAAAGAATCCTTGAGCAGCTACAAAACAGTTCAGGCAATGCCTAGAAACCCCCAAGCAGTAGCAAAATGTTGTGTGGTAAGATGTACAGGTTGTTGGGACAGCCTGTAGCTGGTTGCGGAGGGATTGTGGAGCCTGGATCAATGTCAGAGAGAGAGCATGAGGCTCTTCTCAGCTATGAGATGACATTGATGGATCAATAACACATGTTCTGATATCAGAGTGCAGCGGATGCAACCGAGAAGTCTTCCAATTCAGAGGAAGCAGCTGCAGCAACAAATGATTTGATGGACTTAGGTGGATGCTTCTTCGAAAGTACCTTCCTCACTAAGAGGGAGTGTTATATTTTGTAGCTCGAAGGGGTACTTCTAAATGCGGGTGTCTAGCATGTAGAAGTCATCCGAAAAAGTAACTCTCTAGAATGTTTTGTAAAAGTGTCTTTTGTAATAATTTAAGGTCAATGGTATTGGAGGGCCCATGGTATTGGGTGTCTCGTGGCATTGGGTGTCCCATGGTATTGACCATGGTATTGACATAAAGAGAATGTTATAAAAGAGTCTATGGAGAGTTGTATAAATACCACAGTTAGAGGAGTGAGTCATATCTCTTGTGTTGGTTAGAGATCACTGAGTGATCAAATCTAAGAGAGTCTCTCATAGGCTTGCGAGTGAGGGATTCACTCAAGTCAGGTTTTTTGATGTTTTTGAGGGTTCGAGAATAGTTGCAGCAAGGGAGTGTCAGGAGTTGACTAAGATCTAGTGTGTCATATCCAAAAGCCTGGTGTTGTAAGTGTTGTTTAACAAATCTGCAATAAAGACAAATTGTTTGTTTGTTTTCCCCATTGGGGTTTCCAGGGTTCTTCTTGTGTTCAATTTTCTCTGTATTTTTGTTTATCAACGTGTTGCCATTTATATTTTTAGTAATTTGAATTCTCTATCAATCGAGATCTAGTAAACTGAAAATTTCACATTCAACCCTAAGGCAATTAGAAATCGACGCCAACATCCCTACTCAATTTGGCTATTCAAGATTTACCAACTATGAACTTGATACCAAATCAAAGTAGCCAAACCCTAATTAGAACAAACAATAAATCTCAAATCCCACAGTGGAGATCTCCTTCAAGAGGAAATTCTCCTCAAACAAGACTGGCAATATGCCAATAAAACCCTAACTTACCTTGACTAAGGTACAAAAGTAATGTCCAACAAGAAAATGGAGAGATCTTACCAACATCAACCAAGGAAATAGAAATAGAGAGTTCTTAGGTCCTCCTTAGCCACGAGTTATTACAACTATTATTTGTATCAATCTTGCGGGATAGCAAACCCTAGAAATATCATCATTCAACATTCACCACATAAAGATCATGCCAAAAAGAGAGGTATGCCTCACTCAAATGCTCCAATATAACAAGATAAAGAGAAAAAGGTACATAATGAGAACCCTAGTATTGTTTACAAATGAGTGATAGGAGCCTTGATTTATATGAGGCTTCTTAGTCTTATCTAACTTTGGAGCCTACCTTACTAAAAAATAAAAATAACTTAAAACTAGTGTTTGTCACCCACAAGCCAAGGACTAAACCACAAAAGAGTAAAAATAATGATAAAATAGTGAAAATGGATTCATCTAATGAAATGATCAATCTACAGTATTCAATCTAGCAACTACTGTTACTCAATCACAATCTAACTACTCTAATGAATTAATTGAAGATACAACAGCAACCAGAAATTAAACATAAGCTTGAACTCGAAATTGACAACTATTGGAAATACTAATAAGCATAAATGACTGAAAGGAATGGAGTTGAGCTTGGCTGTCACAGTTATTGAACACATGTGCATAATCAAACTAACCTACACAGTGGATTGTCACACCACGCAGTTACAGCTATTCATATGCAGGAGATAAACTACCAATAAAGAATGCAATCATAAACTCACTGTTGCAGCTATCTGAAATACACCTAATGCAATTCCAAAACACACAACAGGAAATGAATAAATCTAACTATCTAACTACATCGACAATATCTGTGAGAAGGCGGGCCCTGGCCTTCTAACAGAGATGCCGTAAATCACCACAAATTAAGACACGGAAATGGAAGTAACTCTACTCTCCATTAAAAGATGGAATTTCACAGGCTCAATCTCTGTTACAGCCCGTACAACAATTGATGATTAACCAACCCCAGGCATGGAAAGCCTTCCCATATTTATACATACAAAATGCAATTCGTGATCCACTAATCTCGAGCAGTAATGAAGATCTATGATCGACATGCTGCTGAGTCACAACTGACTGTTACAGCCGTATTGAATGAGGTTGTTTAATCATAAAAGATGTTGTTATGCTGGTGAGCCATAGGTCAACAGATTAGCAATCTGGAAGGCAACCTGTCTGTCGCAGCTATACTCTGTTACAGCAATCTGTTACAACAATCTGTTACAGATACCTGTTACAGCTCACGTGGAGAGATGTGTTGTCCCTTGAACACATGAGGAATCGAGCAAAAAGAGTAACAGCTGGCACCACGTATCATTGCTTCCAAGGAATGGTAGCTAATACACCTGTGCTTTGAGCTTTGACTAAATGAAACCACACAAGTTAGCATAATTCAAAGGCTAGGATCCTAAACTATAACAATCTTAGGCATTTAATTAATTGAAACAATAATGATGTATACCTTGTAAGGATTGCTGATTAATCTGGAAAAATGCATGTATATGGTTTATGAAGGTAGAGTGTAACTGGACAAAATGGTGTAATAGATATGGTCAAAAAGGGGCATTTCCAGGGCCCAACATCCCCCCCCCAACTATCCAATTGCATGTCCTCATGCAACAACTTCCACTAATCCAAATCTAAGTCCAAACTGCATATGTGAAGATTGGTGAGACCGTAGGCAGGTTCTGGTGGTTCCCCATAAGGCACAAATCCATAGCAGGCTATCCATTTATCCCAACACATCTCCTCCACTTCCTTAGTTAAAACATAGTTTTTCCTGTAAGGGCTCATGGCTATCCAAATGAGGGGAAATCTGAATTTCAATCCAATCCACTAGGGTCCACATGTTTTCATGCACTGCACATACCCAGGAATCCTTGTCAGGGCTTGCTTGAAATTTTCAAAGCAGTATGGATCCCCTTTCCTCAAAGATGAAGAAGAATATAGCCATCTGTATTCACTGCCTTCCAGAGCACTCTGCTGCATATTAAAAATCATCGGGACACAGGTAGTGAGGATTTTATCTCGCAAAATCTCAAAGTATTGGGCAATTGCAGGAACCCTGAGAGATCCAGCATGATTTTCTATGAGTTCTTTTGGATCACGAGGCTCGTCCCTAATACAGAGAGTAGAATTTTCCTCATTCGTTGTGATAGTTTGGAAAGCATTTCTCCATTCTACATGGTTGATAACAAAAGAGGCAAACGCTCTCAGTTGAACATCCCCCAAACAAGGCAAAGGATTGGAGGGAGAGTCAATGTAACACGCCCTATTATGTAAATATAATTCACATAAAAAATGTTGATCCTCAAAATCACTCCCCAGAAAAGTTTCTAAAAACTGGCTAGTTGTTGCTAGATCAAATGATCTTCCTTTCTTTAGAGGCCTCAATTTAAATAAAGTGGTATGTTCGTCAAGAAAGACAAGGAAAGAGGAGGATGGAACCCTGCAACTTAATAATTCTAAGGAAAGAGTATACATTTGATCTTTTTCTTGTTGCAAGGTTTTGAGTTTCTTCAATTCTTCCGACCTTTCTTGAAGTTTTTCCCACCGAATTTTCTGGAAGAACAACTCCTCAGCCCATTTTTCTCTCAACTCCCTGATGATACTTCTATGTTCATGGAGAGAGATCATCCCTATCCTGCATTGATCAATCAATTTCTGCCATTTGTCCAACTCGAGATTCAGCCAGAGAATCTTCTTTTCTAATCATTGAATTCTCCCATTCTCCACATCCTTTTCATAATCAAAATCTAAATAAATGATGCCTTGAGAAGGTAGAATTCTTACCTCATTCCCAAATGTCCCATCTTCCACTTCATGGATTAAAGGCACAGCAGCCCCATCTTCCATCGGTGTTGTAGTAACCTCTACTTGGGTTGAAATTTTAGTGGTTGCTTTTGGGGATGTTGGTTCTTATGTAATAGCATCCTGTCCCTCCAATTCCACCTCAACAATATCAGTTTGAGTTGCAGCCTCAACAAACATTTTTTAAGATGCTAGTTCTTGTGTAGCAGCATTTTCTTCTTGTATTTTTACTTCAACAACTTCAGTCCAAGTTGCAACTTCCATAAGCATCGCCAAGGACGTTGGTTCTTTTGTAACAACATCCTTTTCCTTAATTTCTCCAAATTGCTGAAAAGTTTCTTGAACTATTCAATGTATGCTTGTTCTATGAGTAGTTCTGTATCTCTGGATGGTTGAGTTTGTATATCTCCTTCTTCTTCTAATTCCAAATCTGGGATTAAGTCCATTCCTAGTTTGTCTTCCCTCATCGACTCAACTGTTTGCACTTCTCCCTCTTGCGTTGCTTGTTCAGAAGATTGTGCAACAAGATCCACTAGAATGAATTTATGTCCTGCTATTTTATATACATCTCCACATTTTGAGCATATCACTTTTCCCTGCTCCTCATAACTCAAATCAAGAGATGAGTTTTCCACTTGATCTGCAGCTTCTACTAATATATCCAAACTCCTCTTTGCTTGTTTCCTGCTTATTTCCTTCCATTTCTCCAAATCATTTCGAAGTGCTTGCACTTCTTCTTTTAATAATTCATTTCTATACAAGAGATTTTCAATCTGAGATTCATTCACAACAGGTTCCTGTATGTCAGGAGGTGTTTTGGGGTTTAAGATATGGATTTCTATGACTGTCCCGGTTACATACTCTGCTTCTGCTAAAGGTACTTCACTATTTCCCCTAATTCCTCCTGATGTCTCAGCTACTGCCATAGATCTAGTCCTTCTTCTTTGCACCCCCTCTGATGGTTGTTCAACACTGCTTGTTGTTGCTCAAGCAGCTCTGGATCTTCTCTTCTTCTCTATTTAAGTAGTTGTCTGGCCCTTGTTCGCTGTGCTTCTTCTTTTCTTTAGTGATACAGGGGTCTCCAAATTTCCAAAGGGAGGATCAAATTCCTCCTCTTCCATGATAGTTCCCCTGATTTTCGAGAAGGATGCAATATCCAACACCTCTATATTTCCTTCCTCTACTGCCTCTGCCTGATGCTTGCTTTCTTGCATACCACCTTCCACAGTTACATCTTCAACAGCTGTTCCAGTTCCAGCCATCATTATCTCTTCGATGACAGGGTTTTCTGTTGTCACGGCTTCCCCTATATTGACTTTTTCTTCCCTTTCAGTTAGGTTTTCATCCTCCCCACCAAATGGAATTGAGGAACTCTGGTCCTCTTATTCTTCTGCAATACCCCTCGATTCTAGTATAGGTTCTCTAATCACCCCAGCTCCAGCAAGAAATTGAGCCCAGATCAAATTCTTACGTGCAATGGCCCTCAAGATAAGTAATTTAATTAGGCCATGATTAGTGAGGGAGAAAGCTGGGTGTCGGACCGTTCTTGCATAACTGGCCATACTTTGTAGGGTCTTATAAAGATAAAACGGCATATTCACTAGGTTGCCATGGCGCAGATGAGATAACAGAGGGAATTCAGAAAGATAGACAGTCTGGTACTTACCTTCAAAGGAGATATACTTCCTCAGAAAAACTGCCACTTGATCCCATGGACAAGGTAATGAGTTCAGTGCAAATCCATGGTCTTTTGGCCGAACATTCCCCCCAACTACGATAAATTCCCTTATTGCAGTCGAATTCGGCACCTTCCGTCCAAACAGATTCTTCCCAACCTGGGGTAAACCAGTAATCTCAGATATGATAGCTTCTGTAACCTCAATGCGTACCCCCTTGACTTCAAAATGAGTATCACTCCAGTTAAAAACGAACTGTAATGTCGTTTCAGTATGGAAACCGTTTAGATGTTGGAAATATGCAGTCCACCCTGCTGCTGTGAAAATGGCAAGAACTTTTGCATTGGCACGCAGAGCTTCCATATTTTCTGGTTCATGCCTAACCGGTTTACCCATATCAACCTCTTTTCAATTCAAACAGCAGATACAGCGCTTATCAGTTCAGACGTGGAAGTTGCAGCCTTCGAACATTCATGGGAATAGCCGGGATTTGAAACTTGGTTTTCAAGGAAAGATGGTGCAATTTTCCACTTTACGATAAATGATACAGTTAAGAAAAAATGGTGAAGTTGGGAAATTTTGGTATGAATCGGGTAAATTGATGGTCAGGTTGTTACTCCGACACATTCTTTGATGATTAAGTGTGTACAAAAATCTGATGGCGACAAAAGACAAGATATGCTCATAATTCGTCACAATTAATTTGGTGCTTAATCATGATTATAGTTAGAATCCGTACCTTCAAAAATTGAATGCTCAAGCCGCCATTCTGCCATGGCATGATATTCACAGTTGCATCTTGGTATAATATGCATGTGCCAAGATGTTGGTCACCTTCAATCAAATTATTACGTGCATTCATGCTGACAGGTTCCTTGGCGGACTGTGATTCAAACTGTGGAGTAATCATTCAGATTCAAGCTGGGTCAGATCATTGACAGCGAGACTGTTCCAAAAGACAGACCATCTAACAAAGTTGCAGAGGATTGAGAAGAGTTTGGCAAACCATGGCAGAGTTCCAGTTGAAAAAATTTAGATAAAAGGAAAAAATAGTGGAATAGCAGCTACTAGACTTGGCAGAATAAGCAAAAGTGGTGGAGTCGCAGCTGCTGGCAAAGAGTGGAAATGAAATGGAAATAGCGGAGTCGCAGCTGCTAAACTAGCAGAATAGGAAAGAATAGCGGAGTCGCAGCTGCTAGCAAAAAGCGAGAATAGAATGGAAATAGTGGAGTTGCAGCTGCTAGACTAGAGGAATAGGTAAGAATAGCGGAGTTGCAGCTGCTGGCAAAAAGAGAAAATGAAATGAAAATAGCGGAGTCGCAGCTGCTAGACTTAGCAGAATAAGCAAGAAAAGCGGAGTCGCAGCTGCTGAAAAGAAAATGAAGTGAATGGAAAATGGCGGAGTCACAGCTGTGGAAATAGGAAGAATGGGAAAGGTAAGGAGTCACAGCTATGCAAAAATGAATAACAGGCGGACTTTCAGCTAGCTGCTGAAAAACTAACAAATCATCCATCTTTTCAAACAATTTTACTAAATTAGGAAACAATGTAAGGCGTCTACAATCGTCTGGCCCAGTCACGACTGATGTTCCTCCAATTAATTCCTGCACACAATTCTCCAAAACAAATCTGATCAATTGCAAAATGAAAAATAGATAAAATACAGAATGAAAAATAAATTATTTATGTACAAATGATGTGGAAGTTGCAGTTCTTAAAAATTCACAGGGGTGGAGAAAACTCCCTGCCCTGGCATTAACTGATAATTTGGATCTACTGCAACCTGTGAAACGAAAGCATCCCTTGAGATCGGTTTGTGATACAGTTGCAGCCGATGACCATTTGCGAATAATGGTGTCTTGTTTTCATCAATGGTGATCAACCGAACTGTTCCATTGTCAAATATACGATCTATTTGATAAGGTCCCAACCAACGAGTGAGTAGCTTGCCTTCGAAATCCCTCTTAAACCATGAATCATATAACAGAGCCTAGTCTCCTTCCTAGAAGACTTTGTTCTTTATGAATCTGTCATGCCACTTAGAGCGCTGATGTTGGATTAAAGTTGTATGATTTACTGTTGCTGAGCGCTTTTCATCCAATTCATTAAGTTGATTCAGTCAGTTCCTATGTGCTTCTGATAAATCCAGATTTGTTTCTACAACGGTTTTCAAAGTCCTGATTTCAAATTCAATTGAGAAAACAACATTCTTACCATACACTAACTCATATGGGGAAAAACCTGTGGTGTTAAGCCATGTAGTGCGATAGGCCAATAGTGCCTCTGGAAGTCTCTCAGCCCAATCCTTACGATGGCTTTTCACTGTCTTTGTCAAAATAGCCTCACTAACCTTGTTTGAACTCTCCACTTGGCCATTGGCCTATGGATGATATGGCGAGGTTACTCTGTGCTGAATATGAAATTTCTATAACATCGCTTCCAACTTGTGAGACACAAACTGTGGTCCACCATCTGTGACGATTTCTTTGGGTACTCCAAACCGAGTGAAAATTTCTTCATACAGGAAATCAATCACAGCCTGATCATTAGCCTTAACCAAGGCTACAGCTTCTATCCATTTGGTCATGTAATCTGTACAAACCAAGATGTGAACTTTCTGTTTTGGGGGAGGGTTGATAGGCCCTACAAAATCTAGAGCCCATCTATCAAATGATTCAACCACGAGCTGTGGCTGCAAAGGCATTTCATCTAATATGTTGGGTTGGCCCATCCTTTGGCAGCTATCACACGCCTGAACATACTTCTTTGTGTCCCTAAACAATGTGGGCCAAAAATAACCCATTCTCAACACTTTATGACCTGTCCTTTTGTCAACAAAATGTCCCCCACAGGGCTCATCATGGCAAGCTTTTAGACTACTAAATATCTCATCTTCTCTAACACGTCTTCTAATCTCTAAATCAAGCTTTGTGTAGAAAAGATGGCCATCAATCCAGCAGTACCTAGCACTCTGTTGTATGATCTTTCTTTTTTATCTCTTCGACATATGTGCTAGGAGCTTACCTGTAGCCAAAAAGTTAGCAATATCTGCATACCATGGGGAATGAGTTGATACTGCAAACAAATGTTCATCAAGGAAGGAATCTTCGACTGGTAAATTGTCATCACTGTTAGTAAGTTGAGATAAAAAATCTGCAACAACATTTTCCTTCCCTGGTCTATTAATAATTGTGATATCAAATTCCTGTAACAGTAACAACCATCTAGTAACTCTAGCATTCGTGATTGGTTTATTCATTAAATATTTGATGGCAGAATGATCAGTGTGCAAGAAAGTATAATATCCAGTAATATAATGTCTAAATTTATTGATGGCATAAACAATGGCAAGAAATTCTTTTTCTGTGACAGTATAGTTTAGTTCAGCAAGAGATAAGTTCTTACTAATGTAATAAATTGCATAAGGAGCATTACCTTCCTACTGTCCCAAAATTGCTCCAATGGCAGTGTCCGAAGCATCTGAAGAAATGTGAAAAGGCAGAGCCCAGTTGGGCCCTTGTAAGATGGGTGTTGTAGATAGCCTTTTCTTTAGCTCAGTAAACGTTGTTTGGCATGCTTCATTCCAGACAAACTGTGCATCCTTCATCAACATAGTGAACAAAGGAGAAGCTAGTTTGGAAAACATTTCTATGAAACTTCTGTAATAGCCAGCATGCCCCAAGAAGCTACGTACATCCTTATGTGTTCCAAGAGTTGGTATGTTTTCAATTACCTTGATTTTGGATGGATCTACCTGGATACCATCACAAGAGATGAAGTGCCCCAGCACTATGCCCTCGCTCATCATCATATGGCACTTTTCAGTACTTAAAGAGAGTTGGCTTTGTTCACAGCGTTTCAAGACATTTTCTAAATTTTCCAGTGCTTCTTCATAGTTATCACCATATGGAGTAAAGTCATCCATAAAAATATCCATGCAATCATTTACCATCTCTGAAAAGATTCCAATCACTGCTCTTTGAAATGCGGCTGATGCGTTGCACAATCCAAAAGGAAGTACCCGGTATGCAAAAGTCCGCCGGGAACAGGTGAAAGTGGTTTTGTTATGGTCTTCTGGAGTAATCTGGATTTGGTTGTAGCCATTAAAACCATCCAAAAAGGAAAAATACTTCTTCCCAGACAAAGTATCAAGGACCTGATTGATAAAAGGTAAGGGGAAGTGGTCCTTCTGCGTTGCCTTGTTAAATTCTCTATAATCCACGCAGGCCCTCCATTTCCCATTCTTCTTCGGCACAATCATGAGTGGAGAAACCCACTCACTGTCTAAAATCGGATATATAAATCCTGCTTCCAAAAATTTTTGGATTTCTTCTTTCACAATGTCTCTTAGGTTCAGGTTCATCCTTCGTTGTGGTTGACACACGGGCCTGGAGTCGCTCTTAATATAAATGTGATGGGTACACAGATTAGGAGGAATCCCTTTCATGTGTGTATACTCCCAAGCAAAAGCTCCTCTACGGTGTTTCAGCAAGGTGACTAGTTGTTCCAGCTCACTGGGCGCAATGGTTGGATTGACGTTCAACGTTTTCCCTGACTCAATTTCCATTGGTACACTTTTCGAATTCTAAAGTATTGGAATTATACTGGCATCACTGACTAGAGTTTCTTCTGTAAGATTTTCTTGTTCTGTTTCATCTAACGTACTGTTAAGAATCTGGTAAATGTGCTTGTTGACAGATGTGGGCTCACTAATGAAACTGTTAATGGCATCGTCCTCTGTTTCATCTTTAAACGTTAAGCCTTTCCCTATTGTTAATAACGGCTGGACACCTTCCTCTTCCTCCAAATCTGCCCACAACATAGTTTCAGCATCTATGCTTGGTCGAATTGGAGGGTACAAGGTTAGACTCTTGATCTCAGTCCCCTCTGAAATGGTCATAGATCCTAACCGACAGCTGATACAGGCATCTGTTGTGGCCAACCATAGTCTTCCTAGGATCAGTGGGTGTCCCCCGAACTGGGATTTTGGCTGTAGCACCAAGAAATCCGTAGGGTATTCCCACCAGTCAACTGAGATCACGAGGTCATTTAGGATCCCCTTAGGCTTGATTATTGATCTGTCAGCAAGTTCCAAAATAGTAGGGGTCGGCCGAAGGTTAGTGAGTCCAAGTTTCTTCATAGTTTCTATGGTCATAACGTTAATAGCCAAACCTAAGTCTACCGATACCTTGGGGATTTGTGTATTTCCTATGTGAACTGTCACAGTAGGATTGCCAGGGTCATTGTATTTTGCCACAGGGGTCTTTCCCATTATCAATTCAAAAATTTTTCCCAATACATGGACAGTGGGAGGATCCCTAGGCTTTCTTCTTGGTTTCTTGATACACAAATCCCTGACAGTATTAGCATAAATGGGCACGTCATTAAGGGCTTGTAACAAAGGAATTTTGACATACAAATTTTTCAATTCCCCTAAGAGATTGAATCGAGATTGTTCCATTGTTTTCTACAGAGCCAATCGTTCAGGGTATGGCGGTTCTCTCATCAACTGTGTAGACTGTGATACATCGTGTGTTACTCTGAGTTTCAGCTATTGTTTTGGTAGGAGTATCAGCATCCTCAATGATGGGGCTTGTTGAATTAACCATATTCTCATAGTGATGATTCACTCCAGTTTGAATCATTGGGGATGAAACATCCTAAGTGATAATGGGTTCCACTACCCTCCCTGATCGTAATTGTATATCATTGCAGGGAATCTAGGTGATGGAATACACAGGCATGTTGGCAGTCTAAAATTGATGAACTGCTTTATTATTTGGCTTCGGGTTAGGTTGTGCACGCAGCTGTGGTCGAAGTGGTGCATTGACAGGTGCGGCATTGTTTTGAAATGGGAGCTGTGGTTGTTGATATTTTTGGTGCTGATACTATTGAGGAGGATACTGTGGATACTGAGTCTGGTGATGGGGAAAGTTATTTCCTTGGTAAGAATTTCTCCAGTTGGAATTCCAAGAAGCTTGATTGTTTGACTGTTGTGACCACGGTGTCCAAGAATTGGGATCTTGCATTGAGTTCTGAGATGGATGCCAATGGTTTCCAGAATAATGTGAAGGGAGTTGTGTATTCATACTATTCATATTGTTCATACCAATCATATTATTCAGAAAAAATGATGGGTCTTGATTCATACCTTGATTGCAAGGCTGCCATGGTTTCTTCTGTGCAATGAAGTAAGCTTGTTACACGTCTGAAGTAGATGCCTGCAGAACTGCGTTGACCTTGGGTAGTGAGGGGCATTCCTTATTGTCATGCTCCAACTCACATATCCTACACATATCTGCTTTATCCAACGGGCACTCCTTCAGTGGATGCTTTTTCCTACATTTGGGACAGAATACACCAAGTGTAAGATCTTCTACAACTTGCCTCTGTTTTTCTCTTAAGACATCTAACTCTGAGGAAATGGAGCTCATCATATCAGTTTTAAAATTCTCCAGCAGGTTTCCTATCTCTACTCGAGTGGCTCCTCCACTAGCTGACTTCTGTGTCCTAGTGAAGACATCCCGATCTCGATCCTTGTCTCGTTTGTTAGTTCTATAGGATCCCCTTGAGTACCTTCGACATAGTTCAACAATCTTTTCGAAGGGTTCCTTTGAGATGTCCCCTTTTCCCAACAAATTCAACATATCAAGGCATTCTTCTCTAATTCCTGGTAGCAGAATGATCTTAAGTGCATCTTTTCCAATCTCAACATGTCCATACCTTTGTAAATTGTACAACAATATTTTCACGAAGTCCTCCAAGCTCTCTTCTTCCTTCTTAACCATTTTAAACAATTCCTCCTTTATGTCCCTGGTTCTGCAATATTCTTGATATTTAGAAAGGAAGGCTTTTTTCATTTGGTCGCAAGTAGTAATGGTCTCACGAACTAGACTCATGAACCAGCGCAGAGCATTTCCCTTCAGGGTGGCTGGGAACAGTTTCAACTTCTGAGCACTAGAGGTATAGTCATAGTTGCAACAGAGGATATCAAACTCAAAATGAAATTCATCAGGATCCTCAGAAGATTACCCATGGAAATTCGGAAGAAGTGATGGTAAGATATTTTTCATGGGAGCTTCTCCAGGTGTCTGGAGGATAGGGAATTCCAATGTAGCCATAGTATTACCAAGCTAACTAACTTCCACTTCTTCTTCCCGGTTCTCCCCATGTCCATTCTTGCCTTCCTATTCCCTATCAGCCAACTTTTTAGTCCTGAATTCAATGGCCTCCTTTATGCGTTCTTCCTCTGCTTTTGCTTTTGCTTCTCTTCTCCTCTCTTCTTCTCGCCTCCTCTCTTCCTCTACTACTCGAAAAGCCTCCAACCACACTTCTTTAGTAACTCTAGTTTTGTTGATATGATAAATCTCCTCTCTATCTGGCACACCCACAGCGCTTCCCTTATCTTCAGGAGGTTTATTTTCTGCAACAGGAGTTGAAGGTCCCGTTGTATTCTCCATTGTTGATGCCGAATTCTCAAGATGGGGAGGAACATAATTTCCTCTTCCTGTAGACGTCCGCGGTGGTCTAGTAGAAGAATCTTCCTTAGCAATTATATCATCAATGAATGTTGCCCTTCCCAGACCTGCATTATGACCTCGACCTCATCCACAAGTAGTATTAGTATTCAAAGGGGGTTCCCGATTTGTTTTCTTGTATTCATGCATGCTGTAAATGATTAAACTAAAATGAAATCAAATAAAACCAACTACTAACTATGTCTATCTATTACCATCCCCGGCAACGGTGGCAAAAATTTTGGTCACCCTATATGTCAATTAATTACAACCAACATAAAGAATGCTCAATATAAATTGTCAAACCAGGGAGGTCTTTTATTTCAATGGCAATAAGCACAATCTATGCATAAACATCTTTCAGTAGTTGATCAAGTAATTCGAGATAACAATCCTACCTATCTGTTCATCCAAACTCATTACATAAGAAAACTAATCTAACTCATACATCTAGGAAATCAAAGTGCAGCTACCTTCCTACAGAAATTGACCTAGCAATTGATTGATCTAAGAATATAAATGAACTAGATTACTTTTGCAAGAAGTTAAATCCTATAATTATCAAACTACAGTATTCAATCTTTACCAAAATGATCCATCTAGAAGCTACTGTTACTCAATCACAATCTGACTACTCTAATGAATTAATTGAAGATCCAACAGCAACCAGAAATTAAACATAAGCTTGAACTCGAAATTGACAACTATTGGAAATCCTAGAAAGCATAAATGACTGAAAGGAATGGAGTTGAGATTGGCTGTCATATCTATTGAACACACATGCATAATCAAACTAACCTACACAGTCGACTGTCACACCACGCAGTTACAGCTATTCATATGCAGGAGATAAACTACCAATAAAGAATGCAATCATAAACTCATTGTTGCAGCTATCAGAAATACACCTAATGCAATTCCACAACACACAACAGGAAATGAATAAATCTAACTATCTAACTAAATCGGAAATCTTTGTGAGAAGGCGGGCCCTGGCCTTCTAACAGAGACGTTGTGAATCACAACAAATTAATACACAGAAATGGAAGTAACTATGCTCTTCCATAAAAGATGGAATTTGACAGTCTCAATCTCTGTTACAGCCCATACAACAATTGATGATTAACCAACCCCAGGCATGGAAATCCTTCCCATATTTATACATACAAAATGCAGCTCGTGATCCACTAATCTTGAGCAGCAATGAAGATCTATGATCGACATGTTGTCGAGTCATAGCTAATTGTTACAACTGCATTGAATGAGGTTGTTTAATCATAAAAGATGTTGTTATGCTGGAAAGCCATAGATCAACGGATTAGTAATCTGGAAGGCGACCTATCTGTCGCAACTATACTATGTTACAGCAATCTGTTACAGCTCATGTGGAGAGATGCGTTGTCCCTTGAAAACATGAGGAGTTGAGCTAAAAGAGTAACAGCTGGCACCACGTATGATTGCTTCCAAGGCATGGTAGCTAATACAACTGTGCTTTGAGCTTTGACTAAATGAAACCACACAAGTTAGCATAATTCAAAGGCTAGGATCCTGAACTATAACAATCTTAGGCATTTAATTAATTGAAACAATAATGATGTATACATTGTCAGGATTATTGATTAATCTGGAAAAAGGCATGTATATGGTTTATGAAGGTAGAGTGTAACTGGACAAAATGGTGTAATAGATATGGTCAAAAGGGGCATTTCCAGGGCCCAACATCACCCCCCAACTATCCAATTGCACGTCCTCATGCAACAACTTCCACTAATCCAAATCTAAGTCCACGCTGCATCTGTGAAGATTGGTGAGACCGTAGGCAGGTTCTGGCGGTTCCCCATAACGCACAAATCCATAGCAGGTTGTCCATTTATCCCAACACATCTCCTCCTCTTCCTTAGTTAAAACATAGTTGTTCCTATAAGGGCTCACAGGTAGCCAAATGAGGGGAAATTTGAATTTCAATCCAATCACCAAGGTCCACATGTTTTCATGCACTGCACATACCCAGGAATCCTTGTCGGGGCTTGCTTGAAATTTTCAAAGCAATATGGATCCCCTATCCTCATAGATGAAGAAGAATATAGCCATCTATATTCACTGCCTTCCAGAGCACTCTGCTGCATATTAAAAATCATCGGGACACAGGTAGTGAGGATTTTACCTCGCAAAATCTCAAAGTATTGGGCAATTGCAGGAACCCTGAGAGATCCGGCATGATTTTCTATGAGTTCTTTTGGAATATGAGGCTCGTCCCTAATCCAGAGAGTAGAATTTTCCTCATTATTTGTGATAGTTTGGAAAGCATTTCTCCATTCTACATGGTTGATGACAAAAGAGGCAAACACCCTCAGCTGAACATCCCCCAAACAAGGCAAAGGATTGGAGGGAGAGTCAATGTAACATGCCCTATTATGTAAATATAATTCACATAACAAATGTTGATCCTCAAAATCAATCCCCAGAAAAGTTCTAAAAACTGGCTAGTTGTTGCTAGATCAAATGATCTTCCTTTCTTTAGAGCCCTCAATTTAACTAAAGTGGTATTTTCGTGAAGAAAGATAGGGTAAGAGGAGGATGGAACCCTGCAACTTAATAATTCTAAGGAAAGAGTATACATTTGATCTTTTTCTTGTTGCAAGGTTTTGAGTTTCTTCAATTCTTACAACCTTTCTTGAAGTTTTTCCCACCGGATTTTCTGGAAGAATAACTCCTCAGCCCATTTTTCTCTCAACTCCTTGATGATACTTCTATGTTCATGGAGAGAGATCATCCATGTCCTGCATTGAGCAATGAATTTCTACCATTTGTCCAACACGAGATTCAACCAGAGAATCTTCTTTTCTAATCATTGAATTCTCCCATTCTCCACATCCTTTTCATCATCAGAATCTAAATAAATGATGCCTTGAGAAGGTAGCATTCTTACCTCATCCCCAGATGTCCCAGCTTCCACTTCGTGGATTAAAGGTACATCAGCCCCATCTTCCATCGGTATTGTAGTGACCTCTGCTTGTGTTGAAATTTCAGTGGCTGCTTTTGGGGATGTTGGTTCTTGTGTAACAGCATCCTGTCCCTCCAATTCCACCTCAGCAATATCAGTTTCAGTTGCAGCCTCAACAAACATTTTTGAAGATGCTGGTTCTTGTGTAGCAGCATTTTCTTCTTGGAATTTTCCTTCAACAACTTCATTCCAAGTTGCAACTTCCATAAGCATCTCCAAGGACATTGGTTCTTATATAACAACGTCCTTTTCCTTAATTTCTCCAAATTGCTCAAAAGTTTCCTAGACTATCTCAATGTCTGCTTGTTCTATGAGTAGTTCTGTATCTCTAGATGGCTGAGTTTGTATATCTCCTTCTTCTTCTAATTCCAAATCCGGGATTAAGTCCATTCCTGGTTCGTCTTCCCTCATTGACTCAACTGTTTGCACTTCTCCCTCTTGTGTTGCTCGTTCAGATGATTGTGCAACAAGATTCATCAGTATGACTTTATGTCCTGCCATTTTATATACATCTCCACATTCTGGGCATATCACTTTTCCCTGCTCCTCATAACTCAAATTCAAGAGATGAGTTTTCCACTTGATCTGCAGCTTCTACTAATATATCCAGACTCCTCTTTGCTTGTTTCCTGCTTATTTCCTTCCATTTCTCCAAATCATTCCGAAGTGCTTGCACTTATTCTTTTAATAATTCATTTCTATATAGGAGATTTTCACTCTGAGATTCGTTCACAACAGGTTCCTGTATGTCAGCAGGTGTTTTGGGGTTTAAGATAGGGATTTCTATGACTGTCCCCGTTACATACTCTGCTTCTGCTAAAGGTACTTCACTATTTTCCCTAATTCCTCCAGCTGTCTCAGTTGCTTCCATAGATCTAGTCCTTCTTCTTTTCACCCCCTCTGATGGTTGTTCAACACTGCTTGATGTTGCTGAAGCAGCTCTAGATCTTCTCTTCTTCTCTGTTGAAGTAGCTGTCTGGCCCTTGTTCCCTATGCTTCTTCTTTTCTTTAGTGATACAGGGGTCTCCAAATTTCCAGAGGGAGGATCAAATTACTCCTCTTCCATGATAGTTCCCCTGATTTCCGAGCAGGATGAAATATCCAACACCTCTATATTTCCTTCCTCTATTGCCTCTGCCTGATGCTTGCTTTCTTGCATACCACCTTCCACGGTTACAACTTCAACAGCTGTTCCAGTTCCAGCCATCATTATCTCTTCGATGACAAGTTTTTCTGCTGTCGCGGCTTCCCCTATGTCGACTTCCTCTTCCCTTTCAGTTAGTTTTTCATCCTCCCCCCCAACTGGATTTGAGGAACTCCGGTCCTCTTCTTCTTCTGCAATACCCCCCGATTCCAATATAGGTTCTCTAATCACCCCAATTCCAGCAACAAATTAAGCCCAGGTCAAATTCTGATGTGTAATGGCCCTCAAGATAAGTAATTTAATTAGGCCATTATTAGTGAGGGAGGAAGCTGGGTGTTGGGTCGTTCTTGCATAACTGGCCATACTTTTTAGGGTCTTATAAAGATAAAACGACATATTCACTAGGTTTCCATGGCACAGATGAGATAACAGAGGCAATTCAGAAAGATAGACAGTCTGGTACCTACCTTCACAGGAGATATACTTCTTCAGAAAAACTGCCACTTGATCCCATGGATGAGATAATGAGTTCAGTGCAAATCCATGGTCTTTTGGCCAAACATTCTCCCCAACTACGAGAAATTCCCTTATTGCAGTCGAATTTGGCACCTTCTGTCCAAACAGTTTCTTCCCAACCTAGGGTAAACCAGTAATCTCAGATATGATATCTTCTGTAACCTCAATGCGTACCCCCTTGACTTCAAAATGAGTATCAAGCAAGTTAAAAATGAATTGTAATGTCGTTTTAGTATGGAAACCGTTTAGACGTTGGAAATATTCAGTACACCCTGCTGCTGCGAAAACGGAAAACACTTCTGCATTGGCACGCAGAGCTTCCATATTTTCAGGTTCATGCCTTACCGGTTTACCCATATCAACCTCTTTTCAATTCAACAGCAAATACAGTGCTTATCAGTTCAGACGTGGAAGTTACAGCCTTCGAACATTCATGGGAATAGCTGGGATTTGAAACTTGGTTTTCAAGGAAAGATGGTGCAGTTTTCCACTTTATGATAAATGATACAGTTAAGGAAAAATGGCGAAATTGGGAAGTTTTGGTACGAATCGGGTAAAATGATGGTCAAGTTGTTACTCCCACACATTCTTTGATGATTAAGTGTGTACAAAAATCTGATGGCGACAAAAGACAAGATATGCTCATAATTCGTCACAATTAATTTGGTGCTTAATCATGATTATAGTTAGAATCCGTACCTTCAAAAATTGAATTCTCAAGCCGCCATTCTACCATGTCATGATATTCACAGTCGCATCTTGGTAGAAAATGTGTGTGCCAAGATGTTGGTCACCGTCAATCAAATTAATACGTGCATTCATGCTGACAGGTTCCTTGGCGGAATGTGATTCAAGCTGTGGAGTAATCATTCAGATTCAAGCCGGGTCAGATCATTGACAGCGAGACTGTTCCAAAAGACAGACCATCTAGCGGAGTTGCAGAGGATTGAGAAGAGTTCGGCGAACCATGGAAGAGTTCCAGTTGCAAAAATTTAGAGAAAAGGAAAAAATAGCGGAATAGCAACTGCTAGACTTGGAAGAATAGGAAAAAGTGGCGAAGTCGCAGCTGCTGGCAAAGAGCAGAAATGAAATGGAAATAGCGAAGTCGCAGCTATTGAACTAGAGGAATAGGCAAGAATGGCGGAGCCGCAGCTGCTAACAAAAAGCGAGAATATAATGTAAATAGTGGAGTCGCGGCTGCTAGACTAGCGGAATAGGCAAGAATAGCGGAGTCGCAGCTGCTAGACTAGCGGAATAGGCAAGAATAGCGGAGTCGCATCTGCTAGACTAGCGGAATAGGCAAGAATAGCGGAGTCGCATCTGCTAGACTAGCGGAATAGGAAAGAATAGCGGAGTCGTAGCTGCTGGCAAAAAGAGAAAATGAAATGAAAATAGCGGAGTCGCAGCTACTAGACTTAGCGGAATAAGCAAGAATAGCAGAGTCGCAGCTGCTGAAAAGAAAATGAAGTGAATGGAAAATGGCGGAGTCACAGCTGCGGAAATAGGAAGAATGGGCAAGGTAAGGAGTCGCAGCTGTGCAAAAATGAGTGAGAGGCGGACTTTCAGCTAGCTACTGAAAAACTAACGAATCATCCATCTTTTCAAAGAGCTTTATTAAATCAAGAAACAATGTAAGGCGCCTACAATCGTCTAGCCCAGACACGACTGTTGTTCCTCCAATTAATTCCTACACACAATTCTCCAAAACAAACCCGATCAAGTGCAAAATGAAAAATAGATAAAATAAAGAATGAAGAATAAAATATTTATGTACAAATGATGTGGAAGTTGCAGTTCTTAAAAATTCATAGGGGTGGGGAAAACTCCCTGCCCTGGCGTTAACTGAGAATCTGGATCTGCCGCAACCTATGAAATGAAAGCATCCCTTGAGATCAATTTGTGATAAAGTCGCAGCCGATGACCATTTGTGAATAATGGTGTCTTGTTTTCATCAATGGTGATCAGCCGAACTATTCCATTGTCAAATACACGATCTATTTGATAAGGTCCCAACCAACGAGTGCGTAGCTTGCCTTTGAAATCCCTCTTAAACCGTGAATCATATAACAGAGCCCAATCTCCTTCCTGGAAGACTTTCTTCTTTATGAATCTGTCATGCCATTTAGAGCGTTGATGTTGGATTAAAGTTGTATGATTTATTGTTGCTATGCACTTTTCATCCAATTCATTAAGTTGATTCAGTCGGTTCCTATGTGGTTCTGATAAATCCATATTTGCTTCTACGGCTGTTTTCAAAGTCCTGATTTCAAATTCAATTGGGAAAACAACATTCTTACCATATACTAACTCATATGGGGAAAAACCAGTGGTGTTATGCCATGTAGTGCGATAAGCCCATAGTGCCCCTGGAAGTCTCTCAGCCCAATCCTTATGATTGCTTTTCACTGTCTTTGTCAAAAGAGCCTCAATAACCTTGTTTGAACTCTCCACTTAGCCATTGGCCTGTGGATGATATGGTGAGGTTACTGTGTGCTGTATATGAAATTTCTATAACAGCGCTTCCAGCTTGTGAGACACAAACTGCGGTCCACCATCTGTGACGATTTCCTTGGGTACTCCAAACCGAGTGAAAATTTCTTCATACAGGAAATCAGTCACAGCCGGATCATTAGCCTTAACTAAGGCTACAGCTTCTACCCATTTGGTCATGTAATCTGTACAAACCAAGATGTGAATTTTCTGTTTTGAGGGAGGGTTGATAGGCCCTACAAAATCTAGAGCCCATCTATCAAATGGTTCAACCACGAGCTGTGGCTGCAAAGGCATTTCATCTAATCTGTTGGGTTGGCCCATCCTTCGGCATCTATCACATGCCTGAACATACTTCTTTGTGTCCCTAAACAATTTGGGCCAAAAATAACCCATTCTCAAGACTTTATGACCTATCCTTTTGTCAGCAAAATGTCCCCCACAAGGCTCATCATTGCAAGCTTTTAGAATACTAAAGATCTCATCTTCTCTAACACATCTTCTGATCTCTAAATCAAGCCCTGTGTAGAAAAGATGGCCATCAATCCAACAGGACCTAGCACTCTATTGTATGATCTTTCTTTTCTCTCTCTTCAACAGATGTGCTGGGAGCTTACCTGCAGCCAAAAAGTTAGTGATATCTGCATACCATGGGGAATGGGCTGATACTGCAAACAAATGTTCATCAGGGAAGGAATCTTCGACTGGTAAATTGTCATCACTGTTAGTAAGTCGAGATAAAAAATTCTGCAACAACATTTTCCTTCCCTAGTCTATCAATAATTGTGATATCAAATTCCTGTAACAGTAACAGCCATCTAGTAACTCTAGCATTTGTGATTGGTTTATTCATTAAATATTTGATGGTAGAATGATCAGTGTGCATGAAAGTAGAATATCCAGTAATATAATGTCTAAATTTATTGATGGCATAAACAATGGCAAGAAATTCTTTTTCTGTGACAGTATAGTTTAGTTCAGCAGGAGATAAGTTCTTTCTAATGTAATAAATTGCATAAGGAGCATTACCTTCCTGCTATCCCAAAACTGCTCCAATGGCAGTGTCCAAAGCATCTGAAGAAATTTGAAAAGGCAGAGCCCAGTTGGGCCCTCGTAAGATGGGTGCTGTAGATATCATTTTATTTAGCTCATTAAACGTTGTTTGGCATGCTTCATTCCAGACAAACTGTGCATCCTTCATCAATAGAGTGAACAAAGGAGAACATAGTTTGGAAAAAAATTCTATGAACCTTTTGTAATAGGCAGCATGCCCCAAGAATCTACGTACATCCTTCTGTGTTCCAGGAGTTGGTATGTTTTCAATTACCTTGATTTTGGATGGATCTACCTGGATAGCATCAGAAGAGATGAAGTGCCCCAGCACTATGCCCTCGCTCATCATCATATGGCACTTTTTAGTACTTAAAGAGAGCTGGCTTTGTTCACAATTTTTCAAGACCTTTTCTAAATTTTTCAGTGCTTCTTCATAGCTATCACCATATGGAGTAAAGTCATCCATAAAAATCTCCATGCAATCATTTACCATCTCTGAAAATATTCCAATCACTGCTCTCTGAAATGTGGTTGGTGCATTGCACAACCCAAAAGGATGTACCCGGTATGCAAAAGTCCCCCAGGGACAGGTGAAAGTTGTTTTTTCCTAGTCTTCTGGAGCAATCTGGATTTGGTTGTAGCCACTAAAACCATCCAGAAAGGAAAAATACTTCTTCCCAGACAAGGTATCAAGGACCTGATCGATAAAAGGTAAGCGGAAGTGGTCCTTCTGCGTTGCCTTGTTCAATTCTCTGTAATCCACGCAGACCCTCCATTTCCCATTCTTCTTTGGCACAATCACGAGTGGAGAAACCCACTCACTATCTGAAATCGGATATATAAATCCTGCTTCCAAAAGTTTTTGGATTTCTTATTTCACAATGTCTCTTAGGTGCAGGTTCATCCTTCGTTGTGGTTGACACACAGGCCTGGATTCGCTCTTAATATAAATGTGATGGGTGCACATATTAGAAGGAATCTATTTCATGTCTGTATACTCCCAAGCAAAATATCCTCTACGTTGTTTCAGCAAGGTGACTAGCTGTTCCATCTCACTGGGCGCAACGGTTGGATTGACGTTCAACGTTTTCCCTAGCTCAATTTCCACTGGTAAACTTTTCGAATTCTGAAGTACTGGAATTATACTGGCATCACTGACTATTCTTCTGTAAGATTTTCTTGTTCTTCTTCATCTAACGTACTGTTCAGAATCTGGTAAATGTGCTTGTTGATAGACATGGGCTCATTGATGAAACTGTTAATGGAATCGTCCTATGTTTCATCTTTATACATGAAGGCTCTCCCTATTGTTAATAACGGCTGGACACCTTCCTCTTCCTCCAAATCTGCCCACAACGGAGTTTCAGTGTCTGTGCATGGTTGAGCTGGAGGGTACAAGGTTAGGCTCTTGATCTCAGTCCCGTATGAAATGGTCATAGATCCTGACCAAAAACTTATACAGGCATCTGCTATGGCCAACCATGGTCTTCCCAAGATCAGTGGATGTCCCCCCAACTAGGATTTCGGCTGTAACACCAAGAAATCCGCAGGGTATTCCCACGAGTCAACTGAGATCACGAGGTCATTTAGGATCCCCTCAGGCTTGATTGTTGATCTTTCAGCAACTTCCAAAATAGTAGGGGTCGGCCGAAGGTTAGTGAGTCCAAGTTTATTCACAGTTTCTATGGTCATAACGTTAATAGTCGCGCCTAAGTCTACCAAGACGTTGGGGATTTGTGTATTTCCTATGTGAATTGTCACAGTAGGATTTCTAGGGTCATCGTATTTTGCCACAGGGGTCTTTCCCATTGTCAATTCATAAAGTTTTCCCAATACATGGACAATGGGAGGATCCCTAGGCTTTCTCCGGTTGGAATTCCAAGTAGCTTCGTTGTTTGACTGTTGTGACCATGGTGTCCAAGAATTAGGATTTTGCATTGAGTTCTGAGATGGATGCCAATGGTTTCCAGAATAATGTGAAGGGAATTGTGTATTCATATTATTCATATTGTTCATACCATTCATATTATTTAAAAAAATGATGGGTCTTGATTCATACCTTGATTGCGAGGCTGCAATGGTTTCTTCTGTGCAATGAAGTAAGCCTGTTCCACGTCTGAAGTAGATGCCTACAAAACTGCCTTGACCTTTGGTAGTGAGGGGCATTCCTTAGTGTCATGCTTCAACTCACATATCCTACACATCTATGTTTTGTCCAACAGGCACTCCTTCAGTGGATTCTTTTTCCTACATTTGGGACAGAATACACCAAGTGTAAGATCTTATACAACTTGCCTCTGTTTTGCTCTTAAGACATCTAACTCTGAGGAAATGGAGCTCATCATATCAGTTTTAAAATTCTCCAGCAAGTTGCCTATCTTTGCTCGAGTGGCTCCTCCACTAGCTGACTTCTGTGTCCTAGTGAAGACATCCTGATCTCGATCCTTGTCTCGTTTGTTAGTTCTAGAGGATCCCCTTGAGTACCTTCGACATAGTTCAACAGTATTTTCGAAGGGTTCCTTTGAGATGTCCCATTTTCCCAGCAAATTCAACATATCAAGGCATTCTTCTCTGATTCCTTGTAGCAGAATGATCTTAAGTACATCTTTTCCAATCTCAACATGTCCATACCTTTGTAAATTGTACAACAATCTTTCCACGAAGTCCTCCAAGCTCTCTTCTTCCTTCTAAACCATTTTAAACAATTCCTCCTTTCTGTCCCTGGTTCTGCAATATTCTTGATATTTAGAAAGGAAGGTTTTTTTCATTTGGTCCCAAGTAGTAATGGTCTCACGACCCAGACTCATGAACCAGTGCAGAGCATTTCCCTTCAGGGTGGTTGGGAATAGTTTCAACTTCTGAGCACTAGAGGTATAGTCATAGCTGCAATAGAGGATATCAAACTCAAAAAGAAATTCATCGGGATCCTCAAAAGATTTACGATGGAAATTCATGAGAACTGATGGTGAGATGTTTTTCGTGGGAGCTGCTCTAGGTGTCTAGAGGATAGGGAATTCCAATGTAGCCACAGTATTACCAAGCTGACTATCTTCCACTTCTTCTTCCCGGTTCTCCCCATGTCCGTTCTCACCTTCTTGTTCCCTATTAGCCATGTTTTTAGTCCAAAATTCAATGGCCTCCTTTATGCGTTCTTCCTCTGCTTTTGCTTCTGGTTCTCTTCTCCTGTCTTCCTCTCGCCTCCTCTCTTCCTCTGCTACTCGGCGAGTCTCCAACCACACTTCTTTAGTAACTCTGGTTCCGTTGATATGATAAATCTCCTCTCTATCTGGCACACCCACAACGCTTCCCTTATCTTCAGGAGGTTTATTTTCTACAACAGGAGTTGAAGGTCCCGTTTTATTCTCCACTGTTGATGTTTAATTCTCAAGATGGGGAGGAACAGAATTTCCTCTTCCTGTAGACGTCCACGGTGGTCTGGTAGAAGAATCTGCCTTAGCAATTATATCATCAATGAATGTTTCCCTTCCCAGACCTGCATTACGACCTCGACCTCGTCCACCTACAGTGTTAGTATTCAAAGGGGGTTCTCGATTTATTTTTCTTGTATTCATGCATGCTGTAAATGATTAAACTAAAATGAAATCAAATAAAACCAACTACTAACTATGTCTATCTATTACCATCCTCGGCAACGGCGCCAAAATGTTGGTCGCCCTATATGTCAATTAATTACAACCAACATACAGAATGTTCAATATAAATTGTCAAACCCAGGGAGGTCTTTTATTTCAATGGCAATAAGCACAATCTATGCATAAACATCTTTCAGTAGTTGATCAAGTCATTGGAGATAACAATCCTACCTATTTGTTCAGCCAAACTCATTCCATAAGAAAACTAATCTAACTCATACATTTAGGAAATCAAAGTGCAGCTACCTTCCTACAGAGATCGACCTAGCAATCATTGATCTAAGAATATAAATGAACTAGATTACTTTTGCAAGAAGTTAAATACTATAATTATCAAACTACGGTATTCAATATTTACCAAAATGATCTATCTAGCAGCTATTGTTACTCAATCACAATCTGACTACTCTAATGGATTAATTGAAGATACAACAACAACCAGAAATTAAACATAAGCTTGAACTCGAAATTGACAACTATTGGAAATCCTAGAAAGCATAAATGACTGAAAGGAATGGAGTTGAGCTTGGCTGTCACAGCTATTGAACACACATGCATAATCAAACTAACCTACACAGTCGACTTTCACACCACGCGGTTACAGCTATTCATATGCAGGAGATAAACTACCAATAAAGAATGCAATCATAAACTCACTGTTGCAGCTATCAGAAATACACCTAATGCAATTCCACAACACACAACAGGAAATGAATAAATCTAACTATCTAACTAAATCGACAATCTCTGTGAGAAGGCGGGCCCTGGCCTTCTAACAGAGACACAGTGAATCACCACAAATTAAGACACAAAAATGGAAGTAACTCTGCTCTTCATTAAAAGATGGAATTTCACAGTCTCAATTTCTGTTACAACCCGTACAACAATTGATGATTAGCCAACCCCAGGCATGGAAAGCCTTCCCATATTTATACATACAAAATGCAGTTCGTGATCCACTAATCTCGAGCAGCAATGAAGATATATGATCGACATGCTGCTGAGTCACAGCTAACTATTACAGCCGCATTGAATGAGGCTATTTAATCATAAAAGATGTTGTTATGCTGGCGAGCCATATATCAACGGATTAGAAATCTGGAAGGCGACCTATCTGTCGCAGTTATACTCTGTTACAGCAATCTGTTACAACTACCTGTTACAGCTCACGTGGAGAGATGCGATGTCCCTTGAAAACATGAGGAATAGAGCTAAAAGAGTAACAGCTGGCACCATGTATGATTGCTTCCAAGGCATGGTAGCTGATACAACTGTGCTTTGAGCTTTGACTAAATGAAACCACACAAGTTAGCATAATTCAAAGGCTAGGATCCTGAACTATAACAATATTAGGCATTTAATTAATCGAAACAATAATGATGTATACATTGTCAAGATTGCTGATTAATCTGGAAAAAGGCATGTATATGGTTTATGAAGGTAGAGTGCAACTGGGCAAAATGGTGTAATAGATATGGTCAAAAAGGGGAATTTCCAATGCCCAACAACGTTGATGGAGTCTGTTATCTTCAAAGGAGGGGAGACTTGATCAACCCAAAAGAATTAAAATGACAAGTTTGTCGAAAGGCAATATAGACAAAGGAATGCCACCAAAGTGGAAAACAAAGAGCAGAGCCATTGCAAAGCTAAGCCTTCCATAAAAATGGAATACAAGCAAATGCACCTATACAGAAAAGACTGAGGAGACAAAAACCTATAACCATAAAAAGCGAAAATAAGCCACTCACACGAATGATGTACAAAGTAACCAATACCTACATAGAATATCAAGCTAATGTGAATGATGTACATGGTAACCAATACCTGCATAGAGGAACAAGCTAATGTCGCATATATCTTAACCAAACTCTTACAACAGAAGTAATTATCGGAGAGAAAACTATGAACAGTACCCTTAGCCAATAAAACTTGTAGAATGGGGTTAGTGAAGGGAAGAGTGATTTATTGCTAGAAAAAAATATTCAAACAAGGGTCAATAGACATTGGAAAGAAACATAAATGTTGAAGATTAGGTAAATTCGAAGATATTCTTATTATATTATTGCGTTCCTTCGAAAGATGTTCATATTGTAATTGATCATGTAAAAACCCTAAAAGAATAAGTGAAAATAGACAAGTCGGCTCCACAGAAGTCAGTGGATAAAACTACCCTAAACAATGGGCAGTCTGCCCCAAACAATGGGAAAAACTGCCCCAATGAAGTCGGCCCTATAGTGAAAAATTCAGCCAGACAAGTGTATAAATAAGCAGGTCAAATTCCTCATTTGGATCAATCGCAAGTTCGCTAAAGCAAGTGCATGGAAGAGTAGATGCAGCTGGAAGAAGCTTATGTTTGAGGTTCTATCTTGTCTTGTCTTTGTTTCTTCTATTCTTGGGGCATCTTTGTATGAGATAGCTTTAGCTCTTCATTGTATTAAAATTATAATTGTTGACAGAATCTATATTGAAGAAGTTCCACTGGGTTTTCTTCCCCTAGAGGGTTTCCCGGGATAAACTCTTGTGTATGTTGTTCTTTTCTATCTTTCAGTGATCCTATTGCTTATGTTTATTGTGATATAGTAGAATTTATTTAAAGATCTAACATAACTACTATTCAAGTACAAATTCTAACATGGACTCAAAGCCATACTGAAAGAAGCCATTGTACAGCTAACTTGTCAAATTTGGAAACTAGGGTTTATTGTTCTGGGCACTTCCATCCACAGATCAACTTGAAAAGGAGGTCAAATCAATTCGCCCTAGGAGGGTGCATCTTCCTGTGGTGGCAGATCTCAGATCAGAGAATTTTCAATTTTGACCATATCACCACTACTCGAGAAAACTAGGGAATCATATTTTTGGCAATTTTGTCCACATATCCGGAAGAAAAGGACACTTGCTCAACTCGCCTTAGGGAGGCGCATATTTTCCTTGGATCCGAATTCCAAGATATTCAAGTTGGACCCAAGTCAGCAGATTTCAGAAGGAGATGGAAGAGCATCTCAATTGGTAAGTTCTATAATCTTATTTCCATTTGAGGTTCTCATATTAAAATTATCAAGATGTCAAGCAAAATCAAGCTCGATGAGAAGATTGAAGGAGTTGATAACTTCTGAGCATGGAAGTATAGAATGCTTCTCATTATAGAAGAAAATGATTTGGAGACATATGTTAAGGAAGAAGTTGCATAGCCAGAGGAAGAGGAAGACAAAGCAAGACATAAGAAGAATCCGGTTAGATCTAAAAGGATTTTTTATGATTTTATTAAGGATCACTTGATTCCTCATGTTTCATCCTTGAAGACTCCCGAGGAGATGTTTGATGCATTGACCAGATTATATGAAAGGAAGAAGATCAACTGGAAGATGACCTTGATAACTCAACTCAAGAAGGTAAAGATACAAAATTCAGAGACAATCCAGTCTTACTTCACAAGGGGATCTCAAATCAAAGAACAACTTGAAGCCATTGGAGATATAGTTGAATAAGATGAAGTGGTAATGACCACATTAAATGGTCTCCCAAGGTCATGGGAATTATTTATTCAAGGAATATGTTCTAGGAAGAAGCTAACAAATTTTAGCATGTTATGGGAAGAATGCACTCAAGAAAAAGCTAGATTGGTAGCAAGAGAAGAAAATTTGGGTGAGGATGATGACCAAGCATTGGCAGCACATACAAAGAAAGAGAAGTTCAAGAAGGAAGATCACTCACAAGAAACCCAAGAAGTATCATAAGTCTCACAGGTCCCAGAAATATTATTCAATAGTTTTATGGTATAGCTGTTAGGAGATGGGACACATTGCAAGGAATTGTCCCCGTGCAAAATATCAAGTCAAGAAAGGAGAGAATAAGAGGTATCATGCTCATGCCATAGAAGACGATGAACATGTTCAGAATAAGGAAAGAGAAGATTGGTTAAGTGAAGAAGAATATGTTTAGGTTTCCGCTCTTACGGAGTGATACTTGGCTTGTTGATAGTGGTGCTTCAAAGCACATGACAGGTTTCAAAGACTCCCTCACCAGTTTGACTGAGAAAGACTCACCTCATAAGGTGAATCTTGGAGATGATTATCAGTATCCTATTAAAGGTGTAGGAGAAGCCTCATACACGTTGGATTCCGGAAAGCCTATAAAGATGAAGGATGTGTTATATGTATCTGGTTTGAAGAAGAATCTTCTATCCATTTCAATATTCGATAAGAAAGGATTCAAAGTTGCTTTTGTTGATGGCCAAGTTCTTATGTAGTCAAAAGGAAAGACTATTGATGATGCAATCGTAATTGGAGAACAAGATGGAGGCTTGTACAAATTGAACAAGCTATTATAAATAATAGCATGAAACCAAGTAGATCACAATGGTATATGCAAGGGATGTGCACAAGGCAAGAACTTGAAGAGTTCGAAGACCAAAGATGAAGACCTCATCAAGTTTCAGATGAGACGAAGATCAAGGTATTCAAAATTTGACGATGGAGCAGAGTACGCTTCCAGAAACCGCAGTAACTTCTGCAAGGAGGCATAAATCAAGAGGGAGCCTACAAAACACATGAAAAATAAGTATTTAAACCGTCATTTGAGTTATTTCTTAAATCTCTAAGTGTTTAAATGATATTGTTAACAACAGTTGTACGCATATTTGTATTCCTAGAATCAGGAAGTGTATTATGCATGTCATAGTGAATGCATTGATATGGCTAGGATTAATGAACAATATACTCTTAATGTGCATGTGATGGGTAAGTAGCCTATGGTACTGCACAACATTCCATGAGCCACTATTGCTTTTCTAGAATGAAACCTCTTTGCTAACATATTGGGAGCAGTACACGCTCTTGATTGTATATGTTATGGTAGAGATGGAAGGCATCTAGATAGTTACCGTGAGTACATGGATATGGATGAGTGTTGTGCTGAAGCATTGGCTAAGATGGTTACATATGTGTTTGTCAATATGATTTGATGATTATGAAAACTTACTAATCATATGATTGAATTTGACTTGTAGGAAAGGTTGTGTGCTATGACCTACAAGAGAAGAATGATGTTACTTGTTCTGAAGAGCAAGTGATGATTGTTCAATAGTGATCTTCAAGTAGATTTACAAATCAAGTAGTATCGAGAAATACAAGGCAATATTTGTGGTTCGTGGCTTCTCCCAAAAAGACAGAATTGACTATGAAGAGACGTTTGCTCCTGTAGCAAGATACACTTCGATTAGAGCTACACTTGCAATAGCCGCAGTGATGAAGTGGAAGGTACACCAAATGGACGTAAAGACAGCTTTCCTAAATGGTGTAGTAGAAGAAGTGTATGTGGAGCAGCCACTGGGATTCGAGACACATGACAGGAAAACACATGTGTGCAAGTTGAAGAAGGCCTTGTAGGGATTAAAACAAGAACCTAGGACATGGTATGGCAGGATTGATAGTTTTTTGGTGAGCTTGGGCTTTACCAAGAGTAAAGCATATTCCAACCTTTACTACAATGTTGAGAATGGAAAACCGATGATATTGCTATTATATGTAGAAGACATGTTTCTAACAAGAGAGGAGAAGCTCATTGCAGAAAATAAGAAGCTTTTCGCAGAGTTCAAGATGAAAGACCTGGGTATGATGCAATATTTCTTAGATCTAGAGGTGTGGCAAAGTCCAGATGAGATTTTCCTTAGCCAAGGAAAATATGATGTGGAGATCCTGAAAAGATTCGGGATGTTGGATTGTAAGGCCATACCGATGGCATCAAACTTGAAGTTGTTGTGTGATACTTATTTAGAGACAATGGATACCACATTTATACATATCGATGATTGGTTCGTTGATGTACTTGATGAACACTATACCTGACATATGCTTTGCGGTGAACACTTTAAGTTGGTACATGGTCAAGCCGAGACATGTTCACTTGATTGCAGCAAAGAATCTGATGAGGTACCCGAAGGGTACACCTGATTATGGTCTTAGATATGTATCAAATTAATAGATTATCCTACAAGGCTATGTTGATTCAGATTGGACCGGTAGTGTCACAAACATAAAGAGTACCTCAAGATGTTGCTTCAGTTTGGGATCAAGCATGATTTCCTAGTTTAGTAGGTGGCAATCAGTACAATCGAGGCATAATATATTGCAGTGTGTTCAGCTAGCAATGAAGCAGTGTGGCTTCGAAAGTTAATTCCAGGGTTGTTTGATCTCGAGTTAGAGGTGACTTGTATTTTCTATGACAACTAGAGTTGTGTGAAGTTGTCTAAGAACCCAGTGTTTCATGGCAAGTCCAAGCATATTGAGATTAGGTACCATTATATCAAAGATATGGTACAGAAGGGAGCAGTGAAGCTCCAGTATGTTACGACAAACAAGCAAATAGTCAATGTGTTGACCAAGCCTCTATCGAGAGAGAAGTTCGAGTACTCCAGGGACAAGCTTGGCGTGATGCAAAGAGATGTCCCTCATAAGAGGGAGAGATGAGTCACATATATGATTCGGTGGGCTATAACTAAATGATGCAGTAGCAACAGGTGGTCATTTACGGGCACAGATTCCTTGATTCTGTGAGAACTGGAGAGAGTGACCAGTTCTTGATCACTGGAGAGTGTGACTATACTTTGTATGTGTATCCAGAGGAGTTGTGTATCCAGTTGGTGTTAAAATTAGGGTTATGTTGGCTTTTAAGCAGACAAGTAAAAAATTGTACTTTAATGTAAAAATAAATTACAGAACTAGTATTGAAAAACAAAATAGTACAACAGTAGTAGTAAATATAATTGACAAGACATATAGATCTGATAAATTAAGACATAATTTTCATCTCTTTCAACTTTAACACTCCCCAAAGATCATTGTGTTAAAGTTAGGGTTTGAAACAAGAATTTGACAATTGCAGAAAAAATCATTAACTGTAAGATAGTAGCAGTAACAAATTTAGGCTAGTTATAAATCAAATCTGATTAAGTTAGGGTAGGGAACCTTCCTTATACTCAGAGTTACTTTCAGGTCATACTTTTCCTCTCAGAGGCAATTCAACAGCTAGAACAATAACTGACCCTTACCTGAGGGTTTGTACATACTTGTGAGAGAGAGAGATAAAGTGTTGTATGATAGGATTAGACATGTACAGTAATAGGTACAACAACCAATATCAGCCCCAAAACTTCTGCCAAAATAGTCAATGGGAGAAGGACGCCTCACAGTAGTCCTTAGCAAACAAAGGCAGCATCAAAACACAGTCCAAATAGTAGTGGCATCCCTAACAGCTCTTAAACAAGGCAATGGTGGTCACCTTCAGGTAATAACAGACCTCAAACCAACAATTACAGCCCTAGCATCCTCCCAACAAGATCTTGATGGTCACTTACAAGCCATAACAGACATCAAACCAACAGCGGCATCCCTAGCAACCACCCAACAAGGTCTCGGTGGTCACTTACAGGCCATAACAGACCTCAAGCCAACAACGGCAGCCTAGCAACATCCCAACAAGATCTATGTGGTCACTTACAGGCCTTAGCAAGCCATAAACCAGTAGCGGCTATCCTAACCAATGTTGTCAGACTCGGACTCAGAAAAGAGTACTCGACTGGCTTGGGACTCGGGGGACTCAGCGACTCGGAGAAGACTCGGTAAAGACTCGACAAATAGAAAAAAAAAATCAAAATATAGTAAATTTTGTGCACAAAATAATATACTAATGACATTTATAATCCATATATGTTATAAGACCACATTCTATGCAGAAATTCATTGTATCATCTCATAAAAAATGATAATACAACGTTTGACACTCCATATTTATATGCAAAATAGTGAACCGAAAGACGATTCCTTGAACAAATTCACAAATAGTACCAAGTTCAACTACATAACTCAAAACATCAATAAAAAATCAAAATAGACAATGTCTCCAAGCCCAATCTCAAGTCTCATACATGACTACGAGATGTAGAATACCTAGAATAAGGCCTAGAGGAGCTAGTGCCAACATCGCTAGACCAAAGAAACAATTGTGATGTAGGTGTATTGGGTGTTTCCATTTCAAAAATGGAAACACTAGAGGGATCCTCAATCTCCTCCTCAAGCCAACTCAAATCATCCCTAGGAAATTCATACAGAAAGTACGGGTGCATGTAACTAAAATTGCATTGAGTGCAATCCATATCTAACCCAAAATACATAAACAAAGAGGCTCTAAATCACCTCTAGAGTCCAAAACGCTTCAAAACTTTATGCTACAACAAATAACTACATATCATGAAAACCATTGCCTATATTGGAATCTTATTCGTCAATAGCACCTTGTGCCCTCCACTTCTAGGCTCTAGCCCTTGCCTCTATCTCGAATCTCAAAGTTGATCCTCCAAGGACATTAGTTGACACCCTACAATTTTGATGAAACCTCCTAATCCAAGCATTAAAAAAGGTAGAAAAAACTTCGAGTCCCTAATAAGTAATTTTGCTTGAGTGAAGGGTACATTTTTACTAAGGTCATGACGAAGGAGTCAAACAATCAGCACCACAAACATCAAGGTACATAGAGGGGTTGATGTGCTTGATTAAATGCCAATCCCTTACCATCATACATGATAGAATCCAATGGAAACATTGCAATCTTGAAACCCTGAATATTGTTAAATTTGTTGAATTTTGAATGGGATCTAGAATTCTACTTTTTGCATATGAAGTCCGATGAGGTTGGAACCACTCTCAAACATCCTGAAACAATTAATGGTGATGTTAAAAATTTAAGTAAAAGGATAGAAAATGAAAGATAAGGAGAATGCCACTTTTACTTTAAGAATTTAACATTGCCATCTCTGGCGAGTTTGGCGAGTCTCTAGCAAGTTTAGTGAGTCTCTGGCGAGTTTGGTTGAGTTTGGCGAGTGGCGAGTTTGCTAGCCAAGTCTCTTACGAGTACTCATTTCGCAGAAGACTCGTGTAGACTCGTTAGACTCAGCGAATCTTTGGCGAGTCTGATTACACTGATCCTAACAGCGCTTCAACAGGATGGTGGTGGGCATCTACGAGCCTTAACAAACCATAAACCAACAACAACCCTCTCTCAAGTAGCAGCGACACTCCCAAGTAGCCTCTAAACCGCAGCGGCCCCCTCAAACATGTAGTAGCAAACCCTAAACAAATCTTGGCCCCCTCAAGAGAAACAATACGGTGGACGACAGCCTCTAAATGGGCCTTTAACAACTGGAGATACCCTCAAAAAATAAGCAACAACCCTAGTAAGAGGGATCAACCCTAAAACAGACTTGAAACCCTTGATGTCATCCAAAAACCACAATGTTGAAAACCCTAGATCAATTACAATAAATCAGAGCTGAGCTATGTCTTCAAGATGCTCACACAATAAAGAATTAGACTTGTATTTATAACCTCTTAATGGCTTCTAGAAGGATCTCCCTTCTAATTCCTCAATGACTTAGGGTTACTTAAACAAAGTGGAGACATCCTACCTTTTAGAAGGGTTACCAAACATAAAGTTATAATTTAATGTTATGATGTCTTTAGGAGTGGATAACAAAGACATAAGGGGTAGGAACACATACAAGGGGGGGCACTAACACCTAGGACCAACATGGAAGGGTCAACATAAGACAAGGCTAACCACCATAGATCAAGGATGGGTAAACACCCATTCAAACCACAAGACCAAAGGTGTAACCACAAGGTGGGAAGACAACCCTTTTACCCACATGACCAAGAACAACAAGTTGTAAGACAACCTTTCTAACCACGAGACCAAGGGTGTAATACGTTACAGGGTGGGAATAAAACCCATTTATCTCTCTCTCAAATGTACAAGTGTTCCATACATTAACTGAAAGTTCTATCATCACCATATAAGGAAGGTCTCCACTGGATGATGTGATCCTATGGTCCTCCTTACTGCTCCTAAGGTCAAGTGCTACTGACTCCATCAAGGGGTGGCCAGTACCTTGAGAAGACAACCATCTCGAAGACCTAGGAAAGGAGGACATCACACATCATCATCTTGGTTAACTGACCAAGATCCACCTAGTTAACTGACCAAGATCCACCTGGTTAACTAACCAGGTATGTACCTATAGCCACTGCTTGGTCCCATACCAAGAATTTGCCTAGTCCCAAACCAGGATGTCTCTGTCTCTACCTGTAGGTTCTGCTTGGTCTTCGTGACCAATAAACTATCTGGTCCCAAACCAAAATTCCCTAGAGACAGATAGGGGCCCTACACATGATAGGGACTTTGCCCTGTCTCCAACCTGCTTGATCCCAGACCAAGAACCCCAGTAGACTGTTGGGGGCCCTAGTGTACATGCTAGGGACTTACTCTGCCTAGTTTCCTGACCAGGAACCCTAGTTAACTGACTAGGGTGCCATCCTCCCATAGAATGGCTCATGCATCTACATTATCTTTAACACTCCCTCTCAGAAAGAGAGACATTCTCAGCAACACTAACATTTTCTTGGAAGTAGCCAGACTTCGTCGTGGACAGAGGCATAGTCAACACATCGACCAATAAATTGTCTGGTCCTAGACCAGAATGCCCTAGAGATAGATAGGGGCCCTAGCCACATGTTAGGGACTTTGTCATGGCTCCAACCTGCTTAGTCCCAGACCAAGAACCCCAGTAGACTATTGGGGGGCCTAGGGTACTTGCTAGGGACTTACTCTGCCTAGTTAACTGACCAGGAACCCTAGTTAATTGACTAGGGTGCCATCCTCCCAGAGAATGGCTCTTAGAGCTACATTATCTTTAACACTCCCTCTCAGCAAAAGAGGCATTCTCAGCAACACTAAGCTTGTCTTGGAAGTACCCAAACTTCGTCGTGGACAGAGGCTTAGTCAACACATCGAAAATATGTTTAGCTGATAGAACATACTGAAGTCTTTGCACCATGTCCCTGACATAGTGATACTTCCTCTGGATGTGTCTCGACCTGTCATAGAATACAGGATTTTCTAAGAGCTTCAAACAACTCTGGATGTCAGCAAGAAGCTTGATCTTATAGATCCACTTGGAAGTTACAATTGACTTCCCTTATTGTCTGAGAACCACTTTCCACACGTCATTTTCCATTATTAACTAGAGATCTTCTATCATAGCACATTTCCAAACCCGATGTTTGGTTTCCTCCTCATAAGTGGAGGATTCTGAATCAGTGACGTGGCTCATCAAATCAGAGCATCCTTGAAGCCTCTCAATAGGCTTCTTAATGGGATCAACTGAAAACTCCCTCAGCTCATTTGAAAGAGATGACTCATGGACTAAACTTTCTTGCACTTCCATGTCTGAGTCGATGGAAGACTCTCTGGAGTGATGGAAGATTTCATCTCTACTTTTCTTTTCTGCAATCCCATTCTATTAGGGATTGTAGAGCACAATCGGCTCCTTCTTTATCTCTGAATCATGACAAGGGTCATGAACTAGAGCTTGAACAACATACCCTGAAACCTTATAAAGGTTACCTTCACGGATTCCAATCACAATAGTTGAGCTCATGTTTCCATCCTTAGGCCACATCAGAGCCTTTCCTTTTAAGAAGGCTACTGAGAACCCCTTGTCTTCTAAAAATGCCACTGAAAGAATATTCTTCTTTAATCCAGGAACATATAAAATTTCCTCAATGTTAATAAACGTACATGAATTAAGCTGAAAGGAAGTTGAACCAACTCCTTTCATGGCATAGGTACTACCATCTCCCAGTTCCACTTTCACATTGAACTTCTTGGTCTTGTCATCTGCAAGAGCCTTCTGGAATCCAATCATATGCTTGGTGGCTTTATTATCTATCCACCAGGAATCCGCTGAGTTGGAGATGGAACCTAAGAGTGTTGAAACCTAGTAGCATTCTCTTTGATCTTGCTCTTTGGTTTCAGCCCTTGTTTTCTTTTGTGGTGGCTCTTCTTCTTCTGTAGTAGCAGAAGCATGATACTTGCCTATATGCCATCTCTTGTTAGGAGGTTTCTTGCAGTCTTTTGCATAATGACCAAACTGGTTGCAATTATAACACCTTACCTTTGATTTATTAAAATGCTTACCTTGAGGTCCCTTACCTTTGTCCTTGTGCTGAGGGAAACTTCTTCCCCTCTTTGTCTTGGCAGCAAGGGCATGATCCTTTTCAACGGGAGGCCCAGATCTGCAATGGATCCTACCTTCTTCTTCTAAACAATCATGCCATAATCTATCGAAACTTGGTTGAATCTCTCTTCCATTTACTGTTGCAAGAAACGTCTCCCAAGATGCAGGAAGACCATCTACTGTTGTCTGCACAAGGTCATCATCATCTACTTCAACTCCAATGGCCATGAGTTGATCTCTTATCTAAAAGATCTTTGAAAAAAAAGAGGCAACAGACTTCTTCTCCTTCATCTTCAATGAACGAAGCTGCTTTTTCAAAACCCTCTTCTGAGTAAGAGCCTTCTTCTCATAAAGATTTGCTAGGGCATCAAAACATTCTTTAGTTGTCCTTAGAGGAGCTAATACAGGGATCGAATTGACTTTAACTGAGTCAAAGATGACTCTCTTTGCCTTGGCTTGTTTTTTCTTAAATGTTGCTCTTCCTTGATTTGTTGTGGGCTCTTCCACAACCCTAGTAACCAAATAATCCAAGTCACTCTCCTCTAGGATATTCAAAACCCTAGCCTTCCATGCATTGAAGTTTGAGGTTCCTTCGAGCCTATCTTCTGACTTAACAGAAGCAGAAGCCATCTTCAAACCCTTACTGTCAACTTGATGAGTTTTTGCCAAGAAATTCCTGTAGTCGAGTTGGTTAACCCCTTACCATAGGATCTATGTCGATTCTGTCAAGCTGCAAAACAGAGTTAGCTACAAACCCTAAACTCTGATACCATGTTAAAATTAGGGTTATGTTAGGGTTTTAAGCAGACAATTAAAATTTTGTACTATAATGCAAAAATAAATTACAGAACTGGTCCTGAAAAACAAAATAGTACAACAGTAGTAGTAAATCTAATTAACAAGACAAATATAGATCTGATAAATTAAGACATAATTTTCATCTCTTTCAACTTTAACACTCCCCAAAGATCACTGTGTTAAAGTTTAGGGTTTTAAACAAGAATTTGATAGCAACAAAAAAATCATGAACAGTAAGATAATAGCAATAACAAATTTAGGCTAGTTATAAATCAGATCTAATTAAGTTAGGATAGAGAACCTTCCTTGTACTCAAAGTTACTTTCGAATCATACTTTGCCTCTCAGATCAACATCTAGAACAATAACTAACCCTTACCTGAGGGTTTGTACATACCTGAGAGAGAGAGAGAGAGAGTGCTATAGGATAGGGCTAGACAGGTACAGTAATAGGTACAACGACCAAGATCAGCAAGACAGCCAATGGGAATACACCTCGCAGCAGTCCTTAGTAAACAAGGGCAACATCAAAACACAGTCCAAATAGTAGTGGAGGCCCTAACAGCCCTTAAACAAGGCAATGGTGGTCACCTTCAGGCCATAACAGACCTCAAACCAACAGCAACAGCCCTAGCAGCCTCCCAACAAGATCTCTGTGGTCACTTACAGGCCATAACAAACCTCAAACCAACAGTGGCAACCCTAGTAGCCTCCCAACAAGGTCTTTGTGGTCACTTGCAGGCCATAACAGACCTCAAACCAACAACGGTAGCCCTAGTTGCCTCCCAACAAGGTCTTGATGGGCACTTACAAGCCTTAGCAAGCCATAAACCAACAGTGGCTGTCCTAACAGCCCTTCAACAGGGTGGCAGTGGGCATCTACAAGCCTTAATAGGCCATAAACCAACAACAACCCTCTCTCAAGCAGCAGGGGCACTCCCAAGCAGCGTCTGAACAACAGCGGCCCCCTCAAACATGCAGTAGCGGACCCTAAACAGATCTAGATCCCCTCAAGAGAAACAATATTGTGGACAGCAACCTCTAAACAAACCTTTAACTGTTGGAGATACCCTCTAAAAATATGCGGCAACCCTAGGAAGATGGATCAACACTAAAACATACTTGAAACCCTTGATGTCATCCAAAAACCACGATGTTGAAAACCCTAGATCAGTGACAATAAATCAGAGTTGAGTTATGTCTTCAAGATGCTCACACGATGAAGAATTAGAATTGTATTTATAGCCTCTTAATGGCTTCTAGAAGGATCTCCCTTCTAATTCTTCGTTGATGGGTTACTTAAACAAAGTCAAAGACATCATACCTTTTAGGAGGGTTACCAAACATAAAGTTATAATTTAATGTTATGATGTCTTTAGGAGTGGATAACAAAGACACAAGGGGTAGGACCACATACAAGGGGGGGCACTAGCACCTATGACCAACAAGGGTCAACATAAGACAAGGCTAACCACCATAGATCAAGGATGGGTAAACACCCCTTCAAACCACAAGACCAAAGATGTAACCACAAGGTGGGAAGACAACCCTTTTACCCACATGACCAAGAACAACAAGGTGGTAAGATAACCTTTTTAACCACAAGACCAAGGGTGTAATAATAAGGTGGGAATACAACCCATTTATCTCTCTCTCAAATGTACAAGTGTTCTATACATTAACTGAAAGTTCTATCATCACCATATACGGAAGGTCCCCACTAGATGATGTGATCTTGTGGTCCTCCTCACTGCTCCTAAGGTCAAGTGCAAGTGACTCCATCAAGGGGTGGCCAGTCCCTTGAGAAGACAACCATCTCGAAGACCTAAGAGAGGAGGGCATCACACATCATCATCTTGGTTAGCTAACCAAGATCCACCTAGTTAACAAAGGAACTGCTTGGTCCCAGACCAAGAATCTGCCTGGTACCAGACCTGGATGTCTCTGTCTTTGCCTATAGGTTTTGCTTGGTCCTCGTGACCAAGAAACTGTCTGGTCCCAGACCATAATGCCCTAGAGACAGATAGGGGCCCTAGCCACATGCAAGGGACTTTTCCATGGCTCCAACCTACTTGGTCCTAGACCAGGAACCCCAGTAGACTACTGGGGGCCCTAGGGTACCTACTAGGGACTGACTCTACCTAGTTAACTAACTAAAAACCCTAGTTAAATGACTAGGGTGCCATCCTCTCAAAGAATGGCTCTTGCAGTTGCATTATCTTTAACAGTTGGAGCTAGTGTGAGATGACTGGAGAGAGTGACAATACTTGTGATGACTAGAGAGAGTGACCGTACGTTGGCAGACTGGAGAGCGTGACCATACTTAGTATGTGTATCCAATCAAGTAATGACTGTAGAGAGTGACCATACGCTGGCAAGTTGGAGAGTGACCATACTTGTGATGATTGGAGAGAGTGATGTTGGCAGACTAGAGAGCATGACCATACTTAGTATGTATATCCAATCAAGTATGTGTATCCAATCGAGATGGGTATCCAGTGGGATGTGTGTGTCTAAATTATGTGTGAGCTAGACGAAGTCCCGTAATGACATAATGTGCGCTCTTGGCTCGCTGATGTGTTGCTACTATGATGCCCCCAGATGTATGATAGTCACTGATGCATGATTGAGATAATGGCTTGCTTGTACAAAACTTCTAGTGATGTACAGATTCGAGAGATGTCACAAGTCAATGGTTAGAGTCCAGAGTTTGTAGCAACGGTGATGATGTTCGTGTCAGAAGAATACATTCCTTGTTAAGAGGGAGTGTTGAAGATTAGGCAACTTCGGAAGATATTCTTATTGTATTATTGTGTTCCTTCGGAAGATATTCATACTATAATTGATCATGTAAAAACCCTAAAAGAATAAGTGAAAATAGACAAGTCGGCTCCACAAAAGTCAATGGATAAAACTGCCCCAAACAATGGGCAGCCTGCCCCTAACAATGGGCAAAACTGCCCCAGTCAAGTCAGCCCTATAATAAAAAAGACGGCTCTATAATAAAAAAGTCAGCCAGACAAGTGTATAAATAAGGAGGTCGAATTCCTCATTTGTATCAATCACAAGTTCGCTCAAGCAAGTGAATAAGTGCACATTGAAGAGTAGTTGCAGCTGGAGGAAGCTTATGGCTGGGGTTCTATTCTTGGGGCATCTTTGTATGAGAGAGCTTTAGCTCTTCGTTGTATTGGCATTGTACTTGTTGACATAATCTATATTGAAGAACTTCTGCCACAGGTTTTCTTCTCTTAGAGCGTTTCCCAAAATAAACTCTTGTGTATGTTGTGCTTGTCTATCTTTCAGTGATCCTATTGCTAATGTTTATTGTGATATAGTAGAATTTGTTTAAAGATCCAACATAACTACTATTCAAGTACAAATTCTAACAATAAAAGGTGGCACAAGGGAGAATGAATTGTAAAGTTTCTTGAAAAAGCTCTAGCGAGAAAGAAATGTAAAGTTTCTTGAAGAAGCTCTAGCGAGAGGTACTTCTGAGTAGTAAAACAAATTGGTTGTAGAATATTTTTATTTAGGGCTTTGTATTTAGCAGCAAATACCCAGCTCATTGACAAAATTCTCTAGAAAGTAATAATTATGAAAGCCATTTACTAAATGTATAATTTACATAAACGAATACCAACATGCAGTTATTTTTGTTTCTCCAACTCAAATTCTCCAACTGTTCTTCATTTTTACACCGCATAGCAAGATGACCCTTCTAATAGGATCACTGTCAGTCTTAGTGAGTCCTTGTGAGCCCAAGTCTTGTATGGATCGCTAAATCAATCTTAGTGAGACCTTGTGAATCTGAGTCTTTATATGATCACTGCTAATTACAAAAGTTAGCACTAAGCTATTGCCTACTAAATTGTATCAACATGAATAATTACAAGGCAAGTTTCTGATTTTGTGCAGTTTCTTGGGTAAAATGTTTCCGGATCTCCTAACAAGATCAAAACATGACAGAGTCGCAGGACATTTTGAAAATTCATTTTATGCATCAAAATTGTTTATCCTCGAGAAATCTGTCAATTCTAGCACAGCTGGAAGACATTCACTACAAGTAGCTAGGCTTTATAGTATATACATGCAAACAAGTATGCATGCACAGGCTACAGCTTAAGAAAGTGCAGGCAAATTTCTTAATACAATTACCACATACTGTGGTAAAATAGACAAGCATACATGTACAGTCTTATGCAGATGTGCAGCTAATCCTACTGCACTAGTTACAAAGATTATTTTCCCATTAAATTTAGTATGATAATGCTTTTCTTACATCAAATACTCTTTTCTGTCCACATGCAAAGAAATAGCATGCACAGACAACTTGAAGCATTAAACCTGTGAAACAATGTAAATACATGGTAATTCAAATCTTATGTAAAACATCTTTGTAGAGGAAATCCAATAGTTTCAGATGGCAAGCATCAATAACCTTAGAGCCCTCATCTTTCCCATGAGTTTTTTAGTCACCCAAATGCATCACTTAGATCATCTATACTGTGCTCTGTCTTTCTCCAAAAGCGAGAGACAATAACGCAATGCCAACTTCATGCACACAATGGCTACAGAATACCATCTCTTTTAGTCCAATCTCCAACTCATTAACACCATAAGCTCATTCTACAATACATCGCTGCAATACAACAAGGCAAAAAAGTGAGAACAAAATCCAAAAGCTTGTTATAAATCGAAGATGCAAAATATAACCTCCAAGCAAAAGCCAGATAGGAAAAAGAAAAGAATAAAGGGAGAGGGAGAATTGAAACATGCAATAAATCTGAGGTGCACGGAGTATACCTTTAATGAATCCATTTACCTCCTTCCATATCTTTCAAACATTACCTGATAAATCAAGCACTGCACCTCTACAAAATCAAAATCTTCATCACCAACATCTGCTTTGGAAATGATAATAATTTATCAGTGTATACCACCAAATGCTATATTTTTCACCTACTTTTTTGCAGTTACATTTGTCAGTTGAAGCTGTGGAAGAAGAGCATCTAACTATGCCAAAAGAAAAGGCCTAGTAACCTGTTGGCATATACACAATTAAAAAACAGAAAGATGCAAGTGCATTTAGAAACCCAGCACAGATGTGTGCTTACCAAGGCCACAATTGTTATAACATCCATAGGACCATAAGGTAAAAAATAAAGAATACATATACCTTAAACATGTATGTTACACGATATTTCAGACCATTTGTACAGATTGATCTGAAACAAACCAAAGTATGTGGAATATCATACAGTAAATACTAAAAACAAATTTTCTCTCAGGTAACTCAAGTTTGCAGATAACGTAGCCTTTATATTACTCACTCCATTGGCGTGCGGTGTTGATACATATTGGAGGGCAAATAGTACTGTGTTTACAGTTCTAATTATTATTGACAATCCGCGATGTAAGAATGCAAATGAAGCCAATCACAAGCTTATATAAATCAAAGTCTAGTCCCAGACTGAGAAAACTTGATTTTAGTTTCCATCAAGGATATCCTTGAAATTGTATAGATGAAGAAAGCTATCATGCCAGCATGGTAGGATCTCTGCAGAACAAAGGTACCATGCCGAGGATTTTGCAACCTACTCTCCAACATCTCCTTGTGCTGACATTGGCACAGGATCTTCACACAACTGATTCTGTGAATTACTGGGGATTATAGTAGGTGGAGACCACTGATCTGGAACCATTAGGAAGTATGTAGACATTGCTTTTCGGAATCGTTTCTTGTACTGCATTGGAGAAATGACTGTTGGTGATGTATTTTTTCCCCCACCAAGTATACCAGAGGCTTTCACCCAAGTCTCAAGATGTTTGTCCCATGTGTATTGCCGCATAAAATCAATAATGCCCAAAACCAGTTCATGTCGCTCTTCATCAACTCCAACCAGTAATGAATAATCCATTACATCAATCGACTGCACATACAACATACCATCCCGAGAGTTCATAACAACAGAATTTTTGACAAAAAGAACGGAACAAACTAAAATTGCTAACTGGTATCTAAGATGTTTTAAATAGTGGAAAAAACTCACCTGAAGAAAGGAAGTGTCATTCCAGACAGCTCTCTCCAAAAGTCGTTTGGCCTTATTCCCCACAAAGATTGGGGAGGTTGGCATGGCTTCTAAAAGATTCTGATCTAAAAGAACTTTGTTACTTCCTGATGAATCTGCATTGTAACGTGACCGAGAGGAGCCTTTTAGGTCATACAGCCTTGTTATATTCCTCCCAAACAAAAGATTCTCCATTACCATAAGATCCATCCTAACCTCCTTTCCACCTTTTGCATTCTTTGTAGTAACCTGCCATCAACAAGCATATTATGAAGCATCTAAACAGTTCACCATGAAGAAACAGCAGAACCCCAGAATAAAGATTGCAAACCAAGTACAGCAATCAGATACTAAATCAAATTATCTCTGAAAACCAATTCAACAAGGAGAAGCAAAATTAAATGGAGACCTATGGCCAACCTGATAAATACCAAGAACCTTTGCAAGACATGTGGGGCTCCCTGTACTTAAAGAGTCTGAAAGATATTTGAAGTATTCTGGGGCAAACTTGATGAAGGACTCCAATTCTGTCTTTGTAACTTGCTTAATGATGAATCTGTCATCCAAAGTCTTTGCAAAAAACACATTGCTTTTTCCACCTTGTGCTCCCCATTTCTTACAACGGCATAGGGAACGAATAAAATCCATTTCTGTTGGGCAACATTTTCTCCTAAGGGCATCAAACTGCTTTGCATAATAACAAGTTACAGTGTACCTTACTTTTCCAGGTGAGTTTTCATCACTAAATGATACCTTTACATGCATAGCCTTTGTATATAGAAATGGATCTGCCACTCCAGTCCATTTACTGCCTGATGTAAAACTATCATCAGATCCATAACTTTTCTCTTTAGGAATGCCATCAGATGCGTCAGAACCATCAAAGGCCTTAAGTGGATATGAAAGAGCTTCATCTGTAAAAGATGAATCCCCAGTTTCCTTCTCTTTATCCCTATCTTTCTCTCTTTGTTTACTCTTATCAGCTGTCTTGTCGGACACGTGGGCATAATATTCATGAGAGGTCAGGGCATAAGATATGATGCTGGTGGGCTCATCATCATAAATAGCAATAACTGTATCATTGACACCTGTGGGCAACAGTAATCTTGCTCCTCCTTGACCACCAAGTTGACTGAGCGATGATACAAAAGTAGGGATGTACCCACTAAGGGAATCAAATCTGAGAGGAGACCCTGAAAAAAAGCCCTGCAAACCCCTGCTGTAGGTCTTGTACAAATTAGAAAAAGGTACTCCAATCCAACTTCCAAATTCCTCTGAAACATCAAAGGATTTCACTGGTGACACGGGTGTACTCACTTGCAACTGTTCTGGTCCATTTTTATCTTGAAAACTATAATTGTTATCAGTAGCCTCTGTCTTTAATGCAGGTGGTATTACACTTGTTTGAACTGCCAAAGAACTATTCTTGGTAGATAGTTCGGTGTCACACTGAGCATTTTCAATAGCTGGAGCTGCAGGACCAATTTCCTGGCCCTGTGATGTTACATGAACAGCCTGAGCTATTACTGATTGACCCTCGCCAGTCCATGCTGCATCTAATGTCTCCGATAGATCAGCCAGGATTGGGAAATTCCCCTCTGATAATGTCCTACGAACTCCCAGATCACCTTCAACAACTTCTGTTTTATCACCAATGTCCGTTTCTATATATTTATTTTCTGGCAAAGGTCCATTGGCACCATTTCCATTCACATGTTTGCAGAGATCAGGATCTGTGAGGGGCTTCTCAACTGTGCTCAAAACTGTAATGGAATTATTTACATTTGTTTCCATATGTTCCACTAAATGAGGCCTTTGATTTTCTATCACCTCGGTAATTTTTCCAACTACGCCAAATCTTTCATCTGTGTCCTTAACGCTTGTGAGATGATCCACCAACAAAGGATACTGGGAGCTTTCAAGATTACTTGAGGCCGGTATGACACCATCATTGGTAACTTGAGTGTTGTTAATATGAACATCCTCAAACTGTGGAATGTAAGGACTACTAGAACTGTCCTGGGAACTTCCATCCAGCTGACAGCCATTGCTCCCAACCTTTGAAACAACAACTTTACTAGGATCACTATCATCTTTTTCTGTTCTTTTACTCTCTACAAGTTTTTCAGATAAAGTAGAATCAATGTTCTTTTGCAAATGTGGATTAAGCTGTTCTGCTAGACTAGAATCTGAACCAGCAATTGACCTTTTAACTCTAAGAGATGAATCCAAAAACCGGAGGCGATGGTCCCATACATAAGATTCAAAAATAAGCCGACGCCTCAAACGATTCAACTCTAAAATATCAGCAACAGGTTGTCCTGGCTGCCAATCTTTTGTTGAAGCCTTCTTTAGCAAATCCTGTTTCAAAGATAGTAGCCAACGAGGACTGTCATTTCACACAACCCAACACGTAATTTCTAGACAAAGATCATGCTGTTAATTTCACAACATAAAATAATCTGTAAGTAAAGTTATTTTGCTTGATCAATAGACATCATAATAATCACCTCAAACTCAGTCTTCTCTTTCTGCAACATCCCTTCTAATTCTGCAATGCGTCTCCTGAATTCTGGAACCTTTATGCCTGCATAGAAGGAACCAGAGTTTGCAATTTTCTCACCGATTTGTCGGAGGGAATCAAATACCTCAGCGAAAAACAATTCTGCCCCATCTGCAACCTGTTATTAGCACAATTTTTATTAATCTGGATGGCCAGAGTTCCAAACAGACTACATGCCTATGTTGTTATAAAACTAGCAAATAGGCATCTATTAACCAGTACTGACCACTGCTGCCTCGTTCGTGAGCCAAGCTTGTTGGTTTGGATCATTAAATTCTAATTTTGGAGGTGGCAAATGCACAGAATGGACATGTATAGAAGCATAGCGGAAGCACGCTACCATTCTTCCAAACCTGCCCCATTGATTTGAAGAAGCAAATGCAATCAAACTGAGAAACTTATAAAAGAACAGAATTTATATACGTAGTCAAATTGGAATAAGTGAAGGCTACACTACCCATAAAAGCGAAGGCAGTCTCTATGTAAGGAATGGCCACAGCTGGCCACTCTACTTGCTGCAGCATGGTTGGAGAAACTAAGCTCCAGAAATTTTCCAAAGGATAAACCCCATGCAGCATCCGACATCACTACTCTTCGAGTTGGCTGTGGAGCTTTACATTTGCATGCACATTTGAGACATAGATGCCACATCCATATTTTCCCCTCCCTTTCACCTGGTAAAATGATCTCACTAAGACGTTTGACAGATATTGTGAGGCTACCTTGCTTATGAGTATAACAATGCACATGAGCTTCTGTTGGTGCATCACAGGAACGACACCGATAACTCTGCCATTTGCAAGGTGAAGCTATAATTTAGTAAAAGTCAAAAAAAGTTGCAATTGCTTCAGAAAGGCTTTCTAGAATCTATGCAAACAACTCTTCACACATTTCTAATAGAAAACAGAAGGATAAGTTGGAAAGTGTACCTGGTTGAATAAATCATCCCTCAAGAACTTTCCCAAAGGCTTGTCCGAGCTCCCATAGTATTTTATGCGCAAGAGATGAGCACGTTCACATATTGTTCCCTTCCACACACAGCGAGTCGACAATGAAACCAAAATACTCTGTTGATCAGAAGGGGAAGGTGGAAAGTCTTCTTTAGAGAGTCCTTGTCCCTCACAATGTACCGAATCTTGGGTCTCACACCGTGTTACTTTATGATCCAAAATTAACTTAGGATCGACTTGATCATCATTTTTTTCCTCATTCTCCCACTGCAGTTCATGAGGCTTTTCCTCCGCACTCATTTGGTTCTCAAGAGGAGATCCAGAAGGAACTGAAAGAGTTGAGCCATCAACTTTACCTATACCATCTAACATCTTATCTTCAAATCCAAAATAACAAGTACCGGCTTCATATGAACTCAAGTCCACATGGGTTCCAGCTGCTTTCAAAACTTGATTTTTAGGAGATGATAACACAGATATTGAATGCCCCCCAGAAGAAGCTGGAGGAAAAGAATTTTGACTTGAATTTATCTCTTGTTGTTTGACCCCAGTATCATAAATCAATACACCACTTGCACAAGAAGGGTTGGAACCAATAGCTATTTGACGCAGTCCAGCAATTCCAGTAGTAGTGCTAATGGGAGGTTGGGGCCCTCCCTCCATTAATCCCTCAGAATTAACAGGAGGTTGGGGACCTCCCTTGTTCAAGTTTGATGAGTTACATGGTAGGCTGCACATACCTGGCATACTACTTTTGTGGAATTTATGGCATTGTACTTCTCCTGTGTGTGCCTGCCCTGAAGCAGGAGTCACAAATCCAGGTATCATTGAAATTGACCTATCCAAACTCGATTGCTTGTCTGGCAGTGCAACAGTTATGGGAGATTTCAGGGGAAGTTCAGGAAGGGTGGCACCCTCATCTGCAAGGAAAGAAGTTTCAAGCGCTAAATGATAAGCTGCAAAGATAGCATATTGAACAACACGTTTGACTTTCTTTAATACATCACCATTTGCACCCTTGAGCAATACCTGGCAAGGAAACAGCAATACAAGAATCACGTATCTTAACGTAAAAGGTAAAATAGATAAAAACATATTTTTAAGACCATTCAAACAATATGAAGATGCATTTTCCCAACAGAACAAGTCAAGTTTATGTTTTTGAGAATATGCAGATAACACCCTACTTCCTTAATAAAGTAGCCAAAAAGGTCATTACTTCTTTTCGAGTTCCAAGTCAGCAGGTCATACTGCCACTAAGAACAAAGCTGAATCAAAACCCTTACGTGCAACTGTTCATTGAAAACATTGCCCTCCAACAACTGCCATATAAAATATTCATGCCATGTATCTAGTTGGCTTGGACTCAATTAATGAGCTAATCTTCTTTAAAATAATTAACAGCATGAAATTAATCAAAGATGGTTATGTGAGCTTAAGTTTTTTGTGTGCAATGCGTGTAATATATACATATCATGTCAATGTTTACATGCCATGTCAATGTTTATGCACTCATTTTGTATGTGTGCAAATTGCATATCAAGTATTGACTTTCATGGCTATCTTAATATTTTGATGGGAACTACCTTTTAGGGAATATTTTCAATGTTATGAATGGTCTTGAATCTTGGTTCTTGAAACTTGATTTTTCTGTGTTTCTATACCATTGTTTCTTTACACCTTGTGTACCAGTATCCGGATCTTGACTTTTCAAAAAATTAGACAGATCCCATTCAAGGTAACTCGGAGAGACAATGACAACAATATGTAATGACAAAACACCACACTGTGGCATGTCGTGACTCGTAAGTATGTAGGTTTGTAATGGCAGACAAACCACAGAGATCTAACAGCAGAGAGAAATTTTAAAAATGCAAATGCTTCAGGGATCTAACACTTGAAGAAAAGCCAAAGTGTTGAACGACAAGTTTCTACATTTTTCCTTTAAAGTTACAGCAAAACCTCAATCAAGTATTTTTACTGTCATGATAAAAAAATCGACCAGATTTTTTTGAGCCTAATCCATAATCAATAAAACCTATATAGCTACTTTTATCTTATAGCCCGGTATTTTCTCATCGTGTTTTTTGGTCTTGTCTAGCATTGCCATTTATAGAACTCTACAGGCCTAGCATTCGGCATGTTTTGTCTGCAGTAATTTGTCATATTGCCATTGTTGGCCTTCTAGTTAAAATCAAAAGGGATTAAAATAACATCAAGAGCCAATTTGTAGTGCTCTCCAACCATGATTGTTGCACGGAGAGTAGCGAGGTGCTCTACAGCCCAGTATGGGAGAGATGTTGTCACGTAACATGGGTAACACTGACGTGGCAGCAACAAAAAATTAAATAAAGTTATTCCGCAGCATATTTCTACTTAATTTTAAATTTTACATAAACTAAAAAAAATAAAACCAGCATAGATCCATGTGAAACCTGGATCTATCAAGCACCAAGAAGGATCTTAAGTGTGAATTTTTTTATCTCACATTTTTAGACATTAAGAAAAAAAATTACACCTCCAGGAAATTGATACCTCTCGGTGCTATTTTTTTTATCTCAAATTTTTAGACATTAGGAAAAAAATTTACACCTCAAGAAAATGGATGCCTCTCAGTGCTTGATATATCCAGATTTAGGAGTGATCTATGCTGGTAATATCTCCAACCATCATTGTAATACCCCAATTTTGACATGCTGTTATGTAGGATGCTTATGTAATAAGGTCACATTCTAATTTGTAAATGGGAACTCAAACCCAGGGCCATATGTAATAAGGTCACATCCTAATTTGTAAATGGGAACTCAAGACTAGGGCCCCATTATAAGGATGCATGATATATTTAAACTTATTATTTTGATTATGTTATATTTAAACTTATTATTTTGATCAAGGGGGGTTTTGTATTTCACACTAGTGACTAAGTTACCAGAAATGCTGGGGGAGGTTGTGAAACATGCATTCCCATTTTGGATCCTGAAACGGAGGGGATTTTCCCTTGAGATGGCACTGATACATTTCAGTGCTGTTTCAGAAAATATGAAATACCATATCAGATAATGGAGATGTTTTTTGGTGCTCCTGAAAAAATCTGAAACATTTCAGGGAAACCTGGAAATGCATCCCTTGCTTCTGGAACATACTTGAATATCTTGGAATGTATCTGCTAAATCACGATACATATCACCTCTCCAGCATGGATTTCAAGGGGGGGAAAGTGGTTTCATTGAAGATAGACTTTGACTTCCAAACCCTAAAGCACCCTACAGGAACCCTGACCTTAAAATGACCCCTAAAACATATAAATAAAGATCCTCCCATAAGCACACCAAATACTCGTGTTTTTATTGTTGACAAGAAGTCAGCACAAGACTTGCTCGAGAGTTTGATTGCTTGGAGTCTACATTGGTTGAGAGTTTGATTGCTTGAAGACTACAGTTCTTTGCATCTTGATTCTTGAGAATTGGAAGCTTGGGGTTTGGAGTTTGGAGTCTCTTGCAGATATGTCCACCGTCTACCTGTAGGCTTTAGGATATTAGCTTGCATCTTGCATGTATAATCTATATACTATATGTTTTATTGGGAGCAGTCTACACTTGTCTATTTATCAGAAGTCGAAGGCAGCACTACTAGTCCTGCTTTCCAAACGCTGTTAGCTCACTACTAGTCCTCTTTCCAAATCAAAATGCTGTTTGCTAATTCTGAGCAATCTGAGTTATCAGAACAAAGTTATAAACAAAAATATTTATTTTTTGGCCTTTGTGTTCTTACTTTTGGTTGTTAATTTAGTCCTCCAAAAGGCCATCCATCAGCTCAATCTCTAGTTGCAATTTTCAGATTCTCTATTTAAATTTTAGACACAAAAGGAATACGAACTAGGAATCAAACTCTGAAAAATTAGATTTGAAAACGTTGAAACTTGGTAGGACTAACCTTAATGATAGGTTTTAACTTGTGATACGATGATTATGAAGTGTATAACCTTTTGGTGAAGGTAATCTTTGCAAGTAACTAGAGGTTATTTCTATATTTGTTTATAGTTTATACCTGTCTGTCATCAACAAGCAGAGGAAGACATTGTAGTTCTTTCAAGTGTTTAAATTTTGGTAATTATTTTATTTGGAAAAGACTAATGGAAACAGCAACTAATTAGTGGAAATATAGTATACTTATTTTTTCAGATTAAAGAACAAGAATAGCACCTTTAGTTGCATGGAAAATTGACTGTCAAACTTCTAATAGTAATGACAAGACCTCTGTTGATGATGCTACTTTGTTCAATATAGAATAGAATAACCATAGAATCATCACAGCTAGCTATAACTCCAGAGTACAGCAGAAATATTCAATAGTGCCTACAAGAACTTTTATCTCCTCTGATACTTGCACCCCCCTTGACTAAATAGAATCATCATAGCTAGAGCCTAGCTATAATTCCAGTTTACAACGGAAATATTTAATAGTGTATACAGGGATTTTCATCTCCTCTGATATCTTGAGCCTCTAACATTAGAACATAAATACTAGAACTGTCACCCTTATCTATACTAGAACTGTCACCCTTATCTATACTCTAGGTTATAAAGACAGCTTTCTGTATCTACTTTCAATCCCAGAATCTATATCTCAGGAACCTGCCATTTGTCTGTTACCTTCAAAGAATCAAAATTTTAAATATAGATACATGTGCAGGATGCTATCTCAAAAAGACAAGATATCACATGGCATTAAGTAAAATTTATAGTGGATGGTTTTAATTCAGATCTGCTATTAGACATACAGTTTAAATATCAAAGAACAGATTAAATTTTACTTCAAGTAGCATAGCTAGAAAACCTTAAAAGCAATCTCATTTCTGATTTTAATTTTTTTTCTTCGTATCACAGGACATAGCTACTAACTTTTTGCTATCAACATGGAACCATCATCCGTGCATGTTGAGGTTCCTAAATCCACTGTGGAAGCCAAAAATAATACAGACTCCTCTTTGGGAATATAAATTTATTCATTGTGGGGAACTGTTAGTATGGATCTGTAGCATCCCATGGCAATAGGTAAAATTTATAATGGATGGTTTTAATTCAGATTTGCTGTTAGATATACAGTTTGAATATCAAAGATCAATTTAAATTTTACCTCAAGAAGTAGCATAGCAAGAAAAACTTAAACACGATCTCATCTTCGGATTTTAGTTTTTTTTATTGATATCACAGGTTATAGCTACTAATATTTTTTATCGTCATGGAATCGTCATCTGTACATGTTGAGGTCCTGAATCCACCACTAAACCAAAAATTATCCAAAATCTCCTCTTTGGAAATATGTTATTATTGTAAGGAATAACCAAGGAGAGGGATTGTTAGTGTGGATCTGTAATGAATGAAAAAAATTCAAGGCATCCTAACCTGGGTGAAAGCTCATTTTATTGGTCAAAAGAACACTGGAATTAGAGTATGTGCCAACCCACCTAATCAAGATGGGGGAGATGAAATGGTTTAAGCAAGGAAAAAATGGAAAAAATATAGAAACAACAGGAAGAAGCAGACGCTAAAGCTGCCGAGCCAGAACCTACTTTTCAATTCAAAAGAACACTGGAATTAGAGTATGTGCCAACCCACCTAATCAAGATGGGGGAGATGAAATGGTTTGAGCAAGGAAAAAATGGAAAAAATATAGAAACAACAGGAAGAAGCAGACGCTAAAGCTGCCGAGCCAGAACCTACTTTTCAATTCAAAAAACCAACAAGACTGGGACCAGCTACATCAAGGCCTTCATTGCACCCTAGTACAACCAGCGCTCCTCCTAAGCAGTCTCATTGGGACCACTTGAAAAGAGTTTTAATAATATCGATTGGCCCATAGCAGATGAAGTTATAGGCTTATGCATTTATGCAAATGGCCTTCCTTTTAACCTAGTGTGATCCCCTGACTAAGCAGCGATGATTAAAGGGTTTAAAGAAGCCCCAAAAGTCACAGAGGCCCTGATTATGAGAAGGTCCACACTACACTTTTGACAACTGAGAAGTTACAATTGGAGGGTATCATAAGTCCCACTCGTAATTCATGGCACATGGGTGACCATCACTTTTTTATGGATGGAAAGGTTAGAGGAATATATATGATCATTGTGATTGCGGGGGCAATGTTTCTTCACATAGTTGATTGGGAAGGGCTGCATAATGATGCACAATTCCATGTTGACATTTTGATTGAAACAATTGCAATTGCGGGGAAGAAAATGTTGCTGTCATAACAGACAACACAAAGGTGTATAGAGCAGAAAGCCTAATTGTTGAAGGCAAATATCAACACATCTTTTGGACCCCTTTCTGGAGAACATTCGTTGAACCACATGGTAAGCAAAATGGGGACCCAAATTAGGTTGATTTGAATATTTTTGAAGAGGTGGAGCTTCATCACAAACCATCACATCTCCCAAGGCATTTATCAAGAATTTGCAATGATGGAGCTTCTTACGGAATTAATCTTGGACCATTTTTGTTTCTATTTAAAATGAAGAATTATCTTCATCTAAAGATCATCTTTTATCCCTTTACGTATTGGGTCTGCATCCTTTGACTTTCACCGGTTTCCTTTTTTTTACCTCAAGTCCACTCCTCTGCTCCTTCATGGGTTTGACGAGTCTACTCCTCACTGGCTCACATCTTCACGGATCTGCATTTTTTCTTTTGTTACGGGCTCACCTTCACGGGGTTACTTTCACGGGTTCACTCCTTCCCATTCTGCTCCTTCACAGTCAGACTCTTTCACGGCTTTGCCTCTTCACGAGTTTGTTGTACGGTTCTGCTGTTCCACGATTTTGCTGCATGAGTTTGCTGCACGTTTTTTTGTTGGGGGCTAGCTGCACGAATTTGCTGCACAGCTTCTTCCTCCACAGTTTTGCTCCACATTTTTTATTTTATTTTCACCTTTGCTGCTGCTTGGTTTGGCACAGCTGTGACTCTAGCAACGCTTGTTCAGCCTGCTGAGGACACCGTGGCCCTATTGGGTTTGATCCACCTGTTTGTGGACTACCTGGAGTTTGATCTGTTGGCTGGTTATTATCTTTTGGTTAACTGTGACCCTGTTGGTTAGATTCTATGAGCTGAGATTTTATCTGTGGACTAATTTTTTATCTGATCTACTTGTTTGAAGTCAAACTTTTGTGTTAAGAATTACTTAGACTTGTTCTACAGTGTTGAGTCCTGTTTGACTGTCACTGTGTTTTGAATGTCATTGATCTTCACCACTGCAACCTGTCATCTCTCTCGCTCTGGTTTGTACTACCCTCTTGTGGGGTCAGCTAGTTCCTAGAGTTGACTGGCCTCTCTGAGGCACAGTTTTTTCTGATAGTAACTCTTCTGAGTATTCTTACAAGAAGGGTTTCACACCCAGGTAAGTATCTTCAACTATATCTCTTCTATTGTTATATGATCAACTTGTTTATTTTATTACATGTTACTAAAGATTACTTTAACACGATGATCTAACTGGTAGTGTTAAAATTGCTTTAACACAGTGACCCATCTGATAGTGTTAAAGGTGTGAAGTTGAAAGAGATGAAAATTATGTTATGTTAGAAATTACCACTGTACTATTTCATATTCAAATTTTGTTAAATGTATTTTTTGCATTAAAGTACATTGAATTGTTATTTTTCTGCATATAACCCTAACTTGATGAAAAATTAACAATTGCCACTAGTCTCCAAACCCTTCCATCACCAACACTACAACTCCAAGTTTTGGTAAGGCCATCTCTTCCAAAATCACCTTGTGCCCTCCATTGACATAGCCTAGCAATCCAATCTAGGGAAGCCCCCCCGAGTTGGAGAAGAGCCAACCGGAAGTGTATAGAGGTGGTTATCGAGGTGACAATGGGTAACACCTCTAGGTTGCAGTTGGGCGAGCCATGTTCATTGGGGCTGGAATCTTGTTTCCATTTGGTATTATCATTGGTACTATGGTCTGATAAAGAAGATGTTTGGATGGGCAGTTTCTTCTGGTGTCAGTTCAGAATTAAAGTGAACTTCGGCCTTGTTTTGAACCTGGAGAAAACTCATGAAAAGCATCTATAAGCAGGAGTTACATTTCTGTAATAAAGTACAATCCAAATTGTGTAATCATGATACATATCAAGAGTTTTTGAAATGTCTGCACATATACAGCTAGGAGATAATCAACCGTGCAGAGTTACAAAGCTTAGGCTGTGACATACTTGGAAAGTTTCCAGATCTTATGGATGGGTTCAACGAATTTCTTTCTCAATGTGAGAACATTCTTGGTTTCATTGCTGGTGTGTTTAGCAAGAAGCCATAGTGGGCTGGTGGATCACTTCAAAAGGCTGTAAAGATTTCTCTCAAAAAGCTGTAAAGATAGAGAGACAGGGAAATGGAAAGGGAGAGAATTCATAAATCTACAACTTATGTTGCAAAAAATTCATCCAGTCACAAGGTTTCCTTACTCCCAAACAATAAGTATTTGAATAAGCCAAATTCTGAGTTGGATCTGTCAAACTGTGGGTAGTGTACTCACTGCTATTGTTTGCTTCCAAAAAATTATCCCAAGCCTCCTGCAACTCATCGCACCGATCTTGGAAGAATTTTGTTTGGGTATCAGTGACATCTAGCAGTGAGGATTACTCTTTCAAACATATGCACAAGAACTCTTCCACTATGAAGATGACAGATTTGAACTGGATATGTTCCTGGAGTCTACTTCTGTTACATCAAAGCATATGAGATGCTAGAAAACATGAGATATTGTACTGCTAAGCAAATTGGTCAAATTAGAATTGAAGATCACTTGACAGATCTAAATTTAAGGTGAATTGAATGCATATAAGGTGAACATGGGCTCGCCGTAATTGATCTGCTACAAAAGAGTGCAAATGTTGCTTTGCCTGTCATACTGATCTGCCTCCAGCAAAAGCATGAAGTGCCAAGATGTCGTACTGACATGAATAAAGTCTGCATTGAAGTTTATGTATGTTAAGAACTATCACAAATCACTTGATCATTGTAGCTTTTACTTCAAGTGGAAAGAAAAAAGAGCCTGAGTATTAAGGCTCTACTGGCAAAAGATAAATCAAATACCTGAATCGGTCTGTGCATCTTTTAACTTGACAACTGGTTCCTGATCAAAATGCCATGGAGGTATTAAATTGTGATGGACAGAAGCTAGTGACATCATTGACAGAGAGTCAGTGTAGGAAGGAAGCCTTAAGCTCGATGATAATTCACCAGTGTACAGAGATTTCATTGGTTACACTCCTACTACAGAATGTTAGCTCATCATTTTGGACATTTATGAGACATCCTCAGCGTGCTTTCTAGCACTGCAGCAAATCCATTCATCAAGCAACAGTCTGCTTCACCTTCTGTTCAGGCTGGTCCTCTTCCTCAGGTCGAATCTTCCTTGAAAAATGATATATTGAATGGTCTCTGGTGAGTTAAGAGCACCCTCCATGGAGAAGTCAGTCGTGGCACATATTTTGGTAAATTAAGGTCCACATAAAGGTTTGTCACATGACAGCGTCGTCTTGGACATTGGAGCCATCAACCATTTGAGGTAGTTGTGTCTAATTGAGGAGCGATGACCACCTTTGGAAAGGTTTTCGGTGGATTATTTGGCCTACAGGATCCATGGGCCATCATTAAGAGTATTTACTCTTACTTTGGGTGGTCAAACCCTTTAACCAATACTTTATAAAATGTTGACCTTGTCATTTGAGGTGGTTAGGGGCTTTATTTTGGTTGAGGGATGTTAACCTTGTTTACTAACTGACCTTTATTTGGTGGAGGCACCCTGGACCTTATGTATCTTGAACTTGTACTTGTGGCTTTGACCACCATTTTCATGGATCGTTAGAGTTTGTTAGGGCTAGAGTATATTTTATTCATTTACTCCTCCCTAGGATAGATCTAAGATTATATTATTGTACAAGAAGTTGAGCTCCTCTCCTATATAAAAGAGCCTCTTCCTCATTCATTTCTCATGTTTGGATTGGGGGAGAAATTCCACAAAACTAGACAGAATATCTTCTGGTTCTTATGGATGGTTAATGCTAGCACTCTATTGGAGGATTTTCTTATTTTTCATGCTTGGCTTGATGGATGGATCTTCAAATTGTCAATGGCTTTGAGGTAATAAAGAATAGGCTCCCTATCATTTATGTGGTTGCTATCACTTAGAAGTGTAGTTTAGGTGCCCATTTTCTGCTCTAGATCATGTGTTTTTCAATGCATTCCATGACAATTTTCCTCTTTAAAACTTAAAAGTCCATTTGAAATTTCTGCTCTAGAACTTTCCCTTTGATTGATCTTGAAATCCGCCCAGCCATTAGAGAGCAGTTAGGGATGTACACTACAACACTAACCCTTTTTAATCGTTCCAAGAACCCTCATGCAATCTTGGATTGAAATTTGACCCAATTAGCACATTCGATAAGACAATGGTCTCCAATCCCTCCATCATCTAAATATTTTCCTTTACATAAAAACACATTGTTTTGCTAGGGTTACTCTTCAAATTCACCTTGTGCCTCATTGCCAAACCCTAGTAATCCTATTTAAGGATTCCAGTGTAGTCAGACTCGGACTCGGCAAATACTTGGCTGGCTTGGGACTCGGCAGACTCGGTGACTCAGATAAGACTCGGATAAGACTCAACAAAGACTCGGCATATGAAAATAAATATAACATTTATTTAAGTTTTATTTTAATTTTTTTATGTTTTGGGCCTTTTGGCAGCCTGTGGAGGCTGCCATCACAGCCCACAGACCTGTAGGCAGCCACAGGGGGCATCCTACAGGCCGATAGGCCGTGATGGCAGCCTCCACAGGCTGCCAAGGCCCAAAACATAAAAAGTTCAAAATAAAACTTAAATAAATAAGATGAAAAATTAAAAATACAAATAAAATTTAAAAAAAAAAAAAAAGCAGTTAACACCACCAACCTGCACTCCATGCAGATGATGAAAAATTAAAAATACAAATAAAATTTAAAAAAAAAATAGCAGTTAACACAACCAACCTGCACTCCATGCAGATGATGGCAGATGAACTCCATGCCCACGCAGATGATGGCCTGTCGATGGCAGATGAACTTCTCCACGCAGATCGCCACTCTTCCATGCAGATGAACTCCTCCACGCAGATGATAGCCCACTCGATGGCAGAGGATGGCCCAATGAACTCCTCCACGCAAATTATGGCCCACTCGAATGCAAATTCTTCAACCGTGAATGCACTGGAATATGAACGCGGACTCGCAACTCACTCTAAACCGTGAACTGTGGAATGTGAATGCAGCAGTGGAAATACCTTCTGAAAGGTACAGGACACAGGTTTCCCTTCGGAGCCCAAACTTTCCCTCCAAAAAGAAATCTTCGCGGTCGACTGTTTAATCAACGACTGATCGGGCAAGTATCCACGAGTTTCGACGAGTTCTGGTGAGTGTGACGAGTTCTTGGCGAATGCCAAGTTCACCCCATGAGTTTGCAGCGAATACTCGTTTCACCTACCGCTCGGCAAGACTCGGCAAGACTCGCGAGTATCAAAAGAGTCTGACTACACTGAAGGATTCCTCCCTTGACCTAGAGAAGAGTTAGCCTAAAGAGCAAAACAGGGTTGGTGAGGTGACAGTGGCCCCCTCTTAGTTACACACAAGCTATCATTGATTTTTCGAGCTTTGATCTTAAGATGCTAGTTTGTGCGGTAACAGGAACCAATACAGATGTAGTCAACATCAAAAATCAGAAAGATGCTTGTGTTGAAATGTAATCAACTAATAAATCACTAGAAGCATCAAAATACGAGCGTTCCAAAAAGCAAACACAAGATAAAAGGATGTCTTTGTAGTCATCCTAATTATAGTAGTCATCGTAATATTCAACAAAAAGACCATTGTAATATTCAACGAAAAGAACAAGGACAACATCAATACAAGAAACTAAGTGACAATCCTAGTATTTCAAAAGGAAGCTCAATTGTGGAATCTTACATCCTCCAAATCACAGAAGTCGTTGCCATACAGTTCTGCAAAAAATTGAATATTGTGGTCTGACCCTTTCACAATACAACAATTCTGTGTAGCGCTTCGTAACTCATATTATCTTGTGTTTTCAATCATCACAGTGTCAGATACAAAGGATCATGAGAAGGCATTGTAGGCCTAAATGAAGACATAGCTTTTTCCATAAAATGCTTCAAGGACAAAGCATCTTTGAAGGGAGAGGCGATGTAATGAATATAACATTCATAAATAAACATTAGATGATAATAATAATAATAATAGTAATTAATAAGCTAAAGGGGCATGGCCCTTCACTTTTGTGACTAATTAATGCATATAAGTATACTGTCACAAGGCTCATTGTATCAACTCATTCAATTAAAAATTATAAATATTATTCATCCTAAATGGATTTCAACTCTGTATCCTTTTTATGTTGGATATTCTCGCATATTTGAACTATTGTTCATTACAATGGGTTAGAAAGAGATAACTGGGGGAGAGTCATGGTATAGGGTGGAGGATGGGTTGGCTTGTTTGTAATTGGGAAGGAGATCAAATGTTTAGTGAGCGGAGTTTTGATCAAAACACCAATAATGAGGAAAAAATCCACACTTTACAAAAGCCTCGAAACTCACCTTGAGCAAAGGTATAACTAGTCTGTACAAAAAAATATTAGAGTCTTAGACATTAATCATACAAATAATGAGAAATCATCAATCCAACCGAATAGAGTGGTTTGGCCCTTTCACAATACGATAGTTCTGCTCAGCGCTTTGTAACTCATATTGTCTCGTGTATTCAATCATCACAAAGTGAAGAACAAAGAATTATGAGAAGCCATTGTAGGGCTAGATGAAGACTTAGCTTTTTCCATAAAATGCTCGGATTGCAAAGCATTTTTAAAGGGAAGGGGGCAATGTAATGAATATAAAATACCAAAATAAATATTAATAAGCTGAGGGACACAACCCTTCACCTTCATGACTAATCACTGCATATAAGTATACCATCACAAGGCTCATTATATCATCTCATTCAATTATCAATTATATATATATTATTCATCCTAAATGGATTTCAACTATTTAATATTTATCCTTCTTATGTTGGATATTCACACATATCTGAACTATTGTTCATTACAATGGGTTAGAAAGAGGCAACTAGGGGAGAGTCATGGCATAGGGTGGAGGATGGGGTGGCTTGTTTGTAATTGGGAAGAGATCCAATGCTTAATGAGTGAAGTTTTTTTATCAAAAGACTAATAATGAGGAAAAATCCCACACTTTACCAAAAGGCTTAAAACTCACCTTGAGCAAAAGGTATAACTAGTCTCCAGTGCAAATATTTGACATTAATCATACAAACAACGGCAAATCCTCCAACCAGACAAATTAGATGGCTTGCAAGCCTTGCATATCATGCAATCTATGCATTCCTGATTCTGTATGTGCCTAAAAGATTTTTTTGGAATACACTAGGGCATATTTTGAAAAATCAGAAACCAATGTTCTAGGGAATGTTCAACCATATTTCGCATAAGTTTTGTAATGAACTTTCACATCTAAGGCAAGGGCATGCACAAACTTGACAAGATTGGACAGCGGGGAAACCTTAGCAAGGTCGAGGGACACCAGAGTCTATAAAAACAAGGGGATGATTGCAAGCACATGAAAAATATAGGTGGGAAAGGAAACTATATGTGGAAAGGGAGTGTTCTCTTTTTTTGTTCTTTTAATATATTGCCCCGAAGGAGTGGGAAGAAAGTAATTTTTTTCCAAATTACATATATGCTGTGCATGTTAGAAGAGGCATGCAGACCAAGAAAGAAAAGAGGGGAAGGGATGCCTCCATCTAGGTTCTTGATCAAAAGCCCAGGAGCGCTGATCACTTTTTACCACCTAGTATCTTAAAAGTTAAAGTGTCAATTAGGCAATGAATTTATAAAAACTATTCTTATATTACATGCTTATATGCCAAAGGTACTGAATATGTGTTTATGATGGTGTTCAAAATGTGTTTATATTTGCTATTATCAAGCTAAATTATGATTTTCTTCAATGATGGTACCCTTTTACTTAACTACATTTGCTTTGTGTTTTCAAGTACCCATCAGAAGTCATTAAAGCAACCTCAATGTAAATTACTTGCCATTAAACATGAAAAACTGCACACTGAAATATCTTGTCCCCTGCCATCCCCTGAAAATTGGGATGTCTATCCCACCAATTAGGCAATGAATTTATAAAAACTATTATTATATTACATGCTTATATGCCAAGGGTACTGAATATGTGTTTATGATGGTGTTCACAATGTGTTTATATTTGCTATTATCGAGCTAAATTGTGATTTTCTTCAATGATGGTACACTTTTACTTAACTACATTTGCTTTGTGTTTTCAAGTACCCATCAGAAGTCATTAAAGCAACCTAAATGTAAATTACTTGCCATTAAACATGAAAAACTGCACACTGAAATATCTCATCCCCTGCCATCCCCTGAAAATTGGGGTGTCTATCCAGCCATCCCTGAACCTTTGCAAAATATTTGAAAGTCCAAAACGAAATTTCTAAAAGCAATTGATGGCACTTTGCCTAATGCCATTAATCTATGGAAGAATGGACGCCAGACTGCGATGATGGATGTATGCGATACTTTAACATGGAAATTGAAAGGACTTACCGTGCAACCCAAAGGCTTTGGGCAACCGTCAAAGAACATCAGGGTTTTCAATGATTTTTTTCCTGCCTGACCAGCACTGCCATGCTCCTCCAAGAACTTTTCCACACGAAAGAATTCACAGTGTCCTAATTTTGGTGCAGTCAGATTATCAACAGAAGGTACAATCTGTGCCCCTGTGCAACGGGCTATACGCTCCAATAGAGGCCTTTTAATATTCAATACCAAAGATATCTCTTTTGCCAGCAAATACTCTTGTGCATAACGGGACACAGTTTTCTCAACCAGCAGCACATTAGGATGATGAGCTTCTATCTTTGTCACGGTCATTTTCAGATGTTCCATTTCCTACAATAAGAAAGCAAACACAATCAATGTATAGAGATCTATAGTTCATCTATAGGTGATAAAACAAAAGCAAGATTAATATTACTTGTTGAAGCAGAGTATCAAGAGATGACAGCTGATTTGAGACTCGCTGATATTCTAAAGCTCCTCCAAGAAGCAGCAGTCGGGCATTCTTGTACTTTGATGTCATCCGCCTATGTGCTACATTCTTCTTGCAAGCAACTCCCTTGATCACCTCACTGTTAAAAAGGATCACAGTAGTTTAACACTAATTATGGAAATGCCAGCTTGGAATACACAAGATTATGAGACACATAAAGCAAGCAAATTAAAGCAAAAATGATGTTAGAATCTGTTCGAACTGATACAAAATCATGGACTACACGTCTACCTTTCATAAGAGCGACCGCTTGCAATGCACTTGACCTTCACATACCCCCCCGGATCCATTCCTCCTCCCTTGCTAGTGTCTGGCTTGACGAGACTCGCAGCTTGCCACGATAATGAAGTGACTATTTCCAGCCAGCTGTCCCTGTGATTCTCTTCACCTATAGGAACATCCTCTCCCTTGAGAAGTTGTGCTACAAGAGCCCTAAAGTGACCATCTACTACAGACCTCATAGCCTTCCTATACTCCTCACTTGATCTCTCTTTACTCTTGTATTCACTGTCACTAAAGCTGCCAGTGGAACGGGGCAAACCCCAACTACCATCATCATCATCATCTTCATCATCAAACACACCAGTCTCCTTTTCATCTTGTTCGTCTTCTGGCTGAGGCGGAATCCATATATCAATGATTTTCTCTATGTCCACTGACTGCTCTAAATCTGGACCTTGTGTGTCAAACATAGATGCTTCATCATTGCACTCATCAGCATTGTCTGTACCCTCTGATTCTTCTCCAGACCTTTCTGGCACCCTTGAGTGTTGGCTTTCTTCCTGTGTGCCAGTTTGTGAAGGCAGATTCATTCCCTCGACATGCTCATTGGAGTTTTTGGTTTTATAACTCAGCCCAGTTTCCAGGATCCCTGAGTGCAGGGAATTTTGGGAGCTATAACCAACAGGATGAATCTCATTGAAATTGTATCCAGGATCATGAGCTAAGTTAAAGTTGTTCTGAAAGTATTCTTCTGTTTGTCTAGAAATCTGCCATTCAGGATCCTCAGACATCTTACCATAGTCATCATCCTCATCATCACTCCTACAAAACATGAATGGCATAAATGCATCAACTGGGTCTCCAAAGAGTTCTTAACAATACATCATCCAAAAAATTATGTCTGATATTCTGCTATAATCAAGATTTGAGACATTTGGCCCACAGGAAGCAAAGCAATTGGTAATGAGTAAATTGGTAATGAGTAAATGAGATGAAAAGTTGTAAATGAAAGGTCACCAGTTCAAATCCACGTGGGTAAAAATTTGAGACATTTGCTTTTTTAATAATTGCCACAATATTTACCAAACAATGGATTGCCACAAATATCATCATCTGAAGAGTACATGCAGTTGACATATGTTACCATAAATGTAAACAGGAAAGAGTAATGGAATGAGAAATAGGGTTAGACGATCTCAAGGGATATGAATCATGAACAGGGAATCTAAATTGATTAGTAATGTAGCAGTGGTAGTCATATTAATGTGGAAAAAAAATTATAAACAAGGGCAACCCCACAGTGGTCTAGTATGCTTGCATTTAAAGAAGACGTTACAAAGACAACGACCACAGGAAATAGGGACCAAGAAAGCACACAAGCACCTCTGTGCAAATTTATTACTGGAGTAAGGGAGGGTGCTATCGTATCACCCCAACGACCGGCATCCCAAAGCCAGTTTCCGAATTGGCAAAGATTTCGGTGAATGCAGTACTGCGTAAACCACCCATCTCTCGCAATTGTTATCAATGTGCTGATTTAATGTAAAGAAGGTAATAGTAGCGAGGACTGGAACGGAAACGAAACCAGAAACAGGTCTTCTATTCAAGTTTCTGGGAAAGCAGTTGACAGAGTTTCATGACATACAGTTTGAGGAAAGTAAATGACAGCATACCTATTAAGGGGAGTTCCAAAAATACTGGCAACAGAACGTCCGCCTTCCAGAATCGATGGAGAATTCGCGCTTCTTCCTGAATAAGGCATATCTTGTTTCTTCTCGGGCATTCGCCCAAATCCATCAGTACCTTGAGCTGGATTACTAAGAGCAGAACTGTAAGTGACGTGCTGATAAGGCACGGTTGAAAAAGGCATAGCGCCAAAGACGTTAACGCCGCTATCGCTGCCGCTTGACTTACTACTGGATAAACTTGTGACAGAAGGCGAAGGACTGATCCCTGGAGACAACAATTGAATTCCATCATATTCTGAAGCTGTCATCTGTTTCTTCCGTATCTTGAAACAATAGCTGCAAACCCTAATACGCTCACCCTCTTCGTGATCATACTTCCAATCATCGACAACAGAAGCAGGAATTGTATTCACTGTACACCTCCCGCAAAAAACCTTGCCGCAAATCCGGCAATGGTGCCGCCGATTGAAGATCGTAAACTGCAACTCACAATCATAACAAACCCTGCAGCTCTGATCCGGCATCCAATAGTCCCTCGAAACCGTAGACGCTTCAGCCATCTGGGGAATCCATGACCTCGCCTTGTTAAATACACCATACAGAGCGGCTTCTGTCTTTCTCATCTACCATGAAAGCCCTACTGTCATGATGAACTACGCGTTTGCTTCCACTAAAACCCTGGTATCGAGTCTCTGCGATAAAACGCCGGATTCTCCCCCTCCAATTTTGCACAAACCCTATAAACCCTATCTAATTAGTTTCTTGAATTCCGAAAACCTACTCAGCGATGAGCAATTTCTTCAATTCGAAATACGCTTGCCGTGGCACTTCGCAGTCTCCTGCAACGGACAGCGCCAGGAACTATGTTTTCTTGCAGGCACAGAGAAGGAGGAGCCTCGCGCTGTGAAAGACTCCGGACGGACGAACGAACGGGCAAATAATGCGCATGAGTTCCAAGACCGCACAGATGCCGGTGGGACGTTAGGCCCCGGAAGGATGGAGAGGAGAAGGGAATCTGGGAGGCCGAAAGTGGAGAAAGCGAGTCCAGGGGATTCGAACCCAGGGCAACCGTGGGTCCTCGTTGAGCGTAGGCATCGAACCATCAATGAATAATAAGAAATGAATGATTGTGTAAAGGGAATCCACACGCAAAGGCAACGTTTAAAAAATATAACAATAGATAAGATTATACCGATATTTAAAGGTCCGGAGACTAATAAATATCAGAGCCCACGCAGGGTTAACATCATTTAGTACATCTAATGTTTGTTTTCTGTCTGTATTTCAAAAATCTAGGCCAGAAACGACGCGGTTCGAGTTGGATGGATATTTGTTTTTCTGGCGATGAATATGACATAACTATGGTATAGTTGGATGGATATGTGTTTTCTTTTGCCGATAAATGTGAGAAACTATGCTATGGTTTATGTCATTGATTTTAAATTTAATAAGGTATGTTTTTGTTTATATATTAGTATAGATTCATCTTAAACCTTGATCACAGGAAAAAAAAAATGCGAGGCACCAAGAACTATGTTTTTTTTTAAGTATTTTAAATTTAACAAGGTATATTTTTGTTTATATATCAGTATAGATCATGAGGTGTAATTTTTTTTCAAAATTTAAACACAAGAAATTTTCTCTCTCTTGATTGATGGATCCGGGTTCAAGTTTTAAGTTTTATTTTATAGACGAACATCGATTTTTTTAATTACTTTTCATAATATTTTATTTTATGAGTCAGCATAGATTTTTTTTAAATAGTTTCCATAATTTTTTATTTTATGAGCGGACATGAAATTTTTTAATCATTTTGTTAGGAACAAACGTTACAACATCTCCCCCATACTGGGCTGTAGAGCACCTCGCTCCTCTCGGTGCAACAATTTATTATAAAGTGTGTGTTGTTTATTTTGTTTAAGTTTATTTACCCAAATATTCAAGATTTTAAGTGTGGGTTTATATTTTTTTCAACAGAAAAAATACTATACTTGATCACGAAGTATAAAAGGTTACATTCCAAACCCGCCCAAAGGATTAGCCAGAGAGAACCAACACACAGCCATAACCCGAAAATCAGAACAAATGAGACGAGATACTCCATAAAGGACAAAGACAGAACATCAGAGAGCACAACTCAGCAATTTAATAACCTGAAATACCAAGACACCTAGATGATGCCAAGATATACCAATCCTTCAGAAGCTACCGGGACCACAGGAAAAAAGCACAAGGAAAGGAGAAAGAAATTAAAAATGGCTTATAATACAGCCCTGTACATAAGAACACCTCGCTAACACTGCAAAAAAGGAAGCAAAACAAAAGGAAGGGGAAACAGGACAAAACATGGCCGCTGCCAGGCATAACGACACAAAAAAACCGCCAATAAGAGAACCCTATGGGGGAAAGTGGTGCCAGTACCCCGTGGATGGATAGGCCACACCTAAAAGGATCTCGTAGTGGATGTGACCTTCAGTAGAGACCAGTCCACGACGTGAAAGATTATCAGCAATTGTATTGTGCTCCTGAAAAATGTGAACAATTTAAGTCTGAGGGCACAAGTCCACAAGATGTCTGGTCTGATCCAGCCAGGTGTTGATGGCAAGAGCATGGATAAAGGCCTCAAAGTTTGCCCAATTCACAATGGCTAGTGAGTCACCAACCGCCTGCTCCAAAATGATATTGGACGAAGATGAGAAGAAAAGAACAAGCCACCGATCCAATAACTCACCCTTAGTGTTTGTTCCTTTGCCACCACACAACCATAACCTGATCTGATCTCATCTCCATTGCTTAATTCAATGAAAGCCCCCGCCCCACATAGTCCAGTGGAAGGCTAAGCCGCACCGTCGAACCGTGCACGGTTTCCAGATCTAAGGAGATGAGTGGGCCAAGTAATATGATCATGATAACTAGTAGCTAGCCCCACCAAAGAGGAAACAATGTACTCAGCAGAGAGTGCATGAATAAGGCAAGCCACCCTGCTTGGCTCAGAAAAATTGTTGTCAAAGATGAGGCGGTTACGTGCAATCCATATCTGCCACACCACAAGACAGGGCAAACAACCCAGATCATTGCTAAATGAAAACAATGTTTTATACCAGCCTTGCAACGTGAACGTCGTGCCATGCTGTAAGTGGATAAAAGGATTATTAATATAGGACCAAACTTTAACATTGTAAGGGCAGTTTGCAAAGAGGTGATAAAATGATTCAGAATCACCGCGTCATAGTAAACAAATATTAAGACCCCGAAAACCACGCTTCAGTAGGTTTTCCCATATAAGGAATTTCCCTTCAAACAATAGCCACATAAAAATCTCCACTTTTAAAAGAAGTCGTCACTGCCAAACAACATTGTACCACCACTTTTAAAGGAAGTGTGGGTTTATCTATAATCTCAAGGGAATAAGAGAATTATTTAGGATGGCCACCAACAATCAAGCCAAAATTCTAGTTCTATACCAAGTCCTACTTATCCTCGTATCCTTAAAGATTAAAAACATTTTGGTCCTTGGAGACTCCTCCATAGTCATTAGTAAAGGGAGGAGTGGCATGTAATTGAGATCAAAGGACAAGTGGCACATTGTATTAATGAAGGAAGGCCTTTATATCCTCCTCCCTTCCTGTGTTGCCTCTGCACTTCTTCAAGTGCAGCAGATGCTGCCATACTTAGTGTGGTAGGATGGATCCTTCTCGAAAAGTGGGATTTATCATTACATGCATTTCAACTTCTGTCACTTTTATTATTTTGTTTGTCTAATAGGTTTGCTAATTGGATTCAGTCTCGGCCTTATTTTCAACATCATTGTTGTTTGCTTTAGTTTCGTTGGCTCCCTAGGTTTCGTTTGTCCTTGTTTCACTCTGCCTGGTTTAAGTATGGATGGGCATAGCCATTTTGGGAGGTGTATCCACTTCGATGTATCAAACCTACATCGAATCCTAAGGATCCTAATTCACCAAATTGATGCCCTTCATGCCGCAATAACTCATGTTAATCACAATGTTGGCAATCAATTTCAAGCTCAACTAACTAAGATTGTTGAGTTGGAGGCAAATGTTGATTTACAAAGCCAACAACTTGCAAATCTCTCAATCAACCTCAACATGCACTATAATATGATTTTAGGATTTGCAATAAATTCTCAATCTTTAGTAGCTTAGCCCTCACTCAACTGGCTCAGTTAATAATGTAATTATGGAGAAAGCAACAATTCAACATGCCCAAAAAGTTGAAACAACATCCCATCGTGAAGAAGGCCTACATTTAGCATGATTTCCCCTAAAATATTTAAGTTTTTAAATGTATTGCTAAGCCATCTTTTTTAACTACCAATTTAATAGATTATGTAGTTGTAGGTATTCTAGAAAGCAAAAAAAATGTACAGGAATAGTTCATATAGTGGGTATATTTTTTACAAACTTAGAAATCTTGAATACTTGAAATGATTTTTATTTTGTTATATAATATTTTGTGATGATTTTTATTTTGTTATATAATATTTTGTGATGTCAACATTTTTATTTTGTTATATAATATTTTGTGATGTCAACATTTTTACATTAATATATGTGGTTTGTTTATGTTTAAAATAAAATAAAATTAATAGATTTAACCAAGACAATTTAATCATAGTTTTGAATAAAGAGTTTTGTATGATATAGATTTTTTTCTCTATAAAATGTATTATTCCTTCAAATTTATTTAAATTTTGATATTTGATTTTTTTTTAACATTTATGTAACTATATTTAAATATTTTTTCATATCAATTAAATTTAATTAAATCTTTATTTTAGTGTTCATGTCAAGTTAAATTTAATTACATTTTTCATACAAATGAGATTTGATCATATATTTTTGTTAAATATAATTTAAATACATAGTTTTGTATAATATGGACATTTTTTTAATTTTGTATTTTATTTTGTTTGTTTTTTACAATATGCTATTTCAATATGACAAATTGACTCATAATTTAATATATCATAAACTTTACAATTTTAAAAATATATATATTATTACTTTTGTAGTGTTATTGAATTTTTTATTTGAGGTGAAGTGATTTGAGCGCTAAAAAATATTAGGTGCATAATCATGTTATGCATGGCACAAAGTACCCAAGCCTCACGTTAGCCTCTTTCAACCAAGTCATCTTTGGTTTTTAATTCCTCTTATGCAGTAAAACATAATGCCCCTTGCAAGTTCCAAGAGGCAACACACTTGGCAGCATAAAATACGTGAGTACATAGAACACCATGTGTGTAAGGTTTCAAATCACGTACGTAGACTCAGTGACTCGCATGAGCACTTGGAATGTGAATTGTCGCTAACATCGATATGAAGCCCAACCAATTCTACACGTCAACAATATCATATGACACATAAAGAAGTTAAATAACAACCCCATCAACCATGACATGACTAAAACACCTTTGGCAACCAAATGAACATCCTTGTAACCATATGCATTTATATGTATCCCATTATGAATGTTAACTTAATATGTTGGACCATTTGGCATAGACATGTTGTTGATGGAAGGTCCCAAATTCTAATCAAGTCAAGTTCTTTAGGATTAATAGCCACACTTGCAACTATAGTTGACACCATTCTCCATCTGAAAACTCCAATGAAAATAAAAGAATCCCACAAAATTATCTTTGAAGTATATACAAAGAAACTCTCTTTCTTATTGCATGTTCAACATTGTACATAACATTCAGAAGTGATATGAACATAATGTGCCAATAAAAGAGTAGACTATGTACACAAATTTTCACCCTCACTAGTAACACAATTTTTCAAGAAAATACAAGTCATTGCATGAGTAAATATTTGTTTTAAGTTTTCCGATATGGTAATTTAATATGCAGAAAAATATTGGAATTGACTCCATGGCCCTCTTCTGATGTAGGAGGTGTAGTCCGATCATTGGAGGTAGGAGAAACAGAGTTGTAGCGGGCATAATAATTATGGTAGATGTTGATCGCGGTTTGAGCTTGCTAGTACTTTTCCTTCAAAGCATCTAAGGATCTTCTTCATGAGATATAGTATGATGGTTCGAATCTTGGAATTGAGACTTTTATCAACCATAGGCCTGGAATCCTCTCGTCAACGAACATCGTTGAGCTGCTTCAACATCCTGACATGCAAGGCAGGATACATGTGTCCATGTGCATGTGACATAGGTGGATAAGAATTTCAACGTGTATAAGCAATGTCTCATGTGAGGCGTGACAGGTTTTTTTTACATTATAGTTAACATAAAGTCAAAACAACAAACATTTTATGTTTACTAATTAAGGCTAGAGAATGCTAGAGGAATATCTAGCATTACTTGAAACATCTATAATATCCAATATCTATGGTCTTCAAACATAGGATAGAAGCTTCAAAAATAGCTTTTGCCTCATCCCTTGCCTCAGGATGAGGCCAAATAAGACCACAAAAAAATCTATTGGTTGATATAAAGGTTCAATCATTGTCATTGGTCGAGATAAAGGCTGAAAACAAGAAGTTTGGGAAATGTTTGGAAAACTTTGGTTAAATATTTTTGTTTTTGTTCATATTAATAGAAACAGCGGCAAGTTGATTCATAGAGTCCCTGCCAGCCTGAAGGCAGGGACTAATAAGCCTACACAATTATAGGTATGCAATTTATTGATGGGTCTAATATCCACGAGTATCCAAAATAGTCATAAATACCATTCGCCTTCTAATTAAAGGAAACAAACAAACAAACCATTATGCAATGTAATGATCTATGCTTGTGCTTGAAACTTGATATAGATATTTCATCCATTTAACCCGACACAATATATTTTGTGTCACAACTACATAGATAAAAAAATTTAAATACAATATTACGCAATTATGAAAATATACATTATATCAATATGAACATTGTTACGTCAAGTTTTACTACTAGGGTTGGTATTTGAGGGGATTTTGTTTGTTAGGTGGCCCAGGGTTCAAAATTTGGCGGTGGTGGGAGGAGATTCCAAAATCCAATCTGCATGTTAAATCCCCTAGGTCGCATTTTCTTAGACCACAGGCCACTCTCGCAAGTTAGGGAGATTCGTGCAAACAAAAAAAAATATGAACATTGTTTAACTACCAACGTAGATTCATCTTAAACTCAGATCTGTCAAGCATCGAGAGGGATCCAATTTCTTAAGGTGTAAATTTTTTCTAGACATGTAAACAATTTAAGATCCCTCTCAATGCTTGATAGATCTGGGTTTAAGATGGATCTATGTTGCTTTTAATTTAATTTATTTTATTAGTCAACATGGATTATTTTAATTACTTTTCATTTGGTTTTAATTTTTTTTATTTTATGAGCAGGCATGAATTGTTTTAATACTTATTTACTTTTTATTTTTTATATTGTAACGTTACATTACATGACAACATATCCCCCATATTGGGTCGTAAAGCATCTCGCTACTCTCGGTGCAATTATATTTTTAACCTATTCTGATAGTATATTTGACCTTTTTATTGTGATTCGAAAAATATTGATTGTGTTATTTGTCCCCATACCCATATTGGCTTTAAGAATGTATCGGATATGAGTAGAAAGATATAAAACAAAACCAACACCGACCACTTGCCCCAGGCCTTGACATGCGCCATTGAAGAAGGCCATATCAATCAATTTATCGATTTATATCTTTTTTAGGATTCTAGATTCCTTAGCTAGAGCATCCACCGAAAAAACAGGCTAATGTGACCTTATATGGGCTGCAATTTGTTGAGGGGGAACAAATTTGCCATAAAAAACCATTATATTCCAAGCTATCCAAACTCCCCACATTGTTAAAAAAGGAAGGACACGCCACTTTTGTGCTCTCATTTATCAAACCAACATCAAAGGCAATGATCCACAAAATATTCAGGCCAAAGAGGACCCATGTTGAGAAAGTTTTCCAAAATCGACTAGACTTGTGAAGAATATGAGCAGTGCACGAACAAAGAAAATAAATAAATAAATAACTTACATATATAATTTTTCAATAAAATATATCTTTCTATAATATTATAAAATATTTATATATTATTATAATACTATTAAATTATCTTGGGTAAGATCTAAAACTGCGTCTAATTATATAAGAGATCATTTTCCTTTGATATAAGGAAACAAGTTAACGACCCAAAACCCAATGATATATAGCAAAAGTGGAAATTTGCTCCCTTACTAACCACTAACAAATTATTTCAAGTGACGTGATTTTCCTTAAATAACAATGAAGAATCAACACACATTTACCAATAGTAATCATTAATAATTATTTTAATATTGATTTAAAAAAAATCTTATAAAATATAAAAATAAACCTAATACTATCTTAAATAAATCACTATCTCCTTACTCCTTTATGGCAATTTTTATCATATCCATTTCTCTTTACTATTATATAAATAAATCACTATCTCCTTACTCCTTTATGGCAATTTTTATCATATCCATTTCTCTTTACTATTATATGGCAATTTATAATATCCATTTAAGTCTAGTTAAGTTGCATGAGGACTTTCTTTCCTCTCGAGGCTCGATTGACCTGCTTTGGAGCTGACTCTTATGGTTGGATTGTTTGGGTTGTTTTGATATATTTTCTCACATGTTTATATGCGGCTATATTTGTGTAAGTTCATAGTTTCTATCTCCAACTGCTTGTTGGATTTTTTATCCGGTTTGGTTATGCGGCTCTATTTTGATTATAGACTCTTGTGTCCAGGCCTCTGGCTGTTTTGGACCTTATTTTGGGCTGATATTTCATGTATTTATGTCTTGGCATCTTGATACTTTGCTACTAGAGGTCTATTAGCTTTTGGACATGCAGATGGTGGGATTCTGTCACAATATGGTGGCACCTTTTCCGGTTTTTAGCTTGGGATGGTATGGATCCTGGTTGATGTGATGAGATTTGGGGCTCATGTGCCCGTATGTTTTAGCTTTTATGGTATGATGACCTGATGTATTGATCCTATTTACTATTTCGCATTAATAATAGTAAGATATATTTTATGTGTGAAAAAAAAGTTACAATCACATACTTATTTAGGCTCTACATGGAAAACATTGAAACCATTTCAATCTCAAATTGTATATATCAATATCAAGGCCTTGCTTTATATCCACACACCAACCAAGAAGTAAATTAAGTCAACCTATCTTTAAGTACTATCGTCTTCCTCTCCCATTATTACTAGTTATAAAATGAAAAAAATTTAAATACATTAGGATCGTGAAGTGATGATTCTTACTATAAATGAACACATGTAGATGTTATAATGGATTCATGTGTTTATCACGAGAAAAAAAGAGGGGTAGAATATCCACATAGTGACGTGTCAAAAGGTTGAAGTACGTTGTCAAACTAAGCACCCATTATATCATATGCCTTTGAAGTGAAGTATATGAGATAGGTGGGTGGACATGAAATATCATGCATAAATCAAGAAGTTGTTTAATGTTTTTTAAGGATGATGTAATGTATTAAATTTTGATATAATATATATGTGAATATTTAAAAATATATATTTCATTTTATGTTGGTGTAATATATATGTTGATATTTAAAAAAAAAAATCATTTTATGTTGATGTAATATATATGTTGATATTTAAGAAAAAATATTTCATTTTATGTTGTTGTAATATATATGTTTATTTAAAAAAAAATTATTTTATTTTATGTTGAGGATGTTATTCAAGGTAAACTTTATAATTTTCAAGGTACAAAATTATGTTAATAATAAGTCTTCAAGTTATTATAATAATGAGTTTAACATGTCATTGATGAGAATAGAATTTGAGAGGGGAAAATAACATTTCGTCCCATTCTTACCTAAGTTAATTATTTAAGTTAGACCTAATTAATTGATATTTTTTCAATTAAACCAATGTAGGTTTATCTTATTGTGAATCTATTAAGTATTAAAAGGGATAAAATATTAAGATGTAAATTTGTTGAGAGATTTTTATAAGATCTAGCTAAGATGAATTTTGTTGGTTGTGTTCTTAAAAAAAAAGAATTTGTTGTAGTTTAAACATTTCAGGAAGTGGCATTGTTTAAGCTACTCAAAATAGTGAGAAGAGAAATCAATACTTTTTGCATGAAACCGAGCAAGAGTTATTTTGGGTTGACGGAATTGCAAAGATCAGATGTTAACATTGTGCAATATGGTTGCAAATGGGGTATCCGAGAGTGTTGAATCCATTTTACATTAGAAACAACAGTTTATCAATCCAAAATTGCAATTTTGACAAATATTGCTTGACTATATTTTGGAGATGGCAAACGAGAAAATGTCAAAATTCATAAAATGTTTGTTTTCTTAACTATATATATATATATATATATATATATATATATATATATGAGCATTTTTCAAATCAATACTTTTGACATGAAACTGAGCAAGAGTTATTTTGGGTTGATGGAATTGTAAAGATCAGATGGTAACATTGCACAATATGGTTGCAAAGGGGGTATCCATGTCTGTTGAATACATTTTACATAAAAAACAATAGTTTATCAATCCAAAATTGCAATTTTGTCAAATATTACTTGGCTATATTTTGAGGATGGCAAATGAGAAAATTTCAAAATTCATTAAATGTTTATTTTTTTAACTATATATATATCGACATGAATGTGACATATCTCATCCCTTTTGACCTTTATTTTTTAAATATTATAGGACCAACTTGTGGTACATGTGACATCAACATTGGACAAGAACATTACACTTCCCTCATATTGGATTGTAAAATGCACCTTGAGTTTCTTATACAATTATCCAATGAAGGTAGCTTTGTTAATGGGTTTGTTTGGTCAATGAAAGTAGAGTGTTGTTTTTGACCCACCAAGGTTCATTTTTAAGTGATATATTTTTTTCCTTGTGAAATAGTCGCCATCTATAACATCTTCGATGGCAATGTCAAGGTCTCCCGGGTAAGTGTGGTGTTGGCATTGTACTTCACTTAAGCTCAAAATGTTATTTTTGGCTCAAGGTTGGAGTTCCTCGAGGCACCAATACTCATGCAGAGATGGTATCTCTCTAGGTTTTCTTGAAGTTTGCAAAGGATAAAAGGCATTCATGATTTACAAGTGGTTGGAGACTCTCAAGTAATCATTGAATGATTTAAGTGCATTGGTCGGTTAGAAAGTCTCGTTCTACTTGAAGAATGCAGAGTCAGAGGTAAACCAGAGCAGAGCACAGAGACTCGCTCACATATGCACAGGAATGGTACAAACCAAATTAATTAACTATGGAAAATAATTTACAATATATAGTAATGTCACAATGACCAAACCAAATCTCAGATTCTAAAAACATGGATCTCAACTAGTACGCTACTAACTTAGGAGATACACATAAATCCAATCTCTATAATTTATCCTAATATTTCTACATTATATCTAACATTCCCCTTTAATGGAGAAATGAATTTTCTACAACACCAAGTTTATGCCTAAGGATTTCAAATTGAATCTTGCCCACCGGCTTAGAGAAAATGTCTACAACATTTTCTGTTGTATTACATTGTATCAATTCAATTTCCTTGGATTCAATCTCTTCTCTAACGAAATGATGTCGTATTTCTATATGTTTGGATGGTGCGTGATAGATTGGATTATGTGCAAGCTGTATAGTGCTTTGGTTATCACAGTGGAGCTTTGTCGGTTCATTATGTTTTGAGCCAATATCTTCAAGAACTCTCCTTAGCCAAACAAATTCACAAGTGGCGCTGGACATTGCTTAATATTCAGCTTCCATGGAAGATAAAGAAACAGTTGGTTGTTTCTTTATGCTCCATGATATGACCCCTGATCCAATGTTGAATGCATATCCTGAAGTGGATCTCCTATCATCAGGATTTCCTGCCCAATCAAAATCAGAAAAACCTGCCAATTGAACATCATACTCATTAGTATACAAAAGACCAAAATTCATTGTGCCTTTAAGGTATCTTAGGACTTTCTTTGCAACTTGCCAATGACTTTCCTGTGGCTTAGCCATAAACTGACTAAGTACACTAATTGCATATGAAATATCCGGCCTGGTAGTAGTGATATAGTTCAGACTTCCCACCAACTGTCAATATAAGGTACCATCTGCTTCCTTAGTTCCATCATCACTGTATAGTTTCAATTTATGATCTAAGGGGATGGATGCTGCCTTACATTCACCCAAATTATACTTTTTCAGAATCTCTCTTATGTATTTGCTTTGAGTGATCATAGTCTTACCGGACTGCTTCCAAAATTCAAGTCCCAAACAATAATTCAACTCACCAAGGTCTTTCATTTCAAATTACTGTGACAGTTGATTCTTGATTTCTGCAATCAACCTATATGCACTTCCTGTGATAATTAAATCATCAACATACAATGATATTAAACATAATTTTCCTTCCTTATCTCTTTTAACATAAAGGTTTGGATCACTTTTACTTTTCAAAAAACCTCTTTGATTAAAGAAGGAATCTGTCTTTATATACCATGATCTAGGGGCCTGTTTTAATCCTTAGATAACTTTTTTTATTTGCAGACAAGATGCTCCTTACCTTTCTGCACAAAGCCTTCAAGCTGCTCCAAATAAATTTCTTCCTTTAAGTCACCATTCAGAAAAGCAGATTTGACATCTAACTGATGTATTCTCCATTTATGTTGGTAGCCAATGCAACAAACAATCTAATTGTATTTAATTTGGCTATAGGGGAAAAGTCTCTTCAAAGTCAACTCCTTCTTTTTTAGCATAACCTTTGGCGACTAATCTTGCTTTATACTTATCAATGCTACCATTTGCCTTAAACTTTGATTTGCACAACCATTTTATCTTTAGGCAACTCTATTAATTCCCAAGTTCGATTTTTCATAATAGAGTGATATTCTTCATTCATTGCATTCACCCATTCTTTCTTATCTTTGGCTTGTTCATAATTCAATGGTTCTACAACATTCATTACATTAGCCATTAAGACATAGTCACTGTACCTTATAGGAGTATGCGTTTGTCGCCCTGATCTTCTTGGTACTATGGTACCATCAGGAGTTCCATCCATGATTCTTCTGCTTTTTGCTGTATCATCATCAGAAGATGCTTCATTGTTGTTCATACTCATGTTGCTTTCACCCTGCTCCTTTTCTTTTTCCTGCTCCTATTCCTACTCTTGCTCCTGTTCATGTACTTGCTCTTGTTCCTGTACCTGCTCCTCTTCCAGATCCTGCTTAACCATGGCATCTAATTTTACATATTCTTCATAATCATTAACTGTATGCCATGCCTCAGTCTCATCATTTGCATTTTCATGGAACACCACATCTCTACTAGCAATTATTTTGTGTGAACTAGGATGAAACAATTTATAAGCGTTTTGATCCATACAATATCCAACAAATATGCATTCAATTGACTTTGCATCTAATTTCCTTCTATCGTCTTTTGGAACATGTGCAAAGGCCCTACAACCAAATACTCTCAAATGCTTGAATCTGGTTTATAGCCATGAAAGACTTCGAATGGTGTTTGGAATTCTAACTTCTTTGTTGGACTTATGTTCTTTAAATAAACAACGGTATTAATAGCTTCAACCCAAAAACCATTAGAAATATTTTTACCTTGGAGCATGCTGCGTGCACATTCCACCAGCATTCTATTCTTCCTCTCGGCCACACCGTTTTGCTGAGGAGTGTGAGGTACTATAAATTGCTGATGTATCCCATGATCCTTGTAGTACTTCTTGAATGCTCCTGAAGTGTATTCACCGCCGTTGTCCGATCTGACGACTTTGATTTATTTTCCTGTCTGTTTCTCAACTAAAGTTCTGAATTCCTTGAAGTATTCAAACACTGCTCCTTTACTCCTTAAAAAATAGACCCAGGTGTATCTTGATCTATCATCAACAAAGATCAGAAAGTACCATGCTCCTCCAAGTGATCTGGTAGGCATGGGTCCACAGATATCAGTATGAATCAATTCAAGTAATCTAGTCATTCTCTTCTCTTTTTACACAGGGAATTCATCCCTGTGTTGTTTCCCAAATGCGCAGGCTCGACACTCAATGTGCTCATTCTTGATAACAAGAAACCCTTCAACCATAGATTTCGTTTTCAACAACATTAAATCATTATGGTTAATATTCCCATACCTTTGATGCCAGAGTTCTGTAGATGTCATTGTAGTAGATAATAGTGCTCGATGGTTGCTTCTGTTCTCATCCAGCTTATACAGTCCTCCAAGCCTCGAACCTGTAGCTACAACCCTGTAATGATTTCTAATATCCTTAATGTGGCATTGATACTTACCAAATTCCACTTTCATGTTGTTATATGTGATAACAGAAACAAATATCAGGTTCTTTTTAATGCCAGGGACATACATGACATTGTGAATCTCTTTCATTTGTCCATTGGGTAGATTCACACTTATTACTCCATATCCTTGCACTATGTGTGATCTGTTATCACTTAGATAAATATGAGTGCCATCATTCTTATCATAGAGTTCAACAAACCAATATTTTCTACAGGACAAATGGGCAGATGCGCCTGAATCTATAAACCATGCGCTTTCATTATCCGTTTCAACAGACAGTGCAGCCTCAGAAATAAAAAGTCTCAAATTTTTAAATCCATTATTATCAAGGGTGTTCTTGTGCATAGAATTACCATTGTGATTTTTTTTTCCATGTCTAAGTCCACAATTGTTCTTATGGAAACAATTTATAGCATAATGACCTAGTTTGCCACAGTAATGACATTGAACATATTTATTATTTTTATTAAAACTCTCAGTTTGTACCATACCTCTTTGATTTGTGTGGAACTTGCCTCTGTTTCTGTTCCACGATCTGCCTCCTCTGTGTGCATTTCTTCCTCTCCCAATCAATGCCAGATCCAATCCATTGGCTTCTTGATCGCAATTCTTCATTCGTTCCTCCTCTTGCAGAAGGATCCATGTAAGCTCATCAAACGTAGGGGGTTTCTATATAGCTGAGAGGGTTGAGATAAATACTTTATAGTCCTGTACTAATCCTTTCAGTGTGATGGTCACCAGATCAGTACTTTCTACAACTTTGCCTATATCTCCTAGTTGTTCACCCAAGTCTTTAATACGACAAATGAATTGACTTACCCCTTCGTTATCTTCCATCATGATTGATAGCAACTTTGTCTTGAGGAATAAGACCATGTTTGCATTTGTAGTTTTGTTCATACATTTGAGGGTAACCCACGTATCTTTAGATGTCTCACAAGTTCTGATGTGAGGTATTATATTGTCCTTGAACGAAATCTGCAATAATACCTTCGCTTTAGCTCCCACTTATTGTAATTTGTCAGGGATACCGCAGTTGTGGGCTTCGCTTCATCTCCCATCACGATATTCCATGCATCAATTGATTCAAGGATTGTTGTGAGCTTAAATTTCCAATTTATATAGTTCTCTCCATTCAAATTGGAGGCTTCATTGATGTACGCATCAACAGGAGAATGATTTCCCATCTTGAATCCTCTTTCCCAAGTCAAAAATGACGTTTTTGTCCAAAAATTTACCACGTCTCACCTTTATCACAAGCAACTTGTGTCAAGGGGGTGCATCAAGTGATGATTGGTAAGTCAACCCCTAATCGCCGCACTTACTGCAACCCTTCTCTACGCCACTGCCGCACTCTTCTCTGTAGCAGCTTGCATCAACCGACGCACTGGTGTGTGCTATAAACTGTGTCATCGGTGCACTCCTCTAGATATGAAGGTGCGTCTACCGTCCCTTGGCGCACTTGCTTCCTTAACAGGATGCATCGACCCTCAACAGATTCGCAAAAAAAATTACGATTTCTTCAAAAAACAACTTCAACCCTTACGACTCTCCTCCACTGTTTTGAACTTGGACGAATCAGTCCCTTTGACTCAGGCCACAATCTCCACGGATCTCCAGACTCTCCAACTGACCACAAATGGGTTGGCTCCGATATCAACTTGAAGAATGCAGAGCCAGAGGTAAACCAGAGCAGAGCATAAAGGCTCGCTCACACATGCACAAGAATGGTACAAACCAATTCAATTAACTATGGAAAATCATTTACAATATATAGTAATGTCACAATGACAAAACCAAATCTCAAATCCTATAAACATGGATCTCAACTAGTGCGCTACTAACTTAGGAGATACACATAAATCCAATCTCTATAATTTATCCTAATATTTCTACATTATATCTAACAGTTCTCTCTCACTAGCAGTGTAGAGCTTAGGAACTTCAAGGCAAATTCCATTTGGTCATTATCAATCATATCCATAGTGAATTTAAATCCTAGGTCAATCGACTCTCAAAGGACGCTATCGAGGTTCATGAAGGAACCCTAATCAACAAAGAACTCAAAGGAGATGTATTGGTTTATGAATTTCAAGAAGCATTGATTTAAAATGTTCTAGCCTGTTTTAATGGTACTCTATAGTTATGTCTATGACAAGGATATACCAATTTGAAAAGTCTTTTTGCTATCTTGTTTTAGAATCTTGTCACAATATCATAGAAGTTGAAAAATACATTTAGAAAGGGCTTCATAAAGCTAGAACAGTCAATGTATATTTTGATTTCTGCTTGAAATATCAAATACATGCTTTTTTTTTCTTGGGAAAAACATAAATCTCCATCTATAAGTGAGTTGTTTATTACAAATGAATCTAAATGTATGTACTAAACAATTATAAACAAATTTATCTAGTGGCAACCCGTTGACAAAAGAGATACTTTTATAACTTGTAAAACACATCTACCATGTCGTGATATCCCAAATCCAATAGCTAATGCTCATTAGAATCCATCAAAAGCATTTCAAACCAAAAATAAATGATACTATTTAACTAGCACAACCACATTTTAAAAAGTGGTTGATATACTCCGATCGACGCATATCAATCACCTTTAAATGTGTGGCCATGATTGATAGCGTCGATCAACGTATATCAACCACTTTTAAAAATGTGGTTGTGCTAGTTATTAAAAACTTATACTTTTAACAAATTTTAATAATTCTAAATCTTAATAGTATTCATAAAACTTTAATAATTTTAAATATTGATTTATTAAAATTTGTTTTAAAAACACTAATTATCATCACAATCGAGCAAAGATTCCAACCTCGTTATTTACTGAGGAGATACCACCCAACTATATGTTTAATCTCTCTAAATATTAATTAATTATAAAATATAAGCTTGAAAAAGTCTCAATCAAATATTTACAAGTAAGATTAATATCTTTTTACAATAATTTTCAATATTAACTAAAAATACTCCCAACCAGGGATACAAATTGAACACATCATAGCCCATCAAAGGGATCGTGGCACGTTCTAGAAGTGCCATTCAAAAATTGGTCGTCACAAAAAATGTTATTTTTTATTTTTGACATTTAAAAAAAATGCGGGATTTGGATTTAAATTTTCATTAAAAGGGTTTTCTTACGACTTCCCGTAGTGTACTTCTTGTCATCTATATTTGTCTTTGTGTGCATATGCTTCTTTAACAAGACTACGAGCATTGCAAAAAAAGTGATGCAAGAGCTATAGAGAAACTGCTTAGGCATGTGGCTTTAAGAAACGGAAAATAACTCACAAAAAAATGAATTATTTGAGTAAAAAGGTAGTAGAATGATCGAGTTCTCTTCTCTTCTTTTGATAATCCGTTATTTTGGACTAGTAACAACAATTTATTGCTCATCTTTGAGAGATGAAAAAACAAATAATGAAATGATTAAAGCTTAACTAATCAATCCCACCACCATATGCAACAAGTATACCACAACATATTGTACCAATTGCACGATGATTCAAGATGTATAATTATTGGTCTTGCATTTCCACTAGCCAATGCATTGGTACCTCCACCATCACCATGCCCTAAAACATTAGTTTTTGTAGCACAGTTTATATAGTTTATGGTTAATGTGATAATTATGGATTTATTGATTTTTTTCGTGCTATAAATTTGATTAAAAATATAATATTGTATTTAACAATTTTTTTGTGAAATGCATCATTATTAATTTATTATTATCAACTAAAAAGTGATTTTTTTGAAAGCTTTTCATCATAAAAGAACAGCATGAATATAAACCTTTTTAACTAAAATTAAGACCAGGTATTCAAATTTGATCCTCCCAACCCAATATGTTCAAATAATTTATTTTTTTCCTATAATTTAGGAGAAAAAAATACCTAGACGTCTCATAAGCGCCCCCACCTATGTGGCCCCACTCTTGCTCTACAAGTTGTACTAAGTCAATTACTTAAAACCGTGACGAGTAAGCCTTAAATATATGTGTGTGTGTGTGTGTATTTCACCATTTAAACTTGGCTTTATCTCTAACAATGTCAAAGATGAACTCGTTAAAACTAGCAATTGCACCTTGGGGTGCAATCAAAGAACGTCGTATTGAAGGGGAAGGTGAGAGATGAAGAATATGGCCGAAAAATAGACTATTGGAAGGAGAACCACAAACTAAAAGTGAAAACTTGAGAGTTGATACAATATTCTCAAAACATTAGATTATTCACATTGTTGGTGATTACATTATTAGCATTATGCATGTACAAATATTCTTGTGGTAAAAAAGAGGTTAATAACAAATAGAAATAGTTTGTATGTAACGTAGCTTGGGAACTATCAGCTAAAGCTAAAGCTCTAAGATCAGGAGTCCCTTTGAAGTCATGGACACTGTAATAGTCAGTGGGATGCATTATAGAAGGAAAAATTCATGAAATATGTATGGATGGCAGAAGCACGCGTCTCTCATCATGTAGGAATGAATCAAGGGTTTAAATTATTTAAATCGTCGGACACTTTGATCGAATGGTGGAAAACATGTTAACGCAAAAATTTGGGGAGTCTTTCCTACTTGGAAAATGCCTCACGACGTAATAAACCACCAAATTAACACCCCTCCTCATAATGTACATCAAGAAAGATACTTGAGTTCCCCATCATTGCAAGCAAGTTTCATCATATATATAAAATGAAGCTCTCACAACTTGTCCATCCAAAGCTTCCTTACAAATTGATGTTTCACTTCTCAAATGGGAAAGATGATGTTAAAGTTTCCTTGTCATTGTGTATAGGTATATGGATATCATGAAAAAGATTTCCACAATGTTGTACTCCTAGCAATTAAGGAATCCTATATTTCCATATACATCCACTATAACTTCTAGTAAGTCTTTTCAATGAATTACTTCCTTCTTGGATCTCACCGTACTCAACTAATTCCACATACCCCTTTTTGAAAATGAGGTGTCCTTTTTATCGTGATGAAATGAAAATAATCTTTAACATATTTCCTTACATTATTCTTTTTTGGGCTGATTGTTAGCGATATTAATATATATTTTTGTTTCAATGTATGTTAAGATTGATTTTATAAGTGTATCATCCAATAAGATTGATATATAATGTGACACTGATGGATTTTACTTTTAGACTATGAGAGCACAACTTTTTTGGTGTAGGATTTATTAGTGTATGAAGTATTTCCAATAATATATGTTATTTTCAATTAAAAGAAATAACAATGTTAAAGTTAAAAAATGTCAATATTTAATTTAGCAAAATCCTATGGCTACCTTTGACCAATATTAATAAGATAATTCATACATAAGAATGAAGCATAATTAAATCTTAACAAGCCTTAGATAACTTTGTTTGTTAAATTGATGGTAAAAAACAACAACAACAAAAAAGATATACACAAAATTGACACATGCCTAACAAAGTCATTGCATAATATATGTTATATATTTTGTATTTCTAATTAATTTAAGCATTTTTAATTATAAAAACAAAGATAAATTTATTTTAACTTGTGATCATTAAATATCAATAGAGATATTTATACTAAAAATTAAGTGTAAATTTCTAGTTGTTTAAAAGATTTAGGGTCAAGATTAATTTATGTTAAACTCTATAACACCATAATCTTGTATTGAAAATACTCTCTTGCCAACCACAAATTTGATAAAAAAAACACAATGTTAGGCATGGTCAAAGTTCAACTATGATTTTCATGGTGAAATGGTGCTCTTAAAGGTTTTGACAATTATGAATTTACCAAGATCTTGGAAAAATGGAACTCTTATAGCATGAGGGAGATGTAGTAAGTTAATCTTGTAGCGTGCATATCCTCTTTCCCATCATAAATTTGATAAGAGCAAGCATACCTACTTTCTTGTCATAGAAAAATAGAACTCCTATAGCACGAGGGAAATGTACTAAGCTAATCTTATAACATGTATATCTTCTTTCCCATCATAAATTTGATAGGAGCAAGCATACCTTCTTTCCGGTCATAAACTTGATAAGGATCCTATAATTTTTTACTACCATGATCCAAAGCCTTTGCATGGTAAAAGAATTCTATTAAAATTATCAAACAATTAATTAGAATTTTTTCTATATCACTTAATTCAATTTTATTTTTTTTCCAAAGCTGCAAGATTCAATTAAACGTAAAAAGTCAAAAATACATAGGGAGTTACAATATGTGGTCGCCTGAGGATGTGAATCCACCACCCTAGGAACTCAAAAGGATCGAAATGATGATGTTCAACATTACAAAATCCCTGCTTTAAGTAGGGAGACAAGGGTGTTCCAAGAGCACGACACTGTCTATATAGGCCTATAAAACAATAATATAGTAAAATATGAAGCAAATTAAGAAAGAAAAGCTGGAAAACACATGGAGTAACCAGAACCTCCTTAGATGGTTGTTGTAGGGGATTTGCATCAGATGCATTTGCATCAGGGGGATTTTCTTCAAGGATTGGACAAGGATGATAATCCTCTTCAACCGAGTCTTTCATAGACAGTTTGATAGGAAGAGGCACAGTCTTCCGGCAAGCAGGAGCTGTGATCCCATGGTCGCTGCAGACCCGCTTGGACAAAACATGGCCAGTGGTGGTGGGAATTGGGAAGGTGAATGTCATCGCCACCTTACCCTTTGTTAGTTTTTCAGAATTTTCAATCTGATCTAAGATCTTAACTGGGAGAATAACATGTACAACATATCTACAGCATATCAATCATGGACACATTAATGCAAGCACACGAGAGACACAGAGTTTCACCGGGGAAAACCAAGAAGGTGAAAAACCCAACAACTTCCTCAGAGATAGAAAGAGCAATGATACAACCAAAGTACAAGAGATAGTCTTCTCCTAGCAGCTGATCCTCCTCCTCACATGTGTGCCACTTTTCGAGTGATGGAAGAGTGAGTAATGAGATGATCAAATAGAGATCTCCTGATCTTTGTTTATACTTGTCCTGTCCTGCCCAATAAACTAGTGGGGCCGACTTGTCTAACTTAGTCTAATAACCCATGGTTACATTAATCCGGGCCGACCCCACACTTGGTGGTCTAATAACCCATCGACAAGTTACAACACTTGCGACACTTGTCAATACAAATGACAACACTTCTGTATAGAGGAATAATAACATCTCTATAGGAGTACAATATACATAGATGAAATACATTCCGAAGTTACATATACATCAACACTCCCTCTTAACTAGGAAGGTATTTCTCGACCAAGATTTGCTAGCACAAGTCTTCTTCTCTGGATCATCATCACTAGATCATCGTCACTGCTGCTATCTCAATCAATCTCCAATCTATTCGTCATAGGAAGTTCTACAGAGCCAGTCCTTTTTGATATTAGATGTAGGCCCACCACCTGTAGGTCTTCATCATCACTGGCCATATTGTGGAATACTCGGGACTGATTACGTGCATCAACAAAACCTCAAAAGAGCATCCCAGGATCGATTACGAGCTTACTACTCAACCTATCGGATCTCTCAGGATCTTTTACATGTTGACCTTCACAAAACCTACTCAGAGCATCCCAGGATATTACGAGCACACTGCTCTACCTGTCTGGATCTCGATAGAGCATTCCAGGCTGTTATGAGCACACCGCTCTACCTGTCCGGATTTTAAAGGATCTTTTCTATGTGAACTTTCGCAAAACCTACTCAGAGCATCACAGGATGTTACGAGCACACCACTCTACCTGTTTGGATCTCGATAGAGCATCCCAGGATGTTATGAGCACACCGCTCTACCTGTCCGGATTTTAAAGGATCTTTTCTATGCGGAACTGTAGCAAAACCTACTCAGAGCATCCTAGGATGTTACGAGCACACCGCTCTACCTGTCTAGATCTCGATAGAGCATCCCAGGATGTTATGAGCACACCGCTCTACTTGTCCATATTTTAAAGGGTCTTTTCTATGCTACCTGTAGCAAAACCTACTCAGAGAATCCCAGGATGTTATGAGCACACCGCTCTACTTGTCTGGATCTCGATCGAGCATCCCAAGATGTTATGAGCACACCGCTCTACCTGTCTGGATTTTAAAGGATCTTTTCTATGCTACCTGCACAACCTGTCCATGGCCACAGAGTATCAACCTGATACTCACCATACATCATCCTGATGTACATCATCACATGATCAACCTGATCATCATCATAGTATCAACCTAATGCATATCATCTGAAGTTCGTCATCTGTGATCATCCTGATCATCATCATAGCATCAACCTGATGCATATCATCTGGAGCAACATCCTGAAGCTCGTCATCTATGATCATCCTGATCACCATCTGATGCATACAAAGTATCTACCTGATACATATTATCATACATGATCTACCTGATCATACAGTGCATCCTCCTGATACATACATCAGTACATGATCTACCTGATCATACATAAGTATATGATCTACCTGATCATACAATGCATCCACCTGATACATACATAAGTACATGATCTACTTGATCATACAATGTATCCACCTGGTACATAAATACATGATCCAACTGATCATATCAAGCATCCAACATGATGCATATACAAATACATGATCCAACCGATCATATAAAGCATCCAACATGATGCATATACAGAGCAGTAACTGGAGCATTGTCCCGATGCTCATCATCCAGCGCTTACAACCACAGCCATGGGAAGGATCCTCCTCTCACCATGCTTGGAATGGCTCATGCAAATGTGTCCATCACTTCTTCCTCGAAGTGTCATCAATCTGAAGAACACCAAGCCTCTCTCTGAAGTACTCGAACTTCACTCTAGCTAGTGGCTTCGTCAGCACATCTGCAACCTGCTCATCCATTACAACATACAGGAGCTTCACTGCTCCTCTCTGCACCATATCCCTGATATAGTGATATTTGATCTCAATGTGTTTCGACCTATCATGGAACACTGGGTTCTCAAACAGCTTCACACAACTCTGGTTGTCACAAAAGATACCATTAGCCTCCAGCAGGAGATCAAATAACTCAGACAGTAGCTTTCGGAGCCATACTGCCTCATAACTAGCCGAATAAGCTGCAACATACTCTACTTCGGCTGTACTCAGTGCCACACAGGACTGATTCCTGCTAAACCAAGAGATCATACCGGATCCCTCACTGAAGCAGCACCTCGAAGTGCTCTTCCGATCAATGGCATTGTCGGCCCAATCTGAATCAACATAACCCTCCAGGTTAAACTTTTGATTCGCCTCATACTTGAGCCCATAGTCAACTGTACCCTTAAGGTACCTCAAAATATGCTTTACAACAACCAGGTGAACACCTCTCGGATCTGTCAGGAACTAGCTCAATGTGTTCACTGCAAAACAAATTTCTGGTCTTGTGTTCGTCAGGTACATCAAGGACCCAATCATCTGACGATACATAGTGACATCAACCGGATTAGATGAAGCATCACATAGAAGCTTCAGGTTCGATGCCATAAATGTGGCCATGTCCTTTCAGTCCATCATCCCGAACCTCTTCAGGATCTCTACTGCATACTTCCCTTATCTAAGGAAGATTCCATCTGCACTCTGCCACACCTCCATGCCTAGAAAGTAGTGCATCATCTCCAAGTTCTTCTTCTCGAACTCGGCAACAAGCTTCCGCTGCGTGTCGGCAATAAATCTATCCTCACCTGTAACAAATAGGTCATCCACATACAAAAGTAGTATCATTGGATTGCCTTCCTCAACCTTGTAGTAAAGGTTGGAATCCACTTTACTCTTGGTAAATCCCAAACTGGATAGAAAGCCATTTATCCTGCCATACCAAGTCCTGGCTGCCTGTTTCAATCCATACAGGGATTTCTTCTGTTTGCACACATGTGACTCTCGGTCATGTGTCTCAAACCCTAGTGGCTGCTCCACATACACTTCCTCTTCGACTACACCATTCAAGAAAGCTGTCTTGACATCCATCTGGTATATATTCCATTTCATCACTACTACCAAAGCAAATACTGATCTGATGGAAGTGGATCTGGCTACAGGAGTAAAAGTCTCTATGCTGCCACCTGCAGCCTGCTTGATATTATAGATCCATTTGGAAGTCACAATAGACTTCCCTTCAGGTCTTGGGACTACATCCCAAACATCATTCTTCATGATCGACTGGTACTCCTCGATCATGCCATTATTCCCGAATCCTGGGAACTTTAATATATTCAATAGATAACTTTGTTGCTGAAACAAATGTTGTAGTCCTTCTTTTGTAGGTGCTCGTATACGATCTTTCCTACAAAACAAGTTAAATTGCATGATTAGAAACTTCTCATAGTTTTCAAAACAAATTCTTACACATAAAGAAATATGTCATACAGTCATGCAATTATTTTAGCCAATGCTTCAATACAACATTCATCCATATCCTGTAACTTTCTAGATGCCTTCCAATCTCTACCGGAACATTGTTAAGAGTTTGCACTAGTCCCAACATGTCAGCAAAGAGGTTTCGTTCTAGATAAGTAGCAATGGAATGTTGTACAGTGCCATAGGCCACTTACCCATTACATGCATATTAGTAGCATGCTGTTCATTAATGCAATTATTCTAATATGCCAAAATACACAACCTAATTCTAGGAACATCAGTATATACATCATTGAACAGTATTATTTAAACAAACAAATATGCAAGAAATGATAATTCAAATACTTATCTTTGTCTGTTTGTTGGGTTGACTCCCTCTCAGTCTTTGCTTCCTTTCTGCAACTCCATTCTGATGTGGATTGTGAGAAGTGGTCGACTCCCTCTGAATATCTGTATCCTTGCAGAAACTACTGGAGTGTGCTCCCTCTTGATCTTTGCTTCCTGGATTACTTGTCCTTGAACTTATATCCATCCTTGATCACTATGCATGCTTACAAGTATCATTATTGTGATATCCTCGAGATCTCATACATAATCATACATTTATTAATATAATCTCAATACTATCAGAAACACAATAATCTTAAACATGTATAGTAATGATCATTTTAAACACAGATAATAAACATTAGTATTCAAGGTTTATATCATCAATTAAAGTAAGAAACATAATATGCCTAAACCCATGATTACTCAACCTATTCATGAATAATCATAATCAATCATGCCAAGTATACTTATATAAGATATCCTAACACAAGGTAGGATTTTAACTTGATATAGGAAAAAACATACCTGGATTAGCATGTTAGCTAGCTATGTCTAACATACCCACATGATGTCTTCTTGTTCTTCAATGACTTGTGCTAGTAACCTGCATATCTCATAAGTTAACCATTATAGAACCAAGTTATACATACCTCGTAAGTAGATCTTTTATGTGATCCATGATAATGGATGAATCTTTGTCTGCATGTCTCCATGGTCATATGTTCTTGAACTGGAACATGATTTGTCTTTCTTGATGTACCTTTCATGTTAGCAGACAACATCAACCTCATACAACACCACAATGCATTAGTACAATCATAAGTGTCAAAACCCTAATCAATGAATATATTCTATCGTGCATTCATAATTTTATTAAGGTGATACGACAAGTCTAAAGTTAATCAAGATTGTACTAACCTTAATGAAGACAAACATACCATAAACTTAATCATGAATAGATCTCGAAACATACCTGGATAAGTCATACCTGTCGAGATTGCTTGTAATCTTCTTATGTAAGGCCTTAGCCTTATCTCCCTCTAAAACTGGAACTTCTTCACTTATGCAGGTGACCAATCCATTCTCTTCTAGGATTAACCCAATCCACTTGATTTGCAGAAACTGGATTAGGGTTTGTCAGAGAAACCCTAAAAATTCAAACTTTGAATTTCAAACTTCTGAAAGGATAGAAAGATGCGCCTTAATGAGTTGATCAAGCTGGTATACTTAGAATTTGAAAATTGAAAAGTTTCACCCCTCAAATTTTCTTTTCAATCTTCCGGATTCATTGGGGAGGACCCTGAATTAGGGTTTGATAAAGCCCACCCATCTGCCCAACCAAAAGGTTCGATCCAAAGCTCTAAACTTTGATTTTTTTGAGGATCTTCCAGCCGTGGCCACAGACTTCAAAAATTCCAACTTTTGCAGAAGCCCTCATTTTTCACTTTTTCGATCGAAGTCCCGAATTAGGGTTTGATCAAGCCTGGCCTTCTGCCCAACCAAAAAATTTGATCTTGGTCTCTAAATTTCGATTTTGATGAGTAGCATTCAGCCATGGTCTCCAATTACAAAAATTCCAACTTTCTTCGAAACCCTGATTCCCGGAGCCATGAATGAAGGTGCTCAAAATCCAATTTTGTTTTGACAGAAATATGCACCTGATTGTTTCTGGTGTAACTACGAAATTACGAATCCCCAGGGTCTGAAACTTCTACCTGTGGTACCCCGACCTGTCATCTTTCCAACCCCATAGGTCTAACCTCAATTGGATTCTCTGAGAGAGAGTTATGCCAAGTGTCGCAACGTGCCCTGTTTATGGGATAAAACATGAGAGCAAACTTATACGGCGTGCCACGTGTCCCTAGTTCACTTTCGGCCTCTGAACCTTCGACTTGTGAAAGTAAAGTCTGTGGCCTACCTGTCATGTTTTACGAAATTTCATTTGGAGCTTCCTAGCCCAAGTTATGACCTTTTTTCCTAGGTCACCTGTTTATGACTGAGATCTGGAAGAGGCAGAAACCCTATATTGTACAGATCATAAAACACAAAGTACAACGAATTAGGAGTTGTGCTTCAGACACAAGGTACATGGGGATCTTATCTTCGACCTGTAAGAGTTTCAGATCCTGAAACCTCGCCAAAATGGATTTATAGCGAAAGTGCTATGATGACTGGTTTTTGCTATATCAAGCCCTAGCTTCGCAAGTGCAACAAGTGTCATACATAGCATGCCTTCTTTCAGGCTAGCTCTGATACCATGTTAGTTTTTCAGAATTTTCAATCTGATCTAAGATCTTAACTGCGAGAATAACATGTACAGCATATCTACAGCATATCAATCATGGACACAATAATGCAAGCACACAAGAGACACAGAGTTTCACCGGGGAAAACCAAGAAGGGGAAAAACCCCACAACTTCCTCAGAGATAGAAAGAGCAATGATACAACCAAAGTACAAGAGATAGTCTTCTCCTAGTAGCTGATCCTCCTCCTCAGATGTGCGCCACTTTCCGAGTGATGGAAGAGTGAGTAATGAGATGATCAAACAGAGATCTCCCGATCTCTATTTATACTTGTCCTGTCCTGCCCAATAAACCAGTGGGGCCGACTTGTCTAACTTAGTCTAATATCCCATGGTTACATTAATCCGAGCCGACCCCACACTTGGTGGTCTAATAACCCATTTACCCACATGACTCATACAGGGCCGACCCCATCAAGGTGGTCTAATAACCCATCGACAAGTTACAACACTTGCGACACTTGTCAATACAAATGACGACACTTCTGTATAGAGGAATAATAACATCTCTATAGGAGTACAATATACATAGATGAAATACATAGGTGAAATACATTCTGAAGTTACATATACATCAACACCCTTCAACTTGGCGATGTCTTCAACAGGCTCGCTTGCACCTGCAGCAGTGGAGAAGTCCCTGTGTACGCCACTTCCAATTCTAATGTCACGTTGAAGGTGTCTGCTGGGAGCGTAGAACTGCCAGCCGAAGGTGTTCTCCAGACTCCCGAGCATTACTTCCATGTTAGGCAGGGTGGCCTTTAGGTTTTGGGTGGCATTCCTGGCTGTGGACTAGTTAGCTAGCATGTCCTCCATTAGAGACCCGAGCATATTCTTTACCAACCAGTATGGGTCAATTTTCCTTCCATGGCGTCTAGTGGAAAGGCGGTTAGCCATTAAGAGAGCTTCCTAATTGTCAATTAGCGGACGAACCGAGATAGTGACCTCCTCCTCGTATCCCTTCTCCGTAGGCTCTGTTTCTTTGGGGGTGTCGTTCTTCCTGCCTTTTTTCCGTGAACCTTTTGGTCGGCCCATAGCAACAGGATAGACTTCAGACCAGGCGGAGGAAGCCCAAGAGCGAGCGAGAGGATTGAGTTGGAGAGTGTTGCATACAACAAAACCCAGTGAGCGAGAGGAGCAAGATGGTGAGTGACTGCGAACAGTAGAAGCCAGTGAGCGGGAGGAGCCCAATTCGTAGGCCTGCATAAGTTGGTGAACATCACAATATCGCGCCGGGGGGTCATTCCTATCAACAAGCTGGAGTGACGATCGACTACGGTCCTTAATGCCGCACGAAGGAACCACATGGAGGTGGTACATATAGGACAAGACCAACCTGGATGAGTTGACATCTCCAACATTGGTCTTAATGAGTCGGGCCTTGAAGCGCCCTGTTCCTTAAATCCCCTTCCACTCCTTTGCCATGGAGCCTGCTCATAAGCCTAGGTGTCGCGCGATCAGTAACCCGTGTGTCCCTACCTACCATATCACCCACACCCGAGGAATTCAAAAAAAATATTATTAAATAAATCTCAAAAAATTATTACAAAATAAAAAGAATCACTTAAAAACTTAAATTTAAAAATTTATTAACATTATCCACCCACCTACAAATATAACCAAAAATTAAAATCATTAACACCATTCTAAAATGGCAATATAAAATTAACTAATAAAGAATGAAATTCATTAACACCGTGCTAAAATGGCATTGTAAATAAATTGAAAAAAGTAAGAATATATTTTGATTATCATACTCTTTTTTATCATTGACATACCTATGGGGAAGCGTGGAAGAAGATAAAAGACAAAGCACACATGGACCTAATGATTTCCTTCATGAAATGATATATATTAAATAAACAAAAATAATAATTGTAATTATTATTTATTAGTCCTTTGGAGTGAGCACCAATAGGATTTCTACTATGTTTTGTTTGGCGAAGGCAAGCAATACTAATCCCTTTTTTTAAAAACGGTTGGTTCACCAGATCGAAGACGGGTTCGATTGGATTTTTCACAGTAAGAACAACTCTAACATTTGTGAAACGCCTTATGGCGTAACAAGACACCCATGCTATTAGTTCTAATTTCAATAGTAATAGTTTGTCCTTTTGCAAGAACACCATGAATGCTACTCTAAGCACACTCGACAATAAGATACACATGTCCAATAAATGTAGTTATGAATTCCCCACCTCAATTTTATACATGTGTTAACATCATTGTTGAGTGTGTAGTGTTAAAATGTTACATACATATATTAATAATGAAATAGATATTGTTAATAAAGCTTAATTTTGAAGCTAATTTTATACATGTGTTAACATCATTGTTGAGTGTGTATTGTTAAAATGTTATATACATATATTAATAATGAAATGGATATTGTTAATAAAGGTTAATTCATAAGCTAATTTTGAGGTGAAAATTTCTTAGTTAATGTGATAACATCTTTATTACTCTAATATTAACATTGTTAATAGTTTCAATGCTATGATTTCTTGGCTATCTTTAACTTATAATTGTTATCTATGTAATATTGCAAACTATCTTTTATTATCTTTTTTTTCCTAAAGGAAATGTCACAAGGAAATCTCCATAAACTTTCTTGCATTTCACAGATGGTACTTGATGTAAATCCGTCAATACCAATCACGACACATGCCCTTGTAAGGACATCAAGAAAAGTATGCAACAAAGACATTAACCCAAAGAATTGACCCCAAAAACTCATGCAATTGAAGCTTAAAATACTTAATCACTTAAATTGGTCCACTATATAATTACAAACTATCTTATTACAATTGTATATTTATATCTTTACTTTTTAACATGTTTATTTAACCAAGAGTGAACAACTCATAAATCATAACAAACATTATAGATAAGATGAACACTAGGTGGCCTTTTTAATGTCCACCAATGACAAAAAGATATATAAAAGATGGCATGCAGTATTAACAATATTGCTCTTGGGTCTAAGCAATTGCTAGAGTTAGAGAAAAAAAAATAAAAAAATAAGCCATTGTAGCCTCAAGTACACAAAAAAACAATGAGACATTTTGATACATTAATTAGGTATATGGTTATTGTTACTATGAGGATAAATATAGTAAAATGAGCATGCTATGTCTTTAGGATGGTTATTTTGTGTGTGTGTGTGTGAGAGAGAGAGAGAGAGAGAGAGGATGAGCTCTGAGGTCATGTGAAGGGTTTCAATGTGTAGTTAAGGGCATTTGGGTTTTCTCTTGGCATATGGAGGATGAAGTGGTGGATTACTTTGATGATCCATACAACATATGTCAAATTTAGAAATCCCCACTAGTTGTTTCTCTTGTTGATCATGACATCACTAATATGTGGAGATCTCCCCCTATGGGGTCAATCCCTTTGGATCCATAAACCATGATCACATTGGATGATGTGACCAAGGGCTTAGTGTTGACTAGGTTGGGTGAAGTGGGTCTGCCATTAAATAAATTGCATCATTAGTCAATTCCTTCTCTAGATAGACAACCACTTATCGATGAGGTTTCACAACTTTTATTAGCATTTAACACCTAGGATGAGACTCATTGTCCATCGCATGTGAATGATTCTTTGTAGAGAATGGAAGGTCCAATCACAGGGATTGGAAGTCGTCTTAATAATCTTCCCTCCCATGGTTGAGATCTGGCATCCAAGTCTAGTGACAACATTCCAAGTCCTTTCCCATGGGAAATCTATCGCCTCCCCCTCATGGCAGGCTTGGATCATCCAAATTCATCTGGTGGTTTCATCATGGAAAAGATTAACTTAACCTCTCTCTAGATCAAACCCTATCTCAAAAGTCTCCAATCCCAACCTGGCTATGAAGCTCCCCTCTAATCATATTTTTGAGGATATCCCTATTGACAATATTCAAGAGAAGAAAAAGGTGGTGAAAATGAGGTCAAGCCCTTTGAATTTGGTTCTTAGTGATGATGTAAACTTGAACAAAATCCGGGGAGTGGGGAAGAAAACTTTGGTTGGATGTCTCAATGGGTGACATGCCAGTATTCAAATCCCAAGGGAATGAGTTGTGACAAACCTTTACTTGTCCCTTCGTTATACTCTAAAGTGTTTGGTCCTAGTTGTTGGATAGATATTGGTTTAGTTACAAGTGGAAGTAGATGTTGATTCTATGTTTAAGTGGGCTTGGAAGATAGGACATATCTATATTCTCCTACAGAAATGGTGCCCGTCATTTGATTCCAAGTTAGCAAGGGCGAGTCAGACTCTAATTTGAGTCCACCTACCCAGCTTGCTTCTTATCTTTTGGTCTAATGAAGTTTTATGAAGGATAAGGAATTCCTTAGGCACTTACTTTGAAGTTGACTTATCCTTCAAATCCACAAGAATGTATATTGTCGTGAGAATTATCATTAGAATAAACTGTTATCACAAAATCACTAGCTGCTACAGAGGGGTATCCTATCCGAGATGGTAGAGGTAGGCAGCTAGGAATGTGACACATACAAACACCAAGTCCACCATTTGGAGAACGGTCATCACGCCAGACGAGGTGTTTGTCACTTTAGACAAGGCACACAGCCAAGTCAAGGGGGAGACCCTGCTCAACCAGTGATGGTTGAAAACCAAAAATGACACCCAAGACCCAAAAGATGAATAGATGCAAGCAAGGAATGAGTGTGAATTAAACCCCAAGATCACTCCCAGCCAGAGATTGGACAAATGAAGGAAAATAAACGTGCAATGAAGATATGACCAGATCTCAAATATGCCAAAGTAAATGGATTAAAACAATGATTAAGTGGTTGGGAATTCACTAGGGAATTGAAACAAACTAGAAGCGGTGAGATGATGAAATTCTACCTAGGGAGAAAGATTAATTATATAATTGAACCGGCCTAGTTCAGAGAAAAATTAGCGTTTCTTAGCACTTCTAACTAGAGATAACTTGATTGTAGTTGATGATATAACAAATAAAACAAGAATCAAGTGTACCCAGAACCCATAAAATACCCAAGCTGCGTGAGTGAGCAAACTGCCCAAGAAGGGCGCAATCAGAAATTTACTAGTGCCTATGGGTATGGGCAAATGGAGTCGGAAAGGTCTGAAATTTTGGGAGTGGTCTCTTAAAATTATTTTGGAATCGGGTTCGAAATAAAAATTTAGTTTTAACGGTGAAATTTTTGTATTTTTAATTTTAGGGTTTATTTTGTTAAATTCCAGCTTAACATTCACAATGAAAATGAGCTAAGAGAAAAAAGCATAGAAATGTACCTGAAATGATGGTGAAATAATGTGTGTTGTATGAAGACTAACCCCAAAAGATCAAGTACTAATCAACCAATGATTTTCCTTGAGCACTTGGAGCAAACTGGAGACCAAGTGCGCCCTAGCAACCTGCCACAAAGAGATAAATTCAGAATCTGTAGCAAATCACGAGTTAACACAGCAACTAATTGACAAATAATGAAGGAAAATGAAATACAAATGTAAATAACACTTCCCTTGTTAATTCTCCAGAGATTGGAGCAAGTGTGGATCTTCACACCCCCAAGAATTAGCGCCTCTCGCCAAATGGCCAGCGAACTTGCAAATCGAACCAGCTCTAGATGGATAGAAAAATCACTAATCAACTCAACAATGCAATGGATGCTTAATCAGCTGACAATCAATACATCACACAATAAACACCATCACTCAAGTAAAACCGGGATAAATGTGTCTCTATAACTCAGTCTCAAGTCTACAAAAAATGCCAAGAGGGAGATACAAATGGGTGAGCTTACTCTCTTATAGAGAGAGCTCCAAATCCAAGCCCCATTCCCACCAAAACGAATGGCTGGGATTAAATCCCCAAGAGGCAGCAGGGCTGGCACAAGGACCAAAGGATCTAGAATGAACAACGTCTATCGGAGTCTCGCCAATGATCCAAAAATCCGGAGGTTGGGCAGACATGCTCCTGGTGGATGGGTGGGTGGAGGGCGAAGAGGCAGCATGAGTGCTACATCCTTCTCCCGATGGAGTGGAGGCTAGTGTCAAGGTCGGGTTAAGGGAACTCATGCCTCTCCATGAAGGGAGTAGGTCTTGGTTCATCTCTATGTCTTTTATAGATTCTAGTTCTTTCTGGATCATGGCTCACAGGGTGAACAGGTAAACAGGAAGGGCCCACATCTTCTAAAGTGTATTCTTCTTCCTCCTCGTCCTCAATGAGGATCCTGCCGAAGTCCAAGTCGAAAGGTATGTCATTGATGAAGTTAATGTTCTCCATGTGTTCCTCAGGTTCAATGAAATGACATTCAGACTCAGGATGCTCGTCCTCACATTTTTCACACCAATGGATGGCTCTCGTGTCAGGGGCATCAGGGGCAATAGCTGGCTTTTTGTTTTCTTCAGTGTTGGGCATCCTGTTGGGGTTCCAATACGGCTTGGGGCCATATGGAGCCTTGTATCGATCTAATTCCCTATTCTTTGCAAGGTCCCTAGTTATAAGAGTCAAAGTCTTTATCATTTCTTGCATGTTGTCTGCAGTCTCAGACTCAGTGTGTTCTTTTGCAGGCTCTTTGGCCTTGCAGACACGGGAATCAGTGCGTGAAGACGAGGGAGCGTAGTGGTCGAAAAAGTTCTGTTTTCCCATGGATGCTGCGTTTGCTTAAGCTTTCCTAGCATTATCCTGGGCTATTTTTAACGTGGTGGGTTCCATATCCTTCAGATGGTACCCTAGCCATCCTTCAAAAGAATTGAGGTAATGTATGAGAATGGCTGGGTCCTTTGGGCGTATTGTCTCAGGGATTTGTGCTACAACTTTGTTGAATCTTAGATTAAATTCATGTATGGTTTCATTTTCTTTTCTTTTGATTTCGGCTAGTTGGCTAAGTAGATACCTTCCATCTAGCTTGATCAACCAATGCTCGGTGAGCTTTGTCACGAAGTTGTCATAACCGTCGACTGAACCAGTTGATAATCGGTCAAACCACTTGCGGGCATCGCCCTCAAGTGACATGAATAACCCTATGATGAACACATCTTCATCAATGGCCCCATAGGCCTCCATGTGTTGCCACACGGAATCGATGTGATCCTCAATGGTAATGGCACTGCTCCCACTAAATTTAGGAATTTTTTCGAAGTATTTATCTGGCATATCATGGGGAGCTCCCTGGATTTGGGAAAAATCTAAAGGTGAAGCTCTCGCCCTATTTCCAAAGACATGTGGACCAGGGTTGTTGTGGGCCATCAGATTCTGAGGTTCTCAAGCATTCTCTGCCTTAGAGCACTTGTCCCAGCTGGAGCCAGATGTTATCACATCCATGTTAGCTGTAGATTGTGTGGGCAGGGACCATACTACATTTTTTTTCCATATCAGAGATCATATGGCCTTAGAGGGGGCATCTATTGTGTTGAGATTGCCCGGAGCAGAGATATCAAAGGGGACAGATTGTACTTTGATGGTCTAGATCTACTACAAAGCAGTGATTACAGGGTCCCCCTTCCTTTGCTAGCTTTGCATGATCCCATTGAGAGAGTTACTTAGCCATATTGTGATGAGAACATTATAGAGTACAATTAGTTTGGCACTTATTGCCCGGATTCAACAAAGATTCAGCTTCAGCAGCAGGTATATGGTATGGCAGGTATAACATCTTATGGATATTGCTCATGATGTTTGCTTTCAGACTTGTTTATTTATGATAGTACATGGACTAGATGGATGATGTCTGATGTGGTGATCTCATGCTTTATTGTGATGTTGATGGCCCTTGGTGAGGTCAGTCTACCTCTTTTAGTAGACTCCTGTATCTGCACACTGGTTCCTGTCCCCACTATTGGTATAGACTTGGCCATTCGTCCTCCTAGGAAGCTAACCTTGGATCCACCTGTCATTTCCTTCCACCCATCCGAATCATCCATTTTTGGTTCTTTCCCAACTTGGACCTTGATATGTGTCCTTGAGGATCCCCTTCCCCATTGACCCCTGAGTATGCCATGAATCCTTGTTTATTGTGCCTCGGCTCTTTAGTGTGTGAGATGCATTCTCAAACCTGGGATTTACTCTTGTCGGTTGCCCTCAATGTTGTAATGCAGTATAGGATTGTGTAGACTCACCAGGTGTTCTGCATTAGTCATCGAAGCATGCACACTTGCCCCCATTACTTTGCAATATGGGCTATTGTTATATCTTTTGAGATATGTATGAAGCTGGAAGGGTTGAGAAATGTAATGAAATGTAAATGAAGCCAAAAAGGCTATTTAAATGTAAAATCAAGCCAAAAAGGCTATCTGACTGTAAAATCAAGCCAAAAAGGCTATCTGAATGTAAAATCAAGCGAAAAAGGCTAAGTATGAAAGTGAAATGTAAAGTCCAAGAATGTGTTTTTTAACACACATGGAAACATGCCAGCCATATATATATCATAGCATTGTATTGGTTATTTCCTCACCTAGTCCTGCGGGGTAAGGAGGTGAGATGGAGTAAGGGAAAGCTATGCGAATTGTTCCCTAGAGTCTCAAGTTACGGTTTGCTGGACACCCAATCATGGAAACTCTAGAAAAGATCCTCATGGAGTCTGTTGAAGGCACGTATGTGAGTTGCAAGATGTGTGTTAGATGATTAGTGGTGGTTTCCCTGCACATACCCATTTGTGAGGCACCGCCCTTCCCTTGTGTTATCATGGTATGCTTATGTCAGTGGGTCCCACTTTCCTCGTTTATCCAAAGGGTCACATGGTCATGGTCTTTGTCTTTCCCCTATATTTTCACCTTGTTTATCCACCTCACCCAAAAGTTAGCTAAGTGACCAAGTCTATAAGTGTGCATAACAGTTTTTTGAGTCTTTGTTGGAGGTGGTGGGCCGACCTCACCTGGGTCTATTTTTATTGAGATATTATTTATTATGATCACCATGTCATCGTTATATGTTTTTAGTAATGTACTAACATAAATAAGGAATCCTTGGCATTCCATGTTGCATTCAGGTTTCAGCCATTGCCATTTTGACCAGAGTTGACTTGGTCAAACTAGTTTGACGAGGCCAAAAATGGGTCCCGAAAAAAGTTGCAACCAAAACTTCGATTTTGGTCATTTATCATGTGTTGGGGTCCCATATGCGCCTCCAAGTGTCATATCGAGAAAATGTTGAAGCGTATTTTTAATTATTACGGGTCACTAGGGACCTGTTTTAATTAAAAATCTTTGATTTTGGGAAAACAGTGCTCAATTGATGGATCATGGTCGTTCCAGTGACCATTTCTAGTATATTCGGGGTCTACGATCATAGTGAAGCAGACGGTTCGTCAATCCGGGCAATATAAGTGGGTCAAAAGTGCAAATTACATCTTCAGAAATAAAATCAGCAATTAATTAATGAAGGAAAATCAAATTTGGCTAAGTTAACTTTGGAAATGCTAAGTGCAATGGTTGGTAAAGGTAAGGGGGTCCCCTAATATCATTTTGACATAGTATGGACACATTTTATTTCATGTTGGGCACTAATTTTTGCCCAGCCTTAGTTGTGGGTCGAATTTGCCCATAGTGGGGCGTTTTTCACCATGTAAAAACTCACATTTTGTAAAAATATTGTTATGAGACTTTGGTTAAGTAGTATAGGGGGCTAAAACAGCCCAAAGGCACCCCCTAGACACATATTTGTATGTTGTGAGGGCCCCACGTGGTCCCCCTCTTCTCCCTTGGGCGCATGAGGGTAATTCGTCCCCCCTCCTCCACTCCATCTCATCCATTCGTTTGGCCTCTTGGGGATTTAATCACAGTCATTCGTTTTGGTGGGAATGGGGCTTGGATTTGGAGCTCTCTCTATAAGAGAGTAAGCTCACCCATTTGTATCTCCCTCTTGGCATTTTTTGTAGACTCGAGACTGAGTTATAGTGACGCATTTCTCATGGTTTTACTTGAGTGATGGTGTTTATTGTGTGATGTATTGATTGTCGGCTAACATCCATTTCATTGTTGAGTTGATTAGTGATTTTTCTATCCATCTAGAGCTGGTTCGATTTGCAGGTTCGCTGGCCATTTGGAGAGAGGCGCAATTCTTGGGGGTGTGAAGCTCCACACTTGCTCCAATCTCCAGAGAATTAACAAGGGAAGTTTTATTTACATTTGTATTTCATTTTCCTTCATTATTTGTCAGTTATTTGCTGTGTTAACTCGTAATTTGCTACATATTCTGATACTTGGAGGTGCATATGGGACCCCAACACATGATAAATGACCAAAATTGAAGTTTTGGTTGCAACTTTTTTCGGGAGCCATTTTTGGCCTGGTCAAACTAGTTTGACCAAGTCAACTTTGGTCAAAATGGCAATGGCTGAAACTGCATGCAACATGGAATGCCAAGGCTTCCTTATTTATGTTAGTACATTACTAAAAACATATAACGACGACATGGTGATCATAATAAATAATATCTCAATAAAAACAGACCCAGGTGAGGTGGGCCCACCACCTCCAACAAAGACTCAAAATATTTTTATGCACACTTATAGACTTGGTCACTTAGCTAACTTTGGGTGAGGTGGATAAACGAGGTGAAAAGATAGGGGAAAGACAAAGACCATGACCATGTGACCCTTTGGATAAACGGGGAAAGTGAGACCCACTAACATAAGCATACCATGATAACACAAGGGAAGGGCAGTGCCTCACAAATGGGTATAGTGCAGGGAAACCACCACTAATCATCTAACACACATCTTGCAACTCACATCCGTGCCTTCAATAGACTCCGTGAGGATCTTTTCTAGAGCCGCCATGACTGGGTGTCCGACAAACCGTAACTTGAGACTCTAGGGGACAATTCGCATAGTTGTCCCTTACTCCATCTCACCTCCTTGCCCCACAGGACTAGGTGAGGAAATAACCAATACAATGCTCTGATATATATGGCTAGCCTGTGTCCGTGTGTGTTAAGAAACACATTCTTGGACTTTACATTTCACTTTCATACTAACCTTTTTGGCTTGATTTTACATTTAGATAGCCTTTTTGGCTTCATTTACATTTCTTAGCCCTTCCGGCTTCATACATATCTCAAAATATATAACAATGGAGCTCATACGGTAAAGTAACGGGGGCAAGTGTGCATGCTTCGATGACTAATGGGAAACACCCGGTGAGTCTACACAATCCTATACTGCATTACAACATCGGGGGCAACCGATAGGAGTAAATCCCAGGTTTGAGATTGCATCTCACACACTAAAGAGCCGAGGCACAATAAAAAGAGAGTCATGGCATACTCAGGGGTCAATGGGGAAGGGGATCCTCAAGGCCACATATCAAGGTCCAAGTCGGGAAAGAACAAAAAATGGATGAGTTGGATGGGTGGAAGGAAATGACAGGTGGATCCAAGGTTAGCTTCCTAGGAGGACGAATGGCCAAGTCTATACCAATAGTGGGGACAGGAACCAGTGTGCATATACAGGAGTCTACTGAAAGAGGTGGATTGACCTCACCAAGGTCCATCAACATCACAATAAAGCATGAGATCACCACATTAGACATCATACATCTAGTCCATGTACTATCATAAATAAACAAGTTTGAAAGCAAACATCATGAGCAATATCCATAAGATGCTATACCTGCCGTACCATATACCTGCTGCTGAAGCTGAATCTCTGCTGAATTCAGGCAATAAGTGGCAAACCAGCTGTACTCTGTAATTCTCTCATCACAATATGGCTAAGTAACTCTCTCAATGGGATCATGCAAAGCTAGGCACGGAAGGGGGACCCTGTAATCACTGCTCTATAGTAGCTATGGACCATCAAAGTATAATCTGTCCCCTCTGATATCTCTGCTTCGGGAAATCTCAACACAATAGATGCCCCCTTCTAAGGCCATCTGATCTCTGATTTGGAAAAAAAATATAGTATGGTCCTTGACCACACAATCTGCAGCATGGTAGCTCCAGCTAACATGGATGTAATAACATAAACCTAAAAGAAAATCTAGCAAACTCAATAAAAATTCAAGGTTACAGTTTGGTACATACTCAACTTCTTGATTATTGTGTTGTTTCAATGTAGCAGATGTCATAATTATGGACACCTATCTCTGAATTTTTCTATTTTGAATTAGTGTAAAAAATAGATAAAAAAAGTTCCCATCCTCTGAAACGCCTTGATCAAACACTTTGTCCTCCCCTGTTGGTCATCTGTATGAAGAGCCCCCATTAGATAAGAACCATCCTTGCTCCTCAACTAACCATTCAATCGAGAGTTTAATAGCTCTCTCCACAGGTTCCATCCCTACAAATCCTTGTGCAAATGAACCCCCCATATATGGAGCGACTCGAACAAAATACAACAATATTTTCCTCTTCTCCGATGCAAGGTATGTTTGAAGGAGGATCCCTCTCTCCTATTGTTTCTCATCCTATTAATTTTGAAAAATTTGGTTCATTAGATAGTTTCTCCCCCTTTGCCTCCAATGGGGGTAATTCCAAATTCGTAGACAATTTGACCTCTGAGAATCACCCATTGCATTCTAAATTCTCCACCCTCCCCTACTCGAGTGATATGTTGTTAAATCTACCACTTCCTATGGCTCACTCATATCTTGGAGATGACTTTGATGTGAACCGTCTGCATTCTACATAGGAGCACAATATGGGACCCAAATATAATTTGAGACCTTGTCCCAAGAGAACTTCTCTCATTTCGAGGAGCACAGAAGGAGGACTGGGTAGTCTAGAGGAACCTACCCAAAAAGGAGGTCTGAAGGGACGTAAATCCTTCCTTTCCAAGGCACAACACTGTAATGACCCTCTGGTTTAGCCCCTGGACACATTATTGTTGTTATTATGTTGGATATTATGGCACAAGGTGCCGAGACTATGGTTTGCACATTATTATTATTTTTATTATGTTGAACATTTTAATTAATAAAATAAAATAATCGGATCGACTGAAGCCACGAAAAAGAGTATGAAGAACCATGATGTTACGAGTAAGGGGTAGTGGGAAAAGTGTTACCTTGTGTTTTGACCTATGTGGATGTGATACACCCTTATTGTGTACTTGGTGGACCCTCTTGATTTATGCACCCTCATGTGTTATGCTACCCCTTGGTTTTTATTTTATTCCACGATTAATTTTATTTGGAGTTAGAGTTTTTCCCTCACCTGGTGCACCCCTCATGAAAATTTGTAACTCCCACCTTGATGAGGACTCTTCCTCTCCCCTCTAATGCGCCCTCTTGAGAAGTGTAACTCCCATTTGGCTAATTTGGGAATGTAACTCCTCCCTTGTGTCTCCCTCTCTCCCCCCAATTCGAATTGCTCTTGGGAAATGGGATTTGGGTGGATGGGAGATAGTCTCTCTTGTTGGTTATGCATGTTCTTGGCTCTTATTTTTGCTATGGTACCGGTGTGATTGGTTTTGGTTTCTCTTGACATGAGTTTTTTCTGGTTGGTGCGCCCTTGTTGAGCTTGTGCCCAAGTTGAGTTACTATGGAATTGCCACTGTTTTGTCCTGGAATTGCCTCTGTAGATCCTAGATTGGAAGTGATGTTGAGTCCACTTGCCATTGGATTTGAGGTTGGACTGATACATTTTTGAATCTTTTGTCTTGTAGACACTGGAATTTCCCTGGAGTGGAAGTTGAGGAAGACTTGCCATTGGGTTGTGGTTGGACTGAATTCTCCTTAGAACTTTATCCTGGAATTGCCACTGGAGATCCTGGATTGGAAGTGATGTGGAGTCCACTTTCCATTGGATTGTGGTTGGACCAATGTCAGATGGGTTTTTTGGTTGAGTGCACTCTTTCTTATGGGATCATGGTTCCGGCTCGGGGGTGACCATTGCAAAGTGAGTTTTGGCTTGCATTGTGTCTACGGCTGGGTGGAATGTGGCACGGTCGATTTCAATTGCGTATTTTGCAAGATAAGTACTTTATTTCATGTTTATTTGAATTACTTGGCTCTGATATGATTTTATATGGTTTCACATGAAATGTATGAGAAAATATATGAGTTAATTATGGAAGAAATCTCTCATAGATTTTAGTTACATTATGCTACTAGTTTTTGGGAAAAATAACTAACTAGTTTTTGGTATTTTGTGAGCAAGTGCTTGAGAAAAATGTTTATTTGGAACCTCTGCTACATATCTGATAATTGTGCCTCTGTTATTTATGTTATGTGTATTTTTATTGCGCAATAGATTAGGAATGATTGGAAACACCTCTCTACAATGTTTCTAGCCTCTATTCGAAAACTATTTCACCAATTGGGTTGTTTTATGTAGTTTCGAGACTTGTCATGTGAAATGTTTGAGAAAATGCCCAAGTGATAAATTGATCTTAGATATGATAATTACACTTAAAATTTATGAATAAAGTGTGGAAGAGTTCCTAGATAGTTCTAGATTTGCTTATCGAAATCCTAGTTTTGTTTCCATTAACTAGCTCCTTCGAAAGAATTGTTTTAAATGGATTTATGAATTTGCATGAGAAGTGTTTGAAGAAATGTTTACACGAGTTATACCTCTTATAAGAATGATAATACATGGTATTTAGAGTTGGAATGGCTTCCGAATGAATATGCAAATTGTTTATGCATTTATCTTACTTGATTCCTCAATTTCTAGCCAATTTGGAGAAGTAGATTTAGCTAGTTTGATGAATTAATAAGAGGATTGTTAATGAGTGGAAATATACAACCATTTGGTTGTAGTGGAACTCTGATATGATTTCCATGAGCTACACTAGTCAATACTTTCTTATTGTTTTGCATTTGGAAATTATAAACATAAACTAGCTTCAAATCGGTGGAAATTGGTAACTAGTTTGTAGATTGAATCTATGTTTTCGTAATTTTTGGAATGTATAGCCATATTCTCTGTTTTTGGTATTTTAATTTTGTTGTAGAATTCTATTTTCCAAATCTTTACCCTCGCCTCTGTGTGCTCCGGAACTCAGTACAATTGATTGGCTTAAATTCCTAGCAGTGTTTATTAACTAGTTGCATTGATTTAGCTTGAAAGAATCATCGTTTATGTGAAATGATCTGACCTGCAAATGAAACTTTATTTGGCTGTATGTGCATGCTTAAATATATGTATAATGGCTTTAGGTTCACTTTTTGGTTCATTGGCATGGTTGTGTGTTGAATTTGTGCAAGACTAGTTGTTTGTGTTAAATACTAGTTAATTAGTCTTGTGGAGTCATTTTCGTAATTGTTTTGTTTAATTAATTGGAAAATGATAATTAGGCCTTGTTTACATGATATTAGGTGTTAATTAGCCATTGGGATTGATAAATTATTATTAGGTGATAAACAAATGAAGTTATGTTAAGTGTCGTCAATTATGCACTAAGTGTCGCAATTAGTACACTAATTACTAGTTAATCATGATTAAGTGAAAATGACCTTTTTAGGTGAAAGTAACCCGTGTTATGGCTTGGGATGGATGCATAATGATGTTATATAGTGTTGGATAAGCTTTCCCAACCTTGGTTCAATTTCCGTGATCAATTATGAATTTTATTTTAATTTATTTTGATTTATCAATATTTTGTCATAATTAAATTGTAGAAAATGAAATTAAATATTTATAAAATTATTCCATTGTGCTAAAATATTCTAATTAGCCCTAGAGATATAATCATATGTTCCTAAGACTCTTTGATAGCCCCAGGGGACATTACAAACACCTAACTATTAAGGAAATCATCTCAGGTAAAAACTTTCTCTGGAAAGGATGCTTAGAGGCCATAATCCCTTGGGTGAAGCTCCTTGATGATTGTTCGCTATCTAAATCATAGAGGGTTTGCCAACCCCTCAAAAAATTTTGCCCTCAAGCATCTTGTAGTAGCTCATAGCCATGTTATTATTCTCCTCCAAGAAACTATGATTGAAGCAAATAGAATTATTGGAGAACTTAAAAAGATTTTCCATGGATGGGACTTGTCTTTATCGATCCAAGAGGAAGTTTAGGAGGGTGGATAACAAGCCGAAGGTCACCAAATTATTCAATTGAAAAAGTCATAGTCAATTCACTTTGGTTTTGGCACCATCTTCTTCTTAGGAGAACTAGAGAAGGAATTTCTCTTCATAAATTTGTAAAGGCCTTAGTTTGACATAAAGGATTCATGGTAGCTATTTTTCACCAAGAAATGGATTTTTCAAGGCACCCTCATCCTGGGAGGTGACTTGAACATATCTATTGGTGCGCCTTTTAAAGTATAGGACACGACCTCTCATACTATTGGAATGTCAAACTACTTCACACATAGATGGGAAGAGGTGGGCTTGGTAGACATTACCTCGGTTGTACTTATCCCCTAATTGGCATAATAATATACTGGGTGAAGCTTATATTTCTAAAAGACTTGACAAGTTCATTGTGTCAAAATCCCTTATTGAGGAAAACCTTACATGTAGGCAATGGATAGCCTAGGGAGGAGATTTAGACCACTTTCCCATTATTCTTGATATTATAGATTCATAACCCAAGCCTCCAATCCCTTTTAAAATGAATCTAAAATGGATCAAGAATTACAACTACATAAGGTTCATTAAAGAAATTCGGGTTCCCTTCAATGGCCTCTCCCCTGATTTGATGGTTGGTCAATTTTTAAACAACCTTAAAACAACTAAAAATACATCCATTGATTGGGCAAAGGCAAAAAGGATTAAATAAAGTCTCTAAAGTGAGATTGAGACAACAATTGAATTAAGTCTACTATAGTGAGTGCTTTAGTTATCTCAATGACTAGACCAAGCAATAATTATAATCTTTAGAATCAAGGAAAAAGGAGTTGCTCCTCAACCAGGAAAAACAATGATGTTTGAAAAGTGGATCCCTCTAGATGAAGGTTTTGAATGAAAATACAATTTTCTTCATCATTGTGCTAAAATGTGGGAAGCCAATAACTCTATCTAAAAATTTATTAATATGAACGGAGATCAAGTCATGGATTTCTCGAGGATATCCCATGAAGACTCTTCATACTTAAAGAATGTTTTCAAGGAGGAAGGGATAGCATCTATTGTTGAAATGTTGTAGGTGGCTTCAAACTTCCCTCGATTCATTAATGATTAGGAGAATAAAGAACACATCCGAGGCATCACAATCCGAGGCATGATGGATTCCCTGTCGAGTTTTTCCTAGGACGTTTCGACTTCATGGGGGAGGATCTCAAGGGTGCAATTGAAGACTCTAGGATTATTGGTAAATCCCTTATAAATTTTAACTCAACTTTCATGGCCCTCGTTCCAAAAGTTGACAATCCTATCTTCTTTGGCCAACTAAGGCCTATTTCATTATGCAGTTGTGTATATAAATTAATCTACAAAATTATTGCTTGAAGATTGAAGCCTATTCTTTTAAGCCATATATCTGAAGCAAATTGGTTTTTTGGGAGGTCAACAAATCCCCAATGTGGTTAGATCAGATCAAGAATGCCTCCACACCATTAAAGCTAGAAAAATCAAATATATGGCTATTAAAATAGACCTCCCCAACGCATTCAATTAGGTCAAGTGGCTCTTCTACATCTCCTCCTGATTCATCTTGGATTTTGTTTTCCCTTTGTCTCCTAGGCCTTGGGATATATATATATATATATATATAATTGGTTTCTCTTTCTGCCCTTGTCAATGGATCTACATGTAATGTCCCCATTTGGGCTCCTAGATCATATTTCCTTGATAATGTAAATAGTATAAAAATGTAATGTATGATTCCTGATAGTTTTAAACCTTAACAGTGCAGTAAAAACTCATACAGATTCTTAACCATTAACAGAAAAAACACAATGGCACATGCATAACACAGAGATTTTCACTTGGAAACCCTTAACCGGGAAAAAACCAGCAAAACTTAGAGCCGCACAACTCTTTTCATTATATGTTTTCTTAACCATTTCCAATACAATATATGGTATTTGCAACATCTAAAACCCTAATTCGTTTACTTGAAATTATGTCACAACCCTAATCCCTTTACCGGGATTAGATAGAATACAATGGGCCAAAACAACAAAAACTAATGGGGAGGGGATCGTGGTGTACATGCACCCACCATGTGAAGAGATATAACACATCCAACAATTCCTAGTGTGGAGCTCAAGGCCAAGGCCCTGCTAGTGAATGCTCGGCTTGTAAAGGAAAGCATTTTTATATTTTGTGGACATGTGCCATTCGGCCATGGAAAAATGTAACACCATGTAAAACGTTTATAATGCAAATAAAAAGTCCAAGAGATGGCTATGGAAGCAACTAAAATGAGGGGGTTGTGTTTATCCACTAGGGAGAGGCGAGGGGTTGTGGTATAAAAACCTTTGTTTCCAAGTGTCATCTTGAGAACCCATCTTGACTTCCCTTGCTGATATTTATTTCTACTGTAAGAAGGCAACTGAGAAATCATCTCATGAATTTAATAGAGCATGGGATGACTGCGGAAATTCTTATGGCAGGTTACGGGCTTAGTTTATTTGGAACAGAAGTCAATCTTCCTCATGGGAATTCGTTTCTTTTCACTTCCATTCCATTATTGGGAAACCAGAGACCAATTATGAGTATGATATGCATTCCAAACAAGCGAAATTGCATAAATTGCAACTTGAGAAAGAGCCATGTTTTGGACTGTCAAAAATGCCCAGAAAGTCGAGTTAGTCATGTAATCAAGTGGGGGATCCATAGACCTGACCCCTGGGGGAAATTTGAGGGTGTCAAAGGCCACAAAATTCATGGAAGAACCCAGATTTTGAAGCCTGCAAACTGAATTTCGTGGCTGCAATTTAGTGTTGCCAAAAAGCTGAGAATCTAAGAGACCATTGGAATTTGAGAGAGATAAGAGGTTGGAATGGCTTGATAAATCTAGTGTAGGAAAAGGTCTCTGAAGGTTTAGCAACTTGGACCTTTCTATGCCCACCCTGAATAGCACTGGAGGGAAGGGGCACCCAAGGGACTGTGTAGCATAGAAGGGGACTTTTCTTCTTGTTATGGAAAAAATTGCACAAGTGCACTCTTCCACTTGGCGAGGGGCTAAAAATTGTAGGTTGTTGCAAGGCCTTAGTCCTTTGAGCCCATTTTGATGATGGTTTGGTATTTCTCCAAGTGATCCTGTAAAAGATTGTTAGTATAGTTCACATACAAACATGAAAGTATTGATAAAAAACAAAATGAAAGAGATGGGGGGAGGATGCAAACTCCAACAACAACTAAAGTGTAACATCCCGATATTTTCATAAAAATTTAAAATTTTTTAAATCGCCATAAAAAGCTAATATTTGTAGAATGCGGAAATAATAATAATTAATAGAGCAGTAATTAATAAATGCGACATTTGGTAGGAAACAATTTAACTGCTGTGTCCTTTTGTCTTCTAATGGCGTATCGTGTCGGCGACACGTCATGAATCCCATTAATGATTATGTCCTTTATTTATATGTTGGAATGATTGAAAATTTGTGATGCATTTGGAAAACATAATTCTTCTCGACAAGTACTGACAGTTAAATTTTATGGATGATGATGAAAGGGGTCCCACGAGGTGCCCCGAGGCTTACTTAGCTACTCAGCTAAAGCATTGTACTCGTCCTTCATGCGCAGATTCGCAGGTAAGAGATAGTGATAAAATTCAGAGTGTTTAATAACCGTGATGTAAATAAAAACTGCTTATGATTCGGCGCTACAGGTATGGTTTCCTTCCAATTCGTAAGATGGATTTGACTAACTCAAAAACTGCCGATAACGTCAATATGAGAGTGTGATTGTTATGAATGTTTTCATTAGGTGTTTATGACTTTACGTGTGGTCATTCCATGAATGTCTTGCGGCTGTTAAAAAAACTCTGTTATAATTTTGACCGTGACAAAATTTGAGACAAGGACATATGGTCCTAAGCATACCAAAGAGAAAGTAATAATGTGATTCTAAGTTCTCCATTACCCGGGCAATTGTAATGGGGATGCATTATGCGTTGATACCCTCATGCAATGTATGCGATGGTTCTATGGGGCAACTATACCCTAAGGGTGTATTCATATAACTTATGATGTGAACAAAGCTTTAAGAGCTTTATAATGATCCTTATGATGAACTTTATTAATGATTTGTTATTAAGTTGGGGCGGAGTCAATCCATACCCTAGGATTGAACGCGACCTAGGTAGATATTCTTATGCTATGAGTGTGCTCGAAATTGATTAAATGGAACATATAAGACCTTTAACGTATGCTACTGGCAAATGTTATACCTTGATATAATTTATGAAGTCGATGTTATTAACGTTGATCCATGGTTTGGCAGGTGGAATGATGGCACTATAAAAAGCCTACGTACAAACCCGGGGGTGTAGTAAATGATTGGGTTTGCAATTAATTCGTCTAGCCACCATGTTAAGGATAATATTACGTGCATGTCGTGATGGATGTTCGGCGTGTGATAAGGTTTGGCAATGCTGAGATGTAACGGGCCTCCTACCCTGGTGTCAACAGAATTGGAAACTTCATGGCTCGGGAGGTAGATGAGTAATTTAATACTACTTCTGCCACCCTCCAACGTGGCTTAATGAAAATAGATCTCCTTCGTTGGTTGCTGTGCGTTGGGATTGTGATGAACCCTAACGTAACTTACGGGATCTTGTAACGTTTTCTTGGTCATTGTTTCGGTGGTAGGGTTTGGTAGGTTAGGCCAACCGGCCGAGAGGCACTTAGGGTTTGATGTTTTTCTAGCCTTCCTCGAGCTCGATCCTGAGACCGACATCCGTCCTCAAACTGTAGGTGAATGCCATCAATGGAGGCTGAGTTTGGAGTTGAATGGTGTGGCAATCCACAGGTTGGATGAGTGCGTCAGTTTGGCATTGTAGTAGCTTGCAAGTCTGGGGTTTCAATCCGGTTGTAAGTTTTTGGAAGGTATCACACAGTGTGGCCTTCGAGCTGAGTGCTTCTCCTTCGCAGTGGATGGATGCTGGCTTCGTCTAGCCTCTGTCACGACTCAGGTACAATAAATTTTCAAGGAGTTTAAGGTTTTCTTTGTTGCATGCACAGTATTTCAAGATTGATATTTAACTCAGCGTATGGTTGTTTGGCAGGTAGCTCTCGGCGAACAGCAGGGTGCCGGAATAGTTGATGGGGAGAAGAAATATAGCGAATCCACTGGAAAGCTTCGGTGGTACCCCTCCCTTGGTTCTCTTGGAATCGGACTTGATGAGCAGGGTGTGGGTAGCATGCCTTCACGGCAGTGGCTTTTGTCTCGCTTGCAGCATTTGGGAAAACGTTACTGTTTTGAGTTTTGTTTGATAGTGTAGATGATGTAAATGTTTAAAATGTATGGCCGGCCATTCCTTGGCTCGACGAGCTTGGTAGGGTTGAACCCTTGTGTTTGCAAAGAGTCTTACAACATTTAATGTTTGATATCCATCGTTTGGCACTTCTAAGGTGATGGAAGAACAATTGTGAAACTAATGGGAAGAGAAACGTTGACTGTAATTTTGTTTCGGCATTAGCTGTCTGTGTAAAAAAAGCATTGGGTTTTGAATGGAACCTTCAGTAAAAGAATATGACAACCTGTAGGATGTAACCATCGTAAATTTAAATGGAAAATGATAAATGTTTAGGGTTTAATGTCTATGTATGGTGTTTTTCAAACTCTGGTTTTCGAATCTGTAATTGAAATCCTGTTTAATATGTTTATTTAAATAGTGGCTATAAGGAGAAAGTGGTCTACTTGGCTTACATGCATCTGTGCATACATGGGTTAAGCCGAGAATAGAAAGGTGTTGGTTTTGTTTGAATACAAAAGTGATAATGCTAAACCCTAGCTGTCGATTTTAATGAAGTCTGCCGGTCTGTAATGATGTTTACAGGAACAAGAATAATAGACCTTGATTCTACAGTTAGGTCATCTATGATGATGAAACGTTTGATTTGGCAGTTGTTGAAATGTTTGTAAATAATAGTGTGAGGAGAACAGGTCAACCCTGGTTTGGGTGTAGAGATACTGTAACATGCTTTGTCAATTCAATAATGCTATGTTTTTCTTTGCTTTTAATAACATGATATTCTGTGATGTAAATTCTGCTACATACAGTTGATAATACAGAAACAAGAGAATGACAATGCATTCGTTAAATAATTTAATTGCTTATGAATATAACAATTTTTCTATTTTAATTCTATCTCCCCGTGTTTGTCCAATTTGGACCTCTGGAAAAGAATGAAAGAACAATACAATACTTCTTTTTTTTGCACAAAAATAATATAGTGATGACAATAATTTCTATAAAGATCAGACAGACTCAAACAACAAATAAAAGAATAAGGATATGGTTAAACAGAATGCATGATATTGTTTCCTTTTGAAGAAATAACTGAAGACTAGTAAACCCTAGTTGTCAACACAATGTTCACCTTCATAAATCAGAAAAGAACATACTGCTATAACTAGTTTCTTTTCACAATACAGATTTGAACAGTAAAAACAATGCATGCAGAGATCTAATCTACAGCTGCTAAAATATAAGATGCATGGGGAACATAAGTCTGTGCATGGGTGGTCTCTTGGGTTTATATCTTTAGATGCATGCTAGATTCCACTTTTAACTGAACAGATTTAATGCTACCTCTCTGTACTGGAGTACGATGCAACTTCACGCATGGGGAAAAATGCAGAGGAGTCATTTTATCAGTTCAACAAATCTAAATTAATTAGGATCTAACATTTTTCTGCTACGGATCATTAATAACATTACTAAGCCATTTTTTGAGATCATTCATATGATTGGAAGAACACAAAAAGAATAGAACCTGAGTGTGATGGGAAGAACAAATCACTCAAGAAACCTGTTCCACCCAACCTACTCCCAAGCAGCCAAGATGTCTGCCTTAGGACCCCCGAGCCTATCCATTGGTCCACCAGGAGGAAGAAGGTTCTGAAGCTTAGGATCTCTACTTGCAGCAGCAAGAAAATTTATCCATCCTTACAGGCTTAGTAAGCAATTGGACCAGCACCAGCACCTCTGGTCTGTCCTTCTCATAACATTTGCAGACTTATACTTGCACTCTCCATAGCCTCCCTATTCGAATCTCTCAGCCATCACCTGATGCTCTGAGGAAATGTTTATGCAGAAAGCATTGTAAGAGCTCCCTGCTCAATTTGAATTGCCTTTTTTAGGCTGCCTAGGTCTTTTTGTAATTAACTGGTCTTTAGTGAGTTACCTGCTCACCTCCCTCCACCTGGAGGGGGAAATGCCACAAAATTAGGGGGAGTTGTCCCATAACAACAACTAATGGTAGAGTGCAAATGCTGCCATCTGTCCCAATCCTTCCAGCAGCTTCCATTCCTCCTAGTGGGCCAGTGGACACTCTTGTAACAACTTTCTTGAGTGTTTGTCTCCCATTTTTATTTATTAAATAATAATAATGAGTCATTACATTCATCTTTGAACTAATTGGTCATAATTACAAAACTTGTAATTATAATTTAACACAAAATAATTTGCAAAAAGGATAATAGTGGAAAATAATTATTCTAAAAAATTGGGTAGGTGACATACACACCCCCTTAAGCCTTAACATTGTTCTCGATGTTGCTTTATTCACTCCTTGAGTGTTCCTGGAAAAGAGTTGGGTATGTAGCCCGCATACTACTCTCCAACTCCCAGGTAGCCTCTACTGGGCTATAGTGCTTCCATTGCACTTTTACTTGGCCAACCGTGCGGTTCCGGAGTAGAGTTTCTTTCCTTGCGAGAATACAGTTCGGTTCCACCGGAAAATCGCCGCCTTGTTCCACCTGAACATTATTCCAATTTACAACATGAGTAGGATCATGCACATATTTCTTTAAAAATGAAATGTGAAAAAAATTATGGACTTTGAGGTTTGAAGGTAAGGCTAATTGATATGCCACAGGTCCAACTCTGGACAAGATTTCGAAAGGACCACAATACCTGGGTGCCAGTTTGGCACAGCTTCCCAAGTTTAAGGAACTCTTTTTCGGCCTTACCTTAAGAAAAACATGTTCACCAACCTGGAAGTCTCTATGAGTTCTTTTAAGGTATGCTTAACTTTTCTGTCTATCCTAGGCAGCTTTAAGATTCCCTTCTACTTGCTTCACGATTAGTTCTAATTCCTGCAACAATTCGGGCCCTAAGGTGACCCTGCTTAACCGGATCACTCCATGACATCGGTGTGTTACACTTTCTTCAGTAAAGGATCTCAAATGGGATAAGTTTGGCTGAAGTATGGTAGTGATTATTATACGCAAACTCTACTAAATGCAAGTAGTCTTCCCACTTACCAAGCTGATCCTTAACATACATTCTGAGCATATCTTCCAATATCTGGTTCACCCTTTCAGTCTGTCCGTCTGTTTGCGGATGGAACGCGGTGCTGAAATTTAAGGTGGTGTTTAACCCCTTGAACAAAGACCTCCAAAAGTTACCTGTGAACTTCGAATCTCGGTCTGAAACTATTACCTTGGGTATGCCATGCAGTCGAAAAACTTGTTTCATAAAAATTTCTGCGATATCAGGCGTTTTATGGGTAGTTTTGACAGGGATAAAATGGGCTGCCTTGCTAAGTTTGTCTACTACCACCATGATGGAGTCGTGTTGTTTTTGATTCTTTGGTAACCCAGTGATGAAATCTATACTTATGACTTCCTATTTCCAGCTGGGTATAGGCAAGGGCTGCAGCAATCTAGCAGGATGCTGATGTTCCACCTTCACTTTTTGACAGTCAAAACACCTAGCTATATACTCCGCTACTTCATCCTTCATTCTGGGCTAGTAGTACTCCTTCCTTAGCATTGTGATGGTTTTTTGGTAACCTGGATGGCAATAATAGTGGCTTTTGTGCATCTCATTCAAAATGAAAATTTTTACTGCAGGTACGTTTGGTACGTACAATCTGTTTTTGTACAGCAGTAAGCCATTTTCCTTCAAACTGAAATCTGTTACAGAATTTTCAGAGTTGGTTTCTGCTGTCCTTTCCTGTAATTTTCTGTATTCCTCATCCTCCTTAATTCCTTCAAAACTCTGTTCCTCCAAATCTGTTGCATATGTGCTGATGGCTGAAACAAAATGTATTCTTGCATTACGACTTAACATGTCGGCAACTTTATTCTCCTTCCCCTTAATGTGTTGAACTTCAAAATCATACTCACTCAGAAAAGTTAGCCATCTGGCTTGCCTGGCATTCAAATTTGTTTGATCTAACAAATATTTCAGCCCCATATTATCCGTCATTAAGGTAAATTTTCTGCCGATAAGGTGGTGACGCCACATTTTTAAGGCATGAATCACTACTAACAATTCTAGATCGTAGGTGGAATAGTTCTTCTCATGTATTTTCAGTTTTCTTGATTCATATGCTACAACATGTCCCTCCTGCGTTAGGACTCCTCCCAGTCCATCATTGCACGCGTCTGTACATACTACAAATTCTTTATTAGGATATGCAATCCTCAAAATAGGCACTGAAGTCAGCAATTCTTTTAATTTTACAAAACTGTCCGCACACTTTTGATCCCATACAAACTTCTTTCCCTTTTTCTGCAGCGATGTTATGGGGTTTGCAATCCTGGAAAACCCTTCAATGAATTTTCTATAATAACCAGTGATGCCCATAAACGATTGCACATCCGTCAAATCTTTAGGAACCGGCCATTCATTAATGGCCTTTATCTTTGCGGGGTCAACCGAAATCCCTTCCTCAGAGATTATGTGTCCTAAGTACTGAATCTTGTCCTTGTAAAAATCACATTTGCTGAATTTTGCATACAACTCATGCTCCCTCAGAACTTGCAGAATGATACGTAGATGTTCATCATGCTCCTCCTTGTTCCTAGAATATACCAAAATGTCATCGATAAACACAACTGTAAACTTATATAAGTACTTGTGCAGAATTTTGTTCACTAAACACATAAATACAGTAGGTGCATTAGTTAATCCAAATGGCATGACAACGAACTCATAATGCCCATAACGAGTTCTAAAGGCTGTTTTGAAAATGTCTTCATCCTTAACACGAACCTGATGATATCCTGATCGTAAATCGACCTTCGAGAATACTGTTGCTCCGCGTAGCTGGTCAAAAAGATCATCAATGCGGGGCAGCGGGTACCTATTCTTGATCGTCATTTTATTCAGTTGACGATAATCTACGCAAAGTCTTAGGGTACCATCCTTCTTCTTAACAAAAATGACCGGTGCTCCCCAAGGAGACACGCTGGGTCTTATGTATTTTTTATCGATCAGTTCCGTCAACTGAGATTTTAACTCATTCAGCTCTAGTATGTTCATCCGGTATGGAGCTTTAGAACTGGGCACAGCACCAGGTATTAATTCAATAGTAAAATCCAGGTCCCTTTTGGGAGGTAAATCTGGGATCTCTTCAGGAAAAATATCTTGAAAATATTTTAAGATAGGTATGTCCGCTATTTTTAGTTTGTCCTCCTCAGTACTTATCTCATGATGCATCACATTTACTGCAAAAATCAGACACCCTTTTCTGATTGCCCTTTTCACTTGCATGGCTGAAATCTGCCGAACGGATGTTTTTCTTGGGATGCCTTTTACCTCTGCTGTCTTTCCTTCCTCATCCAGGCAAATGAAACCTTTTTCATAACAATTCAGAATGACACGATGGGTTTCTAACCAGTCCATACCGATTAGGATGTCATATGACCCGAAGGGAAAAATATTTAACTTAACCTGCATTGTTAGTTGATTCATAGATAAAACACAATTTTCCACAAAATCAGAAACCTTCCTTTTTGTTCCTGTCGCCAATCTAACTAACCAGGATTTATCGAATTTTTCTGTTTTCAAATCTAGTCCTTCTACAACAACTGGTGATATATAGCTTAGACTAGCGCCAGGGTCAATTAAAATAGAAACTGGGTGGTTTTGCAGCATACCTTCTACCTCCACCATTGAGACTTGGTGTTCTGCTTGCCGGTTGTCTAATGCTGCACTAATTCCGGGTACTTCTCTTGCCACATCTCCTACAGTAGCTTCAGACTGTATGGAGTGAATATGGTCGGCCGTACGTTTCTTGAGGGGACAGTCCGAGGCATAATGGGGCCCTTGGCACTCAAAGCATTTTATAGGTGGCTTATGTTCATGGATCCTGGCAACATTGGGGACATTTTTGGGCGCTGTAAATTTCTGCTGCTGATTATTTCTGTTCTGCTGAAATTTTTGATTCTGAAAACTGGAATTGCCACCATATCTAAAATTTTTCCTCTTCTGTTCAAAATTACTGGGTTTTTTGTTTTTCCAGCTAGGTACCCCTTCTCTTTTCTTATTCTGGTCAAAGCAAAAAGTGGCTTTCCTCATGGCTTCTTCTAGTCTCTTAGGGTTATCGTACTCTATCCTGTCTTTGTTTTTCCAGCTAGATCTTTAGATGCATGCTAGATTCCACTTTTAACTGAACAGATTTAATGCTACCTCTCTGTATTGGAGTACGATGGAGCTTCACGCATGGGGAAAAATGCAGAGGAGTCATTTTATCAGTTCAGCAAATCTACATTAATTAGGATCTAACATTTTTCTGCTACTGATCATTAATAACATTACTAAGCCCTTTTCTGAGAGCATTCATATGATTGGAAGAACACAAAAAGAATAGAACCTGAGTGTGATGGGAGGAACAAATCACTCAAGAAGCCTGTTCCACCCAACCTGCTCCCAAGCAACCAAGATGTCTGCCTTAGGACCCCCGAGCCTATCCACTGGTCCACTAGGAGGAAGAAGGTTCTGAAGCTTAGGATCTCTACTTGCAGCAGCAAGAAAATTTATCCATCCTTATAGGCTTAGTAAGCAATTGGACCAGCACCAACACCTCTGCTCTGTCATTCTCATAACATTTGCAGACTTATACTTGCACTCTCCATAGCCTCCCTATTCGATCTCTCAGCCATCACCTGATGCTCTGAGGAAATGTTTCTGCAGAAAACATTGTAAGAGCTCCCTGCTCAATTCGAATTGCCTTTTATAGGCTGCCTAGGTCTTTTTGTAATTAACTGGTCATTAGTGAGCTACCTGCTCACCTCCCTCCACCTGGAGGGGGAAATGCCACAAAATTAGGGGGAGTTGTCCCATAACAATAGCCAATGGTAGAGTGCAAATGCTGCCATCTATCCCAATCCTTCCAGCAGCTTCCATTCCTTCTAGTGGGCCAGTGGACACTCTTGTAACAGCTTTCTTGAGTGTTTGTCTCCCATTTTTATTTATTAAATAATAATAATGAGTCATTACATTCATCTTTGACCTAATTGGTCATAATTACAAAACTTGTAATTATAATTTAACACAAAGTAATTTGCAAAAAGGATAATAGTAGAAAATAATTATTCTAAAAAATTGGGTAGGTGACATACACCCCCCCTTAACCCTTAACACTGTCCTCGATGTTGCTTTATTCACTCCTTGAGTGTTCCTGGAACAGAGTTGGGTATGCAGCCTGCATACTACTCTCCAACTCCCAGGTAGCCTTTGCTGGGCTATAGTGCTTCCATTGCACTTTTACTTGGCCAACCGTGTGGTTCCGGTGTAGAGTTTCTTTCCTTGTGAGAATACAGTCCGGTTCCATCGGAAAATCGCCGCCTTGTTCCACCTGAACATTATTCCAATTTACATCATGAGTGGGATCATGCACATATTTCTTTAAAAATTAAATGTGAAAAAAATTATGGACTTTGAGGTTTGAAGGTAAGGCTAATTGATATGCCACAGGTCCAACTCTGGAAAAGATTTCAAAAGGACCACAATACCTGGGTTCTAGATTGGCACAACTTCCCAATTTTAAGGAACTCTTTTTCGGCCTTACCTTAAGAAAAACATGTTCACCAACCTGGAACTCTCTATGAGTTCTTTTAAGGTATGCTTGAATTTTCTTTCTATCTTGGGCAACTTTAAGATTCCCTTGTACTTGCTTCACGATTAGTTCTAATTCCTGCAACAATTCGGGCCCTAAGGTGACCCTGCTTAACTGGATCACTCCATGACATCGGTGTGTTGCAATTTCTTCCGTAAAGGATCTCAAATGGGCTAAGTTTGGCTGAAGCATGGTAGTGATTATTATATGCAAACTTTGCTAAATGCAAGTAGTCTTCCCACTTACCAGGCTGATCCTTAACATACATTCTGAGCATATCTTCCAATATCTGGTTCATCGTTTCAGTCTGTCCGTCTGTTTGCGGATGGAACGCAATGCTGAAATTTAAGGTGGTGTTTAACCCCTTGAACAAAAACCTCCAAAAGTTACCTGTGAACTTCGAATCTCGGTCTGAAACTATTACCTTGGGTATGCCATGCAATCTGAAAACTTGTTTCATGAAAATTTCTGTGATATCAGGCGCTTTATGGGTAGTTTTGACAGGGATAAAATGGGTTGCCTTGCTAAGTTTGTCTACTACCACCATGATGGAGTCGTGCTATTTTTGATTCTTTGGTAACCCAGTGATGAAATCTATACTTATGACTTCCCATTTCCAGCTGGGTATAGGCAAGGGCTGCAGCAATCTAGCAGGATGCTGATGTTCCACCTTCACTTTTTGACAGTCAAAACACTTAGCTATATACTCTGCTACTTTATCCTTCATTCTGGGCCAGTAGTACTCCTTCCTTAGCATTGTGATGGTTTTCTGGTAACCTGGATGGTAAGAATAGTGGCTTTTGTGCATCTCATTCAAAATGAAAATTTTTACTGCAGGTACATTTGGTACGTACAATCTGTTTTTGTACAGCAGTAAGCCATTTTCCTTCAAACTGAAATCTTTTACAAAATTTTTAGAGTTGGTTTCTGTTGTCCTTTCCTGTAATTTTCTGTATTCCTCATCCTCCTTAATTCCTTCAAAAATCTGTTCCTCCAAATCTGTTGCGTATATGCTGATGGCTGAAACAAAATGTATTCTTGCATTACGATTTAACATGTCGACAACTTTATTCTCCTTCCCCTTAATGTGCTGAACTTCAAAATCATACTCACTCAGAAAAGTTAGCCATCTGGCTTGCTTGGCATTCAAATTTGTTTGATCTAACAAATATTTCAGCCCCATATTATCCGTCATTAAGGTAAATTTTTTGCCGATAAGGTGGTGATGCCACATTTTTAAGGCATGAATCACTGCTAACAATTCTAGATCGTAGGTGGAATAGTTCTTCTCATGTATTTTCAGTTTTCTTGATTCATATGCTACAGCATGTCCCTCCTGCGTTAGGACTCCTCCCAGTCCATCATTGCATGTGTCTGTACATACTACAAAATATTTATTAGGATCTGCAATCCTCAAAATAGGCATTGAAGTCAGCAATTCTTTTAATTTTACAAAACTGTCCGCACACTTTTGATCCCATACAAACTTCTTTCCCTTTTTCTGCAGCGATGTTATGGGGTTTGCAATCCTGGAAAACCCTTCAATGAATTTTCTATAATAACCAGTGATGCCCATAAACGGTCGCACATCCGTCACATCTTTAGGAACCGACCATTCATTAATGGCCTTTATCTTGGCGGGGTCAACTAAAATCCCTTCCTCAGAGATTATGTGTCCTAAGTACTGAATCTTGTCCTTGTAAAAATCACATTTGTTGAATTTTGCATACAACTGGTGCTCCCTCAGAACTTGCAGAATGATATGCAAATGTTCATCATGCTCCTCCTTGTTCATAGAATATACCAAAATGTCATCGATAAACACAACTGCAAACTTATCTAAGTACTTGTGCAGAATTTTGTTCATTAAACACATAAATACAGCAGGTGCATTAGTTAATCCAAACAACATGACAACGAACTCATAATGCCCATAACGAGTTCTAAAGGCTGTTTTGAAAATGTCTTCATCCTTAACACGAACCTGATGATATCCTGATCATAAATTGACCTTCGAGAATATTGTTTCTCCGCGTAGCTGGTCAAAAAGATCATCAATGCAGGGCAGCGGGTACCTATTCTTGATCGTCATTTTATTCAGTTGACGATAATCTACGCAAAGTCTTAGGGTACCATCCTTCTTCTTAACAAAAAAGATCGGTGCTCCCCAAGGAGACACACTGGGTCTTATGTATTTTTTATCGATCAGTTCCTTCAACTGAGATTTTAACTCATTCATCTCTAGTATGTTCATCCGGTATGGAGCTTTAGAACTGGGCACAGCACCAGGTATTAATTCAATAGTAAAATCCAGGTCCCTTTTGGGAGGTAAATCTGGGATCTCTTCAGGAAAAATATCTTGAAAATCTTTTAAGACAGGTATGTCCTATATTTTCAGTTTGTCCTCCTTAGTACTTATCTCATCATGCACCGCATTTACTGCAAACATCAGACACCCTTTTCTGACTGCCCTTTTCACTTGCATGGCTGAAATCTGCCGAACAAATGTTTTTCTTGGGATGCCTTTTACCTCTGCTGTCTTTCCTTTGTCATCCAGGCAAATGAAACTTTTTTCATAACAACTCAGAATGACACGATGGGTTTCTAACCAGTCCATACCGATTAGGATGTCATATGACCCGAAGGGAAAAATATTTAACTTAACCTGCATTGTTAGTTGATTCATAGATAAAACACAATTTTCCACAAAATCAGAAACCTTCCTTTTTGTTCCTGTCGCCAATCTAACTAACCAGGATTTATCGAATTTTTCTGTTTTCAAATCTAGTCCTTCTACAACAACTGGTGATATATAGCTTAGACTAGCACCAGGGTCAATTAAAATAGAAACTGGGTGGTTTTGCAGCATACCTTCAACCTCCACCATTGAGACTTGGTGTTCTGCTTGCCGGTTGTCTAATGCTGCACTAATTCCGGGTACTTCTCTTGCCACATCTCCTACAGTAGCTTTAGACTGTATAGAGTGAATATGGTCGGCCGTCCGTTTCTTGAGGGGACATTCCGAGGCATAATGGGGCCCTTGGAACTCAAAGAATTTTATAGGTGGCTTATGTTCATGGGTCTTGACAACATTGGGGACATTTCTGGGTGCTGTAAATTTCTGCTGCTGATTATTTCTGTTCTGCTGAAATTTTTGATTCTGAAAACTGGAATTGCCACCATATCTAAAATTTTTCCTCTTCTGTTCAAAATTACTGGGTTTTTTGTTTTTCCAGCTAGGTACCCCTTCTCTTTTCTTATTCTGGTCAAAGAAAAAAGTGGCTTTCCTCATGGCTTCTTCTAGTCTCTTAGGGTTATCGTACTCTATCCTGTCTTTGATGTGGAAAGGTAGACAACTTAGGTACCTCTGGACCTTCGGTTTTTCTTCCACCAGGTACGGCACATACCTTAGCAAACTTAAAAACTTGCTGTTCAGTTCTTTCATGTTCATTGTTCCCAGTTTCATATCATAGAATTCTTTGGATTTTTCCTCATAATACTGCTCAGATAAGAATTTCTTCTTAAAGTGTCTTTTAAAAGTATTCCAACTCACATCTCGGTCTTTTATACCTTTTACCCTTTTAAGGTCTTGCCACCAAATATCTGCCTTTCTGGTCAGATTATAAATTGCCATCTTTGCCTTTAAGGATTCCAAATAGTCGTAGATCTGAAAATACTTTTTCATGCCGGACAACCATGCTTCCGCTGTCTCTCCTTTCTCTGTTTCGCCATTGAAAGTTGGGGGTTTGATTTTCTTGAATTCACCAGATATCTGTTCGTACTGTTTATTCCTTTTCCTTTTTGGCTTGAAGTCTCCTTCACTGCTGTCACTAGAGTAGTTATGCTTCTTTTTACGTGGATGTTTGGCAGCTCTTGATGATGTTGAGTTGCTGTTTCCTTCAACTGTTTCTGTTTGTTTATCCTTGCCTCCATGAGATAGCTCTTTAGTTTCGGAAGTATGTTCAAGGTTCTGTTCATAATTTGGGTATTGGTCAAACAGTGCTTGCTTCAACTCCTCCTGTGTCTTCAGGATTCTCTCATTATCCTGTTTTACTGATTGGATCTCTGTCTTCAATTCTTGAAAGGAACGCAATAATTCAAATGAATCGTTACCCTGATTGCCTTGGAATTGCTGTTCCATAATTGGGCTGTTGGGCTGTTCCATATTTGTAAATCAAAGAAAATTTTCTGTATACGACAAAATAATTTAAACTTGACTTAGCGAAAAATTTCACAGTCATAAATTTTCTGTTTGCGTGTTTCTTGGACCGTCTTTAGGCCTAGAGTTTGAACATGAGCTCTGATACCACATGTAACATCCCGATATTTTCATAAAAATTTAAAATTTTTTAAATCGCCATAAAAATCTAATATTTGTAGAATGCGGAAATAATAATAATTAATAGAGCAGTAATTGATAAATGCGACATTTGGTAGGAAATAATTTAACTGCTGTGTCCTTTTGTCTTCTGATGGCGTATCGTGTCGACGACACGTCATGAATCCCATTAATGATTATGTCCTTTATTTATATGCTGGAATGAATTAAAATTTGTGATGCATTTGGAAAACAGAATTCTTCTTGACAAGTACTGATAGTTTAAATTTTCTGGATGATGATGAAAGGGGTCCGACGAGGTGCCCCGAGGCTTACTTAGCTACTCAGCTAAAGCATTGTACTCATCCTTCATGCATAGATTCGCAGGTAAGAGATAGTGATAAAATTCAGATTGTTTAATAACCGTGATGTAAATAAAAACTGCTTATGATTCGACGCTATAGGTATTGTTTCCTTCCAATTCGTAAGATGGATTTTACTAGCTCAAAAACTGCCGATATCGTCAATCTCAGAGTGTGATTGCTATGAATGTTTTCATTAGGTGTTTATGACTTTACGTGTGGTCATTCCATGAATGTCTTGCGGCTGTTAAAATGATTCTGTTATAATTTTGACTGTGACAAAATTTGAGACAAGGACACATGGTCCTAAGCATACCAAAGAGCAAGTAATAAGGTGATTCTAAGTTCTCCATTACCCGGGTAATTATAATGGGGATGCATTATGCGTTGATACCCTACCATGCAATGTATACGATGGTTCTATGGGGCAACTATACCCTAAGGGTGTATTCATATAACTTATGATGTGAACAAAGCTTTAAGAGCTTTCTAATGATCCTTATGATGAACTTTATTAATGATTTGTTATTAAGTTGGGGCGGAGTCAATCCATACCCTAGGATTGAACGCGACCTAGGTGGATATTCTTATGCTATGAGTGTGCTCGAAATTGATTAAATGGAACATATAAGACCTTTAACGTATGCTACCGGTAAATGTTATACCTTGATATAATTTATGAAGTCGATGCTATTAACGTTGATCCATGGTTTGGCAGGTGGAATGATGGCACTGTAAAAAGCCTGCGTATGAACCCGAGGGTGTAGTAAATGATTGGGTTTGCAATTAATTCGCTTGGCCACCGTGTTAAGGATAATATTACGTGCAGGTTGTGATGGATGTTCAACGTGTGATAAGGTTTGGCAATGCTGAGATGTAACGGGCCTCCTACCCTGGTGTCAACAGAATTGGCAACTTCGTGGCTCGGGAGGTAGATAAGTAATTTAATGCTACTTCTTCCACCCTCCAACGTGGCTTAATGAAAATAGATCTCCGTCGTTGGTTGCTGTGCGTTGGGATTGTGATGAACCCTAACGTAACTTATGGGATCTTGTAATGTTTTCTTGGTCATTGTTTCAGTGGTAGGGTTTGGGAAGTGAGGCCAACCGGCCGAGAGGCACTTAGGGTTTGATGTTTTTCTAGCCTTCCTCGTTCTCGATCCTAAGACCGACATCCATCCTCAAACTGTAGGTGAATGCCATCAATGGAGGCCAAGTTTGTAGTTGAATGGTGTGGCAATCCACAGGTTGGATGAGTGCATCAGTTTGGCGTTGTAGTAGCTTGCAAGTCTGGGGTTTCAATCGGGTTGTAAGTTTTCGGAAGGTATCACACAGTGCGGCCTTCGAGCTGAGTGCTTCTCCTTCGCAGTGGATGGATGCTGGCTTCGTCTAGCCTCTGTCACGACTCAGGTACAGTAAAGTTTCAAGGATTTTAAGGTTTTATTTGTTGCATGCACCGTATTTCAAGATTGATATTTAACTCAGCGTATGGTTGTTTGGTAGGTAGCTCTCAGCGAACAACAAGGTGCCGAAATAGTTGATGGGGAGAAGAAATATAGCGAATACACCGGTAAGCTTCGGTGGTATCCCTCCCTCGGTTCTCCTGGAATCGGACTTGATGAGCAGGGTGTGGGTAGCATGCCTTCACGGCAGTGGCTTTTTTCTCGCCAGCAGCATTTGGGGAAACGTTACTGTTTTGAGTTTTGTTTGATAGTGTAGATGATGTAAATGTTTAAAATGTATGGCCGACCATTCGTTGGCTTGGCGAGCTTGGTATGGTTGAACCCTCGTGTTTGAAAAGAGTCTTACAACATTTAATGTTTGATATCCATCGTTTGGCACTTCTAAGTTGATGGAAGAACAGTTGTGAAACTAATGGGAAGAGAAACGTTGACTGTAATTTTGTTTCAGCATTAGTTGTGTGTGTAAAAAAAGCATTGGGTTTTGAATGGAACCTTCAGTAAAAGAACGCGGCAACCTGTAGGATGTAACCATCGTAAATTTAAATGGAAAATGATAAATGTTTAGGGTTTAATGTCTATGTATGGTGTTTTTCAAACTCTGGTTTTCGAATCTGTAATTGAAAACCTATTTAAGATGTTTATTTAAATAGTGGCTATAAGCCGAAAGTGGTCTACTTGGCTTACATGCATCTATGCATACATGGGTTAAGCCGAGAATAGAAAGGTGTTGGTTTTGTTTGAATACAAAAGTGATAATGCTAAACCCTAGCTGTCGATGTTAATGAAGTCTGCTGGTCTGTAATGATGTTTACAGGAACAAGAATAATAGACCTTGATTCTAAAGTTAGGTCATCTACGATGATGAAATGTTTGATTTGGCAGCTGTTTAAATGTTTGTAAATAATAGTGAGGAGAATAGGTCAACCCTAGTTTGGGTGTAGAGATACTGTAACATGCTCTGTCAATTCAATAATGCTATGTTTTTCTTTGCTTTTAATAGCATGATATTCTGTGATGTAAATTCTGCTACATACAGTTGATAATACAGAAACAAGAGAATGACAGTGCATTCGTCAGATAATTTAATTGCTTATGAATATAACAGTTTTTCTATTTTAATTCTATCTCCCTGTGTTTGTCCAATTTGGACCTCTGGAAAAGAATGAAAGAACAATACAGTACTTCTGTTTTTCCCCCAAAAATAATACAGTGATGACAATAATTTCTATAAAGATCAGACAGACTCAAACAACAAATAAAAGAATAAGTACGTGGTTATACAGAATGCATGATATTGTTTCCTTTTGAAGAAATAAATGAAGACTAGTAAACCCTAGTTGTCAACACAATGTTCACCTTCAGAAATCAGAAAAGAACTTACTGCTATAACTAGTTTCTTTTCAGCATATAGATTTGAACAGTAAAAACAATGCATGCAGAGATCTAATCTACAGCTGCTAAAATATAAGATGCACGGGGAACATAAGTCTATGCATGGGTGGTCTCTTGAGTTTATATATTTAGATGCATGCTAGATTCCATTTTAACTGAACATATTTAATGCTACCTCTCTGTACTGGAGTACGATGCAGCTTCATGCATGGGGAAAAATGCAGAGAAGTCATTTTATCAGTTCAGCAAATCTAAATTAATTAGGATCTAACATTTTTCTGCTACTGATCATTAATAACATTACTAAGCCCTTTTCTGAGAGCATTCATATGATTGGAAGAACACAAAAAGAATAGAACCTGAGTGTGATGGGAGGAACAAATCACTCAAGAAGCCTGTTCCACCCAACATGCTCCCAAGCAACCAAGATGTCTGCCTTAGGACCCCCGAGCCTATCCACTGGTCCACCAGGAGGAAGAAGGTTCTGAAGCTTAGGATCTCTACTTGTAACAACAAGAAAATTTATCCAGCCTTACAGGCTTGGTAAGCAATTGGACCAGCACCAGCACCTCTACTCTGTCCTTCTCATAACATTTGCAGACTTATACTTGCACTCTCCACAGCCTCCCTATTCGAATCTCTCAGCCATCACCTGATGCTATGAGGAAATGTTTATGCAGAAAACATTGTAAGAGCTCCCTGCTCAATTCAAATTGCCTTTTATAGGCTGCCTAGGTCTTTTTGTAATTAACTGGTCATTAGTGAGCTACCTGCTCACCTCCCTCCACCTGGAGGGGGAAATGCCACAAAATTAGGGGGATTTGTCCCATAACAACAACTAATGGTAGAGTGCAAATGCTGCCATCTGTCCCAATCCTTCCAGCAGCTTCCATTCCTCCTAATGGGCCACTGGACACTCTTGTAACAGCTTTCTTGAGTGTTTGTCTCACATTTTTATTTATTAAATAATAATAATGAGTCATTACATTCATTTTTGACCTAATTGGTCATAATTACAAAACTTGTAATTATAATTTAACACAAAGTAATTTGCAAAAAGGATAATAGTAAATAATTATTCTAAAAAATTGGGTAGGTGACATAAAGATATGTTTAACCACTCTTGTATTGCCCAATGGAATAGCTGTACAACTCCTGGGAGGTGAGGGATTCAAAGAAAGCGAACAATGTCCCTTAGGGAGGCCTTTCTTGTCCAAACTAAATTCTAAGTAAATTTTAGAACAATGGAGAGAGACACTTGCCCCTTGATGGGAGGTGGCAAGCAAGCTTGGGAATGCTCACAATGGTAGGAAATGGTGGGCTACGAGGAAGCTCCAACTCAAATCCAAACATATCCTTGCTCTAACTTCTCTCTACAAAATGCATGCCAATGGCTTCCTTTTATAGGCCAAGAGGTGGCCATCAAACAACTAGATCCAAATGTGAACTATCCTCCTTCATGAACTAGTTCCAAGGTACACAAGGGGGGCTGATTAATGCCCCCAAGTGTGTGAGGAGTCGAATTCTGATCCTTGGGGAAGATTGAGTCTTTAATGCGCCAATGGGAGTGAGTGGTCCCACTGTTTTGATAGTAGCACGAATATCGAAGGAAAAGTCGCGTGGGTGTAGCACGGGCATTGTTTAGGTAACATGCGCTATAGCATGGGTCAACTGTGTAATACCCGCGCTACCATTTGTTTTGTCTGTTTCTTGGCACTTATGGACTCATGTTGTGTTTTGGATATGTTGAGGATACCTGTGGTGAGATGCACTATTTATGTTGATGACGCTTTACAGGATGAATTGCCAAAATGTCGCATGTGTGCGACTTTTAGGCGTTAACAGTTTCCCCCTGATGTATGAGGTTCGGAGGGTATTGTAGAGCCGATAATGCATCATGTTTTCTATTTTTTCTCTCATGTTTTGTAGGACGAAACATATGTGGACAAAATAAGATTCTCCAATGGGGGAAGATTGTTGGTGATGACCGTTGGAGTTGTAATAAAGAATAGTTTTTATAAAAATGAGGCGGGCATATCCATGCTCGTGAAATGCTGCCAAAGTGATTACAATGAGAGAGGACAAAGGTGTTGACTCTACTATACTGTTGGGACATGGATGAAGGTGGCTTCAATCCATGTTACAGTAAATTCCCCTGGAGCTGAAGCAAAATATTGAAGAAGTAGAATTGCTGGTGACCATGATGAACCCATTGTGGTGGGGGACTAAACTTGGTATGTAAATATGCCTAAGGGCTTCACCGTACCGAATAGACTGCTATCATGATTTCCAAATGTGAACACTGCTACGTTCAAAACTACGTTTCCTCTTGATGCGATGATGTGTTGACATCAAGCATAGGGGAAACCACTTAGTTAGGGAGCACTAATGACTCTCCCTACTAAGTTCGAGATGATCCCTTACAGTGATTGAAAGGGATACCAAGGTACAACTGCAACTACTTCAACTCTCGGAATATAGTGTTTTGACTTCGATGAGAGTTGAAGTATATGATAAGACGTGGGTCCTATCGTGAGAAGCGAGATATAGACCTAAAACAAGACTAGTTGATAAGCGTGGGGCTCATAACTTCCTTTGATCAATGTGAACATGGGGAGTGGGGACGACAACTTTTCTTTTGGGACTACACAGATTGATACTGGTGGAAACAAAATGCAAGTGAAAGGGCTTTGATGGAGATGCAAAACAAATGGTAATGGTAACCGACAAAACAAATACTGCTGAACATATGGAGACTCAGATACATCGATCAAAGGCGACCATGGGTTGCTGCCAAAATAATATGGTGTTCCTTCAGTGTGACGTGATGAGGGAACTTGTTTGTACATAAAGTATATTAGTGGGATCCCCATAGTTTTGGGTGTATCAGGGGACCAATTTGATGATGGGTGGAGTCCCCACAGTTTTGAGTGGATCGGGGGACACTTTCTGATGATGAAGTGAGGGTTAACCTACAGAGGCAAAGATGGGTCCCCATGAAATGATTCCATGCAGTGTATACTTGCGGGATAACTGAATAGAACTGGTTGCTTTTGTGGGCGGGGGAGGAGGCCCCATAAGTGTCTTTGCAGGGGTGATGGTACGAGGGGGACTACGAATGGTAAAGTGCTCATGGAGGTATGAGGGTGGCTTCGTGAATCATTCTCATAACCTGTGCCGAGGGGTCTGACGTGTGTCTAGTTGGTGGAGTAAATGCGCAATTATGAAATGATACTCTAAGGGAGGGTCGTTTCAAGTTTTGGATAGATTCCTCGGACTTATGGGGGTCGACATCATGGGTGTCAATTGATGATGGGGGTGTCAGTGGTGTGCACACCCATGGGGGAACATGCTATTCACGGAAATGATGTTGATGGCACATCAAGGCCATGAATGGGGATCCTATGGTTATCAGTAGGAATATTGGGATATCCATTATAAACGGAGGTTAAATAGTGTATATATGTCAGTTTCAGAATGTTACTTGTGGTAGGGTGCGTGACCCCTATTGTTAGATTTTGGAGTCTTATTCTTATAATGGAAAAACAAGGGGCTCCATATTGTCCTAATCGTAGTACTGCATATATGGCGCACATACCCAAGTGTAGTAAAGGACATAACCAAGGTATTGACAATGCAAAATCATATAACCATTACATCGCATACCTGTGGGGTACTTTGGATTGAAAATAGTGTCCCGATGACATTGGTGGGAATCCGAATTGGTTGATTCCATGTCAAAGAGCTCGAAGTGCGGTTCATCATGGTGCGGATGATTTTGGAAACAAAGTTACGGTTTGTTCGTGGTATTAGTTGCAAGTTTAGGTCAAATGAATATAAAAGAGGGGTGGGGCCCACTTTTCAAAATCATTTGTACTTTGTGCCACCGACCTCCTAGAGTGTATTTCGAGCGTTTCTGGGAGATTCGGTGCATCATTCGTCGATCTGCGAGTTCCAGGTAAGCCTAAACCTAGTCCTTTTTAGTTTTATCTGGGAAGATTTAGGTTTAGGGGTCCCCTGGGTGGCCAAGGATTGTTTTTATGTTTTTTATGGTTATTGTGCGAGATTTTTGAAAAATATCGCACTGTCCTAGTGCGATATTTTCCAGAAATCGCGTGCTATGTAGCGCACTCACTAGTGCAGAACATATGTAATGTACTGCGTGTAGCATGTGATAAATATGCCTTGGCCGCGCGCCGATTTTAGTGCGACTGTTCATCGAATAGTCGCGCTGCCAACGCGACTGAGTTGTATATCTCCCGCGCACTGGTCCTGCGCGACCGAATATTGTTTTGGCTGCGCTATGCACAAATATGTTGTGAAATGTCGCGTTACGCATAGACCATCTTAGGGAAGTCCTCGCTAATGATTTTGTATGGCTAATGGGTGATTATTTCCTGTGCGGGTGGTTTCTTATCAGTGATGGCGCACCTTCGAGATGTTGAGTGGAGGAAGAGAGAGTTTTATGACCTCAGAGCGGTTGTGTTAGCCGACCGCGTGGCGACCGAGGCCTCACGAGATGCTGAGATCTTGAAGTTCTTCAAGAGCCCTCTAATGCGGTTGACCGATTGCCTCTTGTGGAAACTATTGGACATGTGGGACCCTAATCGAAGAGTGTTCCATGTGGGAGACGAGGACCTGAGCATCATGACTCAGGATATTTACTTTTTGATCGGGTTGACTCCCCGAGGGGTGAGGGAGACTCTCCCTCCACAGTTGGTTGAGGAGATGATCCACACTTTAGTGGATCGGTACTGTGGTGGTGACCAAAGTTCTGTGAACTCTGGTGGCGTGTTGGTGAGCCATATGAGGGCTCTACCGGTGGATCCTGTGGCGACAACCATTGTGTGTGTGTTGGGGCCACGTCCCCCAACCGGGTTACAGGAGGCCAACTCCAGTTGGTGGAGAGGATGATGGCTGGTCAGCCTGTGGTGTGCGGCTCATTGATGCTGCAGTCTATGATGCAGCAGATGTCGGATTTATGGAGGGGTGTGGGGCAGCGCACATTCTTCTATGGTAGCATTTTTTGCTCATACTTCTTCGAGCGCTATCCTTCATTGAGACCAGAGGTAGTTGTGCCACTGAGGGGACCACAAGAGATGCATATGGAATTTTGGGGGCGTATTATGCCTTGTGCTGGTGGCGGGCCCGTGGGGGCCTATTTTACGCCACAAGTGCTAGATGTATGGGAGGGTCGCATAGGCCGACCCTAGAGGTATCCTTGGAGTGGGATGGACTTCTGAGGAGATCGAGAGCCGCTTGTTCCTACTGGCGGTTTTCACGCGTCCACTTCTCGCATATATATTTGTACATACTTTTTATTTCTGCACATTTACGATATTTATGTTTATCAGGTACTGATGGTGGTTTTCTCTTTTGTGATGTAGATGTTGGTCCTATGAGGCCACCTCAGAGGGATCAACCAGCCGTCGGGGCTTGGCCTGCCATTGGAGGAGTAGGTGCAGCCGAGGGTGGTCCAGCCAAAGCTGGACCTGGAGTAGCTATGGAAAGTGGAGCGACTGCCATGGACCGGATGGAAGCTTTGGTAGCCGATTTGGAGCTGAGGTTTGGTGAGTTGATTGCTGGCTTTAATGAGCGGGGTTGGGCCGACCTCAAGGATGTTGAGCTAGACCTGATACTCCACTTACCAGCTAAGTGTGGGCCAGCGTGGAGGTGCATGATGCGGTGGGTAGAGGTAGCATGCCATATTGAACGAGAGGTGCAGGGAGGAGCAACCCCTCCTCCACGACAACGACCACGACAGGGATCAGATCCGACGCGAGGGGAGGATGTGCGACCACTGGCCATTTTGGGACCCCGAGATCCACCAGCTAACGGGGTGGCTTGAATATTTTTGTATAGGGATGATGGGCCCCATTTTTATATGTATACATTTTTGATGAGCCTCTGGGAGGCGGGTTTTTTTATGTATCCCCCATAAGGATGCTATGTATATGCCCTAGGAGGGCCATTTTTTTGTACATGACAAACATTTATGATGATATATATATATATATATATACACACCATTTTTGCGGCACATGATGTATGTGTCTTTGTATGTATGTGATGTATGTGTATTTTCTTTATATTTCCTATGTGTTGATGTGATGCATATGTAGTAGGTGATACTAGCATATTTGTTTTGGGCATGTTTGATCGACTGTAGGACTTGTGATTATGAGATACATGTATGTGTAGTTGTAGGTGAAACACATGGACATATTTATGTATGATTGATATGCAGGGTTATGGAGCTGAGTTATGTACTAGGTGCCAATTAAATACCTCATTGGCAATGGAATCGATGAATGCATTGGTGTTTCTCGATATATGTGTGAAATTTATGGTTTCAAACTGTTGAATGAGAATGCGTACGCACAGAAAATTTCAGAAGAGGTGTGAGTTGCAGACACATAATACATTATTCAACTGCAATACGACCAGTTGTGAGTCGAGGTGCACTTGTAGATGGTGAATGCCTAGATGCAGGGCATCGCTTAATAGACTTTTTATGGCATTGTACTCTGTTTGGTTGTTTATTAGTGCTCCCAAGCACACTTTGCATTCTCATCATATCAAGATGAGTTTTTCTTTCGGTGCACAAAATGGGGCACTGAAAGGAGTAATGGGTGGTCTCTCAACAAGATAAACAAGGTCTTGGTACGCATGGGTCGAAGCGTTCTTGGTCTTCTTGAGTGTTGATTTACTCCATTATGCATGCGATGGTGCTAGGAGGGAGCATATGGGTCGAGTTCCCACATGATGGAAATTCATTGTGTGATTGCGTTGTCGTAAGTTTAGATGGGTCTTGCGACGTTACAAACTCTACCATGGTGTATGTATTTGGCACAACTTGTGTGGGAGGTGTGACTAGCATTGTCGTTGATTTGGTGATCACATTAATGGATGTGACTTCCTATTTTAAAAAGGGGGGTTCCTCAATTGTTACTTGAGTGAGATAGATTGTCTCCAATGCCTCTTGATATCGAGGGAGTTCAGGGCAGTGGTGCATATAGTTCCCATGCTGAGCACAAATGGAACATGCGTGATTCGTACACAATGTTTTGTTCTTAGATGTGGGCGAGGGAGATGTGCTCCCTTTCCCGTTAGTGGAGCATGGGTGATGCTAATAGGGGTGTTAAGAAAATTCTTTAGCTCTGGTAGAGTAGGAAATACGTTTGTTGCGTGGCCTTGCTTCTTGCAAAGAGAACGTGGTGGTGTGACCCTTTGATTGGGGGTATTGATCATTACTGGGGCTTTCAACTCTTGATGGTTGATGCCCCTGCTTTAGGATTCGTGGTTTCTACCAACTTAGATGTCGAGGTTGGTAATAGGGGACCTTTCAACTTGGGTTGTTTGGTGCCCCCATTGACAGTCTTAACGACGACCGATTATGGTGTAGTTGTGGATGTTATAGGTTGGGCTGTCGTAACTGAATGTGTTACAGGACTTGCAGCTGTATTAGCCAAAACATGGACAAACTCATAATGGGCAACTGGTTTGGAAGTGATTTTTGGGTAGGGTGGTGTGAGGTACCATACCGGTATCCACAGAGTTATCCCAAGTAGATTTAGCTGAGCCATAACTGACGTCCCTTCTACACCCGTGGGAGGATACAAGAATGGGATTTGAAAAATAGGTGGTACTGTTCGACTCAACATTTGTTCAATGCCATGACTCAGCGGTGGTGTTGAGGTGGAGGCAGCTCCATTTCTAGTGGTGAAAATTGTGCACATTAGGCCATCAATATATGTAGGGATCTTCAGTGGTGGTCCTGAATATGCTCCTAACAAATTGGAGTCCTTATACATACAGAGGGAAATGTCAACATATGGTTGATCATTGCCCAATATAGTTGGTAGGACGTTGTCGGGATTGCTTGTGGTATTAGGGTCATAATAGTTAAGCTGGTCGAGGGTAAATATCTTCTCATTTAAGGGAAACATCACAGTACAGAAGACTGAGGAGGATACCGCCTTCATGGCATGCATGTAACTACATCCCAAGAGGATGTTGTAGTCGAGCTCGGCATCGATTACTTCGATATCGATCATAACTATCTTGCCCCCTAGCTCTATGGGGACATTTTGGTACAATCCTCTTGGTTGTGATGGTCTCCCATCATATGCACGATGAGTGATAGAAGAGGGGACCAGCTCAAGGGACCCTAATCATTTCGAGACTTTTGCAAACATAACACAAGTGGATGCACCTTCATCGATGATACATCAATGAATCATTACATTTTTTACAGTCACTGGAACTTGAAATGCAAATGACGATGGTAGTCGCGGATCTCCTTTGTCAAGATCAAAGGTCATGAGGTGCGAGTTAGATGGATTGACCATGTCGAGTGCATTGAGTAATGCCTTTATCTGTGTTGGGAAATATTGTAGCACTTCTACTGTGGACATAGCCATGGGGGACTGAGCCAAGTCATCCACAATACTTCAATTGTGCGCAGCTTTAATGTGGGGGTTACTTGGGGTACGCTTGAGTGGTGCTTTTGGAATCTGTGGGATTTGTTCGGTATTCGGGCGTGGTATTTGTAGAGGGCCTCCTGAGGGGATAGAAACATCTTCCACTTGGGGGGTGGGAGGCCCATGATAAGCCTTGGCTCACATGTGAAGGTTTATATCTAGCAAATAGATATTTTGGAAAGATCTGTCGCTGGGTAGGCGAGGATTTCGTTCTTGTGTAATTGCCCCTTGATTGGAAAAGGGTTGTTGTAACACTTCTATTTGTGGTTGGGGAGGATTCATTTCCTGAGGAGGGTTTATCACCATCTTCATTTTTGCTTCCACTAATTGTTGGCAGTTAGGGATAAGAGGGAAATGATGTGTGTAATGATCATAATCGCCGCAAATGGAGCAACAATAATTGGTTCTCAGGGGAGGATTATTCCCTTGTTTGGGGGGATTGTTAGTCCCTGTATTTGTATCACTAGTATTCTGGTTTTCCTGTGGGGGATTGCCCCCTTGCCCCAGCTACTAATTTTATTTGTTCTTACCTTTCTTCTTCCCCTGATTCTGGGCATTCTCAGGGTTTGCGACATTCAACTGCTCGAATGATTGAGCTTGTTGAACATAAGAAGGTTGAATTAAATTAACCCCCATGTGGGGGGAATGTTGCTAACTAGATGGGCATGGGAAAGGATAATATGGCTTATACCCTGGTGGTGGGATAAATTTTGTTTGCGCTCCATAAGAGGTGGATGTAGGAGTGACTTGCGCCATTAGCGGTGTAGGAACCATCATTGTTTGGCTAACATTTGGGTATGTAGGACTATATGGTCCATACTGTAATTGACCAATTGATGGTGTTGGTACTAGTGTAGGGGGTACCGACGCAGGAGGCATGGATGGGTAATACAGAACCATGTTGAATGGAACCGATGTGGTAGGAGGAAGCTTTCGTAAATGGGAAATGGACCTAATAATCCCATCCATCAAATGTGACAAGCCCGAAGGTGTAGGATCCAATGACCGATGTTGCGGGGCATCAGGGAGGATTGTGTAAAGGTATCCAGACTGTGCATATATGAGGTCAAAATGTTGTGCTTTCAAAATTGCCTCTTCCTCACTTTGTGGCATGGAGGTGGAGACATCTTTAGCTATGGGGGGTTGGAGAGATTTGATAAACCAATCCAACAAAAAGGGAGGTTGTATTTTTATCTTGCATAGTGTGCGGCGTCTACGCCACTCATGGAAGTGGTCGACGATGTGGGTGGAAGTATTTTGACGAAACTCAGTGAGAATTTTGAGGCCTAGATCATGTCAGATTGCAGTTTAAAGTATGTAAGAAATGCGGTGTCCAACGTCGTAAATGTGGAATGGGTTCCACTTTCTAGGTTGATGTACCACTTTGATGCTATTCCGATGAGGGTACACTGGAAGAGGTGAAGCCTCACGGGGTCATCCACTATGCTGTTAGATGAACACCATAAGTGGAAAGACATAACGTGGTTGGCGAGATCATCTCCCCATTCTCCTTCAAATTTGGGATGTCGGAAGGAAGCTTGTCGGGCATAGCCGGCCATGTTGCATCATAAGCGATGGGATCATTAGTCAGTTTGGCCAAATATGGTAGGTTTAAACTAGCCATAAATGGTAAGGTAGGGACGACTGGTCTTTCCATTCTGTTTGGGATGTGATTTCCACAAGGGGGAGACCCAGGTGGTGTTGTAAACAATGGTTGACCTCCTATGAGGGAAGATGGGTCAAATGGATTCGAGGGATCTTCTTGGGGAGAAGCCAGCGGGGTACTACTTCCAATGTGGGAAGAAGTGGTGTGATTGATGGATTCTCCGAGGGGAGAAAATGTACCTAGCAAGGCTTGGCCTCGACTAGATGATCCTATCAATGCTTCCTGGGAACGACCCCGACTTGAATTCCATCCGCATGTAACATGGGGGGAAGGTGTGAAAACACCCCTCGAGAGAGGGGATAGGCATTGCAGCCTACGAGACTGTCTTAGGATGTTGCTTTGTTCCTAAACGGTGAAGGCTTTGCGTAAAATGAGAGTGATAGTGGAATAAACATAACTGAACAAATGCAAAAATATGTCAACCACAACAAATGCAAAATAGTGCGATAAGTGAGTGATATGTGCAATGTCGGTTTTAGTGTATGAGTCCCCACATGTAGGTTCTTTTTATTACGAGTTAGTGAACTTGTAGTTAAAAATAAAAATAAATGTGAATTCCCTAGAATACCTAACGTCCTTCTTCTCAAATGTAACTGGGCCTCCCAAAAGCACAATTGATGGTGATAATGGTATCCACTCACTAATCAACTAGTGGAGGTAACAAAGAGCTAGTTCTATCGGGGATGGGGCCAATGATCTAATCAAGAAGACTTGGAAACACCTCCCAATGACAATAGCTAACTTCAGGAGTCAATGGCACTCACAATTGCTCCTTGGTGATATCCTAAGTTGGGAAACTAAGATAACTTGCATCAAGTGTGGATTAGTGGTTCGACCTGCACGGTATAGTGTCATCTCCTTACAACAAGCCAAGTGGCTTGTAGGGGAGAGAAGGGAATCTATACTTCGATGTTCACCTCCTTGGTCACAACGCAATTATGATTCGAGTCTTTTTTTAACACTTACTTATAGAAGGATTTTGTAAGTACCTTATGAGACAACAATGCTATGTTTCAAAATGTTACTAATGCAACTAGATTGGTCGGCATTAATGGATGCCTATCCCAATAAATCCTACCTAACTAAAATATTTTTTTGCGATCTCTTGTGGAGGATTTTATTTGGTTAAGACAATTACAATGTTGATTTTAAGGGGTTTGAATGTTTCACTTATCGAGTGTGAGAGGGGTATTTCACAATCCCTACCTTTTTGATTCACCAAGCTCACATGGAGTGCGAGGTGAAGAGCATACTAGGATTGGAAGAGTCTTTATGCCTCTTATTTTGTGCTAGTGGTTCAAACACATGTGATGAAAGCAAAAAATGATTAACTAAAAGAGTATATCAAGCAATGTGTACTTTTAACTCTAAGAGATGCTCATGGTGCTTTGCAAAATTGAAATATTCTAACTAATAAACAAGTATGCAATGGAGGTATTTCACACTTCTCACCCTTTTTCTGATTCACCAAGCTCACATGAAGTGTGAGGTGAAGGGCATACTTCGGGCGACGAGTGTCTTTAGGTCCTTGCTTGTGTGCAAAAAGTGTTTTCTACACTATCAATACTACTAAAAACAACATGTCGATTTGATGCATAAAGAAGAAATGGTCTTGAATACTAGTGACAACAATGGGGCCGTTGAAAGCCTTAAAGTTGGTTACCTAGGGAAGTTTCAAGATAGATGTACTCTTTACTTCCTAATATTGGTCTAGGTTCACTAATTACTAAAAAATTAAGTAATTGGGCGAATTAGCCTTAATTTAAGTTCACTAGTAAGCAGCAATTGGGCTGCCAAACTAAGCTATGCAGATAAAAAGCAAATAAACAACTGTAGCACGGCTAAACCAGACTCTACTGCACGGGTTAATACATAATAGATGCCCTGTAGCACAGGTAATACACTAACCTTCCACATGGGTGTGATGGGCGATGTAGAGCGGGTATGACATTGTTAACTTGCGCTATGTGCGCGACTGTCCGAGTCGATTCCATGCGGCAGAGACGCCAGGAACCGCGCAGCTGCAGAAGAATAAATGGGGCCGTGATGGGGCCAAATTCTGGAAGCAAGAGGTGGAATACCTGATCTCCTGCAAGTGAAAAATACCCAAAATTAACTACTTAGCATAAATCAACCTAGTTTAAAAAGAAATGAACAAAAATAAGTATGGTCGCCAATAGAACTGTTATGGAAAGAATTGCACAATTGAACTTTTCCACTTGGTGAGGGGCTAAGCCTTGTAGGTTGTTGCAAGGAAACAATCCTTGGAGCCCCTTTTGATGATGGTTTGGTATTCCTCCAAGTGATCTTGCAAGAGATTATTAGTGTAGTTCACATCCAAACATGAAAATAATGATAAAAAACAAAATGAAAGAGATGGGGGGAGGATACAAACTCCAACAACAACCAAAGATATGCTAAACCACTCTTTTATTTCCCAATGGAATAGCTGTACAACACCTTGGAGGCAAGGGCTTCAAGGGAAGCCAACAATCTCCCTTAGTGAGGCCTTTCTTGTCCAAACTAAATGCTAAGTAAATGGTAGAACAATGGAGAGAGACACTTTCCCCTTGATGGGAGGTGGCAAGCAAGCTTGGGAATGCTCACAATGGTAGGAAATGGTGGGCTATGAGTAATGTCCAACTCAAATCAAGCAACATATCCTTGCTCTAATTTCTCTCTACAAAATGCATGCCAATGGCTTCCTTTTATAGGCCAAGAGGTGGCCATCAAACAATTAGATCCAAATATGAACTCTTCTCCTTCATGAACTAGTTCCAAGGTACACAAGGGGTGCTGATTAATGCCCCTAAGTCTGTGAGGATCTGAATTCTGATCCTTCGGGATGATTGAGTCTTTAATGCACCGCTGGGAGTGAGTGGTCCCACCATTTTGACAGTAGTGCGGATATCGAAGGAAAAGCCGTGCGAGTGTAGCGCAAGAATTGTTTAGGTAACTTGCGCTATAGCACGGGTCAACTATGTAATACTCGCGCTACCATTTGTTTTTACTGTTTCTTGGCACTTATGGACTCATACTGTGTTTTGGATCTGTTGAGGATGCCTATGGTGAGATGCACTCTTTATGTTGATGACACTTTACTGGGTGAATCACCGAAATGTCGCATGTGTGCAAATTTCAGGGGTTAACACCTATGTTGGGTGTGGTAGGTATTGTGGGTGCCAAGGCTGGCTGAGACCAATTGAGATGCATGTAGCTCCGTGGTTGAGCTCACTGGCTTAGCATTCACCTCTATCATCTCTCTGCATGCTTGATAAACCCATATGTGTGCTGGATTAGCATGAGAATGTGTTCCTATGGCTATGAGTGAGCCCGTGTAGTTCCTCCTTAGTGGATACATAGCCCAACTCGGGGGTGGCTTCTCAATACCTATGGCTGGGTGGAACGTTGCTCTTCCATATCCAGTTGCTTGGACAACTTCAATTAAAAGATAAGTGTTTATTATTAATTACTGACCTGTTAACTATGTTTGATTATTATTGTTATGATTGTGATGAAAATGTTAGTATATGCATGATGTGTGTGTGGAATGAATTTATCTCCCACTGTGTATTTATATTTATGCATCTGTACACACATGAAAATGTTTATAAATTTGGTAACATGGCCGTGGGGACAAATTTAGCACCCCTGTAATTTGTTCATGTCCCCATTGCTGGTCGGATTGATGGGTGGGGACGCGACATAGTGGTATCAGAGCATATGGTTGCAGCACTGGGGATGTTTGGGCCATAATCCACACTCACAGGAAGGAAATCAACTGCACAGGAAATGATAAAAACATTTTGGTTAAAATCGTGGGATTAAAAAAAATTATAGATGGTTTATTAGCAGAAAGAAGGAATCTTGATCAATGGGTATGGTTCACAACGCATCTGCAAATTGCACACTGGATAATGGAGAGTGGGTAAGCCATTGGGAATATACCATCTATCCACATGTTCGATTCTAACTAGCAACAGATGCAACAGTAGCTTTTCCAAAACTACTATCTTAGTGGGTCGTTACTACTCTTGAAAATGGAAAATTGGGAAATTTGAAGTTGACCCCATCCGTGCCATGTGGGAAAGAGGGGTATGATGTGGACCAACCACGTTGGAAGACATGCGGGTGGACGACGTCTACAGTTTGTAGGAAGCGCATTGTATAGATCTGCGATGGTCATTGATTATCAGTGTGCATCTGCGGGGGTAGAACAGAGAGAAGTTGTGGGAAGCTGCAGAGAAAGGTCTGTGGGGGAAACAAAGAAGAGTCCACAGAATTCGGTATGGAGGAGTTCATGGCAGTACCACGAAGCAAGGTCCGCAGGCATGGTAAGAAAAAAGGTGCGCGACGATTGTCGGTCGAAGGTCAGCGATGTGCATCTGCGCGTCTTAAAGAATAGGCCGTGAAGAGAAGTCCGTGAGTGCAGTGGAGTATAAGTCCGCAGAGGTTGTCATTCGACGGTATCCAAGTGTCGGCTATTGGCGATGTGCATCCGTGGGGTTGCAAAAATGTGTCACGAGGAACATGTCATGGAGAGAAGTCCGCGAGCGTAGTGGAGTATAAGTCCACAGAGGTTGTCATTCGGCGGTAGTCGGGCATCGGTCATTAGTTGGTGGTTGGCAATCGACGATGTGCATCCACGGGGTTGAAAAAATTTGTCACGAGGAATAGGCCGCAGGGATAAGTCCGCGAGCGCGACAAAGAATAGGTCCACAATGGTTGTTGGTCGTTGGTAGTTGGACATTGCCCATCGATCCGCGGGGGTGCAAGATTATCTCCGAAGAAAAGGTCCACGAGGCATCAGCGACACCACTTTTGGGTTCCATTGCGGGGGTTTCCAAGGTGTAGTTATGAGAAGGGCCGATAAGGAAGGTCCGACCTTACAGTGGTGATTCAGAAAAAAAAGAGTCTGGAGCCCAAAAAATGTTTTGGCCATAACAAGAGAAGTTTAGCTCAAAATTTCAGGAGATAAGAAGAATTCAGATGCCATTGATGAATATCACAAAAGCATCAGAGAGAGGCCCGAGCCCATCCTGCTCCGATTTGGCTGAAAATTCAAAATATCGACTTTCATATTTTAGCGTCTAAAGACCCGATGGGTGCTCAATTTGGGCCGAAATTGATATGGTGCGGTCATCGAAGAGGAACACCAATAAATTCGAAAATTTGGAACGAAATTCCAAAAGGTGTGAGGCCACGGTGCGAAAGAAGGCCAAAATCCACTATTCCGGAGCACTTTTGGAAAACTTGCAGGTAGTAAAAGTGAGCCTAGATGTCGAAACCAAAAAACTTATTGAACTCGACATTTTACCTACTCATCAAGATGGACAACTTTCATTAGAAAAAGTTTTTCCATAAATGCTTAGTTTATGAGATAGCCAGTTTTGGTAAAAATTCCAAGTCTGGAAAAAAAGGTGCAAAAGTTAAAAGTAGTCAAACCCATAATTTTTTAGAGGTTGACTGGAGCATCAGATAAACGATCTAAAAGTTGCTGAGTAATCCTTGCTATATGTACTGACTATTCCCAATAGAAATTATTTTCTATTTCTTGCTATATTCTCTTTTGCAGGAGGCTGAAGTTGGTCTCCGAAATTAATTGTACCTGTAAAAACAATGCAAAATTGGGCAAAATTACCATTTTTTGGAGGATGTAGCTTTCATGTTTGGGATCAGAATGTAGCATGAATATGCTCGTTGGAAAGCTTATCCAAAGGGAAACATAATTGCATGGTCAGAATCTGAATGATGAATGCTTGTGTGTGATTTGTTGTGCGGTTCAAAATTGTGGAGAGTATACCCATGGGAAGGGAAAGCAAGTCTCATAGTTGAATGAGGTGCAAAGGAAAACAATGGACCTTGACGAGACTCCATATGGTTTTGGAATGAAATAAATTGTAGCATTATTAAGGGCTAGGAAACCCAAGAAGGTCAAGGTGGACTTGAATTGAATTGCACAAAGTAATTGGAGCAGCAAGGAAATGTAAATAGAGTGCAATGAGAGATGTTGTAATGAACAATGGATGCTACATAAGGTTGACATATGACCGTGTTAGAAATTGGAGAATGATCTCCATGAGACAACATTGATAAAAATGGAAATTTCTGACCTTAAATTATTCTTGTTTATAGCATAATAATTGCATGCTTGGAAAGTAGCAAGTATAAATGGTTTACATGTGTATAAGCATTGAATTGCTACTTGGTGAGAAAATCATATCTAACGATTCCTTTTGTGCTTGGTAGAGAGGCCATGAAGTGGATCAACTATGATATATGGAAGAGGAAATTCCATGCTATGATAAGGAATTGGAAAGGAAAAATTCTTCAACTCTTCTATCGCTGCTATGTTTTTATTTTTTGATTTTCATTCATAGAAAAATTTGGCATAGGAATGTTGAAAATGCAAGAGACTAGATAGTTGAAATACATATGCACTAGTGGGAATATTATGAGATAATGCATAGTGCATGCGAATATGCTTGTGCATAGATACATGCGAATATGCTTGTGCATAGATATGATGTTGCATATTGCTAAAAGTAGTGAGGTTTTACATATGCAATGAGCCACTTATGATAATTATTGGAGTTGATAATAGTTATTGATGTTGGTATTGGTTGTAGGACCAAAGACAACATAAACATGGCTGAAGATGTCGATGATGGTGTTGCATGTGACCAATAGCCTTGTGAAGAAAGGCTAGAGCAACAAATCAATGATCAAGAGGTTGGTGGAAGGACTGTGTATTCCTTGGTAAGAGGCCAACTGATCAGGTAACATCAGATATGTTGATGGCAACCATGCAGGTGATGTTCTATTTATGCTAATTGTATAAATGTTGAGAGAAGACGGGTAAGTATCACTTCAACCATATTTTAATCATCATGAATTGGTATATGTATGTGATGTTGAATGCATTTATGTGAATTCCATACCACCAGGGTATGGTGAGGTATGGTGTAGTAAGGGAAATGAGTCTTATACCATGTGACTATTTAAAATTTTGAATGCATTCAAGAGAAATAAGAGCATCCCATGTGTGAAACCATGAGGATGTTGGGTTGTGAAGCCTCCAGTGCTCAACAAGTATCCCATGATCTCCCTATTAGTGTTACTATGGGATGAAACTTGTGAGGAACCTCCAACAATTAATTAATGAAAATGCACGATATATCAGGTATACAGAACACATAAGAGATTTATTGATCGCGGGCCACTTCGAGGGGAAACCTCCTTTGAGAAAGCTCAATACAAAATAACTCTTGGATGCCTTCATTGGCCTCAACACGTACTTATATACTAAGTCTATGCGTCCAATACCATGGAACATATAATACTATGGGACGACTTACAAAGCATATGTGTCCAATACTATGGATCAATACCATGGAACATATAAAACTATGGGACAACTTACAAAGCATATGCGTCCAACAAAAATATACTAACAAAGTAAAGAGAAGGGTTGACACGGGTTCCTAACATTCCCTCCCCCTTAGAAAAAGCTTTGTCCTCAAAGATTTAGATGTGGAAATTGGTGTTGCATCTGAAGGAGTGGTTCCCATGTAGCATCTTCTGGTTGCATTCTGTGCCACTTAAATAATACCTCTGTGATAGATCGAGAGCCACGCTGACGAGTGTGCCATTTGAGGATGGCCTCCAGATCCAAAAGGATGGATCCTTCATTATCCAGTTCTGGTAAAATAGTTTGTCCTCTGATGTTGGTTCCAAGAATTCTCTTTAGAGAAGAGACATGAAATACTGGATGAATGCGGGAAGAAGGAGGGAGTTCCAATTTATAAGCAATAGACCCAATTTTCTGAAGAACCTTATATGGCCCATAGAACTTTGGAGTGAGCTTATGACGCCCTTTGAGTTTCAGGGAGGATTGCTTGTAAGGCTGTAGACAAAGAAAAACCATTTCACCTGCTTGAAAAGTGCGCTCAAAATGGTGTTGATCGGCTTGTTGTTTCATTCGATTTCTTGCCATGTGAAGATTGTCTTGCAAAATGTGAAGAATCTTATCATGGTTTCGAAGAACCATGTTAACTACATGAAATCGTGAACTGTTGGGGGTGTATGGAAGAAGAACTAGCGGTGCCTGACCATAGACTGCTTTATATGGATTCATTTTAGATGCAGTGTGGTAGGAGGTATTGTACCACCATTCAACGAGAGGGAGCCACTTTTCCCACTGATGTTGTTGTTCAGACGTGAAGCAACGAAGATATGTTTCCAAACATTTATTGATAATTTCAGTCTGACCATCTGTTTGTGGGTGATACCCTGAACTCATCTTCAGTTTGGTGCCAGTGTGGTGAAATAGTTCTGTCCAAAAATGATTGGTGAAAGTTGCATCACGATCCGAGACAATGGAAGAAGGGATTCCACGAAGACAGAAGATATGGTCTAGGAAAATTTGTGTGACTGAGGAGGCGGTATAGGGATGGATGAGGGTACAAAAATGACTATATTTGGAGAGGCGATCAACCACAACCAAAATGACTGTCTTCCCTTCAGATTTAGGGAGCCCTTCAATGAAATCCATAGAAATATCTGTCCAAATCCATGTAGGGATGGGCAAGGGTTCGAGCAATCCCGGAAGGAGTGTCGTTTCACCCTTGTTGCGCTGGAAGGTCATTCAACCACCATCTGTGGAATTGTCCTTTTCATTCCCTGCCAAAAGAAGTTACACCGCGCTCGCTCATACGTTTTGAGGAACCCAGAGTTCCCTGTCGATGGAGAAGCATGGATTTCATAGAAAACAACCTGTTGAAGATTTGTGCGCTGGGGAAGCACCAGACGACCCTTGTATCTTAGGGAAGCACCATCCCAAGAGTAATGTGGTACAGTAGTAGGGTTGTTGGCCAACCATTGGATGATTTGAGATAATGAGGAGTCATTGACATAGCCCTGTTGAACAGATTGCAACCAATTTGGAACATGCATAGAAATAGCTAAAAGAGAAACTTGGTCATCAAATGTGCGAGAAAGAGCATCCGCCGCAAGATTTTTCTTACCCTTATTGTAAGTGATCTCATAGTCATAACCCATGAGTTTTCTAACCCATTTTTATTGTGCTGGGGAGGAGACCCGTTGTTCCAGGAAATATTTTAGACTCTGGTGATCAGTCTTGATGTAGAAATGATTCCCTAATAGGTATGGCCGCCACTTTTGTACTGCATGCAAAATAGCCATCATTTCCTTCTCATATGTAGAGGCGGATAAATTCTTACCGGAAAGGGCTTTGCTGGTGAACGCAAGGGGATGTTCATCTTGAAGGAGAACAACACCAAGTCCTTTGTCGCAAGCATCACTCTCAATAGTGAAGGGCTTGGAAAAATCGGGCATAGCTAGAACAGGTGTAGTACACATAGCTTGTTTTAGTTTGTCAAATGCACACTTAGAAGCATGTTTCCATGTAAAAGCATCATTTTTCAATAGAGCGGTTAATGGAGCTGCAATCTTCCCATAATCCTTGAAAAAATTGCGGTAGTAGCCAGTAAATCCCAAAAAACCACGAAGTGTCTTGAGTGTCTGAGGATGCGGCCGATTTTTCATGGCATCTATTTTGGAAGGATCCACGCAAACCCCTTGTGCTGAAATAATATACCCGAGATACTCTACTTCCTCCTATCCAAAAACACATTTAGACTGTTTGGCGTGGAGATGATGATCATAGAAAAGCTACATTACAAGATCCAGAAGCTGGAGATGCTCAACCCATGTTTTACTATAGATTTCCGCAAGTAGGGCCGGAATATTTTATTCATTAATGCTTGAGATGTGGAAGAAGCATTAGTGAGGCCAAAGGGCATGACCAAAAAATCATAGTGGCCTCATGTGTGCGAAAAGATGTTTTAGGGATATCATCCTCATGAACCCAAATTTGATGATACGCAGAACGAAGATCCAACTTGGAGAAAAAATGAGCACCATGAAGCTCATCAACGATAGGAATTGGAAACTTATCCTTGATTGTGAGGTGATTAAGTGCTCGGAAGTCAATGCAGAGGCGCCATGACCCATCTTTTTTTTGGACAAGAAGAACTAGTGAAGAAAAGGAACTAGTACTAGGGTGAATAATACCTTGCTTCAGTAAGTCCCAGACGAGCAGCTCAATCTCCATTTTTTGGTAAAATGGGTAGCGATAGGGCCTGATGTTGGGAGGAACGCTTCTAGGAAGGAGCTTAATACGATGGTCCTCTGGTCTTGAAGGTGGAAATCCCAGTGGTTCAGCAAAGACACATGCATATCTATCCAAATTTTTTTGTAGATCCAAAGGAGTAGTGGAGACCGCTGATGGGTGCATCTGAATGGAATGGAGCTGAGCGATTACACCATGTGAACTCTTCTTAAGGATATTTCCCATGCGATGTGAACTGATGATAATGAGGGATCCAGGTTGTAATCCCATCAATGTGTGTTTGTTCCCATTTACTGGAAATTGCATCCAAAGTTGAGCAAAATCCCATAAGATGGGGCCAAGTGTACGTAACCATTGAGCGCCCAAAACCACATCACATCTGCCTAATGCCAAGGAAAACATGTCAAAGCGCAGGTTATAATCTTTCATAGAGATACACACATTATGATACTTCTCCTTGCAAGGTAAGGTGCCCCCATTGGAAATCATGACTTAAAAGTTGGAGCAAGGATGGACAAAACAATCAGCTTGTTTGGCGATTCGAGGGTCAATGAAGTTATGAGTGCTACCAGAATCAATGAGTATTGTAAGAGGGAGCTTATTGAAGTAACCCCTGATTTGCATTGTTTGTGGGGTGGTGAATCCAGCTAAAGCATGGAGAGATATCTCTGGGTGGTCGTCCTGAGACAGAGGGTCAACAGGCGGCTGCAGAATGTCGACCTGATCATCTATTGTATCCATAGTTTCTTTAGCAATTTCAGAGGTAGGTGGAGAATCCACACCCAAGAGATAGAGCTTTTGCTCAACACGTCTATGCCCTCGAGTGAATTTCTCATCACAATTATAACAAAGCCCTTTTTCTCTACGTTCCTGCATCTTTGCTTCAGACAAATGCTTGATATGAGTTGGTCGAGGAGCTAGCGTGATGGGAGGTCGTTGGGAAACCATATTTATGAATGGAACAAAAGTGGATTTGGAGCGTCGTTGGGCTGCGATCTTGTCCTTTTCCAACTTAGCGAACCCTAGGGATCTCGTCATTGTGTTGGGACAGAACATTTTAAACTTAGATCGGATTGCATCCTTTAGAGCACTGATAAAACAACTCCTGTAGAATTCATTAGGCAATCCTTTTGTGTGATTGGGCAGTCTCTCAAATTCTGTTTGATACTCTCTCAAAGTGCCAATTTGGTGAAGTTTAGTGAGTGCTCCTGTGAAGTCATCAAAAGCACTAGGACCAAATCGTTGCAAAATGAGTTGATAAAAATCTGTCCATTTTGGCTTATCATGAGCCTTGATGTACCAGTGGTACCATTGAAGGGCTTCTTGTTCCAAATGAAAGGATGCAAGTGGAACTTTGTTGACATCAAAAGTATTATGCAGATTGAAATATTTTTCTGCCCGGTATATCCATCCAGTCGGAACATTACCATTGAAGCAAGGAAAATCAAGCTATGACCCACGAAAATTGCTGGAAGAATAAAACACAGTGTCTGTAAAAGAATCTGGTTGTCGTTTATTGTTCATGGTGAAATGCTCAAGATGGAGGCCGAGAAAATTTTCATCCAGATCTTGGAGTTTGATTTGAGGGCTGCAAGTTCTTCCTCCATGTTTTTTGCTCCTGAGCGGGTGACAACCATAACCAGGAGTTTTTTTTTGATGGGTAGAAAAACAAAAACAAAAACTTCTTTAATAGAGTAAAATTTGGATTTGGGAAAAACTCTGATGGGTAATTGGGGTTTGACTAGATTTTGGACACTTTCGAATGGACAGGGAAGTAGAAAATGGAGATTTTAGAAGCGGGGTGAAAGAAAGGGAAAATTTGTCAAAGAGGGACAAAGAAGCAGGAATAAGAAATGAAGACTGTGGCAAAATTTGAAGGCAATTGGGTGAAAATCGAAGAAGTTATGGCAAACCCTAAAAATAGAAAAATGTGGGATTTCTAGCTTCATGAAGTGGAATTTGGGATAGGGTCCTCAGGAATGAAATATGCGGAATGGGATTGCAGAGGTGTCAGTGAATTTTCAAGGGAAACAGAGTTAAAACCAAGAGGATATGGTGAAAAAATGGAATCAGAATTATTTATTTATTTATTTTTTTCCGAAATGGATTTGCAATGACTCGAACTTGATCTGCAACAGTTCTGGACAGATGTAATCTTCTATTTATTAGCTGGAAATAGATATGGACCCAAGGTATGCGTGACTTTCTAACGGTTTAGGGGATTCACTCGAACACCAATGCTGTCTGACGGCTTGTGTATTGGGGAAGTACCTCTCACTCCACGACTCAGGTAAAACTGATAACTGCTTTGCCACAAACGACAGCTCTTGGTTTACCTCACGGGTGGGAACTAGTCAATCAGGTAGGGGTCCTTTCCCTTTTCGTTGGTAGGTCCTCTCAATGGGCCAACTACTTTGGGGTTCCTGTGGTACTCCTCACAATGAGTTTTAGGGCTATGCCCAAGTACTTCCCACAGCTAAACGGATAAGGATTATTCCCGGATCCGAACCTTCAATTGAAGGAACAATATAGATGCGAAAAAAAAATTGGTAGAAATTCCACCCAACGAGCCCAAGAATGTGCTCTGATACCAGATGTGAGGAACCTCCAACAATTAATTAATGAAAATGCATGATATATCAGGAATATAGAACACATAAGAGATTTATTGATCGCGGGCCATTTCGAGGGGGCAACCTCCTTTGAGCAAGCTCAATACAAAATAACTCTTGGATGCCTTCATTGGCCTTAACACGTACTTATATACTAAGTCTATGCGTCCAATACTATGGATTAATACCATAGAACATATAATACTATGTGATGACTTACAAAGCATATGCGTCCAATATTATGGATCAATACCATGGAACATATAATATTATGGGATAATACAAACTATGGATCAATAACATGGAACATATAATACTACGAGACGACTTAAAAAGCATATTCGTCCAATAACAATCTACTAACAAAGTAAAGAGACACAGGTTCCTAACAAAACCTCTTTGCCAACAAGCAGGGAGTGAGTGAACTCCTGATGTTATGTTCAGGTTAAGAAGGAAGGCACCCAGGTAGTTAACTAAGTGACTGGGGAGATGGCTGGGTATTGTGTTGAAGCATTGACTAAGATTCCCAACTTACCATGGTAAGACACCTATGTAGACACAAAAAAAAGTGTTTAGAGAAATGGTAGAGTGCATTGGGTGAATGTACATTAAAATAATTTATAAATATTGTGGTTATGCAGGAATATGTGTGGGTACACATGTTGATATGCATTGTGTGAATGCATGGTCATGGCATACATTTCATTGAAATTAGATAATAGATGAAATGATAGAATTATTGACAATTCTAAGATCGTTTCATGAGATACTATGGATGTAGGGGAAATACTCGTATGAAGAAGGTAGTCATGTTTGATGGGCTACTGGAATGCTCCGTTGGGAGGACAGAGTTCCATGAAAGGATATAATTGTGCACTCATGAGTATTTAAAGTTTTATTTGATTGCATAGATAATGAGACTGTATCTTGCAATTTTATTGTGATAATGATGCAATGAAAATATTATATGCGTGGGTACACACAACTTGTTGGTTGATTGAAAAATTCAAATTGCAGGTAGAGTTGTCTTGGACATGGCAATGTGTGTAAGTCCATAATAAATGATGGAATCTACCGTGTGCAAAAGCCAGACATTGTGAGAAGGATCTCATGGATGTGAAATCTGATTTTTGTATGAAACATATTTGAAACTTTTGATTTAAATTTATGAGAAGGATCTCAAGTTTGCGAAATTTGATTTATATAGGGAACGAATTTGTAAATTTCAGATTTGAAATTTTGCTCATAATTCCTAATGGTTGTTTGGCTAATCTATAACTGTGTCAAGATGACATGTTGTAGGTGGACGTCCAGGTTATGGAAACAAGCGTAAAACCATGAGGAACATAATGTTACCACTTACAAGGGCCAAACAATATGAGCATGGACTCATGGTTAAATAAATATAATTTTTGTAGGAGATAGAATTGTAAATTCAGATTTGAATTTGATTATTAATGTTATTGACTATTTGGTTGTTGCGAATTATGTCAGGAGGGCACATTCCAGGAAGACCATGTGATATGGCTTGCAAGAGTTAAACATCACGAGAAGAACCTCATGTTTGGGAAATCTAGTTTCCGTATAAAAGAAAAAAATGAATTGAGAATATCTAAATGAAATTTATGATAAATATCTCATGGCAATGGGATGGAACATGTATTGCTTTAGATTTAAATTTTGTTTTAAATTTTTTGATGATATCTCATGTGAACTGCATGCTTGTATGTAATGCATGTGAGATGGTGAAAATATGATAGTGAAGCATATGTTGGCTGCTGAAGCTAAAAACACAAAGGAAATGCCAAGGGTGGCTTGGGTTTGAGGAACCCTGTAAAAATTCCTTACATGTGCTTGTCTCTCCGCAGTGATATTAAATCCAGTAAGAGCATGGGTACTCAAGAGGCTTGCATGGGTATTGGTAACATTTCTACGCTCACACTAAAGAGCATTGGAGGGATGGGTACGCTCGAGGGACTGTTTAGCAGAGAAGGGGTACCATCCTTGTGTTTTGTTAGTGGGTATTGTGGTGCCGTGTTAGCCCGCTGTCAAGTAAGTTACCTATGGAGTGCCTAGATGGAACCACTGGTTTGCATAGGAGAAGGAGCCATGTAGTTGTATTTTATTATTATTATTGCTTGATAAAACCAATAGAGGTGTTGGCTCGAAAATGGTTGTTGTATGCTTGACAAACCTAGTCAGGGAATTGGATTAGCATACTGGTTAATGGAATGCCTGATAAACCCAGTCAGTGTACTGGCTTGGCATTAGTTATTTGAATGTTGTGGCATAGCTGGCGTGCTGGCTCAACATTTGTATTATATGTATGCATAGGTGATCCGAGGCTTGTAGAAACTTGGTTACCTTTCGATGCACACCCTGAAGAGCACTAGAAGGGGTGGGTACGCTCGAGGGACTGTATAGCAGAGAAGAGGTACCATCCTTGTGTTGGGTGGGGTAGGTCTTGTGGGTGCCATATTTGTTTGAAGTCAAAGTGGGATACCTGTGGAGCCAAATGAATATGCTTATGTAGATAAGTATTTGGTTTATTTTGCATCTTCTTGTTTATTTAATGTGAATATGCATATGTATATGCTTCGACTATGGTTTTGAAAATTTTGTTAAGGGATGAACCCTATGAGAATAAATTTGACATGTGAATTTACTCATTGTTTGAGCATAAGTATTGCTGAATGTAAAGACCTTGAAGGCATCTTAAGGATGCAGTTGGACATGTGGTTGTCCTATAAATCTCAGTATGAGTAGCTAAAGATTGGAAAGAGATCCAAGGGATGTTGATGAAGAGAATGAAAGGCATCATGTGAGCAAATGGAAGCAAAATCAATAATTTCCCGAGGCATAGAAATCATGTGAATACTGAGGACGCTGTTATTCTAAGGGGGAGGGGAATGTAATGTCCCCATTTTGGCCCCTAGATCATATTGGATTGATAATGTAAATATTGTAAAAATGTAATGTATGATTCCTAGCGTGGAGCTCAAGGCCAAGGTCCCACTAGTGAATGCTCGGCTTGTAAAGGGAAGTATTTTTATATTTTGTGGACATGTGTCAGTCAGCCATGGAAAAATGTAACAACATGTAATTGTTTATAATGCAAATAAAAATTCCAAGAGCTGGCTATGGAAGCAACTAATATGAGGGGGTTGTGTTTATCCACTAGGGAGAGGTGAGGGGTTGTGGGATCAAATCCTTTGTTTCCAAGTGTCATCTTGAGAACCCATCTTGACGTCCCTTGCTGATATTTATTTCTGATGTAAGAAGGCAGCTGATAAATCATCTCATGAATTTCATAGAGCATGGGATGACTACAGAAATTCGTATGGAAGGTTATGGGCTTAGTTTACTTTGCCCATAATTCAATATTCCTCATCAGATTCGTTTCTTTTCACTTCCATTCCATTATTGGGAAACCATAGATCAATTCTGAGTATGCTATGCATTCCCAACACGTGAAATTGCAGAAATCACGACTTGAGAAAGAGCCATGTTCCCGACTGTCAAAAATGTTTAGAAAGTCGTGTTAGTCATGTAATCGAGTGGGGGATCCATATACTCGACCCTTGGGGCAAATTTGAAGGTCTCAAACACCCAAAAATCCATGGGAGAACCTCAATTTTGAAGCATAAAACTGAATTTCGTGGCTACAATTTAGTGTGGCCAGAAAGCCGAGAATCCAAGAGACCATTGGAATCTGAGAGAGATGAGAGTTTTGAATGGCTTTATAAACCCAGTGCAGGCAAAGATCTCTGAAGGTTTAGCATCTTGGACCTTTCTATGCCCACCCTAAATAACACTGAAGGGAAGGGGCATCTGAGGGACTATGTAGCAGAGAAGGGGACCTTTGTTGTGTTGGGTGTGGTAGGTATTGTGGGTGCCAAGGATGGATGAGACCAATTGACATGTCTCTAGCTCTGTGGTTGAGCTCACTGGCTTAGCATTCACCTCCATTGTCTCCCTGCATGCTTGATAAACCCAACTGTGTGCTGGCTTAACATGAGAATGTGTTCCTATGGCTGTGAGTGATCCCGTGTAGTTCCTCCTTAGTGGATACATAGCCCAGCTTAGGGTGGCATCTCAACAGAGAGATAAAGTGCTAGACATAGTGCCTATGGCTGGGTGGAACGTTTCTCTTTCTATGGCATCTTCAATTAAAAGATAAGTGTTTATTGTTAATTACTGATGTATTAACTATGTTTGATTATTATTGTTATGCTGTGATGAAAATGTTAGTATATGCCTGATGTGTGTGTGGAATGAATTTATCTCCCGCTGTGTATTTATATTTATGCATCTGCACATGCATGTAAATGTTTATAAATTTGGTAACATGGTCGTGGGGAGAAATTTAGCACCCCTGTAATTCGTTCATGTCCCCATTGCTGGTCGGCTCGATGGGTGGGGACGTGACACTACCACTCCCTTCTTCAATCCTGGAAGATATATAATGAAATGTTGCATGTTATCCCCTCTTTTATTCCTATTAGTGGTTGAGGGGTTAAGAAGGATGATTATTATACTCATAGATTTGTTGTAGTTGAAGGAATAAAGATTACAAGAGCCTGCTCCTTAACTCATCTTATTTTCAAATATGACATTTTAATATTTGTTTTAGACCGAGATAGGAGAGACATTAAGAAACTCAAAGATATCATTAACCACTTTATGGAGCTTTAAGAATGTAGTTCAATCCTGACAAATCCTCACTCCTCCTCCAAGGATTTGAGGATCATGATTGGACCTTCATATGCTCAATCTCCTTATTCCCCCAACATGAGTTTGAATAAGGGGTCAAATATCTTGGATTTCACCTCAAAGCAAATTACTACAGGAAAAAAATTGGCTCTAGCTTGTTAGAAAGGTGGAGGCTCACATCAATATATGGAGGAATCAATAGTTATCTTGAGGGAGTCAAATGATTATGTGAATTTCATGCTATAAGCTCAATTGATTTATTGGTTGATTATTTCATGGATTCTAAAAGGAATATTTGGAAATATTTGACATATTTGCTTCAAATCTCTCTAGTTTGGAAACAAGGATCAAAAGGGGCTCCCTTTGATCAGGTGGAAGAAAGTGGAATTTCCAAAAGCTCTTGGGGGTTGGGGCCTGAAAAAACATATTTTTGTTTACTAAAGCATTGGCTACCAAAAGCGTTTGGAGGCTCATCAATTTTGATTGTCTTTGGTCCAAGTTCACTATATATATATATATATATATCTATATTCATCTAGACTCGATGGTTGATTGGCTACACAATCCTACAAACTCCCTCCAGAATGTTTCCATGATTTTGAAGGCGATGCATATGCCTTTCCTTTGGTCAAGAGAAGACTGAGTTGGAAGGTTGATAATGGTTACTTGGTGCAGATCGAATTTGATCCATGGTTTGGTTGTAAGGAGAAATCTTGACTCCCTAATAGACCGATTCTCCTTCTGGTAGCTAGAGGTTTCTTCTTTTTATCTCAGGTGGTAGACCTTATGAATTATTCTATTTGGAATTAGGCTTGGAATATAAGCATATCTTTTAAATTCAATGATGTAGATGGGGCCATATGATATGGCTATATTGATCAATTGTGCACCTTTCTTGTCAAGATTAAATATGAGGAAGACTCCCTCCCATGGACTAAACATCCCTCGGGAGTCTACACTCCCAAGCATAATTGATTGTCTAAGAGGACCAAGGGCCTCCCAAATAGTGATGGAAGTGGATTTGATGATTTAAGTGCCCCTCCAAATATATAATCCTTATGTGGTTCATTTTAAACAATAGGGTATCGACATGGGACATTCTCCAAAAGCAACCATATTGGACCCTGGGATGGATCTTGTGTAATTCTCACAAGGAAATGAAATCCCATTTATTTATGCCACGTCCCTTCACTCAAAAAGTCTAGGAATAAGTATATTCCATTACTAGTCTGCAAGATTCCTGTTCAAGTGACTCCATTAAGGATGGGTTGAAATCACGGTGTGAGAATGATCAGACTCAATCCATGCATTTTCTCCCACTAATGGTCACTTGGGACATTTTGCTAGCCCAAAACTTCACATTGTTCGATGATAAAATTTATCTACCACTAGCAATAACCCGTATAAATATCCTAAATGAATGAGGCACTCTAAATTTTTTAAAGCCCATTTAGATGTAGACATCGATGGAAATTGGTAAAGGACAACGCTGGGATTTCTTTGATTGAGCCTTTCAAGAGGCTAATCAAATCGTGGGTGTAGGTGACATTCTCTTCCTTGATGAGTCTCACTCCCTCAACTTCAAAGATGGTCTTGGTAATGGAATGAACCACATGGTAGAGATATGGTCTCTAAAATTGGTCTTAACCTTGGCTATTGAACACGGCAATAATGAAATTCAAATTTTCAAATACTCTCCTATTGTTAGTTGGACTATTTGAAGGTTTTGATTAAGGAATTCCAGTCTGTAATCTCTTTTGGTCAATACCATCACGTTGTTCAATTCCATCCCCAACACAACTATTAGTCACATCCTTAGAGATGGAAATTAGATAGCTAACTCCCTCTCGAAGCAAGCTCTCCTCCTATGTCAAGGAACTTGCTCATGTTGACAGGAAGCTATGACCTGCTCGCCAACAAAGGAGAAGCAACCTGAAAAGAGTCCTTAAAGTAGTTCCTGATCTGTTTGGAATAGTTTCTTCTCACAGGAATAAGGTGTGATGTCCCCATTCAAATAAATTCATAACAAGGAAATTCCATCAATCCTACTAGTTCCCTAGGTTGGATGGAGAGATCAGGATTTGCAATAAGGGAGCTAATAAATGGTGTTTGGACATTAGAATGGAATAAATATTTAATAAAAGAGATAAATAAATAAATACAAGAGAAAATCAAAGTGGCAATGGTTCTGACGAGCTTTTTAATTCACTTTTAAATAAAATGCAATAGAAAGCTGTGCATAAATTATCAATCCAGGGCCACAAAGGCTTATGAGCTACCTGGCAAAGTATATGTCAGACACTGTAATTTGAATGATTTTAACACAGAGGAGGTCGATGGATTACTAAATTGGAATTAAGATGCAATTGTTGGTGAATAGATTTCTAAGAAAATCACAACTTACAGAAAGAATATGGCAATCAAATTGGAAGCACCGACTAACAAATTTCAACAAACATTCTGCTATGCCGCGGAAAGAAATTAATGCTTGAACCTTGATTTAGCAAATTGAGAATTTCACACGAAAGCAATTTAATAAACAATGACTACAGTAAGAGAATCATAATGAGCTAATTTAATTTAATAGCCTGCTTCTACCATTATCAACTAGCAACATAATCCCAACAACAATCTTAATGCGACCATTCACCACAGAAGTATTCCTGATTCAATGTTCATAATCCATATATTCCTCTATATTCACTAATAATGATAAAAATGATTACGCTATCGAGTCGTGTCACTACTTAAACATTCACACTTAACTATGATCAACATACAAATTATGAAAGTGAAACAATTAAATCAAAACATCAACTACATGCATAAGGAAAGGAAATCCTAACTACAACAGCACCTGTCACGGAAGGGGGCCCTGCCTTCGATGACAAGAGATGGACAAGCCACTCACCCACACAAAATTGATTAACACATCCAGAATCAGAAAAATATAGATTTATATATAAAAGGTCCGATCACAACAGTGTTCGATTGATCTGTGCAATATGATGGCTAACCTTTCCTAGAAGAGATTCAAAGTTCTTATACATCAGCACTCATAAGAAAATTATGAAAGAGTGTGCAGTTACAACCAATTCCCAAATAAGGCTCATCTGCTGATTTCGAAAGGATCTCATGAGCCAACCCAGGAGCTAGTACCGCGGAGAGTGGAGACTATCCCAAGAATAGATCGGAGCAGTAAGAAAACCTGTTGGATGACCCAACAAACTACGAGTCATTAAAGGCCTGAAATGTTGAGTTGAACACAGAATCACCGATCCCCAAATTGGTTACATAACCATGTATGCCCTAAGTAGTTAACCAATGATGATGTAAAATAACGAGCAAGAGCATAATATATAAACTTGAGATTTATTCATTATAACTTGAGACTGAAATACAAGTATCCAGCTCCCATAATCCCTTCATTCTGCAACCTGAAAGTGAAATAACATTGAACCTGAAAAACCACTTCTTTAGTAGGCAATCAAGGCATCATAACCCTATCCAAATTATCAACAATTTGACAAATAACAAGGAAAACGAGACCAGTTCTTACCAAAGCCAAAATTTTGCCAAATGTAATAAAAAGAGCAAGTGGTAATATAGGATCAAGTCAAAAAATTCATAAACAAGGCAAAATTCGAGAACAAAAAGGGTCATATACACAACCCTTCAGGTTCATGAAGACACATGGAGGTTGTGGGGCCCACACAAGCTAGAAATTTTGTGCCACATGGCATCCTCCTCTTGTAAATTCGAATCCATGGGAAGCCTAAGGTTCTTGGGAGGAGTTGGAAGGCTCATACACTTGTCAATATGCATCATAGGTCGAATTGGGGTGGAAATGTAACTCCCATAGAAGAGGAAGAGTCAAATGAGGAGTTATTGAACACTTGGACTAGATTCCCTAACCTATATGACAACAATGATGAAGATGCTATGACACCTATGACAAATTGCAGACCCAATTGCTGACATATGACCATTATGACATGCCAGGCCTAAAAATAGCAGCCAAGAGGGCGCTCATGGGATTTAGAGAAGCTCAAAGGATTCCTACTCAAATTGGTGGAAGGTGGAAGGTTAGGAAGGGGAGGACACATGGAAAATCATGAACCACTCCCTAATTTGAATTGGCTTGGATTATTTGTATGGATTTGGAACCTTAGAAGGCTAAGGATGTTTATAAAATATAGGGATCAACCAAGATAAGGGATTTTTATCATTTTGAGAATTTGCATTTGTTAAGAGAGCTAGTGGAATACTAGTCTACTTACCTTAGACAATTTCGAGGGTGAAAGATTCCCATCCTAGTTGGTGTGTGGAAAGGCCATTCAGAAATTTCATTGGAGATTTAATGGAGTCTTTATTTGCAGGTGTAAGCTATAAGACAACTCGTGTTTTCTTCTAGTGCAGCTCATTCCCCCAACCATTTCTAGTTTTCTTTGCATATTCTTCATCCTTGAGGAGAGGCGCTTTTGGTGAGCTATTGTACTCTTTTGGGGAGCTTCTAATGCCCCATTTATTTTGTAATAAGATGCATATAATTTGTTATTCATTTCCATAACTCTACCAGGTTGATATTCCAAGTGAATATATGTAAAATTGATCATTAATGAGCAAATAGTGACCATTTCCCCACTATATTGATGTATACCAATGAAATGTTGATGAATTCGAATGGAAGAGTGTTTCAATGATGTATTTATGATGAATGGACTGTTATTAATGAGTTTCACAAGTTCCATGTTTAGTACTTAAGATTTTGGAGTCATCTTGCTCAGTTTTATATCATTTGGAGAGAATTTAATGCCATTTCCCCCAAGGTTGAAACTAGTCTTTTGATTCTGATTTTGAGAGTGTTGTAGAAAACAAAATTAATTGAATGGAGATGCATTTGAGACCCTGTTTATGTCCCCTTGATGTACCCTTCCTCTGTTCATAAATTTAAGAGGTTTCAGTACCATTTGGAGAGCCAACTTCAACCCTTACCCTAGGGGGATTTGAACCTCAAATTGCTAGTAAAATTCCATACATTGGCCAGAATCTTAAAGGGGTTTGCAGAAGTCTTTTGATGGTCATAAATAATCCATGAAAATCATAATAAATTCCTGATATCAGTCATACACCTTCTCTGAATATTTGGGAGCATTTGGAGCAATTTGGAGATCTAGACCTCAAAACTAGTCAAAGGTCGAACTAGCGAAATTTTACTATTTTTATAAAAATAAAAAAAAGGGACATTACAAGTGGTATTAGAGCATGGTATTGGAACCTGATGTGGTTAACCATTCATGAAGACAAGGAGTCAAACAAATAAGCCACCACCCTTAGAACATGAAATTGAAGGTGTTGTTGTTGAAGAGGAAGAAGTAGGAGAAGAAGAAGATGTGCAAAAGACTGCTTTTAGATGCCACTATGGCCACTTTGAGTTTCTTGTTATGCCCTTTGGATTAACTAATGCTCCCGCCAAATTCCAAGCATGCATGAATAATATTTTTGCAAGCAGCTTAGAAATTTTTTTTTGGTCTTCTTTGATGACATTCTCATTTACAACAAAACTTGGGAAGAACATTTGCATCATTTAGAGGTTGTGCTGAAAATTTTGCATGAACAGTCCTTATTTGCTAAATTGTCTAAATGTGAATTTGGGATGAAGGAAATATTGTATATTGGGTATATTATTGGACAAGAAGGAGTGAACGTGCACATGGAAAAGATAAGGGCCATCCTTGAATGGCCATCACCAAAAAACATCATAGAATTAAGAGGATTCATTGGAATATGCACCTATTATAGGAAGTTTGTGAAAGGGTTCTCCAAATTGCCTTCTCCATTCACTGATTTGACAAAGAAAAATGCTTTCAAGAGGGATGAGGAGGCTGAAAAGGTCTTCCAAAAAATGAAAGAGGTAATAAGTAGTTGCCCAATACTTGCATTACCTGATTTTACTAAACCTTTTGTTTTGGAATGTGATGCTTCAGGTGAAGGGATAGGGGCTATCCAAAAGCAAGGCCAACACCCTATAGCCTTTGAGAGAAGAAAGTTTCAGCCACATGAAAAGATTTACTCCACCTATGAAAAAGAAATGTTGGCCATCATGCATGCATTTTCCAAGTTTAGACAATACTTGGTGGGAAACAAGTTTGTGGTGAAAACTGATCACAACAGTTTAAGGCACTTCCTCACCCAAAAAGGTCTTAATGAGAGGCAACAAAAGTGGGTAAGCAAGATTCAAGCTTTTGATTTTGATATTGAATGTATGAAAGGGAAGAATAACATTGTAGCTGATGCATTATCTAGAAGACCTTCTTTTTTTTCATGGACATTGCAAAAGATTGGAAAAACATGCTAATGGTTGAATATGCAAAATATGGATTTGATTGTGATGTGTTAGATGGGGTCAAAGGGGATGATAAATACAAGATTTTGAATGGGATGATATATTATAAGGGTAGAATTTATTTGGTTCAAAATTCACAACTCAAGTACAAGATTTTGCAAGAAGCACATGATTCCCCACTAGTTGGCCATCCGGGAATCTTCAAAACTTATAGGCAATTAAGGCAAAGGTTTTTTTGGAAGGGGATAAAGGAAGATGTTCTGAATTATGTGAATGACTGTAAGGTATGTCAGCAAAATAAATCTGAACTCACATGCCCAGTTGGTTTATTGCAACCATTGCCCATTCCGAAACAAAAATGGGAGAGTATTTCAATGGACTTCATCACAGGCCTGCCCAAATCTTCGTGGAAGGATTGCATATATGTGGTAGTGGATAGGTTGACTAAATTTGCTCATTTCTTTACTGTTACATCATCTTTTAGTGCTGCATAAGTGGCTGACATTTTCTTTAAAGAAACCTTCAGATTGCATGGGCTCCCCAAGAGCATTGTAAGTGATAGAGATAGTAGATTCATGGGTGCTTTTTGGCAAGAACTTTTCAAATTGGTGGGCACTAAATTGACTCCAAGCACAAGCTATCATACAAAAATCATGTCCAAACAAAGAGGGTGAATCAATGGTTGGAAGGCTACCTAAGAAACTATGTGGGAGAGCAGCAAAAAGCATGGGCAAAATGGCTACACTTGGGTGTGTTTTGTTACAACACCACTTTTCATATGTCAATAGGAATGTCTCCTTTCGGAGCATTATATGGTTATGATGCACTTGATTTTGTTGAGCTTATATTTGGTGATAGTAGAACCCCAAAAGCTAAATATTGGGTGGAAGAGAGCCAAGAAATTTTGAAGCTCTTGAATGACAACTTGCAGGTAGCCCAAAATCAACAAAAACAATATGTAGATCAACATAGGGAAGAAAGGACCTTTTAGGTCAATGATTTGGTATATTTGAGGTTGCAGCCATATAAACAAACATCCCTAAAAAAGAAGGGAGCAGAAAAGCTAAAACCAAGATACTATGGTCCATACAAGGTAGTTCGAAAGGTTGGAGAGGTAGCATATGAGTTAGAACTTCCGGAAGGAAGTAAAATCCATAATCTATTTCATATTTCATGTCTCAAAAAAGCCACTGGTCAGCAAATTGTCATTTTAGAAAAACTTCCTCCTTTGGATGATGAAGGTCAGCTCACACTTGTTCTAGAAAAAAATTTGAAGACTAGGGAAAGAAGGTTAAGGAGCATAATTATCAAAGAATACTTGGTGCAATGGAAGGATCTTCCAAGTGAAGATGCCACATGGGAGGAGGAATAAATTTTGTAGCATCCAAATCTGAAATTGCTTGAGGACAAGCAATCTTGGGTGGGGAGGACTGTAATGTCCCCATTCAAATAAATTCATAACAAGGAAATTCCATCAATCCTACGAGCTCCCTAGGTTGGATGGAGACATGAGGATTTGCAATAAGGGAGCTAATAAATGGTGTTTGGACATTAGAATGGAATAAATATTTAATAAAAGAGATAAATAACGAAATACAAGAGAAAATCAAAGTGGCAATGGTTCATGAAGACACATGGAGGTTGTGGGGCCCACACAAGCTAGAAATTCTGTGCCACATGGCATCCTCCTCTTGTAAATTTGAATCCATGGGAAGCCTAAGGTTATCCATTTATCAATACAAAGAATCTGGTCGTCGTGATGCATGCCATGATCCAGAGCAAACCTCTGGGGGGATCCCAATCTGAACCAATTTAAGTCTCAAAAGTGACCAATCTACTCTATCATATGCCTTGATAAGATGCATTTTTTGGATAAAGGCGTTCATCCTCTTGGATTTGATAGAGTGTAAGGTTTCTTGAGCTAAACCAACATCGTCCATAATTTGCCGGTTAGAAAGAAAACAAAATTGTTCCAAGATAAGAACTTCTCCATATATGTCTTGAGTCTTTCAGATATGATCTTGGAGATACGATTATACAACAAATTACATAGCGAGATTAGTCTATAATCGTCAAACGTTTCAGGATGATCCTTCCTAGGGATAAGTGCTATATAAGTTTCGTTGATGTTACCCGGTATTCTCCCTGTTCTTCGTGATTCATCAACTGCTTCTACCAAATCTCGTCCCAAGAGGTAAAAAAAGTGCAAGTAAAAATCCACTGTCCACCCATCAGGGCCTGAACTCTTATCTCTTGAAAAAAGAGACAGGGTACTCTTAACCTCCTCCACTGAGATCTGGGCTCCTATAGACTACCCTTCTTCCTCCGATAAAAAGCTCGGGAAGTTTTGTATAATAGCTAATTGGTGCTCCAAATTTGCCAAGCCAGAATGTGAATATAATTTATTAAAATGTCCCAATGTTGCTGCCTTAAGAGACCTATTATCCCTAAAAACTTAATCCTGATCCCCCTTCAGTTCCCAAATGGAGTTATGTATTCTGCGTTGATTAGCGAACTAGTGATTGTTGGCAGGCGGTTTGATGAGGAAAGGTCACGGTACTGCTGATGCCGTGACACGTTGGATGAAGGTACGAAAGGAGTATTTTGGGCCAAAGGATACCACACTTGGCGAGTTTTGGGTCACTTGGACCACATATTTTGTAGTATTGAGTCAAGTATAACGCAGTTGGCGGGTTTTTGGTCCTATATTTTGTAATATCGAGTCATTGTACCGCGGTATGCGGGTTTTTGGGTCATTAGACCAAGTCAGTTAGTAGATTGTCCATAGTGTCGGTTAGGAAAGTGGACAAGTATTGTAATTGGCAGAAGCCTATAAATAGATGAGAATTGTAAGTGTTAGAGCGTGTGTGGATGGATAGAGGAGAGAGATAGAGCTATAGGCGGAGATAGACAGAGATAATGCGGATGTTTCCTAGAGGTTTATGTATTTGGTTTGCCACAGTAATATAAAGATGATGATGAGTTGGTGCAATCTATGTGTAATGTTATTCGCTGTTCTTAATGCAGTTATCTGTTTTCTGTTGCTATAATATAAATGGTGCAATAATGTGTTATCTGTCTATGCTGCAATTGAATTAAGATGCAATCTTTGTTTTTGGTAATGTCAAATGTTGCTATGTGCTAGAACTTTATGGAGAATGTTTGGAATTGATGTCGGTATCATAGTGCCACAACTTGCCTCCTCCCTCGGTGGAAACATGGTTCCGTCTGCTGTTCCTGGACGCCTCAGGTGAGACCTCATCCGCTCTGCGGGTGTTGCTGGGTGGGCTCAAACCTGCCTGGGACGGTGCCCAAGGAGACTGTGGTATGGGTCGACAGTTGGTGGACCCCTGTCGATTGTGAGGTCGCGATTTGGTCAACAAATGGTTCCGTTGCCAAGACCGTGTGTAGAGTAGGAAGAGGCCATGTTGTGGCACCCGACGAAGCCAGAGATAGAAAAATGGTTCAATCAAAGGTTGCAGTAGTTCGCTGAAGAAGAAATTCGGAACACGCGACTTACAGTAGACCAGTGGGTGGGAAGATATATTCACGACAGACCGCATGAATGGTTTTTCTGTGAATTCCCCGTCATTTTGTATGAGTGGTTATCAAAACTGACCTTTCAAAAGAGGAACTTCCAGGGTGGTGAACCAACGACCTGGACCTCGGAGTTGATTTAGGAATTACAGAAAGTCGATAATAAGGCATCGTGGGCTGTCGAGGTTTGGCTTGACAGCATCTTGGAAGGATACATCACGAAATTTGTGGTCGATACGAAGAAATCCTATAGTGAAGCTGAAAGATACTTCTTCGATGGACCGAGGGGAAGGTTTCTGTTATCGTTCCAACTGTCGATTAAGATGCTAATCTGCGAGAAAGGTATATTAAAGATGCACCTTGATTAGTAGACAGCCTGGTGGGCGGAGGCCGTGGGTACTGTGACTGTTGGGGAACGGTGCATGAAATGGTAAAGGGGTAGATGGGTGCAGACCATGAGGATACTGTGAGTGAAGCCGAGGAAGAAAGTGGCCTTACGAGGGGAGGAGCAAGGTTCCGATAGGAAAAGAGGTAGAGGATAGGAGAAGGTCCTGTTGCGATCGGATTGCAAGACCATGAAGGAAGGCCACACGGGACGAAGCGACCTCACAGTCCTGATAGGAACGAACAGGCTACGCCCAGGATAGAGGCAGGACCGAACCCCAGCACCAACGTGCCCACACCTCTGCTCACTAGATCTCAACCAGCAAGGAAAACTACTTCGACACTGCAAAAGTTAATTGGTAGTAGTAGTACAGCAACAGGAGGAAGGAATCCCAAGATGGCGGGCGATGATGCTAAGCTATCGTTGTTCCACGGTAGTGCAACAGACAACCTAGAACAGTATTGGTTTTTGTGTGAAGCGGCTTGGACTGTGAAATAAATCACTGATGACGATGTTAAGAAAGGACAATTGGCCATGACCCTGCGAGGTCGTGCGTTAGATTGGTTCATGAAATTTGTCTTAGTCCCTACAGGGGCCCCAGATAAGTCATTACATGAGATTCGGGATGGTTTGATTGCTGAATTTAGACGGCCTAAGTCGGAGGCCTAGTATATTACTGAACTGAAGGAAATTAAGCAGTATCCTAACGAGACGGTATGGGATTTCGACCAGCGATTCAAGACGCTGATGGCAAAGGTTAGTTTTGATATGAGCACTGTCCAACATAAAGAATGGTTCATTGCGGCACTGTTACCCCATATTCGGCTGTCGCTGATGCAACAAAACATTTCGATGCCTAATGAAGCTCTAGAAATAGCAATGCAGTTGGAGGCATCCCCGATTGGCGATAATGCAGCTGGGTTGTCACAGATATAGACACAACTCGCTAACTTGATTATACAGTTGCAAGATTTAAACAAGAACAAGGAACCACGTGATGAAGTATGGTGTACGTGCTGCCGAAGAGAAGGACATACAAAAGATGGTTGTCCGGATTTCCATAATTACTTGGTGTCAGGTGCACCAAACCCATTGAATGGCGGTAGTATGCCGTGGTGTCATGTTTGTTCGGTGTTTGGACATAGTCATGATAGTTGCTCGTATATGCAGAAAATGGTTAAAACTCTGCGAAATTTGTATTGCACCTTCTGTAAGTCGGTAGGACATGATGACAAGGATTGTCGTGCATATGGGTTGCTACAGGAGAGAATATGTGATGCATTCTATGTCAAAGATGATCAGCGTACTGCACCGCTACAACCGTAGGTAGCTCAGTCTATGCCTCAAGCACAAATACAGTTTGTACCGCAGCAGTAGCAACCGCAGCAGTTTGTACCGCAATATACACCAGTGAACCCCCCGCAGCCTCAGTATGTGCAACAACCACAGTATGCACCACAAGGGCAAGGGATGCCGCCAGCACCCATGCAGTAGCAGTTTAACCAACCTCAGTATCAGCAGCAGGGTGGCTATCGACGAAGCTACAGGGGCGGACGCGGTGGCGGATTTGGGTGTGGAGGAGGAGACCGAGGTGGTCGAGGACCTGTTCAATGTTACCACTATGCGGTATGGGGGCATTATCAGCACTACTGCCCACTGCTACAGAATCAGTGTACGTTTTGCTCTGGTAATGATCATACAGTCGAGAATTGTCCACAGTTGATTGTAAGGTGGCAGGCTGGAAACACTCCACCGCTATAGAACCCAGTACAGCAACTAGTGTAGAACCTGATGTAGCAACCAGTTCAGAACCAACCCCCGCGACCACCACCGAATGCTAATCTGAAAATCAATCAACTAGGGAATCTGTCACAGAATCAGACACAAGGTGCCAATATTGCGACTATTTCGGCAGAACCGTGACCGCAAGATGCTTCGGTGGCTGTTGCCACTCGTGGAGGTAAAACGACTAGGGAAGATGGTTCACGACCGCTCATTCGCTTGGCTGGTCAAAAGACGGTAAATTTCGACATTGATGCGGAGCAGGAGACGTTCATGGAGGCACGTCCCACTTTGGAGAAAGATCGCGGTAAGGCTGTTGTTTGTGATATGCCACCTATCTTTGATGCTACGTCAGATGCTGATCGACCACCACTAGGAATACTGCAGAAGTTCCTTGAAAGCTGTCTATCATTGGAACAAGATCTGGTTTCCCTGGTTGAGATTGAGGGATGGCTGCAGTGACTTCCGAAAGGACGGCAGGAGTCAGCAGTAAACTCCTTACAGCGAAGGAAGACTGGCAAGGAAATGCAAATGAATATTCAGATTGGGGATTATGATGTTGATTCTGTGATTCTTGATCTTGGTTCGGATATTAACATCTTAACCAAGCAGGCATGGAAGAAAATGGGGAGTCCCCCATTGAGCTGGTCCCATGTACAACTCCGGTTGGCTAACCTTGCGAAGGTTACACCTATTGGGCGAGTCCCGCGGCTCACAATTGATATTGAGGGAATAAATACTTATGCCGATTTTGATGTCATTAAGGTAGTTGATGGAGGAAGCTCCTATCCTGCACTATTGGGTATAGGATGGGCTAATGATAGTGGAGCTGTAATTAACTTTAAGAAGCGAATGATGCCTTTTGAGAACCGTGATTTCAGAGTTATAGCTCCGTTGGATCCGACTGAAGGACGTTGATATGTTGAACCTGTCAAAGATGACGATCACATTGGCTGGGAACACGCATTTAATATTTATGAGGATTACATTCATCCCACTGTTCATGGTGAGTTGGAGTGTTGCAGTGAGATCTCCGCGTCTTCTGACTCCGGTGATGCATTGGAACATTGGCAGAATCGCATGCATGAAGTCTCAGTCCAGAAGTGTGGTTTAGTTACGCAATATTTATGTCGGGTTGCGACATAAACGATCATGTTGCCTATCTATGAAGGGTTTCCTGGCTTAGACACTTTTGTAGCAGAATTTGAAGACCGTGTTCCAGAACCACAACGACTGCTGGCCTTAGAAGAAGCACTGAAGGCTGCTCCAGCATGCTGGTGGGAAACACATAAGAAATTGATCAAAGATTGGTCACAATGTCGAAGGTTGATGATGGTTCGATTTGGCAATACGGAGGTTTATCACACTGGCAAGTATGATGGCCGAACTGATCCCGGTGATCATGTGATGGAATGCCAACGATTGTGGGTAACACGACCCAGAGATGAGTGGGTTCATGCTTTTGTCCACACTTTGGAGGAGATACCGCGCTCATGGTATACTACCGCTAAATTGCGCCGAGATATTACCACCTGGGGGGAGCTAACGATCTATTTCACTCATACCTTCACGTTTGCGGATGCCAACCCTGATGTCCATAACGCCCTGCAGCTCATCCGCGATGTGATATTTCAGGTTGTTCCGGTGAAATGTACTGTTGACCCGCACACACACAGTCAGATGCAGTCTCTCATGGAGTGTTTCAACGTCAGTGGAGGGCCAGCGGATGATGATGACCCCCGGAATATCAACATTCCCGAATCCGAAGGAAGCCATGATGTGGTACCACTTGTTGCGCCAAGTAATTCGTTCAATCAGCCATTGCAGCTTCGCAAAACGAATATCGGCACTGAGGCTACTCCCAAGTTTGATAATGTAGGGGATTATTGGGATGATGAGATGATGAGTAAGGTTACCGAGTTATTGCATGAGTTTTAGGACGTGTTTCCCATGAAGTTTTCTGAAATGAAGGGAATCTTGGGTGATTTAGGCGAGATGAGGATTCCATTGAAACCAGACGCTAAACCAGTCCGATAGCGACCTTATCGGCTAAATCCACGACATAAAGAAAAGTTCAAGGCGGAACTTGATCAGATGATGGATGCTGGTATTATCGAACCTGTAGAAGAGTCAGAATGGATCAGTCCTATGGTGGTGTAGGACAAGAAAACAGGCGAAGTGCATATTTGTGTTGATTTGCGGAAGTTGAATGATGCCTGCTTGCATGACCCCTTTCCAACTCCGTTTACTGATGAAGTACTTGAAGGAGTGGGTGGCCAGGAGATGTACTCTTTTACTGATGGATTCTTTGGCTACCATTAGATTCGCATCGCCAAGGAAGATCGCCATAAGACAACTTTTGTTACTGAATGGGGTTGCTTTCAGTACACGGTCATGCCATTCGGATTGAAGAATGCACCTGCCATATTTTCCCGGGTTGTTGTTGCTGCATTCAAAGATTTTATTCAGAAGTTTCTGTAGGTATATATGGATGATTGGACTGTTTATGGATTGATTCGCGATCACCTGGACAACCTGCGGTTAATGCTTGAGCGATGCCGACAACACTAGATATTCTGAATTTGAAGAAATGTATTTTTTGTGCTCCGTTTGGGATATTGCTGGGGCATATTGTGTGTAAGCAAGGATTGTTGGTCGATCCAACCAAGATTGCGCTTATTTTGGGGTTGCAACCGCCGACCATGGTTAAGTAGTTGCACGCGACCTTGGGTCACACTGGATATTATCGCAAGTTCATTAGGGGGTATGCTGCGATTACGACCCCTATGGAGAAGTTGTTGAAAAAGGATGCGGCATTCCAGTGGAATCCAGAATGTCAGGAAAGTTTTGAAACACTCAAAGCGAAGATGGCGTCGGCTCCAATTCTGGGTTTTTCCAGACTGGAGCAAGGAATTCCATGTCCACGTTGATGCCTCATCGGTTGCGCTAGGTGTTGTATTGGCTCAACCAGGTGAAGGCAACATTGATCATCCTATTGCTTTTGCCAGTCGAAAAATGTCATCGGTAGAACACAATTACACTACCACAAAACGCGAAGGCCTGGCCATGGTTTATGCGCTACAGAAATTCAGGAATTATTTGTTGGGTGGCCATTTTAAAATGTTTACTGATCATTCTGCATTAAAATACTTGGTCAATAAGCCTGTGTTGGGGGGGAAGATCTGCCGATGGATAATTTTGTTTTAGGAGTTTGATTTCGAAGTCGTTGTGAAGCCGGGGCGATTGAATGCTGGACCAGACCATCTGTCGCGGATTGACACAAGGGAGGAGTCGACTGATATCGAAGATGGGTTACCGGATGCCCAGCTATTCCATGTAACTGCTGCCGATCACTACTTTGATGAAATTATTCAGTTTTTGGTGACCGGAACCGCCCCTGATGACTTTACGACTTTGCAGAAGAAGCAATTGGTCGTCAAGGCTGCAGACTTTCAGCTGATCGCGGGAGAGTTGTATAAGTTGGGTGCTGATGAGATTCTGCATAGATGTGTCTTGCCGCATGAGCAGGCTCAGATATTGGCTGAGGCACATGGTGGAGTCGTAGGAGGACATTACGGTGGTTGGGCAACTGCCCGGAAGGTGTTGCGTGCAGGGCTTTGGTGGCCCACATTACATAATGATGCGACAGACTACGCCCAGTCTTGTGATGTTTGTCAACGAACTGGCAAACCGTCCAGACGCGATGAGATGCCGCTACTCCCTCAATTAACATTACAACCATTTTAGAAATGGGCTGTGGATTTTGTAGGGCCGATCAATCCACTAGGAAGCATACAGGTGCCCGGTATATGATCACTACGACAGAGTATTTGACCTGATGGGCAGAGGCGGCCCTTGTCGTTGATTGTTCCGCAACGACGGCTGCTCGGTTCTTGTTTGATCACATTATCCCTCGGTTCAGCTGCCCTAAGATTTTGCTGAGTGATCAAGGCAACCATTTTCTCAACCACACCATCAGCGCATTGACGGAGGAATTGCAGATTCAGCACAAGAAAAGTACACCTTATCACCCACAGGCGAATGGGACGGTAGAGGCATTCAATAAGGTATTGGAGCATGCGTTGACAAAGGTTTGCAATGCAAACCACGATGATTGGGATTTGAGAGTTCCAGCGGTGCTGTGGGCTTATCGCACCACATGTAAAAGGTTGACTGGTCACACACCTTTTAAGCTGGTATATGGGAAGGAAGCAATTATGCCTATGGAGTACATTGTCCCAAGTTTACGAATTGCGGCGGCCACCAGCATAGATGATGTTGCAGCATTGGACGAGCGTCTAGCACACTTGGTGGATCTCGAAGAAGATCGGTTTATTGTTGGATTTCATCAAGGGGTTGAGAAGGATTTCCAGAAGGCATGGCATGATCGCCACATAAAAAACAAGCAGTTTCAGCAAGGTGACTTGGTACTACTATATGACAGTAAGTTTATGAAACATCTAGGTAAGTTACAGATGCATTGGCTAGGTCCCTACCGCATCAGTAATGTTACTTCAAGAGGAGCGGTTCAGTTGCAGCGATTGGATGGGAGGATGCTCCCCAAGTTGGTAAATGGTCACAGGTTGAAGCCCTATCACGGGGGCTCAGAGTAGTGCGGTGTCTGAGTCGTAGGAGGTTTAAAAAAAATTAAAAAAATAAAATTGAAAAGATGAATGAATGATGATGGTTGCAGGTTGCTTGGTGGCAGATCACGCACCAACCGAAGATAGTATGCACTAGCAGGAGAGGCTGTGTTGCCAATCAGAGCATCATGATGGTGTTTCACTTAGGCTCGCTAACGAATTTGGTACGATGAATTTGGGAGAGTACGGTGAAGTGGAGGGATTACAGGCCACCCTCTCTGCATATGATTGCCCCTGAACACTGTGGCAGGATTCACACATGATGACGACATGTTTTGCACGTAACACGCTGGACTGCGATGATCAGCAGGGTCATTCACGTGATGGCACACGGGAGCGGTGTTCGTAGCATGGTCGCCCCTCCACTGTGGCAGTTGGTCGGCTCAGACTCACAGATGAGAGGTACTGGGGCATCATTCTCCCCGTCATGGTAGAGGAAGGTCCGACTATAAGTAACTGAGGAAGTTGGTAGTTCGCCATTCAGAAGTTGTTCCGACCAAGCGTGGTTATGCTGTTTGATCTCGGTGTCAGTTGAGTTGTGAGGAATTCCAAGGAGGCTGTGGAAATGCTCCGCTTCGTTTCCCATGGTAGTACCCCAGGAGCACTGCGAGCCCGAACGACGAGTTTCCCTGAGCGTCTTGACACCGCAGGTGCACTTACGATGTGTATGCCTGGGCCGGTGCCAGGGCAGCTGCGGGATGTGTCGACAGTGAAATGGACCCTTAGCTGGTCCCACATGTTTCAGTATGTAGTAGTCGATCAAAAGGTTGTGCCATTTTTGATCTGCAGGCTGGTTGGGGCGGTAGCTCCCTGACCTCAGTAGAAGACGGACGCTGGCGTGAAACAGATGTGCTAGAGTTGTCCGCCGTTCTCACCCTTTGGTATTGTTCGTGCTCTTTTTCTTTCAGTTTGCATGATTCCATGCGACTGGAGGATGAGATCGCGATGTCCCTGACCGCAAGATAGGGGTTGCCTACTCTCGTGGGGGGCTTACAGAATTGGTAGCCGAGGATCTATACAGCCGAACGAAGGGGACAACAATTCATGATCCAGACAACAAGAACAGAGGCCATTGACGTGGCTCGAGGGTGAGCCACAAGATTGTGTTGGGGGCCTGTTGGCAGGCGGTTTGATGAGGAAAGGTCGCGGTACTGCTGACGTCGTGACACGTTGGATGAAGGCGCGAAAGGAGTATTTTGGGCCAAAGGATACCGCACTTGGCGAGTTTTGGGTCACTTGGACCACATATTTTGTAGTATTGAGTCAAGTATACCATAGTTGGCGGGTTTTTGGTCCTATATTTTGTAATATCGAGTCATTGTACCGCGGTATGCGGGTTTTTGGGTCATTAGACCAAGTCAGTTAGTATATTGTCCATAGTGTTGGTTAGGAAAGTGGACAAGTATTGTAATTGGAGGAAGCCTATAAATAGATGAGAATTGTAAGTGTTAGAGTGTGTGTGGATGGATAGAGGATAGAGATAGAGCTATAGGCGGAAATAGACAGAGATAATGCGGATGTTGCCTAGAGGTTTATGTATTTGGTTTGCCACAGTAATATAAAGATGATGATGATTTGGTGCAATCTATGTGTATTGTTATTCACTGTTCTTAATGTAGTTGTCTGTTTGCTGTTCCTATAATATAAATGCTGCGATAATGTGTTATTTGTCTATGCTGCAATTGAATTAAGATGCGATCTCTGTTTCTGGTAATGTCAAATGCTGCTATGTGCTAGAACTTTATGGAGAATGTTTGGAATTGATGTCGGTATCATAGTGCCACAACTTGCCTCCTCCCTCGGCGGAAACATGGTTCCGTCTGCTCTTCCTGGATGCCTCGGGTGAGACCTCATCCGCTCTGCGGGTGTTGCTGGGTGGGCTCAAACCTGCCCGGGCCGGTGCCCAGGGAGACTGCGGTATGGGTCGACAGTTGGTGGACCCCTGTCAACTGTGAGGTCGCGATTTCGTCAACATCGATTTTTTTTTGTATTATTGTCTCCAGCCTATAACCACATCGCCCGACTCTTTTGTCTCCAAGTATCTTCCTGAATCTGAAGAATATCTTTCCATTTAGACTCAAGAGAGGCTATTGAATCTTTGCGCTCCATGGAAAACAATCCACATCATTGAGTTCTATAAGCTTCTGTATGTCAACTTCCAACTAGGCTAATTCCTTATTAAGTTCCTGTTTCTTCTCTTTTTCCCATTTTCAGACTTCATCCTTCAGCATGTCCAGCTTTTTGTTCACCCGGACTAAGGATGATGAATGATTTATATTGGATAACAGTTCCCATTGATTATGGAGAAGTGAGCAAAAATCTGCATCCTTCAACCAAACTGGATTAAACTTAAAAGGGTAGTGTGCAAACTCCCTATTAAAATCCAACTGAAGTATAATAGCTTTATGATCCGAAATTATGGAAGAATAAGTCTAAGTACAATATTGACCAATATCCTCACATAATGCTTCTGACATTAAGTAGCAGTCCAGTCGTTTGGAAATCCCAACAGAACCACACTTGCCATTCGACCAAGTTGGAACAAGAGAATAGGGAAGGATATCCACAAGCTTTGCAGCTTCAAGTAATGATTTCAAATATTCAGCCAAAGGGTCCTCTGCCTTACCAGCCCCCCAGGTTTCCTCAAGCGATAGTGTAAGGTTAAGATCCCCTACCACAATCAACGGACTATCCAAGAGTATACTGGATTGTGACACCATGTCCCAAAATATGCGTCGGTGATTATACGAGCCATATATATTAAGGATTCTGATCTTGTGGTTGAGACCTTGTAAGTAACCTTCCACCACAATGCCAAAAAAAATTGAAAAGGCTTTAAGATCAGCCACCAGGGTACCACCTGACATCCCCGATGAATCCATCCCATTGACATGCCAAGAGATAAATAATTTAAGGAAAAAATTACAAGCACAGGTAGCTGAAGTCATGGTCTCCTACAGAAGAACCACCGCTGACTTCAAAAGGTTCAATAGTCTCTTAAATGTGGTTCTTTTGGGGCTACTACCCAAACCCCTAACGTTTAAGGAAAGTAAATTCATTTATCAATCCCTATGGGGGATGCATCATCTCTAAGAGCCCGAATGTCATAGTTTGAGTGAGAGTCTGAGACCCTCGATGACCCTTTCTAAAAAAGAGAAGATACCTTCGGATTATAACAGTTTATGTCCCGAACATCTGAGACCCTTGTGGTAGTAACCAAAGATATATTTTTCTTTCCCTTTCTCGGCCTTTTAATGGTCACATTCCCATTGAATATGGACGAGATAGGAATAATGTTAGTATTCTCGACCGCAATAGAGGAGTACATAGGAATTGGTTTAAGGCCCGCCAGAGTAGGATTTGAGCATTCTCTTGGGTCCGGGATTAGAGAATATGAAATATGATTTCCCATAGCACCCAACTATATTCCCCCAAGTGGAGGGAAGTCCTTTAGAGAAAAAATGTTCATATGTGGACTCCAAGAACTGGATATTACCTCCTTGACACCTTTAGAGGAACATTCCTCCTTCCACCGGGCTTCCAATAAAAAGATAGTAGATTTAGGGGATACAGAACTAGGACAACCCTCGACCCCAAGTGGCAATGTAGATACAGGACGTTGAAGCATGTCAACCTTCCCTGTGTCTACTGAAGCAACCCTAGTCTCCGACTTCAGACCACTCAAAGGTAGAGTAGAATCCCCGCCCAGGGTCAATAGCAAACTAGAAATATCCTCTTTAGTAAAAAATTTAAGAATTACCGGAATAGAGGAAACAAACTTGCCAAGAAAATCAGTTGCGGAATCGTTGTCCAAGGGTATTAGAAAGGTCATACCAGCTGCCACCTCCATCAATCCCTCCTCCAATGTACCCATCATCGGAATCGGTTGTTATAAGCCAAAAGATGGATTTTGACAGACCTCCCTCACATGACTAGTTTCCTAACAATTAGTACACCAAAATGGTATACACCAGTAATCCAATCTTTGAATAAGAGTTCCACCATCCCAAACGACCTCAAGTTTTGCTGGAAGACCCCTGATAGTATCAATTTCAACCAACATCTGGGGTAGTTTATGATCCGACTCCAAGAGTTGCTCATCTTCAATAAGTATAAAACGACCAAGAATATTCATGTGATGAACCTACAATAATTAATTAATGCAAATACACGAGATATCAGAAATAATAGAACTCAGAATCACTTTCATATTGATCACGGGCCACTTCGAGGGAGCAACCTCCTTTGAGCAAGCTCAATACAATTAACTTCACCGTGCCTTCATAGGCCTCAACACACACTTATATACTACGTCTAGGTGCCAATACCATGGGTCAATACTATGTGTCAATACAAACCATGGGCTAAGTCTAGGTGCCAATACTATGAGTCAAAACCATGGGACATATAATACTATGGGACGACTTACAAAGCATATGTGTCCAATACTATGGGTCAATACTATGGGCTAATATAAACTATGGATCAACAAATACTATGGGACGACTTACAAAGCATATGCGTCCAACAACAATATACTAACAAAGTAAAAACATGGGTTCCTAACATCCCCTCTCCCTTAGAAAAAGCTTTGTCCTCAAAGCTTTAGATGTGGAAATTAATGCAGAATCTGAAGGAGTCGGTCCCCTGTAGCATCTGCGGGTTGCATTCTGAGCCACTGGTGCCTTTGGATTTTTAGGGAGGATTGCATGGAAGGCTGTAGACGAAGAAGAACCATATCAACGATGTGAAAAGTGCGCTCAGAGCGGTGCCGATCGACTTGTTGTTTCAGTCGAATTCTTGCCATGTGAAAATTGTCCTGCAGAATGAGAAGAAGCTGATCACGGTTTCAAAGAATTGAGTCAATCACCTGAACTGGGGAGATGTTGAAGGTGTATGGAAGAAGAACTGGTGGTGCCTATCCAGAGATTGCTTCATATGGTGTCCTTTGAGATGTGGTACTATACCACTGGAGCGCTTCTAGGAAATCCATAGAAATAGTTTTCCAAATCTTTGGAGGGATGGGCAAGGGTTCGAGCAGTCCCGAAAGGAGGGTCGTTTCACCCTTGTTGACCTGGAAAGTATCACAGTAAACCACCATCCGTTGAATTGTCCTTTTGAGTCCCTGCCAAAAGAAGTTACATTGTTCCTGGTCATACGTTTTGAGGAACCCAGAGTGCCCTACTGATGAAGAAGCATGGAGTTCATAGAAGGGATAGCCCCGTTGAACAGATTGCAACCAATTTGGAACAAGCAGAGAAATAGTTGTAAGAGAAACTGGGTCATCAAATGTGCGAGGAGGAGCATCTTCCACCATATTGTCCTTACCCTTCTGGTAAGTGGTCGCATAGTCATAACCCATGAGTTGGATAACCCATTTCAGGTGTGTTGGGGAGGAGACTCGTTGTTCCAGGAAAGTTTCCAGACTCTGGAGATCAGTCTTGATGCAGAAATAATTCCCCAATAGGGATGGCTGCCACTTCTGAACTGTATGCAAAATAGTCATCATTTCTTGCTGAGAGGTAGATGCAGCTAAATTCTTACCGGAAAGGTCTCTTGAAGGCAACAAGCTCATTGGTTCAGCAAAGACACCTGCATATCTATCCAAGGAAGTAGTGGAGACTGTTGATGGGTGCATCTGAATGGAATGGAGTTGAGCGATGACACCATGTGAATTTTAAGTATTTTTTCCATTTGAATGGAATGGGTGCATCTTAAGTATTTTTTCCAGGCGATGTGAACTGATGATGTCGAGAGACCTTGGTTGTAAGCCCATAAATTTGTGTTGTGCCCCATTGACTAAAAACTGCATCCAAAGTTCAGCAAAATCCCATAAGATGGGGCCAAGTGTGCGTAACCATTGAACGCCCAAAACCACATCACATCTGCCTAAGGACAAGGCAAACATGTGAGAGCGCAGGTTATAATCTTCCATAGAGATACGCACATTGTGACACTTCCCCTTGCAAGGTAAGGTGCCCCCATTGGCAACCATGAATTCAAAGTTAGAGCAAGGATGGACAAAACAATCAACCTGTTTGGCAATCCGAGGATCAATGAAGTTATGAGTGCTACCAGAATCAATGAGTATGGTAAGAGGAAGCTTCTTGAAATATCCCCTGACTCGCATTGTTTGTGGGGTGGTGACGCCGGTTACAGCATGGAGAGAGATCTCGGGTGGGTCATCCTGAGATGGGGTGTCAACAGGCGGGTGTTAAATGTCGACCTGATCATCTACTGTATCTTGAGCTTCTTCATCAAGTTCTGAGGCAGGTGGAGAATCCACATCCAAGAGATAGAGCTTTTGTTGAACACATCTATGTCCCCGAGTGAATTTCTCATCACAATTATAACAAAGCCCTTTTTCTCGGCATGCCTGCATCTCTGGTTTAGACAATTGCTTGATAGGAGTTGGTTGAGGAGTAGGCGTGATGGGAGGTCGTTGGGAACCCATATTTCTGAAGGGAACAAAGGTGGGTTTGGAGCGTTGTTGAGCTACGATCTTGTCCTCGACCAGCTTAGCCAACCCAAGGACTTCCATCATTGTGTTGGGACAAAAAATTTGACCTCTGAGAGGATTTCATCCTTGAGACCACTGATAAAACAACTCTTGTAGAATTCATCAGACAATCCTTCTGTGTGATTGGCTAGTTTCTCAAATTCCGTCTGATACTCTCTCACTGTGCCAGTTTGGTGAAGTTTAGTGAGTGCTCCTGTGAAGTCGTCAAAAGCACTAGGACCAAATCGTGGCAAAAGGAGTTGGCAAAAATCTGTCCAGTTTGGCTCAGGATGAGCTTTGATGTACCAACGGTACCATTGAAGGGCTTCCTATTCCAAATGAAAGGATGCAAGTGGAACTTTCTGGACATCAAAAGTATTATGCAGACGGAAATATTGTTCTACTCGGTATATCCATCCTGTCGGATTAGTACCATTGAAGCGAGGAAAATAAAGCTTTGGCCCACGAAAATTGCTGGAAGAAGAGAACCCGGTGGCTGCAAAAGATTCTGGCTGTCGGTTATTGTTCATGGCTGAATGTTGAAGATGGAGGCTGAGAAATTTTTGATCCAGATCTTGGAGTTTGGTTTGGATGGCTGCAAGTGCTTTCTCCATGGTGTTTGCTCCTATGTGAGTGACAACCATAACCAGTAATTTTTTTTTTTTTGTCGGGGGGGGGGGGGCAATGGATAGAAAAACACAAACACAAGCTTATTTGGATTTGGGAAAAACTCGGAGGGGTAATTGGGGTTTGACTAGGTTTTCAACACTTTCTGAGGGACAGGGAAACAAAAAATGTGGATTTCAGAAGCGGGAACTCTATGGTAAAATTTGAAGGCAATCAGGTGAAAATTGAAGAAGTTATGGCAAACCCTAAAAATAGACAAATGTGGGATTTCTGGTCTTGGGAAGTGGAATTTGGGATAGGGTCTTCAGGAATGAAATATGTAGAATGGGATTGCAGGGATGTCAGTGAAGTTTCAGGGAAAACAGAGTTGAAACAAGGGAGATATGGCCGAAAAACAGAATTTTTTATTTATTTATTTTTATTTTATTATTATTATTATTTTTTTAATTTTTATTTTTATTTTTATTTTTAATTTAATTTAATTAATTTATTTTTTTTTCTTTCAGAAATGGATCAGCAACAACGGCGCAGAAGGGATCCGCAACAGATGGATCTGCAACGACGCGAAAGGGATTGAAAACGACTGGATCTGAAACGACGACTGGATCTGGAATGACTTTCATAATAGATCTGAAAAGTCTGGATCTGAAGTGGAAGTGATCGGCAATAGTTCAACTGAAAATAGATATGGACCCCAGGTATGTACGGCTTCCTAATAGTTCAGGTGTTTCACTCGGCCACCAATGCTATCTGACAGCTTGCGTATTGGGGCAGTACCCCTCACTCCACGGCTTAGGTAAAACTGATAACCGCTTTGCCACAAACGACATCTCTTGGTTTACCTCACGGGTGGGAACTAGTCAATCAGGTAGGGGTCGTTGCCCTTTTCGTTGGCAGGTCCTCTCAATGGGCCAGCTACTTTGGGGTTCCTGTGGTACTTCTCACAATGAGTTTTAGGGCTTATGCCCAAGTACTTCCCACAGTTAAGCGGATAGGGATTATTCCCAAATCCGAAGCTGCAACAGATGCGAAAAAAATTTGGCAGAAATTCCACCCAACGAGCCCAAAAAAGTGCTCTGATACCAGATGTGATGAACCTGCAATAATTAATTAATGCAAATACACGAGATATCAGAAATAATAGAACTCATAATCACTTTTATATTGATCACGGGCCACTTCGAGGGGGCAACCTCCTTTGAGCAAGCTCAATACAATTAACTTCACCGTGCCTTCATAGGCCTCAACACACACTTATATACTAATTCTAGGCGCCAATACCATGGGTCAATACTATGTGTCAATACAAACCATGCGCTAAGTCTAGGCGCAAATACTATGAGTCAAAACCATGGGACATATAATACTATGGGACGACTTACAAAGCATATGTGTCCAATACTATGGGCTAATATAAACTATGGACCAACAAATACTACGGGGAGGCTTACAAATCATATGCGTCCAACAAAAATATACTAACAAAGTAAAGACATGGGTTCCTAACAATTCACAACGACCATGAAACCCTGAAGGTTTCGACAATGGAGCGGGAAGCCCGGTAAAAGAACCCACAAATGTCTCTTCGAGAGGGATTCTTTCCAAGGGTCAAAACCCACATGCCAATGATAGAGGACCAGGGAGCCCATATCGATGACCCAAAACCTCTCCTCAATTGCCTACCGGTCATCCTTATATAAGAACTAGAAGACAATCCATCCGTTAACCAACATAAGTACCCTCGACACATTATTTATATAGGGCTTCCACTTATCCCTAATCCATCCAAGTATCTCCTCCCTAGAGAGCCTTATATGCTCAAATATCCCCACTAGGTCGCGTATTGCTAATGCCAAAACCGAATCCACAGTGATATATTTCCCCATGACACAAAGGTCTCTACACTTCTTAGCCCGCTCAAGTTTCAAGTTCCTCTTATCCTTAGACTGTGAAGTATTTAGAAGTTCCCTGCCAAGGGGCAGTCTCTCCTTTGTGACCGACACACAAACCCCCCTTGCATGACCATTTCCGGACTGAGGTAATAGGTCCTCCTGCTTAGAAAAAGTGAGCTCCTTACTCATCGTAACCCTAGGACCATTTTTTGGAGAGAAAATGACCTCACATGGTGGGTTTGTTTTGACCCTGAGTCCCATGGAAACCCTACTCGTGGTGACCGGAGTCGACAGATCCATCCCGGTCGCTTTAGAAACCCTATGAGGTATCAACTTGGTATCCCCACCTCCACTTGTCCTTCTCCCATCGTTATCACCCATGTCCGGCCACAGAATATTCCCAGGTAAAACCAAGCCAAGAGTCCAGAAGCAATGTTTAGTCTATAATTCCCACTTTTTTATAATCTGGTTGGTACTAGGTCCGCTAGAAATGACGGACAGAACTCCAGATACACTGTTCTCACGATCTCAGACCCGGTATACTAGGGCATTACCATACCAAAAAGATTAGTGCCGGTATCATAACCTGTCCAACCTCAATCCTCCGAAAAACCCCTCCATAGTCCCGCAGAACGTTTTCCTTGGAACCCAACATTATCAGTTGAGTAAATGAACTGGTAAAACACTTTGATGGCAATGTAAACAAAATGGACTTGTATTATACGAACTTTTGAATATTTGTTTTGGTGGAAAAATCTCTAATATTGTGGCAACTTTCCCTCAAAATCTGCGACCTTAACTGCCTTCTATAAACAAAACCAGTGATCTAGTTCTCTCATTTACCATGATCACATTATTCCTTTAATGTGTTGATCTCCTTTCGATGACAACCCATAACTAAGTACAACTGAACTTTCTCTTCATAATTTCGTGGCTAAACTAACTCAGATCGTTTTGGTGAACTCAATAGTCTTTACTTTTTTTTAGGGATTAGTGGAGTAAATGTTAGAAAAACAGGATCACAGAGCAATAACAATAAGCAAGATGCAAATATAAATCACATAAAGGCACATTACAAGAGAGACACCAATATAACGTGGTTCACCCAGGATTGGCTACGTCCACACAGAAATTGCCAGTCCTTATTATTACACCATCCAACAAAATGAAGGGATACAACCCACAACACATCGGCTGCAACTTCCTCTTCACTCTCTCTCAATCTCTCTTACACAATCATAGAGATCTTTACAATACTACAATACATTACAAAACCATATTACAATGTCTTTATTTTAAAGGGGAATTACCATGGGAAAATACTACGAGCTCGCCAATACCATTGGCCCATAAACTGTTGACCAACAAGCAACCCAAAAAATTTCTTTTAGGGGTGAAGCCCCTGAACCCCCTTTCTTGGGGGCATTGCCCCTGAATCTCCATCAAGGACCCGCTAGCCCTCAGCCGGGGGGAATGGTCCCCCCTGGACGCTCGTCGCCGGGATGAGTGTATAGTCCACTTGCACATCAGACAAAACTGTGGTGCAAACATGACTAAAACAACAACATTTCTGAATCAGAAAGATCAAAGTCCCCATCCAACAGTAAATCCAACGAGCTGATTAAGATGTAGTAAATGACACTCCATTAATACGATCTTTGGAGCGAGCTTCCCCTTTTAAAATAATGATGCATGTTAATAAGATCTTTAAAAACTTCGTGAGGGTTCTTTTCTTCCACTTAAAAATGACGAATGTAATCTTACAGGTTCGGTGTTTCACTTTATTCTCTTCTCACGTTGAAAGCCAAATACATAATTCCTGGAAAAGGGGATAAGTCTCAAGTTATATAACTAATGTAAATTCAATTGAATAACTTTTGTTACTCAAGTAAGCTCTAGTAAACAAAACAAAAATATCTTGCTCGTATTACTTCATGATGTAATTTTTATTTTTTATTTTTTTAATGAATATTTTTAATAAACTTGTAAAAAAATTTACAAAAATTATTTTGATAAAATATATAAATATTTGTATAATAAAGTTCTTTTTCATCAAATATGTAAATTTATTCCATATCAATACAATTATATTATAAAATTGTCCAAAATATTTAAATCACAAATTTATCAAAACTCTAAACAAATCCTACTTTATTTCATAATCCAAAAATATTTTATCATGAACTCCATCTTTAGAATAATATAATACATTTTTTTTTGCATCACCCCCAAAGAAAATATAACTCTATAATGCAATCAAAACTTTTCACCAAAATACATAAAGGTTTAAAAGGAAAATGATTTGGTTAACTCACAAAAATGCAGGTATCTTTTTGTTTTGTTTTATTGTATAAAAATTCTGCAAGGTTATGATGTAAAGCTTGGGAAAGCGGGCTTAAGGGCTATTTGTTTTGAAATGGAGTATAATGTTGTAAATCATGAATAGAAGCTTAAAGAGTTGTACAATCTGTTTAAGTGTTGCTATGGAAGGGTAGATTAGAAGAATGCTTGAATATGGAAATGCTAAAAAGCATATGAGAAATGTAATATTCTACTATAATATTATGAGTTTTTTTTTCAAAAAAATAAAAAACTCACATAAATTAAATTATCAAAAATAAAAAATTAGAAAAAATGCATGATTTAAAAAAAAACATAAGATTTATAAAAATAGCATATCATGCGATTTGGAAAAGTGTAAACTCACTTCAAAAGCAAAAATTATAAAAAATGCACGATTTTCAATAAAAACATAAGATTTATAAAAATAGCGTATCATGCAGATTTGAAGATTTATAAAAATAGCGTATCATGCAGATTTGGAAAGTGTAAACTCACCTCAGCTCTTTAATATATACTCTTCTCAGTTGTGGATTGGGTTTCATATGAATAATCTCAAACCAAAAGTATTTTAATTCATGAAAAAGAAGGGAAATTATGAAGAAGAAAATGATTTTTAAACAAAGGGTAAGACTTGCAGAAATTAATGCTTTGTTCAAAATGAATATTAATGATTCCTTTTCATAGATTTATATACGTTTATTTAAGACGAAATCAAATTATACAAGAATAATCCTTAGTTAAATATATAAAATTGCTGAAGATTATGAAATTGTGTAAAAAAATCAAAATTTTAATCAAAAGCTTAAGGTTCACAAAATTCAATAAATCATGTAGATTCATAACTAAAGGTATAGTTCCATTCTTTGATATGCATTGTTTAAAGATGTAAATCGAAACGATAAAATGAGCTTTTAGTGAATTAATTGTGATTTGCCAAAATGCTTATTGATTTGTTGATGTGTTGAAGACTGAAATCTGACATGATTGTTGAAACATTGTATCCATTCAATTAAGCCAAATCGAAGCATGTAAGTGATTCAAACGAGTCCAAACAAGAGAAAACAAGTATCATTGAGCAACCATAAAGACTAAAGAGTCAAACGACAAAGATCACCCTAATCACACAATCTAACGAAATGAAAACCAAACCTAAGAACAAGAAGCACAAAGAGTGAAGGATCAAAGAAAGAAAGCCATGAAATTACCTACCAAATCAAGCAAGAAAAACTGAAAAACAACCTTTTATACAAATTTTACATGGAAGCCTCTTTATTTTAACAAAATCAAGTGAGATTTGTTAGAGGTCCAACAGGTCTATCTTGGAATATGGTGATGGCAAAACCATGAAGTATCTCCATGCTCTTTTTTCATAGCTCTATTTTATTTGTTTTTTATGATGTTTGTAGCATGTATTTATAGTTTGGACATATGCAAATCATGATTCACAACTTTTTATAAGAGATAGAAGATACTTCTAAGCTACATTTTCACTGTTCATAGGCATCTTTTTGGCCTTCCTTTAAGAACCTGGAAAACTGTCTCTATCTACAGTGCTTAAAAGGAATCTAACACATGTAGTCACATTTCTAATTAAATGAAATTATGATATTCTTAGTTAATAATATAATAATAATAATAATAATAATAATGTTTACTTTTACTTAACTAACTAATGATGAGCTAGTTTAATAAAGTCACATTATAGTTTAATGAATTTATAAAAGTGGAGACATGTTCTTTAATCAAAAGTTAAGATATAAGATCATATATTTTCATTTTTCTCCTTTTTCCTAGTATATCTCTTGATCTTAGTTTAATTAGTTTTATTATTATTATTATTGATTATTAGAGTATTTATCATCATTCATGGCTTCTCTTTATTTATTAAAGACAATATATATGAATCTCTTTCTTGTTTTTTTTTTTTCTAAATTTTTTTTCTAAATTTATATTTAAAAAAGTTTACATTCTTCAGAGATTAATAAGAGACCACCTCATATCCATCAGAACAACACTCTATATGTTCTTTAGACTATATCAACTATAGTTTTACAGAAATAAGCCTCCCCAGGCTAAGAAAATAAAGAGTCCAAAAAGCTAAAAAACTAGCTTCCGAATTAAACAAGAGATACTTGACATCAAGACCAAAAAGCTCTACACAACAATTCGTACGCTTAAGATTTGCATGAGCGCAAATGACACAACAATATCAAAAAACCTCATTAAAAGCCAACTAACATAATAACCTTTTCAGTAGAAGAAGGAGAAAATATAAACTCAATACCCAAAACCTTGACCACGACCCCTTTGGTCTACAACAACTGGTCTTCCCTGTTCATGGCAGTTTGAATATAAGAGGATCGAAGAAACCTATAGAAACACCATCACTTTCCTCTGAAATATACCATTCACCACGCATCATGCAAACTCCAAGCTTTGAAAGCTTATCAACCTCACTGTTTCTTTCCTAATAAATATGCGAGAAAGACACCTCTTGAAACTGCAATTTCAACCTCAGTACTTCATGCAAAAGAGGTTGAAGAAAGATATTAAGACAAATTTTCACTCCAGTAACCCAATCTATGACTATTTTAGAATTACCGAAGGCTTGCAACATGCCAATATTTTTCTCCACTGCTAAAAGAAGCAATAATCTAAGAGCCCCAGGTTCTACAGAATTGTTAGTTCCAAATACAAGACCTGCCCAGAAGGTGAACTTAATATTATTTGAGAGATGTAAAATTCCACCTGCACCAAAACTCTCAAGATTTGAAAGGGATACTCCATCGAAATACGACTAATGAATATCTGGAATAGGAATTTCTTGCCTTATCTAACGGAAAGAAATAACCTTACTAAATTGGGTAAATCTCTTTGAGATGGCCACACTCCGGCTAGCAAAAATTACAGGAGAAGTAAAGTTGTCCTAAAAAAGACAAAGATTCCTTACAATCCACACTTGCTAAGCAATCATTAAAGGCATACTTTTTATAGTAAAGAAACTAGGATTAAGGAACCAAGAAGAAATACACTCTTGCATAGAATCACCTATCCAAGAACAACAAAAATTTAAAAGAACACCCACCTCCTTCCAAACTTGAATCGTATAAGGATAATCCTATTAAGTGATTATTTGTCTCTTTTGCATGCTTGCATAGATAGCACCTACCAGGGCCTTTAGAGTTCTGCCTTTGCAAATGGTACTAGGTAAGAGATTTATCCCACAGAAAGAACCACATGAGAATATTTTCTTTCATTGGATAGTTAAATTTCCATACTCCTTCCCACCACCAGGCAGAATCCACCAGCTGAGGACCAATCAACAAAGCATTATAACCCAATTTTGGAGTATAAACACTATGAGGATCTTTAGCACAAACCAAGATGTACTTCTCCTAATTAATTCTCACATGAAAAATATCGAGTTGATTAATAAAAGCTTGCCACTTTATACCATATTCACCTCTAAACCCAAGAGAATCGACACTCCTCTAACCTTCATTTAATAAATAAGAAGAACCATGAACTAGTAGATGATTTAAGGTAAAAATACCTTTGAATTTGAGTTGCATAATCATACTGAAAGGGAGGGAATGGATTCCTTCACTCCCAAACTAGGTATCCTTACCAACCTGAATACAACGCCCATTCCCATTCTTCCAGGCAAGACTACTACCTACCACTTCAAAAGAGAGAATAAGAACTTTCTAACAAATTGGAACATTATGACTAGATATTAAAGGATTCTTAATCCATTCGATAATAGAGAAAGGATACAAATATTTTTGAACAATCTCTTCTTATCAAAGGCCTAAACTAGAGATCAATCTCTAAATTGATTTAGCTGTCGGGGCCTTAGAAAAAGAAGGTAAGAATTTAATACCCCAACCTCCAAGACATTTTGGAACAACAAGAAGTTTCCAATTGATCCACATTGTTAATGCTTAAATTGTTTCCTTTTGTTTTTACGATTTTTTCTCTTATGATTAGTTTGTTATTTTGCTTTCAATTTATTTTTATTTAATTTTGATTGATTTAATTTTACTTTCATCCGAACTTTTCAAATGGCTTATCAACATAGTATTAATCTCTAGCTTTCATGATATGCTCGTTCAAGCCTTATTATAGAGTCTATGACTAAGTTTCAAGTTCTATGACAAGGGTTTTTATCAAAGATGCTATTTTGAAGATTTTGGCAGCGCAAATTGTAAAATAGACCCTAATGCACTACAAGAATCCGCTATCATGGAAAAACGTGATCATTTATGCTGGGTAATGGTTTGCTAAATTTATGATGACTGGAGAAAGTTTTGCTATGATTATTTGACGTGCTAACACACATGTCAAAGATTTCTGATAGCGGTGGGTTTTGTAACGTTTCATCATTGGGAAAATCAAAGTTGGAGGCGACAAGTTAAATTGGGGATCGCAAATTTGAAGCCACCTGTTCGTTGAATGCGGTTGTCACTTAAACCTTAAACATTTGTCATTTTCTCAAATTCAGAGGTATAATTTGTGAGCTGCAGTTATTAAAATGGGAAAGAGGAGTGGTAATACCAACAGGTTGGAGCCGATGGATATGCATTGGGAAGAGAAATTTCCGTTATGTGCAGACGTGTTTAGGTCCGCTGGATGGTTTAGTTTTTTTAAAAAGATCACAGGGTTTAATGAGGAGGTTTCAATTTTCCTTGCAAATAACTTGAATGAAGATGTTATCAAATTTAGAACCCTGGGTTTTCAGCTCACGGAAGCCCTAATTTCCAAGGCTACAGGTATCGCCATGGAAGGAGAGCTATGGTTCAAGAAACTTCCTTTCGACTTTGACCCAAATCCTTTCCTACTGCCAGGTAAAGAAACTCTGAATTGGGGTAATAGAATTCATATTTCAAATTTTCGACCCGAATGGAGGCAGGTGCTAAGCATTATACAAACTTATATCACTTGCGAAGGGAGGTTCTCAATGGTCTTTAAATATCATATTAGATTTTTAATGCATATTAAGATGAATTATAAGATGAACGTGCCATTCTACATGTATAAGAGTATCCAGAAAATGTCAAACAAGGTAAAGATGCAATCCAAGGTTTCAAGGCAGTCAGTATTTCACCATGGACTGATAAAACTTATTATTCAAACAGTCTTAAAGAAAGAGTAGAAAACCTGGGAACATTTTATCTACTGGTCTGGTTTCATTGCTGAGAGGGATGAGCACATGAGCAAAAGAAAACCTAAAAAGGAAAACAAGAAGAATAAGGCAGCAGGAGTATTGTTATAGGAAATTTCAGAGAATCCCCTGTCAAAGGATAAATGTAAAGGTTCAGAAAACGACGAGCAGATAGATGTATCTGCAATTAACACACCAAAAATCCTAGGAAGCGATAAGGTTAATGCATTTGAAGGAGAACCGGAACAGGGTCAAGAAATTCAAGAAATCAAACAAACTAGTAACCCTATTGTTGAACAATTTCAAGAAAAAGTTATATCAGAACAAGATAGCGTTGAGATTCCAGTTGCACAAGCTTCTGCAGAGAATTCAAAAGATACAACTCCTCAAGATAAATATTTTGAAGCAGACGCAAATCTTCTTATACATTTAAAAGAATAAAGCTAGACATTTAGAATGAGATCAGCCATGAAAGGAAATATGAAAAGAGGTTCAAGTTCAAATCATAAAACAGAGGAGATAAATATAATTCCAAGCTCCGTTGATGATGAAGATAAAGAGGTAGAAAATGGGTCAGATTCTTATCAAACCACCCTACAGCAGGACTACATCAAGTTAGAAGAAGCAGGGGAAGAGGTTAATGAAGTCGAAGAAGAAGAAATGATTCTTAGAATGGAGCAAGATGAACTTGAAATCGCACAAAGATTAAAAAAGGATAAAGATGAAGAAGAGTTGATCTTCAAAAAGCTGGATATTCCACCTTCCACATCTTAGGATTCAACCTTGCATTGAGAAATAAACATATGTTCAGAGATTGAAAGACTCAAGAAAGTTCAAAAACAACAGCAAGCAGAAATAGTTTTCCTTAATGAGACAAATGATAAGCTTACAAAGTCTAATAAATGTTTAAGGGAGGACTTAGGAGAAGCTAATGATCGTTATCAAGAGCTAATTGGTGTTTCTAGGAAGGCTCTGAAGAGGAAAAGAGAAGCATAGACTAAAGTCTATGATTTAAATAGACGGGTGCAAAAGCAGAAAGAGAAGAACAAACTTCTATTAGACAAGGTCAAAGAATTAGAAGCCGAGTAGCCACAACACAACAAAAGAACTCATGCTTTGGAAGGGATTACAATGTTGGTCGAAGGTACAAGGAAGGCTACCTAATGCCTAGTTTCTTTTTCATTTTTGTATCAAGTATGTAATAACTAGTAGTTAAGGTTTTAATTAAAGACACTAGTTTAAAAAGCTCGGTTAGGTAACTGTTTTGAGACCTAAAGACCTAAAAGTAGTTACAAACTACTTCTTTGAAAGATGTTTAAAAGGAATTAAATGTGAATGAACAAGGGTTCGATGTTTTTGGTTTTAAGCTAGTATGCAGTACTGTTGAATATGCTTGCAAGTTTATCATGTAAGTTTCAAGACTGAGATCATATATATATGTTATAAGCCATCTTTATATTACTTGACTGTGTTTTTATTCCTGACCAGTATGGTCATACAGTGGTTAATTTCATTCTTGTTTTAATGTTTTTGATTCAACGAATGGTTATGTATTGTAGATAGAAACCTAGAAACCTGAATGTGTGACTTTGGAATGTGATGGGTTATGGTTTATTAAGATTATGATTTCAGTTCTTTATGCTACATGGTTTAATTGAAGTTGATTTTCCTTTCTTTCTTAATATTGAAGTTTTCAAATCATTAAACCTAAAACCAACAGAAAAAACTATTGCATATTTATCTTTAGATTGTAAAGATTGCGCTGGCTTGTCCCTTAGTAGTCTAGGAACAAATTCTGGCACTAACATCTTTTGGCGCCGTTGCAGGGGACGGAAGTGAAGTTTCATCTTCCCTGGGATATGTTTTTTGTTCTGGTTTTGAGGTGGACAGAATCAGAGAATTTTTATTTCAGATTACAGTTCACCAAAAGTAGTATTTCATAGTGGCTTCCACGAGGTCTGGGCCTAGGGGGAAGCCTACTTCACCATTACACCCAGGTGTGTCAGATCCAGAAAAGATCTTAAATAAATCAAAATGAGATACACATACTTCTTCTTTTGGAAGATCTCAGTCTTCCCCATCCTTGTTTTCATTGACTCAATTACATTCTTTGTCTCCATTTCTGTATTCTGAACCAAAATTACAAGAGGTTGATGTTTATACTTTTACAAGTCCATTGTCTCCCAAGAAACTCTGTCACGTACCCACCTATCTATCCAATTCGTGGAAGGGAACGTGATGGCAAATCCTAGGGATTTTACATAAACTCAGCCCATACATTAGATTTTAAAGCAAAGAAATACAAGTGTGCAAATGTAAATCAATTAATCATGCACAACGGAATGAAACCTCATCCGCACACATTACATGATGCCATTCAATTTAACACAACCAACAAATTAATACATTTGCAGAAGTAATTACATAAGAAAATACTCATCTTGATGTAATGCTGTCCCAACAACTAGCTATGTCGCTGCAACGTTCCTCCCAACCGTAGGTCTCTGCCCAACCTGTATTATTTCAACACTCAGATACCACCCCCGAGCTAGGCATGATATCTACAAGGAACTTGGGACTCTCAAACCCTGCATGGCCAAAGCAATGGATACCCATCTCAACCCCAACATTGTTTTACACACAGTAGCTCAAAACTGGCATGGATACACAATTCAACCATGGATTCACAGAATAGGGTCTATGGGTTTTCCCCAAAATGTGGGCACATCAAAAACAGATTGTGGGAAGAGGGAATCAACCCCAGGGAAGAAAACCGATTTCTCCCACAGATGTATGATCCTTCAGTGGGCCAAAACGGCCTCAATTGAACCCCAAATCATTTCCCCTCTCTTCCCCACTGTTAGCCACAAAAAAAACGCCCTTCCTAGCTAGGAAAATGAAGGTAAACACAGGAAATTCATGGGGGGAAATGCCCAGGAAGCTCTAAAATCATGGGAGAGCAAAGCTGGTTGATGGGTAATGGCTTGGGGAGCAATTCATGGCTCTTTTCTTGCCCAAGAATCCAAACACGTTTTTCCATGCAGGGTGGCTTGCCCATACTCGAATTTGGACAGCCATACCTCCCATTCCCCAAGGCATTAACTACCTCAACCAACTCTTGGGAGAAATCAATGATTGGATACAAAAGTCAACATGGGTAGTTGAGGGTTCATGCGTTCTCTCATTGACACTTGGCTTGATTCAATTGGCTTAAGGGTTTGAATATCATCCTCCCAATTCCTTGTAATATCATGCCCCCATCTCTTGTTGCATTGCATAGCTAGTTGTGGGCATTTATATTAAAATGCATATTTACAATTCCCATGGTTCTCTAGCACATGGGTAGCATAATTTCAAATACTTGCCTCTTAAAGTTCAAGCGTTCACTAGCGGGGCCTTGGCCTTGAGCTCCATGCTAGGAATCATACATAATATGCATACATTATTTACATTATAGCCCAAAATATTATAAGGGTCAAAATGGGGGACGTGACAAACTCAAAACAGAATTATTTCCATTACTTCAGTATAAAACTAATACACCTATCTTTCAACTTAGTTCAGTCAAAACCAATAAACCTTTGTCTTCAACCAGTTAGATTAATTCCAAGATGTCTGGACAACAGTTGGATATGATGGATAGAATGATTGCAGCCAGGTATGCACCCTTAGTGCTTCCACAACCTTTAAATGCTCTTCCAGCTGGGGATTATCAAAAATATCTACCCAGGTTTAATGGGATGGGAGAAACAATTGTAGAGGAACACTGGATTGCATTCCTTAGCTATGCTAATAACCAAAATATAGAAGCAAAGGATGTCTAGATGCGTATGTTTGTGCAAATTTTGGATGGTGATGTCAGAAAATGGTTCAGGGAGCTACCACAAAACTCAATAACCTTGATAGAAGAATTACAAGAAGTTTTCATGAGGCAATGGGGAGACACAAAGGATCACACATATTATATTAGTGAATTTGCGGCTCTAAAGAGAAAACATGATGAAACCATAACTGATTTTTCAAAGCGCTTCAACAAAATGTATGGTAGGATCCCATTGGAAATTAAACCTTCAGAGACTTTGGCTAAACTGACATATGCAAATGCATTTGACCATGATTTTTCCTTACACCTGAGAGAGAGGAGACCTGTAACATTATTTAATATGCAAGAAGCTGCTTTAGAGGTGGAGTCCAATATTCTGGCATCAAACAGACTTAAAGAGCAGTCAAACCATCAAGTTCATGATCGAAAAGGTAAAAATGTAGTAACACCTGTAGCTCATACATCAAAGAAGGAAGAAAGTCAGATGGAGGAGGTGAGTAAGATTATTAAAAGCTTGACTGCAAAAGTAAATAGATTGGAGTTGGAGAAGAGTTCTAATCAACCTTTTCAAGATGGAGAAAGAAATCCTAATCAAATTCCAAACCAGTTTAGAAGACCATTTGTACCAAGATTTATACCTCGGGAAAGGAGAAATAATGATATTTAGAGGGAAAGGAAAGAAAATGAGGATAAAAGAGTTCCTCCCCCTTTTCAAAATAATTTTGTAGAAGAAGTTGAACAGGTGGAAGAGGTACAGTATGAGGATGATTCAAATCAGAATTTAAATTATTTTGGGGAATTATCATCTGAAGGTTTTACAACTGAAGTTAGTTATCAGAATTCTGAATATTATGATTCATATGATTATCAGGAAGGAAGTGATCATCATCCTCAGGCTTCAGTTAGTATATGCCAGACTGATCCAAATAAGTCTTACAATTTAAGATCAGGCCCTAAACAAGCTGTTCAGATTCCAAGAAAGAAAGTAGTTCCACATGTCAGACAGTTGCCTAATCAAATTCAGGGAAATAAACAAGATCATAGTGATCAGACTAAAGCAGCAGAAATTGAAGAAAACATCAAAAGTTCACAGACTTTTAACTTTGAGAATGAATTGTGTAAAATCAAAGTTCCAGTACCATTGACTGAGTTAATGAAAACTCCTTGTTTTAGAGTTTCTATACGTAAATTGTTGAATGTTCCGGTCAATTCTTCCCCTTCAGATATAGTGAATTTACAGGAAGAACAACCAACAATTATTCTTGGGTTAGCTTCATCCGAAAAGCCTGAAAGTGTTGCAACTTTTCCTCCACCTTTTTATATAACTTTGACTGTCCATGACCAAATGATTCACAATTGTCTTCTAGATTCTGGAGCTTTAGATAACTTGATGCCTAAGGCAGTGATGGATGCTCTTGGTTTGAGTGTCACTAAACCATATCATGATTTATTTGCATTTGATTCTAGAGCTGTGAAATGTCTAGGATTAATAAAGGATCTGGTGGTTAATCTTTCTCAATTACCAATGAAGAGTGTTATAATGGATGTAGTAGTTGCTGACATATCTCCTAAGTTTGGCATGCTGCTCTCAAGGTCTTGGGCGAAGAAAATAGGTGGTACAGTACATATGGACTTGGCTTATGCAACTATTCCAGTGTTTGGTGGAGAGAACAGAAGATTATACAGAGAGTTACAGTATGCATTTATAGTCACTGATGATAAGAATCCAACTAATCATCCCCTATATTCAGTAGATGAAGAGTTGGGCTCTTGTATGCTTCATTTTAGTGATGAGAGCAAAAATAGAGTGCTGCAGGTAGAAAAAGAAGCATTAATAAAACCTATTGTTGAACAAAAAGATGAGTTGTGGCAGATGTATTTTGATGGTTCTTCTTGTAAAGAGGGAGCAGGAGCTGGCATTGTTTTGATTTCCCCTGGTGGAGAAGTAATTAGTTTGTTGTATAAACTGGAATTTGTCACTACCAATAACACAACAGAATATGAGGCATTGATACTCGGTCTAAGGGCTACGAAGGATTTGGGAATTCAACAACTTTCTGTTTATGGCGACTCCGAATTGGTTGTCCAAAAGGTCAAGGGAAAATATCAAGTGAAGCAGGACTTGTTGAAGGTCTACAGAAATGAGGTTTGGGATATGATTGACAACTTTTTTATAGCATTTAATATTACTTTTATACCCAGAGATCAAAATCAGACTACAGATTCATTGGCCTTGGCAGCCACTCATTTCAGGATTCCAAAGCACACTCAGTTGAAATATCCAATTGAAGTGAAATATAGAGCCTCAGTACCAGATAATATTAAACAATGGAGAGTTTTTGAGGATGATGTAGAGATTAAAAAATTATTGGAATTAGCTGGAGAGTTCTCTAATTCTCTAATCGACCAGGATCAAGATGAAGAGCTAGGTGACACTGCTGCATATACAGAAAATATAATTGCTGATAAAAAAATCATTAAATTGAAAGGTAATTTTATTCCTAAGGGATTGGTCCCCCTTGAAAGAATCTTTTCCAAAGATGATACTCTGCTGAAACCATCAATGCAATCTTCACAAGAAAATGTCATGAGTTGCAGTATTGGTATAGAGGAGCAGCCAAGAATGGTGAATATTTGTAAGTCTCTTCCAGTTGAACAAAGAAACATGTGTATTGCATTGTTGAGGAGGTTTGTTGATATTTTTTCTTGGTGCTATGAAGATTTAAAAACTTACGACACATGTATTATTCAGCATAGAGTGCCTTTAAAATCAGATGTGAAACCATTCAGACAAAAATTGAGGAGAATTAACCCCGCTCTGCTGCCAGTTATAGAGAAAGAAGTAAAAAAGTTACTAGATGCAAAGATAATTGTTCCATTGAGATATTCATCATGGATTGCTAACTTGGTTCCAGTTCGAAAGAAGAATGGAGAGATTAGATTATGTGTGGATTTCCGGAATCTTAGTAGAGCTTCATTGAAGGATAATTACCCCTTACCAAAGATTGAGCAAATTCTACAAAAAGTAGTGGGTTCTCAGAGAATCTCCATGGTTGATGGATTCTCAAGATACAATCAAATAGCTGTACATCTGGATGATAGGGAGAAAACAACCTTCACTACTCCATGGGGTACATTCATGTATGATAAAATGCCATTCGGATTGATGAATGCAGGTGCAACATTCCAAAGAGCTATGGATATAGCCTTTGTAGGAGAAAAGAAGAAATTTGTTGTGATCTATTTGGACGATATTACAGTCTTCTCTCAGTCTGATGATGAGCACTTGAAACATCTTGAGCAAACATTTTTCAAGTGTAGGACATTTGGGTTGTCTTTGAATCCCAAGAAGTCACATTTTGCTGTACAAGAAGGTAAGCTTCTGGGGCATCTTGTTTCAGTTGATGGTATTAGAATAGACCCAGAAAGAATCAAAGCAATTCTGAAGATTACTATCTCGAGGAGTAAAAAATATGTTCAATCATTTATTGGGAAAATTATTTTTCTGAGGTGGTTCATCCCGAATTTTGTTGAAACTATTAAGCACATTACACCCATGTTGAGGAAGGATCAACAAGTGAAATGGACAGCTGAAGCTAAGGCTTCATTTAAGAAGATTAAACAAGCTTTGACAGAAGCTCCAGTCTTGGTAAGTCCTGAATTTTCAAAAGATTTCCTTACCTTTTCTTTTGCATCCCAAGACACAATAGCAGTTGTTCTTTTACAAAAGAATGCAAATAATTTATAGCAGCCAACAGCTTTCTTCAGTAAAACTCTCAGGGATTCAGAATTGAAGTACAATACACTCGAGAAGAAGGCTTATGCACTTGTAAAAGCCTTAAAGTTTTTCAGGATTTACATTTTGCATTCAAAAATAATCTCCTATGTAACTAATGCTGCTATCAAGGAGATTTTAACTCAGCTAGACAGTAAGGGTAAAAGAGGTAGGTGGATTGCAAAAATCATGGAATACGAGGTTGAAATCAGACCTACAAAGTTAGTGAAAGGTCAGGGTTTATCAAAACTGTTAGCTGATTCAAATTGTGAAGCTTTGGATATCCATTTGGTGGCAAATCAGCCAAATCAAGAAGAATTGCAGATGAAAGATAATGAAGAGTAGATTTTAGATAAATATGCAGGATCAGAATGGTATTCTGATATTGTTTATTTTCTATTGCATCTAAAATGTCCAGATAATTTTGGCAAAAAAACATCTAGATCATTGAAATTGAAGGCTACAAAATATTGCTTGATTAATCAGCAGTTGTTTTGGAAGGATCCAGGTGGAATTTTACTTAGATGTCTAGAGAAATCACAGGTAACTGAGGTGATTTCAGAAATGCATGAGGGTGCTTGTGGGGGTCACAAGTTTTGGAAATCTACATCATATAAAATTCGTAGGTCTGGTTTTTATTAGCCCTCTTTATTTTCATATGTATACCAATAGGTGCGAGGATGTGTTCAGTGTCAAAAGTTTGCCGGAAAACAAAAGCTCATTTCTTTACCATTAAATCCTACTGCAGTTAATGCCCCTTTTCAACAGTGGGGATTATATTTTATAGGCGAAATTAACCCTACATCAAGTGGACAACATAGGTGGATACTTACAACTATAGATTTTTTCACTAAATGGGTGGAGACAATTCCAGCACGTAAAGCAACTGAAGGAGTTATCTTGAGTTTCATACAAGAAAATATTTTGAGTCGGTTTGGCTGTCCATATAGGTTATTGAGTGATAATGCACCTGCTTTCAAGTCAAAAGCTATGGTGAGTTTCTGTGAACAGAATGGAATAGAGTTTAGGCATTCTACACTGTATTATCCCCAAGGTAACGGTTTGGCAGAATCATCAAATAAAAACATTATTCAAAGTATTAGATAGTTGTTAAACCAAAATAAGAAGTCATGGGATTCAATGCTAAAGTATGCTTTGTGGGAAGATAGGATAACTACCAAAAAGGCAATAGGTCTATCTCCTTTTCAATTAGTATATGGTACTAATGCAGTCTTTCCCATTCAGTTAGGTGTCCCGGTAATGAAGTTTTTCCAACATTGTCAAGAAGAACCTAATGACCTCCAAAGAAGAATTTTTTCGTTGATTGAATTACAGGAAGAACGTGAGGCTATACCTGAAAGAGCTGATGCATACAGAAGGAAGATTAAAGAAGGATTTGATAAAAAGGTAAAAGAAAACACTTTTTCTGTTGGTGATATGGTACTCAGATGGGATGCAAGGAGAAACCAGAAAGGTCAACATGGTAAGTTTGATAATCTATGGTAGGACCCTTTGTGATTTCAAAGATTTTGGAAAATAATACTTTTATATTACAAACTTTGGAAGGTGAGGAACTGTTCACTCGAGTTAATGGATGGTTCCTTAAGCATTTCTATAGTTCTTAAAGGTAAACGATAACTTATTCATTGTATATACTGGTGTGAAATAAGACTCCATGCCCAGTGGAAGTTTGCAGAATAAGGAGTAGTTTTAGGTGACAGTAAGGCACTGGTCTACGAGTTCTTGAAACCTCACAAGGAGGCTTTCATCCCGCAGCTGGAGCCAGATGTCAATGCTTAAATTGTTCCCTTTTGTTTTTATGATTTTTTCTCTTATGATTAGTTTGTTATTTTGTTTTCAATTTATTTTTATTTAATTTTGATTGATTTTATTTTACTTTAATCCGAACTTTTCAAATGGCTTATAAACATGGTATTAATCTCTAGCTTTCATGATATGCTTGTTCAAGCCTTATTATAAATTCTATGACTATGTTTCAAGTTCTATGACAAGGGTTTTTATCAAAGATGCTATTTTGAAGATTCTGGTAGAGCAAATTGTAAAATAGACCCTAATTCGCTACAAGAATCCGTTATCATGGAAAAACGTGATCATTTATGTTGGGTAATGGTTTGCTAAATTTATGATGACCGGAGAAAGTTTTGCTATGATTATTTGACGTGATAACACACATGTCAAAGATTTATTATAGCAGTGGGTTTTGTAATGTTTCATCATTGGGAAAATCAAAGTTGGAGGTGACAAGTGAAATTGGGGATCGCAGATTTGAAGCCACCTGTTCGTTGAATGCAGTTATAACTTAAACCTTAAACATTTGTCATTTTCTTAAATTCATAGGTATAATTTGTGAGTTGCAGTTATTAAAATGGGAAAGAGGATTGGTAATACCAACAGGTTGGAGCCGATGGATATGCAGTGGGTAGAGAAATTTCGGTTATGTGCAGACTTGTTTAGGTCCGTTGGATGGTTTAGTTTTTTTGAAAAGATCACAAGGTTTAATGAGGAGGTTTAGATTTTCCTTGCAAAGGAGTTGAATGAAGATGTTATCAAATTTAGAACTCTGGGTTTTCAGCTCACGTAAGCCCTAATTTCTGAGGCTACATGTATCGCCATGGAAGGAGAGCTATGGTTCAAGAAACTTCCTTTCGACTTTGACCCAAATCCTTTCCTACTGCCCGGTAAAGAAACTCTGAATTGGGGTAATGGAATTCATATTTCAAATTTTCGACTCGAATGGAGGCAGGTGCTAAGCATTATACAAACTTATATCACTTGCGAAGGCAGGTTCTCAATGGTATTTAAATATCATATTATATTTTTAATGCATATTAAGATGAATGTGCCATTCTACCTGTATAAGAGTATCCAGAAAATGTCAAACAAGGTAAAGACGCAGTCCAAGGTTTCAAGGCAGTCAGTATTTCACCATGGACTGATAAAACTTATTATTCAAACAGTCTTAAAGAAAGAGTAGAAAACCTGGGAACATTTTATCTACTGCTCTGGTTTCATTGCTGAGAGGGATAAGCACATGAGCAAAAGAAAATCTAAAAAGAAAAACAAGAAGAATAAGGCGGCAGAAGTATTGTTACAGGAAATTTCAGAGAATCCCCTGTCAAAGGATAAATGTAAAGGTTCAGAAAACGACGAGTAGATAGATGTATCTGCAATTAACAAACCAAAAAGCCCAGGAAGTGATAAGGTTAATGCATTTGAAGGAGAACCAGAACAGGGTCAAGAAATTCAAGAAATCAAACAGACTAGTAACCCTATTGTTGAACAATTTCAAGACAAAGTTATATCAGAACAAGACAAGGTTGAGATTCCAGTTGCACAAGCTTCTGCAGAGAATTCAAAAGATAAAAATCCTCAAGATAAATATTTTGAAGCATACGCAAATGTTCTTATACATTTAAAAGAATCAAGCTGGAGATTTAGAACGAGATCAACCATGAAAGGAAATATGAAAAGAGGTTCAATTTCAAATCATAAAACAGAAGAGATAAATATAATTCCAAGCTCAGCTGATGATGAAGATAAAGAGGTAGAAACTGGGTCAGATTCTTATCAAACCACCCTACAACAGGACTACATCAAGTTAGAAGAAGCAGGGGAAGAGGTTAATGAAGTCGAAGAAGAAGAAATGATTCTTAAAATGGAGCAAGATGAACTTGAAATTGCACAAAGATTAAAAAAGGATAAAGATGAAGAAGATTTGATCTTCAAAAAGCTGGATATTCAACCTTCCACATCTCAGGATTCAACCTTGAATGGGGAAATAAACATATGTTTAGAGATTGAAAGACTTAAGAAAGTTAAAAAACAACGGCAAGCAGAAATAGTTTTCCTTAATGAGACAAATGATAAGCTTACAAAGTCTACTAAATGTTTAAGGGAGGACTTAGGAGAAGCTAATGATTGTTATCAAGAGCTAATTGGTGTTGCTAGGAAGGCTCTGAATAGGAAAAGAGAAGCAGAGACTAAAGTCGATGATTTAAATAGACAGGTGCAAAAGCAGAAAGAGAAGAACAAACTTCTATTAGACAAGGTCAAAGACTTAAAAGCCGAGCAACCACAACACAAAAAAAGAACTCATGCTTTGGAAGGGATTGCAATGTTAGTCGAAGCTACAAGAAAGGCTACCTAATGCCTAGTTTCTTTTTCATTTTTGCATCATGTATGTAATATCTAGTAGTTAAGGTTTTAATTAAAGACACTAGTTTAAAAAGGTTGGTTAGGTAACTGTTTTGAGACCTAAAGACCTAAAAGTAGTTACAAACTACTTCTTTGAAAGATGTTTAAAAGGAATTAAATGTGAATGAAAAAGGGTTCGATGTTTTTGGTTTGAAGCTAGTATGCAGTACTGTTGAATATGCTTGCAAGTTTATCATGTAAGTTTGAAGACTGAGATCATATATATATGTTATAAGCCATATTTATATTACTTGACTTTGTTTTTATTCCTGACCGGTGTGGTCATACAGTGCTTAATTTCATTCTTGTTTTAATGTTTTTGATTCAACGAATGCTTATGTATTGTAGATAGAAACCTGAATGTGTGACTTTGGAATGCGATGGGTTATGCTTTATTAAGATTATGATTTCAGTTCTTTATGTTACATGGTTTAATTTAAGTTGATTTTCCTTTCTTTCTTAATATTGAAGTTTTCAAATCATTAAACCTAAAATCAACAGAAAAACTATTTCATATTTATCTTGAGATTGTAAAGATTGTGCTGGCTTGTCCCTTAGTAGTCTAGGAACAAATTCTGGCACTAACACACACCATCCATTTCTTCACATAATCGCTAGCCCAGAAAAAAATGAAACATTAATTTCCTAATTGCGTCACAAACTTCACGAGGAATCCAGGATAGGGCCATCTAATAAACTGGAGTTGCCTGAAGGACTGATTTAACAAGAACTGATCTCCCATGTTTGGAGAGCCAACGGAATGCCTAGTTGGAGATGTGTTCTTCACATTTGGCAATTGACCAATCCAAGTCTTTCTTAAGGTACAAAACATGTTTAAGCCTAAATCCCAAATAACATAATCCTTGATCCATCTCGAATCTTTTGAGCCTAAACAAGCTTCTAATAATAGACAAAACCTCCCCATCTACACCTACTTCATAAAAAAAATATTTGTGTTCATTAACTTCCATACCTGTTGCTGAGTAAAAAAGATTGAAAATACTAGAAAGCTGCTTCAAGTCTTTGCATGAGCCATCACATAAAATTAATACATCATCAATGAACAAGATATGAGATAACCGAAAGTTTCCTCCGATATTAATTCCTTCAAAGCTTCCATTATTCTTAGCAACCAAATTGATTTGCTTAAGCCATTGACCACTAAGAGAAACATGAGCGGAGCAATTAGACATCCTTGTTAGATACCCTGAGAAGGTCTAAAAAACTGGACGTTGCACCATTGATAAGAACTGAAAAAGAGATGGAATAGATACACACCATAACCCACCTAACAAATGAAGAGCAGAACCCAAGTTGGATCAACACCATTTTGAAATAAGCCCAACTAGCTCTATCATAAGCTTTCGAAAGATCAATTTTGATAACCACTTCCTTTAACTTCTTAGTTCTTATAGAATGGAGACGTTCTTGAGCTATCTCAATCGCGTCATGAATTTGACCACTCGACAGGAAACCAAATTTCTCTTGAGAAATACCTACTGATAAGAAGGACTTAATCCTTCATGTAATTAACTTAGCAATGATCTTATAGATTGTATTGCCGAGATAAATGGGCCTAAAATCATTAAAAGAACCCAGATTATCTGACTTCGGAATCAAAGCAATGAAATTTGTATTGAAGGCAGCTAGGATTGTCCCTTTCCTTCTTGATTCCTTAATCACTCTTAACAGATTTTGCCCCAAAATCTCAAACAAACTAGAAATAAATTCAATTGGAAAACCATTGGGCCCATGAGTTTTCTCTTGTTTGAGGCTATGAATAAATTCCTTAAGCTCTTCAATATTAAATTCCTTCATCAACATGTGATTGTCAACATATTGAACTACAAAAGGAAAAATATGAGCTATACTAACCATATCCTCGATATTGGCATCCACCTTAGAATGAAAAAGATTCCCAAAATGATGAACTCCTATTGAAGATATGTCTTCAAAACTATTTACTTTGACTCCTGCATGATTTTTAATTTTCCAAATAGAGTTGCTATTCTTCCTTTGATTTGCAAACTGATGAAAGAAATGAGTATTTTCATCACCTTTGGCCAGCCATAGAGCACGACTGTTAAGTCTCCACTCAGCATCACAGAGGTCCAGGATTTCTCTGCGATGTTGCTCCAGATCCAAAACTTCTTTTTTTGACACAATTTAAACAAAACCTCTACCAACGTCATCATTTCATCCATCCAAAAAATTTTCAATTTATTTTAATTCTATGTCTTTCTAAGAATCCAACTTTGAATCCCATTCCATAGAAATTTCCTTAATTCGCATCAAATTCTTAAGAAATTGGATAGAAGCAAATTCTCTACTGGTTGGATCAAACCCAACCCAAGCTGAGCTTAGCAGATTCACTAAATCACCATCCTTCAACCAAAACAAACTAAAATTAGAAGGTGAAGATGGTTTTGATCCCACATAATCTATCTCCATAATAGTTGGTTGATGATCGAAATCCCCACCCGAACCAACCCATTGTCGAAACCGAAAAGGGAAATCAAGCATACCTTTAGAAATTAGAAAGCGATCTAAACACTTAGCAATACGATATTTCCCTGGACACCTGTTACTCTAGGTTGTATTAATATTAGGAGGAACTAAATCCAAGAGACCACCCTCCTCCAACTTCCGAAGGAAGTAATATGCTAAGCTATCCTTCTAGATGAATTCATCCCAGATTTATGAGCAACCCAAAGAGAAATTAAGATCACCACCTAGAATAAGGTTTTTGGAGACCAATAGATCTTTAGACAACATAATGTCCCAAAAAGGCACCCTATCAGAGTAAGGCCCGTAAATGTTTGCAAAAATAAATTCCTTCCCCAAATATTGAGATTACAAAACAAAACCAATGACAAAATCCATTGCCCAAGAACTAGAAAGAGCCATAACATGAGTTCACCATCCTGTAATTAAGCCCCCAGAATGCCCTTTTGCATATGAATAGCAAAAATCCCATCCTTAAAGCAGCTTCTTTAACTCACAAACTATCTTACTCCCTTCACACATTAATTCTTGAATATTGAGAACATTAGGCTTAACATCTTCGACCAATCTACGCAGAGCTATTTTTTTAGAAGGTTTAGCTATCCCTAGGCAATTCGAAGAGCACGACTTCATGGAGGAACCTCAACTAGGGATTCAACTGCTCTAAGCATCCCAATTAAATATTTATGTGAACTGAATGCAACCTCCCATGAGGCTCTAACCTGAGATTTTCGAAAAAGAGATCTCCTATCCTTTCCTACTAAATTAGGAGAGAAAGGGTTCAAACCTATACATGTTGCATTCACCGAACAATAACCATCTAAAGCCCCTTTTCTAGATCTTAATTTAATCTTGTAATATTCATCCAATAAAGGCTTAGAATGAAGTGAATAAGCTCCTTTAGGCTCATTAAGACTTTGCAAGGATGATACAGGACTCAGAGAAGGATCACATCCAGATATGGCTACCAAATCTTTTAAAATCCCAAAATCATTCCTAACAGGAGAATCAAATTTGAGAGGAATTAAGTCTTGAAGAGATTTACCTAGAGATTCTTCCAATGAAATAATCTTTGAATCCATATTAAATGGATCCAAGAACACACTTGTATTATGAACCTTCAAACCTTCGTCCTTAGCATTCATTTGCATCATTTTCAGAATTCTTTGCAACTCAAGGAATGTAAGGGGAATATACACATTCTTTTTTGGAGATACAAAATTCAAATTCCTTAAAGAAATTCTATCAGAGGCAGAGTTCTTGGCCCAAATTTTCCGATTAAATCCTAAAGGACAATCCACCACAAGATTACCATATATATGGCATCTATTACACTTGAAAGGTAAGCCTTGAAAATCCAGGACATGAGAACGCTTCAATGAATCTTTATGCAAGATAATGTTCTCAGCAAGGCCATCCTGAATATCCAAATTTACCAGAATATTGGCCATGCTCATCCTTCCCTTCCATAAAAAATAAAGATCCGCCTTAACAAAGGAGCCCAATGAATTACCTATCGCTGTAAAGATATATAAAGACCAAAATTCAAAGGGCAGACACAACAACTTTATCCAAATCGGGTGCAAAAAACATCTTTCTGTAGAAGCGTCGAATAAGACCATCTCTTAAGAAGCAAGGCATTCGAGTGCAGACTCCAATAACTTTTAAGAATATCCACCGCATCTTGTTCTTTATCAAAATGTAAAGCAACCCATCCCTTTGACAGAACAAAGGAGGAAGGGAAATAGCCTAATGAGGATCCCCACATCTTTGAAACCCACACTTTAAGTCCTTGATCATTTACCCTTTAACCAAAAAAACCTTCCAACAAGAATCAATTTTGAGGACATAACAACATCATTAAAGCTAACATCTTCCCCATAACCAAGTTACGAGGAGCAGGTTTCTTCTTAATACATACCTTCCTTTTTTTTGCAATTGAACTAGAGAATTACTTATCCTTTCCAATAGAACATCCTTCTCCCTTACTAATATTCTCCTTCACCTAATGCTGTGGACTACCAACTTCTTTACTAGCACAAAAATTTGCACATATCTCCACTGCTCCACTCAATTCGACCAGGCTTAACTGAATTCCTAAATAAAACCATGACAAAAAACTTCGTCAAATGAAAAAGGAGAGTTGGAAACAAAATAGTCATGGGCATTAAACTAAGTATATAGATTATTTACTACTTCTGTAGGAACAAGCACTTCTTCATAATTAACACAATATCCAAAGAGACTACGTGGCTTCAACAGGTTCAACCTACAACCATCTAACAAGAACTTGCATCCAATTGATGAACTTAAAAACAAAGGGATTCCTAGAGATATGGCCCTAGCCTTGACACGTCTATACACCATAAATTATGATAGAATGTATACATAGGAGCCTCAAATCAAAGGTCAAGTCAAGTAAGTTATACCCAACACATTTTTATTTCAACATATTTTGGAATCTAATTAATATCTCCTTTTTCTCATTCTAGGGGAATTTCATGCTTGGGTATCAAATGCGGGGGAGTTTCTTCCTAGGATATGGAAGTAGTAGTGAATTTTCCTCTACTCTTTGGAATTGGAGTAGTTGTCAAAGGAAAATATTTTAAGTCGTGTGTAGTTTTATTTGGCTCCACCTAATGGTTATCCCTCTTTGAGACTTTCCATCGAGAAGGCTTACAAGTTTTTCCTTTCAGAGTTATAGAAGGGTTTTCCTTCAGATAAGGTGTCACTGCATGATTGTGGTGAAAACAAAGTCTTCAATGAGTGGCAATATTTTATAATTTAAAGGTTGAGTCTAACTTTCGTCGCACTTTCCAATGAAAATGAATAAAGAAACTTTACTTAAATTTACACAAAGACATAAAACATATTATGAATAACTATTTAAATTTCATAACCTCACTATTTCAAAATAAATTAGGCAAACTAACCCATATCAATTGTCGTTAAAACTTTTATATACCCATTGAACCAAAACTACCACATTTTCATATCTCACAAGCTTTCATTAAAACTAGTTAATGGTTGAGTTTGTAAATATAACATACAGGAAAACACACAACAGAGAAAAAATAATTTAGATACTTATTAGAAATTTATGTACATCAAAATTAGTATAAATAAGGAGAGCGATTGATATGAAAATATGCAATTGAAAAACAATTCAGCTTTTCTCCATTCCAAATATTTCGTAGATTTCTCAAATTTCCATCATTAACGAGAAAATTGGCAACATAATTCACTCAACATTTAAAACTGAAATTAAACAATCAAACACATAAAATAATATGAAAACTAGATTATTGACATAGTTTGTCAAATTCTACCTATGTCTCTGGGTTCATACATTAGACGAACTGCTTCATTAATTCTCCTTTAAAAGGTCTTATTCTTTTACATAAAGAGATGAAATATTCTCCCAATAAGGGGCTAATTCTCCCATTAAGGGGTTCAAGTTTGACTTACTTATTCTCTTTCAAAGAGATTACAAATTCTCTCCTCCTTTTTCAATGAGAAAAATTATCTTTTTATAATTGTACATTGTTGAGAACTACCTCAACATTCCAAGGAGAAAATAACTCTCTAGATCCACTAAATTAGGATCTAGGCACAATTCAAGGGATAGGTTGAGAGAAAATCTCAATTATTCTCATGAAGATCTCAACATTCCCTTGAATTAGGGAACTACAATACTATGTAGCTCTTCCATTAGTTTCCTATTACATTTGAGAGGAAACATTTCGCCCAAAACTTTAACAAGCCATATCTTTCGCATTTGAAGTCCATTCAACCCCATTTAAGTTGCGCAGGAAATCTTTCTGTGAGCTCTTTGTTGTGTGGATAGTGTCGAAAAAATGAATACCTTATAAATTTGTCGAATGTGGAGATCCTCTTGGATCATACCTCCCCACAAAAAGAACTTTTGGTCCACCAAAAGTCTAGATCCAAGACCATAGGGATAACTTTGTTTTCTCTCTCTAGGAGGCCGATTTATGTATTCTCCTTGCTACTCACTATTATCATCAAAGGTTAAACTGTGTTTCACATTAAGTGATGCTATAACAGATCATCACTTGTACAATTTTCCCTTCTTGGGGTCACACATACATCATACATCCATAAAACAATATTGCCATTATTGAGTACTATTCACTGTGAAAGCACTTATTAGGTTGATGCCACTCCGTCTTCCTCTTGGAAGGATACCTCGACTCATGTGTATGCAAATGATTCCCTTTAACATGTCTATTGCTAGTGTCCTATTCCAAAAATTGACTTGGAGAACCTTTTTCCAATGGAGTACCTCTTTACCCATCTTGCCAAATTATGCAAGAAGTGATAAACAAAACATGCAAACATGATTGTCAACATAAACATGAGAAGGAAAAATATAAAATTATACAACGAGTCTTGTATTGGGCTGCTCCCGATGAGCTTCTCATCTAGATGGTTGCTCCATATTTAAGTGATCTACCTCCAAACTTGCTCATATAAATGAGGTTAGTTTCCTTCATACTTTTAAAAAATGGAAAGTGATTTGGAGGTGCTACAAAAGCATACTAAACAAAACTTAGATATGCGGATATGATATCCATCTCTTATCGAGTCATTCTAATGGATGCTCCTCTTTGGGTTGCTTCTTCTTGATGTAATCTTCCTTAGATAGGTGGCATTCTTCATGGGTTACCTCCTCGATTGCTGGTACTTAACCAAGTCTTTCATATTCTACCTCTTCTTTTGTGGGTTCGTGCACAACTTCCTTTCCATGCTTTGGATGAAGTTGTGGATGAAGTTTCCAACACTTTTTAACCCAATGACCACTCATATTACAATGAGTGCAAAAATTCTTGTCGATTTTCTTGAATAGTAAGCCTTTATTGCCATTCCCCACACTTTGACTTGGAGAGTGGTCTAATTTGTATCTTGCCTCCTTCCTAAAGGACATGATCTTTCTCTGCATGGACTTTCTCTTCCAACACGTGGCCACATAATGGTTATTTAATCCACAAAAGTACATGGATATGCATACCACAAATTATGTGTTACATGGGAATTCTTCTCATAATTGAAGTAAACATTGGATTACTTATGCTTGTCATACCTTATAAGACTGTCCTTTGTGCAAGTCTGTTGAGAGAAAAATGTTTTAACTCCTCCTTTTTGATGTTCATCTCTCTTTGGAGATGCTTTGCAATCTTTCTAGATGCCTTTCCTATGATTGCAAGGTTGTACCTTTCTTAATTTTAACTTGCACTCACAATCACTATCATGAAGTGGCGTGTCATGTCCTTAGGGATCTTCTCTTATTTCAACTACCTTGGAGCATTCTCCAAATTCCCCTTTTCCATATACCAAACCTGCATAACGAGCTATTTACTCAACATGTACGAGATTAGTTATTCCTTGACCATTGATTCCTAAGCCCTTTCCATTAAATCCCCACTTGGTTAGCAACTTAGAACCAATAACTCAAGTATGCTTCTCAAATTCACTAAAATAAGCATCTACATCTTGATGGGAAGATGATTCTAGAACCAATAACTCATCGTACAATCAATTTCCAATAACTTTTGCTAAGTGATTCTTTGATTGCTTGCATCAAATTGATTTTGATTAGACACAGATCAGACCTTGAATTGTTGTTGGTAGATCGTGCCTCTTTCTAAGAGATACCACTTACTATATCGCTAAGGATCATTGAAACTTTGTTCATATGCATGGGTTGTGGAGTGAGATCAATTTCTGCAAATTCAACCTCTGATATAATTGCTCTTATACCAACTTGATTTGAAAATGGTCACTTGAAAACTGACTTAAATTTTATCGATTCCATATATTCATATATTTCTCAAATTTCCCTCATTAACAAGAAAATTGGCAATATAATTCATTCACATTTAAAACTAAAATTAAACAATCAAGCACATAAAACAACATGCAAACCATATTGATAACAGAGTTCACCAAATTTTTGCTACGTCTCAAAGCTCACGCAACTGACGAACCACTTCATTAATTGTCCTTTCAAAATGGCTTCTCCTTTTATAGAAATGGTTGAAATATTTTCCCAACAATGGTTTAATTCTCCAATTAAGGGGATCATTCTCCCACTAAAGGGTTCAAGCCTTACTTGTTAATTCTCTTTCAAAGAGATTACAAATTCCCTCATCCTTTTTCAAAGAGAAAAATGGTCTTTTTATAGTTGTACATTGTTGAGAACTACCTCAATATTCCAAGGAGAAAATAACTCTCTAAATCCACTAAATTAGGATATGGGGACAATTCAAGGGATAGGTTGAAAGAAAATCTCAACTATTCCCATGAAGATATCAACATTCCCCTTAGATTAGGAAACTACGATACTTTGTATCTCTTCCATTAGTTTCCTATTACATTTGAGAGGAAACATACACAAGCATATAGCTCCAAATATTTGTTGGGTTCTAATAACTAATACAATGAGCATGCATAATGATTCTTACAATTAAACATATAACAAAATTATCAATGCCACAAAACAAAGTCACACATAGTACACATAAATTACCTTGGAAACCCTTCTACTGGGGAAAACCAGAAAACTATTGAGCTTTACCACTCATCTATTAACAACATTCTTAACTAGTGTTTACAACAATGATTTACAAGATCACTACAGCTCAAGCATGAATTCACTTCTCTTGTATAGTACCAATGCAAACCAATCAGTACACTATATTACTTCTCATCCTCTTGTGTCTCATACATAGCCTTCTACCTTACATCATATTTATAGATCCAACACATACACTAGTTCGTGATACCCAAGTTAGTTATGGCTAATTGCTCATTAATGGTGATCCATAACTTCCTAACTGAATGCAATTATTTTGTTACAGTCGACTTGATTGAGTCAACCATAGTGAACCGCCCATTGAGATTCTTGTCATCCAAGTGTTCGTCAAATCCATGCCTGCTTTGTGCTTGTTGACTTCCCCGTCGACTAGTCGTGATCAATGACTAATCGACTATACTAGTTCGCTCATCGACCAAACTTCTATCGTCTATACACTTCAATTCCAGTCAACATGTACTAATCAACTATCAAATTTGACTGTCAATTCACATGCAAAGAATATAACACGCTCAACATTCTCCCACTTGTGTCTTCTTTGCATACCTAGGATATTTTAGACCCTAAGTTTACTTAAGAATGGCCATCAAGCCCATTGATTCCCTACACCAAGTAAACTTTTCAATACTCATAGACTTAGTCAATGAGTTTGCAATGTTCTTCATAGTATCTACCTTTTCCAGCATCACTCTTTGGTTCTCCACCTTGTCTCTTACAAAGTGATATTGCACATCAATATGCTTTTTCTTTGAATGGTATACACATTTTTTGCAAGGAATATTGCACTTTGACCATCACAACCCAACCTAACAACTTGCTATTTAAACCCAACCTCTGAACACATTCTCTGCAACCAAACTGTCTCTTTTATTGCTTGAGTGGTTACCATGTATTCAGCCTCAGTAGTCGACAATGCAACACACGATTGTCTCCTACTCATCCAACTGACTACTCCATCGAAAAACTTGAAAACATATCCACTAGTTGATAATTTGCGGTCAAGATCTCTAGCCCAATCGAATTCAACAAAAACATATGCAGATATTTTCTTATCAGTTTCACATTTTCCTTGGTAGCAAATTGCATAATTTCTTGTGCCATGTAAATACTTAAAAACTCTCTTGACTGCAGTGCAGTGCTCATTTCCTGGTGTCGACATGTATCTGCTCAATACTCACACTATATGGGAAATATTAGTTTAAGTACAAACTATTCCATGCATCATACTACCTACAACACTAGCATAAGGCACATGTGTCATGTACTTTATTTTTTGTGTGCCTTAGGACACTATTCAATAGATAAATTAACTCCTACATGAATAGGGACCTTGACCTGTTTGCACTCATGCATATTGAAGCTTTTTAGAAATGTATCAACATATATACTATGACTTGACCATAGCCTTCTATTTGCTCGATCTCTCTTTATTTCAATTCCAAGAATGAAATGAGCTGCAGCAAAATCCTTCATGTCAAACTTGAAGGACATCTGTAGTTTCACCTCCTTGATTAGATCCATGTTATTTCCGACAAACAACATGTCGTCGACATAGAAAATTACATATATAAAATGATCACTGACTTTCTTTCCATACACATAGTGATCAACCATACTTATTAGAAACCCTAACTATTGGATATACATATCAAATTTCTGGTACCACATTCTAGGGGATTTCTTTAAACCATATAGATATTTCTTGAGCTTGCATACCAACTCCTTCTCTCCTTTCACTATGAAACCCTTAGGCTTCTTCATATAAAATTCTTCTTCAAGATCACCATGAAGAAATGTTGTCTTTACATCCATCTATTCTATCTCAATATCAAAAGCTACAGCTAAAGACATTAATACCCTTATGGAAGTTAACTTAGCGATAAGAAAGAATATGTCACCAAAGTCGACTCCCTCGAATTGGGAATATCCCTTTGCTAATGGTTAAGATTTGTACTTCTTGACCTGTCCTGCTGCATTCATCTTTCTCTTAAATACTCACTTAATTCCAATGGAATTTCCTTCCATTTGGTAATGTGACCAGATCCCATGTTTTATTCTTTCTTAAGGAATCCATTTCTTCTTCCATGGCCCTTTTCTAGAGTTCACCCTCTATCGAGTCGATCACTTCCTTTACTGACCTGGGATCATCTTCAATCGCATATAATGAAAAAGAATAGCGAAAAATAAGTGGACTATACCTTTCATGTTGTTTATTTGCTCGACCAGACCTCTTGATGACTAGATTATGTTGTTCCACCTCATCGTCGGATTCAATCAACTCATTTGAATTTGGGTTTTAGTTGTTCATTTCAAACTCTTGCTTTTTTGGTTCCTTTTATCTTTTAATCTCTTCAATCCTGGAAATACCTCCAACTTCTTTGAAGATCACATATCCATTGTAAACTACCTCCCTCATGACCAGATTTCAGAGCTTATACCCATTCACTCTATCCTAATCTAATGAAGATGCATTTCTCATAATTGAAGTCGAGTTTGCTTCTTTTTTCCTTTGCGACATGCACAAAGGAATCACACCTAAAGACTCTAATTTGTGCAAGAGAGGGATTCTTACCTATCCATGCCTCATATGGAGTCTTGTCAACCAGAGCCATCGACGATGACCTATTCTCTAGGTAGCATGCTGTGTTGACTACCTCTGCCTATAATTATTATATGGTACCTGCACCACTGAGCATGCTCCTTGCTTTCTCCATCAACATTCTATTTTTTCTTTCAACATCTCCATCTCGTTGAGGTGTGTATGGAGTTGTGTTTTGTCAAGCTATAATGTGTCGCCTACAGAAATGGTCAAATACCTTACCACATAATTCTCCTCCGTTATCAACTCTCATCACATTGATCTTTTTGCCAATCTAATTTTCTACAATAGCTTTGAACTCTTGGAACTTCTCAAAGACCTTAGATTTCTTCCTTAGAAAATATAACCATGTCATTCTAGATAAATTACTATGAAAGAGACGTAATACTATGATCCTCCTAGTGATGGGACCGGTATTGGTCCAAACATATTACTATGTATTAACTCCAATATTTCCTTGGCCCTAGTGACCCCATATTGGAAACACCATAAATGTAATCTTTGCATAGTTCTTCCTCTTTAGAATAGCGTAGGAGAGCTTCGAACATACCTTTATTGTGCATAGCACAAAGTCCTTTCACACCAATGTGTCCCATCCATTGATGCCACAACATGGATGAGTCGACTAGACATGAAGATATATCATCAGAATCAAGAAAGCCTATAGTTGCACATCCTTTGGTGTCTATTCTTCCCAATAGCTTGTACAGTGTTCCAGTCCATACTACTCTCATCAATACCATATGTGATTAAAGTGTAGTGGTATTTAATAATATTTTCCATCATAATTTCCTAATAGGTGTGCATTGTGTTCCTTAATTACTTTCCCTCATACTTTTCTTTTCAGATAAGTTGTAAGGTGAAGTTGTTGAATGCACATGAAAAAATAAGTATGTATAACATCAACACTATTGCAATTGAAGTCTCAAAGCATCTTGTCAGTCTCTATCTTAGCAAATTGTTTATCAATTTGGAAATCGTTGAAGGAAGTCCACGATCAATAGTTGTTCATTTTAAGGTGAATGACTTGCTCCATTATCATCCTTCATTGTATCATGTCAATTCATTTGTTGCACTACATGGATACATGCAAATTGTTTTATTAATATGTTAGGACTTTTCTTTTGTGTATGTGCTTTTTGACAATTGTGACACGATGTACATAGTCCTCCAGGGATGTGTTCACAACAAAATTACAATGCAATTACCTTCATATATTTATATTTTCTTGCGTTTTTTTGATAAAATGTACATCATAGGAAACCCTTCGAGCACTTTGGAGGATGGTACTTAAAGTGTTACAAGATTGGTCAAAATTCTCAAAAAAACCTCCGCTACAACCTTTGCAAATGGTATCAGATGTTTTAGTGGAGGTCTTTACATAAATGTATTATAATTAAAAAAACTCGGTGACCGAAGGATTTCGTGGAGGTTTCTTTCCAGTGTGCTTAAGTCGAATAAACACACTGGTGTGAGCAACTGCAAAACACACCGATGCATTTAAAAGAAACATATGCACCAGTGCGCAAAAACATTTGTAACCATTATATGCAACAGTGCTTGATAATACATATAGCATTGGTGCACACCAAAATTATTAAAAGAACTGGTGCTTTAACACATTATATGCATTGGTGCATTGTACCAACAATAGCACTTATGCTTATGAACTTTCAAAATGAATCAGTGTAGTATACCAAAAATAGCATCGGTGCTTACTAACTATTAAAAAACACACCGGCGCAAAGTAACTATTACAAAGCACCGATGCAAACTAACTATTACAAAGCATTGGGGTGATAAGTGAAGGAAAAAACATCAATAAAGTTTAATGAGACGTTGAATGTCGCTGTATTTTTAAAATTTAATGATGCGGTTAATATACAACAGTGCACCGGGGCATAATAATACAAAAATAATCGGGGCATGCAATGAGTATTATGTTGCAATGGGTCTGTATTGTTTTCAGCACACCAGTGCTACATTGGCTAAAACACATCGATAATACATGGTATCAAACGCACCAGTGCGATTGAAATGATCGAAAGAACTAGAGATTTTCTGTTTGGCGAGCAGTGACTATTGACATCACACTATAATATCTATAGTTTATGTTTATTTTGTTTAATTCCATTATTCATCAGAAATTGAAATATTTTTTACAGTAGTATTCATTTGAATTTTAATTATTGCATTTGGATATGATGTTTGTATTAATATGTTATATCATAGATTTTCGCATCTATTGTAATATTTAATCATCCATATATTTAATTAGCGATGTAACATTTCACAACAACATTGGAGAATGCAATAGAATACAAAAGTTTATTTTATTATATATCAATAAGAATCCATTTGTCATACAAAATGGGACAACATAAACTCCACAATAATCAAAATGCCAACATGCATGTAATTGTTACACTTATTGGTAACCCATTTCCTTTCAATTGGGACACTATGTCCAATACATTATACAAAATGTCTGAATTTCACAGACAATTATTTCAAAATATACAACAGATTGCATTAACATCCAAAATATATGGATCATGATTCTTCACTGGAATTTTTGTCAGTGCTCAAACCATTTGCATTACTTGGGTTATTTGGCCGAATGTTTTATTGATTGCCTCAATTGTTTTGCTCTTCTTCAGCTTCTATCTACAAACATAAAAACAAAGTGTAATGAGTGTATCTACATTGGTGGGAATAATGAAAATCAAAATAGATAGTATACATGAATGTAAGTTGAAAAGCGACGTACCATAGAAATAATTGAGTCCCGAATGATACACATTCTTTCAAAACCAAATCACATGCCTTCTCTCAACAACTCTTTTGTTGGATCCACTCCCTACTTTGTTTCCTACAAGTTTTATACCCCGTAAGAAAGCATAGATTTAATATAAAGGATTTTTTTTGTTCTAACACTTATAAAATGAGAGAAGTAAAACAACATAGATACTTACAAATTCCACAATTAATTTTTTATATGCCAACATATACTCACAACCCATTCTTAACCCAATATCAATCAATTCTTCCAGTGGCTTTTCTTTGTATGTTAACACCTGTTTGAAGACATCCAAGGATGGCTGGTGTAAAAAAAAATTAAAATATAAAGATCACAACCAATATGAAATCGTAAGTTGTTATAAGGAAATCACAGCTACTCACAAACTTTGCTATCAACCCCTTTTTCCTTGTCGTCCTGTCTTATGTGCTGAATGGGTTCCATTTTCTTTTCTTTTCTACAACAAAGCAATTGAAAATTAATATTTAATGTTAAATTAATTATTTAGATGTACATAATAGAAAAATTCAATGATTTCATACCTTTGAAGCATGTCGTTGTTGAGATGGCTCATCCTGCGATGCAATTACGTCAATTTTCTTGACCATCTCCTTGTACACTTTTTTGGACATCCCTACTAGAATATTTTAGATATCACCTCGTTCATCCTTTGAGATTTTCATAATCTTCTTGAAAATGTAAAATGACATTAAACCATTCTTATGCTAATATGAAAAATAAATATAGCAGAATTAATATTAATAAATGAATGCTTTGTAGTAATAGGTACATATTCTATAAAAAACATGCTTAGGAATATCAATTTTTGAATGATTGTTTTTTGTTGTTGTATGTTTTTTCTATTGGAAGTCTGACAGATCTCATTGACCATTGATCTAGAAATGCATCTTATAATTTAGATATAACCTAATTCTTGGAATTATTGGATTGATTTCTATACTATAAGTGCAAAGTATGTCTATATGTTCTTTCCACAATATCCCTCATAGTTTTATAAAAGTTTTTTCCCCTTTCATTCACTTCTAGCACCACTCCAGATGAGCTAAGGACCAATTCATCATCATTCAAATCATCGATAATTTGTTTTTTCTTATGATGCCATTCTCTTATGTTGTTGTCAGTCCCTGCATAACATTCAACATATGTGAATTAGATTGTTTGAAACATATTAACGAATATTCTTAAGTACTATATTACTAAAAATTCAAGAAAAAATTCATATTGATTTCCTTGTGATTCACCCGATTCACCCCTTTGCAACTTTTCCATCAATGTTTTATGCTCTTCTGCACTTAGATCGCTAAGAATCTTATAGAGCTTCCTCATTTTTTTGGCTCTGCATATCACACATTAACCATTACATATTAGTTAAATTTACAAATAATTCAAACATTTTAATCTAATACATACATTACAAAGAACTTGCATTCTTCGCAATTTTGGATGTGCTCCCATCATGTTGATTATAATTGTTGTTCATTGAACTCTTATTGTTAAAACCTATTATGGTTTCCACTAGGGAAGGTAAAGGAAATCCCCCCACCAAAGCCCCAAGGTCACCCATCGGCTGGTTGCACCAAATAAAGAGTCAGGAAACCCAAAAAATAGCTAAGTGTTAAGCGAATCCAAGCCACAGTAAGAAAATGAGAAAAAACAAGGCAATAGAGCTCTTCTGTAGGAAAAAATAGCCATAAGGGCCTCTTCCACAACCAAAGGAGATTCAACGGCTAGGATTGAATGGAGGGATCAGATCTACAGTTGAAAATGCGTCCTGCAAGCCAGTTTCCGAGTTCCGCATCCTACATTGCGGATTGCGCATTACATAAAAGCAATTTTCCAAGGATATAAAAAGTAGGGTTTCCGATTCCCACAATCCGTATTGCGGCTTGCAGAAAGGCCATTTTCCAAAGGGGAGAAAAAGTAAGTTTCCGAATCCTGCATTCCGCATTGAGGATTGCGGAAAGGCCATTTTCCAAGGGAGCAAAAAAGTGAGTTTCTGAATCTCGCATTCCGCATTGCGGATTGCGGATAGACAATTTTTCAATAGGCATAAAACCGAGTTTCCTAATCTTGCATCCCGCATAGCGGATTACGGATTGTGGAAAGGTAATTTTTCAGAAGGAACAAGATGGAGATTCCGAATCTCACAGTCCGCATTGCGGATTGCGGAAAGGTAATTGCGGATCGAAAGAAGTTTTTGCAAAGAAAATTGCGGTCGCAGGGAATGGATATTTTCATAGAAAGTTGGTGCATTTGAGAGCGGCGAAGGGGTCTATTTCAGTTACCTGTACTAATCAACCTAAAACGAACTGATCCGAAGGACAAGTAGGTGGCTTCCGTGGCCGAATGGTGCACTTCCAACATAAGTGATTCCCTTCCTCCGTGCATGACAGAATCAAAGGATGTTGATTCGGGAGGCTCAGCTCGAATGGCGTCATCATTAACAGTTTAAGTTTGTTCTAAATTAGTTAGGATATTTTGATACTTTGTAAGCCTATAAAGGCAGGTTCCGAAAAGGACCAAAGGATTGGAGGTGTTTGTTTTAGAGAGATTACTGCTCTGTACTGTATTTGAAATCGACCTTGTAATTCAATGAGAAGACCCGATTTTGGAACTTGAGATTCCTATGATGTGTTTTTTGATGTTTGTTATTTCCTGTGTATGTGTTCTTTCTTTGTATTTCCATTGAATGTTTACTTCTACAGTACCTAAATATCAAGATTACATGGTCTCGAATTCATGCCCACATGCTCCAGATGCATATGACTAGGTATTCCACCCTTTTCCTCTTGAAGTTGTAGGTTAGAATTCAGCTGTAAATGCTCTGACCTTGTAATGGAACTTGTCCCCTCTTTTTGCATTCACCTGCTGATCATTTCGACTTGAAAGAACCCCATCTACCTTGCCTCTTGCCTCTACAATTGTGTTCTGAATTTGTCATCAGTGACAGTAAACCCACCGAAGTTGACTCCATGCCCAACTGTCCTCCCGTTCTTAACTCCAACCAAACGAAAACATTCCTTTAATTCATTTTTTGAAGGTCTAGCCACCACTTTTACCAATATCCCAACCCATTCAATCTATATCCCATTGCTGGAAGCACTAAAGAGAGATCCCTCTCTGTGGTTGAGAAGGCTAGTTTCCATCCACTAAAGATTGGTTTGCAACAGTTACCTCATGGTATTTCTTGCCACAACCCAGGAAAATCTTGAGTGATAAGACTTATTATGCATTTTCTATCAATAAAAAATATGGACCATTAAATAGAGAAGCTATCAAGTATATTCTACAAATAAATTACATATCTTCAAAATAATTAATTTGCCTGCATTGACATACAAAAAAATTTAAAAATATCATACTGTGGTGCGTATTAAAAATACAGATGCACAAGTGCGCCTTTATATATTGAGCCCATCATTGTCAACAATATTGAAAATTGCATAGATAACTATCCGCTATCAAATATAGTGAATATTTTCTTTTGCGGAATTTTTTGTGGATGTTCGAAAGCTGTGCGTCCATGATTTATCTGCACCAGTGCGGTTGTATTATTATGGCACACCGTTTTAACTAAAATGCCCTATGAATTTCTCTTTCAACTTAAAAGTATATATTCATCTCAAGTGTTCTTTTAGGATTCAACCACACCAATTACAATACTTCATAGTATACATATGCTGCTTAAACTCACCTTATTCTAACGAAATGGTTTCGAAAATATATTGCAAGTTAGATTGCGATATGGTTCTCAAAATTTATTTTAGGCTTGCCGACACCTATTGATTGCCGATTTGACTCAAATGCATGTATATTAAAATGTTATAATATCAAATGGCCAATTATTCAAATTCCAACTCATTGCATATTGTTCAAAGTTCAATGAGTTCTCTCTTTCCATCTCTAGTAAGTTCATATTTTATTTGTATTTTGATTATCTAATTGAATTTATGTTACTTATCCATGAGAATCTGAATAAAAATGATTTTATTTTGTAGGATCCCGATTCAGGATCGAGTTCAGATGCACAATATATTCCACCAGTTTCAAAAATTCGTAATCTCTTATCAAGAGTAAGATACCGCAAGCAATTAGTAGATGAAAATGGGTAGTCGATTTACCCATCAATTCTAAAATGCCATCTTCTGTCCACAATCCTGGGTCATTGACAATAATTCGTCATGAGCTGGATCTATTTTATGACACCCCAATAGTATGTAGTTGTTCAAAATGTCAAGGGTTGAAGGAGAACCCCGACGTGTCACACTCACCCATTATACTAATGATCGACTACCCAATGTTGATGGTCTAATACCCCCTATTGGAGTAAAATATCCAATAGGTGATATACAAAAGACACATAGGAACACCTCCCTATGCTCATTTTTGGAAAAGTTGGAATCCAAAACAACTATGTTTCATCCTTAACTGACCAACCCCTCTGCTTCTGTCCATTCAACTGAAAGTTATAGTGATCCAAAGTATGCTATCAATGCCACCCAAAACATCTATACTAGGAGGTCCAAACAATTGCATGAGTTGAGAGAAAAATTATCCAAGTACACAACAAGGTCGGTCCAATTGTTGGAAGGTAGCAATGACTTCTCTCTTCCCTTCAATTCACAAAGTAAATATCAAACTTGTTACAATTTCACTTTGTATGGCGCTTGAACGTCTTCTCTACCCATGCCTGATGTTGGAACTGAATTCTTCTTTTGTGGTAATAGTTTTATGATTTCCAGTCTAATATATATGGTGAAAATATTGGGTTTTTTATCCTTTCACATGTGCTCATTCCTCCCAAACAATTAGTAACACTTATTCCATTTTGTAGTCCTATCTATTGTTAGTCGAATTACTTGAATATTGTTAAATACAAACATAGCATTCCATGTATATTATGTGCATGAATGGTTGTGTTTCTAGAAACTTTAACAAGAAGAACCTGTTATATATCGATGGTTGTCCACACACTCATGGGAACATTCCAAGGTTCATAAATAGTTCTAGGTGCTCTTTATTTTTTGCAAATTGTTCATTTGAGAAACACTTGAATGACCAAGATTTTTTTATGAAAAGGAAAGCATCTAGATTTGTTTTTGTGCATGCAATACGTAGTTTGTATCCTGGTGATGAGTTGTTAATAAACTATCACTTTCGTAGACCACCAACCACTCGTCAGAGATGCATTTCATCGGGACTACCTTCAGATGTCTCTTTGGGGTGTAAGACAAAAAACATTGATTAATTGTATTTTTTAATTTTCAATGGGACTGATGTTAATGTATTGCTCAATTAGAAATTTTGTTTTATAAATTGTTTGCAGTTGAACATTTACTATTGTAAAAAATTCTCATGCTTCTGTAATAATTGTTTGGTATAATGTTGGAACAAACCAATTGCATTGTGCTTACTAATATCATTGATGTAATGTTCAAATTTTTTGAAATCAAGATTCTGATGATGAGCGACATGTCTACCATCTTCCATTGCACCCTAATAAAATGTCAAATCAAGAGAAGGTTGCAAACAGAGCGCAACTCACAGAGGAAGCATACCAAGCATGGTTGAATCAACCACTTATTCAATCGCCACTGGATCCAGACTCACCAATTAGGAATTCCTCTAGCAATAGTAGTTCTTCACATGTTCGAAATGGAGCCAATGAAATAGAGGTTGGTATGGATGAGTTCTTACGACATATGAGCGCCATGGACGCAATGTTGTTAGATTTATTCCAAGACAATGAGACATGGTATGACACTCATATCATTGATACCTTCTTCCAAAGCCTTAAACTGGCTTCCACCACACCTCTATTTGGACTTGGCCGGTCAAATTCTACCCAGCTAGGGACAACAATGTTACTATACAACTTGAAATCAATGTATGGCATGTTAGACACATGTTTCTTGACACTTTTGAGGTAACTGACCATCAAATCCCTTATATTTTGAGGAATCTTGTCACACAATCAATATTGAAAATGGTCGATTTTATGAACGTTAAATGACATTGTATATTTATATTTCCCATTTACTATAGGTTAGTTAAAGATAAGGTACTTTCGAGTGATAATGTATTTTTCGACAGTTGCGAAGAGGCAAAACAAACGTTGAAAATGTTGGGTGTTGAGTACATATCATTTCATGTGTGTCCGAATGGTTGTATTCTATATAGTGGAAAATATGAAGACAAAGAGATATGTCCAAAATGTGAGCATGACAAGTACCATAAATCAAGAAACAAGGCTAAATCACATGGCCCTCCTCATAATATATTGAGGCACATGCCTATAATCTCAAGGATTCAAAGTCTCTTTCATTGTGAATAATTGTCTATGTTGAAGGGATGGCATGCTTCGCACCGAAGTGAGGCAAGAGTTATGCGAATATCAATAGATTTAATAGACATGAAACATATAGAGGATACATGGCCCGATAAATTCAAGGGTGAAGTACACAGCCTTCAATTGAGAATATCCATGGATGGCGTCAACCCATATTCCCTCCAAAACACCAATTATTCCATTTGGACTATAGTAGTGATCAATAACAATATTCCCCCATGGTTTTCCATGAAGAATGAATATCTCATGCTGGCTCTTATAGTCCCTAGTAGAAGAAAAGTGAAGAATATGGATGTTTACCTACAACCATTGATTAATGAATTAAAGGAATTATGGGAAGGGATATAGGTATACAATTTATCAAGACCTATCCCAACAGAGAGGAGTTTTACGTTGTACGACATATGTTCGTACACCATGCATGATTATCCAGGATTAGGAGTTTGCTATGGTAAATATGTTGTTTGATTTGTTTATATTCATAACAATATTTTTTGCATTTTTAATTCATTGTGACTATGATTGACCTTCAAAATTAACGTGCTCTGTATACTGTAACACCGCAGGTCTTGTAACAAATGAGTATCATGGGTGTAAATGTTGTGGACCTTCTATGAAGTCTAGGTGGTTCAAATTCCTACAAAAGCCACTGTATGATTGCTTGAGGGTATTCCTCCTAGAAGACCACCCTTATAGAAGAGAAACATCTACTTTCAATGGTAAACTAGAGAGAAACCAAAGGCTTGAAATAATGACACAGTATCACTGGCTTAGGGAATATGACAGTCTGAAGGAGAAGGAAACTACAGAAATGTTTGATTCAAATGGGGAACCTATGTTCAATGATCCTTAATTTTTTGACACTTATGTTGAGAAAATGTTTGTCAAGATGAAAAGGAAATCAATATTTTATGAGCTCCAATTTTGGGAGCATCTTAAGATTGCCCACTTACTATATCCCACATATATATTTAAAAACGTTTCATCTTCTTTGTGGAGGTATATATCATCAAAAAAAAGTGACACGTTGGATATTAGGAGAGATCTTATTTCTTCAAATACTAAAAAGAATCATTTGCCAAGACAATAAAATATAGGAGAGGCTAGTCCCTCTTGGTCATTTAAGTAAGGCGATGTCCCATGGGTTTTGAAGAAAGATGATCTTTCTTTGGCAAAGGAAGTTATATTGGGTGTGAAGGAGTCTTCTTTATATGGGTCTACTCTATGACACTGCTTCATTGTAGATGAGAATTTGTTGGGTTTGAAATCACATGACTATCTCAACCTTTTAAGGGTATGTATAATGTAAAAAAAATGTTTTTATTTTTTATTTAAATATTTTACAACACAAGTTAAAATGCAATTAAATTTTTGTGTTCACTTTGTAGCGTCATTATCCATTGCTCGTGTGTGGGTGTGTGATCCACAAATTTCCCGAGGACCTGTGATGTGCCATATCTAAACTATCTTCATTTGTATGGTGGATCACATCAAAGGAGATTGACATCGCTAGCATTCCATGTTGGTGTTAAGAGTTAGCTGAGATTGTTTATATGTTTGAGAAGGAAATGCCGATGAGTTTCATGGAATTGCAAGTTCATCTTCTAATTCACCTAGATGATGAGGTTGAATTAGTCGGGGTGGTCTCATGTCATTGGATGTTCTTCTTAGAGAGGTACATGAAAAAATTGAAGGGATTTGTTCGATAAAGGGAAAAACCTAAGGGGTCTATGGTAGTTGGGTACATAGTATATGAGTCGTTCTATTATGCCAATGAGTACATCAAGAAAATCGACCATACACTAGGAACAATGATTTGGGATGATGAACATGATGAGGACAAAAGGGATGGGGAGCTACTCCAAACGAACGGAAAAAGGCGCATGATAAAGAGTAAGTCAATTATCTTTTGTCACTTATATTCACAATGAACTTCATAATCTATATTTGATCTCATACGTACTATATGTCAATTTGATTTCATGAATACAACAACGAATTTAGAAATTGATGCCATGAATAAATTCATTCTTTACAATGCGGATGCAACATAACTGTGGGTTTCATTGTATGAAGAGAAGAGGATGAAATGGGACATTGAGAAGAAAGAATTCAGACGGTTGAATGATAGAAGCATGCTTTACCTAGATCATTTAAAAGAAAATATGCCAATGATCTGTCCCAACAGTTAGGTTGCTGACCAAGTTAGAGAGAAATATGGTGCATCTCGTCGTTACTCGCATGCTAAGGAGGATGCGCTATATATAGGATTGGGTGCAACAACTTGGTAGTAATGGATCTTTGTATTATACATTTATAACTTTATAATGCACCTTTAAATTATAACATCTATATTTTATATATTAATGGTCGGGTTATTAGACATATGACACCTTCATTTGTTCACTTTTTAGAGGTGCATTTGTTCCCATCTATGTGGGCATATGGGCACCATTTTCTCACAGAGGATGCCGATGATGGACGTCTTACACAAGAATGCGAGTGGAAGTCGAGTTCGACCAATCTAGTTGTGCTAGCCACCGTGATCAAAACCTAAAAGGGGGAAAGTTGGGTTATGTCGGAAAGATAAAAGAGATAATCGAAGTGCACTTCTAATCTTTCTAGTGTATTTTTAGGTGCAAGTGGTGGGATGCATTCGACAGGAATAATGTAAAGGAAGATCTTGATAGTGGGATGATATGTATCAAATCTAGAAGGATGTGGGATGAAAATAAGGAGCTTTATGTTTTCCCAAAATAATGCAACCAAGTGTTTTTTTACCCAGATGCGTTAGATAGGGATTGGTGGTTCGTATTAAGACACAAACCTAGATTTAAACATATTTTTGAGAACAATAGTGCTATCATGCCAAGCAAGGAAGATAATGAGGGTAATGGAAATGTAGAGTGATATGTACATGTTTTATTTCATGATTCATAGTTTTGATATATCATTTTATTAATGTTATCTTTAATTCTTTAATTATATTGTTTATTTTTAATGTTATGACGGTGGAAATGGAAAGTTGATTACTAGATGTTTTTAAACAATTTGAGTTGGTAACAATCAATCTGATGTGAAATCTGTTGTCTATGAAGATATTTGTGACTATATGGAATGATTGTATGTGGTTTTCCATATTTAGAGATGATCTTTCTTGCTTTCCATTTAAATAATTTTAGTGTGGGTTTTATCATTTAATTTATTATATTATTACAACTGGATCAAAATCAGCTAATTAGATTGCAAATTAACATGGATGTTAATCATATTTATTGTTTGTTGTAATTTCAACTACTCTCATTTGGATAACAAGGTGGATTTCATGAATATATTATACTTAGACACTTATACTTTTCATTAGTGTGGTATTTGATGCATAAGGGTCCCTTTTCTTATTTTTCAAATTAGATTTTTTATTGGAAGTTTCTCATGGACGTTAGCTTGAGATTCTTTCTTTTTACCATTGTTGCTCTTTCCTTTGGTTTAACTAATTCACTTTTTATTCACCATGGATTTTTGTTAGTTCATTCATTACTTACTATGTATTACGTGAAAGCAATAAAGCAATGACAACACCCATTATAAAGAATGGTTTAATAGTACGTTCACCAAATATATATTATTATTTATGAAAATAACATTGAATAGAAAGCACTTTCTTGTGAATCTTTATATTAGTCATATGTGTAGTAATTAAGTATGAATATGAAATTGAAATTGTTAAGACAATCAATTCCCGCAAGGCGACATGAGTTCAATTACCCTTAGGGGTGACTTAGTTGGGAGGCGACACCCAAAAACCTAGTCAAGTTGAGGTTGGTGCGGTCCAGGCCGAGTGTGATCCCCGGGTGATTTTGATGGCTTATATGCCCTTGGGTCGTGGTTTCTCAGACCACATGCCACTCCTGCAAGTCAGGTAGATTCGAGCAAACAAAAAAGAAGAAGAAATTGTAAAGACAAAAAAGTATTGAAAACAATACTTTAAACTATGACACTAATATGTTGATCTATCATACTATGGATATTAAAGCTTGTTAATTAAATTGTGTTAATAAATAGGAAAATGCAGAGGCAATTTGAATTCATATATTGCAAGCATTATCCCCCAAATGTGAAGTTAATTACACCTTTTCAAAATGTGGAGGTGGAGGAGGAGGATATCCACCCTCATCAGATGAGGAATGTTCATCCTCTTAGCATCTAAAAGGAAGGATGCATTGATAATATGTTGCATCAAGTTCCTAATATTATGAGGAACTGTCCTCCATATCTTTATGAGGTCAAGGTGTCACATAATGTTGTGCACCCGAACAGGATGAACCCCCTACTGTGCCAACAATGTTGATAACCTGTCCGCCATGTCCTATCGATACCTATCATGAGGCCTGCATCGGAGTCCAGGTTTGGCCAATTGTGGCACCTCGGGATCCTGAATATATTCATCATCCTGAATGAGAAGAGGTGCCCCCTAGCCGTCGAATGTGCAAACGTATGCAAAATATATAGTACAGAACAATAATTTGAAAATTTCACTAAACAATTTAATATAAAAATTTAGAATATATTTCATTTGCATTAAGAATAAAGAGAATAAAATGCAACTAGATTAATTTAAACATAACAATAATATTACCTCTCTCATCCGGTGGCTCATCTTGGGTGAAGAAGATGTTGTGCCACACTCTCCAGTCCAAGCCCGCATATGGATATGGCACAATGTCTAATGCATGTCTGTCCTCATTGGATAGCATCTCAAGCACCTATGGTATGATCCTAGCTGAGAACACAGGCTGCCCCCTCTTGGGAATTATCTACTCCCACATGTGCATACACACCTCCATTATCGGCCTAGGAGGGCGACGCTCAAATGATGGCCTGGTGGCCATAAACATCTCAAAAAATAGACAAAAAAGCTTTGAACCGGAAGGGAATGTAATACCCCCAATTTTGACTTGAAATGTATTTAATCAGAATGATGTAACTATGCTAGTATGGATTCCTAGTGCGGAGCTCAAGGCCAAGGCCCAACTAGTGAATGACTAGGCATGTATGATGTATATTTTTATTTGGACCATATGCTTGGCTTATCATGCCAATTCAAAATATATGTAAATATTTTGTCGGAAAATAATAAAAATGGTCCAAGATGGCTGTGTAAAGAGCACTAGAGGGGCTATGATTCCACCAGAGGGGAAGAAAGGGGGGCCTACAGGGAAACCAAATCCTACGTTGCCAATTATCTACCTTAGAACTCATCCAAAATATTCCACGTGCCTTAAATAAGCTGATTAATTTCTCTTGACTATCAAAACAATTCATTGAATGCATATGTGAGGTTGGTGGGAAAAGTCACTTCTGGTGGGAAAAGTCACTTCATGTACTTATTGAAGCATGGGGGTTATGACAGTTATGTTAACTATCATTAGTCCTATTTATTCTATGGTCATAAGTTATGTCAGTTGTCTTTTCACCCTTACCTCATATCCTTGGAGTCAACACTCTTTTGATCTCTCTCATGCATGTTTCTACACTAGTAGAGTTTTCCTATGGATATTCATGTCCATTACCAGAATGTGTTTAACCCATAATTTCAAATTTGGAGATAGAGATGCATTTTTGGAAGGGAAATTAGATGGTTGTAGGTGAGCATGGAGGTTAGGAACGCTAGGAACCTTTACTCATTGAGTTCTGCTACTTTTGGATGCTTGATAATCCATGGATTAACATTGTAGGAGGTTCTCCAATAGCATACGATTAATGGATTAACGTTGGAATCTTACTGCACACATTGGTAAGCACTGTAAGGGTTGGATTTCCTTAGGGAAATGTGGATCAATGAAGGGAAATTCCTTCCTTGTGTTGTGTGGGGCAGTTGGAAGGAGTGCCATGGCTGTGATGGCTTAGTGAGACCCTTGTAGAGCTCTGATGGAGCTTTTGGCTAACCATAGAGATAAAAGTGGGTTCTGGTCTGAGAAAGAGAAGCCTGCAGGTGTTTTGGTGGCCTCATAGCCCATCTTGGTGGTGGCCTCTCAACATAAATAGTATATGTTGGATAGAGTGCCTATGGCTGGGTGGAAAATCGCTCTTACATAACCAATTGCTTGGATATTCTTTGTTTAAAGATAAGTATTCTTTTGTATATGATGTATAATGGTTTAATTTATATTTCTGTAATAATTATGCTTGGAATTGCATGTTATGTGTGTATGGATCAAGTTTATTTTCGTTGTGTGTTTTTATTTCCATATCTGCACATGCATTTTTGCATTGATAAATTCGTAATTGTGGTTATGGGGCGAAATTTAGAGGCCCCGATTTAGTTAATGTCCCCTTTGCTGGACGAAAAGGGTGATGGAGATGTTACATAGTGGTATCAAAGATTTTGGTTGCAATACCAGAGCCGTATGGGTCAAAATGTACTCTTACAGGCAGAGATCAGGTTCTGTTAAGTGACGCATAGGGGGGTAGTAGTATTTTTGAATTAATTTTGAAATAACCCCTTATGGCTAGAATATAATTCCATGCAATTTCAAAATTTTAAAATTTGGGAATTTTAAGGTGGGCCCCACTAATGCCACACAGTCGGGTGACATGGAGGAGCCACGTGGGCATAAGGCATGATGTGGATCAGCCACATCATACCCACGCAAATGTGATTTCCCAGGATGAAGTGTGGAGGTGATATAGATCTTACCGTCTGATGAAAGGTAATATCGACGGCTGTGGCTCTTAGTGCGTTGGTAATATGCGCAGTGGTTAAAAGTGAGCATACATGTCAAAACCCAAAATTTTTCGAAAAATTTAAAATTTTTAAGATAGCAATAAATGTTATTAAATGCAGTCTTTTAACTGTCTGCTTAACTTACGTGATTGTAAGTGTGTCTGAATGATCTTTGTTGTACTTAAATGTTATTATGGTTTTCTCTTTTTCGTTACTGATTGTTTTATTGTTTTGAAACCTCAAGGGGGAGTTGCCATAGCAGACTGGGCTTACTTAGCTTTCGAGCTAACGCATCAAACTGTCTTTCTCTTTTCAGATATACAGGTAAAGTGCGGTCGCGACAATTAAATCTTTAAAGTATTAAAATTCATTTAATTGCACCAACTCAGTCAGTAAAAGTCTAAACATGCTAGTTGGTTGTCAACTGTGTAAAGGTAGAACTCCCTTCCTGTGATATTCATAAATCTTATTGTTTAGAGAGTCGGAATTTATATGAGAATATGATAGCTATTGTTCTTGATCAAAAATGACTTAAGTATCCCTATGGAGTATCGTTTCTTTGATATTATTATTGTGCTGTAACAATATCTCTTATTTAGCTTTGTATAAAGTCACTGGATTATGATAATCAGACCACTTTTATTTATCTGTTGATACTGTATCAATTGCAATTTCCCTTATAAAAGATCTGGAGATTTTCCTCGTATAAATTACTTATTGCTAGCATTGTATGATATTCTGTCATTTACATGTCTTCTTATAATATCCTTAAGGGTTTGATTTGATTGCGCCGCTACTCCTATTCCTATAATGTTAATAGATATAAGATCAAGACTAACAACTATCTCAATGACACTAATCCAGTAGGATTGTAAATCACCATGCTGACTTCATTTCATTATCTTATAGATTTAAGGTTTGATGTACCCCTTGTCTTTTCTCATGAGACCAGGGTTAAGGCAACCAAAGTTAGTGAAATGTTGTTCTAAACCAACTATAGCTTCCATTACATCATTTCCAAGATAGTTTCTATAATACCAAATGCTTCCTCCATGCCTAGAATACTTCATAACTGAGTTTTGAACAACGTTCGTATTGTATGTTGTAATGAGTCAAAGTTTAAATCTATCTAATACAAGTATTATATGTATTGCACTAATGTTTTGATTTAAAAAGGATGATATAAGAACTATGCTCTTAAAACCTTTATGGATAAACTATGCAGTTAACTATATTACCCATGATAAGATTTTAATTCTACAAACAATGATGAATCCTCGTAGTAATTTTGAACATTATTGACTATACATAATTCTATTTGTTTGTAGGGCAAGGTTTTATGTCCACTAGGCAACTTCGAAGGCAAAGTTCTAACATGCATTATATGATGGGTTAAATGATAGTGTCTCAATCATAGGAGAATATCCCTACTATGATTATATTTTATCCATACGATGATTTAAAATTGAGAAACAAATAATTTGAAACACAACATGGACTTTGGATTGTTGACCCATGGCAGGTTAAATATTTAAGGGCTACGTGGATAGTCTTGGGCCTTGTATTTGATGATATAAATGGTTTGACCAAACCCTACTTGGCCATTTCTCCTCTGCCTTCGGGCTCGGTTGCCCTGAGAAGAACCTCCTGGTCTGAGTTTCTCGTTGTAGTGCTGTAAGTAGCAGTTCCCATGCTGCTACAGTTCATGGTGTGTGTCCTTCGTGTTGTTCGTGAGTCTGTATACTCTGCTATTGGCATTCTATAAGTATAATGAGCAACTCGGGTTATCTTTTCTGCTGTTACTATTTGCTAGCAGTTCCTATGCTTCTCCCAGCCCTCGTACTTATCCATTGTATTGTTTTAGAGTCATGGTATTCCTGCTGTTGGTAGCTATGAAGTGGTTATGACCTGGGTTTATATTTGTGCTTCCAAAACTAGTCTGCCCAGGGCGTGAGGGTATCGTTCTAAATGTTTCATGTCACGGCTTCCATCTTGAAAGGTAACCTGGGAGTTTCCAGCCCGTTTCTTCTGATGATCAAGGTGGGGTTTTTCCACTTAGCTCAGCTCGTGGCTACAGGGTCATTCACTGCGTTTTTACTTCCTCCAAAATCGCTAGTAAGCTATAACATTTGCTTCGTGGTTTTCAATTTAAAATAGATTGTTTACTTTAAGAAACATTTTGTAACTAAATCGATAACTTGTACTGTGCAGGCACTGGTTAAACCTGAAGGTGTATGAGGCCCAACCTCCGGCGCTTGGCTCCTACCGGGTACGCCTGGTTTCACCATGGCTTTTCCTCCCTTTGGTGGTTAGGATGGTTAGGGTTTGATTTGATAAGACCACCTTTGTGGCTAGCTTCGTGTTGTTGGTCTTGTGGCTGTTTGTTATCATGTTCACGGACATGTTTGACCCTGTGATGTGTGTGATATGATATGGTTGCAGTCATATGTAATGTATTCGTCTTTCTTGTAGTAATTAGGGTTTGTAGAAGAATTATTGTATAAAAGAAACAGGCTGTGGCTTGTTCTGAAGTGACGGCCTTGGGGTTTTTGTTTCGTTACTGTACTTTGAAAAGATTAGGGTAATCACCCAGTTTTGTGGAAGTTAAATTATAATGAAAGGTTGCCTGTATATTGGCTTGTTTTAATACATGCGTTTTTGTTATTAGCTCTATGCTATGTACTGTGATTATTAAATTGTTTTAAGTTTTTAAACCACTTAAATAGTGGATTCGTAACTCGGCTGTAGGTGAAGATAATGTCTTCCTATGTTTATTTAAAAAGCTTCTATAACGAAATAGGTGGCGGCCGTAAATAAAGTCGTTGTATTGATTGTCAATGTTTGAAACCTGTAAAGTTTGGGATGATGGGGTTTTAAATATATTTTTAACAGTTACGAAATTGTTTAAATGATTACTAAGTCATTAGGAAAATGACTCTGTCTATTTAAGAATCAAGTGAAGGATATAAATTATAAGTTTTGCACTCGATGTTTATACTGTTCTGTGGTTTTGATTTAGGTTCTGTTGATACATGAAAGTTTTGAAGGAGGGATAATACCAAATAATACTTAAGCTCGATACCGAGCTAGCTATGGTTCTGTTAGTTCTATTGTTCCTAAAACAAATACTAAATTATCTATCTTATTAGTGAATCCTGTGTGATGTAGTTCTTTTAGGGTTTTTGTACATGGATTTGATTGATAAGTGAAAACTGAAATCATCTTTAGTTAAGGTTTTAAGTTTGATTTAAATAACAGATTTAAAACTTAGTCAGACTTTAACTAGGGTTTTTACCCTAACATACGTAACCTAACTGTGCCTACAAAAGTTCTACAAAAATACTGATATGCTATCGATACTGTAATCTATATCGGTTTAAATGTTAATACTGTTCCTATGATTGTCTATTTGGTTTTATAAACACAGGGTGAAATTTCTGGGTACCTAGCTTTTACTTATTATTCTGTCAAGTACCAAAAACTGAAATTCCTGTAGCCATGTTTATGTCGGTTTTTAAGATTATTTAAGCATGTTGTAATTCCAAATAATAATTACTTTATACTAAACCCTACTTATCTATTAAACTCAAATAATTAAACTAGGTTTAACAATGTCAACAATAAACTGTAGTCTACGATACTACTATTATCTAGCAGGCATTGAAATACTTTATTAGTAAGAAAATCATGACATTTAAGAAATACGGAAACACCATAATTTCCAATAATTCTACTGCTGATAATTTAGAATTACTAACTTTTACTGAACTAATTACTATTCAGACGTACAGAAGATAAAATATAACATACATACATTTATACCTAATAAACAACAGGATTAGGTGACAGAACCTGTTTCAAACTGTGGACAGCAACAGCAATGGGAGGCTGTTCCTCCCTACCAACTCTTGGAGAGTGCCCAAACAACACTTCTCAGGACCCCCGAGCTTGCTCTGGTCTCCCTGGCTGGAACTAGGTGCAGCAGAATAATTCACTCAGCCAAACAGCTATACTGGAACCAAGTTACTGCAGCAATCCTCTCAAACAAATTCCTTACTGTATATTCCCTCTTCCTCAATGGGACTCCTGAATAACATTCACCTAAATGTATTCTCCCTCCAGAACTATTGAACCCCCAGCTCAGTTCATTGAGTACTATTTAAAAGATTGCCTAGGTCTTTGTTGGGTTAACTGTCATTAATGAGCCACTTGCTCTGATTCCACTTTCTTGGGGAATCATGACCCCAAAATATAGGGAAGTTGCCACCTGCAACTTAGGAAGTGTTTGAGGATGCTGCCACTTGTCTTTTGCCTTTCCACCTAGTTCCATTCACCAGTTAGACTAGTAACCTCTTTTAACAGCTCTCCCATGCTGTTGTCTCCATAATTTATTTATTAATAATAAAATATTCAGAATTACATTCCATTTCTAGTGACTCTGCTGAGTCATCAATTCCTACTAAGCATTAAATTTAACATAATGTCTTAGGAATATGATAAAATAATTACATTATTTTTACAAAATTGGGGTATGTGACAATACATAGATTCGATCATCAGATATTTTGGAAGATAAATGACCCAGAATCATAGTGCATTGCTAAAGTGCACGTTGGTTAATTTGGGGAGAGCAGGGCGTTTGGCCAAAAATCACCCGGGGTGTGTGTCACTTTTTCATTGATAATGCCTCTCCAAGGAAATTTTACAAAACAAATTTTGTGAGGAGGCGTTACCGCTTTTCGTAAAAGGGAAAACCGCCTACGTGCTCACACCCAAGGTAGGCGTTGTGGTGACTTGGAGGTTGTGTAAGGTGACATGTAGAACCTGTCGGAGACATGTCAGGCCACGTCAGGGCCTTGCCAGGTCAACACAAATAAACATTTTTCTTATGTGTCAGATCATGCAAAATTGATTTATTTACAAAAAAAATAATGGCATTGCCCTTGACCCACCCTGTAGCAGTGCAGGGAGGGCGTAAGGGGAAAGTCCCCTTGACCCCCATTTTTTTTTTAAATCAACAAATTTGGATATGGAATTTAATCGTGGTCATTGGAGTAGCATAAAATTGGTCAAATTTTGGAATGAGAGTGGATCCTACATAATTGTTTTGTTTTTAAGTTTAAAGAAAGTTGAAAAAAAGGACAAAAGTAGTCAATTCTAGAATTTTATAGTAGTTGACTGGAGCATGATATCAGAGAACTGAATATTGTTGAGTAAACCTCATCATATGTATTATCTAATCCAATAGATAAGTTGTTCTGGTTCCCCATAGGTGGTCTTCTATAGGTGTATGAAGTTGGCCCTTAGGGTTAAGTGCACCTAGAGTAAAAGTGCATAATTTGGGCCAATTTCACGATTTTGAAGGGCTGTAACTTTGTGCTTAGAATTTAGAATTGAGCATACTTATAGTCATTAGAAAGATTATCCAAAAGGGAACAATTTTACAGAGTTAAATTCTGAATTAGTGATTTAGTTGTTTCTGTAATTTGATCAGAAAAGTGCCTGTAGCCATAATTTGACAAAAACGGTCAATATGGGTATTTTCCAGAATATATGAAAATTGATTTTTGATTTTCTAAGAAATTAATAAATGTAACAACTATGTTTATGTGGACACTTTTGCAGATTCAGAAACATATCAGTGTCTGTTAAGGGTCAGCAGTGAGTATAGTACAGTTGGGAAATCTATGGTCTTGGTTGGGCCAAGAAGGTCATCATCATGGATGATGCACATGATCATTATGAAGTTGAGGAAGATGCAATAGGAGAGAATATACAGGTGAGAATGAATAGACATAATCCAATGGTAGGATAAACTACGTGATTCCCCTAGACATTGTAGAAACCATGAGGAACCTAAGGGTGGAACTGCAGAGTTGTAGAGTAGACAATGAGAAGCTTCTTAAAGCTCAAGAAGATCAAAGTATGCTAAATGAAACTATGCTTCAAAGTCTAAAAACAATTCAAAGGAATATTTTATCAAGACATCATTCTGAAAATCAGGAAAAGACTGGGAGTAGCTCAAGGAGGAATTCTCACAAGAGGTCCCATAGTTCAAGAAGAGTTTCTAGAGGCAAGTAATATACTCCAGAAAATATCTTATAGTGATTCATATGAATCTAAGGATTCCATTGAAGGATCAAGCTCTTCATCTCATAGGAATAAGAGGAAGAGGTATTCCAAGAAAAACTCACATGAAGAATTTAGGAAGGACAAACCTCCTATATTTGATGGTGAGATAAAATCTGGTCAAAAAGCTGAGGCTTGGCTTCTTGGGATGAGGAAGTATTTCCAAGTTCAAGACTACTCAAGAAATATGAAAGCAAGAGTGGTCATATTCAATCTCAATAGAAGAACATCTATATGGTGGGATAACCTCAGCCAAGTGAATAAGATCAATGAAAGGAAGATTGTGTGTAAGCAATTCAAGAAATACTTCAAGCAAAGTACCTCTCTGAAAGGTACTATGATGAAAAAATTAAAGAATTCCATGAGATAAAATTGGGCCAAATGACTATGGAGGAATATGAAAATAAATTCTTGGAGGTATTGAGATATGTCAAATATATCAGAGATGATAAATTCAAAATTCAATGTTTTCTAAGTGGGATGACTCAGTCCTACAAAGATAGAATTGAGTTTGATGAGCTTCAAACACTAGATGAGACCATAAGAAAGGCCAAGTATTGTTATGATCAAGCCAAATTTCCATAAGGCATGGAAGGACAAGAAGAGTGAGAAGTTTTACCAAAGGGAGAAAGGGTTCAAGCCTCCTCATTTCGGGAATCAACCAAGGAAGCCACCACAAGTTGTGACAAATCTAGCTAGGATGATGGGAGACAAGCCAAGAGAGCCACTTCAATGTTGGGAATGTGGAGAGGACCATTTGATTAGAAACTGTTTACATCGTAATGGGAGAGCAAAGCAAGTTCACAATATTCAAGAAGCTTAAACTGTGGGTCAAGCGACAAGGAATGTTCCTAGGATTTATGTTTCACTAGAGGACCGCCAAGTAGATCATGAATCCACTTTGGTTGAGGTTGAAGGTAAGATTTCTAAGAAATCTATTTCTATTTTGATTGAACCCGTATTTACTCACAATTATATTTGTCCTAAAATTGTTGAGATTTGTGCTTTTAAGAGAACCAAGCATAGTAAATCATGGTTGGTTCAATTAGCCATATGAACTAAGAGAAAAGTTAGTGAAATGGTGGAGAAATGCCCATTAGAAATGGGTGGAATTTACACTTGTGAAAATCTGAATATTTTACAACTTGGTTCATATGACATTCTCATTGGAATGAACTGATTGGAAGCACACATAGTTAAACTTGACCGCTACAACAAGATTTTTGAGTGCATGGATGGTAAAGGAAATCCAAGGGTTGTAAAAGGAATTCCAAAGGAAATTTTTGTCAGGCATGTTTCAGCCATGCAACTGAAGAAGTTCTATAGGAAAGGTTGTCATTTGTATGCGGTCCATACATTGGACAAAACAAAAATTGAAATTCCTAGATTGGAAGACTATCATGTGCTACAAGAATTCAAGGATGTGTTTCTCGATGAAGTGCCAGGAATTTCTCCCAAGAGGGACATTGATTTCATAATTGATCTTGTGCCAGGAGCTGCACCAATGTCTAAGACACCTTACAGAATGAGTACACCAGAATTATTAGAGCTGAAAATGCAATTACAAGAATTATTGGAAAAGAAATACATAAGGCCAAGCATGTCTCCATGGGGAGAACCTATACTATAAAAATAAAGATGGTACACTCATGTTATGTATTGATTACAGACATCTGAATAAAGTGACAACGAAAAACAAGTACCCATTGCCTCAAATTGATGATCTTTTTGATCAAATGAGAGGGGAAAAGGTGTTTTCAAAGATTGATTTGAGGCATGGTTACCATCATGTGAGAATCAAAGAAGAAGATATTCACAAGACAATCTTTAGAACAAGGTATCGACACTATGAATTTGTAGTGGTGCCTTTTTGTCTCACTAATGCACTAGCTACCTTCATGTGTCTCATGAATAGTGTTTTTAATAGGTATTTGGACAAGTTTGTGATTGTTTTTATAGATGACATTCTTATTTACTCTAAGAATGAAGAGGAGCATGAAGAACATTTGAGAATGGATTTTCAATTACTATGGGAGCATAATTTGTATGCAAAGCTAAGCAAATGTGAATTTTACAAAAATAAAATTCATTATTTGGGTCACATTATTTCGGAGGAAGGAACATCAGTGGATCCAGAAAATATTGAAGCCATTATGAATTGGGAAACTCCAAAGAATGTGATAGATGTGAGATATTTTATGGGTCTTGATGGCTACTATAGAAGATTCATTAAAGGATTCTCCAAGGTTACAAACCCAATACTTATGTGCAAAAGAAGGGAATGAAATTTGAATGGACACATAAATGCGAAGAAATATTCCAGCTTTTGAAGAAGCTTCTCACAAGTGCTCCAATTCTGAAAATTGTAGACCTAGAAAAATAATTTGTGGTGTGTACAGATGCATGTAAACAAGGACTTGGATGGGATCTTATGCAAGAAAGTCATGTGGTGTATTATGGGTCTAGAAAATTGAAGGAGCATGAAAAGAATTATGCCACACATGATCTGGAAATTGCAGCCATAGTGCACGCTTTAAAAATGTGGAGGCACTACCTAATGGCCAGAAAATTTGAATCGAGGACAGACCATTGTGGTCTGAAATATTTATTTGAGCAGCCAACATTAAATGCCAGGTAAGCTAGATGGATGAAAATTTTATGTGAGTTTGATTTTGAGATCAAACACATAAAATGAAAATAAAATAAAGTGGTTGATGCATTCAACATAAAGGTGCACGAAATGCATGTGGAAACCATCACAACTTGCCAATCAGATTTAAGACAACATGTTATTAATTATCTTGCTGAAGATGAATTATATGTGCAAATAAAAGATAATTTATAGTAGTATAATTTTGAAAATAGGTATGAAGGGTATCATTTGGAAGATGATGGACTTATTATTTATAAAAATAGAATTTATATTCCAAATGTGGTAGACTTGAAGAGAATTGTTATGGATGAAATCCATAAAATGCCATATTTTGCTCACCTAGGTATTAGAAAACAATTTTTACAGCTAGGAAACAATATTTTTGGCCTAGGATGAAGAAAGGTATTGCTGAGTATATTTCAAGATGTAAGAAATGTCAGCAAGTGAAAATTAAGCATCAACACCCAATGGGTTTTTTGCATCCTTTTCCAATTCCATAATGGAAATGGGAAATAGTTTCCATGGATTTTATTATAGGTTTTCCAATGACTGTGAAACAACATGATTCTATCATGGTTGTGGTGGATAAATTGTCAAAATCAACACACTTTATACAAGTTAAATCTACATATAAAACATATTCCATTGCAAGGATTTTTATGAAGGGAATTTTCAAATTGCATGGGTTTCCAAAGGAAATATTTCAGACAGGGATACCAAATTTACTTCAAATTTCTGGAAAAGTCTTTTTGCATATTTGGGTACACAATTGAACTTTAGCTCTGCCTACCATCCACAAACAGATGGACAAACATAAAGAGTAAACCAAGTTCTTGGGGACATTCTTCGCATGTATGTGATGGACAAACCATCCAAGTGGTAAGATTATCTACACTTGGTAGAGTTTACATATAATAATGGGAGGCAAGCTTCATTGGGAATGACTCCATTTGAAGCTTTGGATGGCAGAAAGTGCAGGACACCAGTGACATGGGATAATACAGTAAACATAATTGTACTTGGGCTAGAATTGATTATAGAGATGGAACATGAGGTTTCAAAAATTAGGTAGAATTTAAAGGCATCCCAAGATAGGCATAAAACTATGTATAAAAGAATAGAATGCATAGAGAATTCAGTGTTGGGGATCATGTCTACCTTAGAGTGAGGCCAAGGAAGAGTTCCTTGAAGCTTGGAAGTTGTGTCAATATGTCACCAAGATATCATGGGCCATTTCATCTTCAACAATACAATTAAAAATCTGCTGCCTCAAATCTAGTTGGCAAGTACTAAGGTCTACCACATGCATTTCATGTACTTTTCTACTGAGTGCATCAACCACCTTATTTTCTTTACCCTTTATGTGTTTGATCTCAAAATCAAATTCACACAAAAAGTCTAGCCATCTTGATTGCCTAGAATTTAATGTTGGCTACTCAAACAAATATTTCAGACCACAATGGTCTGTCCTTATCTCAATTTTTCTTCCCATTAAGTAGTGCCTCCACATCTTTAAAGCATGCACTATGGACACAATTTCCAAATCATGAGTAGTATAATTTTTCTCATGGTCCTTCAACTTTATTGACTCATAGCATACCACATGGTTGTCTTGCATAAGAACTCCTCCAATTCCTTGATTGCATGGATTAATACATACCACAAAGTCTTTTTTCTGGATCTACAATTCTCAAAATTTGTGCACACGTGAGAAGATTCTTCAACCACTGGAAAGTTTCCTCACATCTTAGTGCCCTTTCAAATTTCATTCCCTTCTTCTGCAAATATGTGATTGGATTAAAAACCTTGGAAAATCCTTCAATGAACCTCCTGTAGTAACCAACAAGTCCCATAAAGGACCTCACATCTGTCATGTTCCTTGGATTTGGCCAATTCATAATGGATTCAATCTTCTCAGGGTCCACCGATATTCATTCCTTTGAAATAATGTGACCCAAATAATGAATTTTATCTTTGTAAAAGTCACATTTAATCAACTTTGAATATAACTTATGCTCCCTTAGCAATTGCAAATCCATTCTTGTCATACCACTAAACTCGTGACCATACTACTTGTCAATTTATAAAGTTTTAACGTTTGTATCCTAACTTTACCAAAGCAATAGCTCAAATTCATCATGTTCATAATTTTAAATATCCAAGTAAATCAAAACACTGCTGGTTACTTCATTTACCAACCAAGTTTGTACCATACTTTGAGAAGAAGTAAATCAATATAATTATAATTTTCCTTTTTTTTTATTTTGTTTTGCATCCTTTTTATTGTAGCTCACTAATTCTAACACACTACTTTCTATCTACTACACCAAACAAGGTCACATATAAATTCCATGAATCTTTATGTATGGTATCATCTCTTAGAATACTCAATATACATTTATGCGCACATATATACAAATTTACTATTTCCCAAAACTTTACATAAAATATAGAAAGTAACTTTAAGCTAAAACTTAATCTAAAGGTCTACCTATAAAAATAACTTTTGCAAAGTTTAATATTTAAAAAAAAAAAACTTTTTAAACTAAATGTTGAATATCGATTTTGCAAAACAAAATGGTTTAGACATAGGAACGTTCGAACTATCATAAATAAAGTTTATGCAAGTAAATACAGAGTGCGTAACCAAAGTCTATCCCACCCAATCGACGACGATCCAACCCATTCAAGGTCGCGGTGGAGATTGCCAGGATTAAACTAACAGAGGGAGAAGATGGAAACTTGTCCAGCTACGTGGGGACACCGAGTGAAACATGTCATAGTGTTAAAACGTGACAAGAGGAAAAACTGGATCTCTGTCCAAACATTTGGCATAGGTAGATCAACTTAAAAATAGGCGCCGAGAGACGCCGAGCTCAACGTATCACAGACAAGGATTACAAAAAAGAGAGAGAGAGAGATTTCATCTTGCAGATATTTTGCGGGTATCAACGAATAGGTGGAGACCACCGAAACAACACCACAAGAAAAGACCCTGAACCAAACTGAGTCCAGTTCCAAATGACCCATAACATCTGTGCTGGTTGGCCAGGTGAAAATAAAAGAAGCAAAGTTAAAATACTAAGATACATCGACAACCACGGGTAGATATGGGGGTAAAATATTGGGTTTCTGCATATTTAACAGAGCCCAACTTTTACTTTTCCCGACAGGAAAGATGGATAGCAAAGAAAACTAGGCAAAGCAGCGTATGCACTCTCTGCAGTGTTTATGCAAAAACTCAGTTCACAGCCAATGGATTCGACCAACCTCATTAAAAAAAATAAATCCTCCCGGATCACACGCTTATTAAAAATGGAGTTAACCTAAACAAATAAATGAAATATCTCTTAGCCCACTCTAGCCTTCTTTGAGAGGTTTACAAAAGCTTGGGTCTTGGTTGCGCGAGAAGGATTTGAAGACTTAAATCAAACAGAAAATACATAAGGGAAGGATGAGATCGACCTCTAACCTTTACAGTAGAGATCGCAGTACACGAAGTCATACCAAGGCTATTAAATGACACTGGTCTCAACGATCCATGGGCAACGTTACGGAAATATAGAGAAAACGACAAAAAGAAACATAGGCATCCAGATCGATCATAAACATGAGATTAACAACACTATAACCTGAGTCACATTGGATTGATTTCCATTTTCTCCTACGTAACTAATAGAGAACTCTAGAAAGCTAAAACCGAAATTCCAAAAATGCAATCAGACAACCAGAAAGCAATCACGTGCTCTGACAAACAGACGATCTGAACAACAGATCCGGGATGCTTACGCATTCCACTGAGAAAGAGTAAATATATATACAACAGGCATAACACATTCCATAGGAGAAATGATCTAAATAAAACATAAACACATCCTTAACAAGCATAGGCATTCTACAGAGTAAATCGATCATACATAAACACATCCATAACAAGCATAGGCATTCTACAGAGTAAATCGATCCTAAAGAAACACATCCATAACCAGCATAATGTATTACACTTAAATAATGCTATTCATAGTCCCGACAACCACGTATTTACACATGTAACAACCCTTCAATAGAATATACAAATTTTACTTACTTGACCAGAAGGATTTCGTCGAGCCAGAACACACTGGAGAGGTATCAATTCCTCCAAACTGTAGAGGATCTGAAAATCACCAGACCTCACCCCCGAGCTGGATCACCATCTCAACTATTGGACTAGCACTACTGCAACACAACACTCCTACCTTGGAGTCTATAATAGTTGAAAACTCGATGGACTTATCAAATAAGATGTCTCAACAAATATTCTCTAGCATAATGGTTCTCCTTTTGCACAACATCCCTGATGCTCTCTCAGTGCTCCTCTTTATAGTATTTTCCTAGGTCTGGTGCCATCACCAACCCAATCTCAAGTAAATCATGGATCCCTATTTTTGTGGATCTTGTTGGAGTGTTGAGGTCTCCTACTTGGATTGATTGGTTTTTCATAATGGTTGTGCTATCTCTTGTCCGTAGTTGTAGTTGGTGTCCCCTCATTCAATTGATTCTCTCTAATGTTTTTCTTTTATTTAAAAATAATAATAATAATAGTTTTTTTGCACATCACTCTCACATAAATGTGAGTTTTAATAACTCAAAGAATAATAAAAATAATAAATCTTTTACTTCTAGTAAAACGGAAATTGTTTTTGTGAGGGGGTGTCACAATTCTCAAATGTTCTTCATACTCTTCTTCATTCTTAGAATATATGATAATTCCATCTAGAAAAACAAGAACAAACTTGTCCAAATACTTGCTAAAAACACTATTCATGAGACACATGAATGTAGCTGGTGCATTTGTGAGACCAAATGGTACCACCACAAACTCATAGTGCCCATACCTTGTTCTAAAGTCTGTCTTGTGAATATATTCCTCTTTGATTCTTACCTGATGGTAACCAGACCTTAAGTCAGTATTTGAAAATACATTTGCCCCTCTCATTTGGTAAAAAAGGTCATCAATTCGAGGTAATGGGTATTTGTTCTTCACAATGACCTTGTTCAATTTCCCGTAGTCAATAAATAACCTGAGTGTACCATCCTTATTTTTCACAAATATCATAGGTGCTCCCCACGGGGACACACTTGGCCTAATATATTTCTTTTCCAACAACTCTTGTAACCGCATTTTTAGTTCTAGCAATTCTGGTCTACCCATCTTGTAGGGTGTTTTGGACACTGGTGCAGCTCCTAACACAAGTTCAATTGTGAAATCAATGTCTCTCTTTGGAGGGAGTCCTAGAATCTCATAAGGAAAAACATGCCCGAATTCTTGCAATACATGATAGTCCTCCAACTTAGGAGTTCCATTATCTATTGTCTCTAAAACATGGGCTGCATACAATTAACAACCCTTCCTACATAAATTCTTTAGTTGCATGGCTGAAATCTTCCTAACAGAAATCACCTTTGGAATGCCTTTTATGAACCTTGGGTTTCCTTACTCATCAATGCATTCAAAAGTATTGCTGTAGCAATCAAGTTTAACTCTGTGTACTTCTAACCAGTCCATTCCAATGAGAATATCATAAGAACCAAGTGGAAAAATATTCATATTTGCATAAGGTGAATATCCCATCCATCTCTTATTGACATTTCTCTACCATTTCACTAACTTTTCTCTTGGTTCCAGTGGCTAGTTGAACTAACCATGAATTACTATAATTTAATTTCTTAAAAGCACATTTTGCAACAATTTTAGGAGTGATATAACTATGAGTAGATCTAGGGTCAATCAAAATAGAAATGTATTTCTTAGCAATCTTACCTTCAAATTCAACCACGGTTGATTGATTGTATACCTGGTGATCCTCTAATGCTGCATAGATTCTAGGGATGGTACTTTCCACTTGAACCACAATTTCAACTCCTTGGATGTTGTGAACCTACTTTGCACTCCCATTCCGATGTGGAAAGTTCCTAAGCATATGGTCCTCTCCACACCCCCAACATTGAAGTGGCTCTCCTGGCTCCTTTGGATATATTGTCTTGTCTCCCATTCTTCTAGTTGGATTAGTCACACCCTGTGGTGGATGCCTTTGATAATTTCTGAGATGAGGAGGTTTGAACCCCTTCCTCCTTTGGTCAAACTTCTCATTTTTCTTGTCCTTCCATGCCTTATGGAAATCAAGTTTTCTTTGTTTTGATCATAACAATACTAGACCTTTCTCATTGATTCCTCTAGAGTTCAAGGTTCATCAAAGTCAATTCTATCTTTATATGAATGAGGTATTCCACTTAGAAAATGTTGAATTTTCACCTTATCATCCCTGATATACTTGACATATCTCAGCAATTCCAAGAATTTGTTTGCATATTCTTCCATGGTCATTTGTCCCAAATTCATCTCATGGAATTCTTTTATATTATCATCATAGTACCTATCAGAGAGGTACTTTTTCTTGAAGTACTTCTTGAACTGCTTCCACACAATCTTCCTTTCATTGATCTTCTTCACTTGCCTAAGGTGATCCCACCATATAGATTCTATTTCATTTAGATTGAATATGGCCACCCTCACCTTCATATTTCCAGAGTAGTATTGGACTTGGAAATACTTCCTCATCCCAAGAAGACAATATTCAACTTCTTGACAATATTTTATGTCACCATCAAATGTAGGAGGTTTGGCCTTCTTAAATTCCTCATGTGAATTGTTCTTGTAATGCCTCTTCCTCTTATTCATGGGATATGAAGAGATTGAACCTTCAATAAAAAGGAGATTGGGAAACACCATTTAGACAAGTGTCCCATTTCCTATAATACCCAAGTATTTACTCATTGATGTAACTACTACATTTCAAGTGGCAAAGCATGCCCATACATAAAATTAATCCCTCAAGTGAAGCAATAAAGACAAATAGAGAGTATATTTCCCATTAGTAACATTTCATATTGATAATAGTTATACTACATCATATTTATATATCTTACATAATTACATATCATATACATATATACATAATTATTTACTTTATACACCATTTATATATCACACCTTACCATATATATACTAATCTATGCTAATATATTACATATACTAACATATCCATAATATCTTGACCTTTGAAATTGAAAAGAAATAAAAATAAATTCAATCTGATCTCTGAAGTAGGCATTAGTCAAGGCTTATTATTCTTCTATTAACATAAGAGAGGTTAAATTTCTTTCACTACGCACATTTATAATCTCCAAATGCACATAAACATAAAATTATGACTCCATAACAGGCCCAACAACTGCATAGTTGGGATCATAGCCCTAATACCACCTGTACTTCCCCCCAGGGATATCAAATGGACTTAGGGACATATCATTAGCTATAAGAGTCTAATTAAGAAGTTTAAGCACAACGAAGAATACAATAAATACTTAATTTCAATTTTCACAAATTAATTACGACAAAATATTGATAATCACAAATTAATTAAAATAAAATTTATATCTGAGCAAGCAACTGAACCAAGGATGGGAAAGCTTATCCAACACTGTCTAACATCATTATACATCCATCTAAATCCATAACACAAGTTAATTGCACCCAAAAAGGTAATTTCCAACAATATGTCATTAACTAGTTAATTAAGGTAATTAATGCGCTAATTACGACACTTAACTTACACATGACGACACTCAACATAAAATAATTTGTTCAACTAATTAATGCAATTTATCAATCCCAATGGATAATTAACACCTACAACCATGTAAATATGGCCAAATAAACAGTTTTAAATAATTAAACATAATATACATGAAATTGAGCTACCAAGACTAGTCAACTAGTTTCACTACACAAACAACTAGTCTTGTGCATTTTCGACGCACAACAATACCAACTATCCAAAAAGTGAAACTAAAACCATTATGTTCATAAATAAGTGTGCATGTACATAAAAATAAAAGTACATTTTCATCTCTGATCCGAGTACATAAACGAAGAATCTTTCAAGTTTAATTAGTACAACTAGTTAATAAACACTGCTAGGAATTCAATCAAACCAATTGTACTGAGTTATGAGGAACAAAGAGGTGAAGGTACAGCTATAGAAAATAAATTTTTACAGCACAAATAAAGTACCAAAAACAGACCATATGTCTGTACATTCATCTTTTACCAAAAACATAGATTCAAATCCAAAAACTGTTTACCAATTTCACCGTTTCAAAGCTAGTTTCCAATTCTAGTTTTCAAAAGCAATTCAACAAGAAGGAACTAATGATCTGAGGTTAGGATCATAATATTATAGGTCATATATATATTCATACTCATATACATTCAACATTTCAAATCCCAAACTATTTATGGCAACCTCTTCGAAAAGAATACCAGTTCGAGAAATAGACTAGGATTGCGGTAACAAATTTCATAGATTATATTGGAATATATTTCACACATTTAGTAAAACATATCAGATTCAAATATCATATATGAATCAAAGAAATCATATAGACATTTTAACAAACACCTTTTCTTGCAAAGTCTTGAATCTAGCTAAAACTATTTTTTCTAGAAAACTAGTAATTGAAAAACAACTGGATTCATTACAAATGGATTACATAGACCTTTATAAAAATATTCCACATTATAATAACACATTATACCAATATTATAAGAGACATAAAAATTATATCTGTAGCATAGGAGTCTCATATACATTTTAACAAACATTTCTCTTGCAAAGTCCCAAAACTAGGTTTCATAATTTTTCCAAAAGAACTAGTAATGAAAAAACAACCAGAATCAAATGAATTTTTCACATTTGATTCACACATTCCATCAAATATTTTAGATGCATACATATATATATCATATCAGAAACAAATAAACCATATAAATAAAATACAACCACTTATCTTGCAAACTCCCGCAACTGAAATCGACCGTGCCACGATCCACCTAGTTGTATGTGAAAATCTTCACAGTAGATCTTAGAGCTGATGTATACCTCACAAGAAAGATTAAGCATAAAAGTAGAAGAAGAGTGAAGAATGGAGCTGTAGGACATAGATGCAATAGAACTTAGATAGGAGCATAATAATCACACATGTTACATTAATCTATATAATAAACAATAATGCTACAATAGGCAGGATTCGACTACTAAGGGTGTAATTCGAATTAGCCTGCATGGATTCATCATCAGATTAGTGGAGTGTCATCAAAGCACAAGTAACCATCAACCGTGTGTCAAAATGAGTCTAACTGGATGTAGTAGGTGTAACTGATGCATAGAGCACTAATGGAGGGCACATGAGGAGCTAACTGCAGTCATAATAGTCAACCAAGTCTCTCTGGGTGTCCAACGAAGTGTTTAAGTTAGTTAACTAGTCAATCAATCCTTAAATCAAGGAAAGATCCACAACTGAAGCAACTAACTGAAGTGTCACTGGTGGTAGGTGAGAGAGGTCTCCTTTCACATGTGGTAGGTGAAAAAGAGGGTGCATCATTGACTAGGAGGGCTGGAAGCGAGTGGAAATAGGCTCCCAGTGCTAGTAAACTAAGCACAAGGTGTTGGGAGACACCATACTAATGACTGGGATGCATGCAATTGCATGACTGTATGCAAAAATTCATGCATGACTGAAATGCAAAACAATGATAATGCTGGTAGGACTAGGATGGAGTATAGGAATATCCTAACACCCCCCCTTAATCCATTATGGGCCCTGGTAACTGAGACCAAAGATCACCCAATACAATCAAATAAATGATAAAAAAGGAACTGTCCATAAACCGAGGAAATGTGGAAAACCTCATGGGAAAAATACCCCCCCTCATAAAGGAACAATAAGGAACTCAAAGAACCTTCATACTAAGTAGAGAAGGAAAAAGCTTTCCTCAATGAATTTTTTTTCAAAAAACTTGGCAAGCTGATCCTCTGTAGGATGCCAATGCAGGTGCTAGATCTGGATATAGTCTTCTGATGTGCCTCCCACTGTGTAGAAGATGTGTTGGCCAAATCAAGTCTTTCAAGAAACCTTTCTGCTACTGGAGCGAATGGCTCATGGTGAGTCTTTCCAAGAGATTGTAGATCGAACCCCACCATCATGCATCATCTCTTAGGAAGAGGTAGATGGCATTTGAAGAGGTAGATGGCATAGTGCAAGTTTGGCATGATACTGAGATCTTGTGGTTCTGTGATCATGTGGATCCTCAATTGTGTTCCCAGCAGCTGCAAGGAATTTGTGAGCCCATATTGGCCTTGGCCCTGGATTGGGAGCATGTGTTGGTTTTGGATATGAATCTGAATGTTCTTGAACTTTGATCTCAACATAAAGATATTGATCTTGATCTTGATTAGAAGAGGAGTCACTCGGATCTTCATCAGATTCTGAAGGAGTAGTAAGAGAGAAGGGAAAAAAATGTGAGAACTCATATGCCTTGGAGGCATGATTTGCAAACCCTTTCTCTATAGTCTTCCCAGTAGAGATCTCTGTAATCTCAACTGTGTCGGGACCAAAGATCACCTTTTTTGGTGATCCGGTGTGAGTCATCTGATATACAGACAAAAACATTGTTGTGAGAGAGGGAACGAATAGAACATTTTTTAACTTGCCATGCTACATATGTATTGTACCCATCCCTTTGGAAGAGATCTGAGAGTTGTCTCCCATGTGAATAGCAGGGCCATCTTTGAGATCTAAAGAAGAAAATGATTCTTCAGAAGCAACCATGTGGTTGGAGGCTCTTGAATCTATGAGGAGGGCCTTTGGTTTCGAAAATCCATCCATCAATGCATGACATTTCTCATGAGCATCAGATCCACTTCCAGAATCAGGCACTCTTGCATCTTTTGGAAGAGCAATGTTGTTCTGTTCAAGAAGCTTGGTTAATTGATCTATTTTCTTGTTCATGCAAGATCTCTCTGGTGGTTTCCTTTCTTGTAGTAGGGACACTTAGATCCATTAGATATTTTCTGTTTGTCCTTCTTGGAGCTGGAGGCCCCTTTTGATGGACTTGACTTGGATTTCATATTGGGTTCAGAAGGCTTCTTGTCCTTGCCTTTGTGCCTCCCTTTCACATTCGCACTATTTGCTTCACTAGCTAAAAGAGCTTGATCATTGGAGGCCTTGATGGCACCCATTTGGATCAATTTGTCTTATTATTGGATGAAGGATGTAGCAAAAAATTCTAAGGAGGGCATCTTCCAACCAAGGATTGACATTCGCCTAGAGTGGAAGGTAGATACAAAGACAAAAAATTCAGATCCTAGCTTACTCAGAATGGATAGCACCAATTGCTTATCCTTCTTATCAATGCCACACTACTTGCATTGCATAACCAAATGTCTGAATTTTGAGAAGAATTCTTGAATGGTCTCAAAACCACTTGGTTGTAGGGCAACCAATTCATTCTCCAAAACATGGCCTCTTAGCTCATCCTGTTTTCTGAATGTTAGATTTTGAGCATTAATTCAAAATGATCTAGGATCTTTTCTGAGAGAATAACATGTACAGCATATCAATCACAAGAGACAAGCACAAGATACAATAGACATAGAGTTTCCTCAGGGAAAACCAAGAAGGTGAAAAACCCCTCAACTTCCTTAGAGATAGAAAGAGCAATGATACAAAACCCAAGTACAAGAGATAGTCTCCTTAGCAGCTTCTCCTCCTCCACTAGTGCGCATCACTCAAGTGAGAGAATGGATGAGTAAGTGAATGATCAAATAGAGTGACACCCTCACTATATTTATACACTGACTTGAATTTCCTAATAACCTAACAGGGCCGACTTCTCTATGAGAGCCTAATAACCCATGGTAACTCAACTTAGGGCCGACCCCACACTTGGTGGTCTAATAACCCATCATATATAAGTTACAACACTTGCAATGCAACTTGCGACACTTGTAAATACAAATGATGACACTTACGTACAGAGGAATAATCACATCTCTGTAGGGATACAATAGACATATATGAAATACATTCCGAAGTTACAAATACATCAACACTCCCTCTTAACTAGGAAGGTATTTCTCGACACAGGTCTTCTATCACGAGTCTTTTTATCTGTATCATCATCATCGTCACTACTGCTATCTCAATAAACCTCCAATCTACTCGTCATAGGAAGTTCTACAGAGCCAACCCTTTTTCATGTTGGTTGTAGGCCTATCCTCCATGTAGGTCTTCATTATCTCTACGATCAAGCCATCAAGTAAGTACACCTCAGGATTGATTACACCGCCTCTGCAAAACCTGCAAGAGCATCTCAGGACTGATTATATGCCTCTGCAAAACCTGTGTACTATACTGTCACCTCATCATCTTCAGATCACCTCATAGTCCATGGAGCACAACGCAGATGCACATCACACAACACTTACATACACTGGCATGGGAGGAGCTACCTACCACCATCCAGGAAGGGCTCAACACTTACATCACGAACATGGGAGAACACACCTACCACCATGTCAGAAAGGCACATCACTTACATCAACGACCATGGGAGGACACACCTGCCACCATGTCGAAAAGGCTTGGCAATTACATCAACGACCATGGGAGGAAACACCTGACCATGGGAGGAAACACCTGCCACCATGTCAGAAAAGCCATGTCCATCCCTTACATCTCACCATGGGAGGACATACCTACGACCATGTGAGAATGGCCCAGCCCTTACATCTGCACCATGGGAGGACATACCTACCACCATGTGAGAATGGCCCCAACCCTTATATCTGCACCATAGGAGGACATACCTACCACTATGTGAGAATGGCTCCAGCCCTTACATCTACACCATAGGAGGACCTACCTACCACTATGTGAGAATGGCTCATGTGCATCTGTGTCTCTGGACTCATCACTTCCCTTTGGAGGGAATCTCGATCTGAAGTACACCAAGTCTCTCTTTGAAGTATTCAAACTTCACTCTGGACAGCAGCTTGGTCAACACATTGGCTATCTGCTCATCCTTCACAACATACAGGAGCTTCACTGCTCCTCTCTTCACCATATCCCTGATATAGTGATACTTGATCTCAATGTGCTTCGACCTATCATGGAATACTGGGTTCTTAGACAACTTCACACAACTCTGGTTGTCACAGAAGATACAAGTAGCACCCAACGGGAGATCAAATAACTCAGACAGTAGCTCCCTCAGCCATACTGCCTCACAACTAGCCGAACAAGCTACAACATACTCTACTTCGGCTGTACTCAGTGCCACACATGACTGCTTCCTTCTAAACCAAGAGATCACACCTGATCCCATACTGAAGTAGCACCTCGAGGTGCTCTTCCGATCAATGGCACTGCCTACCCAATCTGAATCAACATAACCCTCTAGGTTAAACTTTTGATTTGCATCATACTTGAGCCCATAGTCAACTGTACCCCTCAGGTACCTTAGAATATGCTTTACAACAACCAGGTGAACACTTCTTAGATCCATTAGGAACTGGCTCAATGTGTTTACAGCAAAGCAAATATTTGGTCTAGTGTTCGTCAGGTACATCAAGGACCCAATCATCTGACGACACACCATGACATCAGTCAGCTCAGATGAAGCATCACACAGAAGCTTCAGATTCGATGCCATAGGTGTGGCCATGGCCATGCAGTCCATCATCCCGAACCACTTCAGGATATCTACTTCATACTTTCCTTCTCCAAGGAAGATTCCATCTGCACTCTACCACACCTCCACGCCTAGAAAGTAGTGCGTCATCCCCAAGTCCTTCATTTCGAACTTAGTAGTAAGCTTCCTCTTCGTATAGGCAATCAATCTATCCTCACCTATAACAAACAAGTCATCCACATACAATAGTAGTATCACTGGATTGCCTTCCTCAACCTTGTAGTAAAGGTTGGAATCTGCTTTACTCTTGGTAAAGCCCAAACTGGATAGAAAGTTGTCTATCCTACCATACCAAGTCCTAGGAGCTTGCTTCAAGCCATACAAGGCTTTCTTCAATCTACACACAATGACTCCCTGTCATGTGTCTCAAAACCAAGTGGCTGCTCCACATACACTTCCTCTTCGACTACACCATTCAAGAAGGCTGTCTTGACATCCATTTGGTGTATCTTCCATTTCATCACTGCAGCCAGAGCAAGTATTGTTCTGATGGAAGTGTATCTAGATACATGAGTAAAAGTCTATTCATAATCTATCCCCTCTTTCTAGGAGAATCCATGAGCTATGAACCTTGCCTTGTATTTCTCTATGCTACCATCTGCAGCATGCTTGATCGTATATCCACTTGGAAGTCACAACAGAATTCCCTTCAGGTCTTAGGACCACATCCCAAACATCATTCTTCATGATTGATTGGTATTCTTCGACCATGGCATCCTTCCATTCTTTCTTTTTTGTTGCTTCTTCATAACTGGAAGGTTCTTTGTTCATAATGTCACAGAGTAAGGCAACATAGCTGGTATGTGACCTAGTCCTTTTTATTTCTCTGCGTTCCTCCTCTGGAATACCATACCTTTCTGCATCTTGGATGAGCTCTCTAGCCCTTGCTAGTTTCCTCTTGTGAGAGTTCTTCTCATGGGGTGGATCTACAGGTTCTTGTGGATCTTCTATTTCACGATCTTCTTTTGGAATAACTTCATTCATGGTGGTGTCTTGTGTTCTGGGTATTCTTGGTTCTTCATTGTCTTCAGTAGGTGTCTTCCTTGATTTGATGTATGCTGAGTCTTCATCAAAAGTTACATCCCTACTGATATGAATCTTCTTGAACCCTGGAAAGTAGATTTTGTAAGCTTTCAAGCTTTCACTGTAACCCATAAAGATGCCCTTCTTTCCTGAAGGATCTAGCTTTGTCCTCTTTTCCTTTGGAATGTGTGTGTACACTGGACAACCATATATTTTGAGATGGCTAACTTCTGGCTTATTCCCAGTGAATACTTCTTCTGGTGTTTTATTGTCAAGTATCTTATGAGGTGTTCTGTTTTGCACATATACAACTGTCCTTGCTGCTTCTTCCCATAGGTGCATGGGTATATCTTGGTCATGAAGCATTGCCCTAGCTACTTCCATGAAAGTTCTATTCTTCCTTTCTGCAACCCCATTTTGTTGTGGATTGTAAGGAGTAGTCAACTACCTCTTAATCCCTGAATCACTGCATTGTTTCTTGAAGTCTCCTGAAGTAAATTCTTCTCCATTGTCGGATCTAAAGATCTTGATCCTTTTATTAGTTTGTTTTTCTATCAAGGCTTTGAATTCCTTGAACTTATCAAACACTTCATCTTTATTCTTCAAGAAATAAACCCAAGTCTTCCTAGAGAAATCATCAATGAAGGAGACATAATATACATACCCACTCAGAGAGTTGGAAGACATTAGACTGCATACATCAGAGTGGATAATCTCCAATATTCCTTTTTCCTTGCTTTCACTACTTGGAAATGTCTTATTTGTGTTCTTTCCTTTTGCACATCCTTTGCAAATACCTTCATGCTTTGACTGGATTTCAGGAAGACTCTCTACTGCTTTGCTTGCTATTGGGAATTCTCTATAGTGCACATGAGCAAGCCTTCTATGCCAAAGTTCACTTGGCTCCATGGATTCATGTACCATGGCATGCTCAGGTTGCCCCTTTAATTTGTACAATCCTCCCTCTTGCTCTCCAATCACCACTGCATCATCAATGGTTTTACCTTTTGGCCACATGAGTACTTGGCCATCTACAAATGCAACTCTTATTCCCTTTGCATCCAAAGCATATATGGAGAGAATATTCTTCTTGAGACCTGGAACATATAGTACATCTTTCATCTTCATAGGTTTTCCAGAGTCTAGCTTATAGTAGGCTTCACCACTTCCTTTTATTGGATATTGGTAGTCATCCTCAAGTTTCACCTTATGGGGTGATTCATGTTCAGATAGTTTTACAAAGGATCCCTTGAATCCTGTCATGTGTTTGGAAGCCCCACTATCTATAAGCCAATCATTGCTTCCATGAGCAATAGTACCACTGAGGGCATACTCTTCATCACTTGAAGAATCTTCACTTTCTTCCCTAGCCCTCTTTCTGGGAGGTTCATCACCCTCTGCACTGTGAGCATGATGTCTTCTTTTGATGTTCTTCTTGTTGTGGGAACCATCTTTATTGTTTCTGCGACAATCCCTGGAATAGTGTCCCTTTTCATCACATGTAAAGCATCGGTCATTGGATATGTTTCTTCGAGATCTAATGTTACCCCTTTGGTTTTGATGGTGATACTTTTCTTTCTTACTGTGGTGATGTCCCTTTTTATTATCATACTTCTTGGAGTGTGTTGTGAGAGCTTGGTCTTCATTCCCCATCTTCTCTTCTTGGGCTATAATTCGAGCTTCTTCTTGTGAGCATTCTTCCCATAGCCTACTAAATGTGATAAGTTTCTTCCTAGCACAAATTCCTTGGATGAAGGAATCCCATGACCTAGGAAGGCCATTAAGAGTTGTTACACCAAAATGTCGTCACCCTTGTGCAAGTATCGCAAGTGTCGCAAGTGTTGCAAGTGTCGTCGTCATGACCTAGTGTCGTCATCATGACCGTTGCAAGTATTGTCATTATGACCAAGTGTTGTCATCATGACCGTTGTGATAATGTCGTCATCTTGACCATTGTGTAAACTCTTTGCTATTTTATCTAAACCCATTTTAGAGTAAAAACACATCCCTGAAGTTTCCCATGACTGGAGAGCTTAACTGACCTACTTTTCAAGGTCGTCGCAGTCTGCCCTTGTGCAACATGCGACGTCACAGGTTGTCCTAATACAACCTGCGACGATGTCAGTTATTTGGATAAAAGAGTATCTACGAACCCATTCTCGAAGATGAGTGATGTGGAGGCCTATCCATAGGCTCTAGGTGAGGTGGAATTTCAGTTCCTAACCTTATGGGAAGATCCCTTAACCATCTCTCCCTAATCCTCAACCTACCCTATCTCTTTAGCCCTATATAAACACCCACTCTCTCCATGGTAGGGGGGAAGGTCTATGGTATCCTTATGCTGATAGAATCCATATTGGTGATTGCGAAGCTTGTACCATCTTGGAGACTTGGCTTGGACATGTTGGATGGAGGATGTGACGTTGAGGCTTTGGTTGTAGCTTCATCCTTTCTATGTATTCCCACCTTTTTATACAGTTAATATAATCTCTTTCCATAAATGTTGTCTTGTTGATGATGTTTAGAACTTTCTTCCTCAAATGTTAGTTTAGATCAGTTATTGTTTAGATATCTTGTACTGCTTGTATTGTTTCCATATTGTCTTGACAGGTCTTGCAGCTGGAGATCTAATGACCGCGAGACTTGGAGCAACAACAAGGAGAAGGATTCGTGATCTGAAAGGTATGATATCTAAGTACTCGATCTGTAACTAGATCTAGGAAATGAGTTTTATATTCTGTTCTATTTGTTCTAGACTTACGTTAAGCTAGGGAGATCACACCTTAGATCTGTCTTTGGTACATTGTCCGATAACAAATTTGGCAACCATACCGGGGATCGAACCTAGAATCTCTGGTTTCGCAGACCATACTGGGGAAGAACATTGTTGTTTTCAATCTGAATGTCAGTTTCAGTTGATTGCTTTTCCAAGCCATCTCTTTGGCCATTTGCTTCTTAAGCTCTTTCACCATCAGATCTTTGCTTTGAAGAGTCTGATTTCCTTTCTTTGAGTTTGTACTTCTCATTGGTAGACCTTTTTATGCTCATTATTTGGAGAATTGGTTCATTTTTGGACTTAGATCTCGCCTGTCGCACCTGGTCAGTGTACCCAGAGCGACACTGTGTTGTTTTTGATCTCTGTTCTTTGCCTATTAGTTTATCGTCACAACCCTTCCATTGGTATACTGCGACGTCGTCGCACTTCCTGCACTAGTGAATTGCGATGTCGCACTGTGCATAAGCACAGAGTGCACCAATCTGCCATTTTTTGCCGTACAGGCACCTTTTCTCCATTTCTGATTTGAGTTTTGGTTTGTGTACATACTCCTCTGCACTGTACCTTCTAGGCAAAACCCCTTTTGTCCAACAGTGTTTTGTTTGGCTTGTTTGTATTGGTTTTTGGGTCTTTTAAGTTTTGGATTCATGTTTGGCACCTTGAGTAAAAACTAGTATTTTGCTTGCAGTTTTAAGCGAAATGGGTTTTATTTTTGAAAAAAAATTCCCATCTCAAGGTTTTGAGATCATTTTTGGTTTGGAGTGATTGGCTTGTTTTAAGGAATTGAAGAGTGTGGGATATCCATGTCTTTTTGAGCCTCTTTTTCTTGGGTTATGCATCTTGTTTCCTTTACATGCTGAGCTATTAAATCATTTTTGGGAAGGATTGATTCTTTGTCTCCACTTTAGTTCAAAGAAAAGCTTGATTTTGTCACTCTTTTGCCATATTCATGAATTTGGAAAAAGGAAATATTCTTCTTACTTTATTTTTGATCATTTGATATTCTTGGTCTTACCATCATAAGAAGAAGAAGGGCTTGTTACAGATTTGTGTGTATTGGAGCTAGATAAGATTGTTAAGTGCTTATCTTTGTCTTGCATTTGATTGGAAACGTTTGTGGAATCCTTTTTTCCATAGCTTAGATGTGTCTTTTTCAAGTGTAAAAAAGATAGGAAATGAGTTAAAATTCTTGCATTTGGTAGATTTTGAGCCTTTCTTAAATGTCTTTGAATTGTTTGGGTGCTTGCCATTTTCTTTGGGAATTTCTGAAAGATTAGAGTGTTGTAGATATCTTCTCACTTTCTGTATATAGATATGAAAAGCATTGAGTTATCAAATTTCATTTTTGGCACATGCATTTGAAAATTGAAAAGTGCTCCATCATTTTGTCTTACATATTGTTAAGATTAGTTGCATCTTTCTTTTTATTTGCGCTCTTTAGCTGATTATTGCAGAAAGTTAGAGTTATTGCACTCTAGGAAGGAATTCTTCTTTTCGCTACTACTTAAGTATTTTTGGTTTGAAAGAAAGAAAAATCTCTCCTTACCTTAAGTAGTTTTCATTGAAAAGGAAAGGAAGATGTGCATTATCATGTAGTTGAGGATTGCATTATGTTTACATTTATGTACTCACCTCATGCATCCACCTAACCGTACAAGATAAAATTAACGCTAGCTTAGGTTAAAATCATTTAGTAACTGTGTGTAAGTTAGAGACATGTTCCGACGTCGTTAAGCATGGCAGCTGTTGTTATTTGCCAGCACTGTAGCACGGGGGTATTGTAGTCTTCCACGTACTTATCGGTATATCGATCTCCTTCACGTACCCACCAAGTACCATAATCCGTACTTAGCGTATATCGAAGGGTGTGTCACATACTCGGTAGTATATCAAAAGGTCTCGTGCCAATGACTCTACACAGCACCACTACGGATTTGAGCTCCCATGTACCTTGCGTATATCGGGAGACACCATTAGGATTCCTAAAACCAACCGAGTTAACCATTTGACCATCTTGGCAAAGCAATACACCGAGAACAACACTTGGGGAGATTAGCATGCATGTACTGTCCAGGTAATCGGGTATGCAGGAAAGGGTATGGTTCCAATCCTCCTTGTCGCATCATATTGTTGGACCCTGTAGTATATCGCGGTTTGCGATGCCTTGATAATCTCGTGAGGTTACAGACATTGAATCCACTCCTATTCACACAGTTTGCTTGTTGCTTTTAGATTTGAGTAGTGCTTGACTTGTATGGTACTTTAGAGACTCTTAGGAAGTCTAGATATGGGAGACTCTTCTGGGACTACCAACCAGTAGGCACCTTTCCAAGGTATGCCATTTATTATTCCCCCTTGTGGAACTGTTGGTCCTCCCTTTATGACTACGTTGAGTCTTCCTGGATTGACAATAGGATTACTGGTATGGCTATTCTCCAATCCAGTTACACCAAGTGCACCAATTGTGTTGAACCTAGGTTCTTCACCACATGAGCATCAATCTCATGGTGACCCTTCTCCTTCTCCGTCGAAAGTTGAATCGGCTTTCGTCTCTTCCTCTTTTCCTACCGAAAACTCTAGTGTTAGTAATCAGGTGGAGAAGAAGAAGAAGAAAAGGAAGATTAAGAAGAAGAAGGATAAGAAAGAGACCACATGTCAACCATCTTCCTCTGATGGCACTCATTCTATGAGAACACCTCATAAGCCAAAGTTCCCTTGCAAACTTTGCAAGGGTGATCACCTTCTCAAGAATTGTCCCAGTCTTTGCCGTGTGTCAGAAGTGTGGTCTAAAAACCCCAAACTGCTTGTATCGTCAACCTCTGACCATCATGTTGATGATACTCCCTCGACCAGTGACCCATTGGTGATGGGTCGGAAGGGTAGAGCTGCAGACCCTTGCTAGATATGCAAGGGCTTGCATCGTACTTACCTTTGTCCAGGCATGGATGAAGCTTCATGGTGATTGGAATATATTACTAGTTCTCAACAGGTGCTTCCAACAAGCGATAGTAAGTTGTCCCTCGACCCCCTGCTGGTTGACCAAGTGATCAATTCAGTTTCATCTGTAATTGATCCCACTCTTCCTTCCGAGAGTGAAGTGATCAAGTCGATCTCATCTCCACTCGATCTCGCTTTTTCATTGGAGAAAGTCCAGACTGAAGCAGTCACCATGACACAATCTTCATCTCATTCTTATCTTCCAAGTGAGAGTGAATTGGAAATTGCTGATATTTTCCTAGTCAGTTCAGAATGCCCTAGGCAGGGGGAAACCCTGTCCATTCCTACAGGACCCCCCCCAAGTACTGAGGTCATCTCCTTTGATTGGAATGATCTAACAGATTCTCGTCTTCCTTCGAGTGTTCCTTTTCAAATATCTGTAGGAGTTTCCGATAAAGAAATCTTTCGTACGATAGTTGATGAGGGAGCTTCTGTTAGTATTTTATCCTCAACTGCTTGGCAAGCTATAGGTTCTCCTCGGCTTGTGCCAGTAACTGACCAGATTTTGGCCTTTAATCAAAGGCCTACCGGACCCTTAGGGATTCTCCCGCCGTTACCTATCATGTTGAGAGGTAAAACCGCTTATGTTGATGTCATGGTTGTCCAAGGTCCTTCAGATTTCAATATGCTCCTTGGACGTGATTATGTCTATGCTATGAAAGCTGTAGTGTCCACGCTCTTTCGAGTGATGTATTTTCCTCATCATGGGAATATTGTGACCATTGATCAACTTTCCTTCGTGACACCCACTCATCATATGACTCCTATTCATCAGAATTCCCTAAATTTTCCACATGTTTTAGTGGTTTCTTCCCCCTGAGAATAGGGTACGAGCACGGTTTATGTTATGTTTCAAGCTCATTAAAAAATGAAACCAACCTTCAAGCAAAGTTTCTCTTTGATTTCAAGCTTGCATAAAAATGAAACCATTTCACATGAGCATAGTTACCGTTCTATGTCAAGCTCGTTAAAAAATGAAATAGGTTCCCACGAGCACGATTTATGTTATGTTTCAAGCTCGTTAAAAAATGAAACCAACCACCCTAGCATAGTTTCCCTTTGGTTTCGAGCTTGCATAAAAATGAAACCAATCCACTGGAGCATAGTTTTATTCTATTTTAAGCTCATTAAAAAATGAAATAGACCCCTCTAAGCAAAGTTTACCTTTGGTTTCAAGCTTGCATAAAAATGAAACCAACCACTCGAGCATAGTTTTATTCTATTTCAAGCTTGCATAAAAATGAAACCATCCACTTGAGCATAGTTTTATTCTATTTCAAGCTTGCATAAAAATGAAACCAATCCATTGGAGCATAGTTTTATTCTATTTCAAGCTCGTTAAAAAATGAGATAGACCCCTCTAAGCATAGTTTACCTTTGGTTTCATGCTTGCATAAAAATGAAACCAATCCACTCAAGCATAGTTTTATTCTATTTCAAGCTCATTAAAAAATAAGATGGCCCCCCTCGAGCATAGTTTTATTCCATTTCAAGCTCATTAAAAATAAGATGGGCCCCCTCAAGCATAGTTATTGTCTATTTCAAGCTTGTGTAAAAATGAAATAGATCTCCCTCCCATCGGTTCGAGTCTCTCGCTAGAGTTAGAATTTGAACCTTCATTTCATTTGATTCTCGTTTTCCGCCCCTTGGTGAACATTTTCAGATTTGTAGCCAGGTTGGTAGTTGGGTTAGCAAGCAACATTTTCAGACTAAATGAAGCTTGTGGGGCATGCCACATGTCATACCATCAACAATCATGTTGAAGGAACAACACCATGTTAAGCCACGAGCAATCATGCTGGGGGCATTTACCAACCTCTGGGCATCATGTTGGGAAGGAACCCGTCAATGGGCCTTAACCTATGAGCATAGTTCAATTTCTATGTCAAGATCGTTAAAAAATGAAATAGGTTCCCGCGAGCAGAGTTCTAATCTTGTTTCAAGCTCGTTAAAAAATGAAACATATCATTTCCCTTTGAGTCAAGTCTCCTCGTAGACTTAGTACCTGAACCTTCTTTTCACCCGCCTATGCCTTAGGCGGGTGAAATGAAGCTTGGGGGCATGTCTTCAACCTCTGGAAGTTACGTTGAAGTCAATTGGATCGCCTCTCCACACCACGTTGGAGCTAAGTCACTTACTTCTAGCAATCATGCTGGGGGCACGCACCAACCTTTGGATTTCATGACGGGAAGAAATCCACCATTGGGAACATTTTGGAGCATACTTTCCCTTTTTAGGTTTCGAGCTCATTAAACCATGAAAATTATCTTGAGCATAGTTCATTTTTTCTGTTACAAGCTCGTTAAAAAATGAAGCAGACATTATGAGCATTCTTCCAACCTATCTTCGAGCTCGTTAAAAACAGTAAGATGGTTTTGAGCTTACTTTTTCACTTTTTTCGTGCTCTGGTTGAAACATGAAAAGTGGTTTGAGCTTAGTTTTTACTTTTTTGTGCTCTGGTTAAAACATGAAAAGTGGTTTGAGCTTACTTTTTACTTTTTCGTGCTCTGGTTCAAATATGAAAAAGATTCCGAGTGCTTTTGATACCATTCTTGTGCTCGTTAAAAATTTGAGTTAAAAAGGTGTGTCTAACGAGTATAGGTTTATCACTTTATTCGGCCTCACTAGACTATTTACGGAAAAGGAACTGTGCCGAGTTTACTTTTTCTTTTGTTGTACTCGGTCATCAACCATGACAAAGTTGTTCATGGAGTCCTTTTTAAGCTCTTTTCAGACTCCCTAAATAGGAAAAGATTGCCAAACAAACTTGATGCTTTCATGCTTGTAAAAGCATTTGAATGATCGTCTTTCTAGTGATAGTTTACCCCTTTTTCGGACCAGGAAGCACTATTTACAAAAAATGAATACTTCAACCAACCATGGCTAGAAGAGTCCTCTCTTGGTTGTTTTACCCTTTTTCGGGCGATGAGGCTAACTTTACGAAAAAGGACCATTGGAGTCTCCTTTAGTTATTTTCAGACTCTCTAAACATGAAATGATGCCAAGTTTCCTTCTCTGGACTCGTTAAATTTTAAACATTGAAGGGCCCATTATGGGACGAACCCTTCTTTTCCTAGGTTCGTAAAACGTTTGGGATTGGACTCATCTATGAGATGAGCTATACCGAGCATCTGGTTACCCTCATCAAGCTCGTTAAAAACACATGAGGCACTCATCAATCGTGATGGGGAAAAAGGAAATATTTTGTGTTACATCATAATTATGGCAGTACATAGTCACTCTTAAACATGGCACTTGTTTGCATTTGCATTCAGTACTTGGATAATATGTTTGTCCTCAAGTCTTGTCAATTCCATGAGTTGTGTCGCTCCTTTGGATCAACCAAAGAATGCTTCCACCATCAGTTGCATTAGGGGTTGGTATCATTCTCGTCATGTCAATACTGCCAAGTCATGACATGCCCATGTTCAAGAGATGTTTCATTACTCGTCATCTGCAGTCAGTATACCTTCGATCATGTTGGTCTACCTTGAGTCAGTCTTACACATTAATCTACCATCCGATCTACTCCAAACATCTGTTATCGAGTTTCGTGTCGATGACAGGGGATTCATCATGGCCTTCCTTCGACGAGTTCATCCTTGTCGACTTCAAATCATCATCCAAGGATTGAACTTAGAAACCAACCAAGTACCTTGGCCCTGCATGCCTCAATGGCAGGTTACCTCGCTTTCAACATGAGTTTACATCATTGACTCTTAATTGAAATATTTCATCCGGCGTTCGACTTCAACTCATTTATTCACGCTTGGTGATATGTACTATGATACCTTGGGAATCATTGACATCAATGGTGATTTCCCTTGTACTTGTTAACGGTATACATTAGTGACCGGTAATCAAGTGGTTTCTACCATGTTCGACTCCAAAACATTGTAATCACATGGATAGATTCGTATCATTGCGGGTTCAGCTTGATGACCCTGGGGAAGTTATTTTCTACCCAAGTTGCAATGGAGATTGTTTGAGACGCACAGATCCACTTTGTATTGGTCGTGGCTGTGTTGTCAGTTCAGAGTTACACGGATCCACTTTTGTATTGGTCATGGCTGTGTTATCAACTTATCATGGATCTACGATTGTGTCTAGTAGCTATGATTGTGTTCAGTCGATCTTTACTATCATGGATCTGCAATGTATTGGTTAGTAGCCATGTTTTGTGTTGTATGAGACTTGTGGATCTCAGGTCATTTCTGCAGCAACTCCTTCCAACTAGAAAGTCCTTGCCATTTTTATTTTCTTACTACAAAGAATTTCACCTGTCTCATTCCGTTAGCTTCATGCTTTCGGGGGCATTCTGTTACACCAAAATGTCATCACCCTTGTGCAAGTGTCACAAATGTCGCAAGTGTTGCAAGTGTCATCGTCATGACCTAGTGTCGTCATCATGACCATTGCAAGTACCGTCATTATGACCAAGTGTTGTCATCATGACCATTGTGATAATGTCATCATCTTGACCATTGTGTAAACTCTTTGCTATTTTACCTAAACCCATTTTAGAGTAAAAACACATCCCTGAAGTTTCCCATGACTGGAGGGCTTAACTAACCTACTTTTCAAGGTCGTCACAGTCTGCCCTTGTGCAACATGCGACGTCGCAGGTTGTCCTAATACAACCTGCAACGATGTCAGTTATTTGGATAAAAGAGTATCTTTGAACCCATTCTCGAAGATGAGTGATGTGGAGGCCTATCCCTAGGCTCTAGGTGAGGTGGCATTTCGGTTCCTAACCTTATGGGAAGATTCCTTAACCATCTCCCCCTAATCCTCAACCTACCGTATCTCTTTAGCCTTATATAAACACCCATTCTCTCCATGGGAGAGGGGAAGGTCTATGGTATCCTTATGCTGATAGAATCCATATTGGTGATTGGGAAGCTTGTACCATCTTGGAGACTTGGCTTGGACATGTTGGATGGAGGATGCGACATTGAGGATTTGGTTGTAGCTTCATCCTTTCTATGTATTCCCACCTTTTTATACAGTTAATATAATCTCTTTCCATAAATGTTGTCTCATTGATGATGTTTAGAAATTTCTTCCTCAACTGTTAGTTTAGATCAGTTATTGTTTAGATATCTTGTACTACTTGTATTGTTTCCATATTGTCTTGATAGGTCTTGTAGCTGGAGAAATGACGACCGCGATACTTGGAGCAACAACAAGGAGAAGGATCCACGATCTGAAAGGTATGATATCTAAGTACTCGATCTGTAACTAGATCTAGGAAATGAGTTTTATATTCTATTCTATTTGTTCTAGACTTACGTTAAGCTAGGGAGATCACGCCTTAGATCCGTCTTTGGTAGATTGTCCGATAACAAGAGTGGTCATTAGCACTTGTGCTTTCTCTATATCTTCTCCCACAGCTTCAAATTGTTCTTTTATCTGGGAGACCCTTGAAAAATAAGACTGCATGGTCTCTGCATTCTGGATCTTGACATTCTTTAGTTGATTCCTCAAGGTCATCTTCCGATTTATGTTCTTCCCTTCAAATAACTTGGTCAATGAATCAAACATCTTCTTAGGTGTCTTCAGAGATGACACATATGGTATGAGATGGTCTTTGGTAGAATCAGCAATAATTCTCTAAGCCTTGACCAAATTACTTTTGTGTAAGGCCTTAGCCTCATCTCCCTCTGGAACTGGAACCTCTTCACTTATGTAGATGTCCAATTCATTTTCTTCTAGGATTAACCCAATCCTATACTTCCATGCTTGGAAGTTATCAACCCCTTCAAGCTTATGCTCAAGCTTGGTGTGGTGAGACATCTTAATGAGAAACTCAAATGGAAATAAAAGATTTAGGTCTTACCACTTGATTTGCTGAAAACTGGATCTGGAACTAGATTAGGGTTTGTTAGTGTAGCTAGGGTTTTCACTCTAGCTTGTGAAAATGAGCACCTACTAAGGAGAAGGGCCTCCTTAGTAGCAGTTCAGTAAAACAGTAAAACTTGGCAGTAAAATAAGGTAAAATCTAAGCTAACATGTGCATCAATAGAAAATAAAAAGACAATAGAATTTTTTCTTTTGTATTAAAAATAAGAACAAAGTTACATTTACCTCAAATGTTGAGGTTTTTGGAGCTCTTGTAGTAGTCCAGGAGGGTTGCTTCCGTGCTCCAATGGGTTCCTTCTCCTTCTCCAAGGTGTTTGGATAATGGGCCAAAAGGGGCACTCAAATGGGAAGCTAGCTCAAATGGTGAGCTAGGGTTTCAAGAGTGATTTTGGCAGAGTGAGGCTAGGATAGATTGTGGATATCAAATGGGGAGCCTCCATCACCTATTTATAGGTTTTTAGTGGTGGAGTATTGAGCTATGGTTTTTGGCACCATATGGTTTAGGTCAATGGTTTAGGGTTTTTGCTTCCTTTTTCTGTCTTTTTCCTTTTTTTTAATATTTTTTATTCCCTTTTATTTGATTTTTGGGAATTTAGGGTCCTTTTAGAGGGGTTTTGCTATCTTTTGAGGAAATTTAAATTATTTTTGGGGGAAAAAGGGGTTTTTTTGGCCTTTTGGTGGCTTTTTAATGGTTTTTTGAGGTTTTGGAGGCAAAGATGGTGGGAAAAATAGACAAATGAGTCATGTGGTGAGGGAGATGAGGTAATGAGCACTTTTTAGCTGTTAACAGATTTCCCCTTGATATGTGAGGGTAGGAGCTCATTGTATGGCCAATAGAAATCATAGGTCTTTTATGGTTTTCCTGGGGTGTGGAGTAGAGAAGAAACGAACTGGAGACTGGAATAGTGGTCCCGAAGCAACCGGAAAAAATTGAAAATACATGGCCTCAACAATGAATGAGGCATAATCTCAATATATGGACGAGACGGGCATACCCATGCTCGTATCAAGATATATAAAATAACAATGAGGCCCAAAAAAGGGGACCTGAAAGATACATGGAGAACTACTATGTACATCATAAGGGTCCAGAGGGGACACAAATCTGGGACCGACTGCCAGTATGACCATGTCTGAGCTAAAGAACTGATACACTGGAATAATAATAGTGTTGCTGAGTGTGGTACTAGAGGAACTAATGAGCTGTTTGATCATAATGACTGGGAGTCATCCCCTCAATGGTACACTGGACTATAGCTATAGGGTACTCAAGGAGGCATCTGAGTGGGTGGTCTCCGAATACTATTTCCAATGCAACCCGGATATCCTTGGGAACATATACTTGGGTGTTCCAAAGTGACTCACCAATGTGCTAGAGTCGAGGGAAGTCCGGGGTCTTCGATAAATAACTGAAAGGACTAATACCCTGTACAAGTCTCAACGATGTGATCAAGGTGTTGACATCAAGCATGTGAGAAACAATCATTTAGAGAGGCACTGAGGACTCCTTTTGAAATGATACGTAGGCACTCACCACTGATGGTGATGAGTCCAAGGCACATGGATCTCTGGGTCTATCCTCTGGAATAGATTAGTTGGTGTCGATAGAGGGAGACCTTGCAACTATCAAGGCAATGATGTTTCCTCGATAGGAGCGTGAGGTGAACAACCAGAAGGTGATAATTCTGATAGTGGGACTGACATATTTTGGGGATGGGGAATAATTGGGGTTGCAGAGTGGGGGGGGGGACTCAAACTTCCTTCATTCAGAGTATGATGACATGGTTGGCCTGGCAGCATATGAAACTGAATTTTGAGGGAAAGAGATCATATCTTAAGCGATCAGGGGATATGACTGTAATGGGAGAGGCTCGGGAGGTCAAATTGATGTATGAGATCCAGAAACTCTTAAGGGTGGCATATCGTAGAATACTCTGAACAAAGGCGACCATATTGGGGTTGCTTCCATAATGTGTGGACGATATATGATGTACCATGGCGCTAGGAGGCACCGTTGGGTCCTTCTTCGTGGTTTAAGGAGCTCAAAGAAGGTATAAAATGGTATTGCCATGTGGATTTATACAAGCCCAGGACAGTTCATGCTCGTGATTGCTTTCAATTTGAAGGAGTCTGAAAGCGATAAGAAGACTTTGAAATAATGGAATGGTACCGTTGTGTGGATATATACAAGCCCAGGATAGTGCATGCTCATGGTTTCTTTCAATTTTAGAGAGTCTGAAAACAATAAGAAGACTCCAGGGGGTTTCTTTTTCGTGTGTTAGTCTCCAAGGCCCGAAAAAGTATAAAAGGATGCAATGGAGAACTCTTCTAGCTGGTGTGACTAGAGTATTCCTTTTTCGTAATTAGTCTACCAGGTCTGGAAAAGGGTTAAACTTATACCAGATAGACGCCCTTTCAGGTACTTTAACGAGCATGAAATGAAGCAAGATTGCTCGTCGATCTTTTCATTCTTTTAGGAGTTATAAAAGAGCTTAACAGAAACTCCCTAAGTGCCTTTTTCGTAAAGGACTTGTCCGACCCAAAAAAGGGACAAAATTATATCGAACAAAAGGAATGTCCAAGCAAGGAGAGAGTGTTCAATCAAGGGACATCGATGAGAACCAAGAAAGAGGGTTGGGGGGGAACACTGGTGGTGCCTCGTTGCGGGATGGTGAATGGTGGAAAAATAATGAAATAACTGCAGTATGAAGGGGCTGGAGAGTTCATGGATATGCTTGTAATGTCAAAGCAAGTGTAAAGTGATGGCGGTTGATGTGGCTCGCAGACCGCGGTTGTGTGGTGGATAGACAAAATGTCAAAAAAAAGGGGTGACTGTGACAACGAGAAATGATCTCAAGCATCATCACGAGTGCGGAAAACTGAATCCGGTGATATAAAAAATGTCAAATACGGATAATGAACGAGGTGGCATGCAAACCGAGACGACTAGGGGTTGGTGAAAAATGACCAAAAAATCTAGGGGTGAGAGTGAGGAATGATCTCAAGCATCATCACGGGATCGAAAAACTAAATCCAATGGTATTAAAAAAGTAAAAAACGGATAACGATCGATGTGGCACGTAAATCGAGATGGCAAGGTGCATGGAAAAAATTCCAAAAAAGGGGTTCGAAGAAAACGAGAAAGCAAGTCGACCATTCTGAAGGTCTCGTCGTTCTGATTCCAGTGGTAGAAACGGTTTGGAAAATGGACTCCGTATGGATCCAAAATGGTCGAATAAAAAATAAGGCAACTGTCTATAAATAGTAAGTGGACCCATAATGCCAAGTGTCATTTGTGCGGTTGACTTTGATAGGAGAGTGTGGTGGGCCAGAGCGGATTTGGCATTTCTGGGCGATCTGACCAGTCGATTTTATTTCTGCGAGTTGCAGGTATTTCACTGAACTTCTACCTTTAATGTTTTCTTGATTCGGGTGGGTAGTGGGTCCTCAGGGAGGGTGGTACGGTCCACGAGGGGTGTGGATTGCAGGTTTCGAGGTGATGGCCATAGTCATGGATCACGGTTGTGGCCTCCACAGCCGTGATCCGAGATCGTGACTATGACCTGGATAGCCACGATCAGCGACTGCGGCTGTGGCCTGGATAGCCGCGATCTGTGATCGCGACTGTGGCCCCCACATGCACGATCTGCGATCGCGGCTGTAGTCCCGATAGCCACAATTTGGGATTGCGACATTGGGCCCCACAGCCGCGATCTGGATCGGGATTGTGGAGTCATACCGGGGGGGAGGAGATGGTTTATTTGATGATGTTCTGATGAGTTTTCATTGTGGGATTGACAGGATGCCGAGAGTACTATGGTGAGAGCGCGAGATATCTGACGTGTTAAGTTTATACTAATTTGACTAGCAAGATCACTGAAAGAAACACAATCACAAGATAGACAAATATTTACGCTGGGAAACCCTCATGGGGTAGAAAACCCAGCAAAGATTTTCTCAATAAGATGATCAACCAAATACAAGATGTAGTCCGAGACTAGAGCTCCTTCTCTACCTCCTATGCAGTCCTCTCTCTCACTTGTGCACTACTTTTTGATTGATGGACGAGTGAGATAAGTGAGGAGCATCCTCCTCTATTTATACTTGTTTTTCGACTGAATTTTTATCCTATGGGGCCGACCTCTCCTAAGAGGGTCTAATAACCCCTAATAAATAAACTCAAGGCCGACGCCCACATGGGATATCTAATAACCCTAGTTACCACAATCGATCAGAGGAATAAACATCTACGGATATACAATAGGGTCGCCTCGGAGGAATGTAACATCTCCGGAATAATAAAGTACAAATATAGTATTCTTAGAAGTTAATATATTTCAACACTCCCCCTTAACGAGAAGGATATTATAACAATATCTGCAGGAGCAGGGAGTCATCGACTACATCATACATGATACATCTATATATCATTGGAAGCTTTCTCAACATCATCAGTAACTCAACCAGTTACTGGAACATCTTCAAGTTCTTCAATACTGGAACATCAACATCTTCAGTACTGAGTCTTCATCTTCTGCAACACTTGAACAGCTACAGCAATATCATCATCTGGATCCTCACGATCAACAACATCGTTGTCACATGATCATCGTCATCGCACGATCATCAGCGTCGTCATCTAGATCATCACGATCAGCAGCATCATCTCGATCATCTTGATCAACAGAAACATTTGGATCATCACGATCAACATCAACATCTGGATCTACAGCATCTGGATCATCTCGATCTACAGCATCTGGATCATCTCGATCTACACACATGATCCAATTACAGGATGATCAATCCCTCTCACTTTAAGACACCTCTCATGTCTATGGACAATGAAATCTAGATCCAATTCCTAGGATGATCAGTCCTGATCCTTTTAAGACAAATCCATGTCTAGGGACGATGCAGTCCTTGATCCATTTAAGACAAATCCATGTCTAGGGATGATGCAGTCCTTGATCCATTTAAGACAAATCCATGTCTAGGGACGATGTAGTCCTTGATCCATTTAAGACAAATCCATGTCTAGGGACGATGCAGTCCCAACCACAATGCCAGTCCTTTTTCATACTGGATGTGACCTAGATCAGATCTAGGATTTATCACGTACATTTTGAACTAAACGCTCAGGGATGATGCAGTCCTATCATTAATTTTTTGGATATAGATGTCTATGGATCACTTCATGGGATCGAAGTCCAGGGATGATGCAATCCCTCTTGTCCACTAGGGACTTCTTTCTCGAAGACAGATGTCTACGGATCAATTCAGGGGATCAAAGTCCAGGGATGATGCAATCCCTCTCATCCACTAGGGACTTCTTTCTTGAAGACATATGTGTACGGATCAATTCAGGGGATCGAAGTCCAGGGATGATGCAATCCCTCTTCTTTCTCGGAGACATATGTCTACAGATCTTTTTAGAACATGTGTTCAAGGATGATGCAATCCCCCTTCTTTCTCGGAGACATATGTCTACGGATCCCTTTTAGAACATGTGTTCAAGGATGATGCAATCCCCTCGTCAATGTAGACCCAGTCTAAGGACCATTCATCGACCTCACTATCGACATCACCAATCTAGGTATCCATATCATCAACCTCACTATCGATGTCACCAATCTAGGTATCCACATCATCGACCTCACCGTCGATGCAGGCAAACTCATCATCAGTGACCACATCACTCCCCCTTCCGAGGAGGGTCCTTCTGAACTACACCAAGCTTGTCTCGGAAATACTCAAACTTTACTCGAGACAGAGGTTTGGTCAATATGTCAGCAACTTGTTTGTTAGTGCTTACATACTCAAGCTTGATAGCTCCTTTTTGCACCATATCCTGTATGTAGAAATATCGGATCTCTATGTGTTTTGACTTATCATGCAATACTGGATTCTCTGTCATCTTGATATAATTCTGGTTGTCACATAGGATCACAGTGGGGTCCATCTCTAAGTCAAACAATCCTGATAACAGCTTCCGAAGCCATACCGCTTCACAGCTAGCAGAGCAAGCAGCAATATATTCCGCTTCAACTGTGCTGAGAGCCACACTAGATTGCTTCCTGCTAAACCACGATATCATAGCAGATCCCAGACCATAACATCCTCCCGATGTACTCTTCCTGTCTGATATACTTCCTGCCCAATCAACATCCGTATAACCATGCAGTCTGAAGTCATGATCTCCAATATACCATAGACCAAAATCTATCGTACCTTTTAGATACCTCATCACATGCTTTGCAGCTATCAAGTGAACTCGTTTAGGTTCCACTAGATATTGACTCAAGGTATTCACAGCAAAGCATATATCTAGTATGGTATTTGTCAAATACATCAATGACCCAATAATCTGTCTGTACAGAGTCATATCCACCAACTCTGATGAGTCATCATCTAATAGTTTTAGGTTGGAATCCATGGGAGTGGCCATGGATTTGCATTCCAAAATATCAAATCTCTTTAATATTCCCACAGCATACTTACCTTGGTTGAGAAAGATTCCATCTATTCCTTGCCACACTTCCAGACCTAGGAAGTAGTGCATTAAACCGAGATCTTTCATCTCAAATTCTGAAGAGAGCTTCTTCTTGCACTCGATAATTTGTTTCTCATTTCCAGTCAAAAATAGATCATCGGCATATAGCAACAATATGACAGGTTCATCATCCATAAATTTGAGATAAAGGTTAGGATCAGCTTTACTCTTGGTAAAGCCCAAGCTAGTCAAGAAACTGTCTATTCTTCTATACCAAGCTCTGGAAGCTTGCTTCAGTCCATACAAGGCCTTCTTTAGTTTGCACACATGGGTTCTTCCATCTTACACCTCAAATCCTTGTGGTTGTTCTATGTACACTTCCTCCTCAATCACACCATTCAGGAAGGATGTCTTCACATCCATCTGGTGTAATTCCCACTTCATCATGGATGCAAGTGCCATGATGGTTCTAATGGAAGTGTACCTTGCAACTGGTGCAAATGTTTCTTCATAGTCAATTCCCTCTTTCTGAGAGAACCCTCTGGCTATAAACCTTGCCTTATACTTTTCAATGCTGCCATCCGCAGCATGCTTTATCTTGTATATCCATTTGGAGGATACCACACTCTTGTCCTTTGGCTTGGGAACTATATCCCAAACATCATTCTTCATTATTGACTGGTACTCCTCAGTCATTGCTTCTACCCACTCTTTCTTATGGGATGCATCTTCATAACTAGCGGGTTCTTGATCTACAAGATCACACATCAGAGCCACATAGTTGGAAAATGTCTTTGGTTTCTTGCTCACCCTAGTGGAGCCTTTAGGTGCTCCATATTTTTCAGCTCCTAGTATAATGTCTCTTGCCCATGCTGGCTTTCTCTTTCTTGAAATTTCTATGACAAGGGGGTTCTTGTGGTTCCATCATGTCACAGTCCTTAGGAGTTGTCTCTTCAGGGGTGGGTGTAGCTTCTGTGATTCTGGAAGGTGCCTCTTCCTCATATACTTCTTCATGTTGGCACTTCCTAGATCTCTTGAGAGCTGCTTCTTCATCAAATGTCACATCCCTACTTATTTCCATATGATGGAATCCTGGGATGTATATTCAAAATGCTTTGGATGCTTCACAATATCCAACAAATATTCCTTTCTTCCCAGAAGGATCTAGCTTGGTCCTCTTTTCTTTTGGAATGTGAAGGGCATCCAAATATCTTGAGGTGACTTACCTCAGGTTTCTTTCCTGTGAACACTTCTTTTGGAGTCTTGAAATCAAGAGCACTATGAGATAGTCTATTCTGCACATAGATTGCTGTCCTGGCTGCTTCAGCCCATAGATACATAGGTAAGTCTTGATCATGTATCATTGTCTTTACTACTTCCATAATAGTTCTATTCTTTCTCTCCTCAACACCATTCTGTTGGGAATTGTAGGGAGTGGTTAGTTCCCTCTTGATTCCATCTTCATTACAAAAGATTTCAAAATCTTTTGAAGTATATTCTCCGCCATTATCTGTCCTGAGTATCTTAATCTTCTTTTCTGAATGGTTTTCTATCAAGGCTTTGAATTCCTTGAACTTTCCAAAAACTTCATCTTTTCCCTTTAGAAAATATATCCAATTCTTTCTTGAGTAGTCATCAATGAAAGTAAGGTAGTATTCATATCCACTTAAGGATGTGGATGGCATTGGTCCACATACATCTGAATGAATCAATTCCAATGTACTCTTAGTCTTTGTATCACTCTTTGGAAATGGGTTCTTGACATTCTTACCTTTTGCACACCCTTTGCAAGTGCCATCATGATCAATTTTTATGTTTGGTAATCCTATTACTACCTTGCTCACATGAGGTAGTGCTTTGTAGTTAATGTGATCAAGCCTTCTATGCCATAGCTCACTTGGGCTAGTGGCTTCATGAACAAGGGCAGCTTCTGGATGGCCCTTGAGTTTGTATAGACCTCCTTCCTCTTTACCAATAATAATTGCATCCTCAATTGATTTTCCTTTGGGCCACATTAGTACTTGTCCATCTATGAATGAAACCTTATAGCCTTTCTTATCCAAAGCAGAGATAGAGAGTAAGTTCTTCTTCAAACCTGGTACATATAATATTTCCTTCATCTTCAATGGGGTTCCAGAATCAAGCTTGTAGCTTGCTTCACCAATTCCCTTGATGGGATATTGATAGTCATCTCCTAGAGATACATTCTGTGGAGAGGTCTTCTCTTCAAGTCTTGAGAGAGTCTTCTTTTTTCCCGTCATGTGCTTTGAAGCACCACTATCAATGAGCCATGTATCTTCTCCAGGTGTCACAGACCCAAAGAGTGCAGAGAATAGAACAAATTCTTCCGCTTCTTCTTTTTCTATTTTAGTTCTCCTCTTTTGAGGCCTTTCCTCTTCCTCTTCTTCACTATCATCTTCTGCCAAATGTGCTTGGTGTCTTTTATGAAAATTCTTCTTCTTCTTTGAAGGACAATTTCTAGCAATGTGTCCTAGTTTGTGACAACTATAACATTGAACTGAGGAGAGGTCTCTTTTTGAGCTTACTCCTCCTTTCCTTTTAAATCTATGAGGAGGTTGAGACTCCTTGTTGCCATTCTTCTTGGAGTTGAAGTGACTCCTTCTTCTTCTTTTGGTGTGAGTGGCCAAAGCTTGGTCATCTTCCTTGAGAAGGGCTTCTCTATTGGCTACTCTAGCTTCTTCTTGAATACAATCCTCCCATACTATATCAAACTTCATACTTTCTTTTCTGGCACACATAGTTTGTATAAATGACTCCCAAGGTCTAGTGAGACCATTTAGAGCAGTCATTACAAGTTCATCTTCATCAAGGGTATCTCCAATGGCATCTAGTTGTTCTTTGATTTGAGAAACCCTTGAGAAGTAGTCTTGAATAGATTCTCCTTTGTTCATCTTGGTACTCTTCAACTGAGATCTTAGGTTCATCTTCTTGTTGATGTTCCTCCCTTCATACATTCTTCCTAGGGAATCATACATTTCCTTTGGGGTCTTCTTAGATGCCACTTGGGTAATCAAGTGGTCTTTGATAGAATCAACAATGATTCTCTTTTCCCTAATTAGGTCCTTCCTATACTTCTCTTTGGCTTCATCTTCCTCAGGTTCTGCAACTTCATCCTTGATATATTGGGCAAGATCATTCTCTTCAAGAATGAGAACAATTCTATATTTCCATGCCCGGAAATTCTCTATACCTTCTAGCTTGTCTTCAAGCTTAGTGCTTGGGCCATCTTTCCCAGTGGATTACCAAAAACTGAAAATTGCAAAAAAATGAAAAATTGACCTTACGGGGAGATTGGATTGACTGAGGCGAGGTGACAGATATACTTACTTTCTGGAAAATTCAATTTTTCAGCCCCCAAACTTGACTAGCAAACTTCAGACCTGCTGTAGAAATCTGGTTCTGGTTTTCCGCACTTTTTGTCAAACTAGGGTTTGACTTTCCTGGAGTTCTACCCAACCAAAATGTTTGATCTAGGGCTCAAAAGTTTGATTTTGAGGAGGGATATCCGTCCATGTAATCAGAATCCAAAAATACCAACTTTTGCAGAAACCCTAATTTTTCATCGGAATAGAGAGAGAGATATTTTCACCTTGTGAAAGATGTCCTATTCAGGCTAGCTCTGATACCATGTTAAGTTTATACTAATTTGACTAGCAAGATCACTGAAAGAAACACAATCACAAGATAGACAAAGATTTACCTTGGGAAACCCTCATGGGGTAGAAAACCCAGCAAAGCTTTCCTTAATAAGATGATCAACCAAATACAAGATGTAGTCCAAGACTAGAGCTCCTTCTCTACCTCCTATGTAGACCTCTCTCTCACTTGTGTGCTACTTTTCGAGTGATGGATGAGTGAGATAAGTGAGGAGCATCATCCTCTATTTATACTTGTTTTCTGACTGAATTTTTACCCTATGGGGCCGACCTCTCCTAAGAGGGTCTAATAACCCGTAATAAATAAACTCAGGGCCAACCCCCACATGGGAGATCTAATAACCCTAGTTACCACAATCCATCGGAGGAATAAACATCTCCGGATATACAATAGGGTCACCTCGGAGGAATGTAACATCTCCGAAATAATAAAGTACAAATATAATATTCTTAGAAGTTACAATATTTCAACATGACGATCTCATGGAGTACATATGGGATGATCGACATGTTCGGAGGACTTTGGGGTTGTGCGGGCTGTTGAAGTTTGCACAGGTGTCAATGATGCGTTTAGCAGTACTGCTGCTGAACGGGTTGGTGGGCTTCTGGGAGCCTGATATACAGGCCTTCATGGTGCAGGGGGAGAGACTAGAGCTCACCTTGGCAGAAGTGTATTTTTTGACGGGACTGCCTTGTTTGGGTAGGGTGGCGGATACCCAGCCACGGAGGTCCGTGGATGTGGACATGGAGGAGATGCTGGATCGGTATTGCTTCCTTATGGCAAAAGTGCATAAGAATGCACTTCTGATTTGTGACTTATAGGAGCCATCAGTTTGGGTGATCGCAGCATGTGTGGTCCGAGTGTTGGGGTCACACGCACCCAACCAGGTGTCGGGGGGATAGATGCAATTGATAAAGCGGGTATTACAGGGCACCTTCTTTGCTTGGGGCCAGATATTCCTCACCTGTGTTCAGCGACAGCTGAGCAAGGTGAAGGTATCTGGCAAGGGGTTCTGTTATGGATCGTTTTTGTGTGCTTTCTTCATGGAGTGGGTTCCGACGCTGTGGCCGCGAGTGTCGATCCGGGATGGGGGGTTGAGGTAGCCACGGATGGTGCAGTGGGGTCAGATGATGCGCTGGCGGGGTGGTGGAGAGGTGGGACGATATTTTACGTGGGAGATCTATTTGCAGTGGCTACAGATGCCAGTGGTTTTTGATGACTACCCGTATCGCGAGATGGACTACCAGCGAGATCTAGAGGCACCACGACCCCCAGGGTAGTTTTGGGGTCTAGATGGTATATATCTAGTTTCTTGATTGTTTTATGTTGGATTTTTTGAGGTTAGAGATATATGATGATGCTAACCATTTGCGATTTGGTTTGATGCAGATGTGGGACCGCAGCCACCGCCAGGGCATAGGGAGCGTAGGGGGCACATAGTATTTCCATCCTTGCCAGATCGGGGGGAGGTGCGACGACGAGATGCGGATGGGACTTTGGAGTCCTTGCAAGTTACCTTCGACCAGCTACTGGTTGGGGTCTCTGACGAGGGGTGTCGGGAGCTTGATCAGGAGGTGGTCGAGGCCTATCATGAGGCTCCACGAGATTGGCTGGTGATTCTGATTCGGGTGGCAGTATTCGCCAAGGAGAGGAGGGCTTAGGATCGACAGGGGGAGGAGGAGGATCCAGAGGAGGATCTGGAGGAGGAGTGAGGAGAGGATGAGTCTGCAGCAGAGGCAGATGCAATGGAGAGTGATGATGGTTCATATGGGGGATATGACTCTCATTAGGGAGTACTAGGGACTCCCCCCGATGCGTATGGGCATTCGGAATTTTTTGTATATACGACATGTATTTTATGATAGGGATGCTGTTCAGGCTCCTCGATGTATATTTTTTGTATATCTGAGTGCTGGAACACTCATGGCATTTATATGACGATGATATATTTATATAGATATGCACATGGATGAATTTTTGCGGTGATTATTTTTGTACGCACGTAAATGTGCCTGTATTGTTTTGTGTTGTTTATGGCACGTGGATGCAAATGATTTGTTATGATAGGTGTTAACACCCAAAAAGTGTTCACTACCTCATCTACCACATTATATGGCTCATTTGTCCATTTTCCCACCATATTTCCCTTAAAATCCCAAAAAATCCCACTAAAAAGCCTCCAAAAGGCCAAAAATGCCTCCAAAAGGCCACAAAACCCTAAAAATAGCCTCAAAAAGGCTAAAAAACCCCTTTTTCCTCCAAAAATATCCAAAAATCCCCTAAAAAGGGAATAAAAAATATAAAATAATGAGGAAAAGGGGGAAAAAACCCTATACAGCTGCCCTAAACCATATGGTTCCCAAAACCATGGGTCAGCACTCCACCTCCAAAAAACTATAAATAGGTGATGGAGATCCCTTATTTCATATCCACAATCAAGTATACCCTTACTCTGCCAAAATCTCTCTCAAAACCCTAGTTCACCATTGAACTACTTTCACCTTGAGACCCCCTTTTGGCCCATTCCCACCATTGGAGAAAGAGAAGGAGCACATTGGAGCTTGGAGCAACCCTCTTGGACATTGCAAGGAGCTTCATCAACCTTCACATTGAAGGTAATATCAATACAAGTAGTCATTATTTACATCTTGTTGTTTATGTTTCATGCACATGTTTTAGAGTAGTTTCTATTTCTGTTTTAACTTAGTTATTTCCATTTACTGAATTGATACTAAGGAGTCCCTTCTCCTTAGTAGGTGCTCATTCGCACAAGCTAGGGGTAAAACCCTAGCTACAGTTTTGGCGACTCCCCTAGATTTGAATTTTTGGTTTTTGTTTAAATTTTTTTTTCCTTTCGGCTGTCCCTTTCGGCAGCCGTACACGGCGTTTTTTCCCTCTGCAGTTGCGTCCCGACCGTGTCTTTCAGGCCTTTACCTGCAACCCGACCGCGGCTCTCAGACTGTTTCCGACGCCCTGCCGACGGATTCAAGTCTTTTACCTGCGATCCGACCGTGGCTAATCAGCCTGTTTGCTGCGATCTGACTACGCCTGTCGGCCATTTTCATGCGTCCCAACTATGACTTTCAGCCCCTTTCCCACGTTCCGACTGCTTCTGTTAGCCTTTTTGCCGCGACCCAACTGTGTCTTTTTCCCCGTTTCCTGCGTCCCAACTGCGCATGTCGTCCCGATAGCCGCGACTTGACCGCATCTGTTTCCCTTAAACCCGCGGTCTGATTTCTGCATTTTTCTTGTTTTGAGCCCAGCCCCTTTTGCTGCAATATTTTCTGCATTTGAACAGCCCTCTGTCCTACCTGCAGCCCCACTTCCCTACAACCTTTCTGCAACATAATTTCTGTTCCCTTTACAGAATCTTTTTAAAATTTTAGTATTTTTAATTCAAAATTTTTTGCAAGTTAAAGTTTCAATTTCAGTATTATTGATAGTTAGAAGTTGCCCCCCTTGATAGTTAGAAGTTGCCCGCGGTCTGATTTCTGCATTTTTCTTGTTTTGAGCCCAGCCCCTTTTGCTGCAATATTTTCTGCATTTGAACAGCCCTCTGTCCTACCTGTAGCCCCACTTCCCTATAGCCTTTCTGCAACATAATTTTTGTTCCCTTTACAGAATCTTTTTAAAATTTTAGTATTTTTAATTCAAAAAATTTTGCAAGTTAAAGTTTCAATTTCAGTATTATTGATAGTTAGAAGTTGCCCCCCTTGTGGCACTTCTATTTTGGGTTCATCACCTCATGAGCACACACTCTGTCACATAATTCAAGTGAGCCTTAAAAAGTACCTAACTCAACCAATATTCTAACCCCACTTGGGGAACACAAAAGAATCTTTGTAGTTAGGTAGGATCGGGGGGATAGGCTTCCAATAACACCCCTCGGTTACTTACACTTGAGACATAGTTGTTGTCCAAATAGGGAACCAAAATCCCCTAGTACTTTTTGGCACGGTCATGACCAATTTATCAGAGGGCCTCTCCCTTAGGAGGGTTGAAGTCAGGAGACTGGTTCCGGAGGCCTGAGTGGAATACCGCACTCCATTCAGTAACCGAAGGGATACCTTTCGCGGTTCTCGGGATATCCCTTTATAGGGGTATTGCGGTTAAAGGACTAAACGACAGATTCACCTTTCTGGACGTGTCATGAACGGGGTATCTTAGTTGCCATTCTTCTAGGATTGACTACCCGGTGTCCCTCCCGGTAGGGGGATATCATAGCCACTTGGATTTCCTATTCATATTGTCTGACTTGGATTTCATCACCTTGCAGAGGATATGTCTAGTTGAGTCAGAATACTTTTAGTTAGGTGTTTGCATGCTCCCTTACCTCCCTTTGGTCTAGTGAGTCCACCATTTTTATTATTATTAGGAAACCTGCTGCTTGTTGGTATTCTGACCATCTTTGTTGTTACTCCACTTATTGTAGCACAGCTGTTACAGTAGGTGTTTTGAGTTGGTTGTTGGCCCGAGTGCCTTGTTTTTGAGCTCTCCTTCTGCACACTCAGTTGCATTAGGGTTTTTGAGTTGTTTTTCTACTCACCTCAACCCACAGAGATTTGACACCATCTGTCACCATTGAGTCCCCGAGACATTCTCGGTGCCTCAGGGGCGAGCCCCCACAGCACGGTTCACTTGACACCACTCGTCATAGATTCATATCATCATCCGTTGATACCACTCATCACAGATCTAGAGCCTTGACTCCACTCGTCAGCGGCACAGGACTCCGTCACCAGCTATTGACACCCCTTACTTTACCTTCGATTCTGATGAAGAGTCTGAGAACCCTATTTACACTGCCCCTACTAGCCTCATGGCTGGCACGACTTCTACTCCTTTTGTTATAGGGACCATTGGTGGCACATCCACCACTACACCAGTTACTACCCCTGTTTTGGGTATGCCCTCCATGGGGCCCCCATCTACCGTTCCCCTCACGGCACCTATTCCCGCAGTGAGAATACCTATCCCCACTCCATCAGTGGCTCACACTACCCATGGTGGTGCCAGACCATCCTCCACCACCTTAGTTCCCCCACTTGGGGGCACCATCCCAAATCCTATCTCCCCACTTGGGGGCATTGGCCCCAACTTGGTCCAACCCGCTACTGTGTCACATCCTTCTTCCAGTTTGCCATTCATGGCTAGCCTCAACCTACCTGACCTGGCCAGATTGACCAACGACCCTATCCGACACGACCCTGCGTGACCTCATATGCCTACCAAACTCCCCTTTGACATCCCTAAGTTCGAGGGCAAGGCCGGTGAGGACCCACAAAACCATATCATGTCTTTCCACCTATGGTGTTCCTCTAACTCCATAGTGGACGACTCTATTCGCCTCCGTCTCTTACAGTGCACCTTCACTGGCTCTGCAGCCAAGTGGTATATCGAGCAACCTCATGGGACCCATGCCACCTTTGCTTCCCTTGCCTCGACCTTCCTGCATTTCTTCCAGTTTCCTGTCCGCTATGACGCGGGCGTTGAGATCCTCCTATCCTGTAGACAAAACACGGCTAGCCATATCACGGACCACATCCATGAGTGGCGTCGACGTCGTAGCTTATGCAAGATCAAACTAGATGACCGTATCTTCCTAGATTGGTTCCTCAAATCCCTTCTCCCTGTTATTGCTAAGGATGTGGCATCAGAAAGACCCCAGTCTGAAGAAGAGGCCATCCTTAAGGCCCAATAGTTCGACCTCATTTACGCCCAGTCGGGTTACCTTTATACCATTATACCTGACGCCCCTCATGGTGAGTCCTCCCAGCACGATGCGTCGGGGGCATCCCACGCTGCCGATGGTATCATTGGCCGTGTTTCTTCGCATCCCCAACCATTTTCCATTGCACGTCCTACCCCTGGCCCCGACCTTTCGCGGGCTACCTCACAGTCTGGAGCAACCAACTCGTATGCTCCCATGACACATCACCACCATTCCCATGGACCCTCATGTCCACCTCAGTGCTTCGGTCACGCGACTCCTGCTTATGCTCCCCCAGTCACACCTCAGCCCTACTACCACCAGCAGGCTGCCCCAGCTCCTGCGCCTTCACAATCCCAACCCGCTTATTACCCGCCATAGGCAGCCCCTGTGGCAAACCCACAACCCGCTCCGCAGCCATATCAGCAACCCCCTCAAGTTGCTGCACCTGCTCAGCCTCCACCTGCATATCGTCCCCCGCAGCCTGCTCCCGCACCTGCGCAACCTCAGAATCCACCTGCTGCCCAAGGGCAAGTTTACGCCCAACAAAACCCGCAGCAGAACCAGAACAACCAACGCAACCAGGGCCAACAAAACCGCGGCAAGGGCTGTAATCATGGGAATAACAAACTTGCAGACCAAGCTGGTCAACCGGCGAATCCCCCTGACAATAATAATGCGGCCCCTACTAACCAAAACCCTGATAGCCTGCCCAAGCAGTCTAAGAACCCCAGTTTGCGAACAAACCACCCTTGTTCTATTTGCGGGGTCTATGGCCACTATACACATGCTTTCCCACACTTGGAGTGAGCTCGACAACTTTGGGTTGATGATGCCCATCGCCAAGGGCATGCAGCTCCTCCGGCGCCACCTAACCCCCCTCAGCCTCAGCAGCCTCCTTTGGTTCTGCAAAACCCCTTACCAACCCAAGGCGTAGTGAACACTCAGCCGTTGGCTCCCCCTCAAGCCAACATGCAACCCCAACAACAGATCACGTACGCTGCTCCCGATCAACCCATGTTTGACTCGGGAACCCACCACTTGTTGATGATGTCATCTGCTGACGTCAACCTCTAGACTCATCGGAACCAATATGGCTCCACCACTGAAGCCCCTCCTGCTGAGAAAACCCCTAACACTCATCCCACTGATCAAGCATTACGCATACCACCACCTCCACTAGAGGGCGCTCCCAAAGCACCTCGTTTCCCGCTTCGCCGTATCAACAATAACCCCAATGCGCGGGCTGCGTCAAACTACAACATCGTCGATGACTTAGCCCAATCTCCTGTAGCCATGTCTGCATTAGAAGTCTTGAAAAACTGCCCTTCTCAGCGTAAGACTCTACTATCCACCATTGGGGCGATTGACCCACATGATTCGAATTTAATGGCATTTGATTTGGACCAATCCGAACCATGCCTGCCTTCCTCCTTAGCATTCCAAGTTTCTGTTTCCGTTCAGAATCTTGTCATCCATCGATGCATCATCGATGAAGGTGCCTCCACATGCGTTATGTCTACATTCGTATGGCAGAAGTTGGGATCCCCTACTCTCCAGCAGTCCACCACTGCATTGCGTGCCTATGACGGTCGGTCGGCCCAGCCCCAAGGCCTCCTACCCAATGTCCCCGTCCAGTTAGGTGGCAAAACCGTCCTCATCAACATCGAGGTAATCAATGCCCAATTGGAATATAACCTTTTACTTGGCCGCAGCTACATGTATGCCATGCGGGCGGTTGCCTCTTCCGTTTTTCGCACCATGATGTTCCCCCATGAGGGACGCGTGGTCAAGGTTGACCAGCTCACCTACTATGATCCCAGTGCTCCCGCGGCACCCGAAAACATTCTCCCCATGGTTGAACAACCTGTTTCTCGTGCCTCCACCTCATTTGTTTCCTCTACGGGGCCTGGAGTTTACTCAGACACGCCAATGACCTCCACCTTCCAATCCATTCCTCCCCCGTCATCTACGCCCGAAGTGTCTGACTTATGTACCTTGTCCCACGATAACCAAAGACCTAACAATCAACCACCCTTATTGCCTAAACCACCATTGGTACCTATCCACATTGGTGTTACACCTATCCATACAATCCCTTTCCTAGTCCCTCCATCGGGAGTAGTAAGCGCCCTGGTGATGGCTACCCTTAGCCTCTCTGGGTTAACCTTGGGATTACCCGTCTGGTACCTTTCGCCTCCCTTTCCCCCGCCGACACCAAGTGTTGTCCTCCAACCGGTGCAACCCATGGCTACTACCACTCAGCCACCCCCAAGTGTCTCTACCCCTTTGTCCTCCACGACTCCCCCTCCTACTCCCAAACCCACTGGGGGCAGAGGTCCACAACCTTACACTGCTGCACCACCTCCCAAGACAGTAAAAAACCCTCCAGTGTTTCGCGCTCCTCCCAAATGCTCGTTGTGCGACGAGTTAGGCCATGCGACCCATCAGTGTCCACAGTTACCAACCTTACAGAAACACATGCAGATGCTCAACGATGACCCCAACATCCCGGTTGTCGAACTAAACCCCACCCCTAAGCCCAAAGACAAATCCCTGCATACCAACCACCCCTGTGCCATATGCGGTGTTTACGGGCATTACTCCCATCATTGTCCCAATCTCCCAGATTACAGAGCGGCTCTCTATGAGATGAACAATCTGGATCTTGAGACAGCACCCCCCACCATTGAGGAGATCTACCCCCCGGTCTCTTCTCCTTCTGGAGAGGTTAATACCATCTATATGATCTCTTCAACCACTACCCCCTCATCAACCGACTTGACGACGCAAACTTTTCGTACTGATGAGGATATTCTTGAGGCCCTCATTGCCCTGGATTATCCTTGGGATGATATGCATCATCGTTCCTATTTCATTCCAGAAGAACCTTCCTCTAGCACAGCCACCCAGTTCACGGTTGAGTCCAAAGACTTCATCCCCACCAAGGTTGACTGGTTCAAGGACCCTATTCCTGCTCTTGACGCCTTCGAGGAGGGTAACATGGCCAACATCTCACCCGTCATCCACATAGATATCTCTGACCCACCTGGCGTCAATGGATGCATTGCCTTAGGAGCCTCTTGCAGTGAACAAGAGATTGAGGAGTACCGAAAACTCTTCCGAGAATTCCGTGATGTCTTTGCTTGGTCCTATACCGAAGTGCCCGGTCTTGACCCCACCATCATAGAGCACCACCTTGACACCTCTGAGTCAAGGGGCATAATAGATTCCCTCGACCCTGGGATAGGGGGCATGATCAATCATTTTGAACCTTCCCCATCACATCTATCTCAGCACGTCAATGAACCCATTGTTCAAACCCACACATATGTGATCCACAATCACAAACCCCATGCACATAGCATGGGGGCAAGTCATTAACCCTGCTTAATTTTTCACATTTGTGATCTCAATCATTTTTTGAGGTCACACGTCACTTGTAGATTTGATTTGATTTGATACACCTAGTATTCTGCCCCCACGGGCCATCATGATACACCTAGTATTATGACCTCCATTTTTCTCACCAATTGCACCATCGGATTCATTTTTCCGAGCCCGTGATGATGCTTGAGATCATTTCTCGCTCTCACCAGGACCAATATCAACATTGTGTCCCGACACCTTGTCGCCCCGGTTTGCATGCCACATCGGCCGTAGCCCATTTTTTACATATTTTATATCATCGGATTCATTTTTCCGAGTCGGTGATGATGCTTGAGATCATTTCTCGCTCTCACCCCCCGATTTTTTGGGTATTTTTCTAGAACGCCCTCATCGCCTAGGTGTACGTGCCACATCGGCCATTACCCGTTTGTGACACTCTTTATATCGTCGGATCCATTTTTTCGAGCTCGTGATGATGCTTGAGACCATTTCTCGCTCTCACTTGGTACAGTTTCAAAATTGTGTCCTTACACCTTGCTGCCTCGGTTTGCGTGCCACATCGGCCACCATTGGATTGTTCCACATTTTTACATGAGCCCTCCACTCCTGTCATACTGCAAATGTTTTGTTATTTTGCCACCATTCCATTCACCCCGCAAGGAGGCCCACCAGTGTTCCCCCCTACCCTCGTTCTTGGCCATCATTACTGATCCTTGATTGAACACTTCCTCCTTGCCTGGCCATTCCTTTTGTTCGGTATAATTTTATCCCTTTTTCGGGCCGGACAAGTCCTTTACGAAAAAGGCACTTAGAGAGTTTCTGTTAAGCTCTTTTCTGACTCCTAAAAGAATGAAAATATCGCCGAGCAATCTTGCTTCCTTTCATGCTCGTTAAAGTACCTGAAAGGGCGTCTATCTGGTATAAGTTTAACCCTTTTCTGGACCTGGTAGAATAATTACGAAAAAGGAATACTCTAGTCACATCGGCTAGAAGAGTTCTTCATTGTATCCTTTTATGTTTCTTTGGGCCTTGGAGACTAAACATACGAAAAAGCAACCCCCTGGAGTCTTCTTATTTGCTTTCAGACTCTCTAAAATTGAAAGCAACCACGAGCATGAACTGTCCTGGGCTCGTATAAATCCACACGGCGGTACCATTCCATTTCTTCAGAGTCTTCTTATCGCTTTCAGACTCCTTAAAATTGAAAGCAACCACGAGCATGAACTATCCTGGGCTCGTATAAATCCACACGACAGTATCATTTTACACACGCTTCTTCTAGTTCCTTAACCCATGAAGAAGTCTCCTCCCGTGCCTCCTGGCACTATGATCGATCATCTCGGCAGCACCCCCAATCAGGTCGCCTTTGTTCAGAGTATTCTGCAGTCTCCTGCCATTTTATACCAGCTTGAGTCTCCTTCAGACCAGTCACCCTCCCCGATCAAATACAGCTGTGATCCCTTTCCCCTCAGTCAGTTTCATATGCTGCCAGATCATTCCCATTATCATACTCTGAACAAAGGAAGTTTGAGTCCACCCACTCTACTTGCCCAGTTGTCCCCCCACAGTTTGGTCAGTCCTGCCATCAGTACTATCACATTTCGGTTCTCCACCTCGCGCTCCTGTCAAGGAAACATCATTGCCTTGATAGTTGCAGGTCTCCCTCTGTTGACGACAGCACCTCTATTCCAGAGGATAGGCCCAGAGGTCCCTACGCCTTGGACTCATCACCATCTGTGGTAAGTTCCTACGGATCATTCTGAGAGGAGTCATCATTGCCTCTCCGAGTGGTTGTTTCTCACATGCTCAACTTCAGCACCTTGATCGCATTGTCGAGAATCGTGTAGGGTTACATCCTTTACATTATTCGTCGAAGACCCCGGATTTCCCTCGACTCTAGCACATTGGTGAGTCACTTTGGAACGACCAGTTATATGTTCCCGTGGATGTCCGGGCTGCGTTGGCGTTTGTATTCGGAAGCCATCCAGCTATATGCTTCCTTGAGTACCCAGTTCAGTTCCAGTTCAGTGTACCATTGTGAGTGGGACCCTTGTCACTATGATCCAGCAGCTCATCCGTTCCTTTGGTACCACACTTAGTAGCACTGTTGATTGTTCCAGTGCACCATTTCTTCAGTCCACACATGATCAGCCCAGAAGTATGTCCCAGATTTGTGTCCCCTCTGGACTCTTATGATGTACACAGTGGTTATGTATCTTACAGGTCCCCCTTTTCGGGACTCACAGTTATGTTTATGTATCTTGATACGAGCATGGGTATGCCCGCCTCGTCCATATATTGAGATTATTCCTCAGTCAGTATTTGAGGTCATGTATATTTCAGGTCCCCATTTTTTGGACCCCATTGTTATTGTTATGTTATATCCTGATACGAGCATGGGAATGCCCGCCTCGTCCATATGATCAGATGATTCCTCATCCATTATTGAGGTTATGTACTTTTAGTTCTTGCAGTTGTTTGGGATCGTTGTTATGGGCTTCCGTTTGTTTCTTCTCTTCTCTCCACACCCCAGGAAAACCATTCATGACTTATGATGTCCATCGGCCATACGATGAGCTCCTGCCCTCGCACATCAGGGGGCAATCTGTTAACACCCAAAAAGTGTTCACTACCTCATCTACCACATTATATGGCTCATTTGTCCATTTTCCCACCATATTTCCCTTAAAATCCCAAAAAATCCCACTAAAAAGCCTCCAAAAGGCCAAAAATGCCTCCAAAAGGCCACAAAACCCTAAAAATAGCCTCAAAAAGGCTAAAAAACCCCTTTTTCCTCCAAAAATATCCAAAAATCCCCTAAAAAGGGAATAAAAAATATAAAATAATGAGGAAAAGGGGGAAAAAACCCTATACAGCTGCCCTAAACCATATGGTTCCCAAAACCATGGGTCAGCACTCCACCTCCAAAAAACTATAAATAGGTGATGGAGATCCCTTATTTCATATCCACAATCAAGTATACCCTTACTCTGCCAAAATCTCTCTCGAAACCCTAGTTCACCATTGAACTACTTTCACCTTGAGACCGCATTTTGGCCCATTCCCACCATTGGAGAAAGAGAAGGAGCACATTGGAGCTTGGAGCAACCCTCTTGGACATTGCAAGGAGCTTCATCAACCTTCACATTGAAGGTAATATCAATACAAGCAGCCATTATTTACATCTTGTTGTTTATGTTTCATGCACATGTTTTAGAGTAGTTTCTATTTCTATTTTAACTTAGTTATTTCCATTTACTGAACTGCTACTAAGGAGTCCCTTCTCCTTAGTAGGTGCTCATTCGCACAAGCTAGGGGTAAAACCCTAGCTACAATAGGCACGTGGATGCCCTTTGTTGTAGATGTAGTCTTTTTGGGATTTTTATGTTTTTGATGTGTTGATATGTGATGATTATGCATGATGGATGATTTACATGGTGTGATTGATATGCCAGTCGAGGATGTTGTTAGCCATTTGGTCTACGACACTATTTTGAGCTCTTAGGACATGGGTGAATGTTATGGATTCAAACTGTCAGCTTAGCTTTTTTGTGCACAGGAACTTTCTAAAGAGGCAAGGATCACGCACCTAGTAGCAGTTGTTGAGCTGGGAGATAAGCAGCTGGGAGTCAAGGAACACATGAAGGTGACGTATACCCATCTGAAGGGCAGCAGTCAGGAGACTGGTCACAACATCATACTCATCCTGGTTATTGGTAGCAGCGCCTATGCACATTTCGTCAAGGTGAATCAACTCATGTGAAGGGGAATATAAGACCCAAGCTGTAGAGGCCAGGTTTGGAGACCAGCGGCTTGCTCCATCGGTGAAGCCAACGTAATAAGGTGGAAGATGGTCCATTTGTGATCATGCAGGAAAATAACGAATGTAAGGTTGCGGGAAAAAATTGGAAAACAAAAAGAAATCAAACTATACATTACGGACCAGCGGGTCTGCCGGATTGTTAAGGATAAAAGCGTTTAAGATACAACCCATTACGAGGGTTACGCAAGGGGTGGCCTTATGAGTCAGTTAGAATATAGGCCCCATTTCCAAGGAAGGTATGCACTATGTAAGGGCCTTGCCACATGGATTCGAACTTCCCTTTACTTGTCTTGTTGTGGGCTTGGTCGTAAATGAGGACTAGATGTCCTTCATAGAAAGCTCGTGGGTGGACATGTTTGTCGTACCCAGCTTTGGAGCGGTTCTTGGAGGCCTCAATTGTTTGGAGGGTTGCGCGACGGTCTTCATCATCTTGTTCTAATAATAGTAGATGTTGTTCAAGTGGGGAGGTATCGGGGAGAAGTTCAATAGCGATGTGTAGGGCTGGGATCTGACACTCAATGGGGAGGACAGATTCGACACCGTGAACTAAGTGAAAAGGGGTGAAACCGGTGGTAGTCTTAGTTGATGTACGGTAAGCCCATAATGCGGGGAAAAGCATGTGATACCAAGTGGACTTATGTCGGTCAACAGTGCGTTAGAGGATTGTTTTCAAAATTTTGTTAATGGCCTCAACTTGGTCGTTCCCTTGGGGGTAGTAAGCAGAGGCATACTGATGTTTGAACTTAAGGAGAGTTGACAACTCACGCCAAATGAAATTTTAAAAATGTGAACCATGGTCTGAGACAAGCTGTTTTGGGACCCCGAATCGTGTAATGACATGGTTAAAAATGAAACGGGCAGCAGTGTTGGATTTACAGTTGAAGGTAGGCATGGCTTCAGCCCATTTGATGAAGTAGTCGATGTCGACGATGATGTATTTATGGCCATTAGCGAATGAGGGTTTACACTCCATAAAGTCGATGGCCCATTTACAAAAGGGACTGATGGTAATGACTGGATGGAGCAAGGCGGGTGGTGTCTGTGCCTTCGGGGCAAAGAGTTGGAAATTATGGCAATGCTTGACCGTAGTGATGCAGTCAATGAACAACGTGGGCCAGAAATATTTGGTGCGGATTACCTTCTAGGCTGTGGCCATCCCAGAAAAATGTCCACCACAGGCGCCACTATGACAATCGTTGAGGACTTGCTCAACCTCCTCTCGTGTGAGACAATGGCGGAGGATAGTGTCGACACCGGGTCGATAGAGGACATCGCCCAGAAGGAGGTACCAAGAGGCATGGTGATGGATACGACGGCGTCCATCACGATCAATATCAGGGTGAAACTTCTGTGTGTGAAGGTATATCAGAATGTCACCATACCATGGGTCATCTGATGAGATGATGAACAAATGATTGTCCGGTAACTCATCGGGGATTGGCGGGGACAACAAAAGGGACGGGAGGTCGGTTATGAGCTGGGCAAGCGCAAGGGCTTTAGTACTTTTTGGAGTTGTGAAAGTCAGGTCTGTTGAGCCCAGAATTGGCCCTTTTTAGTCATCATTATTCATCTTTCCTGCCCCTGTCCTACACCATTTATCATGGCAATCAAACCTATTGTCCTTACCTTATCCCCCAAATTACCAAGGTATGGCTGATCATTGTTTTATTTTATTAATGCTTATGATTGTGATAATTAAAGCTGTGCATCTCTCAAATTGTGCTAACATGTTGCGATTTATGAAGGTAGTTGAGACAAATGGATTGCAGGAAGATCGGGGCTGAACAAGTCATAAAGAAAGGGATGTTCATTCCTTATAGAAGGTTCCTTGGGGCTCGAATCATCAATCAAAGCACAGCCGTGACAGGGCAGCTGTAATAGAATTCGCTATCTTAAGTATGTTGCTGCTTGAGTCTAGCTGTGAGCTGGAAGGACCGCCACTCTTGGGTCAATTAATAACTCTCTCATATTTGGATGTTTCTGTTCTGCCACGCATTGTAACAGCTAGATTATTTAGGGTGCCTGAAGATTAGAGATCTTCATGGCTGCCCAATTATGGGATTAGATGTTACGATTAGTATGTATAAATAGGGGGAGTTGCCTCGACTCAGGGGTTGAATAGCAAACAATTAATTCATTTGTATTAGCAGCCGAGCAAAACTGTGTACTCATTCTTCTGTTAATATAAGGGGTTACTTCTGAGCTAAAGAGTGTGTTGTTCAACCAGCGTCTCTGTGTGAAGACTGGGCCCATCTTCCACAGAGATTGCTGAGTTAAAATAGGATTTTATCTTTCTTGTTGTGTGATGCTTTGCTCTTTCCTTTGTACGCAGCAGCAATATTTATTGTGTGGATTTTTTAGTAAAAGATTATATTTCTGTGAGATTGGTGAATAATAACAGTCGACTGAGTAAGGTTTGCTTTATGCATTTCAATTTCTGTTCACACTGCCGTGTTCATCTTACAGCTGAGTCGTGATCCCAGGAGCTCTTACAATTTAGCTTTTCTGTTATGTGTTGATTGACTTCCATTCTGCAATTCAATTTCTTAGAACAGATGCTTCAATCTTTTGCAATCGAAATTCTAGATTAATGTTCAGTTTATGCTTTATGATTCCCAGATTGATTAGATCAGACAAGTGATTGTTCTAGAATATGAATGAGATTTCTTTTCTGCAATTGTTGATTAGATCTGATACCATTTCTTATTGATGCATAATAGAGAAGAATCGTAGTATAGCAGTTAGAAGGCAATTGGGATTGCATAGATTCTTGGGATGAACATGGATGATAGAAGATAAAAGTATTCACTTCTAATGGTTTGGTGTTTAAGCATATATTGTGCACTTATCCTTTGAAATAAAAAGACTTTCTCGGGTTGACAATAAATTTCATATGCTTCGTGTGTTTGGTAACAATTTATCTGCATATAGAGTGCTTGACATTTTGGTGCCTTTGTCGGGGAAGGATGAAATTTAAACACTAGTCATTAGTTGCATCTGATAATTGCTTTTAGACAGTCTTTTGTTTGTTTTTGAAATGATCTGCTTCGCATGAATACGAGGAGGGTAAAACGCGATCACCTCCCAACCCCCAAAACCCCACAAATTACTAACAGTGCAGGTGGTTCGGGTTGTGGTCGAGGTCCACCGTTGGGTAGAAGAACATTCATCGACGACCTTGTTGACAGAACTGATTCAGCTGTCAGGGCTCGTCAACGGGAGACTCCTATCAGAAGAGGCCCTGCTGATCCTGGAGCGCCAGCATCAGGATCCACGGTGGAAGATACAGGAGCAGCCGTGATTCCTGCATATACCCCTGCTAAAGAAGGAATAGCTGATTCAGCTATTACAATTGAAGAATACGCAGTTGTTACAACTGAAGAATACGCAGCTGCTACACCTGAAGAATACGCAGCTGTTACAACTGAGGTAAGGAGCGCAGGAACGAATGAAGAAGAGGATACAGAAGAAAAGATGAATAACAGACATGAGAACGAAGAGGAAGAAGTAGTGGTACAATACCATCATGAAAATGATTCCCTGCCAGAAGAAACTATGGCTACATTACAATTCCCAATACGGCAGCTAGAAGGGACAACTCCTATGAAAAACATCTCACCATCGGTGTTGCCTCGCTTCCATGGCAGGGTGGCAGAAGATCCAGACGAATTCCTTTTTGAATTCGATATCCTCTGTCGCAGCTATGATTATGTCACAGATGCCCAAAAGCTGAAGCTTTTTCCTGCCACCCTGAAGGACAATGCATTACGATGGTTCATGAGCCTTGGGGGAGGAACTGTTGCTAATTGGAATAAGATGAAGCAAGTGTTCCTGGAAAAATATCAAGAATATTGCAACACCAGGGACAAAAGAGAGGAATTATTCAAGATGGTACAGAAGGAGGATGAAAGTTTGGAGGATTTTGTAGAGAGGCTACTGTACAATGTGCAGAGAGCTGGGCAGACGAACATGGGGCTAGATGTGCTCAAGATAATCCTGCTTCGAGGGATTAGGGACGATTGTTTAGACATGTTAAATTTGCTAGGAAAGGGAGATATCTCTAAAGAACCTTTTGAGACAATTGTGGAATTATGTAAGAGATACTCCAGGGGATCTTCTAGGCATAACAAGCGGGACAAACGAGATAAGATGTAACGTGATGTCTTCGACAGAACTCAGAAGTCATCCAATGGGGGAGCTACACGTGCGGAGATAGGCAATCTTCTTGAAAATTTTAAAACAGAAATGATGAGCTCTATCTCTTCGGAGATTGATGTCTTGAAGGCCAAGTAAAGACAGGCAGTGGAGGATCTCACACTAGGTGTGTTCTGTCCCCAATGTAGAAAGAATCATCCACTGAAAGAATGCCCTCTTGACAAAATACAAGTATGTCAGCCGTGCGAGCTGAACCATGATATGAAAGAATGTCCCACACTTCCCCAAGTGAAGGCTGTTCTGCAGGCATCAACTCCAGAAGTGGAATCAGCCTATTTCATTGCACAGAAGAAACCCTGGCAGCCTCGAAATCAAGGTATGTCTCCTGATTCATTTCCATTTTTGAATAATTTGAACAATTGGAATAATAATATGCAAAATGTGAATACACAATTCCCTTCAAATTATGCTCAGTGGAATTCTCCTCAACCTGCGATGCAAAGTTATAACTCATGGAGTCCTTGGACACAGCCACCACATCAACCTACGTCATGGTCTCCTGGATGGAGGAACTTCCATCCTGGGAACCAGTTTCCTCAACCACCTCCACCTCAACAGTTACCATATTCTCCTCCATATCCTCAATTTCATCAATATCCTCAATACCCACCTCAGCAGTCGCAGCTGCAGCTGCAGAATAATCCTGTTCCTAATATACCAATACGGCCTCAGCTGCCTGCCCAACCTAATCCTAACCCAAATAATAAAACAGTCCATCAATTGGAAGCTCTCAATATGCCGGCCTACTCTCTCTCCCCTGTACCTTGTAATGATATTCGCCTACGGTCTGGGAAGATAATAGAATGTGTAATTTCAGAAGATATTCCACCTTCTGTGCATGACAAAGAAGAGAGTTCCCAGCATCCATTTGATCCGGTTCCTATCACTAAAGGTGCTGAGCATCCCTCAGATGGGACGGCTGAAACATTAAACGATAAATCAGATAATACGCAGCCTACCCAGCTGGTAAGGCAACCACCATACCCTGAGAGACTAATGCTGCCGAAAATAGGGGGGCAACCTCAGTTCAATCTCCTAGGAGAGTTGAAGAATCTTTATGTTAAGATCCCCCTTTTGCAAGCTCTTCAAGACGTACCTATTTATGCTAGAAATGTTCGGGACCTGTGCACTAAAAGACCAGGAAGGAAGCCCAGAGATCCTCCCACTGTTCATGTCATAGGGAATTTATCTGCTTTAATGACAGGAAAAACCCCTATGACCAAGTATGACGACCTTGGCAATCCTACTGTCACTGTACACATAGGACAAACGCAGATACCCAACGTACTAGTAGATTTAGGAGCAACGATCAATGTTATAACAATTGAGACTGTAAAGAAGCTCGGATTCACCAATATTAGACCGACCCCTACCATTTTAGAATTGGCAGACAGATCCACCATCAGACCCGAAGGGATTTTGGACGATCTTGTTATCTCAGTAGACTCATGGGAATACCCTGCCGACTTTCTGGTATTACAACCAAAATCACAGCTGGGGGGACACCCATTGATCTTGGGGAGGCCTTGGTTGGCTACAGATGATGCTTGCATTAGCTGTCGATCGGGGTCTATGACTATATCTGATGGTATGGAAACCAAAAACCTCACCCTGTATCCTCCAGCACGGCCGAGTCTAGAAACTGAAACTTCCCTTTGGATAGAATAGGAAGAGGAGGAGGATGTTCAGCCATTATTAACAATAGGGAAGGCACTAACCTTCAAAAACGAAACAGAAGACGATGGCATTAATAATTTCATTAGCGAACCTGCTTCAGTAGATAAAGAAGTTTATCAACTCCTGAACAGTACCCTTGGTAAGGAAGAACAAGAACAACTTACGGAGGAAGCGCTAGTCAATGACAAAAACATAATCCCAGTTTTGAAAAACTCGAGAAGCATTCCTATTGAGGTAGAGCCTGGAAGAACTTTGAACATCAACCCTGGTCTCTCCTCAGAAGAACAGATGCGCCTAACCAATCTCTTGAAGGAACGTAAGGGGGCACTCGCCTGGGAGTATACAGACATGAAGGGTATTCCTTCCAATCTGTGCACTCATCATATTTATATTAAAAACAACTCCCGGCCTGTATGTCAACCCCAACAACGCATGAACCCCAATTTGAGGGATATAGTGAAGGAGGAAATCCAAAAACTTTTGGAAGTAGGATTTATCTATCATATTTCAGATAGTGAGTGGGTTTCCCCACTTGTAATTGTGCCCAAGAAAAATGGTAAATGGAGAGTTTGTGTCGATTATAGGGAGCTGAACAAAGCTACACAAAAGGATCATTTTCCTCTGCCCTTTATTGACCAAGTACTTGATACCCTATCAGGGAAGAAGTTCTTCTCCTTCTTGGATGGGTTCAGTGGGTACAATCAAATTCAGATTGCTCGGGAGGATCAGGATAAGACCACCTTCACTTGCCCCTGGGGAACGTTTGCCTACAGGGTGCTTCCCTTTGGCTTGTGCAATGCACCTGCAACGTTCCAAAGAGCTGTAATTGGCATATTTTCTGAATTGGTTAATGATAGTATGGAAGTCTTTATGGATGATTTTACTCCCTATGGCAAGGATTTTGAGGAAGCACTGGAAAATTTAAAGAAAGTTTTAATTCGCTGTGAACAGGCTTGCCTCTCATTAAGCACTGAAAAATGCCATATGATGATGAGTGAGGGGGTGGTATTAGGACATTTCATCTCTAGCGATGGTATTCAAGTGGATCTTTCAAAAATTAAGGTGATAACAAATATACCAACTCCTTCAACTCAGAAAGAGGTGCGAATTTTTCTGGGACATGCTGGATATTACAGGAGATTTATAGAAAACTTCTCCAAACTTGCTTCTCCTTTGTTTTCATTGTTAATGAAGGACGCACAGTTTGTGTGGAGTACAGCATGCCAGACAACATTTGATAAGCTTAAAGAGAATCTGTCCACAACCCCTATTCTAAGGGGACCTATTTGGACCATACCTTTCCACATTTCTTCAGATGCTTTTGATACTGCCATTGGAGCAGTACTAGGACGGTAGGATGGTCAAGTACATTATGCTATCTATTATGTTAGTAAAAACTTAGCCCCTGCTGAACTAAATTATACTGTTACTGAAAAAGAATTCCTTTCTATTGTTTATTCTATTAATAAGTTTCGACATTACATTACTGGGTATCCTACATCTGTGCACACTGACCACTCTGCCATTAAGTATTTGATGAACAAACCTGTCACTAATGCCAGAGTAACCAGGTGGCTTTTATTATTACAGGAATTTGATATTACTATTATAGATAAACCTGGAAAAGAAAATGTTGTTGCTGATTTTTTATCACGATTTACTAACAATGATGACAGTTCGCCTGTTGAGGATGCTTTCCCGGATGAACATTTATTCGCACTTTTAGCTCATTCACCCTGGTATGCAGACGTTGCTAATTATTTGGTTGCAGGAAAGCTTCCGCCACATATGTCTAAACGAGATAAAAGAAAAATTATTCAGCAAATTGCCAGGTATTGTTGGCTCAAGGGCCATCTCTTTTACATAGGACCTGATCTTGAGATTAGAAGATGTGTAAGGGAAGATGAGATCTTTCATATACTGAAGGCCTGTCATGATGAACCTTGCAGAGGACACTTTGCAGACAAAAGAACAGGGCATAAGGCCCTGCGGATGGGCTATTATTGGCCGACACTGTTCAGAGATGCTAAAAGATATGTTCAGTCCTGTGACAGCTGCCAAAGGATGGGCCAACCTAATAAGACAGATCAGATACCTTTACAGCCCCAAGTGGTACTAGAACCTTTTGATAGATGGGCATCGGACTTTGTTGGCCCTATCAACCCTCCTTCCAGACAGAAGGTTTACATTCTGGTGTGTACATATTACATGACCAAGTGGGTAGAAGCTGTAGCTTTGGCTAAGGCTAATGACCAGGCGGTGATTGATTTTATGTATAGTGAAATTTTTACCCACTTAGTGGTACCAAAGGAAGTAGTTACCGATGGGGGACTGCAATTCATCTCACACCAATTTGAATCCTTGCTCCGGAAGTATCATGTGTAGCACAGGATAGCTTCACCTTATCATCCCCAGGCCAATGGTCAGGTGGAAAGTACTAATAAAGTTATTGAAGCAATCCTTACTAAAACAGTTAAAAGCCATCAAAGGGATTGGGCTGACAGGCTTCCAGAAGCACTGTGGGCATATCGCACAACTTGGCGCAACACCACAGGGTTTTCTCCCTATGATCTGGTGTATGGAAAGAGTGCCATCTTTCCAATTGAATTTGAGATCAAGACCCTGAAAACAACCACCGAAATGAATCTGGATGTAACAGAAGCCCAGAAGAGAAGATTGAATCAATTAAATGAACTGGATGAGAAATGGTTAGCTGCAGTAGACCAGACTGTGCTGCTTCAGCAACAGAGATCTAACTGGCATGACCGATTCATCAAAAAGAAAATCTTCCATGAAGGAGACTGGGCACTATTATACGACTCCAGATTCAAGAAGGATTTTAAAGGAAAATTACGCACAAGATGGCTGGGTCCATATTTGGTCGACAGAGTATTTGACAACGACATTGTTCGCCTGGCGACCATTGATGAAAACCGTATACCATTACTTGCTAATGGCCACAGACTGCGACTGTATCGTAAGCCCATTTCGAAAAATGCATTCATTTCACAAATTGCTGCCGATCCAGACTATCAACTGGCACCAGAGCAGGAACTTTTCTCTGCCTTTGCCAAACCTTAAACTGAAAATCGTATTTGCCGTACATAAATAATTTCTTGCTGTAGCGTATAGTTGTTGTTTTTTTTTCCCCTTTGCATTTGATTTTTTTGTTTGCTGTCGTTTTTCCAAAATTTTCAGGGAAGCGCCAGGAGAACGACCAGTTTGGGCCCGTTAGACGAAAATCTCCCTGTGCCGTCCTTGCTTAAAAAAAAAAAAAAAAATCCGACAGCTGCGACATATTTTTCGGCAGCTGCAACATATTTTTCGGCAGCTGCAACATATTTTCCGGCGGCTGTATATCTTTTCCGGCAGCTGTATATCTTTTTCCAGCAACCAAATTATCCCTTTCCCCAGCAGCCGTAAAATCCTTTTTCCCGCTTGCTGTCAATCTTTTTCGGCAGCTGCAACATCGGCGGCTGCAACATCGGTGGCTGCAACATCGGCAGCTGCAACCCCATTCCCCGCGGCTGCCACCTCATCTTCCATCGGCTGCCACCTCATTTACCAGTCACTGCCACATCATTTCCCCGCAGCCGTACCCGTTTTCCGCAGCTGCAACATCGGCAGCTGCAACATCTTTTTCCGCAGCTGCCACCTCATTTCCCCGCGGCTACCATCTCATTTCCCAGCGACTGCCACCTCATTTCCAGCAGCCGTAATATCCCTTTTTCCAGCGGTCGTCAATCCAGCGGCTGCAACATCGGTGGCTGCAACACCGGCGGTTGCAACATCAGTGGCTGCAACATTTCGCTGTTATTGTTTTCCGTCGACCTTAAAATCCTTTCTCCCGTCAGCTATAAATCATCCCCGGTAGCCGCGAATTTAATTCAGTGGCTGCAATATCACGTCACAACGCTGCAACAACTTTTCCTGCCAGCTGTAATCTTTCTCGCCACCATAAAACTTTTCCGTGACAGCTCTAATTTTCCCCGATACGGTAAATTTTTTTTCCGGCTGCCGTGAATTCTTTTCCGGTGGCTGCAACCTCTTTCCCGGTGGCTGCAACATATTTTTTTTGACGACTGCAACATCTTTTTCGGTCGTGCTATCATTTTTTTGGAAACTTGCAGTGGTAACTCCCGTGTTAACAGAAGAATTGTTTCAAACATGCTAATCATGGTGCTGATTCACCTCAGTCGTGTCAACAAACTCATCATTCCGACCCCGAGGAAGCGACGGTTTTTGTTTCACTGACGGAAGAACTTATTGCCTTATCCGAGTCATCATGATCACACATCCGACTGTGCACGAATTCAGCTCCGTGACATCACCAACTGCATGCTCCACCATTTTCCGCAGCTTTCCGACGCACAGTTTTATGAGGTATGGCTTTCATTTATCACGTGATTAAGCATTGATATCATTTAAACGATATTGGTCGTACCTTCACTCGTACCACCATTATACCTGATTAAACCTTTCCCTCGTACGACGTAAATGCTAATAGCTGCCACCTTCCCCAATTCGGCATGAAAATTTCAAACACTGTTCTGTGCTAAACTTTCCAAATTTGGTCATTCTCTCAACGTCTCCGCTCAGCGATTCGTGCATCCTCTGTGCTGCAACTTCCATTCTAGGATCCTGTAATCTATGGAATAGCAGTTTCAGTTTGCAACCAGGACCATGGGCATTCCAGTTCACCATGAACCTTTCAATACCCGGGAACTCAGACGGAATCCGCAAGTTCTTGACAATTTTCAAGCTGCTGGCTGGGTCGAGTTCTTTGAGCGATTGGACGGATTCGATCGGGACGTAGCCCTGCAATTTGCCTTGAATCTTACCAAAACTCACTCCACGGTGTGGGGGATGTGTATAGAAATCTTTGAGGTCATTATATCCGAGGTTACAGCCATCCCGATGGTGGGAAAACCTTGGTTTAACCGTCGAGTCCCTGCAACGGTTGCACGAGAACAATTTTTACTTCCAGGGGAGCAAGTTGAAGCATCCAGGAGAGAGATTGCACTGAACTCACTGCCACGGCCATGGGACCAGGTTGCTGTCTTCCTCAAGAAATACATTACCTGCGAAGGTAGATACCAAACTGTGTATAATTCTGAACTTCCTTTGCTTTCTCATCTCTGCCATGGCATTTTGTTGAACATTCCATTTTATTTATTGCACGACTTGCGTCATATCGCAACATTTGTTCAGTCTGCGAAGCACCCACTGTGCTCTCTCACCCACCATGGCCTTATCAAGTTAATTATTGTAAGAACCCTTGCCCAACATAATATAACTTGGGAACAATTTATAACCCGACCACAGCAACCTGTTCCCTTGAGGGTCATCCCATTACAGCAATTACAGGTTCCACCACAACAGGAGGACCAGAGTTCATCCAGTGAAGTTGGGGGGAGGGATGAAATGGGAGAAGAACAGCAATCGGGGGCACAGGCAGGACCATCCGGGGTGGGTAAAACTACAGAGGAAGAACAACCAGGGGCACAGTCAGAGCCATTCGGGGTAGATGAATCCCCAGCACAAGCAGAACCAGTGGGAGATGACACTGCATTTGAAGGAGAGCAAGGGGAAGCACAAACAGAGCCATTAGGTGACAATGTAGATGAAACCTTCGTGGAAAACCTAGATAACAGGACAGCTCCGACAGCAGAAGGTGAAATTGGAGCAGCATCAAATGCTGCGACAATGGAACCTGAAGATGACGGAGCTAGGGCAATGGAAGAAGACATTGAGCTGGTTACAATTGAGTCTTCACCTGAGTGGGTAGGAGGAGGAGCTGTGATTGAAGAAGAACAGCATGAGGGACAGGGAAATATTCCTTTGACCTCAGTTTTGCCCCCCTATATTCCAGCTCCATAGGAGGAAACACCACAAAAAGAAAAATCACAAAAGAAAACGCCACAGAAAAGGAAGAGAGCCACCAATGAATTTGATCTAATAGCACCAATTAGAAGGAAACGAACTTGATCAATCACAGCAGCAGAGGCAGCTAGGAAAAGATGGGCAACCTCAGAGACACAGGTTGAGCCCCCAATCCTTACACCAAGACCGATGGATGCTCCACAAAGGCCAGTGGAGGAAGAACCTAGAATTGAAGGACTTATGTATGAGAATGCAATGCTGAAAGAGGACCTCCAAGCACTTAGAAGGGAGCTGGAAACTTGGAAGGAAACCTGCAGAAAGCAGGGTGAAAGAAAAATGTACACACTAATAGAGGCTGCAGACCAAGTGGAGGAATCAGTTTCTGCTGGAGCTGGAGAAAAGGATGAGCGAATACTCTGCCCCACCTGTGGAGAAATCTTTGAGGAAGCAGGCCATAAAATTCTACTTAGCACTTATTCAGCACAACAGCCTGTGGCCACAGTGGGGAAAGCAGTGGAAAAAGAAGGTGCTGTCACACAAGAACCAGCACTTTTAAACATCCTTGCTGCAGCTGCCACTTCCCATGATGCAAAAATTATGGAACAGGTAGGAGAAGAACATGGGATGGAGGACGCTCTGGAAATTAATAAGGAATGTATGGTAACCCCAGAATGTTTCCACGATACAGAGATTATAGAGCAGATGGGAGAAGAACTTGGAATGAAGGATGCGCTGGAGCTTATAAAGGAATATGATGAAACCCCAGAATGCTCCCAAGACACAGAAATTTTAGAAGAAGAGATACAAAGGCAGGACAGTGATAAATTGGAACAGGAAGCTGCAACACAAGAACCAGCAAACCTGAATATACTTGTCCAATCTGCCAAACAGATGGGGGAAGAACCTGGGACAGAGGAGATTCTGGAGTTTAATGATGAACTCTGGGTTGTAACCCCAGAGGACTCCAATGACACAGAACTCATAGGAGAAGAGTTGCAGCAAAAGAAGGATGAAGAGGTAAGCCAGGATGTTGCTACACAAGAACCAACACCCTTGGAAGCTGTAGTAGGAACTCCTGAATTGCAGTTAGAAGATAACCCTGGAGTGGATATCATTCCCGATATACAGTGGAGTGAAGATGAACAGGCACAGACACCATGCTCAGGTGACACCGAAATCTTGGAGGAAGGGTTGCACGATGAGAAGGATATCCTATCTCAGCAGCAGAAGGACAAAGAAGACGCTGCTACACAAGAACCAGTGTCTCCAAAATCAATAAAGGTAGCTGCTGAAGAAGGTTTAAAGGATGTTGCTGTTACACAAGAACCAACAACTCTCCTGTTAAAACTAGATGCGCTAGAAGACACTGTGCCACAAGAATCAGTGCTTCCACCTCCTAGAGATGTCATTGAGTTGGATTCAGATTGAGGATTTCCTTTCAACTTCCCCAGGCACAGCATAATGAGACTGCAGGAAGATTCCCACTGCACCAATTGCATTCCCAGATATCAGCAAGTAGCAGTGGAAGGGAAACAGTGAGGTTGGAAGATCCTGGGTTACTCACAGAGGCCTTTCAAAAGATAGATAAGGTGCCTGAGTTTCCTACACTTCTTCCTCTCTCCTTGGATAGAGCTCAGTACACGATTCAGATGCAGGTTGTTGCATGAGGACATGCAACAGGGTAGTTGGGGGGAGATGTTGAGCCCAGAATTGGCCCTTTTTAGTCATCATTATTCATCTTTCCTGCCCCTGTCCTACACCATTTATCATGGCAATCAAACCTATTGTCCTTACCTTATCCCCCAAATTACCAAGGTATGGATGATAATTGTTTTATTTTATTAATGCTTATGATTGTGATAATTAAAGCTGTGCATCTCTCAAATTGTGCTAACATGTTGCGATTTATGAAGGTAGTTGAGACAAATGGATTGCAGGAAGATCGGGGCTGAACAAGTCATAAAGAAAGGGATGTTCGTTCCTTATAGAAGGTTCCTTGGGGCTCGAATCATCAATCAAAGCACAGCTGTGACAGGGAAACTGTAATAGAATTCGCTATCTTAAGTATGTTGTTGCTCGAGTCTAGCTGTGAGCTGGAAGGACCGCCACTCTTGGGTCAATTAATAACTCTCTCATATTTGGATGTTTCTGTTCTGCCACGCATTGTAACAACTAGATTATTTAGGGTGCCTGAAGATCAGAGATCTTCATGGCTGCCCAATTATAGGATTAGATGTTACGATTAGTATGTATAAATAGGGGGAGTTGCCTCGACTCAGGGGTTGAACAGCAAACAATTAATTCATTTGTATTAGCAGCCCAGCAAAACTGTGTACTCATTCTTCTGTTAATATAAGGGGTTACTTCTGAGCTAAAGAGTGTGTTGTTCAACCAGCGTCTCTGTGTGAAGACTGGGCCCGTCTTCCACAGATATTGCTGAGTTAAAATAGGATTTTATCTTTCTTGTTGTGTGATGCTTTGCTCTTTCCTTTGTACGCAGCAGCAATATTTATTGTGTGGATTTTTCAGTAAAAGATTATATTTCTGTGAGATTGGTGAATAATAACAGTCGACTGAGTAAGGTTTGCTTTATGCATTTCAATTTCTGTTCACACTGCCGTGTTCATCTTACAGCTGAGTCGTGATCCCAGGAGCTCTTACAATTTAGCTTTTCTGTTATGTGTTGATTGACTTCCATTCCGCAATTCAATTTCTTAGAACAGATGCTTCAATCTTTTGCAATCGAAATTCTAGATTAATGTTCAGTTTATGCTTTATGATTCCCAGATTGATTAGATCAGACAAGTGATTGTTCTAGAATATGAATGAGATTTCTTTTCTGCAATTTTTGATTAGATCTGATACCATTTCTTATTGATGCATAATAGAGAAGAATTGTAGTATAGCAGTTAGAAGGCAATTGGGATTGCATAGATTCTTGGGATGAACATGGATGATAGAAGATAAAAGTATTCACTTCTAATGGTTTGGTGTTTAAGCATATATTGTGCACTTATCCTTTGAAATAAAAAGACTTTCTCGGGTTGACAATAAATTTCATATGCTCTGTGTGTTTGGTAACAATTTATCTGCATATAGAGTGCTTGACAAGGTCGTACTCTTGTAGGATAATTACCCATTTAGCGACGCGACCTTGCAAAAGGCGACGGTTCAAGAGGTAGATCATGGGGTTGGAGTCGGCGACAACGGTAGTATGACTTAGGAGGATGTAGTGTCGCAATTTCTATACGGAAAAGACGACGGCAAGGGACATCCTTTCCTCGTATGCGTAATGTAGGGGTGGTCCAGACAAGGTTTGGCTGACGTAATAAATGACATGCTCTTGGCGAGCAGAGTCTTCTTGAACAAGGACCCCTGACACGACGTGGTCAGATGCTGAGATGTAAAGGATGAAGTCCTGAGAGAAATTCGGAGGGGAGATCAAAGGGGCTTGCATGTGATATTTTTCAAGGGCATTGAATGCAGCTTGCACCTGGTCGTCCCAAACAAAGGGTATGTGAGTGCGAAGTAGACGTAAGAAACCATGAATTGTGGTGGCATAATCAGGAATGAAGCGGTGGAGAAAATTAGATTTCCCCTGTAAGCTCTGTAGCTGTCGGAGCGTGCGTAGTGCGGGAAGGTCTAATATGGCTTGAACTTTGAGTGGGTTGACAGCGATTCCTTTGTGGGAAACAATGAAACGTAACAACCGGCCTGCCGGAATGCAAAAGACACACTTGAGTGGGTTCAAGCGGATCTGATACTTGCGACAATGCAGAAAAACTTGTCGGAGGTCGTTAAGGTGGTCGGATCGTTTCTTGGAACATGTTGTGAGATCGTCAAGATAGACTAATAGGATATGAACCAAGTCATGAAAACAATAGGTCATGGCTCACTGGAAGGTGGCCCCAGCATTTTTAAGGATGAAAGGCATGACCCAATAGGTAAAGGTGCCCCATGGGGTGGTGAAGGCAGTCTTGTATTGATCTTCTTTGCGGATCTGAATTTGGTTATACCCAGAGAACCCTTCCATGAAGGATAGGACTTCATTCCCCGTGCACGCATCGATGAGTTGGTCAATAAACGGTGTCGAGAAGTTGTCTTTGGGACATTCTTGGTTTAAATCATGGAAGTCAGTACATACCCTAATGGTGCCTTATTTTTTGTTAACAGGGATGAGGTTAGAAACCTAAGTGGTGTATGCGATGGGGTAAATGAAACTTGCTGCACGAAGTTTCTCAATCTCTGCTTTAACGGCGGGGACCTTTGATGGGTGAATGGGGCGTTGTAATGGTGGAGGATTCTTAGTGGCTTTAGGTGCGGGCGGAGTGGTGTAAGGTTGTGGGCCTCTGCCCCCAATGTATTTGGAAAGAGGGAGTGGGTTGGTAGAGGAGAAAGGAGTGGTGACACCGGCAGGTGGATGACTAGCAATGGTGATAGGTTGCACTGGCTGTAAGATGACATTGGGTGTCGGAGAGGAAACGAGAGGTGTGATGTACCATACAGGTAGTCCTAAAGTTAATCTCGAGAGGTTTAGTGTGGCCATCACCGGAGTGCTGACTACTCCCGAAGGGGGAACTAGGAAGGGGATTGTATGGATAGGTGTGGTGCCGACATGACTGGGTACCAATGGTGGTTGGGGTAGTAAGGGCGGTTGATGGTTGGGTGTTTGTGTATTGTGGGAGAGGGTACATAAGTTAGATATTTCAGTCGTTGGTGACGGGGGTGGAATGGATTGGAATGTGGAAGTCATCGACGTATTTGAGTAGACTCCGGGTCTAACTGAGGAAACCAATGAGGTAGATGCACCGCGAACAGGTTGTTCAACCATGGGAAGAACGTTTTCGGGTGCAGCGGGGGCATTGGGATTGTAATAGGTGAGTTGATCAATCTTGACCACTCATCCTTCATGGGGGAACATCATGGTACGAAAAACGGATGAGGCAACTGCCCGCATGGCGTACATGTAACTACGGCCAAGTAAGAGGTTATAATCAAGTTGGGCATTGATGACCTCTATGTCAATAAGCACTATTTTACTAGCCAAAAGGACGGGGACATTAGCTAAGAGACCTTGGGGTTGAGCCAAACAACCATCGTAGGTTCGCAACGCAGTGGTGGACGGCTAGAGAGTAGGGGATCCCAACTTCTGCCAAACAAATGTGGACATAACGCATGTAGAGGCACCCTCATCGATGATGCACCAATGGATTACAAGATTCTAAATGGATACAGAAACTTGGAATGCTAATGTGGAAGGCAGGCATGGTTCAGATTGGTCCAAATCAAAGGCCATCATTCGTGAATTAGTCGAGTTGATAGCACCAATGGCTGATAACAGAGTCTTGTGCTGTGTAGGAAAATTTTTTAAGACCTCTAACGTAGACATGGCTGCGGGGGACTGAGCTAAGTCGTCCACAATGTTGTAATTAGACGCAGCATGAGCATTGGGGTTATTGTTGATGCGGCAAAGTGGGAAGCGAGGGGCTTTTGGGGCTCCATCTAATGGGGCTGAAGGTATGCGTAATGGCTGATTGGTGGGAAGAGCATTGGTGGTTTTGTCGGTGGGAGGGGCTTCAGGGGTGGAGCCATATTGGTTCCGTCAGGTTTTAAGGTTGACATCGGTGGATGACATCATTAACAAGTGATGGGTGCTTGAGTCTAAAGTGGGGTGGGCAGGAGCAGCATACGTGACTTGCTGTTGTGGTGGCACGGTTCCTTGAGGGGGAGCTAATGGTTGAGTGTTCACCACTCCTTGGGTTGGTAAAGGGTTATTTAACACCAAGGGTTGAGTTTGAGGTGGTGGGGGGTTAGGTGGCGCTTGAGGTGCCGCGTGTCCTTGGCGGTGGGCATCATCGGTCTAGAGTTGTTGTGCCTGCTCCAAATGTGGGAAAGCATGTTTGTAATGGCCATAGATTCCGCAAATAGAACAAGAATGGTTCGTTCGCAAGTTAGGGTTTTTAGCTTGTTTTGGCGGCCTGTCGGGGTTTTGGTTGGCAGGTGCCGCATTATTATTGTTTGGGAGATTAGGTGGCTAGTCGCCTTGGTCTAGAGGGGGGTTGTTCCCATGGTTACGTCCTTTTCCATGGTTTTACTGGCCTTGTTGGCATTGCGTATTTTGGTTATGCTGCAGATTTTGTTGCACATACACTTGCCCTTGGGCGACAGGTGGGTGTTGGGGTTGTGCAGGTGCGGGAGCAGGCTGTGGTGTATAATAAGTGGGTGGGGGTGGAGTTGGTGCAGGTGCTAGACCTTGTGGGGGTTGTTGATACGTCTGTGTGATGGGTGATTGATTTTCCGTAGGTGCTGCCTGTGGCAGATAATAAACAGGGGGGCTTGAGAGGATACAAGAGTGTGTGCGACCTGCAGGTGGTAAAATGGTTGAGGTGCAACCGGGGGAACGTAAGTGGGGGATGCATGGCCGAAGCATTGAGGTGGACATGAGGGTCCATGGGAATGGCGGTTATGCGCCATGGGAGCATACCAATTGGTTGCTCCAGAGTGGGATGTAGCCCGCGAAAGGTCGGGGCCATTACTAGTACGTGTCATGGAAAAAGGTTGGTTATGCGATGTAAGATGGCCAATGATGCCATCGACGGCATGGGATTCCCCTGGCGCATCGTTTCAGGAGGAATCGCCGTAGGGGGCGTTGGGTATAATGGTGTATAAGTAACCAGACTGGGCATAGATAAGGTCAAACTGCTGGGATTTTAAGATGGCTTCTTCCTCGGACTGGGGTCACTTAGATGCCACATCCTTGGCAAAGACGGGAATGAGAGATTTGAGAAATCAATCTAGGAAGATACAATCATCTAACTTGATTTTGCATAGGCTTCGGCGTCGACACCACTCATGAATGTGGTCAGTGATGTGGGTGGCCATATTCTGTCTGCAAGACAGTAGGATCTCAACTCCCGCGTCATAGTGGACAGGTAACTGAAAGAACTGCAGGAAGGTTGAGGCGAGGGATGTAAAGGTGGCATGGGTCCCATGGGGTTGCTCGATGTACCACTTGGCTGCAAAGCTAGTGAGAGTTCGTTGTAACAGACGGAGTCAAACAGAGTCGTCCACTATGGAGTTGGAGGAACACCATAGATGGAAGGACATAATGTGATTTTGTGGGTCTTCACCTGCCTTGCCCTCAAACTTGGGGATGTCTGATGGGAGTTTGGTAGGCATGTGAGGCCACGTAGGATCGTGTCTGATGGGATCGTTGGTCAATCTGGTTAGGTCAGGAAGGTTGATACTGGTCATGAATGGAAAACTAGTAGAAGGATGTGATGTACTAGTGGGGGTGGCCATGGTGGGACCGCTGCCCCCAAGTGTGAGAGCTGGGTTCATGTTGGGGATGTTAACCCCAGATGGAGGAATGAAGGTGGTATGGGAGGGTCCTGCACTGCCAAGTGTAACGTGAGTTGCAGATGGGGTTGGGTTGGGTATGGTAGTCGCTGCAATGGGAATAGTAATAGGAATGGTAGGTGTGGGACCCATCGTGGGCATACCCAAGGCAGATGTGGGCCCCATCGAGGGCATACCCAAGGTAGGTGTGGTTGTGGCCAGTGTTCTCGCTGGGGTCATTGTGGACGTTCTATCGATCGTGCCTACAAAGAAGGGGTTGGAGTTCATGCCAGCCATAGGGTTGGTTGGTGCTGTGTAGGTAGGGTTTTTCGACTCTGCCTTAGAATCAGATGTGAAATAAGGAGTGTCAGAGTCAGGGGACAAAGCTCTATGGCACCAATGAATAGAGTCGAGTGACGAAGCTCTAGGTCTATGACGAGTGGTGTCAAGTGATTCAGATCTACGTCTATGATAGGTGATGTCAAGTGAACCATGCTGCGGGGGCTCACCCTGGAGGCGCTGAGAGTGTCTCGAGGACTCAATGGTGGCAGATGGTGTCAAGTATCTGGGGGTTGTGTCGAGTGAAAAAGGATCAAAAACCCTAATGCAGCCGAGTGTGCAGAAGGATAGCGCAAACAATACGGCACTCAGGCCAACAACCAACTCAAAATGCTTACTGTAACAGCTGTGCTACAATAAGCGGAGTATCAGAAAAAATGGTCAGAATACTAACAATCAAATGGTTGCCTAAAAATAAAAATGGTGGACTCACTAAACCAAAGGGAGGTAAGGGAGCATGCAAACACCTAGCTAAATAGTATTCTGATTCGACCAGACATATCCTCTGCAAGGTGATGAAATCCAAGTTACACAATATGGATAGTAGAACCAAGTGGCCAAAGATATCCCCCTACTGGGAGGGACACTGGGTAAGACAATCCTAGAAGAAAGGAAATTAAGATACCCCGTTCATGACACATCCAGAAAAGGTGAATCTACAGCTCTTGTCCTATCACCGTGTGGGCCTAAAAGGAACACCACACGCAGACAGTGAGTAGGTAGCCTTCGGTTACTAGGTGGATTGCGGTATTCCACTCAGGCCTTCGGAACTAGTCTAGCTACTTAAACCCTCCTAAGGGAGAGGCCCTATGATAAACTAGTGGTGACCGTGCCAAAAAATACTTGGGGGTTTTGGTACCCTAAAGGACAACCACTATGTCTCAAGTGTAAGTGATCGAGGGGTGTTATTTGGATGCCTATCCCCCCTGTCCTACCTAACTACAATATTCTTATGTGTTCCCCAAGTGGGGTTAGAATTTTGGTTGTGTTAAGTAGTGTTTTAAGGCTCACTTGAATTGGGTGACAGAGTGTGTGCATGTGAGGTAATGAACCCAATCAAAAGTGCCATGCATGGGCAACTTTTTTAACCAATAATAATGCATAAATTTAACTTGCAATGCAAATTTTTTTTTTTTCAATGTAAATGCTTAAACTTAAAAATTTTGTAAATGGAGTAGAAAGCAAACTATAGAAAAAGGCTGTAGGTAACTGTGGCTGCAGATAGAACAGGAGGCTGTGCAGGTGCAAAAAATATTGCAGAAAAATTATGGGTTCAAAAAATGGTAAAAATGCAGAAAACAGATCGCGGGTTTGTGACTGAAATGCGTGGCCTGGAGTGCAACTATAGGGGTGAACCCTGCGGTCGGATCGCGGGTCTGTAGCCAAAATGTGCGGTCTGGAGTGTGGAAAAAGGGAAGAAAGTTGTGGTCGGATCACAGGTCTGTGGCCAAAATGCGCGGTCTGGAGCGCGGCAAAGGGGTAGAAAGCTGCGGTCTGGGCCACGGGAAAGAGGTAGAAAGCTGCGGTCGAGTCGCAGAAAAACGACATGAAGTCGAGGTCTGGGCCACGGGAAAAGGGTAGAAAGTTGCGATCTGGATCGCAGAAAAATGGCTGAAAGCTGCGATCTAGGCTATGGCTGCGAGGAACAGAACCATGATTTGCGGCAGAAAACCCAATTGGCCGAAACCACAGCCGAACAGGGAAAACAGAAAAATACTTGCAGAAAATAAAAACTTTTTAAATTTTTAACTAGAAATTCAAAGGCCAATAGTGGAGTCACCAAAACGGTAGCTAGGGCTTTCACCCTAGCTTGTGAAAATGAGCACCTACTAAGGAGAAGGGCCTCCTTAGTAGCAGTTCAGTAAAACAGTAAAACTTGACAGCAAAACAAGGGAAAATCTAAGCTAACATGTGCATCAACAGAAAATAAAAAGACAATAATATAATGAGAATTTTTCTTTTGTATTAAAAATGAGAACAAAGTTACATTTACCTCAAATGTTGAGGTTGGTGGAGCTCTTGTAGTAGTCCAGGAGGGTTGCTTCCGTGCTCCAATGGGTTCCTTCTCCTTCTCCAAGGTGTTTGGATAATGGGCCAAAATGGGCACTCAAATGGGAAGCTAGCTCAAATGGTGAGCTAGGGTTTCAAGAGTGATTTTGGCAGAGTGAGGCTAGGATAGATTGTGGATATCAAATGGGGAGCCTCCATCACCTAGTTATAGGTTTTTAGTGGTGGAGTATTGACCTATGGTTTTTGGAACCATATGGTTTAGGGTTTTTGCTTCCTTTTTCCCTCTTTTTCCTTTTTTTTATATATTTTATTCCCTTTTATTTGATTTTTGGGAATTTAGGGTCCTTTTAGAGGGTTTTTGCTATCTTTTGAGGAAATTTAAATTATTTTGGGGGGAAAAAGGGGTTTTTTGGCCTTTTGGTGGCTTTTTAATGGTTTTTTGAGGTTTTGGAGGCAAAGATGGTGAGAAAAATAGACAAATGAGTCATGTGGTGAGGGAGATGAGGTAATGAGCACTTTTTAGGTGTTAACAGTTAGAGAAACCCTAAAAATTCAAACTTTGAATTTCAAACTTCTGAAAGGATAGAAAGATGCGCCTTGCTGAGCTGGTCAAACTGGTATACTCAGATTTTGAAATCTACAAACTTTGACCCCTCAAAATTGACTTTGAAACTTCCGGATCTACTGGACAAGATCTTGAACTAGGGTTTGATAAAGCCCACTCTTCTACCCAACCAAAAAGTTCGATCCAAGGCTTAGAAGTTTGATTCTTCTGAGGAGCATCCAGCCATGGAATCAGATTCCAAAAATTCCAACTTTCTCCGAAACCCTAATTTCCCGCAACAGAGATTGGGTCAAAACTGAAAATGCTCAGAATTGAATTTTGTTTCGACAGAATGATGTGCCCTTGCTAGGAGAGTCAATCTAGCCTCTTGCCTCTGAAGATCTATGGCGAGAAACCCAAAAATCAAGAAGCCCTAGCTTCCGCAGCTACACAGTGTCTTCTTCTTAGGTTAGCTCTGATACCATGTTAGATTTTGAGCATTAATTCAAAATGATCTAGGATTTTATTTGAGAGAATAACATGTACAACATATCAATCAAAAGAGACAAGCACAAGAGACAATAGACACAGAGTTTCCTCGGGGAAAACCAAGAAGGTGAAAAGCCCCGCAACTTCCTCAGAGATAGAAAGAGTAATGATACAAAACCCAAGTACAAGAGATAGTATCCTTAGCAGCTTCTCCTCCTCCACTAGTGCGCATCACTCAAGTGAGAGAATGGATGAGTAAGTGAATGATCAAATAGAGTGACACCCTCACTCTATTTATACACTAACTTGACTTGCCCAATAACCCAACAGGGCTGACTTCTCTATGAGAGCCTAATAACCCATGGTAACTCAACTTAGGGCCGACCCCACACTTGGTGGTCTAATAACCCATCATATATAAGTTACGAAACTTGCAATGCAACTTGCGACACTTGTAAATACAAATGATGACACTTCCATACAGAGGAATAATCACATCTCTGTAGGGATACAATATACATATATGAAATACATTTCGAAGTTACAAATACATCAACACCGAAGAGGGCCTCTAATTTCAACCATAACTCTCTTGGAGTCTTCAACCCTTCGAGATGAAACAATAGACCTCTAGAAATATGAATGCACATGTAACCAAATGCTTCATCTAATCGATTCAGATGCTTGGTTCTTTCCACAGCTGAATTTGGTCTGGTTTCCCTTCCCATTTTTATCCTGTGTAGAGATTTGCTTCTCAAGGATATTTCCATATCAGTATTCCAATCAAAGTAATTGAAAGGTGTCAGGATTCTAGGAGTGAGAGGAGTGTTCGAATTGCTCATCTCAACTACTGGAGCGAATACAAGGTGAAACTGCTGCTACTGCTGGAACTTCGAATGACCTACAAAAAACTCTCAAGAATGGAGATAGACTATACTCTCAACATGATCTGATACCATGTGAAAATATTCATAGCAAATCTAAGAGCTGATGTATACCTCAGAAGAAAGATTAAGCAGAAAAATTGAAGAAGAGTGCAGAATGGAGCAATAGAACATAGATGCAATAGAACTCAGATAGGAGAAGAATAATCACACATATGTTACATTAATCTGCATAATAAACATAATGCTACAGTAGGCAGGATTCAAATACCAAGGGTGTAATTCGAATTAGCATGCATGGACTCATAATCATATCAATGGAGTGTCATCAAAGCACAAGTAGCCATCAACCATGTGTCAAACTGAGTCTAACTGGATGTAGTAGGTGTAACTGATGCATATAGCACTAATGGACAACGCATGAGGAGCTAACTGCAGTAAGAATAGTCAACCAAGTCTCTCTGGGTGTCCAACGAAGTGTTTAAGTTAGTTAACTAGTCAATCAGTCCTTAAATCAAGGAAAGATCCAAAAATCAAGCAACTAACTGAAGTGTCATTGGTGGTAGGTGAGAGAGGGCACCTTTCACATATGGTAGGTGAAAAAGAGGGCGCATCACTGACTAGGAGGGCTGGAACTGAATGGAAACAGGCTCCCGGGGCTAGTAAACTAAGCACAAGGTGCTAGGAGACACCATACTGATGACTGGGATGCATGCAATTGCATGACTGCATGCAAAAATGCATGCATGACTGAAATGAAAATCAATGATAATGCTGGTAGGACTAGGATGGAGTATAGGAATATCCTAACACTGTAGACACTGTACAAGCCAAATATTTCTTTGCATAGGTCACCCCCAAGATGAAACCATGATACCACATGCAATATTGCACTGAACCATATAACCCAAATATCATTGGTCCAACCACAATTCCAATGGCAAGTGGATTCCACATCACTTCTAATCCATGACAGTGGCTCCAGGACAGATAGTCACAAGTCTACTATCGGTCCAACTGTATTCCAATGGAAAATAGAGCCCACTATTTCTAATCTAGGACATACAGTTCTAGGACAGATAGACTCGATAAAAAACTAATCTATCATTGGTCCAATTGCATCCACTGGAAAGTTGATTCCACATCACTTCCAATCCAAGAAAAGAAACTTCCAAGACAAATAGACAAGAAACAACCGAGTTTCTTTGCTTGGGAACAAGCTCAGCAAGGGTGCACCAACCATCCAAAAATATCACTGGATCACAGGATCTCACACATACCAAGGGCATCAAATCAAATTCCCAAGTTTCAAAGAGGAATGCACATGAGTGAGTGAACCAATAACAAAGAGAATGAATCCAAGAACCAAGAACAAGAACCAAGAAGCACAAATCAAGAGAAAAATGAAGCACACACCAACCAATTCGAATTCCTCATGGAGAAATTTGATTTGGGGGAGAGAGAGAGTCACAAGAGGAGTTACTTTCCCAGAATAGAAAACCACTATGGAGGATTTACAACTTTCATGAAGGGAAACACCAAGTGGCACTCAAGGGGGTGCACTAGGAGAGAGAGTGACTCCAATTTTAATAAAAACCATCATGGAATAATAAAATCAAGGAGAAACAAAACATAAGAGGGTGCATAAGTCAAGAGGGTCCACCAATGTAGACACAAACAATTAGGAACACACTTTCCCACTTCCCCTTGCTTGTATCATCATGGTTTCTCATACTCTTTTATGTGGCATGATCGATATCAGTTGTTTTATTTTATTAATTAATAATAATACATAATAATAATAATGTGCAAACCATAGTCTCGACACCTCGTGCCATAATGTCGCAACATCAAAATAATAATAACATGTCCAGGGGATAAACCAGAGGGTATTACAACCACAAAGCTCCCTCCTCTCCCCTCATATATATGTGAGAGTTTTCTTGTTCATGATGCCAAAATAAATATATGAGCATAGGATGAAGAATACATAAAATATGGATCAATAAAAAATTAGTTAGTTATTGTATAATGACATTAATAAATCTTCAACTACAGTCAAACATTATCTTGCATTTCCAATTTAGATCACTGACACACAATACATTTTATAAATAAAACAACATCAACATAACATTAAATGACATAAATATACATGAACGATATCTGCAACATGATATACATCAACATAAAATGATATGATATGAAACAAGCATAATATATATGAATAATAATATGATATGAAAATCATAATATATGGCAAATATACATCTCAAGACAAATATAAAAGTCAGATATATACATGTGATCAGTAATTGCTATAAGATAGCAGGTCCACCACTAGAGCCAGAGGCATTGGTGCCTCCTCCAACAGGGCCAAAGGAATCATTTCATCCACCATGTCCGAATGTAGAATACAACAACTGAAATATATCTCCCTGATGATATTTATAACCCAAGGCACTCATTGCATCCAAAAGAGTATTGGGCCTTGATGTAATAGGAGGTGGTGGTGGGTCGGCTGAGAGGGTGGTGGGTTGACTAGGTGAGGATGAGATGGTGGTGGGATGACTACGTGAGGATAAGAGGGTGGTTGGAAAACCTATGGTGGTTCAACTAGGTGAGTAGGAGACGGTGGTCAAATGACCTATGTTGGGTTGATTGGGTGAGGAGGAGAGGGTGATCGGTCGACCTATGGTGTGGGTGAGTAGGAGAGGGTGTTTGGATGAATTATGGTGTGGGAGAGGGTGTTCGATCATCCTATGGTGTAGGAGAGGGTATTTGGTCGACCTATGGAGAAGGAGGTGGAGGATCACCACCTTAATTAGATGAATCAGAACTAGTTCTCTTGCTATCCACCACCTCTTTAGTATCCTGGTCGCATCCAATATATGACACATCAACGATGTCATATCACATGGGAGATTCCTCCAAATTTGAACAAGATCTGGGTCTCTCATTATCTCATTGGCCCAAACATGGTGCACTCCTTGTTGAGCCAATGACCTGGACAACTCATTTTCCATCTCCTGGTGGAATCTAGAATCGGGCCTACGTCATAGGCTGGATATTTATAATTGTGGCAGCTCCTCTGCCTCTACCACACACTCATCATGTTGCAGAGGCACTTCTCCAATATAACTGTGATATCTACAAAATTGTAGAGAAGAATACTTAGACAATTGAATTAAACAATGTAAAGAAAATGTAATAATAAATTACATATGCATTAAAGTAGACAATAAAATGAAACTAGATCAATCAAAACATAAAACTAATATCACCTCTACCATATTGCATCTCATCTATGGTAAATAGGATGTTGGGACATCCTTGCCAATCCAACCTTGTGTATGGGTACAATACCATATCTAAGGTGTTATCTTCCTTGTTGTCAAGTAAATTGGACTGACCCCTCTTGGGAATCATCTTCCCCCACATGCGCATACACACCTTGGTCATTGACCTAGGAGGCTAGCTTCATAATGAGGGTTGAGTGACCGAAAAGCTTTCAAAAAATAATGAAAATAAATATAAGTGAAACTGGAAGACTATCTTGCCATCAAACATAGCATGACAATGATATAGAGAAAAACAAAACTTCTAAACAAAATGGAAGACCACCTGATGCAACTAGGTCTCTACACTAAAGAATCAACATAATATAATAATGGGAAATTGATGCATTTCCCATCAGTTGTGACATGGGCCACTATTGTGACCAAAATCTAGAGGCACCTAACCTCCTCTACATGAAAAGAAGATATCTGAATCTAGCCTATGGCTACCTAGAAGTCGCTAGGGGTTGTTTATGTATATGTAACTTCGGAATGTATTTCATCTATGTATTTCATATATATTTATTGTACCCTTATAAGAGATGTGTTATTCCTCTATAGGGAAGTGTCGTCATGTGTATCGACAAGTGTCGCAAGTGTGTGTACTTGCCGATGGGTTATTAGACCACCATGTGTGGGGTCAGCCCTGAAATATATATTATATTGTGGATGTACCTAGCTAGACAAGTCGGCCCCATAGTGTAACTAGGAAAATAGGTTAAGTATAAATAGAGATCGGGAGATCTCTATTTGGATCATTCAGAAACTCATACTTCTCTCACTCAGAAAGTGGCGCACTAGTGAGGAGGAGGATCATCTACTACTAGGAGACTATCTCAGTGTATTTTGATTGTACTTTGGTTGAGCCATTGCTCTCTCTATCTCTAAGGAAGTTGCGGGGTTTTTCACCTTAGGGTTTTCCCCACGGAAACTCTGTGTCTCTTGTCTCTCATGCTTTTGATTCTTGTGATGCTTGTCATGCTTATTGTGATTGTTATGCATTGATATACTGTATATGTTATTCTCTCAGTAAAGATCCTAGAGTATTGTGAATTAATGCTCAAAATTTAAAATGGTATCAGAGCTAACCTGAGAAGAAGACATTTTGCAGTGACAGAAACTTGAGTTTCTTGTTTATTGGGTTTCTCTCCACATATTTTGGAAAATCAGTATAGTAGATTGACTCTACTCATCAAGGCGAATCTATTTGTCCAATCAAAATTCAATTCTGAGCATTTTCAGATTTGGCCCTAAAAATTAGGGTTTCCACAAAAATAGGAATCTCTGAAATCTGAAGACATAGCTGGAAGATCCTTGCAAAGATCGAAGTTAGAGCTTTGGATCGAGATTTTTGGCTGGGTAGATCTCCAGGAAACTCAAACCCTAATTCAAGGCTCTCCCCAATGAACCCGGGAGGACAAAAGGGAAAATATGAAGGGTAAAGCTTTGCTGATCTCAAATTCTGAATACACCAGGCTGATCAGCTCATCAAGGCACATCTTTCTATCCTTTCATAAAGTTGAAATTCACATTTTGAATTTTTAGGGTTTTTCCGACAAACCCTAATCCGAGACCAAATCCAGTTTTCAGCATTTCAAGTGGTAAGACCTAAATCTTTTCTATTTCCATTTGAAGTACTCTTTAAGATGTCTCACCACACCAAGCTTGAGGATAAGCTTGAAGGGGTTGATAAATTTCGAGCTTGGAAGTATAGGATTGGGTTAATCCTAGAAGAGAATGAGTTGGACTCATATATAAAAGAAGACATCCTATCCGAGAGGATGAAGAGGCTAAGGTATTGCATAAGAAGAACTTGGTCAAGGCAAAGAGAATCATTGCTGATTCTATCAAAGACCATCTCATACCCCATGTGTCTTCTCTAAAGACACCCAAGGCTATGTTTGACTCTTTGACCAAGCTATTTGAAGGGAAGAACATAAATCAAAAGATGACCCTGCGAAATCAATTGAAACGGGTCAAGATGTCGAATGGAGAAACCATTCAATCCTATTTATCCAAGGTCTCTCAGATCAAGGAACAACTTGAATCTGTAGATGAAATGGTGGAGAATGGTGAAATTGTTATGACCACTTTGAATGGCCTACCTAGGTCATGGGACTCTTTTATCCAGGGGATCTGTGCCAGAAAGAAATTAATCTCCTTCAGCAGATTGTGGGAGGAATGTTCTCAAGAAGAAGCAAGGCTTGTAGCAAGAGAAGAGAATATGGGGAATGAAGATCAAGCTCTCACAGCTCACACTACGAAGGGCAAGTTCAAGAGGGAGCCATCCCATCACAAGAAGAAATCTTCTCATCATTATCACAAAGACAAGAAAGATCTAAGGTGTTTCACTTGTAATGAGAAGGGTCACTTTGCTTCCGAATGTCCCAAGAACAAAAGGGACAACCACAACAACAACAACTCCATCAAGAAGAAGAAGGGTAACAAAAGAAGGTACCATGCTCATGCTGCCAAAGATGATGAACCTCCAAAGAAGAAGGCTAGGGCAGAAAGTGATGATAGTAATGATGACTCATCAAGTGAAGAAGAGTATGTTCTAATCTCTGCTCTCACAGGTACTATCTCCCATGGTTGTAATGATTGGTTAATTGACAGTGGGGCTTCCAAACACATGACTGGGTTTAAAGAATCCTTTGTAAATCTGTTTGAACATGAATCACCCCATAAAGTGAAACTTGGGGATGATTATCAATATTCCATCAAAGGAAGTGGTGAAGCCTCCTACAACCTAGATTCTGGAAAATATTTGAAGATGAAAGAAGTCCTTTATGTACCTGGGCTTAAGAAGAACTTACTCTCCATCTCTGCATTGGATGCAAAAGGTATGAGGGTTGCATTTGTGGATGGCCAAGTCCTAATGTGGCCAAAGGGAAAGACCATAGATGATGCAGTAGTGATTGGAGAGCAAGAGGGAGGTTTGTATAAATTGAAAGGACAACCTAAACATGCCATGATGCATGAATCCATGGAGCCAAGTGAACTTTGGCATAGAAGACTTGCTCATATGCACTATAGGGCACTTCCAATTGCAATCAAGGCTATAGAGGGTCTTCCTGAAATCAAGACCAAGCATGAAGGTGTTTGCAGAGGATGTGCAAAAGAAAAGAACATTAAGAAGGCATTTCCAAGTAGTGAAAGCAAGGCAAAATGCATTTTGGAAATCATCCACTTAGATGTTTGTGGTCCCATGTCATCCAATTCTCTAAGTGGGTATGTTTACAATGTCTCTTTCATAGATTGCTTCTCCTGGAAGACTTGGGTCTACTTCTTGAAGAACAAAGATGAGGTGTTTGATAAGTTCAAGGAATTCAAAACCTTGATGGAGAATCAAACTGATAAGAAGATCAAAACATTCAGATCCGATAATGGTGGAGAATTCACCTCAGGTGACTTCAAGAAGCTCTGCAGTGATTCAGGGATTAAGAGGGAGTTGACTGCTCCTTATAATCCTCAACAGAATGGAGTTGCAGAAAGGAAGAACAGAACAGTCATGGAAGCAGCAAGGGAAATGCTGCATGACCAGGATCTACCTATGCATCTATGTGCAGAAGCAGCTAGAACAACTATATATGTGCAGAACAGAACACCCCACAAGATATTGGACAACAAGACACCAGAAGAGGTCTTTTCTGGTAAGAAACTTGAAGTCAGCCATCTCAGAATATTTGGTTGTCTAGTATACACTCATGTCCCAAAGGAAAACAGGACCAAACTAGATCCTTCAGGAAAGAAAGGTATCTTTGTGGGTTACAGTGAAAGCTCGAACGCTTATAGAATATATTTTCCAGGGTTTAATAAGATTGATGTCAACAGGGATGTAACATTTGATGAAAACTCAGCATTCATCAAATCAAGGAAGGCACCTATCAAAGTTTATGAAGAACCTAAGGAAACTAGATTTCAAGACACTACCATGACTGAAGCAATTCTAGAAGTTGTTCGTGAGTTTGAAGATCCGCAAGAACCTGTAGATCCACCCCGTGAGGATAACTCTCACAAGAGGAAACCTGCATGGGCTAGAGAGCTCATTCAAGATGCAGAAAGATTTGGCATTCTAGAAGAAGAACACAGAGCAAAGAAGAGAACTAGATCACATACCAGCTATGTTGCTTTACTCTGTGACATTATGAACAAAGAACCTTCCAGTTATGAAGAAGCAGCGGAAAAGAAAGAATGGAAGGATGCCATGGTTGAGGAATACCAATCAATAATGAAGAATGATGTTTGGGATGTTGTCCCAAGGCCTAAAGAGAAGTCTGTTGTGACTTCCAAACGGATCTACAAAATCAAGCATGTTGCAGATGGCAGTGTAGAGAAATACAAGGCAAGATTTGTAGCTCGTGGCTTCTCTCAGAAAGAAGGAATAGATTATGAAGAAACTTTTGCACCTGTAGCCAAGTATACTTCCATCAAAACAGTACTTGCCCTGGCTATAGCAATGAAATGTTAAATACACCAGATGGATTTCAATACTGCTTTCTTGAATGGTGTAGTTGAAGAGGAAGTATATGTGGAGCAGCCACTTGGTTTTGAAATACATGACAGGGAGTCATATGTGTGCAGATTGAAGAAAGCCTTGTATGGCTTGAAGCAAGCCCCCAGAACTTGGTATGGTAGGATGGATAGTTTCCTATCTAGTTTGGGATTTACCAAGAGTAAAGCGGATTCCAACCTTTACTACAAGGTTGAGGAAGGGAATCCTATGATTCTACTCCTGTATGTGGATGACTTATTTGTAACAGGAGATGACAGATTGATTGCAGATACCAAGAGGAAGCTTGCTGCCGAGTTCGATATGAAAGATTTGGGAATGATGCATTATTTCCTAGGTATGGAGGTGTGGCAGAGTGCAGGTGGGATCTTCCTTGGTCAAGGGAAGTACACAATAGATATCTTGAAGAGATTAGGGATGATGGATTGCAAGGCCATGGCCACACCTATGGCATTGAATCTGAAGCTTCTATGTGATGCTTCATCTGAGCCGGGTGATGTCTCTATGTATCGTCAGATGATTGGGTCCTTGATGTACCTGACGAACACGAGACCAGATATTTTCTTTGCGGTGAACACATTGAGCCAGTTCCTGACGAATCCGAGGAGTGTTCACCTGGTTGCTGTAAATCATATTCTGAGGTACCTGAAGGGTACAGTGGATTATGGGCTCAAGTATGAAGCAAATCAAAAGTTTAACCTGCAGGGTTATGTTGATTCAGATTGGCTAGCAGTGCTGCAGATAGGAAGAGCACATCTGGATGTTGCTTCAGTATGGGATCATGTTTGATCTCTTGGTTCAGTAGGAAGCAGTCCTGTGTAGCATTGAGTACAGCTGAGGCAGAGTATGTTGCAGCTTGTTGAGCTAGTTGTGAGGCAGTATGGCTTTGGAAGCTACTGTCTGAGTTATTTGATCTCCCGTTGGATGCTACTGGTATCTTCTATGATAACCAGAGTTGTGTGAAGCTGTCGAGAACCCAGTGTTTCATGACAGGTCGAAACACATAGAGATCAAATATCACTATATCAGGGATATGGTGTAGAGAGGAGCTGTGAAGCTCCTGTATGTTGCGACGGACAAGCAGATTGCAGATGTACTGATGAAGCCACTAGCCAGAATAAAGTTTGAATACTTCAGGGAGAGGCTTAGTGTTCTTCAGATAGACGACACTTCAAAGAAGAAGTGATGGACACATTTGTTGAAGCCATTCCAAGCATGTTGGAAGGAGGATCCTTCACATGGCTGTGGATGTAAGTGCTGGATGATGAGCATCAAGACGATGCTCTAGTTACTGCTCTGTATATGCATCATGTTGGATGTTGGATATGATATGATTGGATCATTTATATGTATGTACGCATCGTGTTGATGCTGGATATGATCAGTTGGATCATTTATATTTATATGTATGTACGCATCGTGTTGATGCTGGATATGATCAGTTGGATCATTTATATGTATGTACGCATCATGTTGGATGCTGGATATGATTGGTTGGATCATTTGTATGTATTTTGTATATGCATCATGTTGGATGCTTGGACCATGTATCTATATATGTATCAGATGGATACATTGTATGATCAGGTAGATCATGTATGTTGATATGTATCATGTATTTGTATTTGTATCAAGTGGATATACTGTATGATCAGGTGGATCATGTATGATGATATGTATCAGGTAGATACTTGGTATGCATTAGGTGGATGCATTATATGATCAGGTTGATCATGATGATGAGCTTCAGGATGTTGCTCCAGATGATATGTACCAGGATGGTATAGTGATGATGATTAGTATGATCATGGGCATCAGGATGATGCCTCGTGCGATGATGATCCGTTGGATCATGAGTATCAGGTTGATACTTGGAGGTCAGAGATGATATGTGGTAGGTTGTGCAAATAGCATGTAATCAGTCCTGGGAGATCTTGTCGGTCGTGCTGCGGCACATAAATGTTCCTGGGGTACTCTTTTCGGTATTGCTATGTAGTATGTAATCAGTCCTCAGATATCCGATAGGTTGAGCTGTGTGCTCGTAATCAGTCCTGGGATGAGGTATTACTACGGAGACATGTAATCAGTCCTAGAGATCTGAGAGGTTGAGCTATGTGCTCGTAATTAGTCCTAGCATTCTCTTTAGATATCTTGCCGGTCATGCTGCGACACATAAATGTTCCTGGGATTCTCTTTAAATGTTTTGTCTATCCACATGTAATCAGTCCTGGAGATCCGAGAGGTTGAGCTATGTGCTCGTAATAAGTCCTGGGATGCTCTTTAGAGATCTTGCCGGTCGTGCTGCGGCACATAAATGTTCCTGGGATGCTCTTTAAAGGTATTGTGGAGGAGATGCATGTAATCGGTCCTGGGAGATCTTGTCGGTCGTGCTTAGGCACATAAATGTTCCTGGGATACTCTTTCCGGTATTGCATCCACACATAAAATTAGTCTTGAGAGGCCACCTCTATCAAACCGTTCGCACAGATGAAGAAGACCTGCAGGTGGTGGGCCTACATCCAGTATGAAAAAGGACTGGCTCTGTAGAACTTCCTATGACTATTAGAGTCATAGATTGGTTGAGATAGCAGCAGCAGTGATGGTGATGATGACGACGCATCGATGACAATGATCCTGAGAAGAAGACTTGTCTAGTAGATCTGTGTCGAGAAATACCTTCCTAGTTAAGACAGAGTGTTGATGTATATGTAACTTTGGAATGTATTTCATCTATGGATTTCATATATATTTATTTTACCCTTATGAGAGATGTGTTATTCCTCTATAAGGAAGTGTCATAATGTGTATTGACAAGTGTTGCAAGTGTGTGTACTTGTCGATGGGTTATTAGACCACCATGTGTGGGGTCGGCCTTGAAATATATATTATATTGTGGATGTACCTAGCTAGACAAGTTGGCCCCATAGTGTAACTGGGCAAACAGGTTAAGTATAAATAGAGATCGGGAGATCTCTATTTGGATCATTCGAAAACTCATACTTCTCTCACTCAGAAAGTGGCGCACTAGTGAGGAGGAGGATCATCTGCTACTAGGAGACTATCTCAGTGTATCTTGGTTGTACTTTGGTTGAGCCATTGCTCTCTCTATCTCTGAGGAAGTTGTGGGGTTTTTCACCTTAGGGTTTTCCCCACGGAAACTTTGTGTCTCTTGTCTCTCATGCTTTTGATTCTTGTGATGCTTGTGATGCTTATTGTGATTGTTATGCATTGATATACTGTATATGTTATTTTCTTAGTAAAGATACTAGAGTATTGTGAATTAATGCTCAAAATTTAACAGAGGTAGTGGTATCCTCATTGACATATTTCAGTACACATGTCATCTGACTAGATGTTACAAATCCAGGTGGACATTGGGGAAATGGAGAAAATCCTCCCCTATCCTGGATAATCCAGTGAAGAAGCATATGCCCTCCTTTGTGGGTCGGAACCACAAATCAAGACCCACCCTTAAAGCCTGTTGTTACTGATCCCAACGACGGATCAACTGCACTAGCAACTAAGCATTCGCCCTCGGCGACATAGCCTCCTCATAAAACATTTGAAGGCCAACATGCCATAAGATATGTATAGTTTGCGGGGTAGTAGGTGGAGGGAGAAAATCCCTATCCCTCTCTCTAATCTCCCACTCTATACAACATTGTATTGGTCTTGCCGCTACTGCTAGTCTTGTTGATGCTCTCATCGCTCTTGTCTATGATTAAATACATATAAATTTTGTCAGAAACATATAGATGGAGAGATATATTCATAAATAAAACATACTTTTTTACTAAAGTACATTTACATTTATCAAAAGTAGACAATAATCTTTTTTCTCAATTCTTTTCAAAGGTTCTTGATGTGCCCTCAAAACAGTTACGCACTGTTAGCTATAGTTATGTAAACTAATCGTACCACATGCAGTGCTAGAAAATACAACACACACCAAAATGGTGCTTGAAAAAATTTAAAGCACACCACATAAATAAAATACATTTTTTTTAAATATATATTTTTTGTGCTATAAAACACAACACGCACCGGACAGGGTGCTTGATAATATTTAAAGCGCACCGATTGAATACATTTTTTTGTAAATATAAAAATTTCAGTGTTAGAAAACAAAACACACACTGTCCACGACGCTTGACAATATTTAAAATGCATTACTTAACTAAAAACAATTTTTTTTTAAAATATAGAGCATTCAGTGCTTTGTATCTCAATATGCACCGGTGCGTCAGTATGTAAACAAAGCACCAATCAAAAACATTTTTTATTAATATATTGGACGATACTTATTATGAATACACATCCTAGACGGTGCACCAATATCTCCTTCACAACGGTACATCCATCTATACAGTGAGCACTGATATATTGTAAAATATTATTTTAACGGTATGTTAACGTGTGTTCACAATAATTTTAATGGTGCACATTAAGCATAGGAACGCACTATGAACGATGCATACAAATATTTAAATAACACAATGTATGTGCTATCTTTTTGGTTAAACAATGAGTGCATTTAGGTTCATGAATTGTGAATAATGTGCCATGTTTATGGTAACACACCAATCATGGTGTGTTTATTTATTTAAATCACACAGTGAGTTTTTAAAAATTAATTGTTTGTGAAGTTTAGCGACGTGTTATTGTTTATTCGCATGCACCGCTGCACTAGTGCGTACTGGTTATGCAAACACTTCGCCAATAGTGCATCAATTTCAAAAGGGTGTTTGTTTATGGTGCGCTCTATGTGTTTAAACACAATGCATTGATCATCGAGGTTGGTGTGAGCTAAACAAAGATTGCGTACTGTGTAGGTTTTAATTTAAAAAAAATCCAAATTCAAAAAAAATTTCAATTTTTAATCTCCTAAAAATTTTAATGATAGGGTAATAAACAAGATATCTGGACTCTTGCTTGCCTGGGAGGCATGGTTGATATGTATAGAATTGAAGCCAATTTTTCCAACTGTGTGGAAAAATTTCTAACTCCTCTCACCAATCAAATCACAAGAGAAATCCAACAAGGCACACCGAGTATGGGGGGTGTGGGTGTCAGAAAGTAGCACCAGTGCTTGGGTGGACCAAGGTGGTCTCCAGCATTGAGAAAATAAAAAAATGACATTTTGGTGCCGTTTATTTTATTTTATTTTACCTTCTTCTAGTGCACCCCATTTCATGGTGTATTGATAAGCATTTGTAGGATACGCACTAGTGTGCTTCATTTCATGGTAAGCACCACTTGGAAATATATTTAAAAAAAATGCTTTTGCATATCATATGTTGCTTTGTATCTTGTTATGCACCGACACATCGTTATAGATATAAAGCACCAAAGAGCTGTAACACATATATGACAAAAAGGTTTTTCTAGGGTAGTACATTGCGAAATTGCACACATCGATGCGTCTAATTCATTTAGACACACTAGACATGGTTTGCTGAAAAAATAAAATACAAGTATTTGTAAAAAATTCAATTGAAATATTTTCATACCGATGCTTTTTCATTGATGCACACCAATGTGCTTTGATAAATGTGGAACACTATTTGTTCATTACAATATTTTTTTGTTTTTTGGTCGAGGTTGTATAGTTTCACCCACATCGGTGCATCTATTTAGTCATCATGCACCACCAATTTTGACGAGAACAATATTTATATTTTTCTGAAAATGCATTGATCTATGTTGTCTTTAGCATCAATGCTTTTTTACTGATGTGTAATGATGCATGAGTTGTGGTGGCACACCGTTGCATTTGGATAGATGAAGAGTACCATTTGTTTTTCAATAAAAAATATTTTTTTTGGATTTTGTTTAGTGCTTTGTTATGCCCACATGCACCAGCGCATTGAGTTCCCATAATACACCAACAAGTTTTGACAGGAAAAAATTATATATATATTTTTATTTTCATCGAGCTATATTGTTATAGCTAGGGTTTTCACCCTAGCTGGTGCAAATGAGCACCTACTAAGGAGAAGGGACTCCTTAGTAGCAGTTTAGAAAAATGGTGAAATATGACAGTACAGTAAAATAAAATTAAACTAACATGAGCATGAACATAAATAACAAAACATGAAAATATGGTGAAGATCTCTCTTTTTGTATTAAAAATTACCTCAGATGTAGAGGTTGGTGGAGCCTTTGCAGCAGTCCAAGAGGGTTACTTCCAAGCTCCAGTGTTGTTCCTTCTCCTTCTTATAAAGATATTTTGGAAATGGGGCCAAAAGGGTTCTCAAGAATTAGCTCCAAATGGAGAGCTAGGGTTTCAAGGGAATTTTCAGTAGCGTAAGGATAGCGATGATTGTGGATGAAAAATGGGGAACCTCTATCACCTATTTATAGGTTTTTTAGTGGTGGAGTGCTGACCCATGGTTTTGGGCACCATATGGTTTAGGTCAGCTGTATAGGGTTTTTGCTTCCTTTTTTCCCTCTTTTTCCTCTGTTTTATATTTTTTATTCCCTTTTTAGAGGGTTTTTTCTATTTTTGGAGGAATTTAACTTATTTTGGGGGAAAAGGGGGGGTTTTGGCCTTTTGGAGGCTTTTTTAATGGGTTTTGGAGGTTTTTTAATGGTTTTTGGAGGTTTTAGAGGCAAATATGGTAGGAAATATGGACCAATGAGTCATGTAATGAGGGAGATGAGGTAGTGAGCACTTTTTGAGTGTTAACAGATTGCCCCCTGATGTGTGAGGGAAGGAACTCATCGTATGGATGATAGACATCATAATTCTTTTATGGTTTTCCTGGGATGTGGAGAGGAGAAGAAATGAACTAGAGCCTGGAACAACGGTCCAAAACAAACTGCAAAAATGGAAAGTACATGACCTCAATAATGAATGAGGAATAATCTGATCATATGGATGAGGCAGGAATTCCTATGCTTGTATCAAGATATAGAACAATAACAGGGGGGTCCAAAAAATGGGGACCTGAAATATACATGGCCTCAAATGAGGAAGAAGCTCAATATATGGACGAGGCGGGCATACCCATGCTCGTATCTAGATATATATAAAAAATAACAATGAGGCCCAAAAATGGGGGCCTGAAGGATACATGGAGAACGATTGTGTACATCATAAGGGTCCAGAGGGGACACAAATCTGGGACATACTGCTGGGTTGACCATGTCTGAGCTGAAGAACTGATACACTGGAATAACAACAGTGTTACTGAGTGTGGTACCAGAGGAACTGATGAGTTGCTGGATCATAGTGACGGGGAGTCATACCCTCAATGGTACACTGAACTTGAACTGAAATGGGTACTCAAGGAAGCATATAACTGGATGGATTCCGAATACAATCACCTACACAACCCGAAAATCCATGGAAACATATAACTAGGCATTCCGAAGTGACTCACCAATGTGCTAGAATCAGGGGAAATCCGGGGTCTTCGACCAATAACTAAAGGGATATATACCCTACGCAATTCTCAACGATATGATCAAGGTGTTGAAGTCGAGCATGTGAGAAACAACCACTCGGAGAGGCACTGACGACTCCTCTCAAAATGGTCCATAGGCACACACCACAGATGGTGATGAGTCCAAGGCGTAGGGACCTTTGGGTCTATCCTCTGGAATAGATGGGCTGTCGTTGAAAAAGGGAGACCTACAACTAATAAGGTAATTGTAACGTCCCCTCCTATCATACCAGTGTGATAGAGAGGATCGTGATGCTAAAACCGGGCATCTAGCCCCATATCCATTAAGTAAAAACTCATTGGTAAAGAGACATATACATGTGCATGTTATAGAAAACACAACGGAATTAAAAATCATGTTTAATATCTAACATACATGCAACATTTCTGTGACAGCCATTAAATAAAGACATTGCAGAGTTTATAACACAAGAGAGTACTTATCTTATAACAGTAGTCCCAAGCAACTGGCTATGCAACTGCAACGTTCCACCCAACCATAGGCCAATTGTGCTTATCAACCTCTTGATGCAACTGCCACCCCCGAGATGGGCATGATTTCTACAAGGAACCAGGGAAAAACAGACTCACACATAGCTAAGCATACACCAAGATGAGCCAAGCCAATCTACAATTGGGTTTATCAGGCTGCTAGGAAATGGAAAGGAAGAATTGCTAAGATAGTGAGCTCAACCACAGAGCTATGGATACCTCTACAAGATCTATTTAGATTGGCACCCACAATGCCTACACACCCCTACTCAAGGAAGTATTCCCTTCACCAATTCACAGTCCCTCAGGCCATACCTTCCAATTCTAGAGTGTCCCAGGTGTGCATAGAAGAGTAGCCAGCCCTCTTGATCTTCTTGAGAGGTTACTCCCTTCACTAGGTTTATCAAGCCAATTCTGTCCACTACCACTCCAAGTTTCTTGCTCACAGGTTCAAATCAAAATAGGGATGCACATAACAACAGAAGTCTAAGTGTTGGGCATGAAGAAACGTTTTTACAGTGAGATGCCCAAAGATGGGGTTTTCATTAGCTTCAGAAAAACGTGGGAAACCCAAAAATGAAACTAGAAGATGGGGAACAATCCTGGGAAGCCAAATCCGTTTTTAGAAAAACGTTCATGGACATTCTGGGGCAAAAACGGCCTCCATAAAAGTCCCAAATCGTGTTCCTCCTCTCCCAGCCACTGTATAACACAAAAATGAGCTCCCAGCCATGGAGAATGCATGGAAAAATGGTAAAAACGTGATGAGGAAAGACCCAGTAGTTCAGACTGCGTGAGAGAGGAAAGACTGTGGGTTCAGAATGCTTTGGGCACCATTTCGTGGGTGTTTTCTTGCCCAAGAAGCAAAAATACAAATTCCCAGGTTGATGGCTTGCCCATGCACGAAATTGGCTGCCATACCTCTTCATTCCCAAGGCATTAACTGCCTCAACCAATTTCTGGAAGAATTAAATGATTGGGTCCATAACCCAAAATAGGTAGTTGGTGGTTTATGGGTTTCTCATTGACACATGGATTAACACCATTGGCTCAAGGGTTTGAATAATTTCCCTCCCTATTCCTTGTAGAATCATGCCCCCATCTCTTTGTTGCATAACATAGCCAGTTGTGGGTTTTTTTTTCATTAAAATTCGTATTTACAGGATGTCTTAATTTACATTGTGCATATCTAGCACAAGAGCAAAGGGGGTCAAAATGGGGACATTACAGCAATGATGTTTCCCTGGTAGGAGCACGAGGTGGAGAACCGAAGTGTGAGAGTATTGATGGTAGGACTGACATATTGTGGAGGTGGGGGGGGGGGTGACTGGGAAAGTAGAGTGGGTGGACTCAAACTTCCGTTGTTCAGAGTATGATGGCGGGGATGATTGGGCAACATATAAAATTGACTGGTGGGAAAGGGATCATATCTGTAATGGATCAAGGGTAGTGACTAGGATGAGTAATACTCAAGCTGGTGTAAGATGGCAGGATACTGCAGAATACTCTGAACAAAGGTGACCTTATTGGGGGTGCTTCCAATATTATTGATCATATTGCCAAGAGGCACGGGGGGACTTCTTCACGGGTTAAGGAACGAGAAGAAGTGTGTTCAAAATGGTACTGTCATGTGGATTTATACGGGCCTAGGACAGTTCATGCTCATGATTGCTTTCAATTTTAAGGAGTCTGAAAATGATAAGAAGACTCTGAAAAGAATGGAATGGTACCGTCGTGTGGATTTGTACGAGCCTAGGACGGTGCGTGCTCATGGTTGCTTTCAATTTTAGAGAGTCTGAAAGCGATAAGAAGACTCCAGGGGGTTTCTTTTTCGTGTGTTAGTCTCTAAGGCCTGAAGAAGCATAAAAGGATGCAATGAAGAACTCTTCTATCCGGTGTGACTAGAGTATTCCTTTTTCGTAAATAGTCTACCAGGTCCAGAAAAGGGTTAAAATTATACCAGATAGACGCCTTTTCAGGTACTTTAATGAGCATGAAAGGAAGCAAGATTGCTCTGCGATCTTTTCATTTTTTTAGGAGTCAGAAAGAGCTTAACAGAAACTCCCTAAGTGTCTTTTTTGTAAAGGACTTGTCCGGCCCGAAAAAGGGATAAAATTATACCGAACAAAAGAAATGGCCAAGCAAGGAGGAAGTGCTCAATCAAGGAACATTGATGATGACCAAGAACGAGGGTAGGGGGGAACACTAGTGGACCTCCTTGCGGGATAATGAATGGTGGAAAAATAACAAAATAATTGTAGTATGAATGGAGTGAAGGGCTCATGTCAAAATGTGGAATAATCCAATGGCGGTCGATGTGGTGCGCAAACCGAGGTAGCAAGGTGTCAGGACACAATGTTAAAATTGTACCTGGTGAGAGCGAGAAATGATCTCAAGCATCATCACGTGCTCAACAAACTAAATCCAGCGATATAAAAAGTGTCAGAAATGGAGAACAATCGAGGAGGCACGCAAACCGAGGCGATGGGGGGCATTTTGAAAAACATACCCAAAAAATATGGGGGTGAGAGCGAGAAATGATCTCAAGCATCATCACGGGCTCAGAATAATGAATTTGACGGTGCAAATGGTGCGAAAAATAGAGGTCATAAGGACTCTGGAATGGTCAAAGGAAATACGAGGTTAAAAATGACTATAAATCAAGTTGAGTCCACCAAGCCAAGGATGCAGTGGTGGGGAGAAATGATGACCTGCGGGAGAAGAATACTAGGTGTATCGAATCAAATCATATATACAAGTGACATGTGACCTCAAAAATGGTTGAGATCACGCATGTGAAAACATGAGCAGGGTTAATGACCTGCCCCCATGCTATGTGCATGGGGTTTGTGATTGTGGATCACATATGTGTTGGTTTTAATGATGGGCTTATGGTCGTGCTGAGATAGATGTGATGGGGTAGGGTCAAAATGATTGATCATGGAACCTATCCTCGAGGTAATCTATAATGCCCCCGAACTCAAAGGCGTCAATGCAGTGTTCTATGATGGTAGGGTCAAGACCAGGCATTTCGGTGTAGGACCAGGCAAAGACATCACAGAACTCTTGGAAAATTTTTTGTACTCTCCAATCTCATGCTGGGTGCAAGAGGCCCCCAAAGTAATGAGTTCAGGGGCACTTCCTAGGGAAGAGATATCAATATGGATTGTGGGTGAGATATTGGCCATGTTACCTTCCTTAAAGGCATCGGGAGAGGGAATGGGATCTTTAAACCGGTCAACTTTGGTGGGGAGGAAATATTTGGACTCAACCAAAAATTGGGTGGCTGTGGTGGAGGAGGAGTCCTTCGGGAGGAAATAGGAACGATGGTACATATCCTCCCAGGGGTAATCAGGGGCAGTAAGAGCCTCTAGAATCTCCTCATCATTGTGGAAACTTTGGGTTGTCAAATCGGTTGACGAGGGAGTGGTAGTAGAAGAGATATTATAAATAGTATTAATCTCTCCGGTTGATGGGGATGCTGGGGGGTGGATATCCTCAATGGTGGGGGGCACCGTCTCAAGGTCCAAATTATTCATCTTGTAGAGAGCTGCTCTATAATCTAGGAGATTAGGACAACGATGTGAGTAATGGTCGTAAATACTGCATATTGCACAAGGGTGGTTGGTACGCAGTGATTTATCACGAGGCTTAGGGGCTGGATCGAGTTAGACAACCGGGATGTTGGGGTCGTTGTCAAGCATTTGCATGTGTTCTTGTAATGCGGGTAATTGTGGACATTGATGGGTAGGATGGCCTAACTCATCACACAATGAGCATTTGGGAGGAGCACGAAACACAGGGGGGGTTTAACTGTTTTGGGCGGGGGTAAAGCAGTTTATGGTTGTGGGCCTCTACCCCCAGTGTGCTTGATAAGAGGGGATGAATTAATGGATGAGGAAGGAGTAGTGACACTGGGAGGTGGTTGACTAGTAGTGGTGATGGGTTGCACTGGTTGTAGGATGACATTTGGTGTCGGAGGGGAAACGGGAGGCATGATGTACCATACATGTAATCCTAAGGTTAAACCGGGGAGGCTAAGGGTAGCCATAACCGGGGAGCTTACTACTCCTGAAGGGGGGAATAAGAAGGGGATTGTATGGATGGCTGTAACACCAACATGACTAGGTACAAATGGTGGTTGAGTTAGAAAGGGTGGTTGATGGTTGGGTGTCGGCGTATTGTGGGAAAGAGTACATAAGTCAAATATTTCGGTCGCGGGTGATGGGGGTGGAATGGCTTGGAATGTTGAGGTCATCGACGTATCTGAATAGACTCCGGGTCCTACTGAGGAAACCAACAAGGTAGCGGCACCACAAACAGGTTGTTTAACCATGGGGAGAACATTTTCGGGTGGAGTGGGGGCATTAGGATCGTAAAAGGTGAGTTGATTAACCTTGACCACGCGTCCGTCATGGGGGAACATCATGGTACGAAAAATGGATGAGGCAACCGCTTGCATGGCGTACATGTAACTGTGGCCAAGTAAGAGGTTATAATCAAGTTGGGCATTGATGAACTCTATGTCAATGAGCACTGTTTTACCAGCCAGCTGGACAGGGACATTAGCTAAGAGACCTTGGGGTTGATTCGACCGGCCTTCGTAGGCTCACAACGTAGTGGTGGACTACTGGAGAGTAGGGGATCCCAACTTCTGCCAAACGAATGTGGACATAACGCATGTAGAGGCACCTTCATCGATAATGCACTGATGGATGACAATATTCCAAACGGATACATAAACTTGGAACGCTAAAGTGGAAGGCAGGCGTGGTTCGGATTGGTCCAAATCGAAGGCCATCATTTGTGAATCATTTGGGTCAATAGCACCAATGGTGGAGATCAAAGTCTTGCGCTGTGAAGGACAGTTTTTTAAGACCTCTAACGTAGACATGGCTATGGGGGATTGGGCTAAGTCATCTACAATGTTGTAATTAGACGCAGCGCAAGCATTGGGGTTATTGTTGATGCAGTGAAGTGGGAAGCGAGGGGCTTTGGAAGCGCCATCTAGTGGAGCCAGAGGTATACATAACGACTAATTAGTGGGATGAGCGTTAGTGTTTTTATCAGCATGAGGGGCTTCAAGGGTGGAGCCATATTGGTTTCGACGGGTTTGAAGGTTGACATCGGTGGATGACATCATTAACAAGTGATGGGTACCTGAGTCTAACATGGGTTGATCAGGACCAACATAAGTGATTTGCTGTTGTCGTGGTGCATTTCCTTGAGGGGGAGCCAACAGCTGAGTGTTCACTATGCCTTGGGTTGGTAAAGGGTTTTGTAGCACCAAGGGTTGATTTTGAGGTGGTGGGGGGTTGGGAGGCGCCTGAGGAACCGTGTGCCCTTGGCGGTGGGCATCATCAGTCCAGAGTTGCCGAGCCCGCTCTAAATTGTTATGTATATGTAACTTTGGAATGTATTTCATATATATTTATTGTACCCTTATAAGAGATGTGTTATTCCTCTATAAGGAAGTGTCGTCATGTGGATTGACAAGTGTCGCAAGTGTGTGTACTTGGTGACGAGTTATTAGACCACCATGTGTGGGGTCAGCCCTGAAATATATATTATATTGTGGATGTACCTAGCTAGACAAGTCGGCCCCATAAGGTCACTGGGCAAACAGGTTAGTATAAATAGAGATCGGGAGATCTCTATTTTGATCATTCGAAAAGTCACACTTCTCTCACTCAGAAAGTGGCGCACTAGTGAGGAGGAGGATCATCTGCTACTAGGAGACTATCTCAAGTGTATTTTGGTTGTACTTTGGTTGAGCCATTGCTCTCTCTATCTCTGAGGAAGTTGTGGGGTTTTTCACCTTAGGGTTTTCCCCACGGAAACTCTGTGTCTCTTGTCTTTCATGCTTTTGATTCTTGTGATGCTTGTCATGCTTATTGTGATTGGTATGCATTGATATACTGTATATGTTATTCTCTCAGTAAAGATCCAAGAGTATTGTGAATTAATGCTCAAAATTTAACATGGTATCATAGCTAACCTGAGAAGAAGACATTTTGCAGTGACGAAAACTTGAGTTTCTTGTTTATTGGGTTTCTCTCCATAGATTTTGGAAAAGCAGTATAGTAGATTGACTCTACTCATCAAGGAGAATCTATCTTTCCAATCAGAATTCCATTCTGAGTATTTTCAGATTTGGCCCTAAAAATTAGGGTTTCCACAAAAATAGGAATTTCTGAAATCTGAAGACATAGCTGCAAGCTCCTTGCAAAAATCAAAGTTTAGAGCTTTGGATCAAGATTTTTGGTTGGGTAGATCTTTGGGAAACTCAAACCCTAATTCAGGGCTCTCCCCAGTGAACCTGAGAGGACAAAAAGGAAAATTTGAAGGGTAAAGCTTTGCTGATCTCAAATTCTGAATACACCAGGCTGATCAGCTCATCAAGGCACATATTTCTATCCTTCTAGAAAGTTGAAATTCACATTTTGAATTTTTAGAGTTTTTCTGACAAACCCTAATCCAGGACCAGATCCAGTTTTCAGCATTTCAAGTGGTAAGACCTAAATATTTTCTATTTCCATTTGAAGTACTCTTTAATATGTCTCACCACACCAAGTTTGAGGATAAGCTTGAAGGGGCTGATAACTTCCAACCTTGGAAGTATAGGATTGGGTTAATCCTAGAAGAGAATGAGTTGGACTCATATATAAAAGAAGACATCCCTATCCCAGAGGATGAAGAGGCTAAAGTATTGAATAAGAAAAACTTGGTCAAGGAAAAGAGAATCATTGCTGATTCTATCAAAGACCATCTCATACCCCATGTGTCTTCTCTAAAGACACCCAAAGAGATGTTTGACTCTTTGACCAAGCTATTTGAAGGGAAGAACATAAATCAGAAGATGACCCTGCGGAACCAATTGAAAGGAGTAAAGTTTCAGAATGGAGAAACCATTCAATCTTATTTTTCAAGGGTCTCCCAGATCAAGGAACAACTAGAAGCAGTGGATGAAATGGTGGAGAATGGTGATATTGTCATGACCACTCTGAATGGCTTACCTAGGTCATGGGACTCCTTCATTCAAGGAATTTGTTCAAGAAAGAAGTTGATTTCCTTCAACAGAATATGGGAAGAATGCTCACAAGAAGAAGCAAGGCTTGTGGCACGAGAAGAAAAGATAGGGAATGAAGATCAAGCTCTCACAGCTCACACCAAGAAAGGGAAGTCCAAGAGAGAGCCATCTCACTCCACGAAATCTTCATATCACTTCAAAGAAAGAAGAATATGCTTCACTTGTAATGAGAAAGGACATATTGCCATAAATTGTCCCAAGAACAAGGACAACAACAACTTCAACAGGAAGAAGAAGGGCAGCAAAAGAAGGTTTCATGCTCATGCTGCCAAGGATGATGAACCACCCAAGAAGAAGTCTAAGGCAGAAAGTGATGATAGTAATGATGACTCATCAAGTGAAGAAGAGTATGTTCTAATCTCTGCTCTCACAGGTACTATCTCCCATGGTTGTAATGATTGGTTAATTGACAGTGGGGCTTCCAAACACATGATTGGGTTTAAGGAATCTTTTGTGAACCTATCTGAACATGAATCACCCCATAAGGTGAAACTTGGGGATGATTATCAATACCCAATCAAAGGAAGTGGTGAAGCATCCTACAACCTAGATTCTGGAAAATCTTTGAAGATGAAAGAAGTCCTTTATGTACTTGGGCTCAAGAAGAATCTTCTCTCCATCTCTGCATTGGATGCAAAAGGCATGAGGGTTGCATTTGTAGATGGCCAAGTCCTAATGTGGCCAAAGGGTAAAACAATCGATGATGCAGTAGTGATTGGAGAGCAAGAGGGAGGTTTGTATAAATTGAAGGGTCAACCTGAACATGCCATGGTACATGACTCCATGGAGCCAAGTGAACTTTGGCATAGAAGACTTGCTCATATGCATTATAGGGCACTTCCAATTGCAAGCAAGGCTGTAGAGGGTCTTCCTGAAATCAAGGCCAAACATGAAGGTTTTTGCAAAGGATGTGCAAAAGGTAAGAACATTAAGAAGGCTTTCCCAAGCAGTGAAAGCAAGGCAAAAGATATCCTGGAAATCATCCACTCAGATGTATGTGGTCCTATGTCATCCAGTTCTCTAAGTGGGTATGTTTACTATGTCTCGTTTATTGATGACTTCTCTAGGAAGACTTGGGTATACTTCTTGAAGAACAAAGATGAGGTGTTTGATAAGTTCAAAGAATTCAAAACCTTGATGGAGAATCAAACTGACAAGAAGATTAAAACATTCAGATCTGACAATGGTGGAGAATTCATCTCAGGTGACTTCAAGAAGATTTGCAGTGATTCAGGGATTAAGAGGGAGTTGACTGCTCCTTATAATCCTCAATAGAATGGACTTGCAGAAAGGAAGAACAGAACAATCATGGAAGCAGCAAGGGAAATGCTACATGACCAGGATCTACCTATGCATCTATGGGTAGAAGCAACTAGAACAGCTGTATATGTGCAGAACAAAACTCCCCACAAGATATTGGACAACAAGACACCAGAAGAGGTCTTTTCTGGTAAGAAACCTGAAGTTAGCCATCTCAGAATATTTGGTTGTCCAGTATACACACATGTTCCAAAGGAAAAGAGGACCAATCTAGATCCTTCAAGAAAGAAGGGTATCTTTGTGGGTTACAGTGAAAGCTCAAAGGCTTACACAATATATTTTCCAGGGTTCAAGAAGATTGATGTCAGCAGGGATGTAACATTTGATGAAAACTCAACATTCATCAAATCAAGGAAGGCACCTATCGAAGTTTATGAAGAACCTAAGGAAACTAGATTTCAAGACACTTCCATGACTGAAGCAGTTCCAGAAGTTGTTCGTGAGTTTGAAGATCCACAAGAACCTATAGATCCACCCCGTGAAGATAACTCCCACAAGAGGAAACCTGCATGGGCTAGAGAGCTCATTCAAGATGCAGAAATATTTGGCATTCCAGAAGAAGAACATGGAGCAAAGAAGAGAACCAGATCACATAACGGCTATGCTGCTTTACTCTGTGACATCATGAATAAAGAACCTTCCAGTTATGAAGAAGCAGCGGAAAAGAAAGAATGGAAGGATGCCATGGTTGAGGAATACCAATCAATAATGAAGAATGATGTTTGGGATGTTGTACCAAGACCTAAAGAGAAGTTTGTTGTGACTTCTAAATGGATATAAAAAATCAAGCATGTTGCAGATGGCATTGTAGAGAAATACAAAGCAAGATTCGTAGCTCGTGGCTTCTCTCAGAAAGAGGGAATAGATTATGAAGAAACTGTTGCACCTGTAGCCAGGTATACTTCCATCAAAACAGTACTTTCCCTGGCTGCAGCGATGAAATGGAAAATACACCAGATGGATGTCAAGACTGCTTTCTTGAATGGTGTAGTTGAAGAGGAAGTATATGTGGAGCAACCACTCGGTTTCGAAATACATGACAGGGAGTCATATGTGTGCAGATTGAAGAAAGCCTTGTATGGCTTGAAGCAAGCTCCCAGAACTTGGTATGGTAGGATGGACAGTTTCCTATCTAGTTTGGGCTTTACCAAGAGTAAAGCGGATTCCAACCTTTACTACAAGGTTGAGGAAGGGAATCCTTTGATTCTACTCCTATATGTGGATGACTTATTTGTAACAGGAGATGATAGATTGATTACAGATACTAAGAGGAAGCTTGTTGTTGAGTTCGATATGAAAGATTTGGGAATGATGCATTATATTCTAGGTATGGAGGTGTGGCAGAATGCAGGTGGGATCTTCCTTGGTCAAGGGAAGTACACAGTAGATATTCTGAAGAGATTTGAGATTATGGATTGCAAGGCCATGGCCACACCCATGGCATCGAATTTGAAGCTTCTATGGGATGCTTCATCTGAGCCAGTTGATATCTCTTTGTATCGGCAGATGATTGGGTCCTTGATGTACCTGATGAACACGAGACCAGATATTTGCTTTGCTGTGAACACATTGAGTCAGTTCCTGACAGATCCGAGGAGTGTTCACCTGGTTGCTGTAAAGCATGTTCTGAGGTACCTGAAGGGTACAATGGATTATGGGCTCAAGTATGAAGCGAATCAAAAGTTTAACCTGTAGGGTTATGTTGATTCATATTGGGCTAGTAGTGTTACAGATAGGAAGAGCACATCTGGGTGTTGCTTCAGTATGGGATCAGGTGTGATCTCTTGGTTTAGCAGGAAGCAGTCATGCATAGCACTGAGTACAGCTGAGGCAGAGTATGTTGCTGCCTGTTCAGCTAGTTGTGAGGCAGTATGGCTACGGAAGATACTGTCTGAGTTATTTGATCTCCCATTGGATGCTACTGGTATTTTCTGCGATAACTGGAGTTGTGTGAAGCTATCTAAGAACCCAGTGTTTCATGACAAGTTGAAACACATAGAGATCAAATATCACTATATTAGGGATATGGTGTAGAGAGGAGCTATGAAGCTCCTGCATGTTGCGACAGACGAGTAGATTGCAGATGTGCTGACGAAGCCACTAGCCAGGGTGAAGTTCAAGTACTTCAGGGAGAGGCTTGGTGTTCTTCAAATCGAGGACACTTCGAGGAAGAAGTGATGGACACATTTGTTGAAGCCATTCCAAGCATGTTGGAAGGAGGATCCTTCACATGGTTGTGGATGTAAGCACTGGATGATGAGCATAAGGATGATGTTCTAGTTTCTAATTTGTATGATCACTTGGATCATTTATATGTATATATGTACGCATCATGTTGGATGCTGGATATGATCAGTTGGATCATTTATATGTATGTACGCATCATGTTGGATGCTAGATATGATTAGTTGGATCATTTATATATATGTACGCATCATGTTGGATGCTGGATATGATCGGTTGGATCATTTGTATGTATTTTGTATATGCATCATGTTGGCTGCTTGGACCATGTATCTGTATATGTATCAGGTGGATACATTGTATGATCAGGTAGATCATGTATATTGATATGTATCAGGTAGATCATGTATGTTGATGGATACATTGTGTGGATCATGTATCTATGTATCAAGTGGATACACTATGTATGATGATATGTATCAGGTAGATACTTGGTGTGCATCAGATGGATGCATTGTATGATCAAGGTGATCGTGGATGACAAGATTCTCCAGATGACATGCAGCAGGATGTTGCAGTAATGATGATCAGGATGATGTATGGTGAGTATCAGATGATACTTTGTGGCTGTAGATCAGGTTGTGCAGATGAGCATGTCTGGGAGATCCTATAGGTCGGAGTTGTGTACCCGTAATAACCTGGGATGCTCTTTCGAGACATTGCTATGGGAGGACATGTAATTTGTGCCCTGGGAGATTTCAGGTTGGAGTTGTGTACCCGTAATATCCTGAGATGCTCTTGCGAGGTTTTGTCCTATGGCATGTAATTTGCTCCTGGGAGTTCTGGACAGGATGAAAAAGGCCTCAGATGCTTTAGCCAGGTTTTGCCATGACCACATGTAATTTGCTCATGGGAGATCTGGATAGGATGAAAAAGGCCTCAGATGCTTCAGCCAGGTTTTGTGGTGAGATCACATGTAATGTGCTCCTAGGAGATCTGACAGGTAGAGTTGTGTGCTCGTAACAGCCTGGGATGCTTCAGCCAGGTTTTGTGATGGGTCACATGTAATGTGCTCCTGGGAGATCCGACAGGTAGAGCTGAGTGCTCATAATAGCCTGGGATGCTGCAGCCAGGTTTTGTGATGCACGTAATAAGTCCTGAGGATTCCACAGTATGGTCAATGATGATGAAGACCTGTAGGTGGTGGGCCTACATCTATTATGAAAAAGGATTGGATCTGTAGAGCTTCCTATGACGAGTAGAGTCAGAGATTGGTTGAGATAGCAACAGCAGTGATGATGATGATAACGATGCATCGATGACAATGATCCTGAGAAGAAGACTTGTCTAGTAGATCTGTGTCAAGAAATACCTTCCTAGTTAAGAGGGAGTGTTGATGTATATGTAACTTTGGAATGTATTTCATATATATTTATTGTACCCTTATAAGAGATGTGTTATTCATCTATAAGGAAGTGTCGTCATGTGGATTGACAAGTGTCGCAAGTGTGTGTACTTGGTGACGGGTTATTAGACCACCATGTGTGGGGTCAGCCCTGAAATATATATTATATTGTGGATGTACCTAGCTAGACAAGTCGGCCCCATAAGGTCACTAGGAAAACAAGTTAGTAAAAATAGAGATCGGGAGATCTCTATTTTGATCTTTCGAAAAGTCACACTTCTCTCACTCAGAAAGTGGCGCACTAGTGAGGAGGAGGATCATCTGCTACTAGGAGACTATCTCAAGTGTATTTGGTTGTACTTTGGTTGAGCCATTGCTCTCTCTATCTCTGAGGAAGTTGTGGGGTTTTTCACCTTAGGGTTTTCCCCACGGAAACTCTGTGTCTCTTGTCTTTCATGCTTTTGATTCTTGTGATGCTTGTGATGCTTATTGTGATTGTTATGCATTGATATACTGTATATGTTATTCTCTCAATAAAGATCCAAGAGTATTGTGAATTAATGCTCAAAATTTAACATAAATGTGGGCAAGCATGTGTGTAGTGGCCATAGACCCCGCCTATAGAACAAGGATGGTTTGTTCACAAATTAGGATTTTTGGCTTGCTTGGGCGGTTGATCAAGGTTCTGGTTGGCAGGTGCCACGTTATTGTTGTTTGGGGGATTGGGAGGTTGACCGCCTTGGGCTGGAGGGGGATTGTTCCCATGGTTACGGCCTTTATCGTGGTTTTGTTGGCCTTGTTGGCGCTGGTTATTTTGGTTCTGCTGTGGATTCTGTTGGGCATACACTTGCCCTTGGGCAGCAGGTGGGTTCTGGGGTTGTGTAGGTGCAGGAGCAGGATGCGGTGGATAATAAGTAGGTGGAGGCAGCGTAGGTGTTGAACCTTGTGGGGGTTACTGATATGTCTGCAGAACGGGTTGTTGGTTTGCAGCAGGGGATGCCTATGGTGGGTAATAAGAAGGTGGGGCTTGAGAGGATGCAGGGGCTTGCGTAGCTTACAGGTGATAATATGGCTGAGGTGCGACTGGGGGGGGGTGTAAGCGGGGGATGCATGACCAAAGCACTGAGGTGGACATGAGGGTCCGTGGGAATGGTGATGATGTGCCATGGGAACATATGAATTGGTTGCTCCAGAATGAAATGTAGCCCGCGAAAGGTCGGGACCAGGGCTAGGTCATGCTATGGAAAAGGGATGGGGATGCGAGGCAATACGGCCAATGATGCCATCAGCGGCATGGGATGCCCCCGGCGCATCGTGTCAAGAGGAATCGTCGTGGGGGGCATCAAGTATGATGGAATAGAGATAACCAAACTGGGCGTAAATAAGGTCAAATTGTTGGGCTTTGAGGATGGCCTCTTCTTCGGACTGGGGTCGCTCGGATGCCACATCCTTGGTAATGATAGGAAGGAGAGATTTTAGAAACCAATCTAAGAAGATACGGTCATCTAACTTGATTTTGCAGAGGCTTCGGCGTTGACGCCACTCATGAATGTGGTCAGTGATGTGGGTAGTCGTGTTCTATCTGCAAGACAGTAGGATCTCAACTCCTGCATCATAGCAAACAGGTAACTAAAAGAACTGTAGGAAAGTAGAGGAAAGGGAAGTAAAGGTAGCATGGGTCCCATGGGGCTGTTCGATGTACCACTTAGCTGCAGAGCTAGTGAGGGTGCACTGTAACAGACGGAGGTGGACAGAGTCGTCTACTATGGAGTTGGAGGAACACCATAGATGGAAAGACATAATATGGTTCTAGGGGTCTTCACCTACCTTGCCCTCAAACTTAGGGATGTTGGAGGGGAGCTTGGTGGGCATGTGAGGTCACGTAGGGTCGTGTCTGATGGGATCGTTAGTCAGTCTGGTCAAGTCATGAAGGTTGAGACTAGCCATGAATGGAAAACTAGTAGAAGGATGTGACATACTAGTGGTTGTGACCATGTTGGGGCCAATGCCCCCAAGTGGAGGGACTGGGTTTGGGTTGGGGATGTTAACCCTAGGTGGAGGAATGAAGGTGGTATGGGATGGTCCTGCACTGCCAAGGGTAGTGTGAGTCACTGGTGGAGTTGAGATGGGAATGCTGACTACTGGAATGGGTACAGTGATCGAAATGGTAGATGTGGGCCCCATCGAGGGCATACCCAAAGCGGGTGTCGTAGATGGGGTGGTGGTGGATGCTCCACCAATAGTCCCTACAAGGAAAGGGTTGGAAGTCATGCCAGCCATGGGGCTGGTTGGTGCAGTGTAAGTGGGGTTCTCGGACTCTACCTTAGAATCAGAGGTAAAATAAGGGGCATCTAGATCGGGTGACGGAGTTCTATGCCATTGACGAATGGATTCAAGTGACAAAGCTTGAGATCTATGATGAGTGGTATCAAGTGATGAAGATCTATGTATATAACGGGTGATGTCAAGTGAACCGTGCTGCGGGGGCTCTCCCCGAAGGCGCAGAGAATGTCTTGGGGACTCAATGGTGACAGATGGTGTCAAGTATCTGGGGGTTGTGTTGAGTGAAAAACAACTCAAAAACCCTAATGCAACCAAGTGTGCAGAAGGAGAGCGCAGAAAATATGGCACTCGGGCCAACAACGAACTCAAAACACTTACTGTAACCGCTGTGCTACAATAAGCGGAGTATCAACAGAAATGGTTAGAATACCAACAAGTAGCAGGTTTCCTAAAAAATAAAAAACGATGGACTCGCTAGACCAAAGGGAGGTAAGGGAGCATGAAAACACCTAGCTAAATAGTATTCTGACTCAACCAGACATATCCTCTGCAAGGTGATGAAATACAAGTTAGACAATATGGATAGTAAAGCCAAGTGGCTAAAGATATCCCCCTACCGGGAGGGACACCAGGTAGTCAATCCTAGAAGAAAGGCAACTAAGATACCCCGTTCATGACACGTCCAGAAAAGGTGAATCTATAGTTTGGTTCTATCGCCATTGTACCCCCATACGAGTGGTACACCGAGAACTACAAAAGGTATCCTTCAGTTACTGAATGGAGTATGGTATTCCACTCAGGACTTCGGAACCAGTCTGGCTACTTCAACCCTCCTAGGGGAGAGGCCCTCTGATAAACTGGTTGTGACCGTGCCAAAAAGTACTAGGGGATTTTGGTTCCCTAATAGACAACAACTATGTCTCAAGTGTAAGCAACCGAGGGGTGTTATTTGGATGCCTATCCCCCGATCCTACCTAATTACAAGATTCTTATGTGTTCCCCAAGTGGGGTTAGAATGTTGGTTGTGTTGAGTAGTATTTTAGGGCTCACTTGAATTAGATGACAGAGTGTGTGCGTGTGATATGATGAACCCAAGTAAAAGTTCCACGGGGTGGGCAACTTTCTAACTAAAAATAACAATGCAGAAATTAAACTTTGAAATGTAAAATTTTCTCTTTTCGATTTAAATGCTGAAATTTAAAAAATTCTGTAAATGGAACATAAAAAATACTGCAAAAAAAGGCTGTAGGGAAGTATGGCTGCAGATAGGACAGGTGGATGTGCAGGTGCAGAAAATATTGCAGCAAAGTATTGGGTTCAAACAGGGAAAAAGTGTAGAAAATAGATCGCGGGTCTGTGGCGAAACTGCGCGGTCATACCATGGGAAACAGGTCTACAGTCGCAGGCAGATCACGTGAGAATGGATGAAAGCCGCAGGCGGACCATGGGAAAAAGGTCGAAAGTCACAGGCGGATAGCAGGAAAATGGCTGAAATCCGCAGGCGAATTGCGGGAAAAAGGCCGAAAGTCATAGGCGGATAGCAGAAAAATGGCGAACAGCCGCGGTCGGATCGCAGGAAACAAGCTAAAAGCCGTGGTCAAATCGCAGGTAACAGACTGGAAACCGCGGGGAGATCGCAGGTAACAGTCCGAAATCTGCGTTTGGATCGCAGGTAACAGTCTGAAAGCCGTGGTTGGATCGCAACTGTGGGGAAAAAATTCATGATTTATGGCAGTCGAAAGGGACAGCCGAAAGGAAATAAAAGAAAAATATTGCAGAAAATTAAAAACGTTTAAAACTATAACCAGAAATTCAAAGGAACACTAGGGGAGTCACCAAAACTATAGCTAGGGTTTTCACCCTAGCTGGTGCAAATGAGCACCTACTAAGGAGAAGGGACTCCTTAGTAGCAGTTCAGAAAAATGGTGAAATATGATAGTACAGTAAAATAAAATTAAACTAACATGAGCATGAACATAAATAACAAAACATGAAAATATGGTGAAGATCTCTCTTTTTGTATTAAAAATTACGTCAGATGTAGAGGTTGGTGGAGCCTTTGCAGCAGTCCAAGAGGGTTGCTTCCAAGCTCCAATGTTGTTCCTTCTCCTTCTTCCAAAGATGTTTTGGAAATGGGGCCAAAAGGGTTCTCAAGAATTAGCTCCAAATGGAGAGCTAGGGTTTCAAGGGAATTTTCAGTAGCGTAAGGATAGGGATGACTGTGGATGAAAAATGGGGAGCCTCCATCACCTATTTATAGGTTCTTTAGTGGTGGAGTGCTGACCCATGGTTTTGGGCACCATATGGTTTAGGTCAGCTGTATAAGATTTTTGCTTCCTTTTTTCCCTCTTTTTCCTTTTTTTTGTATTTTTTATTCCCTTTTTAGAGGGTTTTTGCTATTTTTGGAGGAATTTAACTTATTTTGGGGAAAAAAGGGGGGTTTTGGCCTTTTGGAGACTTTTTTAATGGGTTTTGGGCCTTTTGGAGGCTTTTTAATGGTTTTTGGAGGTTTTGGAGGCAAATATGGTAGAAAATATGGACTAATGAGTCATGTAATGAGGGAGATGAGGTAGTGAGCAATTTTTTAGTGTTAATAATTGTCTTTAGTGTGCGTCACAGTGGGGCACACCGGTAATCCAATGCTATTACAATTTTGACTCGTTGTTGCATCTTTTCATAAAATGCACCAGTGCATTTTTGGTGTTGTAGTGCACCAATGGAAAAACTCCGCTAAAACCTCTGCTCACCCACCTCCTCTAGTGACATTCCCTATAAATGGATGAATGGTATTTTTTGTGCATGGTCTGCAAAAACCTCCACTAGAAGGTGTTTCCCTTGTAGTGTGGGAAACCTAACCAGTCACACAGCCATAGTTTATCCACTAACCTCTAGTCCGATTTTTTGTTAAAAAATACATAGTAGCTATTACTAGAACACAAGTTGAAATTTATGTCCTACAGGTGGCATGCTCTAAGATTTAAAATTCTAAACCCCCATAGGTTAGGGTTATTAGCCACAAAATAACCAAAATTATACTGAAAAGAAAAATTTGAACTACTACAAACAAACCAAATGACAAGATCATCATTCATGAAAACCTGCCAAGCTTCAACCCTTACACACAGGTCAAGTATCATAAAAAATGGGGGGAGTCACTTTTAAACCTTTCTTCTTGCACCTCTGATTAGGACTCAAATGCTGACAAAAGACCATGCTCGTAGCTGAATTCTTACATAAAGTTTTTCCTGTCAATTCACAATCCAACACACACATCTTAGAGTCGAAGTCTATCTAGGATTTGGCCACCCTATATAGCCAGTTCTCCACTCTATCCATGCAATCCATAAGACTGGAATCTTCACTTTTCGTCAATAGTTTTCGCTCTGCAAAATTTGTTAAGGTATGAATAGAAGGGTCTTGGTATGCCAGAGCAATGTGAAAGTATTTACATATCCAGTTTCTCTTGAGCGCATAGAACGAGGATCCTCCACCAGTCCTCCCAAGTCTTCTACCAGGCTTGCAATTTCGAGTTGGTCACCGTAATAGGCCAAAGGGTTTGAAGTTCCATCGGACCCATTCTCAGTGTTAGAAGCACTCGAAGTCATATTTTTATTATGAGGGAGTGGATTAGTTAACACAACTGGGCCCTGTGCTATAAGCTTTGATGCTTCATCCATCCTAGGGAACAAGTGAGTGAGGTGATCCTGTGAGCAAATATTACAAGGAAAATTCACCTTCCAGTTTTGTTTCTTGTCCCCACCAACATTATTGTCATTTTTGTCATTATTTGGATTTCATTTCTTATTATTATTCCCACCCTTACGATTATTCTTCCCCTTCTTCTTATTCTCTCTAGGTTGTTGGTTACCTTTTGGGTTCGTCGATTGCACATAATGTACATCCGATGACTGGGTGGGAGAGGACGAAGCTTGTCCTGCTGCACACTGGCTAATGGACAAATTATGCATCTAATTCATCACCTAGTCTACAGCCTTGGAAATTGCGGTGCCACAATGCCATCAACATGAGGCCCTGGAGTTTGCTTGGGTTCATGACTAGATTGTGATGCGTAAGGTATAATTTCGTAAAGAAGTCCAGACTAAGCGTAGATCAAATCTAACTGTTGAGCTTTAAATATATCTTGTTACTAAATAGTTACTCCAATTTTTGAGACATCTTTCTCAATATACAACAAAAGGGACTTAAGGAGCCATTCCAATAGGAACTCCGGTGGAATATTATCTTTAATCAATCTCTTTCGTCTAACTCCACTTCTGAATATGATAAAAAATGTGAGTGGATTTATCCTAACGGAATGTCGATAAAATCTCTATGATTCTGTCATAACAGACCGACAAATAAGAGTGCTTGAGAAAAAATAAGGCTATGTTGTTAAAGGTTTGGTACATTCCCACGAGTAACTAGACATACCATTTCGTAGCAAGCCCTGTGAGGGTGCGTTGAAATAGTCTCAAACAAATAGAATAATGATTTAAGGAATTAGATGAGCACCAAAGGTGAAAGGTAGTAACATGATCACCTGGATCCTCACCCTTCTTACCATCGAACTTAGGAATGTCGGAAGGAAGCTTAGTGGGTACTGGGGGCCATGCTGGGTCATGACACACAAGATTGTTTGTTAATCTATATAAGTCTGGCAAGTTCAAAATGTCTAGAAATGAGAGCCTTGGTTGTGATGTTTGAGGCTATGCCCTTGGTAAAGACTGATTCTACAAATACATGCCTATAGGAATATGATTAGAGACCATGGGCCACGGTGGGTTTTGATAGAGACCATGACCCTGACCAATAGGATAATAACCCCCTCCAAACTGATTCATGTAAGGATTCACATGCATTTGCATGGTAGGGATCCCTTGGGAGGATAAAGCAACATTACCAAAATTTCCCATAGGATGGTATAAATTTCCCCCTAACATAGGGGGAGGCATATACCCCCTCGATGAAGGAACTCTAGACAAGGGGGGACCCATATTAAACGATAAATTCCCTCCCAAATAAACATATGAAATTGGAGGAGGATGTGCCATAAGAAAGGTGTTCGTGGGAACTAGTGTGGTAGATGATAGGTAGATGGATGGGATATATGAGGTAGAACCACCGCCTGTGTTCCCAACCCCACCCATAAAAGGATTAAAACTTGTATTAGGAGTTGATGAAGGGGGGAGGCCATCCCCCAACATAAGGAGAAGAAGGAGGGATATGAAGACTCCCAAATTGATATGTGGTAAAGGGGGCCGATATGCCCCCAATCCCAACACCAGAGTTACCACTACAAATTGGTATGGATGATGGGATAATTGATGATGGATTAGGCATGCCAAAAGTAAATGGATTAGTGGTTTTGGGAATCAACAGAGCATCACTGCTTGATAATCCTAAGGAAAAAGTGGACAAATGATCCTATGACCAAGTATACTCAAAATGATTTGTTCTAATAGAATGGAATGAACTAGCAGTGTGAGAACTCGTGAACATAGGAGTCCTTGGGAACCATGAGGCAGTAGAAGAGGGAGCCCCATCGAATCCTCCACCCACTGTTGACGAAGGGGTCAAAGGGATCCCTGAAATATCAAAATCATATCTCACAGTAACAATTCTTCGAAGTTCTCGATGGGAGAATGTCACGTCCCCATCTAGACCCTATCACTTTAACATTTTTAAATGATGTAATATTGTTATGAAATCGTGGTGAGGAGCTCAAGGCCAAGGCCCAGCCATCGATTTATTGATGCATATGGTTTGCGTGCTAGCCATGAACATTGGAACTTCAACATCATGTAATATGCATTTTAATAAAAATACCCACAACTAGCTATGCAATGCAACAAAGAGATGGGGGCATGATTTCACAAGGAATTGGGAGGAAAAAACATTCAAACCCTTGAGCCAATCAGTTCAAGCCAAGTGTGTCAATGAGAGAACCCATCAAACCCTCAACTACCCATGTTGACTTTTGTACCCAATCATTGATTTCTCCCAAGAGTTGGTTGGGGTAGTTAATTCCTTGGGGAATGGGAGGTATGGCTGTCCAAATTCGGGTATGGGCAAGCCACCCTACATGGGAAATCGCGTTTTGCTTCTTGGGAAAGAAAAGAGCCATGAATTGCTCCCCAAGCCATTACCCATCAACTACTTCCCCTCCCTCGCGAGTTGGAACCACCTGGGCGTTTTCCTCCATGGTTTTTCTGTGTTTACTTCTTTCTCAGCTGAGAGAAGGACGTTTTTGTGTTATATACCAGTTGGGAAGAGAGAGGAAATCGATTTGGGGGTGTATAGAGGCTCTTTGGCCCACTAAATGCTGTTATATCTGTGGGAGAAATCATTTTCTCCCCTATGGTTGAATTTCCTTCTCCCAATTCATTTTTGAGGTGCCCACGATTTGGGGAAAACCCATGGCCATATTATTTGTAAATCCCATTGTTTAAAATGTGTATCCCTGCCCCATGTATGTGCTTGTTGTGTGAGAGAAGATTATGTTGGGTATGGGTTATGGGTATCCATGGCTTTGGCTTGATCTTGAGTGTAAGCCTCCAGGGTTCAAGTGTAGCCTGATAAACCCAGTTGGACTGGCTTGGCTGAGAGGAAATGGTTAATGGGCTGTGTGTGAGCTGGAATGTTTCCTTTCCTTGTGAGAATCATGCCCATCTCGGGGGTGGCCTTCGGATGGACTCAATATAAGCTGTCGAAGAGCCTATGGTTGGGTGGAATGTTGTAGCGACATAGCTAGTTGCTTGGGGCAGTTGCAAAATGAACATAATTGTTTTTATGTCTATGTGTTTACTTCTGCAATGTTTAATTAAATGATTATTTTGATATGATAGATGAGCATGAAAAGCATGTGTGGATGTTGTTTTAATTCCGCTGTGCATAATTGATTTGTTTTACATCTTCACACTCATATTTTAATTATATGAATCTAATGAATGGGCTGAGATCATGTGAAAGCCCTGAATTTGGCATCATGTTCCCTGCCTTGCATCAAATGAATGGGTGGGTACATGACAGATGGTATCAGAGCTGCTAGTTGCAACATTAGGCCTTTATGGGCTACCTATCATAGTTGCAGAGGTAAGTATGCTTCCTGCTCAGCACTGATAGTTAAGAAAAATTTCAAAAATTTCAAAATTTTCAAATTTTCAAAATTTTTCTAAGTGTCTATGAATCTCTTCCGAAATTGCGGAAGGAATTCCCGAATCTCTTCCGAAATTGCGGAAGGAATTTCCGAATTTGCGGAAGGAATTCCCGAATCTTTTCTGAAATTGCGGAAGGAATTCCCGAATCTCTTCCGAAATTGCGGAAGGAATTCCCGAGTCTCTTCCGAAATTGCGGAAGGAATTTCCAAATTTGCAGAAGAAATTCCCAAATCTCTTCCGAAATTGTGGAAAGAATTTCCGAATTTGCAGAAGGAATTCCCGAATCTCTTCCGAAATTGCGGAAGGAATTCCCGAATCTCTTCCGAAATTGCGGAAGGAATTTCTGAATTTGCGGACGGAATTCCCGAATCTCTTCTGAAATTGCGGAAGGAATTTCCGAATTTGCGGAAGGAATTCCCGAATCTCTTCCGAAATTGTGGAAGGAATTTCCGAATTTGCGGAAGGAATTCCCAAATCTCTTCCGAAATTGCGGAAGGAATTCCCGAATCTCTTTCGAATTTGCGGAAGGAATTCCTGAATCTCTTCCGAAATTGCGGAAGGAATTCCCAAATCTCTTCCGAAATTGCGGAAAGAATTTCCGAATTTGTGGAAGGAATTCCCGAATCTCTTCCGAAATTGCGGAAGGAATTCCCGAATCTCTTCTGAAATTGCAGAAGGAATTTCCGAATTTGTGGAAGGAATTCCTGAATCTCTTCCGAAATTGCGAACGGAATTTCCGAATTTGTGGAAAGAATTCCCGAATGTCTTCTGAAATTGTGGAAGGAATTTCTGAATTTGCAGAAGGAATTCCCGAATCTCTTCCGAAATTGCAGAAGGAATTCCCGAATCTCTTCCAAAATTGCGGAAGGAATTTTTGAATTTGCAGAAGGAATTCCCGAATCTCTTCCGAAATTGCGGAAGGAATTTCCGAAATTGAGGAAGGAATTTCTGAATCTCTTCCGAAATTGCGGAAGGAACTTCCGAATTTGCGGAAGGAATTTCCGAATCTGCAGAAGGAATTTTCGAATCTCTTCCGAAATTCTGGAAGAACTCCACAAGTTTCTCTGAAACAAGGAATTTCAGCCATTTTCAGGTGCCGAAAATGGAAAAAAAAAAAAAAATTGCTTTGGAACTTATGTGCCAGATTGCACGAAATGGAAAGATTTACAAAAAAGGGAGAATTCCTTAACTCCTCCATTGCTATTATATTTATATTTCCTGAGTTGTCTATAGTGAAAATTATGGCATAGGGATGCTGGAAATGCAAAAGGATAGATAGATGAAGGGAGTATGTACTAGATGACATATTGCACAGTGCATGTGAAAATGTTTTTTTGTGTGTATATGATATTGCATATTAGTAAAATAGTGAGGTTTTACATATGCAATGAGCCACTTAAGATAATTATTGTGGTTGCTAATAATTAGTCATGTTCAGATTGGTTGTAGGACCAAAGACAACCGAAGCATGGCTAAGGATGTGGATGATGATTGTTGCATACAACCTTATGAAGAGAGGATGGTGCAACAAATTCGTGATCATGATGTTGGAAAAAGGACGGAGTAGCCTTGGTAAGAGGCCAACTGATCAGGTAACATCAAGCGATGTTAATGACAGCCATGCAGGTAATGGTTATTTATGCTTAGTTGCATGAATTGTGAAGGAGGATTTGGTAAGATCCCTTCAACTACAGTTAAACTATGATGATTTGGTTTGCATGTGGTATTGAGTGCCTAAATGTGAATGTTAACCTACCAAGTATGGTCAGGTGTGGGTAAATGAAGGCAAGGAGCCTTACACCCTATAGTTTCTAGAAACCTCAATGCATTCATATAAATTCATATCATGCCATTTGTGAATATTGGTTGTGAGTTTAACAACCAAAGCAACTGAGGACTTATGGACCTGTCATGGTAGTGCATGCTATACGTAGTAATCATGGTTAGACCATAGTATGTTTGAATGCATAGTATTCATGAAATCATGCAAGATGGCATTGAAGCCATGTGCATTGAGTAATTCGGTAAATGTTGCAAATATGCATGCATGTGTAGGTACACATGTTGAAAAGCATTATGTGAATGCATGGGTGTAACATATATATGTTTCAATACAGTTAGATAATAGATGAAATGGTGGACTATTGCTAATCCTGAGACCATTTCATAAGCTGCTATGAATGTAGGAGAAGGACTGCATGAAGAAGGTAGACATGTGATGGGCTACCAGAGCACTCTGTTGGAAGGACAGAGCTACATGGAATATGAAGTAATGAGTATTTACAATTATTTAAATTGCATGAATAGTGTGACTATGTCTTGCAATTTTATTGTGATAATGATGCATATATAGAAATGTATATCTTTCATTGCATTTCAAATGTTAAACAGTTGAAGGTGTTTGAATTATTGAGTATTATAATTCTGAGATCACTTCAGTGACTGTTATGGCAATGAATGATTATGTGCATAGATACTCACAACGTGTTTGGCTGATTGAAATTTCAGTTTTCAGGTAGAAAAGTCTTGCATATGGCAATGAGGATAAGTCCATAGTAAAGACCGAGATATACCATGTGCAGAAGCCAAAGGTTATGAGAAGGTTCTCATGGTTGTAATTTATGCATGAAACAAATCTGAAAATTGTCTGGTTTAAGTTTATGAGAAGAGTCTCATAGTTGCAAATCTAATTTCTGTAGGAAAACAGATTTACAAATTTCAGATTTGAGAATTTGCTTATAATTGCTAATAACTGTTTGGCTTATATAGAATTGTGTCAGGAGGACATGTTATAGGTGGATGTTCATGTATGGTAGCAAGGGTGAAACCATAATGGGTAAAATGATACCACTTACAAGAGCCAAACAATATGAGGAGAGACTCATTGCTAAGCAAATCAATTTCTGTAGGAGACAGAATTGTAAATTCATATTGAATTTAATTATTAATGCTATTGATTGGTTATAGAACAATCATATTTGAAGCTTATTTCTAAATGTTGCTAACTGTTTGGCTATTTGATAAAGTGTGCCAGGATGACACATTGCAGGAAGACCATGTGTGATGGCCTGCAGAAGCCAAACTAGATGGGAAGGATCCCATGCTTTGGAAATGGGTTTCGGGTGAAACGCCATTGTAAATGTTGATAATGTCTCAACCGAACTGCATGTTGGTAAAGCATGTGAGTGAGACAGTAAATTATTCCAAGAAGGCATGTGTGGGTTATGTCATGAAAAAAGATTGGGGTGGCAAACTGAAGGACTGTTGACTCAGAGAAGGGAGCCCCCATTCTTCGCAAATGAAGAAAATATACATTTGTGAAACGAATGAGTATTCGGTAACCCTAACTAAGGATATACATGTTTGGTTATTAGATTTAATATGCAGAGCATGTTTTATTATTTCATTATTGTTCGAGACTACTTGAGTGAGACTAAGGCCTACATGGCTCACATCGGAAAGGGATGCATACCTTTCGGGTGATGGGTTATGTTAGGGTTTCAATATTGACTACACCCTAAGGGAATGGACGCATTCCTGGTGTTTCAATACTTGATAGTGAATGATATGAAATATGATTACGATTTTTGAGCAGCAATACTGATGAGCCTGCTTATCCTTCTTGTGCTAACAGCTTACACAAATGCAACTTGGTGTTGCATGATTAAGAGGCAAAGAGAAGCAAGGGTGCTCAAGGGGACTGTATGGGCAGTGGTAACCTTTCTACGCTCACACTAAAGGACACTATAAGAGGTGGATAGGCCCGAGGAGTTGTGTTGTAGAAAAGGGGTATCATCCTTGTGTATTGTGAGTGGGTATTGTGGGGCCATGATAGCCTGTAGTCAAGTGAGTCACCTATGGATTTCCTGGAAGGAACCACCGGTTACATAAGAGAAGGAGCCACGTAATCATGTTATGTTGTTCATATTGCCTGATAAACCTAGTCGATGTACTGGCTTGCCAATGGTTGTTGGATGCCTGATAAACCCAGTCGGTGTACTGGCTTGGCATGTTGTTAGATTGATGCCTGACAAACCCAGTTGGTGTACTGGCTTGGCATTGCTTATTTGCATGTTATGGAGGTATTGGTTATTTGGGTGTTATTTCCTGACAAACCCAGTCAGAGAACTAGCTTGGAAATGATTGTCGTATGCTTGATAAACCCAGTCAGTGTATTGGCTTAGCATACTGATTTTTGAAATGCTTGATAAACCCAGTCGGCATACTAGCTTAGCATACTGATTTTTGAAATGCTTGATAAAACCAGTCGACGTACTAGCTTAGCATACTGATTTTTGAAATGTTTGATAAACCCAGTTGGCGTACTGGCTTAGCATATTGATTTTTGAAATGCTTGATAAACCCAGTCGGCGTACTGGCTTAGCATACTGAATTTTTTTGGGATGCCTGATAAACCCAGTCGGCGCACTGGCTTGGCATGGCATTACCTATTCGGATGATGTTGTGGAGTAGCATGTGTGTTGGCCAAGCATCCACCCCACAGGTGATCCAAGGATTGTAAAGCAGAGAAGGAAACCTGTGGAGTAGCGAGGAAAATGCACAATACAAATAAGTATTCATTTTCATTTATTTCTTGTTTGGAATAATGAAGACTTCAGGTATGAGTCTTATGACAACCAAGCTAATGCATTGTTATTTCTTTATTGGAAAACCTTGGCCATTACAGGAAGCAAGGACCCTTAAAGAGCTATAAATGCTTGGTAAAGTCAGAGAGTAACTGGTTGGAGCTATAAATTCTTGGTAAAGCCAGAGAGTAACTGGTTGGGCGCTATAAAATTCTTGGTAAATTCAGAGAATAGTTGGTGGGAACATTAACCACTTGATGTTGTGGAGCATCCGGCGTGCTGGCCAAACATTCCCTTAAACAATTGATAAAACCAGTCAGCGTACTGGCCTAGCATTGCCTATTCGAATGGTTGTGGAGTAGCCTGCGTGCTGGCCCAACATTCATTGTTGTATCCATAGAAAATCCAATGCTTGGAAAGCGAAGAAGGATCCTGTGGAGTAAAGTGAAGACATCCAATATAGATAAGTATTTGGTTATCTTGTAACTCTTGCTTATGAATATACATGTGTACATGATTTAATTATGATTTCTTAAACTCTTGTTTAGAGATAAACCTTATAAAAATACACTAAGCATGTGAATTGATTCAATGTTTGAGTGTAGGTACTGCTGGAAGCAAGGACTATGAAAGCATTTGGAGGATGCATGTGGACATATGACTATCCTAAAGAGCTCAGTATGAGTGGTAATGAAAGATGGTGCTAGTGGGACTGTGTGGGTCCTAGCACCCAAAGGTTCTATAAGCGACAATGCGGAAGGGTTCCCTAGTTGAAAGGCATTAGACAGACCTTAGACACTAAAGTGTCATAGCCAAGAAATGGCATGCCAAGCATTCACATTGAAGTGAAAGAGGCTAAGGAGCATAGAACCACCAGTGATGGTGTGGCTCCAGATTGGAACAAGACTAAGGGGGGGAAACTCTTACTCTTCTCTTTCCTTTTGACTGATGCATCTCAAAAACAAAATACTATTGAGTGCATGTCATAAATGAAAACAAATTGTGTTTAATTGCTTGAAATGAATTGTGAATGTTGAAATGGTTATTTTCCGGTGAAAGGATGACCATGAATGAGTTCATGTGTATATTGGGAAAGCATGAAATGTGTGGAAGTCTCATGAGTAAAGCATGGACGTTCCATGTCAATTGGGTAAATAATTGACTAATTTTAATATTGTGATATGTTTGTCCTAACAGGAATTGCCATGATAAGTCTCACATGAGAGACATTGAAAGCCATTGTTGCAGCTGTTACTAGCCAAATGATTGCTAGTGAGAAAAGCGAGAGCCAGTTGTGCACATTGATCATGGCAGCAGGCCAAAAGCTATTTGTTTTGGCTGGAAGTCTTCCTCAGATAGTTGTTGGGACAACAAGAAAGATGACATCCATGAAATTCCATACTTGTAGATCAGCTGGAAGGTGAATAAAGGGAAGGGATTGCTCTGGAGCAATGCCCACCTGCAGAGCTGGAAGACCAAAGCTAGCAGGAGTAGCTTGAGGAAGCCAAAGGACTTGATCCTGAAAGTTCAAAGTAAAGAGATGAAACGCAGGACATACCTGCCCCCAGTTGTGAATTTTGAGGCATATGTAAAGTGGGTATTTATTCCTAAGTGTTGGAACACTGAGGACAGTGTTATTCCAAGGGGAGGGGAATGTCACGTCCCCATCTAGACCCTATCACTTTAACATTTTTAAATGATGTAATATTGTTATGAAATCGTGGTGAGGAGCTCAAGGCCAAGGCCTAGCCATCAATTTATTGATGCATATGGTTTGCGTGCTAGCTAGGCACATTGGAACTTCAACATCATGTAATATGCATTTTAATAAAAATACCCACAACTAGCTATGCAATGCAACAAAGAGATGGGGGCATGATTTCAGAAGGAATTGGGAGGAAAAAACATTCAAACCCTTGAGACAATCAGTTCAAGCCAAGTGTCAATGAGAGAACCCATCAAACCCTCAACTACCCATGTTGACTTTTGTACCCAATCATTGATTTCTCCCAAGAGTTGGTTGGGGTAGTTAATGCCTTGGGGAATGGGAGGTATGGCTGTCCAAATTCGGGTATGGGCAAGCCACCCTGCATGGGAAATCGTGTTTTGCTTCTTGGGCAAGAAAAGAGCCATGAATTGCTCCCCAAGCCATTACCCATCAACTAGTTCCCTCCCTCACGAGTTGGAACCACCTGGGCGTTTTCCTCCATGGTTTTTCTGTGTTTACTTCTTTCTCAGCTGAGAGAAGGACATTTTTGTGTTATATACCAGTTGGGAAGAAAGAGGAAATTGATTTGGGGGTGTATAGAGGCTCTTTGGCCCACTGAATGCTGTTATATCTGTGGGAGAAATCGTTTTCTCCCCTATGGTTGAATTTCCTTGTCCCAATTCGTTTTTGGGGTGCCCACGATTTGGGGAAAACCCATGGCCATATTATTTGTAAATCCCATTGTTTAAAATGTGTATCCCTTCCCCATATCTGTGCTTGCTGTGTGAGAGAAGAGTATGTTGGGTATGGGTTATGGGTATCTGTGGCTTTGGCTTGAGCTTGAGTGTAAGCCTCCAGGGTTGAAGTATAGCTTGATAAACCCAATTGGACTGGCTTGGCTGAGAGGAAATGGTTAATGGGCTGTGTGTGAGCTAGAATGTTCCCTTTCCTTGTGAGAATCATGCCCAGCTCGGGGGTGGCCTTCGGACGGACTCAGTATAAGCTGTCGAAGAGCCTATGGTTGGGTGGAACGTTGCAGCAACATAGCTAGTTGCTTGGGGCAGTTGCAAAATGAAGATAAGTGTTTTTATGTCTATGTATTTACTTCTGCAATGTTTAATTAAATGATTATTTTGATATGCTGGATGAGCATGAAAAGCATGTGTGGATGTTGTTTTAATTTCGCTGTGCATAATTGATTTGGTTTACATCTGCACACTCATATTTTAATTATATGAATCTAACGAATGGGCTGAGATCATGTGAAAGCCCTGAATTTGGCATCATGTTCCCTACCTTGCATCAAATGAATGGGTGGGTACGTGACAGAGAATAAGGAACACCTATACTATCTTTAAGCCTCTTATGGTGATGCTGCAAAGGATAACCAGGTGGTAAACCTGCTAAATGACGAGAGCGACAGATGTCCGGAACTAGATCCACGATGACTTCAAAATATTTGTAAAAACGATATCAATCCCTAAGGCCAAGTAACCAGCAATGAGCACACTCCTAGTAGATCTAAGACAACTGCACACAAAGAAAGAAGATGGCTAAGGGGCATGTTGACACTATAGAAAATGTGCCTCGCCGAGGAGGGGCCTCAGACTCTGTTACTACAACCGCAGGTAACATAATCAGTTATAAGGGCCCTCGGACTTCAAAGTGCAATGCTATGTGGTATCTGACCCCTATCTGACTCGGGACACTCACAGAATAACCCTTGCAAGTACCCTGTGTGGCACCTAGGATAAGCAACTAAGGTCACCATGTATAGCCAATGCTTGAGCGAACAGTCATAGGCCAAGTCCATTGTATGGGAAGGGTAGCTAAGCCCGAATCTCAAGAAGCACTTAGGTGCTTCCGGAACCCCCATATACGAATAGACCCCGGATATATCTCCGACGCTAGAAAGGTATTGGAGGGCTATCTCCACAACAAACTTTCACACGACCTTGTGCTTGATTTGTGTGTAAGAGGAGCTTCCCGAGAACACCACTTATACCATGGATTTCACCACTCCCTATACAGACACCTAATTTTGAGTTTCATAGTCTTGGAGAAGTTTACTCACAAAATCCTATTCCAAGACTCTAAAACCTACACTCGTTTGTGCACCCTAAAAAATAAAATATTTCTAATCAATTTTAAAATTAAGCATTAATTTTAATTGGCTATTGCTTACTCAAAGGGATATGGCCGTGCAACTAGTGATGTTTGTGACTCAACAAAAAGAAAGAATCATACATAAAAACATTGCTAAGTACTACTCTTGTTTTTCAAATGAAATCTGTATGCCATTAAATGAAAATGCACAAGTATGGTATCTTTCAATTTCAATGCAAATGCAATCTTTTCGAATGATGCCTAGACTAATACAACTCCAAGCAAAAAGGCAAGTGCTCAATTAAAAATTCAAAATGAAAATATTTTTGTATTGTCAATTTATTGTAATGAAAATGCAAGATTGAACCGTAAACCTCTCAGATTCTACAGCTAGTATAAAAATACCAACCAAGCAAGACACTAAGAAGCCATGACTCAAACACACAAAAATGACTTCTAATGAAAAAAATGACAAAAAACTAATTTGATTAAAAACTAATGAAAGGAGAGCTTCCAGTCACTATAAATTAAACCAATAGACATCATAGAGGTCTAAGAGGACTCAACAACACACAGAAATATCCCAGCAAGCATCTCACTCAAGAAATAAGATTAACATTGAGATGTAGGCATCTATTAGGAAAACAACAACATATGTATGTGGGTCAAACACATTCAGCCCACATGGGTACACAAGCATGGCACACTCAGCCCCCATGGGGGCAGAAAAATTTCCAAAATCAAGAATGAATCCAAATCACTCAGAAAAAGAAGAAGACTACTAAATGTCAAGTTACCAGCGACAATGAAACTCAGAAAAAGAGAGAAATTAAGAGAGAAAAATCACCCAAAAAGACCCCAAAAAGACCCCAAAAAGAAGACTCCCCAGCGGAGTCACCAATTCTGTTACAGAGAAAATATTCTTATGGCTTGGGGTATAACCGAAACAGATAGAGTGACACCAGAAATCAACTCAATTCTCAAATAGCAGCTATATAAATAGGAAATGCTAACAATAAAAAGAGAAACCCTTACCTCAACCGAATGTTCGAAGAAGACCACCGTTGAGATCTCAATTCAATGCTCTTTACCTACAAATTGTCCTCAACAACCAAGATGGAAGAGCATATAAAATGTATATAAATTGTTAGCATATAATTTAGCATAATCCATGATCATATTAAACAAATATACCCAATGAGAATAATATAAACATTTGCCACATGAATTGGACGAGAAAAGAGTATTTCTATTAATATAATGAACATACGTACATAGTGACAACCTTCTGTCAGCGACTTGTTGTAACTGAGAAACTAAGTTCCTCCACCTAGGCCTCCACCACTTCAATCCTCCATGCAATGGCAAGCTCGCAAGTTCAAGGAGTAATTGGGTTCCTCGTTCACAAGATAGGGAAGAGATTGGGAGATGAAAACAAGAGAAGTTCAATCTAATAGGGACAAAGGATGTAGACTCAAGGAAATGGTAATGGGGAAAAATTTCTCTAGAGTTTACTTGCTCTCTAATTTCTCCTCCTCAAATGATCCACAATGGCTCAATATATAACCCTGAAAGGAGGTGGAGGGTCGAATCAGAGCGTTTTCCAGCATATGGAAGGCCAAGGAACACAATGGTCATTACTTGGTAAGGAAAACCCAAAATATTCTAAATTTTGAGCATGAAACCCGATGTACATAGGCCATAATGGAGCAAGATTGGTATACGCATGTTGCAATGCTGGTGACCCGCGTACATCAACAAAAATGTGATTTTTAAGTTTTTAATGAGGAGGAGGTGTAGTGTGAGTCTCCAGAGGGACAAGGTAGGCCATCAAGGCATGTTGCATATGGTGTGGAAAATCATGCTATAACAATTGTTTCTCTTTTATTAGTTGTAGCACCCTGCTAACATGTTCTTGCCAAGACTTGCTATAGATTAGTATATCATCAAAAAATACTAACACAAATTTTCTAAGGAAGGGCTTGAAAATGGAATTCATCAAACCTTGAAATGGGGAAGGTACATTTGTAAGGACAAAAGGAATGACCATAAATTCATAATGACCTTCATGAGTTATGAATGTTGTTTTAGGGATGTCTTCTTCCTTCAGTCTAATATGATGATAATGCCCCGAATAGAGATCCAACTTTGTGAAGTAATTTGATCCATGTAGTTCATCTAACAATTCATCAATGACAGGAATGAGAAACTTATCTTTAATGGTGATCTTGTTGATCTCTCTATAATCTGAACACATATGCCATGAGCCCTCCTTCTTGTGTACCATTACCACTGGTGTAGAGTAAGAACTTTGGCTAGGCCTAATTATGCCAGCCTATAACATTTCCTCAACCATATGCTCAATTTCACTCTTATGGCCATAGGGGTATCTGTAAGGTCTGATGTTAGGAGCTGTAATGTCCCTTGTTAGGAATTTTATTAAAATTGCAATTTTCCACTTTTTTCCTTAATTCGACCTTTGACTAGTTTCGATCTCTAGGTCCCAAATTTGCCCCAAATGATCCCAAATCTTCTGAGAAGGTATATGAATGATATTAGAACATAAATATGTGTTTGAGGGATGCCTTTGTACCTTTAAAACACTTCTGCAAATACTCTTTCAATTCTGGTCAATGTAGGTAACTTTACTAGTGATTTCCCTTTGACTAGTATTGGTCTCTAGGTCTCAAATTGACTCCAAATGCCTTCAAATCTTCAAGGAAGGTTTATGAATGATATTAGGGATTGAATATGATGTTCAGGGATAACATATAGCCACCAAAAGACCTCTGCAAACTCTCTTAAGATTCTGGACCAATTATGCAATTTTACTAGTAATTTGGGGTTCAAATCCCCCTGGGGTAAACAATGAAAATGGCTTCCCAAATGCCTCCAAACCCACTCAAATTTATGAACAGAGGTATGTAATGTGTTAAGTATGTTATTAAAGTCTCATATGCACCATTAATGGATTATTACAACTGTTCTCACCCTCTTCCATTCAACTGCAAAAATCCCCAATTCGACCCTTGGGGAAATGGCACTATTTCACCTCCCAATACAACTAAACTGAGTAAAAATGCTTCAAATGCTCAAGTACAGTACATGAAACTTGTAGAAGACATCCATGGCAGTATATTGATCACAAATATATCATAGAATCATCCATTCATTCGAAATCATCATCAATACATTGGCTCACAACAAGGTAGTGGGGAAATGGCATTGTTCTTCCATTAAAAATGAGATTTATACATTTCTACTTGGAATTTCGACCTGAAACTTTTTGGAGATGAAGAAAAGAGTATTTAATTCATATTACAAAAGCAATGGGGCATTAAAAGCTTCCCCAAAGAGTACAATAGCTCACCAAAAACGCCCTCCCTCAAGGATCAAGAATATGCCATCAAAACTGGAAATGGTTGAAGGAGTGAGCTGCAATAGAAGAAACCATGAGCTGCCCTGTAGCTTACACCTGAAAATAAAGACTCCATTAAAGCTCCAAATGAAAGGTCTGAATGGCCTTTCCAATTACCAACTTGGATGGGAATCTTTCACCCTCGAAATTGGCTAAGGCAAGAAACTAGTCATCCACTAGCTCTCCCTCTTCACAAATGAAATTGCAAATTCTACAAATGATCAAAAGCTGGTTTCATTCTTTGTTATTGACATTTATAAAGTTCTAATGGCCTCCATGGGTCGAATTCCTTCCAAGAGACTCATGCCAACTCAAGTTTGGAAGAGATTCCAAAGAACGCCACTTGTACAACAATTCCTAGTCTCCCACTTCCACCAAATCACATGTGGAAGCATCTTAGCTGCCCTAACACCCTTGAGCGCCCTCTTGGAGTCTATTTTTAGCCCTGACATGTCATATATGTCATATGTCAGCCTTCAGGTCTGATTTGTGTCATAGGTGTCATAGCATCTTCATCATTGTTGTCATAGAGCTAGGGAATCTAGCCCAAGTGTCTCACTAGCTCCAAATTGCCTCTTCCTCTTCCATGGGAGTTACTCTTCCTCTATATTTCGACCTTGGATGAGTAATGCAATGAATAATACCTTTTGGACTCCCCCAAGTATGTTACCATTCACCTTGAATTCGAATTGGTGAGAGAATGATGCCAAGTGTAGTGGGGAAATCTAGCCATATGTGGGTCCCACTTCCTCCATGTGTTTTCATGATGAAATGCCACTTTGATTTTCACTTGTATATATTTATTTATCTCCTTTATTAAATATTTATGCCATTCTAATGTTCAAACATCATTTATTATCCCCATTATTCAAAATCCCAAAGCTTCCACCCTAAACCTAGGAAACTAGTAATTTTCCTCCTTGGCAATTATTTGACCTTTAGCATCAATTTGAAAAACTCTAATGAATAGGGCCAATGTGATTAGGCCATTTTGACCCAAAACCAAATTTGGGACATGACAAATCCTCCCTTCCCAATATTGCTTGTCCTCAAGCAATTTTAAACATGGGTGTTGAAGAACCTGCTTTCTGTATAATTCTTTGAAGTTGCCATTGAATTGCCCAACCTTGAGTCTTTGAGTTTCCATGAAGATTTTAGAGAGGAACCAACATGCTTGCTGCTGCACTACTCTGATAAAAATCACTTTATTAAGTGGGGAAATCCATCTCCCATACTGCTTGTTTCCCCAAAAAATTTGAAACCACTGAGATAAAAATTATTCCAGGGTCCCATTGCTTGTATTGCACCCGAACAATTAAGAGTGCTCTCCAACCCATACCATCATATAAGAGGATTCCTGGATCCCATTTTCTTGTATGCATTCTTCCAAACATCATGAGTACAAAATATATATCATCAAAGTACATAACTACATAATGAAAATTAATATCAAGGAGGTGCTTCATCAAAGAATCATGAAAGTGCTTATACCTCCAAGCAAGTAGACCACCGTTTTCCAAGTGCATACAAGCTTCAAGTGACCAATCAAATCTGCTCCAACGACATAGGTGAGGATCCCATGTCCTATAAAGCTGCTCCAAAAGGATGTGATATGCATCAAAATATTCAGCCATGTATTCTTTCATCCAAGAAGTGAATGAAGAATCTCCACTAAAATTTGAACCAAATAATGAGCAGAAAAAACAAGGAGACTTCAAATGACTCAAAGAAGTCTCACCCATACATCCCTGAATGTGATTATCATAAAGATATAACAAAGTATGTGGCTTCCAACAAAAATGTTCTCCAATCATAAATCTATTCACCCAAGTGTTGGATGAAGTTCCTCCAACATCAAATGAATCAAGTGTTGAGCAAGAAAAACCATGAGTCTTCAAGTGACTCAAATGCATATCATAGGTGCATCCATGTAGATGTGCATCATCATAAAGTAATAAAGTATGCTGCTGCAAATGTGAATAAGAATGTGCTCCAACCATATCATACTCCTCATGTGGCACCATCAAAAAGAACCCTTTCACCCATACTTCATTGAGACTAATGTTGCAAAACATGGAATTGTAGGATGTAGGAGAATGAACCAAATCACCCAAATGATCAAAAAGTACAGAAGTTTCATCATGGGGAGGATCCATATGGGTAGTATCATGCAGCTCCTTCAAAAGTGTGAACTCTTTGTCATAGTTTGGTTCCAATGTAGATGAATCATGCTCTTCTTTAAAAATTGCACAACCTTCATCAAGAGGCAATTCAAATTCTTCTTCCACCACATCAAGTGTTTGGTTCTCTTCAAGTTTATCTCCAAACACATCAAGAACATTCAAATTTTCACATTTCTCATGATCCACCATGTCATGAGAATCCTCCAAACAATCTACCATTTGACAATCTGAAACATAGGAGGAAAAACAAGTATCTTGCAACTTTTCAAGAAGTTGCTCATTTTGAATTGTGAGCTTATGAATATCCTCATTATTCTTCAAGTATGCATCATGTAACAATTCATTAAGCTCAAACAAATGGTTTCTATCAAAAAGCAAAGACATGAAATTACCTTTGATGTGGCACATTGCTCTTTGAATCTTCTCCATATCTTCAAGGAAGGATGTTTCCTCCAATGAAGTAGCTCTCCAACAAGAATTTGACACCAATGCTTGAGTCTCATGGAGAATGCTGAGGGACTCTTGGATCTTCTTTTCATTCATCTTTAAGGACCCTTCAAGAAAATGAGGCTCTTGCAAATGAACCTCCTCATCTTCTTCATTTTTGCTTGGACCAACTTCATGAAGCTCAAGTGGTGATGGGGAAGTTGATCTTGGTTCTTCTTCAACTGCTACAAGGTCTTCATTATCATGCTTAATGGAACTTGGGCTTGCAGCAACACTTTCAAAAGTGATCTCTATGTCACCAACATAGAGGTGTGAGCACCCATCAATAGGTACTCCTTCATAGTTTAAGCATCCATCAGTAGATGCTCTTTGGTTCATGTCTAAGCTAGAAGGTGTCTCGAAATGATCTTCCATATTTTCAATAGAATATTCTTCACTATCTTGTGATGTCTCTTCCTTTTGCTCCTTCAAGCAAGCTGTTGCATTTTGCCCCTTGGTTTCCTTAAAATCAATAATTTTTTCCACAAGTTCGATAGAAAACAATTCGAATCCTTCCTTAATTTGCTTGGTCATATCTTCAAATATTGTTTTCATAATTTTTATATGCTCCTCACCATCATATGAGGCTCCCTTTTCATCCCTAGTCATAGTTCCCTCAAGAAATTTGCTCTTCTTCTCCTACTTTTTTTTTTTTTTTTCCTCTTCAACAAAAGCACTTTTGGTTTCAATATATAATGGTGGTACCTAAATTCTTTTCCTCATAGATATTATACCACATCAGGTGCCAAGATCATGCTCTGATACCACTGTAATGTCCCTTGTTAGGAATTTTATTAAAATTGCAATTTTCCACTTTTTTCCTTAATTCGACCTTTGACTAGTTTCGATCTCTAGGTCCCAAATTTGCCCCAAATGATCCCAAATCTTCTGAGAAGGTATATGAATGATATTAGAACATAAATATGTGTTTGAGGGATGCCTTTGTACCTTTAAAACACTTCTGCAAATACTCTTTCAATTCTGGTCAATGTAGGTAACTTTACTAGTGATTTCCCTTTGACTAGTATTGGTCTCTAGGTCTCAAATTGACTCCAAATGCCTTCAAATATTCAAGGAAGGTTTATGAATGATATTAGGGATTGAATATGATGTTCAGGGATAACATATAGCCACCAAAAGACCTCTGCAAACTCTCTTAAGATTCTGGACCAATTATGCAATTTTACTAGTAATTTGGGGTTCAAATCCCCCTGGGGTAAACAATGAAAATGGCTTCCCAAATGCCTCCAAACCCACTCAAATTTATGAACAGAGGTATGTAATGTGTTAAGTATGTTATTAAAGTCTCATATGCACCATTAATGGATTATTACAACTGTTCTCACCCTCTTCCATTCAACTGCAAAAATCCCCAATTCGACCCTTGGGGAAATGGCACTATTTCACCTCCCAATACAACTAAACTGAGTAAAAATGCTTCAAATGCTCAAGTACAGTACATGAAACTTGTAGAAGACATCCATGGCAGTATATTTATCACAAATATATCATAGAATCATCCATTCATTCGAAATCATCATCAATACATTGGCTCACAACAAGGTAGTGGGGAAATGGCATTGTTCTTCCATTAAAAATGAGATTTATACATTTCTACTTGGAATTTCGACCTGAAACTTTTTGGAGATGAAGAAAAGAGTATTTAATTCATATTACAAAAGCAATGGGGCATTAAAAGCTTCCCCAAAGAGTACAATAGCTCACCAAAAACGCCCTCCCTCAAGGATCAAGAATATGCCATCAAAACTGGAAATGGTTGAAGGAGTGAGCTGCAATAGAAGAAACCATGAGCTGCCCTGTAGCTTACACCTGAAAATAAAGACTCCATTAAAGCTCCAAATGAAAGGTCTGAATGGCCTTTCCAATTACCAACTTGGATGGGAATCTTTCACCCTCGAAATTGGCTAAGGCAAGAAACTAGTCATCCACTAGCTCTCCCTCTTCACAAATGAAATTGCAAATTCTACAAATGATCAAAAGCTGGTTTCATTCTTTGTTATTGACATTTATAAAGTTCTAATGGCCTCCATGGGTCGAATTCCTTCCAAGAGACTCATGCCAACTCAAGTTTGGAAGAGATTCCAAAGAACGCCACTTGTACAACAATTCCTAGTCTCCCACTTCCACCAAATCACATGTGGAAGCATCTTAGCTGCCCTAACACCCTTGAGCGCCCTCTTGGAGTCTATTTTTAGCCCTGACATGTCATATATGTCATATGTCAGCCTTCAGGTCTGATTTGTGTCATAGGTGTCATAGCATCTTCATCATTGTTGTCATAGAGCTAGGGAATCTAGCCCAAGTGTCTCACTAGCTCCAAATTGCCTCTTCCTCTTCCATGGGAGTTACTCTTCCTCTATATTTCGACCTTGGATGAGTAATGCAATGAATAATACCTTTTGGACTCCCCCAAGTATGTTACCATTCACCTTGAATTCGAATTGGTGAGAGAATGATGCCAAGTGTAGTGGGGAAATCTAGCCATATGTGGGTCCCACTTCCTCCATGTGTTTTCATGATGAAATGCCACTTTGATTTTCACTTGTATATATTTATTTATCTCCTTTATTAAATATTTATGCCATTCTAATGTTCAAACATCATTTATTATCCCCATTATTCAAAATCCCAAAGCTTCCACCCTAAACCTAGGAAACTAGTAATTTTCCTCCTTGGCAATTATTTGACCTTTAGCATCAATTTGAAAAACTCTAATGAATAGGGCCAATGTGATTAGGCCATTTTGACCCAAAACCAAATTTGGGACATGACAAATACTTCCTAGAATTAAGTGAATAGCATGATCAAAATCTTGAGTAGGTGAAAGACCTTTTCGAATGTCTCCAAATACCTTAGAGTGCTTATAAATGACCCTTTGAAGATCCATCGGAATATGAGGCTTAGATGTTTGAACATCTAGTGAGCATAATTATGCAATTACACCTTGATGTCCCCTTTTCAACAATTTTGTCATACCGTGATGCGAATTTTATGAGCAGAATGAAATGAATACAGATTATTATCAGGTGCTTAACACAAAATAACAGAGATACAGTAAAACTGGTTTTCTATTCAATAAGGAAATAGGCTAGAACTGTAAAATGCAGCGGAAAACAAGCTTGCTGGAATGGTGGCGGCTTATCTCTGAGAAGAGATGTGACGGCTGCTCTCATTTCGCAAGAAGATGGTTACAATGAGGCTCTCAAGGCCTTTTACAATAAACAGGAATGTCAAAAACCTTAGACATCCAAAAACCTAACCCTAGGAGATGAAGCGCCAAAAGTCATATGGGCCCCGTTTGGGTAAGTTAGTACATCAATTTCCCGGGGCCGTAACTTTTGCATACGATCTCCGTTTGGGGCGCTCGGTAGCCCGTTGGAAAGGTCTATCTGAGATTTACAACTTTCGAAAGGAGCCAAATGTGTGCCGAGGGCAATCGTTTGGCCCCCCAAATTGCCAAAAAAGGTCGTTTAGGGCCTCAAAATGGCCCCGGAAGTTCAGGACCCAAAAAACTGCTAAAAATAGTACAATACCAAAATTGCCATAAAACTGTTTTGAGCCAGTTGGAAAGGTGGGTGGCCACCAATATCCACCTGGATCAATCCTCCCTCCTTAGGAAGCAATGGTCTCCATTGCGTTGAGTTCCCCCATCAGATGAGGAAATTTCTGCTGAATTTGGCCTTGGGTGAGCCACTTGCCTTGGTGCAGGAGCTGCCCTGCTTTGACAACTCGATAAAGATGGATCCTTTGATGTCGAGTGCCCTTGATCTGTGTGTCTGCAATATGATCACTGGATGCTTGTTGTAGGCAGTCAGGGTTGAGCTCTGTTGGTGTCAACTTCTCTGCTATCTCTGAGGTGTCTAATAATGGTGGGAAATATGGCCGAAGGAGAGCCACATTGAAGACTGGATGCAGACCCAGGAAGGGGGGAATGTTGAGCTCAAAAGCATTGTCACCCACCGCCTTAGTGATGGTGTACGTCCCATAACGGAGTGGGCGAAGCTTTTGATGGGGCCCTGTAAGGCGTTCTTTCTGCAAATGCAACCAAACTTTGTCGCCCACCTGAAACTTATGTGGCACCCGATGTTGATCATGACACTGCTTGTACTTGGCATTAGACTTCTGTAGAATATCCTGAACCTGTTGGCGGATATGCTGGATCCGTTCAATGAACCGGGCGGCTTTGTCAGCTTCTGGAGACGAGTCGGCCGAGGTGGTCGCAAGGGGAAGTGCAACATCCATGGGGCCCAATGGTTGGAATCCCAACCCCACCTGAAAGGGGCTGTGGCCAGTTGAGCTATGCAAGGCGCGATTGTAGCTATGTTGGACATAGGGGAGACTCTCATCCCATGTGCAGGGGTGTGTTGAATTGTACATGCGCAGGATATGTACGACCATCCGGTTGACGACCTCTGTTTGTCCATCGGTCTGGGGGTGGAAGGCAGTGGATTTGGTGAGCTTGGTATCCAGCAGTGACCAGAGGCTTGACCAGAATGAGCTGAGGAACCGACTGTCACGGTCTGAGATAATGGTCTGTGGGATCCCAAAATGTACCCATACTCGTTCAAAGAAGAGCTTGGCAGTGGCTTCTGCTGTGATGTTCTTCTTGCAAGCAGCTAGAATCGCCATCTTGGAAAAGCGATCAACAACCACGAAAACACAGTCGTTTCCCCTCTTGGTGGATGGGAGGCCCGACATGTAGTCCATTGAGATGGATTCCCACGGCCTGTCAGGAGTAGGCAGAGGGGTGTATAGGCCCTGTTTCTTAGTGGTCGGTTTGGCAATAGCGCAAGCGGTGCAGGACCTGATATACTTTCCGACATCCTGTCGAAGTTTCGGCCAGTAGAAATGTTTCTGCAACACTGCCACTGTCTTTTCGACGCTAAAGTGTCCTGCCACCCGACTATAGTGAGCCTCCCAAATCAGCTTCGCACGCTCGCTTGATGGAACACAGAGATGGCCAAGATGACACAACAACCCGTCCTGAAGATGGAAATTAGCAACCACTGAGTTGGTGCCCAACATTTGATAGGTGGCGGAGAAGTCAGGGTCTGTCTCGTAGAGGTGAGGCCATCCGGAGGTCTCGTGGCCACAAGAGTCTAGCACCGTGGTCAGTGCCGCGACTGGAGGTCAACTGAGGCAGTCAGCAACTCGATTGGTAATCCCTGTTTTATATTTGATGTTGAGGTGGAACTGCTGTAAATATGTTGACCACTTCTGATGGTGGTCATTCTGCAACTTTCCTTGGGTCTGCATGAACTGTAGCGGCTTGTGATCAGTGTGGATGACTGTCTCCTTCCCAAGAATGTAATGTCTCCACTGGCGGCAGGCTTGTACAATGGAGTACATTTCTTTGTCATAGGTAGGGTACTTGCGAACAGCATCTGATAGTGTCTCACTATGATATGCCACGGGGTGGCCGTGTTGAGTGAGAACGGCACCCACAGCATAATCTGAAGCATCTGTCTCGATCTCAAAGGGATGTTGCAGGTTCGGTAATGAGAGTACCGGCGATGAGCACAAACGCTTCTTACAGTCATCGAAGGCTTGTTGTTGGGACAGGCCCCACACAAATTTTGCCTTACCACCACCCCTGGTCACTTGGCTGAGGGCCCATGTGATATGAGAGAATCCCAGTACGAATCGGCGAGGCCCAAGAAGCTCCGAAGTTCAGTGAGTGTGGTTGGGGCTGGCCAGTCATGGATGACCTGGATCTTGGCTGGATCCACATGCACACCATGTCGATCAACGATGTAGCCTAAGTAATGGACCCTGTCCATGCCGAAGGAGCATTTTTCCAAGTTTGCATATAGTTTGTGCTTCCGCAAGGTGTGCAGAACCTGCTGAATATGCTGCAAGTGTTCCTCCCAAGTCTTGCTGTAAATGAGGATGTCATCTAGATACACCACTACAAAATTGTTGGTGAAAGGTCGTAGGATATCGTCCACCATCCTCATAAAAGTTGCCGGAGCATTTGTCAAACCAAAAGGCATGACCAGCCATTCAAAAAGACCTTCTTTTGACTTGAAGGCAGTCTTCCATACATCTGTTTGTTCTATTGGGACCTGGTGGTAGCCCGACTTCAGATCAATCTTACTGAAGTATTTGGCCCCCATGAGCTGATCAGGGAGGTCGTCGATTCGGGGAATCGGGTACCGGTTACGGACTGTGATTTTATTCAGGGCCCGATAATCAATGCAAAGTCGCCAGGTCCCATCTTTCTTCTGCACCAGCACGATTGGGCTCCCACAAGGTGATGAACTGGGACGGATGTGCCCCTTGTGGAGCAATTCTTGGATCTGCCTCTTGATCTCCTCATTTTCCAACAGAGAGCGGCGATAGACTGGCCCATTGGGTAGCAGTGCGCCTGGGGTCAGATCGATGGGATGCTTGACCTGGCAGTGCAGAGGTACCCCGGTCAGAGAGGAGAAGATATCTGAGTATCCTTCCACCACCTTATCCACTTGCTTCTGTTGTGTGGATAGATCGGTCGCGGAGGCCCGGGATGTGGCTACGATTTTTCTTTCACTCTGAGAGCGAATCACGAAGAAGAAAAATTTCCCGGTCTGAGAGATGACCTTCCTGCATTGCTTGGCAGAGATCAAGGAAATATCACTAGGAGGGACTGCCTCGGGTATCCTGTACAATTTCCTGTTCAAAGAAATAATAACACTACGAGGCCTAGACTCATATACAGCATGACATTTCCATAAATAAGGTTGGCCCAAAAAAACATCTGAAACTTCGAGAGGAGCAACATCACACAATACCTCGTCCTTGAAGGGCTTGAAGCCATATGGCAGTCGGCACTGTTGGCTGACGCGGAGATCGCTTCCTTTGCGGAGCCATCCAATGGTGTAGGGTTGTGGGTGCGGCGTTGTCGGTAGGGCCAGGTGCTTGACGACCTCTGCTGAGATGAGATTCTTCTGGCTACCGCTATCAACGATGAAATGCAGCGGGGTGCCTTTTACCCACATCTGTGAATGGAAGAGGCATTCTCCTTCTTCTGGCTCGTCTGGTTCATCAGGCGGGAGCTTGGTGGTGGCAACGGTGGCACTGGGTTCCGCATCAATGATCCGTCTTTCCCTTTCTGGTTCGGACTCAGAGTCAGAACCCGCATCTGATTCAGATGCTTTCAATTCGGCCACCAGCGACTGCTTTGAGCGGCAATCAACAGTGTTATGCCAAGGGCTCTTATGGAAGTCGGACCACTTCCCCGTATCTTTCTTTGTTTTTCCGGTGTCCTTCTTTGCTTGCGGCTTGGACTGGTTGTCCATCTTTGCTCTGTCCTTTATTCTGTGGGTTGGGGCTGCCCTTTCCTGTCTTTTGCTGTGAAGGGTTCCCAGGCCCAAATTGCCGTGTCTTCTGTTTGAGCTTCTGCTCGATTTTGACAGCATATCGGTAGGCCGTGCCCAAGGAAGAGATGTCCAGAAATTCCATTTCAGTCTGGATGTATCTATGCAAACCACCGCGATACTTGAGCACCAGATGTCGCTCTGAATCTTTGATACCCAGCTTGGTGCGCAAGGTATGGAAGATATTTGTGAACTCTGGCACTGCTTGGTCTCTTTCTTGTCGCAGTGTGGTCCATTTGGTATACAAATCGTCATAACTTCCAATAGGGTAGTATTGTTCCTTAATAGCATCCCTGAAGGATTCCCAGGTGGCCGTGACTGAAAATAATGATCCTTCTTCTGTGTCCTTTTGCTCGCAGAAAGTTTCCCACCAATCTTTGACATGGGGAATGGCTTTGAGGAGCGCAAAAGTAATCTTTTCTTTATTCGAAAAGTTATGTACAGAAAAATACCCTTCTAGTAGATTCAACCACTTATCTACAGCATCTGCGTCTATCTGTCCTTCAAATATAGGGATATCAAAGTTGATTTGTACCTTGAAGGGGGCGGCGCCTCCGCTCGAGGAAGATGCGTCGCTTGTTGGTAGTCGCCGAAGGATTTGCGCGAAATTATCCATCATCTCGTTCCTCTGCTGCGTGAGGGCTTCCTCAAGCAACATTTTGATAGGATCTCCTGTCCCGTCATCTTTCTTTTCTCCTGCCATGAGAGGTCGCTTGGGCGTGCGAGAGCTTTTGTCCTCAAGAGAAACAAGCTCGAGACCCAATTCTTTGTACCCTGACCTCGTTGGGGACATGCATTAAGACGACAAGGAGCAGACCGCTTTGATACCACTGATCCGGATTTTATGAGCAGAACGAAATGAATACAAATTATTATCAGGTGCTTAACACAAAATAACAGAGATACAGTAAAACTGGTTTTCTATTCAATAAGGAAATAGGCTAGAACTGTAAAATGCAGCGGAAAACAAGCTTGCTGGAATGGTGGCGGCTTATCTCTGAGAAGAGATGTGACGGCTGCTCTCATTTCGCAAGAAGATGGTTACAATGAGGCTCTCAAGGCCTTTTACAATAAACAGGAATGTCAAAAACCCTAGACATCTAAAAACCTAACCCTAGGAGATGAAGCGCCAAAAGTCATGTGGGCCCCGTTTGGGTAAGTTAGTACATCAACTTCCCGGGGCCGTAACTTTTGCATACGATCTCCGTTTGGGGCGCTCGGTAGCCCGTTGGAAAGGTCTATCCGAGATTTACAACTTTGGACTAGGGCCAAATGTGTATCGAGGGCAGCCATTTGGCCCCCCAAATTTCCAAAAAAGGTCGTTTAGGGCCTCAAAATGGCCCCGGAAGTTCAGGACCCAAAAAACTGCTAAAAATAATACAATACCAAAATTGCCATAAAACTGTTTTGAGCCAGTTGGAAAGGTGGGTGGCCACCAATATCCACCTGGATCAATCCTCCCTCCTTAGGAAGCAATGGTCTCCATTGCATTGAGTTCCTCCATCAGATGAGGAAATTTCTGCTGAATTTGGCCTTGGGTGAGCCACTTGCCTTGGTGCAGGAGCTGCCCTGCTTTGACAACTCGATAAAGCTGGATCCTTTGATGTCGAGTGCCCTTGATCTGTGTGTCTGCAATATGATCACTGGATGCTTGTTGTAGGCAGTCAGGGTTGAGCTCTGTTGGTGTCAACTTCTCTGCTATCTCTGAGGTGTCTAATAGTGGTGGGAAATATGGCCGAAGGAGAGCCACGTTGAAGACTGGATGCAGACCCAGGAAGGGGGGAATGTTGAGCTCAAAAGCATTGTCACCCACCGCCTTAGTGATGGTGTACGGCCCATAAGGAGTGGGCGAAGCTTTCGATGGGGCCCTGTAAGGCGTTCTTTCTGCAAATGCAACCAAACTTTGTCGCCCACCTGAAACTTATGTGGCACCCGATGTTGATCATGACGCTGCTTGTACTTGGCATTAGACTTCTGTAGAATATCCTGAACCTGTTGGCGGATATGTTGGATCCGCTCAATGAACCGGGCGGATTTGTCAGCTTCTGGGGACGAGTCGGCCGAGGTGGTCGCAAGGGGAAGTGCAACATCCATGGGGCCCAATGGTTGGAATCCCAACCCCACCTGAAAGGGGCTGTGGCCAGTTGAGCTATGCAAGGCTTGGTTGTAGCTATGTTGGACATAGGGGAGACTCTCATCCCATGTGCGGGGGTGTGTTGAATTGTACATGCGCAGGATATGTACGACCATCCAATTGACGACCTCTGTTTGTCCATCGGTCTGGGGGTGGAAGGCAGTGGATTTGGTGAGCTTGGTATCCAGCAGTGACCAGAGGCTTGACCAGAATGAGCTGAGGAACCGACTGTCACGGTCTGAGATAATGGTCTGTGGGATCCCAAAATGTACCCATACTCGTTCAAAGAAGAGCTTGGCAGTGGCTTCTGCTGTGATGTTCTTCTTGCAAGCGGCTAGAATCGCCATCTTCGAAAAGCGATCAACAACCACGAAAACACAGTCGTTTCCCCTCTTGGTGGACAGGAGGCCCAACATGTAGTCCATTGAGATGGATTCCCATGGCCTGTCAGGAGTAGGCAGAGGGGTGTATAGGCCCTGTTTCTTAGTGGTCGGTTTGGCAATAGCGCAAGCGGTGCAGGACCTGATATACTTGCCAACATCCTGTCTAAGTTTCGGCCAGTAGAAATGTTTCTGCAACACTGCCACTGTCTTTTCGATGCCAAAGTGTCCTGCCACCCGACTATAGTGAGCCTCCCAAATCAGCTTCGCACGCTCGCTTGATGGAACACAGAGATGGCCCAGATGACACAACAACCCGTCCTGAAGATGGAAATTAGCAACCACTGAGTTGGTGCCCAACATTTGATAGGTGGCGGAGAAGTCAGGGTCTGTCTCGTAGAGGTGAGGCCATCCGGAGGTCTCGTGGCCACAAGAGTCTAGCACTGTGGTCAGTGCCACGACTGGAGGTCAACTGAGGCAGTCAGCAACTCGGTTTGTACTCCCTGTTTTATATTTGATGTTGAGGTGGAACTGCTGTAAATATGTTGACCACTTCTGATGGCGGTCATTTTGCAACTTTCCTTGGGTCTGCATGAACTGTAGTGGCTTGTGATCAGTGTGGATGACTGTCTCCTTCCCAAGAATGTAATGTCTCCACTGGCGGAAGGCTTTTACAATGGAGTACATTTCTTTGTCATAGGTAGGGTACTTGCGAACAGCATCTGATAGTGTCTCACTATGATATGCCACGGGGTGGCCGTGTTGAGTGAGAATGGCACCCATAGCATAATCTGAAGCATCTGTCTCGATCTCAAAGGGATGTTGCAGGTTCGGTAATGAGAGTACCGGCGATGAGCACAAACGCTTCTTCAAGTCATCGAAGGCTTGTTGTTGGGACAGGCCCCACACAAATTTTTCCTTACCACCACCCCTGGTCACTTGGCTGAGGGTCCATGTGATATGAGAGAATCCCAGCACGAATCGACGATAGAAATTGGCGAGGCCCAAGAAGCTCCGAAGTTCAGTGAGTGTGGTTGGGGCTGGCCAGTCACGGATGACCTGGATCTTGGATGGATCCACATGCACACCATGTCGATCAACGATGTAGCCTAAGTAATGGACCCTGTCCATGCCGAAGGAGCATTTTTCCAAATTTGCATATAGTTTGTGCTTCCGCAGGGTGTGCAGAACCTACTGAATATGCTGCAAGTGTTCCTCCCAAGTCTTGTTGTAGATGAGGATGTCATCCAGATACACCACTACAAAATTGTTGGTGAAAGGTCGTAGGATATCGTCCATCATCCTCATAAAAGTTGCTGGAGCATTTGTCAAACCAAAAGGCATGACCATCCATTCAAAAAGACCTTCTTTTGACTTGAAGGCAGTCTTCCATACATCTGTCTGTTCTATTGGGACCTGGTGGTAGCCCGACTTCAGATCAATCTTACTGAAGTATTTGGCCCCCGTGAGCTGATCAAGGAGGTCGTCGATTCGGGGAATCGGGTACCGGTTACGGACTGTGATTTTATTCAGGGGCCCGGTAATCAATGCAAAGTCACCAGGTCCCATCTTTGTTCTGCACCAGCACGATTGGGCTCCCACAAGGTGATGAATTGGGACGGATGTGCCCCTTGTGGAGCAATTCTTGGATCTGCCTCTTGATCTCCTCGTTTTCCAACAGAGAGCGGCGATAGACTGGCCCATTGGGTAGCGGTGCGCCTGGGGTCAGATCGATGGGATGCTTGACCTGGCAGTGCAGAGGTACCCCGGTCGGAGAGGAGAAGATATCTGAGTATCCTTCCACCACCTTATCCACTTGCTTCTGTTGTGTGGATAGATCGGTCGCGGAGGCCCGGGATGTGGCTGCGATCTTTCTTTCACTCTGAGAGCGAATCACGAAGAAGACAAATTTCCCGGTCTGAGAGATGACCTTCCTGCATTGCTTGGCAGAGATCAAGGAAATAGCACTAGGAGGGACTGCCTCAGGTATCCTGTACAATTTCCTGTTCAAAGAAATAATAACACTACGAGGCCTAGACTCATATACAGCATGACGTTTCCATAAATAAGGTTGGCCCAAAAGAAGATCTGAAACTTCGAGAGGAGCAACATCACACAATACCTCGTCCTTGAAGGGCTTGATGTCGTATGGCAGTCGGCACTGTTGGCTGACGCGGAGATCGCTTCCTTTGCGGAGCCATCCAATGGTGTAGGGTTGTGGGTGCGGCGTTGTCGGTAGGGCCAGGCGCTTGACGACCTCTGCTGAGATGAGATTCTTCTGGCTACCGCTATCAATGATGAAATGCAGCGGGGTGCCTTTTACCCACATCTGTGAATGCAAGAGGCGTTCTCCTTCTTTTGGCTCGTCTGGTTCATCAGGCTGGAGCTTGGTGGTGGCAACGGTGGCACTGGGTTCCACGTCAATGATCCGTCTTTCCCTTTCTGGTTCGGACTCAGAGTCAGAACCCGCATCTGATTCAGATGCTTTCAATTCGGCCACCAGCGACTGCTTTGAGCGGCAATCAGCAGTGTTATGCCAAGGGCTCTTATGGAAGTCGCACCACTTCCCGGTATCTTTCTTTGTTTTTCCGGTGTCCTTCTTTGCTTGCGGCTTGGACTGGTTGTCCTGATGTTGTCCATCTTTGCTCTGTCCTTTATTCTGTGGGTTGGGGCTGCCCTTTCCTGTCTTTTGCTGTGAAGGGTTCCCAGGCCCAAATTGCTGTGTCTTCTGTTTGAGCTTCTGCTCGATTTTGACAGCATATCGGTAGGCCGCGCCCAAGGAAGAGATGTCCAGAAATTCCATTTCGGTCTGGATGTATCTATGCAAACCACCGCGATACTTGATCACTAGATGTCGCTCTGAATCTTTGATACCCAGCTTGGTGCGCAAGGTATGGAAGATATTTGTGAACTCTGGCACTGCTTGGTCTCTTTCTTGTCGCAGTGTGGTCCATTTGGTATACAAATCGTCATAACTTCCAACAGGGTAGTATTGTTCCTTAATAGCATCCCTGAAGGATTCCCAGCTGGCCGTGACTGAAAATAATGAGCCTTCTTCTATGTCCTTTTGCTCGCAGAATGTTTCCCACCAATCTTTGACATGGGGAACGGCTTTGAGGAGCGCAAAAGTAATCTTTTCTTTATTCGAAAAGTTATGGACAGAAAAATACCCTTCTAGTAGATTCAACCACTTATCTACAGCATCTGCGTCTATCTGTCCTTCAAATATAGGGATATCAAAGTTGATTTGTACCTTGAAGGGGGCGGCGCCTCCGCTCGAGGAAGATGCGTCGCTTGTTGGTAGTCGCCGAAGGATTTGCGCGAAATTATCCATCATCTCATTCCTCTGCTGCGTGAGGGCTTCCTCAAGGAAAATTTTGATAGGATCTCCTATCCCATCATCTTTCTTTTCTCCTGCCATGAGAGGTCGCTTGGGCGTGCGAGAGCTTTTGTCCTCAAGAGAAACAAGCTCGAGACCCAATTCTTTGTACCCTGACCTCGTTGGGGACATGCATTAAGACGACAAGGAGCAGACCGCTCTGATACCACTGATCCGGATTTTATGAGCAGAACGAAATGAATACAGATTATTATCAGGTGCTTAACACAAAATAACAGAGATACAGTAAAACTGGTTTTCTATTCAATAAGGAAATAGGCTAGAACTGTAAAATGCAGCGGAAAACAAGCTTGCTGGAATGGTGGCGGCTTATCTCTGAGAAGAGATGTGATGGCTGCTCTCATTTCGCAAGAAGATGGTTACAATGAGGCTCTCAAGGCCTTTTACAATAAACAAGAATGTCAAAAACCCTAGACATCCAAAAACCTAACCCTAGGAGATGAAGCGCCAAAAGTCATGTGGGCCCCGTTTGTGTAAGTTAGTACATCAACTTCCCGGGGCCGTAACTTTTGCATACGATCTCCGTTTCGGGCGCTCGGTAGCCCGTTGGAAAGGTCTATCCGAGATTTACAACTTTTTATTAGGGCCAAGTGTGTGCCGAGGGCAACCATTTGGTTTTCCAAATTGCCAAAAAAGGTCGTTTAGGGCCTCAAAATGGCCCCGGAAGTTCAGGACCCAAAAAACTGCTAAAAATAGTACAATACCAAAATTGCCATAAAACTGTTTTGAGCCAGTTGGAAAGGTGGGTGGCCACCAATATCCACCTGGATCATTCCTCCCTCCTTAGGAAGAAATGGTCTCCATTGCGTTGAGTTCCCCCATCAGATGAGGAAATTTCTGCTGAATTTGGCCTTGGGTGAGCCACTTGCCTTGGTGCAGGAGCTGCCCTGCTTTGACAACTCGATAAAGCTGGATCCTTTGATGTCGAGTGCCCTTGATCTGTGTGTCTGCAATATGATCACTGGATGCTTGTTGTAGGCAGTCAGGGTTGAGCTCTGTTGGTGTCAACTTCTCTGCTATCTCTGAGGTGTCTAATAGTGGTGGGAAATATGGTCGAAGGAGAGCCACGTTGAAGACTGGATGCAGACCCAGGAAGGGGGGAATGTTGAGCTCAAAAGCATTGTCACCCACCGCCTTAGTGATGGTGTACGGCCCATAACGGAGTGGGCGAAGCTTTCGATGGGGCCCTGTAAGGCGTTCTTTCTGCAAATGCAACCAAACTTTGTCGCCCACCTGAAACTTATGTGGCACCCGATGTTGATCATGACGCTGCTTGTACTTGGCATTAGACTTCTGTAGAATATCCTGAACCTGTTGGCGGATATGCTGGATCCGTTCAATGAACCGGGCGGCTTTGTCAGCTTCTGGGGACGAGTCGGCCGAGGTGGTCGCAAGGGGAAGTGCAACATCCATGGGGCCCAATGGTTGGAATCCCAACCCCACCTGAAAGGGGCTGTGGCCAGTTGAGCTATGCAACCCTCGGTTGTAGCTATGTTGGACATAGGGGAGACTCTCATCCCATGTGCGGGGGTGTGTTGAATTGTACATGCGCAGGATATGTACGACCATCCGGTTGACGACCTATGTTTGTCCATCGGTCTGGGGGTGGAAGGCAGTGGATTTGGTGAGCTTGGTATCCAGCAGTGACCAGAGGCTTGACCAGAATGAGCTGAGGAACCGACTGTCACGGTCTGAGATAATGGTCTGTGGGATCCCAAACTATACCCATACTCGTTCAAAGAAGAGCTTGGCAGTGGCTTCTGCTGTGATGTTCTTCTTGCAAGCAGCTAGAATCACCATCTTGGAAAAGCGATCAACAACCACGAAAACACAGTCGTTTCCCCTCTTGGTGGATGGGAGGCCCGACATGTAGTCCATTGAGATGGATTCCCACGGCCTGTCAGGAGTAGGCAGAGGGGTTTATAGGCCCTGTTTCTTAGTGGTCGGTTTGGCAATAGCGCAAGCGGTGCAGGACCTGATATACTTGCCGACATCCTGTCGAAGTTTCGGCCAGTAGAAATGTTTCTGCAACACTGCCACTGTCTTTTCGACGCCAAAGTGTCCTGCCACCCGACTATAGTGAGCCTCCCAAATCAGCTTCGCACGCTCGCTTGATGGAACACAGAGATGGCCCAGATGACACAACAACCCGTCCTGAAGATGGAAATTAGCAACCACTGAGTTGGTGCCCAACATTTGATAGGTGGCGGAGAAGTCAGGGTCTGTCTCGTAGAGGTGAGGCCATCCGGAGGTCTCGTGGCCACAAGAGTCTAGCACCGTGGTCGGTGCCGCAATTGGAGGTCAACTGAGGAAGTCATCAACTCGGTTGGTACTCCCTGTTTTATATTTGATGTTGAGGTGGAACTGCTGTAAATATGTTGACCACTTCTGATGGCGGTCATTCTACAACTTTCCTTGGGTCTGCATGAACTGTAGTGGCTTGTGATCAGTGTGGATGACTGTCTCCTTCCCAAGAATGTAATGTCTCCACTGGCGGAAGGCTTTTACAATGGAGTACATTTCTTTGTCATAGGTAGGGTACTTGCGAACAGCATCTGAAAGTGTCTCACTATGATATGGCACGGGGTGGCCGTGTTGAGTGAGAACGGCACCCACAGCATAATCTGAAGCATCTGTCTCGATCTCAAAGGGATGTTGCAGGTTCGGTAATGAGAGTACCGGCGATGAGCACAAACGCTTCTTCAAGTCATCGAAGGCTTGTTGTTGGGACAGGCCCCACACAAATTTTTCCTTACCACCACCCCTGGTCACTTGGCTGAGGGCCCATGTGATATGAGAGAATCCCAGCACGAATCGGCGATAGAAATTGGCGTGGCCCAAGAAGCTCCGAAGTTCAGTGAGTGTGGTTGGGGCTGGCCAGTCACGGATGACCTGGATCTTGGCTGGATCCACATGCACACCATGTCGATCAACGATGTATCCTAAGTAATGGACCCTGTCCATGCCGAAGGAGCATTTTTCCAAGTTTGCATATAGTTTGTGCTTCCGCAGGGTGTGCAGAACCTGCTGAATATGCTGCAAGTGTTCCTCCCAAGTCTTGTTATAGATGAGGATGTCATCCAGATACACCACTACAAAATTGTTGGTGAAAGGTCGTAGGATATCGTCCATCATCCTCATAAAAGTTGCTGGAGCATTTGTCAAACCAAAAGGCATGACCAGCCATTCAAAAAGACCTTCTTTTGACTTGAAGGCAGTCTTCCATACATCTGTCTGTTCTATTGGGACCTGGTGGTAGCCCGACTTCAGATCAATCTTACTGAAGTATTTGGCCCCCGTGAGCTGATCAAGGAGGTCGTCGATTCGGGGAATCGGGGTACCGGTTACGGACTGTCATTTTATTCAGGGCCCGGTAATCAATGCAAAGTCGCCAGGTCCCATCTTTCTTCTGCACCAGCACGATTGGGCTCCCACAAGGTGATGAACTGGGACGGATGTGCCCCTTGTGGAGCAATTCTTGGATCTGCCTCTTGATCTCCTCATTTTCCAACAGAGAGCGGCGATAGACTGGCCCATTGGGTAGCGGTGCGCCTGGGGTCAGATCGATGGGATGCTTGACCTGGAAGTGCAGAGGTACCCCGGTCGGAGAGGAGAAGATATCTGAGTATCCTTCCACCACCTTATCCACTTGCTTCTGTTGTGTGGATAGATGGGTCGCGGAGGCCCGGGATGTGGCTGCGATCTTTCTTTCACTCTGAGAGCGAATCACGAAGAAGACAAATTTCCCGGTCTGAGAGATGACCTTCCTGCATTGCTTGGCAGAGATCAAGGAAATAGCACTAGGAGGGACTGCCTCAGGTATCTTGTACAATTTCCTGTTCAAAGAAATAATAACACTACGAGGCCTAGACTCATATACAGCATGCCGTTTCCATAAATAAGGTTGGCCCAAAAGAACATTTGAAACTTCGAGAGGAGCAACATCACACAATACCTCGTCCTTGAAGGGCTTGATGTCATATGGCAGTCGGCACTGTTGGCTGACGCGGAGATCGCTTCCTTTGCGGAGCCATCCAATGGTGTAGGGTTGTGGGTGCGGCGTTGTCGGTAGGGCCAGGCGCTTGACGACCTCTGCTGAGATGAGATTCTTCTAGCTACCGCTATCAACGATGAAATGCAGCGGGGTGCCTTTTACCCACATCTGTGAATGGAAGAGGCGTTCTCCTTCTTCTGGCTCATCTGGTTCATCAGGCTGGAGCTTGGTGGTGGCAACGGTGGCATTGGGTTCCGCATCAATGATCCGTCTTCCCCTTTCTGGTTCGGACTCAGAGTCAGAACCCGCATCTGATTCAGATGCTTTCAATTCGGCCACCAGCGACTGCTTTGAGCGGCAATCAACAGTGTTATGCCAAGGGCTCTTATGGAAGTCGGACCACTTCCCGGTATCTTTCTTTGTTTTTCCGGTGTCCTTCTTTGCTTGCAGCTTACTGGTTGTCCTGATGTTGTCCATCTTTGCTCTGTCCTTTATTCTGTGGGTTGGGTCTGCCCTTTCCTGTCTTTTGCTGTGAAGGGTTCCCAGGCCCAAATTGCTGTGTCTTCTGTTTGAGCTTCTGCTCGATTTTGACAGCATATCGGTAGGCCGCGCCCAAGGAAGAGATGTCCAGAAATTCCATTTCGGTCTGGATGTATCTATGCAAGCCACCGCGATACTTGAGGACCATATGTCGCTCTGAATCTTTGATACCCAGCTTGGTGCGCAAGGTATGGAAGATATTTGTGAACTCTGGCACTGCTTGGTCTCTTTCTTGTCGCAGTGTGGTCCATTTGGTATACAAATCGTCATAACTTCCAACAGGGTAGTATTGTTCCTTAATAGCATCCCTAAAGAATTCCCAGGTGGCCGTGACTGAAAATAATGAGCCTTCTTCTGTGTCCTTTTGCTCGCAGAATGTTTCCCACCAATCTTTGACATGGGGAACGGCTTTGAGGAGCGCAAAAGTAATCTTTTCTTTATTCGAAAAGTTATGGACAGAAAAATACCCTTCTAGTAGATTCAACCACTTATCTACAGCATCTGCGTCTATCTGTCCTTCAAATATAGTGATATCAAAGTTGATTTGTACCTTGAAGGGGGGCGGCGCCTCCGCTCGAGGAAGATGCGTCGCTTGTTGGTAGTCGCCGAAGGATTTGCGCGAAATTATCCATCATCTCGTTCCTCTGCTGCGTGAGGGCTTCCTCAAGCAAAATTTTGATAGGATCTCCTGTCCCGTCATCTTTCTTTTCTCCTTCCATGAGAGGTCGCTTGGGCGTGCGAGAGCTTTTGTCCTAAAGAGAAACAAGCTCGAGACCCAATTCTTTGTACCCTGACCTCGTTGGGGACATGCATTAAGACGACAAGGAGCAGACCGCTCTGATACCACTGATCCGGATTTTATGAGCAGAACGAAATGAATACAGATTATTATCAGGTGCTTAACACAAAATAACAGAGATACAGTAAAACTGGTTTTCTATTCAATAAGGAAATAGGCTAGAACTGTAAAATGCAGCGGAAAACAAGCTTGCTGGAATGGTGGCGGCTTATCTCTGAGAAGAGATGTGACGACTGCTCTCATTTCGCAAGAAGATGGTTACAATGAGGCTCTCAAGGCCTTTTACAATAAACAGGAATGTCAAAAACCCTAGACATCCAAAAACCTAACCCTAGGAGATGAAGCGCCAAAAGTCATGTGGGCCCCGTTTGGGTAAGTTAGTACATCAACTTCCCGGGGCCGTAACTTTTGCATACGATCTCCGTTTGGGGCGCTCGGTAGCCCGTTGGAAAGGTCTATCCGAGATTTACAACTTTCGACTGGGGCCAAGTGTTTGTTGAGGGTAATCATTTGGTCCCCCAAATTGCCAAAAAAGGTCGTTTAGGGCCTCAAAATGGCCCCGGATGTTCAGGACCCAAAAAACTGCTAAAAATAGTACAATACCAAAATTGCCATAAAACTGTTTTGAGCCAGTTGGAAAGGTGGGTGGCCACCAATATCCACCTGGATCATACCGTTAGAGCTTATCACCTTTGTGATACCCCTTAATTCAAATTCTTTTCCTTCCCATTAAAATTTCATGAAAATTTCTTAAAAATTAAAAGCCATTGTTGCCAATGATTGTAACCATTGAACCCCTAAGACAATATAAAAACAACCTATTGGGATAGAAATCATTGGACTATTCAACACATATTCCCCCATAGTAATATTGATATTATGGAATTTACCTGAGCAATTGATAGTTCCTCCATCTAAAATCATTAATTGAAACTATGGTGTTGGATATACAAATCAATTGAGAGCTTTGGATAGTTTACACTGAATGAAATTTTCACCATGGATAGTTCGACCTATTTTCTAGATGGGTTCTAAGTTTCGTTGTCTGAAACCTCGGAGAAAAAAAAAAAAGATATAGCAAAAATTCCAAGATGACTTCTTTTGGAAGCATCCAATCTCTCATACCAAATGTTACGCAGAAAAAATACCCAAAGAGCTTGCAAAGAGCATAAATAGACCAGAAATAGTAATCCATGCCTTAATAATGAAGAAAAGAGATGAATACCAAGCCTCTTCGAGGGGGAAACCTCCTTATACAATGTACTAAGTACACAAGACAAGAAATTTTGAGATGATTCAAATGAAAAGGTCTCCATCCTATATATAGAAGACAAAGAGTTACAATTAAAACTAATAGACCCAACCCGGCATAACTAATATAATAATACTGATGACAATTACCACTAATAGACCCAAGATGCCATCAATAATATGTAATTAGCCGCAATATAAGGGGTAATGTGCCAACATTTAGGGATTAACAAATACAGGAGGATGAGTTGGAGTTGAAGGAGGCTACATTTGGCTAGAGAGTCTAGTTTAGGATGCTTGCAATCAGGATAAGGGGTCGAAATACTCTTGCGGCCTTTTGTTTCTTTCCATCCTTTTGCTCTTATCCTTGCACCAGGGATTAGATTGTGAGGCTGGAAAGAAGGCCAAGCTTCTAGAAGGTGCCCAATTTGTTTGCAGGATGTGCAACAGAAGGCCATATTTTCATAGCCGACAGGATGCAAATAGGATTTATCCTCAATCCGGTCGATGGGGATCTTGTCAGGTAGCCCATAGCTAAGATCAAGCTCAACACAAATTTGATCAAAGGTAAATAATCGTTTTGATATCCTTTCAATGTTAATATTGATAAACTGACCCAAGGAGTTGCCAATGGAAGCCAAAAATATGAAGTCCAAAAATGCAAGGGAAGATTTGGAAGTCTTACCCATACAAGTGTAGTAATAGCCGTCATGGATAGATAGTTGAATTACATGAACCATTTTTGAATAAATAGGCCTGAGCGTCTCCATAACATGGGGCCTTACTCAAGGATTTTCTGGCAGTCGTCATTCTCATTGAAATGCACTATGAATTAACCCTTGGAGCAAACAGACAACTCATGAATCATAGTCTAGGTTGATTCACCCATTCCCGTAGTGTTATTACAGCAGGACAAAGCTCGTTTAATCTGCATATGCAAGCTTTGGTTTAAAAAGAGTTGCAAAGGCATAAACGAGATGGTCTTCTACTTTTGTAGTTGGAGTGTCTTCTATTTTTTCCACGATAAAGGCTAATTGAGAAAGCGCCTTTGATCCAGTGACTACTGCACCAATAGTAGGCGCCAATGGAGTTGAATGCCCTAACTGCACAATGATTTTAAAAGAGCATAGTTGGGAGGAGGAGGAGGGTGCATGGAACCTCCCACTCCACCACGTAGAGAAAAAACTAGAGAAATGGTTGCATCTTTAAGAATGCAATAGTCCTCAAGCAAGGAGCCCTCCTATAACTGTCATCCTTCAAAGAGGAGTCAATGTAGAGTGGAAGGAATCCCGGTCGCCTTTTTGATCTGGGTTTCTAGAGAGACCATGGTATCTGAAGCTTGCACATGAAAATAGAATGTCAAGGTACTTGAGAAAGGCCTTACAAAAAGAGAGAATCCATAAATGTTAGAGTGGATTGGGGAAGAAGAAGCAATGCATGTAAATTTCGCCCTCTCCAATGCCTGTAGTGGCGACTACCAAAAGGGTTGAGCTATGGCCTAAAAACTAAAGCACATAGAGCACAAAATGATGGAGATCTCGTCGACTAAAAAACACCAAAAACGATTTCAAACCATTGTTGTGCTAGGGTTTCCATCAAAACAATCTTTTGCCTTGAAATTTTTGTTTTTATATAAATATATTTTATTAACTAAGAAATTATAAACTTAAAGTCTTCATAAATAAAATATATTAATCATTTAGTTATATTTCTAATAAATTTTAATATAATATAAAAATAAGCTCAATAATATATTAAATCATCATCTTTTTATCATTTTATAACTATTTATTATTTCAATTTAGAACTACTTAAGTTGTAATCACATACTTATTTAAGTTTTCAACTCAATAATATATTAAATCAACATATTTTTATTACTTTATAACTATTTATTATTTCAATTTAGATCTAGTTAGGTTGTAATCACATATTTAAGTTTTATACGAAAATCATTGAGAACCATTTTCAATCTACAATTGTATATATCAATATCCAGGCCTTGCTTTATATCCACACACCAACCAAGAAGTAAATTAAGTCAACATATCACATGCCTTTGAAGTGAAGTAGATGAGATGGGTAGGTGGACATCATATTTTCATGGGAAATAGACACGTTATGCATAAATCTGGTTGTTTTGATGTTTCATAAGGATGCGGGAATGTATTTAATTTGATGTGATATAATGAAGGCGATATTTTTATTTTTTATATTATTTTTTAAGGTGAATTTTAGTTTTTTAAGGTACAAAGTTAAGTTAACAATAGAGTTAGAATATATATATATATATATATATCATGAGTTTAATATGTCTCTTATAATAATAGAATTTTGATAGGAGAGTAACACTCCATTTCATAATTACTTAGATTAAATTTAGTTAGCTGATGCCTTTTCAATTAAATTTATGTATATTTATTTTAATAGTGGATCTATTAAATATAAATATTAAAAGATATAAAAAATTAAGATGTAAATTTATTGAGTGTTTTTTAGATGGTCTTTAGTTAAGATGAATTTATGTTTTGTGTGCTTTTATTTTTTAGTTATAGTTTAAACATTTTACGAAACAAGTTTTTACTAGCTACTCAAATTAATGAGAAGAGAAATTGAGACTTATAGCATGAAATCAGGTAATAATTATTTTAGATTGATGGAATTGCAAAGATTATATGTTAACATTGCACAATATGTTTGTAGTAGGGGTATTCAAGGATGTTGAATCTATTTTATATTAAAAACAACAATTTATCAATCCAAAACTGCAATTTTGGCAAATACTGCTTGACTAAATTTTAATGATTCACTGTGTAGAAATTTAGATGGACTAACACATTTCGGGTGGACACTCCACACTAACGGTTAATTTTCTCCACCTTAACTTAACAACTAGTTTTCTCATCCTTCTATATATTTAACCACTTTCTTTTCTATGGTCCTTATTCTTTTTATTATATTATATTCATTGAATAATTTAATTATTTAATTATTATTATATTTGATTATATGTAATATAATAAAATATTTTATTTGTTTTTCATAACCCTAATTCTTTATATTTTTCCCTCACTTTCTTGATATTATTAATTACTTAATCTTTTATTTAACCACTCTTCTTATATTTTTCAATTTTAATTATTATACTAATCTTTTATTTATCTTTCTCCTTTCTAAATGTCCACATTGATTATTGAAATAACATTTTTAAATTAATTATCTTGACTATTCGGCCTTACCCCTTAATTGTTTCTCTTTAACCTATCTAGAACATTTTAAACTAACAACTAGTTTTTTCCACGTTAACCTAACGAATAGTTTTCTCATCCTTCTATATATTCAACCACATTCTTTTCTATTGTACTAAAGCTTCTTATGATCCCGAATATGGGTGGAGAGTCCACCCGAAACGCATCAGTCTATCTAATTTTTTACACATGACATTCCACAATTCTTAACACAATCGCTGAATACCGTGGAAAAATACATACTTATATTTAAATTTTAGTGACGGGGTGAACTAGAAATATTAAATTCATAAGATGTTAAGACTTTTTAACATTATGGATTTTAGAATTTTTTTACACACACACATAAGCACATATGTGACACACCTCATTCTTTTTGGCTTTTATTTTTATTTTTAAATATTATAGGGACAACTTATGGTACATGTGACATCAATATTTGACAAGAACATTACACTTCTCTCATATTGGGTTGTAAATTGCACTTTGCTTTTCTCATGCAACTATCTAGTTTAGGTAGCTTTATTAATGAATTTGTTTGGTCAATGAAAGTAGGGTGTTGCTATTGCCTCACTAATATTTTTTTTAATAATATTTTTCTCCCTGTGAAGTAGTGTCCCTCTGTGAGAGGAGCGTAAGTCCTAAGCAATTTTGAACAAATACCTCTAGTGGATACCCCTTGGCAAAATATATATTTTTATAACTAGTAAAACACATCACCCTATCCCATCCTCCTCATAGAAGCAAGACTATCCCCCATTGAAAGCATGGCTATGACTAGGTACCTAATGTATATGCATAAGGTAATTAACATGGATGATAAGAGGAATCCTAATATTGCTCTAAATTCTAGTCTAAGTCATTTGTGGCTCAGGCGAGGTTGACACAAAGATGTCAACTCTTAGCTAAATCATCGGGGTATCGAGGAAGAGGTCACTTTATAGAATATCAAAAACACAAAAAATATGATTACATCTAATTTGAGGAAGAAGTTGTGGTGTGTTAAAGAATTAGAGGATAAGATAAAATTAAGATACTATAAGGAGGTGATTAACCCCAATCTTGAGGATTAACAATACTAGTTTAAAGAAGAAAATCAACATTACTAAAATAAGAATGGACTCTCATGAGCTCCACAGTGAAGTTGGGCATTGGACAATTCCTAAAATTCCATTGTTAGAATTTGTCATCTTTGTGAATCTAAGAAGGTTGAGGATGAAAACACCTCCTCTTAGATTGTCTTGCATACACCCACATTATATCTCAATTTCAAATTATTTGTTACAATAATAACCTTCATAATCTTTTAACTCAACAAAACTATAGTGACTTAGGTATGCTTCTCTTCAATCTTTTCGAGCATAGAATAAAACTTTAAATCAATCCAAGTAATTTCTTAACTTTTCTTAAGGTTATATAGATCAAAATTGGTCCCGATGGATCATCATCATCATCATCAAATCTAGTAGTTAATGCTTCTTGAAATCCATCAAAAGAATTTCAAACAAAAAATAAAGTAGATGTTTTTTAACAAGATACTCATGATATTAGTTTTAATTTCAATAGCAATAATATGATATTGTGTAAGAACACTAAGAATGGTACTCTAAACCTGCCTAATGATAAGATACACATGTCTAGTAAATGTAGATTTGAATTCCCCGCCTCTTACTTTTGTGCATGTAACATAATTGTTGAGCATGTATCATGAAAATGTTATATATATATATGTGAATAAAGATGGTTTATAAAGAATAATTTATAAGATAATTTTGAGGTGCAAATTTTCAAATTAATGTGATAGCATAATCCTTCACTCTATTATTAACATCGTTAATAGTTTCAATGCCATGATTTGTGGGCTATGTTTAACTTATAATTGTTATCTATGTAATATTTTTTTTAAGTGAAACATATATTTTGTATTAAAAATAAGCTCTGGCTCATCGTCTAGCATGTTAATTCAAAATGGGGAGTAGCGTATTGTCGTGCTGATCCAAAAAGAGTCAAAAAAGTTTTTTGCTCTTCTTCTTGACTTATGTAGCTTACTGATGTTGCTTCTAAAACTTCCTATATGGAAACTATATTGTCATACAAACTATCCTAGTACACACATAAACTGGAAATACATACTATGATTTCAAGTACAATAAATTGAAACAAATCCCTCCCAGGAAAATGGGCAGTGGTACCTCCAACCTTGGAAGTATAAGCATCATGTGACTGGCGTTAGGTTGCTTGTTGAAAGTCTCTTTTTTCATACTCATCTCTTCCATCCCATAATGCACTCTAGATTGTGAGTTGGGAGGGTTGGAGTATGATTCTCCTTTTCTAGGATTCTTGACCTTCTCTAGCAATCTTATTTTCTTCATAAAATATTTCATTTTTTCTTCCACTCAGCTATTCCAAGACTATTTTTTCCATGTACTATTTCTTACTTATGTCAAGTGAATTTCATTTCTTTTATCTTACATTTAATTTCATCCAATCTCTGACTCCAACGGTAGTGCTCTTCTTCATTTTCATTTTGTAGGTTTTGCCTCCATTTTTCCAACTTGCAAACTAAAAGTCCATGGCACTCCCATAGTTTTGTGATTTGATTTGTGCAATGCCTCATGTGCCTTTTGGTCTCATAAACTTCACATATTGACATCAAATTAGATATTGATGGTATTTTATCTTCCTTTACAAAGTAGACTAGGATCAAATCCTTGATGGATTACCAAGCATGTCTAATAGATTAACAAGAAATGAACATGGATTCCTCCTTTCATGCAAGAAAAAGAAAACTAATCATTGTCAAACTAAACATTGAGCCCTTAATCTATCATTGAAACTGAACACTATGATGCCATTAAATCAACACACTTGATGCTTATTCACAATCTCCCACATGCAATTTGCCATCCCATTCCTATAGATTTTACTAGCTCAAATTGAAAGAAGGTGATGCAAATTGGTACAAGGGTAATGTGTGAAGAGATGTGTCATAAATTCATGAATGAGGTGTCTAAAGGACCATTGCCTCTCTCCTCGTGTTTCCACTTGTCCTCCATTGTTTCCTTCATTTCAAATGGAAATTCAAAACTAATATAATGGGAGGTGACTATGGGTGATAACCCCTCCATTTTCCTCATTTTCCGAAAGATCCTTCATTTGCATATTGATCAGTGATTTGGTTTTGTTTGTGGAGGACATAGTAAAAGGATGTTGAATAAAAGGTTTGAACTAGTAGCTAAGCTCTTTGGATTTGTCTCGATAACTAAGTGTCATTTGGAATAGTACGGTGGAATATATGTTGTATGAGAACCATTGAATCCTCAATCATAGAAATATTCTTAATCCCCAATTCTCTGCTAATTTTGATTCCTTGATAAAATAATACTGTCTCAGTTTTGTTTTTAGTTGCTTTGCCTAATCCTAAGCAAAAAATTTCGTCCATTCTTGAAATTCACCACTTGGCATTATTAATTGCCACGCTTTGTTTTTATTCCGCCTTCTTGTTTGAACTTTTCTCCTTTCCTCTCCCTTGTTATCACATATTTTAACCATATCCTTTCATCAACTTCCAATTGTGTTGTATCTTTCTTTTCCATTCCCTTCACCATGTAGTCTCCACTAGAAGCCCTCTGGCATGCATTGTGACTTTCCTTGGTGCCATCAATTTGTTTTTTTTTTTCTCTATTTCTTAACAATCCTATTTTCCAACATATGTATTTTAGAGTTGCAATCCAAATTCATTTTAGGAGAGGTTTATTTGGAATCATACCTCTGTAATTTTTGTTCCAATTTTGGAGCATCTCCTTCCAACTTGGGGGAATGCTAATGTTTATATTTAACACATCAAATCCTAGAATCTAAACTACTTGAGTATATTCACATATGAAGAAGACGTGGTTTATTGATTCTTCCTCCTTGGAACATAAGAATCATTTGGATGGTCCATGTATTCCTCTTTTCCTAATATTTTTAGTTGTCAATATCTTACCGTGAAAAAGTGTCTAGAAAAATACTTTTATCTTTGGGAGACATTCCCCATTTGATATTGATTTTTGGATCGTAAATTTTGGAATTGAGCCTACTATGCTAGTTTGTATTGATATGCATTTTTACTATGTACTTTCCATCTTGTTTCCCCCAACCTATTTTATCTTGGATTGTTCTTTCCTTTGGCACCGACCCACTCAATTGCTGTATTTGGATATCCCATTGTCCATTCAAAATTTTGGGCATATTTGGGTTTTTCCATCCTTTCCATTTCCCATTGGATAAGCATCCCATTCTGTGATATCTTTTAGAAATTCTATGTTGTTCTTTTCCATCCACCACTTTGGATTTGTAATTTTGGGATTACATTTGATAGGTTGATACCCTAACATGTTTTCCTCCCAAATTTTGACATTGTCTCCATTGGTAGGGATCCATGTGAGTCGATCTTGAATGATGTTTTTTGCTACTTGAGAAAGCCTCCATATTGCTAACCCTTGGGTTTTTGGAATTGGTATTTGGGGTTTGAATACAAAAGGATTGAAGATATTTTTAATGAATGAGAATTTTCCACCATGCTTTTCCATTCATTATCATTCCGAGTATGCTCTTCACCTCACACTTCTTGTGATCTCGGTGAATCAGAAAGGAAGGGAATTGTGAAATACCTCCCTTACACTCATTAAGTGAATTTGGACCCTTAAAATCAACATTTGTAAATTGCCAACCAACTAAAATCCTCCATAGGAGGTCACAAAACAATATTTTAGTTTGGTAGGATTGATTGGGCTAGGCATCCATAAATACCCACCAATAAAGTTTCATTAGGTGTTTGAAACATAGCATTGTTGACTTATGGAGTACTATCGAAATCCTACTCTCAGCAAGTGTTAAAAGAAAATCCAGATAAGAACTACATTGTGCCCAAGGAGGTCAAAGCCGATGTTGAACTTTGGTGTTGTCATTGATGTCAAAAAGGTTGTTGGATAATGTCAAAGAGGTTTTTGGACTTGGTGTCTATGTGCTAGTTTGAAGAAGTATATAAAAATATGTGTGCAAGTCCTTAATCCCACCCAGTCATGGTCCTCCAAGTGTGTAAGTCCCACTAAGACAATGAACTAGTGTGCATAAGACCCACAAAGTCATGGTACCTCATTCACGCTAGTTAAGACAAGTGGCAGATGCTTGGGTAAGCTTGATTGTAAGTAAATGAAGAAGGGGTGTTACCATTTAGAGAAGCCCCAAATTGTGGACACAATGTTTGAACAAGTTGAGTGTAAATAAGAGTGAAGTTGATGAATGAGAAGTAATATTGGAAGATAAAATGGAGTAATATTCTGAATTTGCAAGCTTCAAACAGATGAAATTCCTAGGGGAATTAGAGTAAATATGATTTTAAGAAGTGCGTGAGGCTGCAAGAAATGAAGAGAAACAAGAAGCAGTCATCCATACAGAAGGATTATTTGTGAGAAAGGCGCAAGAATCATGTGAATATATATGTGCGCAAAATATGTATTATAGAACATAACCGTAGTAGAATACAATGTAAGACACACAACAATTATATTTGAACCAAAATACATCAGAGGTAAGTACAACAGTCAATGAAGCGGAGCACAAATAATAGTGCGTGTAGATCTAAAGTCAGATTACAACAAAATTTATATCTCAGGGCGATTGGACATGGAAAGGAAAGGAAATTGGTTGTCTCCAATCAAGTTGGTTCCTGAACACTACGAGTTGCTACTTTCTCAAAGGATTGGTGTCCTCACAGGTTGGAGCCTAAATCAACAAGTTGGTGCTTGCGCAAAGGATCGGTGTCCTCATAGGTTGGAAGTTTGCAATCTGCAAGTTGGTGCTTGCCAGTGGGATTGGTGTCCTAATTAGAGGGGTGTTTGTTAAAATTTAATATGCTAAGACAGAAAATAGCAGCATTACATTCCATTTCACAATAATAGCATATACAGGATCACTGAAGAAACAACAAGCATAGCATAAACACAAGAGACACATATTTATCCTGGGAAACCCTCATGGGGTAGAAAACCCAGTAAAGCTTCCTCAATATAGATGACCAACAATATACAAAGATGCAAACCAAAGACATGATCTCCTTCTCCACCATAGCAGACCTCTCCTCCACAAGTGCGCCTCTCTCAAGTGCGTGTGTGTGTCAAATGAGGAACATACCTCCTCTATTTATACACTACACTGACATGTATTTTATACAAGTACATGTAGGCTCGTATTTAACCATTAGGTTAAATACCCTATTATAACTGACTTGGCCGACCCCCACATGGTGGGTCTAATAACCCTAGTTACCACAACCAATTCGGAGGAATAAACATCTCCGGAATAAATAATATACAAATATTATATTCTTAGAAGTTACAATATTCAACAGTGTTTGAGTGAGTCAATGCTCACATAAGTGGATATTGGTGTCTCCCATCTTTATTTGTAATTTCATTTTATACATATCTATAAAATTTTCTTCAAATATCTGTGCACAGTTTGTTTTTATTGATGTGTTTTTAAATAGCAATTGGTGCATGTTTTAAAAAGTGAATTAATTGTAAATCTGCGCATGATACTGATTCACCCCCCTCTTAGTATCATTAAGAATTCCAACATCTGAGGTATAGTTTCCATGCACTCTCCAAAGATCCACTCATATTTTTGTGGATGCGACACTATACCGCCTAGGAAAAACCACTTATCCACACTTGATACAAGGTATATTAGTGGGAAAACTTAGGACATCACCAAGGATCAATTGTGAGTGCAATTGACTTCTGAAGTCAGATATTTCCGTTGGGAAGTGTTCCCCGTCCTTTTGGAACATAGCCCCATCGCCGATATAACTGAATCTTTGTTGTCTTCATTAGTCAATTGGTGTGTGGATCCCATTGTCACCATCAATTGTGCTTTTGGAAGGCCCAATTACATTTGAGAGAAAGAACGCTAGGTATTTTAGGGAATTTACACTTATTTTTATTTTTAAATACAAGTTCACTAACTCGTAATTAAAAAGAACCTACATGTGGGGACTCTTGCACTAAACCGACATTCCACATATCACTCACTTTTGCACCATATTGCACCTATTGTGGTTGGCATATGTTTGCATTTGTTCAATTGTGTCTATTTCGACCATACTCTAACTTGACACTAATCCTTCACCATTGAAGAACCAAAAAAAAAACCTAAGGCAGTCTTGAATACTGCAAGGCCTATCCCCTCTATTGAGGGGTGTTTTTCCACTTTCTCCTAGTGGTTCATGCGGAAGATACTCTAGCTGGGGACGCTCCCAAGCCACATTGATAGGATCATCAGGGAAAGGCCACTCCTTGATTGATTCATTTTCTCCTATCGGAGAAGGTGTTAACCCTTTTGCTTCCTCCTAGTGGAAGAGGAAACCCCCCCTCTAGCCCCCCTCTCAGAAGAAGCTCTCCTTTGTTTTATCCCCTCGGAGATCCTTTAGACCATTTTGATACCGCCTCTCTAGTAGGAGGTCACTCTTTATTTTCAACACCACCTCAGTCTCCACCTCACGGAAACCATACAAAACATACAATGGTAGGAGATACTCCCAACTTACCTTTCATGGCTAGCCTAAATCTCCTATATTTGGCCAAATTCATCAATGAACTTATTGCACATGATCCAACATGGCCAACTATGCCAGATAGGCTTCCCTCTAATATTCCTAAATTCGAAGGGAAGCAAGGAGATGACCTCGCCAACCATGTCATGTCCTTTCACTTATGGTGTTCCTCCAATAACATAGTGGAAGACTTAGTGAGGTTTCACCTCTTTCAACGCACTTTCACCGGGACAAGTCAACCCCCTTATGTTGATATTGGCCCTTGAGTGTACAAGGTCTCTAAATTGCTAGGGGTGTACTCTAGTCCTCCACTTAAGATCCCCGCATCCATTGATAGTATTATGTGCACCATTTTCATCGCTGAAAATGTGCCCACATCCCCCTCGACATCGTCATCAACACCTCCACTTAGTCATGGCGTTGAATAAACGTTGAGTCCATCAGTACGTCCTATCTTCCAAATACCATTCTTGTACCCCCCAACGAGAGTACAAGGGACACCAAAGATGGATTAGTTGAATATACTTAGGTTAACCTTGAGTATACCTGTGTGGTACCTTACACTACCATACCCTAATATGGATTCAAAACCCATCACCCACTATGAGTTTGTCCCTGTCTTGGCAGTTTCCCTTTCTACGCTGGTCACACCATCTATACTGCAAGTCGAACCTACGACATCCGTGACTAAACCAACACTGGAAGTCGCTAAATCCACCAATGGGGGCATGAGACAACCTAAGTTAAAATCCCCCCTCATACCCAACCCAGATCTCGAATCATCATCTGGGGTCGCTAAGCCTAAAGTAGGGGGCATCAACCAACAATGGTTAAAATCCCCAATAATAACCAATACTCCCACAAAGAGTGTCACTCCACCATGTGCTCTCTATGTGCACCAAGGCCACACGAACAACCTGTGCCACACCTTACCAGAGCTCGGGAATTTTATCAACACCGTTGTTAGTGTGACACTTGCTCCACCAAAAGTAGTAGTGGGTACCTCATCTTCACCCACACCTAAGTTTAAATAGTTGCGGACCAATCATGCATGTCCAATTTTTTCCTAGTTTGGGAATTACACACATAATTTGTTCCTCACTTTCGGGACGTTTTGGTGACCATTCACCTCACACAACCATTGGAAGAGAATCTGTCCACTCAACCACTAGAAGCAATTTCTATGAATACTATCACCACAACGGTCCCCATTCCTATCGTAATCACCTCTATGGAAACTCAATGGATAGAGTCAATACCCAACCAACAATTTCCCCTTCAACGACCTCAAAGTCCTACCATATTCGTTCTCAATCATAGCTATGCTACTCACCCATGTCTGTCCTGCAGATTGATGACTCATCATTCCTTCCAATGTCCTATATTGGTCGCATTACGCACCCTTCATGCTACAAAAAAGAGACTATTGGATAACCTTACCCCTTTGGGAACAACCCTCCCAATAGTGGTTGAAGAAGATAATGACTCTATGGATGACATCGAAGATCCCAACATACTAGTAGTTTCTCCTCACCTTGGTGGTGATGATCCCCCATCACCAGTTTCCCCAGAGGACTTAGACCCACTAGTATTTCCACAAGAAGAGATACTCCATCCTCCCATAATCCCCCTTCGCTATATGGACATCCTTCATCTTGATTCGATACCCCTTCTACCAAGTGACTCTACCGCTGAACCTGGTTCTATCCAACCAACTGGTCCCATTACTCATTGTTCCACTCATACCAACTTCGGTGATTCCTTTTCCTCTAATGAAGACATGCTAGAAGAATATTTATTCTCCGCAAATGAAGCCTAATAATCGAAGCCATGCATTCCAATTAACCCTCATGGGATGACCTCCATCATAGGTCATTGTTTGTCCATACTCAAAGCTTCCCGATCATGTCAGTGGCTCAACAACATACACTTGAATCAAAAGATTTTCTACCTCCTATCCATATCAATTGGTTCAAAAATCCCATCCCGACCCCTCATTCCTCTTAACTAAACCTGAAGGTATAACCCTCAACAACCCAGTTAATGGGTTGTACCTCAAACACTTCTACCTGTGATCCAAAGTGCACCTTACAGGTGCTCAATGTTTTGGTTATCAATTCTGCATCATCAATACCTTTGTTATGTTCTTTATTACACTTAGGTATTTGCACCATATGTGCAGGACAATGATTGAGATGTGACTACCTCTTGTTTTTCCATTATAAGAGCAAGCCTCCACCTCTCAACAATGGTGCCAGACCTCTATCATAGGTATCATCTCGAAAAATGTCATATAGAAAATTCCTTCCCTCTATTTGCATTACACTTACTATATATTCTTGTTGATAACCATATGGTCCTCATCCCCAATAATGATATGCCATCAATATCACTACTAAGGGTAACATATTTCCTGCATGGGTGTGTGCACCATTGCATCCTGACCATTATTTGACACCCATGATGTCAAACCCCCACAAGTCCAAGGAATTTGATCCACTTTGGAACAATCAACCCATAGCTCATCATTTTGTAGCTGCGCATTTACTCCCTCGCCTTCAATGACCAATGCCTTCAAATTCCTCAGCACATGCTACGATCAAGAAAATTAACTAACCACCCATAACTCCACGAGCACTCAACCATTTGTAATCTTCTTTGTACCACCACCCTCGCAAAGACACCAATGGGGCCCACACTCTCCGAAGCAACCAATTCTATTCAGTTATTCCCATAGGAACAATATACATGGAATTGATTCATGGGGCACCCATCTTCACAATGTCACATTTGTAAACCAACCCTCACTTCATTATGGAAAAGGTTTCCTGACTCACTCAAAACTGTGGGAACTTTTCCCATCACCAAATCAATTCCCCGACTCTCCCAAAATCATGGGAATCCCACCCATCATCAAATTGGTCCCCCGACACCCTAAAAAACGTGGGGACCCCACCAAATATTTTTTATGTGCAAAGTATTTCCCAATGCACTCAAAACCGTGGGAATATCACTATTATTTTGGCAGCAACCCCTGGTCACCTTTGATCGATGTCGTTGAGTCTCATTACCCTCAACATTATGAGTTTTGTTAGTCACCATCACCCTTAGTGTTGATTCTCCCCACAAAATCATTCATCTACATTATGTCTCCCTCCGTTACAACATGTACCGTTATTTTGAAGAATGCTGCCATCCATCACTCCACAAGTTGACATCGATCAAAAGAAGTCATGAGCCTCATGCTTACCAGCCAGTCTTGTGTTAGGTCTGTCAGTCCAATAGTTTATTACAAAATGATCTTGGTTTTTTGGATAAGACCCTCGTCTTATCATATACTTCAGCTCTTATCGACATCAAATCACCATATTCTAAGGGTTGCAGTAGTTGCAGTTGTACCTTGGGGTCCCTTTCAGTCACTATAAGGGATCACCTCAAACTATGTAGGGAGAACCCTTAGTCCTCCCTAACTTAGTGGTCTCTCCTATGTTGAATGTCAAAACATCTATTGCATCAAGGAGAGTCGTACATTTCGAAGGTCGTAGCATTCACATTTATAAATCATGGTAGTAGCAATTTGGTGAGGTCCTACATTCAACACCCTCACTAATATTCTGGTTCCCCACCCCCATGGTTTTATCATGGTTATCAGCAGTGCCGCTTCTTCAACACCTGTAACAACATTTCCAGGTTCAGTTACTATTGCATGGATTGGAGCCTCCTTCATCCATGTGCCAACAATATTTTGAGTTGACCCCTTGGTCTACTCATGTTGTAGTCACTTTGGAATATTTTCATGAGCAGGGATATTCCCACCTCATTTGTATAAAACATTATTCTTTGTTCTATCTTCACCAATAATCCTCCCCCATGGGAGAACCCTATTTGTCCACACATGCTTCACAACTTTTAAGAACAGCAAAGTGCACAAAAGAAACGATGATGCATTATCGTCCCTACAGAACCCTCCAAACGTCATACATCAGGGGGCATTTGTGAATGCATAAATCTCGCACAAATGCAACATTTTTTCAATTCACACAGTAAATTAGGCGTCATCAACATATATCATGCATCCCACTAAAGACATCCTCATCAGATCCAAGAAGCAATATGAGTCCATAAATGTGAAAGAATAGTCAAAACATAGGAATGCACAGCCTTACCTCCGTTTAGGTGCGCAACTACGCATATTACCAGTTATGTACCCGCGTGAACTCTACACAGATTTCCCCTCGATATCTGTGCAACTGTCAAAATGACAAGATCTCAACCACCTGTTGACACAAACCCAGTCAACAGGGGTTCCACTCACTATTGACACCCAAACCACCGCGATCTCCTTGAGCACCGGCCCAGATAGGTTTAAATCCGTCCAGCAACACCTATAGAGCAGATGAGGTCTCACCAGAGATGTTCAAGGGAGAGTTGATGGAACCATGTTTCCACCGAATGAAGGAGGATGTTTGTGGCTCAATTACTTAACTTATTGCAACATTTCAGAGATAGATCCATGCATTTAAACCAGACATGATTCACATTCATAGCATTATTCAACAGAATCATTCACAATCGCAATAGATATAACAGTAAAGCATTAATCGCAGCAAGGAAACATCGCATCATTCATATATTCATATTGCGAAATGCATTACCATAGATAGAAAGGAAAACACATGGATTCTGCTCAATAACTCTGTCACGTCATATTAATTCCGCAAAAACCCAGATACAAAATATTCAGTCTTCAACTCATACTCCGCAAAATGAAGATCTCACGGATTATTTTTTAACCTCAAATACGCAATCAAAGATGCTTCAACACTTACAAATCTATGTCTATTTATAGGCTTTCGCCTTTACATTGCTTGTCCACTTTCTAACTACTTCCTAACCGACACTTCGAGCAAATGACCCAAAATCTATCTAATGTGGTCCAATGACCCAAAAACCCGCATACTGTAGTACAACTGACCAAAAATTACATGGAATATCATCATATGCGCTCAACTTTCCGCCTTTTGTGGTATCGCAGCACTTGTGGTGCTACGATAATGACCCATCTAACCACCTGCCAACACCACCAGCTGTGCATTAAAGGATTATAAAGGCCCATCACCAACACAAACTCAAACTTGTCTTCTCAACATGATGAATTGGCATTCAATATCTCCCATTGTGTACCTTGAAGCTAGTTCATGAGGTGATGGGGTTCACACTTGGATCTAGTTGTTTCTTGGCCACCTCTTGGCCTATAAAAGGAAGCCATGGGCATGCATCTTAGAAGAGAAACCTAGAGCAAGGTTATGTTGCTGAAATTGTATTCGAGCTTCCTCATAGCCCATCTCTTTCACACTTATTGGCATTCTCCAAGCTCCCTCGCCTCCTTCCTTCAGGGGGCATGTGCTTCTCTCCATTGGTTCTTTAAGCTTTATATCATTTAGTGTGGAAAAATAGGCCTCCCTAAGGGATATTGTTGGTTTCCCTTTGAAGCCTTCACCTTCTAGGTGAAACTATATGTATTTGCTTGACCATTGGGAAATCTAAAGTGGTTCATGCATTGGCTCTTTGTTATGGTTTGCACCCTCTTGTTCTCTTTGCTTATTTCAAAATATTTTTGTTTTTATTTTGTTTTATTTCACTAACAAAGCCTTGCAGGATCTACTTTGGGGTTAATATCACATTTGCTTTATGTTTCTAAATATCAGGCCTAGGAAACAACCTCGAGGGATTTCAACCAAAGTGGGAGAGGCTGCACACCTTTGTGCATAATTTCCCACAACATGCTACATATATGAGTAAAATTCCACTTCTACTTAATGCCTTTGGATCTTGGTTTGTTAACTTATTTCCTTGGATCCGAGGAAGACATTTTTTTAGCTAATCAAAGTAGTTTTAGGTCTTACTCCGGGACCAATAGACAGTTTTAGCTGAATAATATACACAAGAAGGACAATATCCCTTGTAATTTTTGCTAAAGCTACTTCCTATAGAGTCATGTGCTTCCTAATAACATTTAGTTTTAATCCCATACATGAAACCAAATACTATCCCAATTACAATTTAACCTTTTAACAAAAAAACTGCAAACAAAAATCATAATATAACTATTTTATAATTAATACATCTTTTACATATATTCATTCCAAAACATGTATATATTAACTTTTTTCAATTTATTATCATTATTAAGAAAACAAAAATCAAAGTAAAGAATAAGTGAGTGCTAGTTGTATAAATTTTCTTACATTATAATCACCATCCTTAGTTTGCATTGATTCCCTTGTGATGTTCACTTGTTTTTTTTATTTTTAGTCCCTACCTTGCAGCAGGGACTTTGAAATCGGTATAAGGCGATTGCATTAACCTTGCATGATTTACACAACATTTTAACCTAAGTTTTTGGCCCTGATTTTCCTCGGTACCAATAAGTGGTTTGGAGGCCTTATTTGGCCTCTTATCGAAGCCACCTCCACCTTCTCTGTGCCAATGCTTTCCACAAACAAGAACTCGTGCACTGTAGCACCTGCATGTGCTCCGGCTGTTATTTGTGTTGTCGTGCTTTCCTAGTTTAGTCATAGAGGCCAGTTTCTCCATATACTTCTTATATCACAGGTGGATTGTAGGCTCAGCCTCTCCTATTATTCTATGTTTATAAAGCATGTGGACTATGGAGAAGCACTGTGCTTTCCCAATCGTGTGAGAGCCCGACTCAGAGAGCCACCAAATCTGTGATAGAGAGGCCAAAGCGCTTGAAGAGTTGGATGAGAATTGTGACGCTAGATTGAGGACTGGGAATTATCTAGTTTGAATCCTCAAGGCTAGCAGTCATGATGTCTCTTCTGCCTAAAAACACTTCCCATGAAGGTCTACCACTCTACATATAATGCCAGGGTTCTCACTGATGAGATATTCATTTTTTCCAACTATTGATATGTCAAAGAATTAATCATATACAGCCACATGAATAATTATCATCTAGAGGTTTCTTCCAGTTGCAAGATATAGTTATGATACACTCTCGTAATGGGAACTCTTGTGGTGTGCACTCTCCTCTTTCATGCAAATAAGGTGTGTTCTCTCGTTGGGTGCTCCAGTTTGCTATGTCAAATACATGAAATTGTAACTTGTGACCAAAGAGCACTCTTCTGTCATTGCCATTTTGCATGAAAGGAGTATCTCTTATGCCTAGCAAGTCTAATGCCGCGGTTTGAGGATATCATTAAGGTAAATTTATTATGGCGATGGTGGTAATATATGAGTTTAGGTTTCAATTTTGACTGTAGTTAAGATACTCCAATTTCTATCCATGCAGTTGTAAGTTGGTCAAATTTTGATTGTATTTAATATTTTATCAGAATTATGAAAAACTTATTCTTTCCAATGCACTTTGTTCCATTGAATAGATTGTAATTATGAAAATACATGAATTTGCTAGATACCTAAAATTGTTCAAGATCCAAGGGCAATTTTCAGAACTACTACCGATGGATTTCGTAACTGCTCTATAAATATTAGTTGAAGGATGTTTATCTGTAGTGGTTATGGCAATGCCTATCTTTTATAAATATCAAGTTAAAATGGTATATCTACTTTGATATATATTCTCGAAAGAATTCCCTTTATAAAGTCTCTTGACATTATTGTAATAGCACCCTACAATCTAACAATAATGCATATTGCAGTTATATGGAAGAGTAACAATAATGCATATTGTAGTTAGATGGAAGAGAGATTTGATTTTTCCCAAATAATATTATTTTGAACCAAAACTACATTTTCAAGGTAGATTTTTTTATTATTATTATTTTTTTTTCAGCATAGTTCTTTTTGACTTTATGCGAATCTGGTTGTGATACTATTACCAATTTTGACTATACATTGATTGTGGTGAAGAATGGAAAGAAAATGTCTTTTCTTTTAAAACTATTCTATACATACCTCAAAAGCCACATATTATCTTATTTGCCTCATGTTATTTTTTGGATTAGAGAACAACTTTATGGTATCTATGTATATCTGAGCAATTTTCCAAATGAGAGATGGGAGCTTCTCCTGGTTACTTTCCCAATCTGTGACAAGTAATGGGTATGTGTTAGTGGAGCATATTCGCTAAGTAGGTGGTTGATAGCAAGCTAAATTGTATATATATTATATTATATTCTTAATCACAATATTTACTTAACCAATTAAGATTTTGTGCTTGATAGCATCAAAACATAAATCAGTGATTTCATTCCAATAGGAATAAGGGAAGGACACTAGTAGTGATGCACCCTCCCTGGAGCCATCGTGGAGGCCAACCGGGCATACGGAAAGGGGCCATTGGAAATCCCGCCACATGCTGGTTGTGGGCCTATTAATTGGTCACATTTAACTTAACCTTTTTAGGGTTTACAAAAGGGTTTTTGCAGGTCATTTTGCGTAGTGTTGTTTTCAATGGGCCCGATGGGTGGTTGCTTCCCCCCTTAGCAGTGGTGCATCTTGGTCCGCTTGCTAGTCTTCCTAGTAATGAACCCATGTCCACTATTAACTGGCATAGATGGCGACCTAGTGCACGGAGTTGGCCAACTGGTTCGATGCCCGGCCTGTCGCAGTTCCCATGTATGATTGCTTGGAGTTCTACGTCATCTTCGAGTGCTGCTATTCACATTAGATCTTCTGCCTACATTGGAGTAGCCCTCGACTAGGTAAGAAGTACTACCATCCTGGTTTTCAACTACACGGTTTAATTTTACTCGCACCATTTACTAACATTTTGCCAATTCTTTACAGGTGGATCTTGGTTGTGGAGCTCGGTCTTGGTGCTTGGATGTTCATTACGTGTCGAGCACGGGCATGAAGACATTATGGGTGACTCGTCTTGCGCGATTGTTTTGTGTTTTCCTGGTAGGAATCAAACCTTACCAGCCAATGACCCTATGTGTTTATCAACACCTCGACTGCTAGATGGAAATTTGCGTGCTCTTGTGACAAATGTGAGGTTGCTTTCCCTTTGTGTTTTTAAACACCTCAAATATGGTTGGAAATTTGTATTGGTTTTATCCTTGTCGTGCTTGTAAACACTATGTAATTCATATTTTCTAGGTCTTGAAAGGGTTTGCTGTTCAGATTGTTTAAACTAGCTTGTAATTTGGTTTTGGTATGGCTATAATTGAATTGTTGTGGCACAATTGTGGTATTGGTTGTGGTATGGTGTATGGATGTAACTAAATTGATTGTAATTTGGAATTCAAATGCCACCTTTGTGCCTGGTTGTATAATGTGAGGTTACCCTCCATTTTTTGCATTGACCCTACCTGTTTTGCTTGGAGGGCCTATGTGAATTCGAACGCCATCTTTGTGCATTATGACTGGTTGTATTATGATAATTTACCCTCCAACTTTTGCAGTGACCGTAACGATATTGGTTGATGGGATTCATTATGGATATCAGGGCTTCACCTTTTCAAATTGGGCCAGCCATAACAACACTAAGCGAAATGACCTCCCTAACCCTAGCATAAACCCATAATTGGGCACCTGAACATGTGTATTCTAAATAACCCTAAGCTATTCCATCGTTTTCATTGACCCTAGTGGATGGGTTTGTGGGATTGCATGCGAATATTTGGGATTTGTTTGTGGGCTTCCATGTGAATATTTGGGATTTGTTTGTGGGTGTTCATGATTTGTTTGCAGGCACAATGGAATAAGTCCTTCAATAGCAACCTTCTTCACCTCATCTAGCAGGAATTATCCTTAATGAATTGTGTTAGAATAAGACATAACAGATCACAAGGTATTATCTCCTTGATTGGGATGCATAGTTAGATGGTTCGACCTTGGTTATGGATGATAGGTCTTTTTGTCCCATTTTTGGTGTGTTGGTGTGCATAACCTCTAAATTTCCTCTATACTTTGGTAATTGTAATTTGCAATGGTTTTGGTAATGATCTTTGTTCCATTACTCATTTTTGTAATTGTAATTGTAATGGTTTTGTAATGAATTCTGCAATTTGGTAATTGTAAATTGCAATGGTTTTTGTAATGAAATCTGTTCTGTTACTTGTTTTGGTAAATGTAAAGGTAATGGATTTGTAATGAATTCTGATTTTTTGTAATTGTAATTTGCAATGGTTCTTGTAATGAATTGCGTAATATGGTGATTGTAATTTGTAATGGTTCCTGTAATGAATTCTTCTATGTTACTGGTTTTGGTAATTGTGAAAGAAATGGTTTTGCAATGCATTCAGTTCTTCTATGAATTTGGTAATTGCAATGAAATCTGTAAATTGAATTAATGGTAACTGAAATGTTATTGTATTGAATTTTGAAATGTAGTTGTAGTAGTAGTTGTATCAGTGTGGTTGGAGTTGGTATTGTAGTTGTTTTGGTGCATGTATTTTTCCTCTTTGGCTTCTTTGATATATTACTTAGGACTTCAATTGTAAATTTAAGTTGTCTTTTGTATCTGTAGTTGTAAACTTGATAACAAATAAATGACTATATAATTCATTGGAAAAATTGAATTTAGACTTGAAAAAAAGTTCACTTACCTAATTTCCTCTTAGATAGAAAACAAACATACTTGGTTACAAGCTTGAAAACAAATCAGGCTTGACCTTTAGGCAGCTTGACCAATTGATTTCATTACCATAATCAATGTGTAGTGTGGCTTGCACTACCTATATTATAACAAATTAAGGGTAAGAAAACTTTCTTTTATATCATTAGTATCGAGAAACTTGGTCTTGATATTTAGTTAAGACTAGGATCTTGGTTATATAGGTGACAAAGGCCTTATGGCCTGGTTATGATTACAACAAAAAATTCCAAAGTTAACAAAACATTGCCTAGTTAACAAAATCCACTTGGAAGTGATTGGGCATAAGCACAAAATAGATTCACTCATTTGTAGGATGATTGTTTTCATTGCCCAATATTGATGGGTTCCTCGCATTTGCATTGGCCAAGTAGGTTGAATTTCCTACATTTGCATGATCCCGATGGGTTGAGTTGCTTACAGTTGCATGAGCCGAAAGGACTGAGATGCTTGCATTTTTCTGAGGCCGATTTGGTCCTTGCAACCATGGAGGGATTGAAAATGCATAGTTATGAATTCACCCCATCATCCCTATATTACTTGGAGGAGTTGGAAAATCATACGTGGGATTGGGCCTCCCACAGCTGTGAAGGAATAGAGGGGCAAGATCAACTGAGAGATATTGGGGGATCTGAATGTTTATAAGATATTGGAATAAACGTGTATTATACGCAATATGATTGACTGATTTGGACACTGTCTGCTCCTCCATCCTAAGCTGATCCTCTTGTACCTTTCTTAATATTTTTTCATTCCTGGCCAATTGTTTATTGTGCTCTTTTTCTTGCTTCTCTTCTCTCTTTGAATCCTTGTAATATTTTTTGATTCATCCTGAACAATCTTTGCAACCTTCCTCTCATTTGCAAGCTGCTTCTTCTTCTTCTTTTTCTTTTTTTCTACCTCAACCAATAGTTTTATGTATTCATCCGAAGTGAGTAATTCTGAACTCCTGTTCAAGTGAAGAACATATGATGATATTCTCACTACTTTTTCTACTGCTCTCTCCATTGGAAACCTTAGGAATGACTTGAGTGTTCTACCACTGTGTGGGGTATGAGTATCAACCAAGAGTTGTGTTACATCTACATTGTTTGCTACATCTGGTTCTTTAGTGCCTACATCACCTTCTTCTAAACCCACGGTATCCACAAAATAATGGACAACTTCATTGTTCAATAATGCTGGCTGTGAAGGCATGTTCATGCTTTCTTTGTTGATGTTAGTAAAAATATGTTTGTTCATATTCATCATAGCTTCCACTAACCATTATGGCTACTCCACCTGTCTTGGTAATGTCACTTGCTCTTCATGTCTTTGCAATGCTTGGAAACCTTTGACCACATGAGGTTCAACAATGTCATTATGAACTTCATTTACCGAATCTATACATGTTTCATTTACAGATTTAACAGCTTCCATGACATCTTCACTAGCTTCATTGTCATATTGAGTCGCGCTGACATGTTCATTGCTACCACCCAATGGTTGGCAATGTCCTTGAGAGAGGGATAACATCTTTTTTTCAACATATTCATATTCTACTACAACATCTTCATCATTTGCATGTACCTCAAAAGCTTGGCTACAAGCCAAATCATGCAGAAGAGCATCATAGTCTAGTGGCCAGATTCTAGTACGCCTAAACCCAACCTTGATATTTGAGGGAGTGAGAGCCCTTCTCAATGCATTACTAGCAAGTTCAACTAATTCAAACCTTTTTTACCTCCACCCCAAGGTTATTTTCCATCCATGAATCTCTCTTGGACCTGAAAAAGGATTTAAATGGTGCAAACACACTCACATCAAGGGGTTGCAACCTGTGGGTGGTATGTGCAGGAAATGTTAGCAAATCATTGCCCATAGTGTTTTCCGATTCAACTGTTTGTAGGGATATGTGGATGCCATGGCCATAGAATATCAACAAGTGTCTGTTTTCACATGATACACCACCTGGTATAGATGTAGAAAAGTGGCACAACCAATTCATAAACAATTCTTTTGTCATTCATGCATTTGGATGTGCAACCATGCATGCTCCCACCTCATAGTTCTTGATATAATTTTTCAACCGACTCTTTCCCTTGAACAGATAGAACCTGGGCTGCATTTACGCAACACAGAATGGTTATCCACTCCCTACTCTTAGGAATAATTTTGGGCACATTCCTGCTATCTCTCCTCGCAATTACCCGCATGACACAATTCCTTCCAACTTGTAACCTAGTTTCATCGCAGTTCCAAATATGATCTGGACTATATGAATGTTTCTCATATGCATTGGACAGTGTGTCATAGAACCTAGACACAATTACAAGGCACAAATTCAAGGCTCTATCTCTATCTAGGCCTTTTGCGGTTTGTAAAAAAAGTTGTGGATGTATTTTCTTGAACCCTTCCCACCATGAATTCCCTGGAAATCCATCTCTAAATGGATTGGGCCTTGATTGACAGATTTGTGCAACATTGGACTTCAGCTGTATCAAATCCATCCCATGGCCCATATCAAGCATATCCTTACACCAATTGAAAACTTCTTCCTCCTCCTTTTTAGTTAGCATGGTGAGAGACCCTTTCCTCTTGGTATGAGTTAGACCATTTAGCCAATAATGCATTGAGGTTGGTGCAATCCCATACTTGTTTCCAGCTGCTCTCATAGAATACCAATTTTTTTTGACATCATCAATTGCCTTCATCATGTCCTCTTTTTTCCAACCTTTTATAGCTCTGATCTTCTTGCTTGAACGAGTTACCTGCACTGCAGGTGCATGTGGAGCAGCACCATCAAGCTCTAGCATGCATTGGTCTTCACCATTTTCATCTTCATTCTTCCCTGCAACATAATGTTGTGTCTCCTCATCTGATGAATCATGTTGTAGTTGTGCACCTCTAGTGACTCGCTTTCATGTCCTCCTTGTTCAAGCAACATAATTCCCTCTTTCCATGGTGTCCACAACCTGGGCGAGAACAAGACATAACTGTGATAAAACAAGTGATTTCAGATACACATAAGGGCTATGTAATAGAAAACACCAGCCTAATACAGAGTTTGCTTAATGTTAATGACTGGATAAATGCTAATTATTTGACATTATCCCTACAATTCATCCCCTTCACCGCCTTTGTGCTTCTCTCTGTCCAAGTGTTGACTGTTTCTAGTTGAGTATGAACATCTCCCTATGTTGTTTGTAACAGTTGAGGAATTGGATATGTGGTGGGAAGCCAAATAGGTTAGCCATTTTAGATTTAACATTCAACATTTAACTGTCTCATATTTAACATGTAAATGATGGCCAATTGCTTGGACTAAACCAACATGCCCACTCTCCATATTTATAGTCCTTTTCTACATGTGTAAAAGAACACAAGGAAACTACACTACTACTACTAAAGCTGGTGATATTTTGCTACCACACTATGTCATGTCAAGAGGCAGGCATGACGATGTACTAGTTGAGAGTCTAGGTTTGTAAAGTTGGAATCCAACTTTGGACCCATGAAAATGGTCATGATAGTGTACTATTTGAGAGTGACCTAGGTTATAGAAGTCCGAAGCCAAATTGACACAGAAACCTCATAGAAAACTTGGAGTGTGAAGTTGAAACTTTGGAGATAGTGGGAGAGCATCATGGGAGTGAATGTGCAATTTGAGACTAGATTAGCTCTACTATAACATTAGTTTGTTGTATGGGCCTTATATACTCTCATGTTTTCCATTCCTAGCTAGTTCACATGTAGTTGCAGCCCACAATATTGGCAGTCGAAAGTATCAATATGCCTAGCTTAACCCCCCTCTTGATTGGCATGTCAAATGCTAGTAACTGTTTTCTTAAATAGAGTTAAACAAATCAGATAACATAGTAGTGAATGAGAGACACAATTGAGGGGTTACAACAGTAGAGGTTAGCTTGAACATGAATACGATGGCATATAAATACTAATAAACGATTGACTGTAAAAATACCTGAGCTGAGTGTCTTATGTGAGGGACTGATCTGCTAAGCAGTTCCACTTGTGAATTGGAAAATGGTAAAATGAGTTAGATTTCTATTGATTTATAGTATGACACTGTTAATGATGGATGTTGGATGTAATTGGTATGGATTGAAAATTTGTTTTTTCTGAATGTGTGGTTGTGATTGGTTTTAGTATGATCCAATGGCTTCCATGGTTGATCCTTGTTCCTTTGATCAATTTAATGGTTCCTTATGCTTTTTATGAGTTTAAAGGTTGATTAGATCAGTTGTAAGGTTTGGTTGGCATTTAATTCATTGCAGATTGCAGTTTACGCTAGCTAATCTTCTTGCGGGTAATCTAATTAATGGTTGATTTGCTGATTTTAGTGACTTTATGGTAATTTATTGCATTTCCATGGTTGGGACGTGGATGGATTCAGCATGTGAGGCTGGACACTTCGTTTTGTTTACTTGTGTAGGTGGGGTTGGGTACTGGATTAGTAATGTGCACGAAGCTGGTTGGTAGAGATGTTCTATTTGTCATTCATTGGCATATATTTGATAGCACGAGTACTGTTTGGTTGGAATTTTTAGGATGGTCTAAGGTGTGAAGTTGTCTTTCACACAAAACAGTGCAGCTGGTGATAGTGACATGATGTTTTGTAAAGTTGGCCTTTCGGGCATGAGGGATCACTTTTTGGACAATTGTAGGCCCAGTCAATTTATGGACAATTTTTGAAAAACTTTTAGACATTATGTATATATTTAATTAAGTAATTTAGATATTTACGTGGATATTTTACTGCTTGGTTTGTGGAGTGTTGATGTGACCTCTTCTATGACCACTTCTGATCCTTGTACCTCTACTGATGTCCCTCCCCTATTTTTGTTGTTAAATCACACCCTAAATTTTATGTCAGTTGAAACAATTGCATATTGGTACTTTGTTACTATTTGAGGATGTTTGGACACTGCCTCTATTGCTTCTGACTCAGTACTTTTCCGTGCACAAACAGAGCACGTTACAAGCCTTGCTTTATTTTTTATTGGTTTTATAGAACACAAAGCACATTACAGGGCTTGCTTGATTTTTCTATTGGTTTTATAGAACACAGAGCACGTTACAAGCCTTGCTTAATTTTTTATTGGTTTTACAGAAAAATAAAATAAAATAAAATAAAAATCTGACTCAATTTGGTAAAAATGATTATACATGTACACGTATCGGTTTTTCAGAACACAAACTGACTCAGTTTGTATAAAAATGATTATACATGTGTAAGGAATGTTTTGATTCATTAAGCAAGTGTGAGGTACCAAAATTTAGTTGCACTAAATAGATAAGAACTATCATTGTTTTGGATTTGGCAAAAAACATCAACGAACGAGAAGGGAGGCTCTTATTTAAAAGACAACCATGTGTGCAAATATAATTATTGGGACACAACGCCATAATTAAAACAATAATTTAACTACGTTCTTTCCAATCGGTTTTTAATTCAAACAATAATTAATCTATGCATTATTCATTATAAATATTTTCATTTATGCATGTATAAGAGCCCGCCTCCTCTTTGTTACCTTACTTTACACATTAAAGTAACGAACCTAATATGGTCTCCACTATCAATGAATGAATGTGACTATGAATGAATGCAATATATTTGTGGATTTAAACAACCAATTAAAGAAGCCAACAACCAGAATCTATGGAGTTAGCAGTGTCATTTTCTCTTTACCACTAAACCATGTTGAAATTTCACTTAATAAACAAAAACCAAATTGTTTTGAACTTTCATATAATAAACAAAAACCAAACTCATTGCAGAGCAAGATAATGTTTAATGTTTTTAATCATTTTCCATCCTAATTTGGAATGACTATTACTTTATGAATGTTAGTCTCATGTCCATACATAGGTTATTTTATGAATGTTAGTCTCGTGACGAGTTATATTGCTCGTTATTTTGTTTAGTATATCTTTATTATTTTCCATTTAGGATATTTTCCATTGTCTATTTTATTTGATTTAATAATCCTTCTAAAAATAGTAAAGTTTGGTGAAATTTCTTTTTAATATATTTATTAGAAAATTAATTAATTTAAGTGTTATGTATTAAGTGATCTAAATGAAATAGAAATTAAAAAACACACAACTTGAATATACTTTCTTCTCCTATACCTTCTACCACTTTGTATTGAACAAAAACTATGATAAAAAGTTAATGGATAATAAATTTTTTCAAGGAAGCAAGTTATTTATATAATATATCTAATGCACAAGACAAGATGCTTATACAATTGAATCTCCTTTATTATTAATAGAAGATAAAGTGAACATGATTTATTCTACCACTAGGTCAACCTAATATAATTAATATGCCAACAATGAGTGAGGGTTAAGGATGGTTGGACTGGCTTGTCAATTGGAAAGCTTGATATTTGTAGTAATAATGCAAAAATCTCACCATTGTTTATAGGTAGTTTTCCTTGCAATTTGGAGGTCCTATCATTTCCAAAGGCAACATTAGTTGTCTTGGAATTGTGGATGCGGCCATGACTAAACAAAATCATCTTGTAAAGTGTGATTATTGTGATGTCCTGGACTTGTGTAAGGTGTTAAGGACCCTTGTTAGTTAGTTGGATGCTTTGGAATGTGCAATTTCCCATTTAAACCAAAGCATAGGTAGACAATAGAAACACAATTGGTAAAAATCCAGAATTGGAAGTCAAATTGGAATCTCAAAATCAGGGGAGTAGAACTAGACATGTATTATATTGCAATTCTTGAATTTTCTTGCAATTCCCAATCACTTGTAAGCCGACCATATGAATCCACTGACTTAGTGAAGGAATAATTCATGGAAGGAATCATAGTTCAACCTTCTTAAGGTGATCATGTAGAAGAAGCATCGATTTAGGGTAGAGTGAAGAAGCAACTATGGTGAAGTCCACAATGGGCATGATTTCACATAATTTACTTAGGATTTTATGTATTGTCAGGTCACTTTTTTGTGTACATAGTTTGTCAGGCTTTACAACTACATTCATCATAGAATACATGTAGATAGTAGATATGATGACCGTTCTAGAGGCTCTTTTTTTTTTTTACAAATATGAAAATTTTGGATCATGTGTTGCAATCTTGAAGACTTTTTTGTAACACTTTATTAAAATGTTCGACCATAACCTATATATATCATTACAAATGCTACTTGTTCTTGTGAAAAAAAAGCATAAGCATGGAAAACATAGTCAAAACAAATTATATCTAAATAAATGAATGTATTTAAAGATTTTTCAATAATTATGAAAGTTTCATAACCTTAGTATTTCAGAAGGAGATAAACAATCTGAGTGAGTGGGTAACTCGAGAATGGAGGTATCGACTTTTCCTTCCTACCATTAATATTAGTAAACAAGCCCGATAACTCCCTTCTCATGTAGTAAGTACATTGTAGTGAATATCTATATTAAAAGAAGATCATTGAATATGGTTTCTAAGATCCTCAATAACAAGATATGATTTTACTAAGGATGGTGAAATAAGAAAATGGAATAGGGCTGGTAGGTGCTGCAGGGGGTGTTCTTTGATCTTGGAGGAAATTTTGAGAAAACTAATGCATTATCTTCGAAGAAATCTTGAGAAAACTAATGCATGGGATTGAGAATAATGACAAATAATCTTGAGTAAAAAGTATTAATTCTGTGGCAAGGTTTGACGAAGTCTAAAGGCATGGAAATAAATCCAACCATTGAACATTATAACATTATAGGAGACTCCATGGTTATAATTTTCCATTTCGCCTTACTAATCCAAAATATTTGATCTTAGCTTGCTTGCTTGAGAGAATCCAATGTGAGATCAGTAGTTTATAGGAAGTCATATTTTTCTATGTGTTAAGGGATTTTAACAAAGACATTGATCATCATGCAAACCAGGGTTGTAATCTTCCCATGGTGACCATACAGATTAATGATGAAGTAACTCTTCAATCTATCATACCCTAACCTTGTATCTATAGCTTATGGATTAGAGAAAATATAATTAGCAAAGCAATGTCCTCCTTGATCATGATGGGATAGACATGTGGCAGGGAGATCCCAGGATTAGATTTGCATTTAACCTAGAAATTAGTGAACAAAATTAAGAAATCCATCTCATTCTATACGCTTTGCACGCAGGGATTTAGTGTTCAAAATGAAGCCTTTAGTACAAGTATCTCATTCTTACAACATTGATATGAATAGTGTCAAGTGGTTAAGGATACAGTGGCTTGTTGGTGGGAGATGGATTTCATTCCATCGACCTATCATCCACGATATGTGAGGAATTTTGTTGAGATTTCCCGTGCGTTGTTAGCTTTCCAGTGATTCCTTCAGAATAGCAAGAAGGTGATTTTTCCGCTGAAAAAAAATGAAAGTGTCAAATGTTTGCATCTGATCTTTATTCTAGGGCCTTCTCCTTCTGTTGAATTGGTCGCAGTATCATTATTGTTTTAAAAAATTCCAATTAGTGTGTTGAATATGGAATTTTCTTTGAGTTTCCCTAGAGGAATTTGATTCACATGTTGACGTAATTGGATCAGTCTCTTGGTGAAGATTGGAGCATAGTACTGAGCAGGGGCACTGAATTCTTAGAAGGTAACATTTCGCTCTCTGCTCTTTCTGGAGTCTTTGCCAATCTTGTGGCTATTTTATGAGAACCTTGAGAAGGCCAAAATATCAGTTTCTGGGTGGTAAGAGTCATCGTGTTGAATGTGAAGATTTACATTGTGCAGAATTGAAAATGAGCAAAAAAATTTGGGCTAGGTTGGAGGTAAGATCTCAACTTGGTCTCGCAAATTATAATTGTTGCAAAGGCCTGGATAATATTAAATCTGATAATTTCAAATTAGAGCTTCTTCATAATACTGTTGTAAGTAGTTTGTTTCAAGCCTTGGGGAAAGTAGATTCAATCATGTTGATTTATAGTCCAACTCGAAACCTTTGTGGAAGTTTCGTAAGCCTCATAAATACAACAATTTCTTTGGTTGGAGTTTTGTGGAAAGATAACAATCCAGTTGTCCCCAGTCATCTGGTGAGTTTAGTTGTTTTTTTTTTGTTATCCTTTGCTGCAACAAAAAAAAAATGGAATCTTCTCCAGGAAATAGAGACCTCATTGTGTGAAGGGATGAGACGCCTCATGAGGATTTGAAGGTTATAGTGGATAGAGAGACCCATGAACCTAAAAAATGGAAAAAAACATTGGGAGGCTAGATATGCTCATGATCAACTTATTGCCAATACATAACATGAAATCCTTTAGACCCAAATGAATCATATGAAGTATAAGCTGGTTATGGCAGAAGTTGAAATAGAATTTTGGAAAGGAAAAGCTAAAGCTTAGGAGGAAAAAATCATCCTATTTCAGGAGGCAATTCATGTTTTAGAAGAGGAACAAAATCGACCCTTGAGCTTATCCCGGACCCTTGAGCTTATCTCGATTGTTGATTCTTTCCATCCAACGGGCATGGAGCAAGGTCAACCTTTGACTTTGCTCCATGCCCGTTGGATGGAGAGAATCAACAATCCAGATAAGGATCACCATCTTGGATAGGGAGTTGGCAGTCCCGGAGGTCCCTAAAGCTTCATATGAGAATGTTAATACTTAGGTTGGGGGAGCCTCTTCTCCCCACTTTCCTTCCACAACAAATCTGAAGTAAACTTCTCCCCACTTTCCCTTACAACAGATTTGAAATAAACTGCACTAGACAATCAAGGACAAATTCCAGCATAATGTTTTTTCTATGCATTATAAATGCTCTTTGTTTTTAGGCCAGTTTAATCAAATCTATACATGTTGAAATTATAGAACCAACAGAAACATGGATGAGTGTAACCATTTTGTTTTTTACATTTTTATATAATCTTTGAACTTTATTATCTACACAGCTCATCTTAGAAAGAGCTTGAATGTAACCACAATTTGTTCGGTTCAATTGCAACTTTTTTGATAATATACAATTTAAAACAAGGTTATCAGAGTTTCATGTCTCATGAGCTTTCATTAAAACTTATCAGATAGTTATATTTGTATACATAATGCAAAGGAAAAACACTATGACGAACCATTAATGTAAATGCTCATTAAAACTTTATTTACATATTTGTACATCAAAATTTCGATAGTTATATTTGTATACATAATGCAAAGGAAAAACACTATGAAGAACCATTAATGTAAATGCTCATTAAAACTTTATTTACATATTTGTACATCAAAATTTCGAAAGACTTATTATGAACTAAGTTTAATAGTGTTTAACTTTCCTTTATCATATGTATATTTCAGAAACATATATTTTTATTATTTACTATTAATCCATGTTAATAAATATTACATATCTTAGTGTTAACAATCTATAAATTGACATTTATGACTTAGCAAATACTAAAACATCTTGAAACATATCCAAAGAACCTCCATCCTTAAAAAAAAACGTAAACCCTTTATCTCCTTTATCTCATTCAAAATAAGAATATTTTAGTATAAATGTCGTCCTCAACACCCTCGAGACATTATGCCTTTATTATGAATAGACATTTTAAATATTTAAGCTACATCTTATTTATTTAACATTAAATTCCCTCTACTCATTTAAAAAATGGATAAGCTTATCTTGACTAATTATCAATCCCAAGGTCATTTTCCAAACCTCTTTTTCTTCCAAGGTTTCTTCTAAGACACGGAATAGATTGGGAATGGGAGGATTGAGAAGATGTGGCTGAGTTCGCTAGTTAAATTAATGATTTGGTTTGTTGACCTTTTAACTAGGATAAAGTTGCATGTCTCAAAATAACCTACCACCTTTCGAATTAGAGTGTTACAACTTCACTTTATTTTATTTTAATTAATTTTTTTTATTGTGAACATTATGTTTATTTAAAAGATTGTATAATTAATACTATTTAATTTATAAGTCTTGGTCTAAGAAGGGTATTTATTTTTCTAAAGACATCTATGACGTGTATCTAAGTGTAGTTGTTATACATTGAATAATCAACAAAGTTATATATGAGTTTGTAATTACTAAGAATTGAACCGGACGATGCCTCAAATACATTGAATAATCAACACAGTTAGATATGAGTTTGTAATTACTAAGAATTGAATCAGGCAATATCGATGCCTAGCTTTTACAAATTCGACAAGCCACCATTTACTCTTGTTTGATCTTTATTTCAAATATTTAAATAATATTAAATTAATTGTGATTTCATTGTAATTTCACCAATATTGATTTATCTAATTCAAAGTGTCGAGAGGAATCAAACCTTTCACCATTAAACTATAGCACACATCCCTCTCACCACTATGTTACAACACACTAATGCATGCATTCTTATTTTTTAATTTTATGGGACAGACGAACACTTCCCCCACCTAGTCTCCACTATGCTACAATACATTGATGCATACATTCTTATTTATTTATTTAATTTAATTATTTATTTTTTATTTTTATGGGACATACAGACACTTCCCCTATAGAGACTATAGAAATGTGCCTTTTCAGCACAACACGAGTCATCTAACCCTTATATGCCTAAAATTGATCTTTGATGCAATATTAAAGTTTATTTTGACCCATCTTTAGGCGGGGTTTCCCAATTTAAGGACTATTCTTCTTTCTTGAGTTGTGTCATTTAACGAAAATCATAAGTTTAGAACTATTAAGAAATCTCATATGATACTTCTAACCTTGTTAACTTTAAAGTATCACTTAACTTCACCACTCTTTAAAAGTTCGATGCTCAAGTTTTGATCATAGTATAGGTTCACTTTGGTGTATTAGTTAGTTTTTCTTGAGCTCAAATGTCAAGAAATATTACTATTTTTATATTTCTTTGTACACGTTGAGTTCAATGTTGTATTTTTGAATTTCTTCTTTCTTTATTTTTCTTTAATTCTTAAAAAAAAAATCTTAATGTATTTATTTAATTTATCTTTATTTTTTATATTTAATTTTTTTTAATTCATTAATCAAATTTAATTGTAAAATTCATCACTTATTTTTTTAAACAAATACAATTAATAGTAAACCTACTTATACCTTGCTTTTAAAAATGATTTAATATATTAGTTATATATAATAAAACACAAAAAGTTAATATAATTATAAAACATGTTTAACATGTAACATGGCCTTAAAAATGAGATGCACCTACTACCTGAAAATGAGATAAGTATAATATAACTTTGATAAAGCATTGAACCTATTCCATCTTATGACACGAGATACAATAATTATTAATAAAAACTATAGATATAATAATAGTACCATCATTTCCAAAAGGTTAATGACACCATCTAAATAATAAAAACTATAAATATAATAAAAACTATAAATATAATAATAGTACCATCATTTCCAAAAGGTTAATGACACCATCTAAATATACCTTAATAGGTGTTAAGAAAGGCATGCATGCATACGATAAACTTATTACCTAGTGTGGCAAGCACTTGCTAAAGAGAAAAAGTACTGAGGGCTGGCATGTTTCCATGATTTCATTGAAGATTTTTTTTTTTTTTAATGATTTACTCAAGGCATACAATATGATATAGACAATGCGAGACATAAGTGTTAAAGCCATAATGCATAAAAAAATATAATCATCAAATCATTAGTTTTTTTTTGTTCCAAATAGAAGCACATAAAATTCTCAATGAAAAGGATTGAATGCGCATTAACATATTGCAATCATCATATAAACATTAATGATATTTAAAAATAATATATTGTTTCTTAAAAATTTAAGAATCATATTCTTTTGACTTAACTAGTGAGAAAATGCACAACAATAATATGAATTGGTTAAGAATGTATATATTAATATGGAAAGAGAACTTTGCGAATTTAAGTGGTTATAAATTAGATATGAGGTTGTTTTTTCAATGTAGAGGAAGTCAAAAATTTGGCATTTTTTTTATTATTTCATAGATATGTGCTTGAAACTCATGCATTATTAGTTTACTTTAGATACCATCTTCATAATAAAGAGAAGTGTCCAATAATTTTTTTTACATATTACGTATTAAAAAAATCAACATAAAAAAAGAAAAAAAATAATACAACAAAGAATCCATAAAAATATATATCAACATGGACGAAGAACTTAAGCATCATCAGTTTACCTTCAATACCATCATTAAAATGATGAAAAATGCCTATTAAATTTTATTAGAAATTGCATATTACACATTAAAAAAATTAACATATAAGAAAAACAAATAAAATCTAAAAAAATACAACCATGGAAGAGTAATAGGTAAATTTTTATTACATAAACAAAGTGAGAGTCCTTGAAAGTCTCCTTTTAGAATGGCATAAATGCCATTTTAAATTTAAATGAAAAAGATGGATGCTTGTTATGAAATTTACTTTGAATGGGACTCGTATAAATAAAGTTTATTATAAAATAGACTTTTCATATCCCTAATTTTCATTTTTTTATATTGTTGTTTTATTTTATAGCACAAGTATAAATCCACTACTATAAAGTTGCTTTACGACTTTCACATTTTTTTTTGGCTTATTTTATAACGTGAGTATACATCCACTACTATAAGTATATATAGTTGCTTTACGACTTTCATCATTTGTTTATTTTATAACACTAGTCTACATCCACTAAATTGTACACCACTTAGCATATATGTGATAAATTTACTTCATTTTTTTTTTAACTTTTTGAAATTTGTTTATTTTATAACACTAGTCTACATCCACTAAATTGTACACCACTTAGCATATATATGTGATAAAATAACTTTAATTTTTTATAACTTTTTTGGGTGGTTTGTGTTGTAGTATGCAAAGTTGTTCACACTTTTTTATGGACTTTGTATAGGTTTATAAAATAAAATAAAATGATATATGTGATAAATTTACTCCAATTTTTTATAACTTTTTTTTGGGTTGGTTTGCATACATGTCGTAGTATGCAAAGTTCACACTTTTTATGGACTTTGTATGGGTTTATAAAATAAGATAAAAAGAGTTTAGGGATCTAACTTAACTCTTCTATCATCATCTAACTTTTTTTCGGGTGTTATAGTATGCAAAGTTGTGTACACTTTTTTATAGATTTTTATAAGTTTATAAAATAAAATAAAATGAGTTTGGGGAACTAACTTAATTCTTCTATCATTATTGAAGGATAAACAAAAGCCTTGGAATAACTATTCTATAATAAACACACATACATATATGTTTAGAAAATATATTCATATATGCTTAGAAGATTTTTTTTTTTAAGTATATATTTAAACTATGGATGTTGTAGTATGCAAAGTTGTTCACACTTTTTATGGATTTTTATAAGTTTATAAAATAAAATAAAATGAGTAGAGGAAATAACTTAATTCTTCTATCATCGTTGATGGATAAACAAAAGCCTTGGAATAACTATTCTATAATTAACACACATCCATATATGTTTAGAAGATATATTGTTTTTTTTAAACATATATTTAAACTATTATATAACAATGTCTTAGTGATTGCTAGTTGTTTAACTTTTCTTTGCATTACAATCATCATCTTTAATTTGAATTGATTGATTCTCTCTTGATGTTCACTTGTTTATAACCATATCTTCTAAGATAATGTTTAATTCTTTGTCATCCTTCCATCTTGGTCTTCAATAACAACTCTTTGCTTTATGAAAGTTGTTTCATGATGACAAAGAGGTCTTGTTTATTTAACTTTTTGCTTTATGAAATTTGTTTCATGATGACAAAGAAGTCTTGTTTAGGCTGCTTGTATCTTTATTTAATTCAAGATATTTTACATTGTCTATTCAATTTGATATAAGTATACTCCTATATATGCAAGGGTTTGGTAAACTTCCCATTTAACTTATGTTGAAAGTATAAAAAACTTAGTTTGGGCCTTTACTGGATTCAATGGTCAAGACCTAAACTAGAAGCTTGTACTCCATGCACTCTTCATTTTTCCACTAAAATATGACACCAAGCTTCTTATTGGATAAGTGAGTATTAGATTTTTAACCTTCAACAATGATAAAAAAATGTTGCAATGTTGTCTTTATAGTGGCCAAACTTGAGACAATCATTTAAAATTATCTATTCCTTATTATTGATGTATCATAAAAAGTCACAACACACTAAAAATGACGATCATTAAAGAAATGAATATGATGGCATATAAAAGCTATCATAACCTTCACCATAACAATCAAAATAGGAATCAAAATATCAAAGGGTTCATTCTAGAACACAAGGAGGAAACATTTTCTTCATAGTTCCTACAAGATGTTACAACGTATTTTTCCACCTTGTGAGCATCAACATTCGTTGGCCTTCAGTATCCATTTTATTGACTCAGATAAGTTATTTGTCCTCCAGGAACCATTGTTTCCCTATTTTTGTTCCTGTACGCTAGTTGTTCCACTATACCTAGCGTATACGCATGCTGTACGAATCTATCCCACGTACATCGAGTTATATGGTAAAAAACAGTAAAAACTCTATTTTTACTTCCAAAAAGCGGTCTTAGGGTGACCTTTGGCCCTCCATGCACCCCGAAACGACTCGATTCGACCTTTCACCTACCTTTGGAGGGTTATATATTGAGCTCTTATGGTGTATGGAAGGGAGGAGAAAGAGAGAGCATTGTAACTCTATTGGATTTTTGCCGTGAGTTGAGTCTACATCCATTGATCCTTGTTGTTGTGAACTTCTTATGTTCACCAACCAAACTCCTTTTTAGTTTGAGTTTTCCATTGCATGGAGGATTGAAGTGGTGGAGGCACAAGTGGAGGGACCTAGTTCTCGGTTCAGATGGGTTGTCGACAAGAGGTTGTATTGTGTACTTCTTGTTATCATTAATGGAAATACTCATTTTCTCGTCCAATTGATCTTGTAAATGTTGTTTAATTACATTGGGTTACATTTGCTTATTATGTCATGGACCATGCTATTGATTATGCTAATGTCTTTCATATACTATATGCACTTTCTTGTATTTGTTGCTAAGACTAAGCTACAGGGTCAAGTGTAGAGATTGAAATCTCAATGGGGATATACTTCGAACATCCAGTTGAAGGTTGGTCTTTTCTCCATATCTTAGCATTCTCATTTATATAACATTGTTTTGAGAATTGAGTAGATTTCTTGCAGTCATCTGTCTGTTGTGGTCTGCCCCATTCCATAGGAATTTTCTTCGTAACAGAAATGGCGACTCTGTTGGAGAGGAATCTCCATTTTGGGGATTTTTAGGCATTTTCCCTTATTTTGAGTTGTTGTTTGTCGAGCTTCTGTGTCATTGACTGGCTGTTGGGTTATGCATTAGAAAACTTGATTTGTCTGGGTTGTTTGATTCATTTTTGGCTCATTTACCTTTCCCTGTACGCGGGTCATCCTTGGTTAGCCCGTGTCTACTTGCTATTGTCAGTATAGTATCTAGCATACAAACGTTATTGTTCTATGAACAGTTACGTACAACTCTAGGATTGTCTTGTTTATGACCTTTGCTTGTTGTTGGGTTGGTTCTGAGTATTCCTGAGTCTTAGTAGGCCTGTTTCTTGACTGTTCCATGCTCTGTTATTGACCAGAAACTCCTCTTTCTTTAGTTTTTGATCTTTTTGGTTTCTCACCATTTTTTGTTTTTATAGCTTATTAGCTCGGCTGAGTCTTACTGTTTGGGATTTGCTGGGTTGTTTGCTTGATATACTTTGCATTTTTTACTGAATAGTTTGATTTTGCTTGCATTTTTTCATTTCATTTATATTGAAAAAATAAAAAAACATTGTTTTGCATTTTCCTTTCATTTATAAGCGAAAATACAAAAATATTTGCTTTATGTTTCTGCATTTTGCATCAGACTGCTTGTGTTTTCATCTAGGACTTGCTTGTGCATTGAAATTATAAAGAGACTGCATTTTTTTATTTTTGAAAGAACCCATACTAGTGGCATGATTTTTATTAATAGATGGGTCTAGTGCTTTTTGATTGTGCATATCATTGAGTCTTTTCACATCATTAGTTTCACTACCATATCCTTTGAGTAATTACAACCATTAAAATTAACGCTTAATCTTAAAATTGATTAGAAACGATTTTCTCTTTGATAGGGTGCACCAACTAGCATAGGTTTAGAGTATTGGAATAGATCATTGTGAGTTAACAATCCAAGAATATTAAACGAAACATTATGTGTCTGACCAGGGAGTGGTGAAACCCGTGATATAAATCAGTGTTCTCAGGAAGCTCTACTCAAACCAGAGTTAAGCACGAGTTCACGGGAGGTTGGTTGCAGAGATAGCCCTCCAATACTAGCTGAACGTGGGAGATATTTCTAGGATTTGTTCGTGTACAGGGGCTCTTGGGGGATTTGACCCTCTTGAGTTTCGGGCTTAGCTACATTGCCCATATGCCGAATCCCACCTGCGACTGTCCGCTTGAGCATTGGTTATACTTGGTGGCCTTAGTTTCTCTACCTAGGTATCACATAGGGCATTCGTTGCAATTATTCTACGATTGTCCTGAGTCAGATAGGGGTTGGACAACACAGTTGTTGTTGTATAGGGATTTGACCCTGTGCACGTAGTGAAGTCTGAGAGCCCTTATAACTGATTATGTTACCTCTGGTTATAGTTTGGGAGTTTCAAGCCTCTCCTAGGCAAGACATACCGGCTGTAGTGTCGGGAGGTCCCTTGAGCCAGTTCTGTTTGTGTGCATTTGGCTGTAGTTTCTTTAGGTGTGTGATCTTTGACGCTTTAGTTGGGCCGTTAGGAGACGTTGTTTTTATTGACTTTTTGAATTCATTTTGGAGCGAGGTCTGCCTCTCCGTCGATCTCGTCATTTGGATGGTTTAGAAGCTAACAAGTTATTGCATCCTTTTTACAAGAGACGTCGGAGGACTACCACTGGTCCTATTGATACTTCTCACGAGCTTCAAGAAGCTCACATTATGACTACTACATCTGGCACGTCGAGAATTCTTGTGACTCCATCAAGTGATATTGAAGGAAACACTGCTCCTTACACTCCTAGGGGAGGTTGGGAGGGAGGTTCACCACCACACGTCACTCCTACTGGGTTTGGGACGAATCCACCCGTGGATTCAAACCCATTTGATGGTACACACTCACATGGTTTCCGATATGGGATGCCAGATCTTAATGATACAACAATCCCTTCGACCATGACTCCTTTCTCTTTTGGTATGTCCAGACTTAATACAAATGTTATGTCCACTATGTCCGGCAGTCATGCTAACTCTAGCCTTAGTGCTGGGGGCACTGCACCCTCTTTTTTCGCATATCAGTTTGGGATTGGTCATATCCCTTCATCTATTCCAAATGTTGGAGGAGGGCCACCTCCCAGGACTACCCCTAGTTTCGGTGGGAACACTTTCCATAATACGACTCAGATTCCACCTTTTAACCCACATGCCTCTATGCATATACCCATACCTATGACCACATTTGCTAACCTGAATGTCCCTCCTAATATAGGGGGTGGGAACATACCCTTTACTTATGGTCATCACATGACTGCTCCTGCCACGAATAGTACTTATATGCCCCATAATTATGGTGGTAACCCGTATTACAACACAGCCGGTTTTGGCCCTTATTACAACCCTCCTCACTATGGTGCCTATAACACACATATACCTACGTACCCTTACACGGGTCAGGTTGGGGGCGGTTATCATCCCTATGGTCATGGTCATGGTTTATATCATCCTTCAGGTCCACAAGGTTAGCCTCTTTTGGGATCTTATAATCAAGCTTCGCAACCACAGCTCCCGTGTCTTGCTCGTTTGAATCTACCAGATCTTTCGAAGCTCACAAATGATCCGGTGTGTCACGATTATGCTTGGCCTCCAGTCCCTACCAAGCTCCCTTCTGACATTCCAAAGTTCGAAGGGAATAATGGTGAGGATCCAAGTGATCATGTTACTACTTTTCACTTATGGTGCTCCTCGAATTCATTAAATCATGACTCTATTCGTTTGAGACTATTTCAACGCACGCTCACGGGGGCAGCAACGAAATGGTATGTTGAGTTTCCTAGGGGCACTTACAAGAGTTTTAATTATTTGGCCTTGGTTTTCCTAGGTCACTTTCAACTACCGGTTCTCTATGATACTGGCCTTGAAATATTATCTACCTTCTGCCAGAACAAAGCCACACACATATCTGATGACATTCTGGAGCAGCGTCAATGGAAGAGGCTAGTAAAAGCCAACATTCCTCTAGAATTTCTGTTAGAATGGTTCCTTAAGTATTTTCTTCCCTACATTTCAAAGGACATTTCAGTGTCGGGCATTATGACTGAGGGGCAAGTTGTTTTCAAATCCCAGCAGCTAGACCTAGTCTACGCTCAGTCTAGTATCCTATACGATATTATTCCTGATGCACCGAGATCACGTCATGAGCCCAAGCCTGTTCCTGGACCACATGATGATGGCATCATTGGATCCACGAGTACTCATCTCGTAGATTTAGTTACAAATCAAATGCAAAATTTGTCTATAACCAATCTACCCCTGGACAAACTCATGCCTCGTCCGCTTCCACCCAATCGTCTGATGTTCACTCTATACAATCGGTGAACCCATCAGGTAACCAACAACCTAGTGGAAAGAAGAAGGGGAGAAATAATCGTAGGGGTGTAAATAATGGGAGCAATAGAAATATTCCTAGAAAAGAGAACGCTAACCCTCCTTGGGATGGCGAAAATTCTTATGGGGACCGTAAACCTAGACGTAAGGTGAAATTTCCTTGCAAACTTTGTTCGGAAGATCAGCTTACCCATTTGTGTCCTCGAATTGAAGAAGCTTCGAAGCATCTTGCATAGAGCAAAACTGTGTTGAAAGATCCCCTTCCACATCACCAAAATATGGATTCGAGTGCTTCCGTCGTTGGTTATGGGACTAACGAAAATTCAACATCCTCTTCTTATGCCAGTGGCTTCGGATGCGTGAACATGGTTAAATCTGAGGTTAGTATTGCTACTCGCCAACGCGATTATGGTGCACCAAAACTGAATATGGGGAATGAGACCCCTCCTCCTGATTCTTCTTTGCATATCGAGAAGCCTACTACTATGCCACAGATACCGAAAGGTGTTCTTAAGCACTCAACGCATAATCCCAATGCATGAGCCGCCCATAACTACTCCATTGTAGAATATTTGGGCCAAACTCCGTGTGCCATGTCATCTCTTGAGGTTCTTCAGGCATGTACTTTGCAGAGGAATGCCCTTTTATGTGCTTTGGGAGTCCAGGATCAGGGTATCCCTAACGTTATTAAATTCGAGACTATTGATATCCAGCCTCGCTTTCCTTATCATGTGGATTTTCAAGTCCATGTTAGGTGCTTACAAAAAATCGTTAAACATATGGTTGTTGACGAAGGTGCTTCCACCTTAGTGATGTCGTTGGATTGTTGGAAATCTATTGGATCTCCTCCCTTGCCAAAATATATGACCATGCTTACTGCATTCGATGGTCGATCGTTTAGGCCACATGGTATTCTCCCTTCCCTTGAAGTCCACTTGGGTGGAAAATTTGTGCCTATTGAAGTCGAGGTGGTTGATGCTCCCATCGACTACAACCTTTTACTAAGTAGGAATTGGATCTACGCAATGAGAGTGATCGTGTCCTCTGTGTTTAGAGTTACTTGCTTTCCTCACAAAGGAAAAATTATGATAGTTTATTAGCTAGATTTCTCTAGTTCCAATACCGTAGCATCATCGAGAACTGTTGTTCCTCTTTGATGGAATATTGGTGTAGGATTGTATTCCTCTTTGATGGAATCATTCGACTTTGTTGCACCAATCTCCTTCATTGGAACCATTTCCGATAGTGCGCCTGCCTCATTGAATAATGTACCTTTCCAGACTTCATACTTTAATGATCCGTGGACTTTACCATCCACGAGTTCCTCGTCTGGAGACATTTCGCACATTGGAATGGCTATGCCACTATCTGCAGCCGAGCTTTCATATCATGATATTCAACAAGCCACTGCAGAGCCAGATCTCTCCTCTTCACGAACATAAGAAGAAGATACTGTTATGCTTGCCGTGTGGGCATCCGACTCATCTTGCTCGCATGATTTTCTTGATGGTACTTTACCTTTGGATGAAGATATCATTGAGGCCATGAGTGGTAGTGATAGGCCTTGGGAATATTTGCATCATCGCTCTTATTTTCTTCCCAACCTTGACCTTATTGAGCAAGAAGAGTTTAGGTCGACTCTTGCAGAGAAAGTTGGTCACCCTGTGGTTCCTTTGGATTCACATGGTATTTACACGGAGGGGGATATGGCTAATATCTCCCCAACCATTCCGATCAACATTTCTCGTACGCCTAGAAATATTGAAAATGTTTATATCCGTGCTGATTGTTCTCCCGATAAGATCCGCATATACATCGAGTTGTTCAAGGAATTTTAGGATGTTTTCGCCTAGTCATATGAGGAGATGCCAAGAATAGACCCTAACATTGTCAAGCATGAGATTAAGAGATATCCTAATGTTAAGCCGGTTCGACAATGTCTTCGTGCTGTGAATCCTAGGAAGGCAACTGCAATTAAGGCAGAAATGGAGAAACTACTCAAAGCTGGTTTCATCTACCTGGTTCCCCTTACCAAATGGGTGTCAAATCCCGTTCTTGTTGATATGAAGCTAGGAACCATCCGTGTATGTACATATTTTAGAGATTTGAACCGAGCATGTCCGAAAGATAACTTTCCCACTCCATTCATAGATCAAATCTTGGATGCGTGTGCGAGAAGTGAGGTATTTTTGTTTATGGATAGTTTCTCAGGATATAATCAGATCCAGATTAAACCCAAGGATCAACATAAAACTGCTTTTATATGTCCTTGGGGTACATTTGCATACCAAAAGATGTCCTTCGGCCTTAAAAATGCCGGAGCTACTTTTCAACGTGCCATGACATATGCTTTTCATGACCTTAAGCGCATAGTGGAGGCTTACTTGGATGATCTTGCTGGCCATTTTCGTAAGAGAGTGGACCACCCCAAGCACCTCCACCTCATTTTCGAAAGATGCCGGTGTTTCAAGATTCGTTTGAACCCCAACAACTGCATCTTTGTCGTGAAAATGGGTCACCTTCTAGGGTTCGTAGTTTCCAAAGAGGGTATAAGAGTCAATCCTCTCAAGGTTGAGGCAATACTTCGGTTGCCTCCCCTGCATAACTTAATTTAGCTTCATAGCCTCCAAGGGAGAGCCACTTTCTTACAACGCTTTATAGTGAATTATGCCAATCTTACCAAAGGTTTCACGCGACTTTTGAAGAAGGACACTCCATTTATTTGGTATGAGCGAGCCCAGTAATATTTCAACACTTTGAAGAAAGCTTTGGTATCGACCCCTCTGCTTAGTCCACCCAGCTTTCCTAGAGATTTTTTGCTTTATGTGGCCGCGTCTCAAGAGACGATTGGCATGGTATTAGTTCAGGTGGATGATGTGCTCCAAGAGCATGTTGTTTACTACCTTAGTCGAAATTTAGTAGACATTGAGCTGAGATACTCTCACGTGGAGAAAATGGAACTTGCGACTATTCATGCATTCCAACATTTACGACATTACATTCTGCTTAGGAAAACCACTGTCATAGCACACGTCAATCCATTTTAGTTTGTGCTCTCATGACCCCTAATTGGGGGGGAGTATAATATGTGGATTGCTATTCTTCAGGAATTTGATCTTGATTTTGCTTCGGCGAAATCGGTGAAGTCCTTGGTTTTCGCTGAGCTCATGTTGGATTTCCCAAGACTTGATGATGATATCGTCCATGAAGATTCTTTTGTGGATGAAAATTTATTTCTTATCGCATCAATGGACCCTTGGTATGGGGATATCATCAAATATATCCAAAATATGAAGTTCCCTTCGCATTATTTGCGAGATGAACGACGGCGTGTGAGACATCATGCTAAAGACTATGTCATCGTCGGAGACACTTTGTATCGTCGGGGAAAAGACTCCATCCTCCGTCATTGTTTAACTCATGAAGAAGCGGAGTTAGTGCTTAATGACTGCCACGGTGGAGTGTGTGGTGGTCACTTATTTGGGCTTGCGACAACCCAATGTATCATGCAAGCAGGTTACTTATGGCCTTCGATATTCAAATATTGTATGAACGCCGTGAAGAGATGTCACCCTTGCCAGGTGTTTTCTTGAAATGTACACTCGCATCCTGCGCCTCTTCATCTGGTCATCACCGTCGGTCCCTTCACCAAGTGGGGGGTGGATTTCATGGATTGTAAACCAGTTTTGGCTGGGGGGCATCACCATATTATAATGGACGTGGACTACTTTTCCAAATGGGTTGAGGCCATGCCGACCGTAAAATTCTATGGTGTTACTGCATCCCACTTCGTCTTCAATCAGATTATCGCTCGATTCGGTATCCCGAAAGATATTGTCACTGACCATGGCAGTCACTTCCAAAAAAAAATGATGGCAGATTTATCACTTAAGCTTGGGTTTCTTCAAGATCATTCATCTTCCTACTTATACCCGCAAGCGAATGGTCAGGTCAAGGAAGTAAATAAGTCTTTAAATACCATTCTTTAACGAACCATCCAACAAAACAAGAGAAATTGGCATATCATGTTATATCCTGCTTTGTGGGCATATCGAACCACAGTTAAGACTACCACTAGTTTCTCACCATTTCAGCTAGTACATGGTGTGGAGTCTATCTTGCCGATTGAATGCGAAATCCCTTCATTGAAACTAGCCATAGAGCTCCTGCTTGACACCTCAGATGTTGAAAAATGTTTGATCCACCTCGAGTAGCTTGACGAGCATTGTCGATATGCCGTCGTGGCTATAGATGCCAACAAACGTCATGTTAAGGTTCAATATGATACGTCTGTCCGTCCCCGACAATATGCTGAAGGTGACTTGGTCCTCTTGTATGATCAAGCTAAGGAACCCTTAGGGGCAGGCAAGTTTAACCCCATGTGGCATGGTCCTTACATAGTGAGGCGTGTCCTTGAGAAAGGAGCCTATGAATTGGAAGACTATGAGGGTAATGCCTTGAAGGAGCCTATAAATGGGCTCTACCTCAAGCGGTATTATGCTTGAGCTTCTAGCTCGAGCTGATACTTTTGTATACTATTGTATAGTTGCTTTTGTACATAGTTTAGATTTCTTTTGGTTGTCTACTTCTGCTGATTCACTTCCATTTGGTTGACAGATGTCAGCAGAATCTCCAATGTTCTTGGGATTCACGGACCATATGCCAATAGCATGAGATTAATGAGGAGGTCATGAGTTTGAATCCATTCAAGTCCTTTTGGGTTATTAGCCACACTTGTGGCTAGTGACCGACACCATTGTCCATTCAAATATTCTCGAGAAGGAGCTATCCCACAAAATTGCCTTTATAAAAATAATAATAATGATAATAATAATAATTATAAAACATAAGTCATAAAGTAAATTAGTAAAATCGTTTACTTATATGTTATAAAACATATACAACTTTGTTATATATTATTATAATACTTTCAAATTGTGGCATATTTGCCATATAGTGAAAGTAAAAAGCATCTTTTAAATAAACTTATTACACAACAATAATCATAAAAGTCTTTAAAAAATATTAAACACGATTTTTTTTACAAATTGGCTATATTAAATTAACATATTTTTTTAAAGTAATTGAGTCTAAATTTTAATTAATGATTGTTAATATTTAAATTTAATTAAATATATATTATTGATTAAATGTATTATTATTTATGTATGATATTTTTAGTTAATTAAATTGAGTTTAGGTGATTGAAATAAGAATATTATTTTTTATTTAGAATTAATTTTCACAATTAACATGTTAATTTTTTAATAAATATATTAAAATTAATTTTCGCAATTGATTTTTTAATAAATATAATGTTATATATGTTGTGTTTTTAATAAATGTATGCATTTAAAATGATAAATGGATGACTCTTACAAATGTGATTGTTAGAATGAGAGGGGAGATTTTGCACATAGTGAAGTCTTATAAGGAATTGAAGTACTTTGTCCAATTATGCATGCATTAAATCATATGTGTAATGTCCTTTCCAAGGAAATCCTTTGGATTCACCTTGTTTTGACTCTATGGTTTTGTTTACAACTGGTTCCAAACACCTCTAAATGATTTCGAATTTGGAGAGGAAGGTCTTAATGGGGAATAGGAAATATTAACACACCTACTAGACATCCAAACAACTGATATACCCATCCATGGTCTGCAAATTGCATGGGAATAATTTTTAGAACAAGACTAGTTAATTTGAGAAGTGGAGATCCCCCCTAGGTCTACCATTAGATGCTATTCCAAACACTGTACAACCTTCACTAATTCTTGGTATGAGACTTGTCTCTGTTAGATGACATTAGGAACAATATATGTGTAGCATTATATTGGGTTTTAGGGTCGAATTGGCATCCTAATGAACACCAGCTTCTAGAGTCTAGTTTTTGAGGTGAAATTGGTGGGCAAGGATTCTTGAATTTCTTCATAAACCATAATAACACTTCATAGGTCTGCACACATCATTTGTGCCATCAAATTAAATTAATATTCATCTCATAACATGATAAATAACTCAGCAAACTCTGATATAAAACAGGTACAATACCATTCCAAAATCACTAAGCAAATGCCATGGGGAAAATGGCTCGAATCTCTTTCTTGAATGTAAATATCACTTAAAATACATAGTGTTTCGAGCTGTGGCTCTCATTATATGATTATTATAGATATATATAACAGTTGACATGTCAATGAAGTCGAAATAACAGTCCTTCACTAACCATATGCAACAACAAGTGCGTTATGAGGAAAATGACACCATTCTTACATATTTTTACTTGGCTATTCGAACTGAGGTTCATATGAGCATAAAATACATAGTGTAGACATCACATTACAAATAAATGGGGCCCCTTGGACTTTCCCAAATAGATCAGGATCTCACCATGTGCGCCCTTCCTCCAAGAGCAAGAATATGAAGAGGAAAGTGAGAGAGATGTGGGAGCAAGTTGAAAAAGAAATGGTTATGAGCAGCCCTGCAGCTTCAACTTGTAACAACTGAATTCATTGAAGCTCCAAATTAAAGGTATGAATGGCCTCTCCAATTTCCAATTATGGTGGGAATCTTGCACCCTCGAAATTGGTACTAAGGAAAGAAGAATAAACATTTAACTTGCATGGACAAGATATGCTCTCCAATTTGCAAAATGAGAAATGATCAAAAGCTAGTTTCCTTCTTTATTATCGTCTTTTGTTAACCTCCCAAGGCCTCCTTAGCTCAAATTCCATCCAAGAGATTCATCCCAACTTGAGTTAGGGAGAGATTCCCAGGAATGCCACTTGTCCAACTTTTCCTAGCTCTCCTCTTCCATGAATTCGAATGGGGGAACCTTGGCTGCCATAACTCCCCTTGTGCGCCCTCTTGGAGACTACTTTTATCCCTGACATGTCATATATGTCATATTTCAGCAATCAGGTCTAAACTCTTTCATAATTGTCATAGAATCTTCATCATTGTTTTCATAGGAGTTAGGGAATCTAGCTCCAAGTGTCACAATTCTTCTAAGATGCCTCTTCCTCTTCCATGGGAGTTACTCTTCCACTCCAATTCGACCTTACATGATTCATGCCATGAATAATACCTATTAAAATCCCCAAAGTATGTTACCCTTCATCTTGAATTCGAATTGGTGAGAAAATCATGCCAAGTGTAGTGGGGAATCTTGCCACATGTAGGTCCCGCAACCTCTTATGTGCCCTCATGATCCAATGTCACCTTATTTTATTTTTATTATTATTTAATTGACCCCCTTTAATGCGAATTTGTAAGTCTAATGTCATTTTGGGTCTTGTAGCTCCTTTACTCCAACTTTTAATGCTTCCACCCCCAACCTAGGGAACTAGTAATTTTCCTCCATGATAGTTCATTGGAATGGGAATATTACAAACTTTGAATTGGTAATTTCCTCTTAATGTGACCCACCTTGTCCATTTGGATCTAATTTTACATTATTACTAACTTGGACATCATGCTTGGCAATTATTTGACCCTTAGCATCAATTTGACAAACTATCATGAATGTGGCCAAGGGGCTTAGGCCATTGTGACCCAATGAAAAATTTGGGGACATGACAATATGCTTTTGATATCAAGTATTTAAAATGATGAAAATGATGAATGGATGACTCTTACAGATGTGATTGTTAGAATGAGAGGGGGATATTTTCCACATAGTGAAGTCTTAAAAGGAATTTAAGTACTTTGTCAAATTATGCACCCATTAAATCATATGCCTTTGATCTCAAGTATATGAGATGGGTGGGTGGTCATAATATTTTCTTGGTAAATAAACATAATCAAGTTGTTTATTCTTATTTAAAATTATTTATTATGTTTAATTAAATAAATGTAGGTTTATATTAAATTTATTAAGTTTTAAAAGAGATTGTTGTTTGGGTTTAGTTTAACTGGTTAAAAGGAAAAATGTTTTTTTTGATGAAAACAGGTAAAATATTTTATTTATAAAAGCGGAGGGAGAAATCCTTCCAAGAACATCAATTCATACATTAAAAAAAAGGCTCATGGCTTGAATGTTCAGTTCTTGACATCTTATCAAAACTACTATTGAAACTACAAACCGATGAGATTTCTAGCTGTGATAATGCCAATTTCTACTATACTTATAACTATATATCCTAATGAAGTGATGAAACAAGAAAACAAAAAAAACACCCCATGCATAAGAGTTAATCCTGGCCCCACGAAACTTAATGTTATTTCTTCATAGCTGGTTGGCAGGAGGCTGATCTTTTAGTTGCTTCATTCTCATGTGATTTGGATTGCCTTTGCAGTAGAGCCGCTTCTAGGTGGGAAACTCAGTTTTTAAGGGGCTCATTTCTCAAAGTTGCTGCTTCTAATTGAGCAAGATGGTTCTCCATGGCCTAAATTATGAGTTGTTGATTCTCCACTTCGTTGCTTAGGATATAAATCTTGTAATTCATATCCCCTTTCAACTAGTCTGTCATGCTCCTCTACCTAATGCTTCTATTTAATATGTTTGTCCATGGATATTAGGTCCTGGATCAGACTGTGAACTTTTCGCTTCAAGCTTATATGGATTATTTTTAATCTATGTAGTCCATGAGAAACATATCACTCCTCCTCACTCCATTATTCACGGTCCATTTCTTCCACGGTGGCCACCAACTGCTTCCCGATGCTCTGCTTTGCCACATTTCTACGTTTTGATGTAATTTATTCCTCGACTTCGAGTGCCTCATACTCCACCCTAGCTTGCCTCTATGTCTTTCGAGCTAGTCCTCCAAGGAAAGGGATTCTACCCACACTTTAATCTAAGTCAGTTGTCGTTTCTCCTGATCTCACACCACATGACCATAAATTCACCACCAATCTTCATGATTACCCAAAACTTCTGGGCGTGTGAGAGGCAAGGAAGTAGTGTGTGGGCATCCTTGCGATCCTCGGATCCACTGATTACCATGATTGATCCTCGAGCTGGGACAAGCAACTTTCCCATCATATTTATCATTACAGTTGGTCACATTCTGTCATTCATCTCCTTGCCACATGTTCCTTCAGCACATGACATCATGACCACTTGTGAGATATTCAAGGTTATCTCTCCTTTGGATACTCCCCTTCTTGTTTTGGTTCCTTCAGACATTTATCTTATCCATGTTCCCTATTGGAATGTCTTCTTGTTCATTCAACTTCGAGACTACCGGAAACTTATTCGAGGAGTTAGGGAATCATAACGGTTTTCTCTAGTTCATTGTTTACTTTTAGAGTTCCTTCTAGCAAGGAGGATGCCACATTTTCCTAGAAGTTTGCTTCTCTATTATTCTCTCACAAAACATGGAAGAATTAATCGTTTCCTAGGGAGTTCAATATCTTCTTTATTCTTACATAGATTCTAGTTAGTTTGAGAACCATTGAAGGCTTAGAAGAGACAAAGGCCTACACAATAATCCTAGGATCTCTGCAAATAATTGGATTTTTCACATCTTTCTTGGCCATGAGTTTGGCCCCTTGAAATAGGACTAGAATCTCAACCATACTATTTGTATCACTCCTATTCCCCATGTGTATTTATACTTCTGCGATCCTCTAGGATCGAATATGATGCCACCCGCTCTTATCACCCCCATTAAGAGGAAAAATGTTATTATCCTTCTCAATAATGAATTTCCTCAAGTGGCATGTTGTGTTCTTAATGAGTATATTTTCGTATCAGCCTTAAGCCTTGAAGAATCTATTTTACCTTGGGTATCATATTTGGAATGAAGGGATGCACTCGATGGATTTCCTTAAGATACATATTTCACGAAAAAAAAGGAAAAAATGAAAACAAAATTGAAAGATATAAAAAATTGAGATGTCAATCTCTCAAGTAGCTCTCGTGTAGTTATTAAAAGATATCGAGTTAAAATTGGTTTATGTTGGTGTGCTTTCTTCAATTTTATATTCTACATTATCGATTTTTTATTCATATTTTGATTTATAGGTACGAATGTTACACAACTAATCCCTTCTAGGATATATTTTTATTTTTGTATATTGGTTTGATGTATGGCATGTGTCACGTCAACATTAGGCATAAACATGATACAGATCCTTCACACTAGGTTGTATAATGCAACTCCCTTCTCTCCCGCAATGATTAAATTAAGGTAGCTTTGTTAACGTTCATGTTTGATATGTGAAAGTGGGGTAATGTTATTACCCCACCAAGGTTTATTTTTTAAGTGATAGTTTTTCCTCTCATGGAGTAGTGTACCTTAGTAAGACAATTATTTATTTACAATGGGATCAAGTGCAAGCCCAAGAAAATTTTGGCAAAAAAATACCTCCAGCGACAACTCCTCAATGAAATATTTTTATAACTTGTAAAACACATCTACTATGTTGTAATATCCCAAAATTGAATAGTTCATGTATGTTGGAATTCATTGGAAGCATTTAAAACAAAAAATAAACAAAGAACAATTATTCAACAAGATACCCATGCCATTGTTAGTCCCTGCCAAAGCATGATATATACTTTTCATATGCAGGTCAAACTGTGTTATGTAACAAATTTCCAAAAAGAGCATGAAAAAAGAATAAATAGATCAAAAAGAGTACTCCACGCCTTAAATGAAGAAAATAGATGAATAGAAAGCCTCTTCAAGGGGGAAACCTCCTTATACAATGTACTAAGTACACAAGACAAGACAAGACAAGACAAGACAAGACATGATGTTCCAAATGAAAAGGTCTCATTCCTATATATAGGAGACCAAGAGATACAATTCCAACTAACTGACCCAAGCCGACAAACTAATAATAATTACAACTAATGGACCAAGCCGACATAAAAACTAATGTAATGTGACCCATATAAGGGGAAATGTGCCCACATTTAAGGCTTAACATGCCCCTCCTATTTAGACAAGTGTTGTCCTCAATGCTTGATTAGTTGCAAATGCTTATGAATGAAGGACTCATCTTCCCATGTCGAATCTTAAACTGGTAAGTTCTTCCACTTGATGAGGTACTCAGTAATAGCCCGATTTCATAGTTGTTTGGTCCTTGTTTCAGTGATTTGTTCAGATTCCAATATGACTTTTCCTTATTCATCAAGCTCCGACAAAATTGTTTGAATTGGGATCTTGTCTACTATTACCTTATTTAAGCAAGAAACATGGAAAAATGGATGTACTTGTGAAGATGAAGGGAGCTCCAATTTGTAAGCCATACTACCAATCTTCTGCAACACTTTATAAGAACCATAATACTTGAGTGCTAATTTATTGTCCTTATTTAGTTGCTTGAGGGACATCTGCTTGTAAGGTTGTATCCTTAGAAACACCTAATCCCCTTCTTCGAAACTTCTTTCATTGCGATATTGGTCAGCTTGTTGTTTCAACCTATTTTTTGACATATCCAGGTTGTCCTTAAGTATATCGAGAACTTCTTTCTGGTGCTCTATGTGGTCTTCCACAACTTGAACTTTAGATTTTCCTTTTAAGGAAGATGTGATATATGGAGGCTGGTCCCCATAAGGTGCCACAAATGGAGACATTTTTTATGATGTATGGAAGGAAGTATTGTACCAGCATTCTGCCAATTACAACCACTTCACCCACTGTGTTTGTTTATTAGATGCAAATCAACGAAGATAGCCTTCCAAACATTTTTCACTATCTCAATTTTCCCATTAGATTGAGGATGATAAGATGAAATGCAAGCCAATTGGGTACCCAAACAAGAAAATAATTCAGTCCAAAATTTTCCAGTGAAGATTGGATCTCTATCACTTACAATAATCTTCAGATTTCCATGTAACTTCTGAACAACTTCCATAAAGGTTGCAACTACTATACTTGCATTAAAAGGGTGAGTGAGTGCACAAAAATGTTTCTATCAACAACAACCATAATAACATTCTTTCCTTCCAACTTGGGTAGACCTACGATAAAATCCATTGAGACTTCCTCCCAGCACTGACAAGGTATGTCTAATGGTTGTAGAATTCCTTGGGTCTTAACTGTTTCACCCTTATTTTGTTGGAAAACCAAACATTCGACCATGAACCTTTGAACATCGTATTAAAGACCTTGCCAAAAAAATTCCTTCTTGACCCCGTGGTAATTTTTTCAAGAATCTAGAGTGCCCACCTATAGGATAGGTGTGTAATTTTGAGAGGACCTTTTGTTTGAGTTGGGAGTTTTTGCATAAATATAAGCGATCCTTATACCATAGCGAATCATTTTTCCACACAAAAGTATCTGATACATTGGGATCGTTCTGTAGCTTTTGAATGAGCATCCACACAGATATGTCATTTTTCCATTCTTCCCTTGCTGCTACTACCAAATTTGGTTGTAGAATGGAAATTGCACAAAGTAATGCCCCAACATCTTCATCTTTCCTCGAGAGCGCATCTGCCACCACATTATGTTTCCCTTTTCAACAGATGATTTCAAAGTCATATACCAACATCTCGATTACCCATTTCTGTAGCTCTTCCGAAGATAGTCTTTTTTCCAAGAAGTATTTAAGACTATCATGATTTGTTTTGACCTTGAAGTGCCTACCTATTAGGTAAGGATGCCATTTCTTAAGAGCATTTAGTATTTCCAACATTTCCTTCTCCTAAGTGGTCTTCTATAAGTTCTTTCCCTTAATTGGATAAAAGAAAGAGGGTGTCTTCTTGCATTAGTACAACATCGATGCCATTTCCTGAAGCATCACATTCCATAGTAAAGGTTTTTGTGAAGTCTGGTGTGGCCAAAATTGGAGCTTTGCACATTGCCTCTTTAAGTTGTTCAAAATATTGAGTTTCCTCTGGAGTCCAATAAAATGCATCTTTCTTCAATAATATTGTTAGAGGCACTTCTATTCTTCCATAGTTCCAACCAAACTTGCGGTAGTACCCTGTCAGGCCTAAGAATCCTCGAATATTGTTCAGGTTTTTGGGAATCGTCCATTCTATCATAACTTTAATTTTGTTAGAGTCTACCTTGACACCTCCATGAGATATAATATGACCCAAATACTCTACCTCCTTTACCCCAAATAAATATTTTGAAGGTTTTGCATATAGTTGTTTCTCCTTTAGTAGTTGTATCACCCTATCAACATGTTGAACATGTTCTTCCCAAGACTTGTTATAGATTAGTATACCATCAAAGAAGACTAGCACAAATTTTCTAAGTAAAGGCTTGAAAATGGAATTCATCAAACCTTGAAATGTGGAAGGCACATTCGTGATACCAAATGGCATGACCAGAAATTCATAATGACCTTCATCAGTTTTGAATGTTGTTTTTGGGATGTATTCATCCTTCATTCTAATCTGATTATACCCAAAATGAAGATCCTACTTTGTGAAGAAAACTACTCCATGTAATCCATCTAACAATTCATCAATGACAATAATGGGAAACGTATATTTAATGGTGATCTTGTTGAGCTCTCTATAATTTGGACACTTATGGCGTGATCCATACGGCTTTTGTACCCTTACCACTACTGCAGAGTAAGAACTTTGGCTAGGCCTAATTACACCAACCTCTAACATTTCTTCAACCATACACTCGATTTCACTCTTCTGGCCATAGGGGTATCTGTAAGGTATGATATTAGGAGGAACACTTCATGTAATTAAGTGAATAGAATGATCAAAATATCAAATAGGTGGAATACCTTTTGGAATATTTTCAAATACCTTGGAATGTTTATTAATGACCCTTTTGAGATCCGGGGAAATAGGAGGCTTATATGTTTGAACATCTAATGAGCATAATTGTGCAATTATACCTTGATGTCCCTTTTTCATCAATTTTTTCATACCATTAGAGATTATCACCTTGCTTGGTTTCCCTGTGATACCTCTTAACTCATATTACTTTCCTTCCCATAAACATTTCATGAAAATATTCTAAAAATTTAGAGCCACAGTTCTAAGTGATTGTAACCATTGAACTCCTAAGACAACATCAACACCACCCATGAGAATAACAATCATTGGAATATTCAATACATATTACCACATATTAATATTGATATTATGGAATTTCCCTAAGAAATTGATAGTTCCTCCATCTGCAATCATTACTTGAAACTCCAGTGCTGGATATACAAAACAATTGAGAGCTTTTACTGATTTACAATGAATGAAATTATGAGTACTACTAGAATCAGTCATCATTGTTACATTTTTATTTTTGATATATCCTTCGATATTGAGAGTTTTAGGAGTAATAATTCCCTCCAAAACATGACAAGATATGGTGGGAGTAATCTCTTCGGAAGTAGTCTCTTCTATTTCTTCATCTTGAGATGGTTCCTATTCTTTTGGCTCTTCCTCTTCATAATCTATGTAGAATAATTTCTTCTCACCACACTCATGTCCCTTACTATAGTTGTTGTCACAATTAAATCATAGACCTTTTTCTCTTATTGCATCCATTTGTTGAGGTATCAACCTTTGAGCCGATTTAGAAGAATGAACACTATTCTCTTTGTATGTGTTAGAGGTGGTCTTTCTGGTAGCCATCTACAAATTTTTACTTTCAAACTTCCTTGCCATCATGAAAGACTTCTCTAAGGATGGTGGTTCAAAGAGACGCACCTCATGTTGAATGTTATCCTTCAAGGTTCCAATAAAGATATCCAACAGTTTATCATTTGGTATGCCCTCCACTCCGAGACTCAACTTTTGAAATTGTTGAATGTGCTCACTTAGTGGTCCATTTTTCCTTAGATTTCTCAATTGGGTAAAGAAGGAATTGCTCTTAACATCATCATGGTATGATATCAATTCCTATGTAAAAATGTATGAAGAGATAATGGAGCGCTTTTTGCGTTCACAAAGACATTGGTACCACACAATCTGCTTAGGTTCTAAATATAAATATGCAATATGTACCTTTTGACGATTGGTAACCTGGTGTATATCAAAGAATTGCTCCATCTGGAATATCCTGGTTAAGGGGTCTTTCGCATCCAACTTCCTCATTTCAATCTTGGGAAGTTGGATACCCCTTGGGGACCATATCGGGTTACTTCCATTACCATAATCATTTCCTCTTGGAATATTCTTATTCATGGAATGTTTCTCAACATGGACCTTATATTTATCCTCCTAGGTATCCTGGAACACATTATCACCTGTAGGAGGAGTATCCTTTGAATTTGGTATGAGATTAGAAATATTTTCCATCTTATTATCCATATGTTCCATCAACTTCCCTTCTAAATTAAATAAATCAATCGTTTTCACAGACCCTTTCATCATATCTTCCAATCGAGACACTAAAAAAGATAGGTCTTTCCTTTCATCGTACATCGGGGATGAGTCCTCTGGTGGTTTGAGTGGAGTGTGATTTTTTCCACTTCATTTTGGTGGCATTTTGAACTATATATATATATATCACACCCTATGTTTCAACTCAAATATATCCTTCTACTCAAATTGATTCAAAATTTAAAATGGCGTACCTTTTATAAACCCTGACTAGAATATTGTTTTCTGGCTGACTTGGAACTGATGTAAATTTGAAATTTAAGCTCCTCCAAGTCTAAAAATTCGGCCTGTTATATCTAGATGTTTCCTCTTTCCAAAGCCACAGGTTTGACATAATTCTGATGTGCCAGTATAGAGTTATTACAAATCTCCCATCACTTCTTATCTTTGGTCCTTTCAGAAGAGAAAACTTGTATGGTATGCCACGTGTCCAATATTTCATATCTAAGTCTGAAAAAGATACCAAAGATACTATGTTATGTGTTCTTTATTATGCAACATGTATCACTCAATTTGGATATCGCATGCCCCATATATGACCTTTTTTTCGAGGACACATGTTTTAGACTAGTTTTTGGACTAGTCAGAAACCCTGGATTCCACAACAAATCTCTCCGAACCTGTAATGGATCAGGATCTTAAACTTGGACCAAAGTTAATTTTTGGCCTTTTTTATAGATTGATTTTAAGTCTCGCTCTCTAAAACCTTGTAGAAAAAATCTTATAGCGAAAATTCCAAGATTACTCATTTTGAAGAAACCAGTTTTGATGAAAGAGTTCTGATACCAAATGTTATGAAATAAATTTCCAAAAAGAGCATGAAACGAGAATAAATAGATAAAAAAGAGTACTCTACATCTTAAATGAATAAAATAGATGAATAGAAAGCTTTTTCCAGGGGGAAACCTCCTTATACAATGTACTAAGTACACAAGACAAGACAAGACAAGATGCTCCAAATGAAAAGGTCTCCTTCCTATATATAGGATACTAAGAGGTATAATTCCAACTAACTAACCCAAGCAGACATAACAAATATAACCATACTAATCATAATTACAACTAATGGACCAAGCCGACATCAAAACTAATGTAATGTGTCCCATATAAGGGGAAATGTGCCCACATTTAGGGCTTAACAAACTGCTTTGATTTTACATTAATTCATTTCATGTTATAAAGTTTTCCAATGTTTTCAAAAAACAATTTACTAAAGTGATTTTTTAAAATTAAAAATAAAATTTTGAATTTCATTCATTTTTTCGTTTTTGATTGGTTAAAGACGTTATCAATGGGAAATAAATACCCTATAGCTTGTTTTTTTTTAAATACAAAAAATAAAATTAAAGGCATTATGGAATTTTATAAAAGTGCCATGTGACAACTTTCACATGCCATTGTTAACTTTTGTTTTAAAAAAAGTTGTTGTCACTTTTCATGTGAGGTTTTGATTTCGATGTGACCAATTCTATATTTTTCAATTTTAATGTATTTCTAAGGACAACTATTTATTAATGTGATAAATTCTGCAAATTTTTTATATTATTATATTTCTATTTTACTTTATCAATTTTTATAGTCAACATAAAACTTTTTCTACTGTAAAGTTATCTTCCAACGCATGTGTCAATTACTTGTGTTGTTTTTCTTGGTCCGCGGACTACATTGTCATCTCCTCCTACAACCTCCTGTCTATATTCCCAACACATGTGGAGATTTGAATACCAATATTCTTTCTCAATTCCACAACCTACTTCATGAACATAAATCATATTACAAAGAAACTATTTTCAACATAACATTATATCACTAGAATACAACTTTTAGTGGATACATTCATTTCTCTACTTAATTCCTTTCCAACGTAAACAAGGACGTAGCTCCTACATAGCTCTATTTCTTGTTTTTTACTAGTCCCTATCAAAGCACAGAGCACAAAGTATACTTTTATTAACAAGTCAAAATTCTTCGAATTTGCATTAGTTTAATCTCATGTTATAAATTTTTATAAAATCTTCCATTGTTTTCAAAAAAAATTTATTAAATCATTTTTTTTGAAAATTAAAAACAAATTTCACTCATTCCATTTTCTAAATGGTCAAAAAGGTTATCGATGAGACATAAATACCCGAGAGTGTGACTTTATTTTTGAAACATAGAAAACAAAATTTAAAAGGTTTATTATAGAATTTTTTGAAACTGTCATGTGGCAACCTTCACATGTCATTGTTGACTTTTGTTTATTAAAAAAAAATGTTGTTGTCGGTTCTCATGTGATGTTTTGATTTTGTTGTGACCAATTCTTTATATTTTATATTAATGTTTTTAAGATGACAATTACATATTAACGTGACAAATTCTATAAATTTGTTTTATGTGGTTATTATTTCTCATTTACTTTCTTAATTTGTATATTCAACCTAGAGCTTTTTTACTTTCTATGTTTCTATATTTGGTAGGGACTAGCCACTTTCTGACATGATTCAATTGTTTCAATAGCAATAGTTTTGTGTAAGAACAACAATATACCCATATAATGGATTATTTCTTCAATAACAATGGTTTTCTAATATGAGAGAACACTAACAGAGAATATGGTACTCTAAACCTACTTAATGATAAAATAGATATGTGCAATAAATATAGCTATGAATCTCTACCTCTTAATTTTGTGCATGTGTTAATATCATTGTTGAGTAGGTATTGTGAATAATGTTAAAAGGGAGATGGTTTATGAGGGCTAATCCATGAGTTAATTTAGAGGTTCAAATTTTCGAGTTAATGTGATAGTTCACTCTATTGTTAATATCATTGATAGTTCCAACGTCATGCTTTGTGGGTTATCCTTAACTTATGATTCTTATCTATGTAATATTACAACTTTTTTTCCAAGAAATTTTTGTAAGGAAAGCCCTAAACATTTCTCTTCATTTCAAGGATGGTAATAGACATTGATTGCGACACTTGATTTAATAGGGACATCAAATGATGTAGGAAACAAAGGTAGCTAACTCAAGTAATTGATCTTGAAACGTTCTACATGAAACACAAAGAACTCAACCACCTAAACTAACCCATTAAATTCTTACATATTATATTATTATAATATATCCCTATATTAAAATGTATCTTACGTTAATATTTACGTTGTAGGCATTTCATCGCGGAGAAGCATAAGCTTCCATGTCGGCTAGATTCCTCGCTCATAGAGCGAATGGAATGTTGCCGCATGTTCATCCCTCCCGCCAATGACCTTCCACCATTTGCTAGGCGTGGCTTGCTTCACAAGCAACCCTCTTGTCTCCTGTCAGGGCTTTTCACTTCCGCCCACTTTGAATCGCCAAATCGCTTCAATAGGGGACTTCCAGAAGTAAGGAGCATGCCGTGGCTATCTTGTCTTCGCTCAATTTTTGCAAGTAGTAATATAGTAAGTCTATTGTTGAATTCACAAGAATGATGAAGTATTCCAAAATTGAAGATTCAAAAACTGAAGACAAGAAATCCCACATAAGCTTTCCGGCAATTCCTTGAGACGAGAGCAAACTGAAGACGAGAAATCCCACATATGCTTTCCGACAATTCCTTGAGATGAGAGAATCCGGTCAAATTAAGGAACTCAAGTTGTTGAAGTTGCCCCACCGACCTTGGCAATGATGTTATTAAGGTGCAGCAAGATAGATCCAGAACCTTCAGAGACATCATATTTAAGAGTGATGCTGCTGGAAGATTCACCAATTTTGGGTTGTTGGTTAACACCAAACTCTTCCTGCATAAGGAAGTCGACCCTCGACCACATGTATCTGTCGACCAGCACCTGAAACAGTCTGACTTCGACCATAAAGCCCTTGACCAATGCAGCCAACCGACTGGTGCTTTGACAGTTTGATTGTTTGGAAGTCTCATTAACCGATCGCATGTAAGCAATTGATCACATGTCACTGTATAAGATGATACTGATGAGCGTCACCTTCGAGAGCTTGCAAGAGCTATCTTACAGGAGGAAATCGATGGATGCACTGTATTTCCAATTTTAAAGGGAACAGAGCTTAATAGACTTGTCGATTAACAAATCTGTCGAACCTCGAGAGACCATGGAGCCATCTTTTTTTCATTTACTTTATTTCCTGCTATTTGAGTAACATGCACAGCATAACATCATCAACGAACTTATATATTTGCGTTTAGTTACTATTGTATTTATATAGTTTTTTGTATTGTAATTATTTCGATTTTGTGTTTTTAATTTTATTAACCTTAGGTTGCTTTATATAACATCAAAATAAGTTGACAACATCAAAATAAGTTGACAGTTTATGAAGTGGTATAAAAATTAAGTTGACCATTTATGAAGTTGTATAAAATGTAAAACGATAGACACGGAAAATTTGAGACCATCATCAATTTTTTTTTTTTTTTTTTGACAGATCCATCAAATATGAAATTCCAGGCCCGGTTCCACACTTTTTCGTTCTCTGAAATTTAGGGCTTATGATAGCTTTCTTAACAAATGGCACAACATGGTTTATGATTCAGTCTTTTGCGCCTGGGAATTTTGCGGCCAAGCCCATACAATATCTTGAAGAGTAGGCCTATATAGATGCCACTACTTCAAAAATCTCCACCTCGACGCCGATATCATTTCCATCCATATTCACCTTTGGGCACTGTTGCACTCTGAAACTAAATCCATTACCATTAGCAATGTTCTCAAATTTGGAAATAATGGAGGAAATCGGCTGCTTCGAAACGAATTGAAGTACACCTCTTGCGCCTCCGAATTGAGGAGCCAGATCTATTCCGCTCGGCCATGAAGCCATTCCGATCATCCTCATTGCGGGTATTGTTACTATCTTGTTGTTTGCCTGAAGACCACCATGAAGACCACGAAGAAGTCTTGTTATCCTTGGAGCCGGTTTTAAACCATGGAACCTCCATGATCCTTGCAGTGGAAATCCGCGAGTTAGGACTGGGATCCAATAATCGAAAAAGTAGCTCACGAACTTCGCACGGGAAATAGTCATTCTTAAAGAAATGAACTACCAAGAGATTGCATTGGCCAAGTCGAGATAAAGGTTGCAGATCGTAGGTGGCGTACTTTCCATCGATCAACAAATCAACATCTGAATTGGCAGAGCCATAATTTTCTTCTTCATAGGGCAGTCTTTAACTTTCTTACAGGTTCTTTACGCGAGTATCCAATTATGAAGACTTTGACAGAAACAGTCGGTCAAGTTCTGGTCGTGACAGCCTATCATTACAAATTTTGTCTATTCAAGAAGCCAGAGGACTAGATCACCTTCTCGAAAGAAATGACACACATGATATAAGAGTTGCATCTAGGCGATCTTGCTATTAATACAATAATCTTGTCAACCGATAACACACAATTAGAAAAATTCGCTTGTGATGCACTTCGACTCATGGACACATGTAATACACTTTTCTGTCATGCAATCGACTGTCAGGTGCATAGAGAGGTCAACTACTACATCGAGAGGCCGCGCAGAGTTCAATATTGCAAGCACCCTGCTATGCACTCTTGAATTGCATCATCAACGATTGAATAGTTCGTTGGTGATAGGTCGACCATCTAAGTCGACACGTACTTTACGCGACTAGTTCGACAACTTCGAACTCTGACTAAAAAATAATATTTGAATACTTTGTCGACCATTGTAAACAATTTAATACAATTTGACCATTGTAAACCATTTAATACAATTTGAACCATTTTGCCAATACATTTTCAATAGCGCACAAGAATGATGTAGTTGAAAAACAATGATGTAGTTGAAAAGAAACGAAGGCATGTGGAATTAGTTCTGATAATTATTATTATTATTATCATGAATTGTAATCGATCGAGCTCTACAGGCCTAGGAAAGAGCTGCGGGAAGAGAGGACGCCTCCTCTGCAGATCTGTAGGTACTCTCACAACATTTTGAATCCTTCCCTTGCGGTTCCTTGTGTTCCATCGGGGCCAATTGTCAACAGATCACACCCTGTAATAACCTACATGGAGTCTCCCAAGATAATTCACACAGAAGTGCAGGATTTCATCACTCTGGTGCAGTGCCTCACCGGAAGCTCATCCTCCTCCGATACTACGAAAACTGAAATTCTCACATCCGATCATAACTCCACAATAATACGCCAAACCTCGGATGTTAGAACTTCATGTCAACTTGTTGAATTTGTAGATCATAATATGGGCTCATTTAGTGTTGATGTTACACCTCTTGATTTCCATTCCACTGCATTGAAAAATGATACGAATCAGGGACTGGAGAGCAGGGCTTCCATGCCTGAAACTACTGACCACGCACAGCCTGCAGTAACTTCCTCGAGAGATTCTCATACTTCTCCCATTCTCTCTTTTCTCCCCAAATTTCCCGTTCTCGTCACAGAGCCTTATGTCTCCCAGTGTTTTGAAAGATCTTCCACTCTTCAGCCCTGATTCTAACCATTTCTTTCATGGGCTTTCTGAAATAATTTTCAGTCCTCCTCAGAGATCATCCTAAAACACCTCGACCATGTAGACGCAGTCACAATGTCCAGCTCTTTTAGATTTGTCCAAAACTTCCCCATAGTATTAAGGGGGTTATAATCATGATGTATTATTGGACGTCAGTGAGATTCTACGTAGTCCTCTGAAATTTATCGCTGAGCGCCACTTTACAAGGAAGGTTGTTGTTCGGTTTTGTGTAATTCGTGGAACAACAGTCGCTTGAGGTTTTGGGTAAGTTGCAAACTTTACAGTTTACCAATAAATGGATAGAGATTTGTAATTTGTCTATAAATGTACGGTTCAATAAAAATTTAGTTTATCTGAATGTTTTTATTTAAATTTAATTATAACATTATAATTTATAATTCATGTCTTAAAGTAGGTAGTCTAATGACACCATGAATGTTACAGCAAATCGGTTACCAATAGATCCATTATATTTATATGTGTTCATATAGTTTTGGAATGTTAATTTGAAATCAGATCTGAAGGTTCCAAATAAAGCTTAAAGATGTCGATTTACATTTTAAACATGAAATTCCAAACATGTGTTTTAATATTATAATAAATATAAATTAAATGAGACTCACATATTATTGGGTTTATTATTAAATGAAACCATAACCTAAGTAAATTAGTTCAAAGGTTTTGAAGCACATCCAATGTTCTAAACACAACAAAAAGTACGTGTCGACTTAGATGGGAATGTTTTGAAGCATTGTCTCAAATCAGCTGCTTTGGTCGACGTCAAACTGTCTCAAATGGTCGGCTGCTTTGGTCGACTAGATTTTATAGACTCGACCATAGGGCTCCATTTGACAACCTCCCAAATTTAATATTCGACATGAATAGTCCACTAAATATAATATGGACCAGATTTATAACCGGCTACTTTTTAACTGACTAAAAATTCATCAATCGATTCAATAATAAATGGTAGGCTAACTGTGTTAGCACAAATTTTGATGCAATTGACTAAAGAAAAGGTCGACTGAAAATTAATTCATCCACATGAAGAAACATAAAGCAAAAGTATATATGCAATGTGTCGCTAGCATTTAATATCTCAGATGATACTCCTTTTAGCACTGTGTGTTAAAAAAATAGGATTGCAGAGCAATAACAATAAACAGAAATGCAAATATAATCACACACACATTATAAGAGAGACATAGATATATCATGGTTCACCCCAACTTGGGCTATGTCCACACTAAAGTTGCTAGTCCTTATTATTATTCTGTCCAGCAAAGTGAAGGGATACAACCTGCAACACAACCGCTGCACTTCCTTTTCACTGTCTCACAGTCTCTCTCCACAGATATCAGAGATATTTACAATGCATAAAACCTAATACATCAATCCTATCCATATTACAATGACTTTCTTTTATAAGGTAAATACAATGGGAAAATACCACGGGATACCCAAAACCATGGGCTCGAAAACAGCTGACGAAAATAGCCCCAAAAAGTTTCTGGGGGCTTTGCCCCCGAACCCTCATAACTTGGGGGCGTTGCCCCCAAACCCCCTTTTTCAGGGGTCCGTTGGCCCCCGCGCCCCCTAGCCGGGGGGGGGGGGGGTCGACCCCCCCCGGACCTCGTGAGCGTCGGGCTGGGATCATAACCAAACCTGGGGTACGGACACGGCTGAATCATCATCTATGAGACTAGAAGATCTGGCTCCACAATGAACAATCTCCCACTTGAAGACTGATCACAACAATTCCACCGTTGTTGTGCTTGCTGGACCTTGAACTTGGCAACTTTCTCATCTTCACCTTCATGCTAGAAGGCCAATTGAAACCGAGTAGGAACTCATTTTCTCTCTGGTCACTACCTTTGTGAACATGTCTGCAGGATTCTGGCTAGTATGTATCTTTTCTAGCTTCAATAGTTCATCTTCCAGAACAGAGCGTATTAAATGGTACTTGAGCTGTATATGTTTAATCCTGGAATGGAATGCTGAGTTCTTTGCAAGATGAATGTCACTCTGGCTGTCACTATACAACCTGCTATCCTTCTGCTTCTTACCCAATTCCTCCATAAACCTCTGCAACCAAATCATCTCTTTACTAGCCTCTGTAACAGCAACATACTCTGCTTCTGTTGTTGAAAGTGCAACAACCTTCTGCAGTTTCGAAATCCAACTTACTGCTATTCCACCTACAGTAAACACATACCCTGTGGTGCTCCTCCTGCTATCCTTATCACCTGCCATATCTGCATCAACATATCCTTGTAGAACAGTGTCTGAACCTCCAAAACATAATGCCTGAGTGGTGGTACCTCTCAAATACCTGAGAATCCATTGTACTGCCTTCCAATGTTAATTACCTGGATTGTTCATATATCTGCTCACAACTCCCACTGCTTGTGCAATATATGGTCTTGTGCACACCATGGCATACATCAAGCTGCCAACTGCTGATTGATAGGGAATCTTGGACATGTAATCTGTCTCTTCCTGTGTCTTGGGACACATTTCCTTCCTTAGAATGAAACGGTTGGCCAAAGGTTTACTTACTGGTTTTGCATTTTGCATTCTGAACCTCTCCAACACCTTTTGTATGTACTCGCTCTGAGACAATGTCAATTTGCGATTTTTCCTGTCTCTTGTTATTCTCATACCATGGATTTGCTTTGCAACACCCAAATCCTTCATTGCAAATGAATTAGCTAGCTTCCTTTTGAGTACATTTATATCCTGTATGTTAGACCCTGCAACAAGCATGTCATCCACATAAAATAACAAGATAATATATCTTTCATTGTCTAGATTCTCGAAATAAACACAGTGGTCAGAATGACATCTACTATAACCTTGTTCTGTCATAAACCTGTCAAATTTTAAATACCACTTCCTTAGAGCTTGCTTCAAACCATACAAGCTCTTTTTCAACCTGCACACCAAATTCTCCTTACCTTTGACCTCATACCCTTGTGGCTGTTGCATATATATCTCTTCCTCCAAATCCCCATGGAGAAAGGCTGTTTTTACATCCAACTGTTCAAGATGCAAATCTTCTACCGCCACTAGACTTAAGATAGTCCTAATTGAAGTCATCTTAACAACAGGAGAAAATATTTCATCAAAATCTATACCTTTCTTCTGTGCAAACCCCTTTACAACAAGTCTGGCCTTGTACCACTTCTTGCCTCCTTCTTCTTCCTTCAACCTATAGATCCATTTGTTCTGCAACGCTCTTTTACCAGCAGGAAACTGAACCAAATCCCAAGTCTGGTTTCCTACCAATGAGTCCATCTCCTCATTCATGCCTTGCTCCCACTTCTTTCTAGTTTCCACCTGCATTGCTTCTTCATAACATTCTGGTTCACCAACATCAGTCATCAACAAATAATACATTGAAGGAGAGTATCGTTCAGGGAGTCTACTTAACTTGGTAGATCTTCTTGTAGTTGCAGGAGTTTTAGGTACTTGCTGCTCTTCTTGGTTTTCTGGCACCTTTGGAACTTCATTTTCTTGAATTTCATCAAGTGCCATGTACTCTGTGTTTTCCTTTTCCCGTTTCTTTCCCTGCAACTGATCTTTATACGTGACTTTTTCATTGAATATGACATCTCTACTTCTAATGATTTTGTGATTTTCATAATCCCATAAACGATAACCAAAATCATCAACCCCATATCCAATAAAGGTACATTTCTTGGATTTAGCTTCAAGCTTTGTTCTATTTTCTTGATCAATATGGACAAATGCTTCACAACCAAACATTCTCAGAAATGAGTAGTTTACCTTTTTATCTGTCCATGCCTCCTCTGGAATACCACCATCCAAAGCACTTGAAGGTCCTTTGTTTATTAAATAAACAACAGTTTTTACAACATCCAACCAAAACTGTAAGGGCAACCCTGCATGCAATCTCATACACCTTGTGTTGGAGCCAAGGCCGCAGCTATGGTAAAAGCTGCGAATTTTGAGGAAAAAGCACGAGTATGGAAGGAAAGTGCTAAGGTCGAACAAGCATTAAGTTTTGGATAGAAGGAGACGGTGCGCAGTACGGTGCCAGATGGAGGAGCTCAGCGCAGATCACGGACCAGAAATCGCGGAGCTCGCGCGCACGTCATAGAAGGATGAATATGGCTGAATAGAGAGCTCAGCTACCATAATAAATAAAGCGACGGAGTAGAGGGCTCAGCTACCCTCATTTAAGGCTAAGTACAGAAGTTATGGTTGCTCGGATCAAGAAGGAGCAACGGACCAAAGCATTGAAGGCGAAGGACAAGGCGCCTGTACCCGTAAGCTGCGCCGGAAATCATGGAGCCTGCAGGAAGCGGCGACATGACTGCAAGCGGCGCCTACAGTACACCTAGCCATGTCTGGTTAGGGTTTTTGGGGATTACTGCTGGGAAAGGCCCACAGTTTTGTAAAGGTGTGACCGCCATGGCCACCTATATATATGAATAATTGTAATGGGTAGATGTTAGTTAGCTAGTTAGTGAGTTGGCTAATTAGTGAGTCAGTTAGCTAAGCCAGTGAGTGAGCTAGCTAAGATAGTAGAGGCTAGATGTAAGAAGGATCGATCGTGTTGATCATCCTCTGTTATGATCTTGTTGATGGTTTTCTACCGTGTTGCTAGAAAACAGGAGTTAGAGCTGGTTAGCAGTGGAGCTAATCCTTGAGTTGCAGACAGTCGGAGTCGACGTCTGAACTATTGTAATCTCTGAAGAGGAAGAGACTAGATCGAGAGAAGGGCTCCCAGCTGTGTGCGTGGAGTTTCCTGGAAAGATCTAAGGCTGCAGCTGTGTGCGCAGCATATTGTATGAATCTATCGTTCTCTGGTTAATATAAGATACTCCCGTGGGCGTGGTTTTCCCCGTGGAGGTGGATTTCATATTTCTCGCTATTGTGATGTTGTGATTGAGGTGATTGCCTGTTTTAGTTTACTAACAGCAAATACAGAAATATTGCATTATCTTTAGGAGTGTATTGAGTAAGTTCTTGGAGCTTCCTTGGGGACTATAATAGTTAAGGGTCGAAGGACTCGGTAGATAACGTCGCCGCAGCGATAGGAGAACTTGTTGCTGTGACGGGCGCGCTAGCGAGACGACGCATAGAATATCCGCGCAGAGGATAATTGGCCCTAGCGCAGGAGAGAAAGTACCGCGCAGCTAAGCTGCTGAGCCGGAGCTTGAGAGCTATTACGCTCATAAGTCTGAAGAGGGGCCAGACCTTCACCTTAGAGGAATCGTCAAGGAGGAAAGAGCAATCTCCGCGTCGCCTAGGTTAAGGAAATCTGATTCCTTAGCCCCCCATAGCCACTTCGGGTGAGACCTCGAGCTGCTGCGCATCTCGTTGCCGAGAGGGCCAGTGCGCCAAGGGGTTTTGTTGCTGCGCTTCATTAAAACCTGGGTCTGTCCAAAAAGCAGCCAACACCTTGCACGCTCCATGATCGTTTTTTTCATCCTTTCTGACACACCATTTTCTTGTGGTGTTCCTGGGACTGTCTTCTCTCTACGAATCCCATGGTATGAACAGTAACTGTCAAACTCCTTGCCACAGTACTCATCTCCATTATCATATCTGAGACACTTCAACCTTTTTCCTGTCTCATTCTCAACCAAAGCTTTCCACTTCTTAAAAGTAACAAACACATCAGATTTCTGTCTAATGCAATAAACCCAAGTTTTCCTAGTTGCATCATTAATAAATGTAACATAATAATGAGAGCCACCAAGAGATTGTACCTGATCCGGTCCCCATACATCTGAATGCACTAGCTCTAACTTTTCATTCTTCTTCTGTTTCCCAACCCTGAAAAATCTGACTCTCTTCTATTTTTCATAAACACAATTCTCACAGAATTCCAAACTTACCTGCTTCAAATCTGGCAGCAACTTCCTTGAGTGGAGAATCTGCATCCCCTTCTCACTCATGTGGCCAAGCCTATGATGCCACAATGCTGTATTTGTTCCTATGGAAGCTAAAGAAATAGAATGGTTAGTATTATGAGGACATAAATACAACGTACCTATCCTGTCTCATTTTGCTATCACCATTGATCCTTTAGTGATCTTCCACCACTTTTCTCCAAATGTAGATAAACAACCACCATCTCCTAATTTCCCTGTTGAGATCAGATTTCTTTTCATAGCAGGAATATGCCTAACATCTTTCAACAGCCAATCAGTTCCATTCTTAACTTTTATCCATACCTTACCCATTCCAACAATTTTACATGGCTCATCATCACCCAATAAAACATGTCCAAAATCGCCTGGAACATAATCATAAAAATATTTCCTATGGGGTGTAGCATGACATGAAGCCCCTGAATCTACTACCCAATAATCACTAGTATTATCTAATGCAAGAATCAAAGCATCTTGTAACACATCACCTGCTACATTTGCTTCCTGGGTAGTTTCCTTCTGTGCATCTCCTTTCTTCTTTAGAGATCTGCAGTCTTTCTTCAGATGTCCTTTCTTTCCACAGTTCCAGCACTCTATTTTTCCCAGTTTGGATTTGGATCTTCCCGTTTTAGACTTGCCACGATTACCTTGGCTCTTTCCTCTCTCCTTTTGTCTTCCCCTGCTCTCCATGGTCAACGCATTACCTGATGTCTCATCTGTGCTTTTTCTTCACATTTCCTCGCTAAGAATAACACCAATAACATCATCAAATTTCAAGGTGTTTGAACTAGAGACAGAGTTACTTACAGCCATGACCAAGCTATTCCAGCTTTCTGGCAATGAACACAAGATTAGAAGAGCCCTAACCTCATCATTGAAGTTCACACTTACAGAACTTAGTTGATTTGTAACCGTATTAAACTCATTTAAATGATCAGTAACAGATCCACCTTTAGACATCTTCATATTAAATAAATGCTTCATTAGAAATACCTTGTTGGAGGCCAAGGGTTTTTCACACAGCTTACCCAATGTGCTCATCAAACCCTTCATTGTCGTTTCTTTTGAGATATTGAAAGCCACCGACGAAGCCAGGCTCAACCGTATTGTTCCCAAAGCCTTTTTGTCAAGAACCTCCCATTCTTCATCCTTCATAGCCGCCGACTGCTTTGCTCTTCCTCCCAACGGTAGGAATAGATCCTTCTGGTACAGATAGTCCTCCATTTGCATCTTCCATAACTGGAATTTTTGGCCATTAAACTTCTCGACCTTAAACTTTCTTTCTTCCACCATTGCTCCCACTCAAACCAGAAACCCTAGCTTCCTGCGGGTTTATTTGCCAAATAGACCTTTGGCTCTGATACCAATTGTTAGAAAAACAGGATTGCAGAGCAATAACAATAAACAAAAATGCAAATATAATCACACACACATTACAAGAGAGACACAGATATATCGTGGTTCACCCCAAATTAGGCTACATCCACACTGAAGTTGCCAGTCCTTATTATTATTCCGTTCAACAAAAGGAAGGGATACAATCTGCAGCATAGCCATTGCACTTCCTCTTCACTGTCTCACAGTCTCTCTCCATAGATCTTAGAGATCTTTACAATGCATAAAACCTAATACATCAATCCTAGCCGTATTACAATGACTTTCTTTTATAAGGGAAATACAATGGGAAAATACCACGAGATACCCCCCCGGACCACCTGAGCGTCGGGATGGGATCATAACCAAACCTGGGGTACGACACGGATGAATCATCATCTATGAGAATGGAAGATCTGGCTCCACAACCAACATTGTGTTCGTTGATGGACTATTAATGACGAGTCATTTGAACTACAACCATCGAAAGGATCTGGTCGACCGAAGTCTTGGTCGTGGAGTTGATAGACTTATTGTCACGTGGTAAATGTATCGATGGCAAATGAAAAATATAATATTGTTGAACATCGACTGCACAAAACATGCTCACCTTTCTGGACGAGGAATAGAAGCAACACCTCAACAAATAGACAATGTGATCATGTAACCCAATAGTTGATGGTCGAATACATGTTTCTGATCATGTATTCAACCATATTGTTATACTGCATTTTGAGTATGAATCTTACACAAACTATTAGGTCTCTGTAATTTTGTACATATTGGTGATCTAATTGAAGTACCTGCAATATTTATAGTTTATGTTTGATGTAAGAATGAACACATTCTGTGTGCAGTAGGAAGACAAAGTTATAGTTTAAATAATGATTTATAATCCTGAGATAGGCATTATAGAATGGTCATTGTTTATGTTATACTCTATGGATACGATGAATGTATTTAAATAGAATACATTTTTATTCAGCATATCCCATTACTGACCTTGCATATGTTTCACCTAACTATGGTAGAAATGAGGCAGACATGTAAACCGTGAAGTTTACATGTCAAGCCTTCTTAATGCTTTAAACTACTATTCTATCTTTATAGATAAACAGAAAAAAGGAATTACCGTGGATAGAACATTTCCTATCTATGTAAATTGAATCCCCCATACTCGACAGAGTTTTTATGTTCCTATCAAATCTGTATATAAATAGCATTTAAATTTCAGTATGAAAACCAAGGTATTTTCTATCTGATCTATACATAAATGACTATTTAATTTTCAGGATGAATATCATTTCGATTTCGTTTTGATCTTCTATATGCATGCCATTAATCTCCTCATAGGAGCTCGACTCCATGGTCGAACTGCGACCTTCATTGTTTTAAAACAAAATCGTTATACAATGAATAGAACCAACAATAACGTAGACTTTTCCAGAAATAAAATGTTGTATGCATTCACACACAGGAAAGGGTTTCATTACCTAGGGTTCCACGATTTACACAGTAAGTATTTTAAATAAACTATGCTGCATTATAAATCGAATGCGAATCTAGATAGGAAGCTATATATATATATTCATTTATCTATTGCTCAAGGAGAAACTGGAAAAGAGATTTCAACAGAACAAGAAAAGATTTCTGAAAATGATTTTCATGCCATGCTTCACATTGTATGCCTATTTAAGAATATAAATAATTGATGCATAAACAGTTAATGGCATTTCAAAAATGATATTGTTTCCATTAAAGAATCTATGCACAAATAGTAGTGGCGAATCAATAAAAATGATTTCATTTCCATTCAAAAGTTTGGAGCTGTAACATTTAAACATCGAAAGCATTTATGAGACAGAGCTTGGTTAACCAACGAGTGCTTATGTGCTTCCTGGAGAAACATATTTAAGTTGTCATTATTTTAACTATTTACACAAGTCTGCATTGCTACGAATTACATCTCAAGGTCGTGAAGACCCTTTTAAAGAGTTTAGCGTGATGCTTCAAAAAACAAGGTTGGCAGCCATTTTCTTTTCAACCTAGACAATAGCGAAAGAAAAAACCCTAGGTGAGAACTATACCCACGATCTATGTAACTCATCCCACACCAACGGGGTAAACCAAACCCAAGGCTATGGGTTGGTGAGTTACCTGGCTAGCTGGAGAACCCTTCTTCATGCTCGGCATTGGTTACGGGAGTCACCACAAGTTCTCCCAACCTTCTCCTTTTCACTTGCATGTGAATTTTAACGGAGTTAATCCCAGTAACAAACTTGCTTAAACAAAATATTTACCATAATGTGCATTATATGAAATTTACATGTTACCTGTGGTAGAGAGAAGGCGTAGCAGTGCTTCAACTTTGCATTGAAGAAAACAACCATGAAGGTTATACATTGCATACAGATGAACAAAGGTTAAAGTATTGAATTTTACATGTAGTGTGATGATATTTCTTACCTTCACGTGCATGGAGGGTTCACCGGGAACCTTCCATTTCTTTTCACTGGCTCAGAGTGGCGTCGAGCCCTCCCACTAATGTTCCAAGGCATGAACCTTCGGCATAGAGCCGAAGCTCTCAGTGCAGACCCCGTTGTAGAAAGATGAAAAGACTCGAAGGCCACGGACCTTACCAAATGCTGCATTTACCAGGACTGATAGGTAGGTGTTACCTCTGAAACCGGTGATCACGAAGTTAATGCCAAATCCTGTAGACTTGATTGGCGCGGAAACCATGACAAGCTCCACAATAAGATCAACGGCGTGGATGCCTCATGATTTCCCATAAACCAGTACTGAATCGAGATCAACGGTGGGAAACAGCTTGTAAATTAAATGAGTCCGGAACTAGTACTCAGTACACCACTTAACGTGGCATCACGCTGTTAAGGTTTGGATGTAAGTGGGGAACTTCATTAATGGAGTCGACCAACTAGGATCACGTGGACTCAAGCCATAAACGCACGATGTTGTAACCCTTAAACGTTGCCAAATGTATCTTTCACCTTTCACAGTGGCAACCCAAATCTAGGGTTTAAAACACATGATGTATGAAGGCCAAGCCTGCGTGGCACAACCACATCACCATCACGGTCACACTTGTAACATGTAACGTTGACCAGCCATTCGTTTTATTTATCCATGTGATTTATATCCATTATGGCATGGTTATTCATGTATTTCATAGTTCAACTTCGCAGTGCATGAGACCCTTAGTTAATACGTTGGGGAAATATAATTTATGCATAAGTGTTATGTCTACGTAGTGACATTTTTAAACCATTAATATGTTGGGGTGAAAACTTAGTAGCGCTCAGTTATGATATTTATATATGATGCCTATATACTCTAAAGTCCATATTTACTTGGTTAATATATATATGAATATATATATATTGCATGTTAAGTCTAGACTTTGATGCTTGGTCTATTGTATATGTAATGCATTCATATCTTAGGTTAATACTAAGGCCATTTGCATTACATATAGAGGTTAAGGTGTAACATATATGTATTGTTTAGCGGGAAAACATTTGTTCACATAACATTTGGGTAGATTATAATATAATCTATGTATTATAAAGTGTGAATATTACTTGTGCTTATAGTCCTTAGGATTATAACACCTTGTTAAATGATGACGATTATATTGATGGGAATATAATATGCATTTCATGTGAATAATAATAATACATGGGGATAGTGTAGATTATTCACATTTATAATCTAGGAACTTTAATAACATTGGAATTATATTTGTGTGTGAATTATATAACCTGTATTATGTTGCATTGTATTTCGTTGCAAGTGGAAAACAAATATATGCCTATGTTATACTTAATGTGCATAAGTTACATGGGGTAAACATAGGGTATGTTAGTTGAAGTTCATAATAACATCAACTTAATCCTTAACCCAAGAATATTACTAATTAAATTATGAGTTAAGCAAACTTTCATACATTAGTTTGCATGCCACTGCGTTCTTCAAGTCTTATAGGCTTAATCACATCAAATTAAAATAGTATTAAGGCAGTGGTTAAGGTCGTTGGACCTTTACAAAAAAAAAAAAATGGTGAAGAAGAGACTTGAAAAATTGGTATCAGAGCTACGGTCACTACACTAGGACCTTTAGGCTCGCTTAGGTAAATGTTGTTGTTTTAAAAAAAATAAAAAAAATATGTAGTATACTATTATCTTTTTAATGAACAGATGTAGTTTCTATTGTCTAAACGTTTAGCTGTTTATCACACATAGACAGAAGTGTGGGATGAAAATGGTAAGTAGCTGAAAATGAATTCTGCAGAACAAGAGGGAAGGATGGCTGTGGAAACATCTAGTCGACGAGGAGAAATGGCTAGCTGGCAGGAAAGAAATATGAACTCTCTACAAGGAGCGACAACATCTGGTGAAATGATGGAAACTGTCAAAAGCCTTAAAGCGGAGCTGCTAAGCATTAAGGAAGACAATATTACAATTTTTGAGGAATAATAAGAGATCAATTCAATTCTGCTACAAAAGCTGACTGAAAAAGAAAACAGTCACATCCCAACACTAGAAGAACAAGATGTAGAGAATTCAGTGACAAAAAGGAATTCCAAGTTTAAGACTACTCATTCCAGAAACTCGGTGAGTTATAATATGGATATCAGTGATGAAGAGTCACTTGGCGAAGATTCCAAAGAATTTGTTCCTAAAAAGAAAAAGAAAATTGGAAAAATAAATCTGCTACACTCAGAATTGAGAAAGATTAAGCCTCCTACTTTTAATGGGGAAATTAAAACTAGAGAAGAAGTTGAGCTGTGGCTTAGGGACATGGAAAAATATCTACGAATGTTTTATTATTCTAGTCTCATAAAGGCAAGGATTGCTATTTTCGATCTCCAAGGGAAAGCTTCAGCATGGTGGGATGATCTCAAGCTGACAAAAGCTATCAATGAGAAAAAGGTGAAATGGAAAGCTTTTGCGACATTCTTTAAATATAAGAACCTGTCTTAAAGATACTTTGACAGGAAGGTAAAATATTTTTACGACCTAAAGATGGGACAATAGACTATGGGGGAATAAATCAACAAATTTCTAGAATTACTCAAGTGTGTTCCCTATATTCAAGTTGAACAAGTCAGAATTCAGTGTTTCCTGAATTGTTTATCATTTGGTTTTAAAGACCGGATAGAGTTTGATGATCCAAAGACATTGGAAGATGATTTCAAAAAGGCTAAATTGTGTTTTGAACAGAGTCAGAATAAGGCTGAAGTATCTAAGATGTGGAATGAAAAGAAGAAGAAAAAAATCTAATAGTAGGCAGAAAGGTCATAAGCCCAATCATTTTAGAAACCAATTTATGTGTGCACCTTTCAACAACAAGTTCGATGGCAGTAAGTCGCAATCAAACTTTGTTCTACCAAGTAAGAAGATGAACATTGAAGGCACAAGAAAAATGGAAGACACACCATCTAAACCACCACTCAAGTGCTGGGGTTGTGGAGAAAATCATAGATGGTATGAATGTCCTCATCGGAAGGAGAAAAATAAATTAATGCATAATCTTGAAGAGGCTTCTACAGTTCAAGATATAGCAAGGAGTCCAAAAATCTATGCTGCATTAAAGAATCGACAAGCAGAACATCAATCCTCTATAATCGAGGTTGAAGGTACGATTTTTGGGATAACTGTGTCTATCTTGATTGATTCTGGCACATGTAAAAGTTATATAGACCCAAAAATTTGTGAGTCCTGCAAAGTAAGCAAAATCAAATACATGCAGCTTTGGCTGGTTCAAATGGCCACACGAGAAAAAATAAAATTTTCTGAAGTAGTAAACCAGTGTCCTTTAAAGTTAAATGAATCTTACACTAGTACAGTTTTAAACGTCTTGCCATTGGGATCTTACGATTTACTTATCGGTATAGATTGACTGGAAAAACATAGGGATGTCCTAGATTGCTATCAAAAATATGTTACTTTTATGAATGATGTTGGGCAGTTTGAAAAGATTCAAGGGATAGTAAGGATAATAAAGTTAAGGGAAATTTCTACACTACAGTTGAAAATAAATGCATGAAAGGGGTGTAAATTATATGCTGTCCACTTAGTAGAAAATCAGAAAAGTAAAGCTTCAAATTTGAAAAAACACCCTGTGTTGGCTGAATTTGAAGATGTGTTTCCTGAATAAATTCCTGAGTTACCACCCAAGAGAGAATTGGATTTTACAATAGACCTATCCTCGGGATCGATACCTATTTCTAAGGCACCTTATCGGATGAGTACTCTTGAATTAATAGAATTGAAAGCACAATTGCAGGAGCTGTTAGAAAAAGGCTATGTCCGTCCAAGTGTGTCCCCATGGGGAGCACCAATGATATTTGTACGGAATAAGGATGGCACATCCGACTGTGCATAGATTATAGACAATTGAATAAAGTAACTATCAAAAATCATTATTTCTTGCTAAGGATTGATGATCTGTTCAATCAGGTTGGGGGTGCTACTGTCTTTTCAAAAATATATTTAAGGTTGGGTTATAATTAGATCAGAATTAAAGAAGAGGATGTGCATAAGATGGTTTTCCGTACTCAGTATGGACATTATGAATTTGTGGTGATTCCATTCGGTTTGATGAATGCACGAGCCACGTTTATGTTCCTTATGAATAATGTTTTCAGTAAGTACCTGGATAAGTTTTTTGTGGGGTTTATTGATGACATACTCATTTACTTGAAGAATGAAAGTGAACATGAGGAACACTTAAGGTTAGTGCTGCAAGTCCTAAGGGAAAATCAATTATATGCAAAGTTAATTAAATGTGACTTTTACAAAGACCAAATACAATATTTGGGTCACATAATATCATCCCAAGGTATTGTGGTGGATCCTGATAAGATCAAGGCCATAATGAGATGGCCTACTCCCCAAAATGTAAGCGATGTCCTCTCTTTTATGGGATTAGTCAGGTACTATCGGAAATTCATTGAAGGATTATCCAAAGTGGCTCATCCTATTACCTTGCTTCAGAGAAAGGAAGTTAAGTTTATTTGGAAAGCCAAATGTGAAGCTAGTTTTGCGAAGCTGAAATAGTTGCTTACTTCAGCTCCTGTTCTAAAGGTGGTTGATCCTTATGGTGACTTTTTAGTATTCACGGATGCATGCAAGGAAGGATTGGGAGGCGTGTTAACACAAGATGGTTATGTAATCAGTTATGAATCTAGAAAATTAAAGACGCATGAAGTAAATTATGAAACACATGAATTAGAATTGGATTCCATAATTCATGCTTTGAAGATGTGGTGAGATTACCTTCTTGGGAAAAGGTTTGTTCTTAAAATTGATCACACTGGGCTGAAATACATTTTTGGACAGCAAAATATGAATGGTAGACAAGCATGGTGGCTAGCTTTTTAAAGTGAGTTTGACTTTGAAATTCAGCACATTAAAGGAAAAGAAAACAAAATAGCTGACGCTCTTAGAAAGTGAATGCACATGTTAACAATGGCTTCAGTTAACAATTTTCAATCTGATTTGGTGTTAAAGATCCAGCCAGCAGCAGAAAAAGACCCAAAATATTTGAATTTAATGCAAAAGTGCCATGCAGAAAATTCAGAACAACAAGCAATAGATTACAGTATATCCAAGGATGGGATAGTGTTATTTAAAAACAAATTATATATACTGGACCAGGAAGAATTAAAACATTTGATTTTGGTCATCTAGGTTATCAGAAAATGATAACAACTGTAAAAAACAACACTACTGGCCTAGATTGAAGTCTGAAATTGCTTAGTATATAGAAAAGTGTATGGATTGTCAATGGGTGAAAGTGGAACATCAACACCCGACTGGTTTGTTACAACCTATACCTGTACCAGAATAGAAATGGGAGACTATTTCTATGGATTTTATCACAGGGTTGCTGAAAAATAACAAGCAACATGATGCTATTATGGTTGTAGTGGATAAGTTAACTAAGGAAGCTCATTTCATACCCATGAAATCCACATTCAAAGCAATAAATATTGCAGAAATATTCATGAAAGAAATCTTTCAACTTCATGGAATTCTGAAGGTGATTGTATCCGATAGGGATGCAAAGTTCACTTCACATTTTTGGAAAGAGTTATTTATAGGTTTGGGGACAAAATTGAGTTTTAGTATAGCCTACCATCCTCAAACAGATGGACAGATTGAGAGGGTGAATCAAATCCTGGAAGACATGCTTCGCTTGTACGTAATGTCCCCATTTTGACCCCCTTTGCATTAAATCGTAAATGATGTAAATATTGTTATTTAATCATGGTAAGGAGCTCAAGGCCAAGGCCCCACCATTGATTTAGCATTTTATGTATCGGCAATTAAAGAAATAGATGCCTATGGTTCTTGTGCTAGATAGGCACAATGTAAATAAGACATCATGTAAATATGAATTTTAATGAAAATACCCACAACTAGCTATGCAATGCAACGAAGAGATGGGGCATGATTCTACAAGGAATAGGGGGGGGGAATTATTCAAACCCTTGAGCCAATGGTGTTAATCCATGTGTCAATGAGAAAACCCATAAAACACCAACTACCCATTTTGGGTTATGGAGCCAATCATTTAACTCTTCCAGAAATTGGTTGAGGCAGTTAATGCCTTGGGAATGAAGAGGTATGGTAGCCAATTTCGTGCATGGGCAAGCCATCAACCTGGGAATTCGTATTTTTGCTTCTTGGGCAAGAAAACACCCACGAAAGGGTGCCCAAAGGGATTCTGAACCCATAGTTTTTGCTCTCTCACGTAGTCTGAACTACTGGGTCTTTCCTCATCACGTTTTTTACCATTTTCCCTGCATTCTCCATGGCTGGGAGCTTGTTTTTGTGTTATACAGTTGCTGGGAGAGGAGGAACACGATTTGGGACTGTTATGGAGGCCGTTTTCGCCCCAGAATGTCCATGGACGTTTTTCTAAAAACGGATTTGGCTTCCCAGGGTTGTTCCCCATCTTTCAGTTTCGTTTTTGGGTTTCCCACGTTTTTCTGAAGCTAATGAAAACCCCATATTTGGGCATCTCACTATAAAAACGTTTCTTCATGCCCAACACTTATACTTCAGCTGTTATGTGCATCCTTGTTTCTGATTTGGAGACTGTAAGCAAGAGATTGGAGTGGTAGTGGACAGAGTGGGCTTGATAAACCTAGTGGGGGAGATAACCTCTCAACAAGATCGAGAGGGCTTTGGCTACTCTTCTATGCACACCCTGAGAGCACTAGATGGGGAAGGTATGGCTTGAGGGACTGTACAGCAGTGAAAAGAATACTTCCTTGTGCTAGGCGTGTAGGTATTGTGGGTGCCAAGCTAGATAGATCTTGTATGGTTACCCCTAGATCTGTGCTTGGGCTCACTAGCTTAGCCACTCTTCCTTTCCATTTCCTAGCAACCTGATAAACCCAATTGTAGATTGGCTTGGATCATTTTGGTGTATGTTTGGCTATGTGTGAGTCTGTTGTTCCCTAGTTCCTTGTAGAAATCATGCCCAGCTCGGGGGTGGCAGTTGTATCAAGAGGTTGATAAGCACAACTGGCCTATGGTTGGGTGGAACATTGCAGATGCATAGCTGGTTGGCTTGGGACTACTTCGTTAAGATAAGTATTCTCTTTTATAAAATTCTACAATGTCTTTATTTAATGGCTGTCACAGAAATGTTTGAATGTATGTTAGATATTAAACATGATTTTTAATTTCGCTGTGTTTCTATAACATGTACATGTATATGTCTTTTTATCAATGAGTTTTTACTTAATGAATATGGGGCTAAATGCCTGGATTTAGTGTCACGTCCTCTCTATCATGCTGGTATGATGGGAGGGGACATTACATTTTATGTCATGGATAACCCAACACAATGGGAAAATTACCTACACTTGGCTGAATTTGCTAACAATAATGGGTATCAAACTTCTGCAGGAATGAGTCCATTTGAAATTTTGTATGGAAAAAAATGTAAAAACCCTATGACTTGGGATGATCCAGTGAACTGGATTGTGTTGGGTCCTGATTTGTTAGAAGAACTAGAAAACATTGTGCAGAAAGTTAAAACAAACTTAAAAACTGTTCAAGACAGATAGAAAAGCTATGCAGATCAGCATAGAGAACATAAAGAATTTGAAGTTGGCGATCGTGTATTCCTAAGAGTGAAAGCAAAGAAAATATATTTGTGTTTGGTAAAAGTTGCTAAGCTGGCACCAAGATACTGTGGTCCTTTCCAAATACTTTCTAGAGTATGACCCTTTGCTTATAAGTTAGCTCTACCAACAAAATTTAAAATAGATGATGTGTTTCATATTTCAATTCTAAAGAAATATGTATATGATCCTAAGCATATTGTAAATTGGCATGTGATCCAGGTGGAATCAGAAGGAGACTTCCAGACAGATCCTGTATGCATACTGGATCGAAAAGAGGTGGTACTTCAGAATCGAACCATCGTCTAGGAAAAAGTGCAATGGGAGCACTGTTACAGCGTATTTTTTCACCTTGTGAGGGTCAACATTGATTGGCCTTCAATATCCATTGTATTGACTTAGATCCATTATTTTGCCTTCAGGAACCAAGTTTCCCTATTTTTTTCTTGTACTCTTGTTGTTCCATTATAGCTAGCGTACACGCAGGCTGCACCTAATTAGCCCACGTACATCGAGTTACATGGTAAAAGATAGTAAAAAATCTATTTTTACTCCCAAAAAGCGATCTTAGGGTGACCTTTGTCCCTCCATATACCCCGAAACGACTCAATTCGACCTTTCACTTACCTTTGGAAGGCTATATATTGAGATATTATGGTGTATGGAAGGGAGAAGAAAGAGAGAGCACCATAACTCTAGTGGATTTTGGCCATGACTTGAGTCTACACTCATTGATCCTTGCTATTGTGAAATTCTTATGTTCACCTCCCAAACTCCTTTCATAGTTTTATTTTGCCATTGTATGGGGGATTGAAGTGGTGGAGGAACAACTGGAGATACCTAGTTCTTGGTTTAGATTGGTTGCCGGCAAGAGGTTGTATCATGTACTTGTTATTATTAATGGAAATACTCATTTTATCGTCCAATTGATGTTGTGAATGTTGTTTAAATTACATTGGGTTACATTTTCTTATGATATCATGGATCATGCTACTGATTATGCTAGTGTCTTTCACATATTATATTCACTTGCTTGTATTTGTTGTTGAGACTAAGCTGCAGGTTCAAGTGTAGATTGGAAAGCTCAAAGGGGATCTACTTCGAACATCTCGTTGAAGGTTGGTATTATTCTCCATATCTTAGCATTTTCATTATAATAGCATTGCATTGGGAATTGAGTTATTTTCTGGTAGTCATTTGTCTGTTGCGGTCTGCCCCGAGCCATTGGAAGTTTTTCTCCGTAACAGAAATGGCGACTCCGATGAGGAGGAACCTCTGTTTTGGGGGTTTTTAGGCATTTTTCCTTATTTTGAGTTGTTGTGTGTCGAGATTCTGTGTCATTGATTGGCCGTTGGGATTTACATTAGAAAAATATCTTTTTTTGGGTTGTTTGACTTTTTTGGGGCTCATTTTCCTTTCCTTGTACACGGGTCAACCTAGTTTTGTTCGCATCTACCCGCCCATGTGTGAACTGTAGCCCGCGTCTACCTGCTACTGTTCTATGAATGGTAGCGTACAACTCCGGGATTGCATGATTTTTGACCTTGGGTTGTTGCTAGGTTGGTTCTGAGTGTTCTTGAGTCTTAGTTGGCCTGTTTCTTTACCGTTCCATGCTCTGTTCATGACGAGAAACTCCTCTTTCTTTAGTTTTTGAGCTTTTTGGTTTCCCACCATTTTTGTTTTTTATAGCTCATTAGATTGGCTGAGTCTTACTGTTTAGGATTTGCTGGGTTGTCTAATTGATATGCTCTGCATTTCTTTACCGAATAGTTAGATTTTGTTTGCATTTTTTCATGCCATTATATTGAAAAAATACAAAAACATTGTTTTGCATTTTCCTTCCATTTATAAGAGAAAATAGAAAAATATTTGCTTTATGTTTTGCATTTTTGCATCAGAGTGCTTGTGATTTCATCTAGGACTTGCTTGTGCATTGAAATTTTAAAAGAGATTGCATTTTATTTCGAACCGTTGGATTGATTGTCATATTAGTGGCATGCTCTTTCATTGAATAGATGAGTCTAGTGTTTTTCAATTGTGCATACCATTGAGTCTTATACATCATTAGTTTCACGACCATATCCTTTGAGTAATTACAGCCTTTTAAAATCAACGGTTAATCTTAAAATTGATTAGAAATGATTTTCTTTTTATAGGGTGCACCAACTAGCTTAGGTTTAGAGTCTCAGAATAGATCATTGTGAGTTAACAATCCAAGACTATTGAACCAACATTATGTGTCTGACCAGGGAGCGGTGAAACCCATGGTATACATCAGTGTTCTAAGGAAGCTCTACTCAAACCCGAGTTAAGCACGGGTTCACGTGAGGTTGGTTGCGGAGATAGCCCCCCAATACTAGCTGAACGCGGGATATATTTCAAGGATTTGTTTGTGTACGGGGCTCTTGGGGGATTTGAACCTCCTGAGTTTCGGGCTTAGCTACCCTACCCATAAGACGGATCCCACTTGCGACTGTCCGCTTGAGAATTGGTTATACATGGTGGCCTTAGTTGCTTTACCTAGGTATCACATAAGGCACTCGTTGCGGTTATTCTGCAATTGTCCTGAGTCAGATAGGGGTTGGACAACACAGTTTCCTGTTGTATAGGGATTTGACCTTGTGCACGCAGTGAAGTCTAGGAACCCTTATAATTGATTATGTTACCTCCGGTTATAGTTTGGGAGTCTCAAGTCTCTCCTAGGAGAGACATACCGGCTGTAGTGTCGAGAGGTCCCTTGAGCCAGTCATGTTTGTGTGCATTTGGCTATAGTTTCTTTAGGTATGTGCTCTTTGATCATTAGTTGGCCGTTAGGGGGCGTTTAGATTTGTTGACTTTTCAGAGTTATCGTGGAGTGAGATCCACCTCTTCGTCGATCTCGTCGTTTGGATGGTTTACCAGTCGATGAGGTAGCACGTCCTTTTTATAAGAGGCACCGGAGGCTTCCTCTCGATCCTTTTCATACTTTTGAAGAGCTTCAAGATTACATTATAACTTTTGCATCTGGCACTACGGGATGAATTCTCGTGAATTTGTCGGGTGATGTTGATGGACAGATTGCTCCTTCCACTCCTAGAGAGGTTGGAGAGGAAGGTTCACCCCCCACACGTCACTCCTACTGGCTTTGGGTCAAACCTACTCCCTGATTCAAACCCATTTTATGGTACACACTCACATGGTTTCTGATATGGGATGCCATATTTTAATGATACAACAAACAATTTGACCAATAATCCCTTTTCAGTTGGTATACCTAGTCTTAATTCGAATGTTACATCCAATTCGTCGGGTAGTCAGGCTAACACTAGCCTTGGTGCTGGGGGCACTGCTCCCTCCGGAGGCAGTGCACCCTCTTTTACTCCATTTCAATTTAGGTCTGGTCATATCCCCTTAGCTACTATAGCTGTTGGGGGAGGACCACCTCCCAAGACTACCCCTCATTTCGGTGGGAACACTTCTCATAACACGGCTCATATTCCACAATCTAACACACATGCTTCTACGCATATACTCGTGACTATGACCACATTTTCTAACCTGCATGTCCCTTCTAACATGGGAGGTGGAAACGTACCTTTCTATGGTCATCACTCGACTACTCCTACTACGACTAGCACCTATATGCCCCATAATTATGGTGGTATTCCTTCTTATAATGCAACCGGTTCTGGCCCTTACTACAACCCTCCTCACTATGGTGCTTACAATAGATATATACATTCGTACCCTTACATGGGTCAGGGTAAAGGCGGTTATCATCTCTATGGTCATGGTCATGGTTCATATCATCCTTTAGGTCCACAAGGTCAGCCTCTTTTGGGAGCTTACAATCCAGTTTTACAGCCACAGATCCTGTTTCTTTCTCGATTGAATCTACTAGATATTTCGAAGCTCACGAATGATCTGGTGTGTCACGATCCTACTTTTCCTCCCGTCCCCACCAAACTCCCTTCTAACATTCCAAAGTTCGAGGGGAAGAATGGTGAGGATCTGGGTGATCATGTTACTACTTTTCACCTTTGGTGCTCCTCGAATTTGTTAAATCACGACTCCATTCGTTTGAGACTATTTCAACACACCCTCACGGGGGAAGCTGCAAAATGGTACGTCGAGTTTCCTGGGGGAACTTACAAGGATTTTAATGAGATAGCTTTGGTTTTCTTAGATCACTTTCAGTTTCCGGTTCGTTACGATACTGGCACCGAAATTTTATCTACCTTTCGCCAGAACAAGGTCATGCACATATCTGATCACATTCAACAATGGCATCGACGGAAGAGGCTAGTGAAAGCCAACATTCCTCCATACTTTCTGTTGGATTGGTTCCTCAAGTCTTTTCTTCCCTACATATCTAAGGACGTTTCAGTGTTCGGCATTACGACTGAGGAGCAAGCTATATTCAAATCCCAGCAACTAGATTTACTCTATGCTCAATTTGGTATCCTGTACGATATTATTCCTGATGCACCGTGCTCACGTCATGGGCCCAAGCTTATCCCTGGACCACATGTTGATGGCATTGTTGGATCCACGAGTACTCAACCCATAGACTTGGTTACAAATAAAATGTAAAATTTGTCTATTATCCAATATACCCTTGGACAGGCTCACGCCTCATCCACTTCCACCCAATTGTCCAATGTCCATTCTATACAATCGGTGAACCCATCAAGTAACCAACAACCTGGTGGAAAGAAGAGGGGGAGAAAAATCGCAAGGGTGGGAATAATGGAAGTAATCAAAATACTCCTAGAAAAGAGAAATGCTGGTGGGGACTGTAAGCCTAGACGTAAGGTGAAATTCCATTGCAAACTTTGTGGGGAGGATCATCTTACTTACTTATGTCCTCGAATTGAAGAATCATCGAAGCATCTTGCACAAAGCCCAGCTGTGTTGAAAGATCCCCTTCCACATCATCAAAATATGGCTTCGAATGCTCCCATCACTGGCTATGGAACTAATGAAACTTCATTGTCCTCTTCTCATGCTGGTGTCTACAGATGCATGAACATGGTACAATCTCAGGTTAGTGTTGCTACTCATCAACGCGATTATGGTGCACCACAACAGAATATGGGGAATGAGCCTCCTCCTCCTCTTGACTCTTCTCTGCATATTGAGAAGCCCACTACTATGCCGCGAATACCGAAAGGTGTTCTTAAGCGCTCCACGCATAATCCCAATGCCAAAGCTTCCCATAACTACTCCATTATAGAGTATTTGGGCCAAGCTCCATGTGCCATGTCGGCTCTTGAGATTTTACAGGCATGTCCTTCGCAGAGGAATGCCCTTCTATCGGCTTTGGGAGTCCGAGATTAGGGTAGCCCTAACGTAATTAAATTCAACACTACTAATATCCAGCCTCGCTTGCCTTATCATGTGGCTTTTCAAGTCCATGTGAGGTTCTTAGATAAATTCATTAAACGTACGGTGGTTGGCGAAAGTGCTTCCACCTCAGTAATGTCGTTGGGTTGTTGGAAATATCTTGGCTCTCCTCCCTTGTCAAAATCTATGACCATGCTTACTGCGTTCAATGGTCGGTTGTTTAGGCCGCATGGTATTCTCCCTTCCCTTGAGGTCCACTTGGGTGGGAAATCCATGCCTATTGAAGTCGAGGTGGTTGATGTGCCCATTGACTACAACCTTCTTCTGGGTAGGAATTGGATCTATGCAATGAAAGCGATCGTATCCTCCGTGTTTAGAGTTATTTGCTTTATTCACGAAGGCAGAATTGTGATGGTCGATCATCTAGACTTCCCTAGTTCCAACTCTGTAGCATCGTTGGGAATTGTTGTTCCCCATATCAAAGATTCTTAGTTGGCAACCGGAAACATTGGTGTAGGATTCTATCCATCCTTGATGGGATCATTCGACTTTGTTGCACCAATTGCCTTTATTGGAACCGTTTCCGATAGTATGCCATCCTCTTTAATTAATGTACCCTTCCGAACCTCATATTTTAATGATTCGTGGAATTTACCATCCACGAGTGCCCCGTCTGGAGACATTTTTCACATTGGAATGGCTATGCCATTATCTGCAGCTGAGCTTGCATACTGTGAAATTCAACAAGCCACTGTAGAGCTGGATCCCTCCTCTTCACGGACAGAAGAGGAAGATGTCATTATGCTGCCGGCATGGGAAGCCAACTCATCTTGCTCTCACGATTGTCTTGATGGTACTTTGCCTTCGGATGAATCCATCATTGAGGGCATGTGTGGTAGTGAGAGACCTTGGGAATATTTGCATCAATGCTCTTATTTTCTTCCTAACCTCGATCTTCTTAAGCGAGAAGAGTTTAGGATGACTCTTACAAAGAAGGTTGGTCACCCTATGGCTCCTTTGGACTCACATGGGATTTACGTGGAGGGGAATATGGCTAATATCTCCCCAACCATACTGATCAACATCTCCCACATGCCCAGAAAGATAGAGAACATTTATATCAGTGCTGATTGTTCTCCTGATGAGATCCGCATATACACTAAGTTGTTCAAGGAATTCCGGGATGTTTTCTCCTGCTCATATGAGGAGATGCCAAGAATAGACCCTAGCATTGTCGAACATGAGATTAATACATATCCTAATGCTAAGCCATTTCAACAACGTCTTCGTGCTATGAATCCTAGGAAGGTAGCCGCAATTAAGGCAGAGGTGGAGAAACTACTTAAAGCTGGTTTCATCTACCCGGTTCCCCTTACCGAATGAGTGTCAAATCCTGTTCCTATGGATAAGAAGCAGGGAACCATCCATGTATGCACATAATTTAGAAATCTGAACCAAGCATGCCCGAAAGATAACTTTCCCACCCCATTCATAGATCAAATTTTGGATGCGTGTGTGGAAAGCGAGATTTTTTCATTTATGGACAGTTTCTCAGGATATAACCAGATCCAGATTAAGCCTGAGGATCAACATAAACTTCTTTTATATGTCCTTGGGGTACATTTGATTACCGGAAAATGCCCTTCGGCCTTAAAAACACTGGAGCTACATTTCAGGGTGCTATGATCTTGCTGGCCATTCTCGCAAGAGAGTGGACCACCCCAAGCACCTCCGCCTCATTTTCGAAATATGTCGGTGTTACAATATTTGGTTGAACCCTTACAAGTGCATATTTGTTGTGAAAACGGGTCGCCTTTTAGGTTTCATAGTTTCACAAGAGGGTATACGAGTCGATCCTCTTAAGGTTGAGGAAATAATTCAGTTGCCTCCCCCGCGTAACTTAATTCAACTTCAGAGCCTCCAAGGGAGAGCCACTTTCCTATGAAGTTTTATAGTGAATTATGCCAGTCTTACCAAAGGTTTCACATGACTTTTGAAGAAGGACACTCCATTTATCTAGGATGAGCGAGCCCAACAATCTTTCGACGCTTTGAAGAAAGCTTTGTTATTGGTCCCTCTTCTTAGTCCACCCAACTTTGCTAGAGATTTCTTGCTTTATGTGGCCACGTCTCTTGAGACGATTGGAATGGTCTTAGTTTAGGTAGATGATGCGCTCCAAGAGCATGTTGTCTATTATCTTATTCGAAATCTAGTAGATGTTGAGATGAGATACACTCATGTGGAGAAAATGGCACTTGCGACTGTCCATGCAGTCCAAGGTTATGACATTACATTATGATTAGGAAAACCACTATCATAGCACACATCAATCCATTTCAGTTCGTGCTTTCACGACGATTAATTGGGGGGAGTATAATAAGTGGTTTTTTATTCTTTAGGAGTTTGATCTCGATTTTGCTTTGGTGAAGTCAGTGAAATCATTGGTTTTCGCTGAGCTCATGATAGATTTTCCGTGACTTGATGAGGACGTTGTCCATGAATATTCCTTTGTGGATGAGCACTTATTCCTTGTCTCGTCAGTGAACCCTTGGTATGGGGATATCATCATATATCTCCAAACTTTGAAGTTCCCTTTGCACTATTCGCAGGATGAATGATGGTGTGTGAGGCATCAAGCTAAGGATTATGTCATCGTCGACGAGACTTTGTATCATTGGGCAAAGGACTCTATCCTTCATCATTGTTTGACTCATGAAGAAGCGGAGTTAGTGCTGAATGAATTCCACGACGGGGCGTGTGGTGGTCACTTATTTGGGCTTGCAATATCCCAACGTATCATGCAAGTAGGTTACTTCTGGCCTTCGATATTCAAAGATTGTATGAACACCGTGAAGAGATGTTACCCTTGCCAGGTGTTTTCTCAAAATATACACTCGCATCCTGCGCCCCTTCATACGATTGTCATTGTTGGTCCCTTCACTAAGTGGGGGGTGGATTTCATGGATTGCAAACTAGCTTCAGCTGGGGGGCATCACCATATCATTTTGGCCATGGACTACTTTTCCAAATTGGTTGAGGCCATGCCGACTGTAAAAGCGGATGCTGATACTGCAGCCCACTTCGTGTTCAATCAGATTATTGCTTGATTCAGTATGCCAAAAGAGATTGTCACGGGCCATGGCAGTCACATTCAAAACAAAATGATGGTGGATTTGTCACTCAAGCTTGGGTTTCGTCAAGATCATTCATCTTCTTACTACCCCCAAGTGAATGGTTAGGTCGAGGTAGTTAATAAGTCCTTAAAGACCATTCTCCAACGTACCATCCAGCAAAGCAAGAGCAACTGGCACATTATGTTATATCCTACTTTGTGGGCATATCGAACAGTAGTTAAGACTGCCACCGGTTTCTCACCATTTCAGCTAGTACATGATGTGGAGTCTATATTGTCGATTGAATGCAAAATTCCTTCATTGAAACTAGCCATAGAGCTCCTTCCTAATACTTCAGATGTTGAACAACGTTTGATCCACCTTGAGAAGCTTGACGAGCAATGTTGAGATGCCCCCGCGGCTATAGATGCCAAAAAACATCGTGTCAAGGTTCAGTATGATAGGTTTGTCCCTCCCCGATAGTATGCTGAGGGTGACTTGGTCCTCTTGTATGACCAAGCTAAGGAACCCCTGGGGGAAGGCAAGTTTAACCCAATGTGGCACGATCCTTACATAGTGAGGCGTTGTCCTTGAGAAAGGAGCCTACGAATTAGAAGACTATGAGGGGAATGCCTTGAAGGATCCTAGAAATGGGCTCTACCTCAAGCGATATTATGCTTGAGCTTCTAGCTCGAGCTAATACTTTTGTATACTATTGTATAGTTGCTTCTGTACATAGTTCAAATTTATTTTGGTTTTTCAGATCTGCCGATTTGCTTCTGTTTGGTTGACAGATGTCAGTGGAATCTCCTTTGTTCTTGGGATTTGCGGATGGTGCTATCCGTTATACGCAGCGACTCGCTTCTGCTGCGTGGGTTATTTATTCACTTGACCATCAGATTGTGTCTTCAGGATGTACCTGCCTCAGTCCTACATCCAACAATGTGGCTGAGTACAGTGTCATAGTTGAACTACTTCAGGATGCCATTTCGCATGGTATCCAGTCTTTAGAAGTCCGCCTGGATTCGCAACTGGTTGTGTCTCAATTGAATGGCCAGTATCGTGTGAGGGATCCTACACTACTATGGAGGTTCTTAAGGGTAAGACTCTTGGAGCATCATTTTGTTTCCATTACATACATTCATGTTCCAAGATGTTTTAATCATGTATTTGATGCATATGATAATTATGTACTAGATTGGAATTTGTCACATCAATAAGGAAGCACACAAATAAACATTCATTCACACATTTGTACATACACATATAGTAGATCCGGAGAATCATAGTTTTTCATAAATAATAAGTCCAAAATGTAGTGTCACAATACAAAACTGGAGCCCGTTAGCTCTAAAAAATATACATAATCGATACAAAAATATAGGACTCTGAGATATCTAATCCCTATGGGGAGGCCTCGTTTGCCTCGGCGGGATGTCTCTGAACATAGTAATGCACAGCATTGGCTATGCGCTGCAGTAACCGCACCCAGGTGCCCGGGTACTCCTACAACATGTCGTTGCATCGCCTCTGGCATATGCTCCACCTCGATGAGCGGTACTCTGGTAGTCATGCGGGTCAGGTTGACCCGTACTATCTCTAGTGTGCACTCTGCTACAGCACCAACGACCTCTCCACCCCTGCCTCGACGACAATGTCTCGGAAAGCCCTCTGGTCTTTGCGGACTAGCATCTGCGAGAAAAAAATAGAATGTCAATATGTGATACTACACCAAATTTTTTTTTGCTTTTCCATTATAATCAAAATTCCAAAAAATTAAATACACAAAACATAAAAAGAGTAACATACCGATGTCTCCAAATGCATCCCCTAGAGGGAGCTACATGTCGCGGTCGCCTCGGTAGTATATCCCCTCATATGGGTAGTCGTCGATGGCGATGACCTGTCGATCCCACCAGTGGAAGAACTCACTTGAATATGGTGATGTCTGTCAGCCACCACCCTGTCGCGTCAGTACTTCAGCCTACCGGGTCAGGGCTAGATCACGGAGACTGTGTGGAGGGACTTCAACCCTCGGACTGAGCCCCAGAACTCTCTCTCGAAGAAACTGCAGAGCATACTGTCGAACCCGAAGTTCTTTGCCTGCCCAAGCTTGCACTCCGTTAACTGGGTCTTCATAGACACCAGTAACGTTGTGCACCAATCATACACTATAGGTCTCATGTACTCTACTGCGTAGAACATCATTGGTCTCAAAGCCTTATGTAAAGCTACAGAACCTGTTATCCTCATGAGGGTGAGAACTATTATCTTCATGCTCAAGCTCACAATGGACCCAATGGGTATATGACTCCCCACCTTTTGGGTACTGGGAATACAGTACCGGTCTATATAGTCAGTAATGGTGATCCCACCACCTACATTGCAAGACCGGAGACTAGCAACATCCCCTTGGCGGGACAACCTTGTAATAAAATATATGCCATCCACCTCTAGTGAAAGCGGTTGACCATCCAGGTTGAAGTTCTGCGCGTCTACATCCCAGTAATCAATAAATCGATGGAGCAGTTGGTTTTGGGCCCTTAAACCCCCCAATGCTCCAGAATTTGTAGAGTCCACACACTTGTAGTGCTTGTTACGTGGGGTAAATCTTGGCGGACATGATCGTCCACAACATCATGTTCCCTCTCCCCTCCACTCTAGGACCATCCTGGAGGCAAAACCACTTTTTTTTTATAGCTTTTATCATTTAAAAAAACCACCTTCATGGCTGTACACATGAGAAAATGAGTAGATAGGGGCGTTCTACCCGCAGTCAACGCAAGCATTGACTGCGTCTAGTAGGCCCTACCCACGACCCGCAGAGCTATAGCCTACGCACAACGCTGTAGAGATGTAGGGATGGGATAATAAAACAATTGGACCACTAAAATTTGAAATAAAATCTATGAAATGGAAGAAGAGGATGAGATGACTAACCTTCTCCAGACGGCTCGAAGAATGGATTCCCATAGCTTCCGGAATCAGCAATTGAAATCTGAGGTGAAAACTAACCAAAAAGTCCTATTTGGGTAAAATGTGAAAATGGAATAGTAATTGTAATTTTTTATTACTATTTATAGTTTATAAAACCCACTTTCCTATATTTTTTTACTGTTTTAAGTTGCTTTGGACTAATGTGTCATCCTGGAGTACCATTTTGAACATATTTTTCTGACGAGAGTTGATTTTTTACCGTTTCGCACCTACGGCAGGTATATTTCACACCCATCATATAGGTTAGATGTCATTTTCACTTGCATTATGCATTTTACCTTTGACCATTTGTCATTAACCCTAGGTGTGACCCCACTTTTTAACTAACACAGAGCCTTCACATTATTATAGAAGTGTCCTTATTTGGCAGTAGGGCTTGTCCAAACATGGGTTCCCTAGATAGAGCCTTTTTATGCATTAATGTGCCCATGCTATTGTCTCTTCTTAGGATCAGGAGTCCTTCATAGATATGCCATGAATTCGTGATAAAGACTCATACTCTACTTTGTCTTCTGTTGTACATCTCCCATAAGGACTCCCCCATCGTATATCGAGTTGTGATTGCATTGCATCATCCCGCTTGCCACTTGAGCCTTGTGCCAGCTCTCGCTTACTCAATCATTAGCCATGTGCCTGAGCACTTTCCCTTTCGAGACAAGCAAAGCTTTCATTTTCCTTTCGCAATTTGATGACCCTTTACCTTGAGGGAACACCCCCCCCGAGTGTCCATATCTTTCACATGCTTCCTTGCATCGTTCATAGGTATGTTCCGTTGCTTGGGACTAGTTTTCTTGCCATTTGACACTCATTCCCTCACCTGTTGTACTATAAGCAATTTTGTTCTTTTTCAAGCTTTCCTAATATGAAAAAGACCAAAAAAATAAAATATTCCAAAAAGTTGGACGAGAAAATCGTTCTTTTTGTTGCAGCTGTTGTGTCTCCTTTGAACAGAGCATTCATTCCACTCCATCCATTATGAGTCGGGACTATAGTAGGACCTTAGGAGCTGTACTCATTTCTCAAATTTTACTCAACCGACTGGTTAAGCTTCAAGTCATTATGGAGACCTTTGTTGATGCCTCTTGCATCGCACAGTATTATTATGACTTGAGTCCATGCTGCCTGAGTCTATCCATATGCTCATGCTCTTATTCAAAGGAAGTATCGAAACCATAGTCGGCCACTCCTCAGATCTCTTGACTATTGCATGTCGACCATCCTTATTGAGACAGTCCGTTTGTCTGAGTTCTTCCAAATCTTTCAGCGTAGCTGTTACCTTGTGCTGGTTGATGGGGGATGCCTTAATTCCCTCCTTCCACCAAGTTTCGTTCCATCGACTTCAACTAATTTATTCTAGAATTGAGACTTAGATTCGGTTGAGTACCATGAGGCTTGCAGTCATTAGTGGTAGGTTCTCTCGCCATCAACAGTTTTGGGAATACATCAATGTCCCATTATCGATGGATTTATCTTAGTGTTCGAACTCAACACATCTATTCACACTTTGATGATTGTACTCTATGCCTTGATGCCCATTTTCAGTATTGTTGGGTTATCTTGCGTCTGTTAACGGTATACATCATTGATCGGTAATCAGATGATGTCACATCAGGTTTGACTTCAACACCTTTATTCACTTGATGGGACTTACACCATAGATGATATGTGTAGAAGACACCAGACGTTAGTAGAATTCAGTATGTTTCTCATGATCGTGACTGTACTTATGAGATTTCATTTCTCATACATCAACAATTTGTACCTCCAGTATTGCGCCAGTTGTTTCCTTTTCAGCAGGAGACCATATCTTACTGTATGGGTCATGGCTATGACCACCTATGACATGTATTCACTATGTAATTCCTATCATGGCCATTGTATCCTATTTTTGTATTGTGCCGACATGTATTCAGAGATATTATTGTATTACGACGAGTTGGCTACTCTTTCCATTTGTGTCTCCATCACTCCACTTCTGAGATTTATAATGTATTTCGGCCATCGTAGCACCTTCTCTAACCTCACACATTAGGGGGAATCTGTTACAGCGTATTTTTCCACCTTGTGAGCATCATCATTGATTGGCCTTCAATATCCATTGTATTGACTCAGATCCATTATTTTCCCTTCAGGAACCAAGTTTCCCTATTTTGTTCCTGTACGCTTATTGTTCCATTATAGCCAGCGTACACGCGGGCTGCACCTAATTAGCCTGCGTACATCGAGTTACATGGTAAAAGATAGTAAAAACTCTATTTTTACTCCCACAAAGCGGTCTTAGGGTGACCTTTGGACCTCCATATACCTCGAACGACTCAATTCGACCTTTCACTTACCTTTGGAAGGCTATATATTGAGCTCTTATGGTGTATGGAAGGGAGGAGAAAGAGAGAGCACCATAACTCTAGTGGATTTTGGCCGTGACTTGAGTCTACACTCATTGATCCTTGCTGTTGTGAAATTCTTCTGGGCACCTCCGAAACTCCTTTCATAGTTTGAGTTTTCCATTGTATGGGGGATTGAAATGGTGGAGGCACAAGTGGAGAGACATAGTTCTTGGTTCAGATTGGTTGCTGGTAAGAGGTTGTATCATGTACTTCTTGTTATTATTAATGGAAATACTCATTTTCTCATCCAATTGATGTTGTGAATGTTGTTTAAATTACATTGGGTTACATTTGCTTATGATATCATGGATCATGCTATTGATTATGCTAGTATCTTTCACATACTATATGCACTTGCTTGTATTTGTTGTTAAGACTAAGCTGCAGGTTCAAGTGTATATTGGAAAGCTCAACGGGGATCTACTTCAAACATCCGGTTGAAGGTTGGTATTATCCTCCATATCTTAGCATTTTCATTATAATAGCATTGCATTGGGAATTGAGTCATTTTCTGGTAGTTATCTGTCTGTTGTGGTCTTCCCTGAGCCATAGGAAGTTTTTCTCCATAACAAGCACTATAAGACTGAGGAGGCTACCTGGGAAATGGAAAAGGAAATGCGAGCAGCATACCCTTTTATGTTCGAAGAAGTACATGACACAAACTAACTTTGGTTATTATTTTATTTTTTTGTTTTAAAACTGTTTAACACCAAGGACGGTGAAAACTTAAGAGGAGGGGAAATGTAATACCCCAAATTTTGGACTTTTAATCACTTATATATTTTGCTAAGTATTATTTCATTTTACTTAGGTGACATTAGGAATTTGAAAAGTTAATTTTTGATGACCATGTAGACTAGCACATTAATGAGATGGGAGTCACAGTCCCTATGGTTTGGAGGGTAAATGCCAATTAAAATAATAATGAGAAATTATTATTGGAGACAATTGTAAACCCTAAAGAAAAGTTTAGGGAGAATAATGAAATTAAAAGAAATAAGAAAATAAGAGAATTCACACCAAAGAGAATAAAAAGAGAAAAGAGGAATTCATTCACACATTATTATGATCATTATCACACAAGAGAGAAAGGGGAGCTGGGATAAAATTAACTAGAGCTAATGAAGACAAGGAAATGGGGGCAGTTTTGGAGCACAAAATTGAACTAGAACAAGAGAAATCATAGAAGTTGGGTATAGCTTGGAACACTGGTTGTGTTTAGGTAGGAGAACTACCCCAAGCTTGTAGGAGCACTGCAACTACTCTGAAGAGGTTGTGACTGATTGCTATCTTAAATGGAAGAGACTTAAAAGTTCCTGGAGCATCCTGGAGCTCAGGAGCACTGAGTTGGATGTTGGGTTGTCTGTTGCAGTAGAACTTTTATAAATAACTTGGGGAACAAGTTAAGGGTAGTTAAAATATAAACTCTAAACCAGGGGGACTGTGAACTCAGATTAGGTGTGACCTAGAAGCAAGGAGAACTTGAAGGTCAAAGGATGGGAGGTTTGTGGCTAGGTTCCACTGGTCATCAAAATACAAATAAGTTTATATGTTGCATTTACATGCTATTATTGTGGAATATTTAATAGGGTTTATTCATGTATACTCTGATTTTATTTTGAAAAGGTTGGTTTACTAGATATGAACATGAATATATTGTTATACTGCATTTTGAGTATGAATCTTACACAAACTATTAGGTCTCTGTAATTTTGTACAGATTGGTGATCTAATTGAAGTACCTGCAATATTTATAGTTTATCTTTGATGTAAAAATGAACACATTCTGTGTGCAGTAGGTAGACAAAGTTATAGTTTAAATAATGATTTATAATCCTCTGATAGGCATTATAGAATGGTAATTTTTTATGTTACACTCTCTAGATCCGATGAATGCATTTAAATAGAATACATTTTTATTCAGCATATCCCATTACTGACAGAGCATATGTTTCACCTAACTATGGTAGAAATGAGGCAGACATGTAAACCGTGAGGTTTACATGTCAAGCCTTCTTAATGCTTTAAACTATTATTCTATCTTTATATATAAACAGAAAAGGAATTACTATGGATAGAACATTTCCTATCTGTGTAAATTGAATCCCCCATACTCGACAGAGTTTTTATGTTCCTATCAAATCAGTATATAAATAGCATTTAAATTTCAGTATGGAAACCAAGGTATTTTCTATTTGATCTATACATAAATGACTATTTAATTTTCAGGATGAATATAATTTCGGTTTCGTTTTTATCTTCTATATACATGCCATTAATATCGGCATAGGAGCTGGACTCCATGGTTGAATTGCACCCTTCATTTTTTTAAAACCAAATTGTTATACAATGAATAGAACCAACAATAACACAGACTTTTCCAGAAATAAAACATTGTCTACATCCACATAGATGCAAGGGTTTTATTACCCAGGGTTCCACGATTTACACAATAAGTATTTTAAATAAATGATGTTGCATTATAAATCGAATGCGAACCTAGCTATATATATATATATATGCATTTATCTATTGCTCAGGGAGAAACTGGAAAAGAGATTTCAACAGAACAAGAAACGATTTCTGAAAACGATTTTCATGCCATGCTTCACATTGTATGCCTATTTAAGAATATAAATAATTGATGCATAAATAGTTAATTGCATTTCAAAAACGATATTGTTTCCATTAAAGAATGTATGCACAAACAATAGTGGTGAATCAATAAAAACAATTTCATTTCCATTCAAAAATTTTGGAGCTGTAACATTTAAACACCAAAAGCATTTCTGAGACAGAGATTGGTTAACTAGTGAGTGCTTATGCACTTCCTGGAGAAACATGATTAAGTTGTCAATATTTTAACTATTTACACAAGTCTGCATTTCTACGAATTTCATCTCAAGGTCGTGAAGACCCTTTTACAGATTTTAGCATGATGCTTCAGAAAACAAGGCCAACGGCCATTTTCTTTTCAACCTAGACAACATCGAAAGCAAAAACCCTAGCTGAGAACTCTACCCACGATCTAAGTAAATCATCCCCCACCAATGAGGTAAACCACACCCAAGGATATGGGTTGGAGAGTTACCTGGCCATCTGGAGAGCCCTTCTTCATGCTCGACATTGGTTATGGGATTCACCACAAGTGCTCCCAACTTTCTCCTTTTCACTTGCACAGGAATTTTAACAGAGTTGATCCTAGTAACAAACTTGCTTAAAAAAAATATTTACCATAATGTGCATTATATGAAATTGACACGTTACCTGTGGTAGAGCGAAGGTGTAGTAGTGCTTCACCTGTGCATTGAATAAAACAACCACGAAGTTTAGACGTTGCAGATAGATGAACAATGGTTAAAGTATTGAAGTTTACACGTAGTGTGATGATTTTTCTTACCTTCACGTGCATGGAGGGTTCACTGGGCACCTTCCATTTCTATTCACTGGCTCAGAGTGGCATCGAGCCCTCCCATTGGTGTTCCAAGGCGTGAACCTTCATCACAGAGCTGAAGCTCTCACTGCAGACCCTGTCGTAGAAAAATGAAAAGCCACGAAGGCCACGGACCTTACCAAATGCTGCATTTATCAGGACTGATAGGTAGGTGTTACCTTTGAAAACGGTGATCACAAAGTTAATGCCAAGTCCTGTAGAGTTGATGGGCTCAAAAGTCACAACAATCTCCACAACAAGATCAACGACGTGGATGCCTCACGATTTCCCATAAACCGGTATTGAATCGAGATCAACGGTGGGAAGCAGCTTGTAAATTAAATGAGTTTGGAACTAGTACTCAGTACACCACATAACGTGGCATCACACTATTAAGGTTTGGCTGTGAGTGGGGAACTTCATCAATGGAGTCGACCAACTGGGATCATGTGGACTCAAGCCATAAATGCATGGTGTTGGAACCCTTAAACGTTGTCGAATGTATCTTTCACTTGCCACAGTGGAAACACAAATCTAGGGTTTAAAACACAGGATGTATGAAGGCCAAGCCTGCGTGGCACAGCCACATCATCATCATGGTCACACTTGTAATGTGTAACATTGACCAACCATTTGTTTTATTTATCCATGTGATTTATATACATTATGGCATGGTTGTTCATGTAGTTCATAGTTCAACTTTGTAGTGCATGAGACCCTTAGTTAATACATTGGGGAAATCAAATTTGTGCACAAGTGTTATGTCTACGTAGTGACATTATTAAACCATTAATATGTTGGGGTGACAACTTAGTAGCGCCCAGTTATTATATTTATATATGATGCCTATATACTCTAATGTCCATATTTACTTGGTTAATATATATATATATATATATATATATATATATATATATATAAATACATATATTGCATGTTAAGTCTAGACTTTGATGCTTGGTCTATTGTATATGTAATGCATTCATATATTAGGTTAATACTAAGGCCATTTGCATTACATATAGAGGTTAAGGTGTAACATATATGTATTGTTTAGTGGGAAAACATTTGTTCACATAACATTTGGGTAGATTATAATATAATTTATGTATTATAAAGTGTGAATATTACTTGTGCTTATAGTCCTTAGGATTATAACACCTTGTTAATTGATGACAAGTATATTGATGGGAATATAATATGCATTTCATGTGAATAATAATAATACATGGGGATAGTGTAGATTATTCACATTTATAATCTAGGAACTTTAATAACATTGGAATTATATTTGTGTATGAATTATATAACTTGTATTATGTTGTATTGTATTTCGTTGCAGGTGGCAAACAAATATATGCAGGTGGCAAACTTGCGTACATTAGTTTGCATGCCACTGTGTTCTTCAATTCTTATAGTCTCAATCACATCAAATTAAAATAGTATTAAGGTAGTGGTTAAGGTCATTGGACCTTTACAAAAAAAAAAAGAAATTGGTGAAGAAGAGACGTGACAATGGCGACTAGCGCCATCAGCAAATCCTACAAACCACTCAGTTGACATCTGAAACACAACCAAATCTATATGAGAAATAAGAAAAGACAAACCCTACACTGTTGTACAACTATTTATAAGAAAAATGATATGATCTATGCATAATACTTCTTCAGATAGAGCCCATATCTAGGATCTGGCAACTTAGACCTATGATAATCAACCAATTCATATGACCCTTTCTTCAAAACCTTGGATACTACATAAGGTCCAAGCCACATAGACTTGAAATTTCCTACCCCCAAAAGATATTTGTCTTGGTCGTAGACCAGAACAAGGTCTCCTTTAGAGAAAACACTAGGTTTAATAGACTTATCATACTGAGTTTTGACTCGTTTCTTATGTGCTTCATTTGGAATGAGCGCATATCGATGATGTTCATCAAGATGTTCTAGATGAAGTAGATGTCTCAGGTAAAAGTTGAATGGACATCTTTAATGATGGTATTTCACACTCAACCGGTGTGACAACCTCCAACCCATGAATGAGTTGGAAGGGTGAAAAACTACTAGCAGTCTTAACGGTTGTTTAATACGCGCAGAGAGACAAATAGAGCATGATATGTCAGTTTGACCTACTACCATTAATTGCACATTGGAGAATGGTTTTCAAATTTTTGTTTACTGCTCTGACTTGACCATTCTCCTGCGGGTAGAAAGGAGATGATTGCTCCTGTCTAAATCCTATCATAGTAGTCAACTCTGCCATCATATTATTTTGAAAATGTCAATCGTGATACTAACAATCTCTTTAGGAATACTGAACCTAGCGATAATCTGATTGAATATGAAATAGGATGCAGTTTCATCATTCTCCTTCACAGTAGGCATTTCCTCTACAATGACAATAATGTATTGATTCCCCCTGAGTAGAAAATGGATTGCATGTCATATAATCAACCCCCCACTTAGTGAAGAGGCCCATTGAGATGACGGGGAATAATGGAGCAGAATGTGCTTGCATATTTTTGGTGAAGAGCTGACATGGATGATAGCGCTTAACATCTTCCACACAATCCTTGAAGATAGTGGGCCAAAAATAACTGGCACATAAAATTTTCTGAGTTGTTTCCAACCCAGAAATATGACCCCCAGATGATCCACTGTGGGAATCATTCAGAACAAACTCGACCTCTTCAAGAGTTAGGAAACATCGCAATATGGAATCAACCCCTAATCTATACAAAGTATCGGAAATTATGAATTAATTCTTAGCATTATTTCGAAGTCTTCATCGCTCTTCTCTTGAAAAAGATGGTGGACACTTCAAAGTATGGAGATAAATCAAAATATCCCCATACCACGGATCAGAGGTATAAATGAGGAAGATGTGTTCATCAAGGAATGAATCCTATTCCAACTTAGAATCCTCACCACTAGGGAAATCAAAAATGATCTCGACGAATACTAAATACTTTTTAGATTTAGAAAAGTGAAAAGTGAGATCAAAATCCTAAAAGGATAACAATCCATTTATTAAAATTTCCCCCAATTATGTGTCAGGTTAAAATGTACTGAAATGGATTGATGTCTGCAATGACCATAGTGGTTCACAATAAAATATAATGGCGAAGAGTCTGAACAACGTAAACAGTTTCAATTGCTAACTTCTTAATGTGAGAATACATGAGTTCAGGTCTTACCAAAGCATGACTAAGATAATAGATGAGGTGCTCCTAGAGCTGATCATCCTCCTGAACTAGAACTATGCCTACTATAGAATCAATGTAGTTATATGTAAGATAAAGTGTCGATCATAATATGGCAGACTCAATTAGGGGGTTGATATTAATTCTCTTTTCAAATCCTCAAATGAGTTTTGAGCAGCCTCGTCCCATAAAAATGGGGTATCTTGTTTGAGTAAATGCATAAACCCTTTCGTTATTTTTGCATAGTTAAAAATGGAACGTCTGAGGAAGTTGGACATGCCCTGTAGACTTTGAAGTTGTCTAATGTTGCGAGGAGGTGGCAATTTGATGATCTCCTCAACTTTCAATGGATCAGCCATAATGCATTTACTGGAAACGATGAAACCCAACAGTAGTCCATACTTGACGCAGAACACACATTTATGAGGATTCAATAGAATTTTGTAGTGTCTGCATTGCTCAAACACAAGTCATAAATGGTTTTGATGATCTCTTCTCTTTAGAGATCGCGAAGGGAGATCATCCAGGTAGGGTTCGACTATATGTTTGATATCATGGAAAGAAAAATTCATTGCTTGCTAGAAAGTAGCTCCAACATTCTTCAAACCGAAAGGCATCTTCCTGTAACGAAAGGTAACCCAAGGACATATAAAAGCAGTTTTGTGTTGATCTTTAGGTTTGATTTGAATTTGGTTATATCCTGAAAATCCATCCATAAAAGAAAATATCTCGTTACCCGCACATGCATCTACAATCTGATCAATGAAAGGTGTGGGGTAATTATCCTTAAGACATTCTTTATTCAGATACCTAAAATCGGTGTAAACGTGGATATTACCTTTCTTCTTATCAACCAGAACTGGGTTAGAAACCCATTCTATCATTTCAATAAGATAGATAAACCCGACTTTCAAGAGCTTTTCAACTTCAGCTTTGACAGCTGCAGCTTTCCATGGGTTAACTGGATGAATCTTTTGTTGAACTGGTTTCACATTCAAATATGTCTTAATTTCATGTTCAACAATAGACGGGTCAACCAGTTCTCTGAGTGGGTATGTTTACTATGTCTCTTTCATTGATGACTTCGCCAAGAAGACTTGGGTTTACTTCTTGAAGAACAAAGATGAAGTGTTTGATAAGTTCAAGGAATTCAAAACCTTGATGGAGAACCAAACTAATAAGAAGATCAAAACATTCAGATTCGACAATGGTGGAGAATTCACTTCAGGTGACTTCAAGAAGCTATGCAGTGATTCAGGGATTAAGAGGGAGTTGACTACTCCTTACAATCCATGACATAATGGAGTTTCAGAAAGAAAGAATCAAACAATCATGGAAGCAGCAAGGGCAATGCTGCATGACCAGGATATACCTATGCATCTATGGGCATAAGCAGCTAGGACAGTTGTATATGTGTAGAACAGAACCCCCCACAAGATATTGGATAACAAAAACACCAGAAGAGGTCTTCTCTGGTAAGAAACTTGAAGGCAGCCATATCAGAATATTTGGTTGTCCAGTATACACTCATGTCCCAAAGGAAAAGAGGACCAAGCTAGATCCTTCAGGAAAGAAGGGTATCTTTGTGGGTTACAGTGAAATCTCGAAGGCTTACAGAATATACTTTCCAGGGTTCAAGAAGATTGATGTCAGCAGGGATGTGACATTTGATGAAAATTCAGCATTCATCAAATCAAGGAAGACACCTGTTGAAGATCATAAAGAACCTAAGGAAACTAGATTTCAAGACACTACTATGACTGAAGCAATTCCAGATGTTGATCGTGAAATTGAAGATCTGCAAGAACCTGTAGATCCACCCCATGAGAATAACTCACAAGAGAAAACCTGCATGGGCTAGAGAACTCATTCAAGATGCAAAAAGGTATGACATTCCAGAAGAACAACACAGAGCAAAGAAGAGGACCAGATCACATACCAGTTATGTTGCTTTACTCTGTGATATCATGAACAAAGAACCTTCCAGTTATGAAGAAGCAACGGAAAAGAAAGAATGGAAGGATGCCATGATCGAAGAATACCAATCAATAATGAAGAATGATGTTTGGGATGTAGTCCCAGGACCTGAAGGAAGTCTGTTGTGACTTCCAAATGGATCTACAAGATCAATCATGCTGCAGATGGCAACATAGAGAAATACAATGCAAGATTCGTAGCTCATGGCTTCTCTTAGAAAGAGAGAATAGATTATGAAGAAACTTTTTCTCCTGTAGCCAGGTACACTTCCATTAGATCAGTACTTTCTCTAGCTGTAGTGATGAAATGGAAGATACACCAAATGGATGTCAAGACTGCTTTCTTGAATGGTGTAGTTGAAGAGGAAGTGTATGTGGAATAGCCACTCGGTTTTAAAACACATGACAGGGAGTCATATGTGTGCATATTGAAGAAAGCCTTGTATGGCTTGAAGCAAGCCCCTAGAACTTGGTATGGTAGGATGGACAATTTCCTATCTAGTTTGGTCTTTACCAATAGTAAAGTGGATTCCAACCTTTACTACAAAGTTGAGGAAGGCAGTCTTGTGATACTAATATTGTATGTAGATGACCTATTTGTAACAGGTGAATATAGATTGATTGCCGATACAAAGAGGAAACTTGCTACCGAGTTCGAGATGAAGGACTTGGGGATGATGCACTATTTTCTAGGTATGGAGGTGTGGCAGAGTGCAGATGGAATCTTCCTTGGACAAGGGAAGTATGCAGTAGATATCCTGAAGAGGTTCGGGATGATGGACTGCAAGGCCATGGCCACACCTATGGCATCGAACCTGAATCTTCTATGTGATGCTTCATCTGAGCCAGTTGATGTCACTATGTATCGTCAGATGATTGGGTCCTTGATGTGCCTGACGAACATGAGACCAGATATTTGCTTTGCGGTGAACACATTGAGCCAGTTCCTGATGGATCCGAGGAGTGTTCACCTGGTTGCTGTAAAGCATATTCTAAGGTAGCTGAAGGGTACAGTTGATTATGGGCTCAAGTATGATGCGAATCAAAAGTTTAACCTACAGGGTTATGTTGATTCAGATTGGGCAGGTAGTGCTGTAGATAGGAAGAGCACTTCTGGGTGCTGCTTCAGTATGGGATTAGGTGTGATCTCTTGTTTTAGCAGGAAGCAGTCCTGCATAGCACTGAGTACAGCCGAAGCAGAGTATGTTGCAGCTTGTTCAGCTAGTTGTGAGGCAGTATGGATTAGGAAGCTATTATCTGAGTTATTTGATCTCCCGCTGGAGGCTATTGGTATCTTTTGTGACAACTAGATTTGTGTGAAGCTATCTAAGAACCCGGTGTTCCATGACAGGTCGAAACACATAGAGATCAAATATCACTATATCTGGGATATGGTGCAGAGAGGAGCAGTGAAGCTTCTGTATGTTGTGACGGATGAGCAGATTGCAGATGTGCTGACGAAGCCACTAGCCAGAGTGAAGTTTGAGTACTTCAGAGAGAGGCTTGGTATTCTTCAGATCGATGACACTTCGAGGAAGATGTGATGGAGACATTTGCTGAAGCCATTCCAAGCATGTTGGAAGGAGGATCCTTCACATGGATGTGGATCTAAGCACTAGATGATGAGCATCAGGACGATGCTCTAGTTACTGCTCTGTATATGTATATGCATCAGGTTGGATGCTTGATATGATTAGTTGTATCATTTATGTATGTATGCACCACGTTGGATGCTAGATATGATCAGTTGGATCATTATGTATGTATGCATCATGTTGGATGCTGGATATGATCAGTTGGATCATTTATGTATGTATGCATCATGTTGGATGTTGGATATGATCAGTTGGATCATGTGTATGTATTTGTATATGTATTAGGTGGATACATTGTATGATCAGGTAGATCATGTATGTTGATGTGTATCAGGTATGATCAGGTGGATCATGTATTTGTATATGTATCAGGTGGATACATGGTATGATCAGGTAGATCATGTATGATGATATGTATCAGGAAGATACTGTGTATGCATCAGGTGGATGCATTGTATGATCAGGATGATCATGGATGATGAGATTTAGGATGTTGCTCTAGATGACATGCGTCAGGATGATGCAGTGATGATGATCAGGATGATCACGTGTACATCAAGATGATGTATGGTGAGTATCAGGTTGATACTCTGTGGTCGTGGATAGGTTGTGCAGATAAGCATATAATAGCGCCCTGGGAGGTTTGCAGATTCTCTTGCTAGGTTTTTCCGGTGGCATATAATAGCTCCCTGGGAGATCTGGCAAATGCTCTTTCGAGGTTTTGCTTTGGGAGGACATATAATAGCGCCCTGGGAGGTTTGCAGATTCTCTTGCTAGGTTTTTTCATTGGCATATAATAGCTCCCTGGGAGATCTGGCAAATGCTCTTTCGAGGTTTTGCTTTGGGAGGACATATAATAGCGCCCTGGGAGGTTTGCAAATTCTCTTGCTAGGTTTTGCCGTTGGCATATAATAGCTCCCTGGGAGATCTGGAAAATGCTCTTTCGAGGTTTTTTCCTATGGCATTTAAGTAGACCTAGGAGATCTGGACAGGATGAAAAAGGCCTCAGATGCTCTTTCTAGGCATTGCCATGACCACGTGTAATAAGTCCTGGAGATCTGGACAGGATGAAAAAGGCCTCAGATGCTCTTCAGGGTTCTTGCTTAACAAGACACTCTTTTAAGGTTTTGTGGTGGGGGTCACATGTAATAAGTCCCGGAGATCTGGATAGGATGAAAAAGGCCTAAGATGCTCTTTAGGGTTCTTGCTAGTCAAGAGACTCTTTTAAGGTTTTGTGATAGTCACATGTAATATCTCCCTGGGAGATCCGATAGGTTGGGCTGTGTGCCCGTAATCAGTCCTGGGATGCTCTTGCGATGTTTTGTGATGCACATAATAAGTCTTGAGGATTCCACAGTATGGCCAGTGATGATGAAGACCTACAGATGGTGGGCCTACATCTAGTATGAAAAAGGACTGTCTCTGTAGAACTTCCTATGATAAATAGATTCAGAGATTGATTGAGATAGCAGGAGCAGTGACAATGATGATGATTCACTGATGATGATCCAGAGAAGAAGACTTGTGCTAGCATATCTGTGTCGAGAAATACCTTCCTAGTTAAGAGGGAGTGTTGATGTATATGTAACTTCGGAATGTATTTCACCTATGTATTTCATCTATGTATATTGTACTCCTATAGAGATGTTATTATTCCTCTATACGGAAGTGTTGTCATTTGTATTGACAAGTGTCGCAAGTGTTGTAACTTGCCGATGGGTTATTAGACCACCTTGATGGGGTTGGCCCTATATGAGTCATGTGGGTAAAAGGGTTATTAGACCACCAAGTGTGGGGTCAGCCCGGATTAAGTTAACCATGGGTTATTAGGCTAAGCTAGACAAGTCGGCCCCATTAGTTTATTGGACAAGACAGGACAAGTATAAATAGAGATCGGGAGATCTCTATTTGATCACTTCATAACTCACTCTTCCATCACTCAGAAAGTGGTGCACATGTGAGGAGGAGGATCAGCTACTAGGAGGAGTCTATCTCTGTGTACTTTGGTTGTAGTATTTCTCTATCTATCTCTGAGGAAGTTGTGGGGTTTTTCACCTCAGGGTTTTCCCCACGGAAACTCTGTGTGTCTATTGTCTCTTATGTTTTCTTCTTGTGATGATTGACATGCTTGCTATGATTGATATGCATTGATATACTGTACATGTTATTCTCTCAGAAAAGATCCTAGAGTATATTGAAATAATTCTAGAAAATTAACACTTTGTTTGGAAGACTCGACCCTGGAATCAAGTTGATCTGGTGGGATATGCTCCTTGTCGGCAGCAATCTCATCGGTGTCTCATCGACTACTATGCTTCGAAACTCGTCAAGCATCTTTTCGAATTCGACTAGAATCTTCTCCATTGCTGACCTTGTTGGAGCCGAGGCCGCAGCTATGGTAAAAGCTGCGAATTTTGAGGAAAAAGCACAAGTATGGAAGAGAAAGTGCTAAGTTTTGAATAAGCGCCAATTTTGGGACAGAAGAAGATGGTGCGCAGTACGGTGCCAGATGGAGGAGCTCAGCGCAGATCACGGACCAGAAATTGTGGAGCTCGCGTGCACATCAGAAGGGAATGAAGGTAGCAGAGTGGAAAGCCCAGCTACCATAATCAATGAAGCGATGGAGTAGAGGGCTCAACTACCCTCATTTAAAGCTAAGTACAGAAGTTATGGTTGCTCGGATCAAGGAAGAGCAACGGACCAAAGCATTGAAGGCGAAGGACGAGGCACCCATACCCGTAAGCTGCGCCGGAATTCATGGAGCCTGCAGGAAGCGGCGACATGACTGCAAGCGGCTCCTACAGTACACCTAGCCATGTGCGTGGTTAGGGTTTCTGGGGATTACTGCCGGGAAAGGCCCACAGTTTTGTAAAGGTGTGACCGCCATGGCCACCTATATATATGAATAATTGTAATGGGTAGATGTTAGTTAGTGAGTTAGAGAGTCAGTTGAGTAGTGAGTCAGTTAGCCAAGCCTATGAGTGAGCTAGCTAAGATAGTAGAGGCTAGATGTAAGAAGGATCGATCGTGTTGATCATCCTCTGTTACGATATGGTTGATGGTTTTCTACCGTGTTGCTAGAAAACAGGAGTTAGAACAGGTTAGCAGTGAGGCTAATCCTTGAGTTACAGACAGTCCGAGGCGACTTCTGAAATATTGTAATCTCTGAAGAGGAAGAGACTAGATCGAGAGAAGGGCTCCCAGCTGTGTGCGTGGAGTTTCCTGGAAAGATCTAAGGCTGCAGCTGTGTGCGCAGCATATTGTATAAGTCTATCATTTTCTGGTTAATACAAGATACTCCCGTGGACGTGGTTTTCCCCGTGGAGGAGGACTCCATACTTCTCGTTGTTCCGTTGCCTTATGACTTCTTGATCACGTGTTGTGGAGCCAACAAATGGTTCCGTTGCCTTATGAATTCTTGATCACGTGTTGTGGAGCCAACAGATGGTTCCGTTGCTTTGAACCTTGTTGCTGGAGCCAACAAATGGTTCTGTTGCCTTGAGACTTGCTCAGCTAACAAATGTGTTACTGGAATCCTACAGCTACAGAAATTCAGGAGTGGTTCGATTTAAAGGCTAAAGAGTTCGCTGAACAAGAAAATAAAAGCTCTAGACTCCAGCCAGAAGAATGGTTGCAGAAGTATATCTATACTGACCTTCATGAAATTTTCTTTGTCACATTTGCACTTGAGTTGCATGCTTGGATAGCCAAGTTAGCAAATACTAGACCCACTGTGTATATTGATCGACCAGTTGCTTGGACGCCTGAGCTAGTCAGTATTCTGAAGCGGGTAGATAATTCTGTGTCCCGCGCAGTAGACTTCTGGTTGAATAGTCTGCTGGAAGGTTTCATCACTGAGTTTGCAGTGGATACAAGAAAGAGTTTTAGTGAAGCTGAGAGGAGTTTCTTTCAGGCACATAGAGGTAAGTTCCTAAATTCTTTGAACTTATCGATTAAAATGCTTCTGTATGAAAAAGCAAAATTATGTATAGCTTCAGATGCATAGTATAGACAAGTAATGTCCGTAGACTCTGATAGTGACCCTGAAGTTATTGGTTGCACTCGTAGTGGAAAACGGTATAAAGTAGGCCTTGACCAACATTCTTTTGAGTCAAGCCCAGAAGACAGTCAAGTTCCTAAAGCAAGCCACATAGAAAGACAAGGGAGCGCTCATATCCCTTATCACCCTTTTACACCGCAAAAGCTGGACAAAGCTCAGTATAATCCCGCAGTAACACCTTCTAGTAGCCCACACAGTACTTCTATCACCTCTGTGCCACCTTTGTTCAACCAACCCAGAAGAATTGCTACAGCACCTACACCTCAACCTAGCACAAGAAAGATGGGTGATGATATGAAACTACCAACTTTCAGAGGAACAGGGATAGAAGACCCTGAGCAACACTGGTTCCTATGTGAAGCCATTTGGACAATTAAGCAAATTAATGATGATGCTGTTAAACTGGTTCAGTTAGCAACCACATTAAGAGAGAGAGCCTTAACTTGGTTCATGAAATACTCAGCAGCACAGAATAGGATGCTTGCTGATGTAAGAAATGCAATGATTAGAGAATTTAAGAAACCTAAATCAGAATCACAGTGTATAACAGAGCTCAAAGACATCAAGCATTTACCCATAGAGTCAGTATGGGACTTTGACCAAAATTTCAAAGCCTTGATAGATCAAGTAAGCTTTGAGTTTGCACCACAACAGCATAAGGAATGGTTCATTGCTGCACTACTTCCACACATTAGACTTCCTCTTATGCAACAGAATCTCACTACTCAGGAACAAGCTTTAGAGATGGCTATGAAACTAGAAGCTTCACCAATTGCTGGAACAAGCAACGATGTTGCGCAGTTGCAGAACCAATTAGCAAACTTAACCTTGCAAGTGCATGATATTAAGAAAGGCAAGGATGTTAAGGAAGAAATATGGTGTACGAAATGTAAAGCACAAGGTCATTCAAAGGACCATTGCCCTGTTTTCATAGAGTATATTGCAACTGGAGCACCTAATCCTTTACCACAACCACAAGGATCTTGGTGTGAAATCTGTAGAACTAGAGGTCATAGACCACAAGAATGTCACTTACTTCAGAAATATGTACAAACCCCAAAGAATCTATATTGTAATTTCTGTAAATCAGTAGGCCATGATGAAAACAATTGCAGAGCATATGACCTTATGATGGAAAGGAAACACGATGTTTATAGAGTACAATCAGAAGCACAAGGACCCGTAGCAGGTCCACAGTATGACCAAACTCGCGACGGCCGAACAGGAAATTACAGAGGCCGCGGACGTACAAAAAACTTTGGCTGCGGACGAGGCCAGATTACTTGTTATAATTGTGGAGCGCAAGGTCATTTTGCAAGAGATTGCCAAAACCCTACAACCCTTTGCAGATATTGAAAATCTTATGATCATATCATTGAAGAATGCCCCCAGTTGACGACTAAGATACAAGCAAAGACGCCACAGGTCAACCAGAATATTCAATTGATTGGAGCAGAAAAAATAGAGCCAGACCGTACAGTTAATATTGTGACGCGCAGTGGAACAACCACTGATGCGCCAGAGTCGGGAACTGGAAAGCAAGCGACGCAATGGGTGCGCCGCGCTAATATTAAACTAGCCCCACTTAATCTGCAAAAGCAAAAAGAAGCATTCAAGCAAGCCCAAGAGTATTTCTCAGATCCCAGAGCTTCGAGTTCTGTCGCAACTCCGCATAATGATATTAGATCGCAAGTGCTAAGACAAGACAACCTGGTACAAGAACAGGCCACTACATCCGGAAGGCCCGATGAAGAAGATGCACTAGGTACTGTCCATAATTTTCTAAGGAACTGCTTAAAGTTGTTGCGCAATGAAAAAGCAACTATGGAACTTCAACACCTATTGGATAAATGTCAACAATCTGCTTCAATGAACACACCGCAGCGTGCTGTTCACCAGATTGGGAGTCACATTAGAACTGGAAAAGAGATGAGGCTCACAGCGCAGATTGGAGCATTTGAGATGGACGAAGTCATTTTAGATTTGGGCTCAGAAGTTAATGTTCTCACCATGCAGACATGGGAACAGATGGGAAGTCCTCAACTTACAAGATCCCCTATCCAGCTAAGACTCGCGAACCAGCAACGAGTCTCTCCATTGGGCAGATTACCCAATGTACCTATTGATATCGAGGGAGTAAGAAGTTCTGCAGACTTTGAAGTAATCAAAATCCTGGATGATAGTAGACCTTACTCAGCACTCTTAGGTATAGACTGGGCATTTGATAATTTGGTTGTCATCAATTTGAAGAAAAGACAGATGACCTTCGAGGATGACCAGATTAGGGTCATTGCACCGCTTGATCCTATTCAAGGACCAAGGTATATAGAACCCATTCGGGCAGAAGAAGAAGCGTGCCACATGGAAAGTTTGTATCAGATGACTGCTAGTCAGAGTGACTACGTCAATCCCACAGCAGATGGCCATATCAGCTGGCGATGCGATAGTTCGTGCACATCAGACTCAGATGCAGGATTGGAAAATTGGCAGAATCGCTTACATGAGGTTTCTACAAGACGTTGCGCCATGATGACTAAATCCATTCGATGGATTGGCACAGAATTGACTGACACTCCAATTTTTGATGGTTTAACTAACGTAAGTGAATTCATACAGGCATATGAACAACAACTTCCAGAATAGCAGCGCATACAGGCATTAGATGTATCACTGCGCGCTACACCCGCAAGATGGTGGGGTGCGCATAAAGAAAATATTCACACTTGGCAAGACTGTCGCAGATTGATACTGCGCAGATTCCAGGACACTACAGCAGAAGTGCCGCGCAAATACGAGGGATAGAGTGACCCCAGGTCACACATTGAAGCATGCATTCAACAATGGTCAGATATTCCGGACGATGAGTGGGTTCACCTATTCATCCACACATTGGACACAGTTCCAAGGAACTGGTACACTGAAACAGAATTGCGCAGAGGCACTCTTACTTGGCCTCTTATGATAGAAAGTTTTCAACTTACCTTCAGCTTTGAGTCAGAGCATCCGAGTATTGATCAGGCTCTGAAGTGTATTAAAAAGAAGGTATTTGAACCATGTCTATTACCAGAATATTCCCAGCCAGATTGGGCTGTTCAGATAGAACATGCCCTCGAATGCTATAATTTCACCACTAGAGAAGAGGAGGATGATCCTCGCAACCTCAATATTCCAGAATTAGAAGGGACGCGCAATGTTGAAGGTCCTCAGCTTGATACCCCTGCCATCACAGAACACATCAAGCTCAAAAAGGTTAACATTGGTACAGAAGCCGAACCCAAGTTTGCTTCTATAGGAGACTATTGGGATGATGAAACTGTTGGGCATATTTCAGATTTATTACGAGACTACTAGGATATCTTTCCTACGAAGTTCACAGAAATGAAAGGCATCCTAGGAGACTTAGGAGTGATGCGCATACCCCTGAAACCAGATGCCAAACCAGTAAAGCAGCGCCCATACAGGTTGAACCCGCGCTATAAAGAAAAATTCAAAGAAGAAATTGACAAAATGCTAATAGCAGGTATTATTGAGCCAGTAGAAGAAAGCGACTGGATTAGTCCTATGGTTGTGCAAGAGAAGAAGACAAAAGGTGAAATAAGAATTTGCGTGGACTTGCGCAAACTCAATGACGCATCAGCGCATGATCCATTTCCTACGCCCTTTACAGATGAAGTGCTTGATAATGTTGGAGGACAAGAGGCTTATTCCTTCATTGATGGATTTTAGGGATACCATCAGATCAGAATTCATCCAGACGACCGCCATAAGACTACTTTTGCGACTGAATGGGGCTCATGCCAGTACACGGTAATGCCCTTTGGTCTTAAAAACGCTCCTGCTATCTTCTCTAGAGTCGTTGTTGCTGTTTTTAAAGAATTTATCCATAAATTCTTAGAAGTCTATTTTGATGATTGGACTGTATTTGGCTTATTAAAGAACCATATAGCGAACTTGCGCATGATGTTAGAAAAATGTAGACAGCATCAGATTTCCCTTAACTTGAAAAAATGTATCTTCTGTGCTCCTTTTGGTATTTTGTTGGGTCATATTGTATGCAGACAAGGACTCCTGATGGATCCTGCGAAGGTTGCCATCATTGCTAATTTACCGACGCCCAACTCAGTCAAGCAATTACGCACTACATTGGGACATACTGGATACTATAGAAAATTTATCAAAGGTTATGCAAAGATCACAGCACCTATGGAAAGACTGCTGAAAAAGGATTCGAAATTCCAATGGACAGAAGAATGCCAACAGAGCTTGGACACACTTAAAGACAAGATGATCACTGCGCCAATTCTAGTTTTCCCAGACTGGAATAAACCTTTTCATGTTCATGTCGATGCTTCTTCTATAGCATTGGGGATCGTACTTACACAACCAGGAGAAGGAGGTATCGATCACCCCATTGCTTACTCTAGCCGAAAGCTTTCCATAGCCGAGAAGAACTACACTACTACAGAGAGAGAAGGACTAGCTATGGAGTACGCCCTACAGAAGTTCAGACACTACTTACTAGGCGCACATTTTAAAATGTATACTGACCATTCTGCTTTGAAATACTTGGTCAATAAGCCAGTGTTAGGGGGAAGAATTTGTAGATGGCTACTGCTCTTTCAAGAATATGATTTTGAGGTTATTGTAAAGCCAGGAAGATTGAATGCAGGACCTGACCATTTATCCAGGATAGAGTCAGGAGAAGAACCTACAAATTTGGAGGACAATCTTCCTGACGCGCAATTGTTCTCTATTCAAGCAGCAGATGAATATTATTCTGATATCCTTGAGTTTCTTACCACCGGACAAGCGCCAGTTGAATTTACAGTCCAGCAGAAGAAACAACTTGTCGTCAAAGCCGCAGACTTCACCTTGATAGCAGGCCAGCTTTATAAGTTGGGCCCTAATGAAGTCCTGCGCAGATGTATCCTACCGCATGAAAAGACCTCTATCATCACAGAAGCGCACTCAGGCACCGCAGGAGGCCATTTCGCAGGAAAGCCGACTGCTCAGCAGATCTTAGCTGCAGGTCTTTGGTGGCCGACATTGCATAAGGATACTAAGGAATTCTGCAAATGTTGCGATGTGTGCCAGCGAACAGGAAAACCTTCAAGAAGAGATGAAATGCCGCTAAGACCTCAGATAACACTACGTGCTTTTGATAAATGGGCCATTGATTTTGTAGGTCCTATCAACCCACCAGGAAAGAGAACCGGTGCAAGATACATCATCACAGCTACTGAATACCTCACCAGATGGGCTGAGGCTAAGCCAGTGAAGAACTGCGACGCTGCCACTGCCGCGCAGTTAATTTTTGAGCACATTATCACTAGGTTTGGATGCCCAGTGATTCTCATGAGTGATCAGGGTACACATTTCCTCAATCAGACTATAGAGGCCCTTACTGAAGAATTTCAAATTAGTCACCATAAGAGTACACCCTACCACCCTCAAGCTAATGGTATGGTGGAGGCATTCAATAAAATTCTTGAGAATGCCCTGACGAAGATCTGTAACCAACAAAGAGACGATTGGGACCTTAGAGTCACAGCTGTACTATGGGCTTACAGAACCACCTGCAAGAAACTAACAGGCCACACACCTTTCAGTTTGGTGTATGGACAAGAAGCCGTTATGCCCATGGAATACATTATTCCCAGTCTCAGAATTGCGCAAATTACAGAAATGACAGATCATGATACTATGAGCGCAAGACTTTCACAACTGCTTGGCCTAGAAGAAGACCGACTGTTAGCCGAATTTCATCAACAGGTACAAAAGGCAAGACAGAAAGCTTGGCATGACAGGAACATTAAGAATAAACACTTTGCAGAAGGAGACTTGGTACTCCTCTATGATAGTAAATTCATCAAGTTTCCAGGAAAGTTTCGTGTACACTGGTTAGGCCCTTTTCAGGTGACGAAGATAACTGAAGGAGGAGCAGTTCAGCTTGCGAAGCTGAATGGAGAATTGCTACCTACCATGATCAATGGGAGTCGGCTTAAGCTTTACCGTGACGGCCACTCCGCCCTGTCGACTTAAATAGCTGCTCAAAAAAATGCAGATGTCCAGTGTAGTTGAAAGAGGCATCGCATCCAGTCTACACGGAAGTCGCGAGACCCTCAGTCTCTGGCTTCCCACGCAGTTCCATGAAACATCCGCGCATGTCTATAAAGTTTGGTTGGAGCGAACTTAATTGCGCTCTTGCGAGTTTTCCCCGGGATGATGAACTGTTGCTCTTGCGCAGTTCCCTGTGATAACTTGCCGCTTCAAGTTCTTGTTGTGGACCCCTATAGGCACAGTTTCCTAAGTTGAAATGACCCGCCGAAAAATTTGAATTACAGCAGTTATGTAGCCGCGTCCGAGAAATAAATGAAGGATAAGCCCACCATTTAAGTGTAGCCGCTCTGACAAGATTTGGCTTGATCTCCGTAAGATTTGCATTTAAGTCATGAGCCGAAAGCGTTAGCCTCTCCCGGAAGCCTGTCAGAGCCCGTCCATCACAATAAATGCACCGCAAATGCGAAGCGGATCATAGGGTTGTCAACTCATGCATAGCCGCCTATAGCTAGTAACTCCACTTACCCGCATTTACTATCACCTTTGGCTATAAATACCCCACACTTGTATAATTTCGGGTTACTTTTCTCGAACTGCAGAGTCTTGCTTTAGAATCTAAGCCATTGTTTTCAGAAGCCGAGTTGTGCAGAGTGTTTCCCTTGTTGTCAGTGCCCATATCCCACGCTGTTCCGTTGTTCTGTCCAAGTTTTTGTTACCCATACCCGTTCACGACGGAGAACCTGTCGACTGAAGAAGTCGTTCGTCAATTCCTGCACCGAGGCCTAGATTTCGGCATGACTACTCCCGTGACGGCTTTGACTTATGTACATCCTGGTTATCAGGACCCTAGACAATCTCCGGCCACACGAGCATCTCAGCCACAGCCAGAAGAGCCCGTTCCAGAGCCGTTGGCCACTATGGTGAATTATATTCCGCCGCGACCATACGATGCACCAGAGGTGCATATTCCGAAGAATGCAAAGTATCTGCTTCCGTTACCTCCACTACCGGTTAGCGTGCGAATAGAAGGGTCCCTGCTCGGACACCTTCCACTGGTCAAGTTCTCTGATTTCAACCTCGGAGACTACAAGACATATCCTCAGTTCTAGCTAGACCGATATTTGACGGTAGTGCATAATCCCAGCCGAAAGGTTGACGAATTCATCCCGAAGGGATTTGCAGCAAATCTGGAGCGCCCTGGACTCCTGAACCTGTTAAAGCTACCACATTTTGGGCGTAGCAATGAAGTGAACGCAGTTGTTAAAACACTGCTATCCTGCGTTCATGGAGGTTACCTTTGGCTCGGGAGGCCAATCGATTTAAATGTCGATTTGATTCATCGCATTACTGGCCTGTCTAAGGTTGGTAAGGATCCCAATATCCATTTTATGGGAAAGGAGAAGGATAGAAAACTGGCTGCAAAGCTGGTCCAGAAATATAACCTTACAAGAGGAGGTCGGGCTTATGACCTCACAATAGTAGAAGACGAAGCACTCAGATTTACAGGAAGTTTGCTCGTAGGCAGACTTCTCACGAAGTGCAGACCAAAGGAAGTTACTGGAGCTATCGTGGAACTTGCCATCGCAGCTGCGGAGGGAGAGCAGTACAACTGGTGCCTCTTCCTCCTCAATTCTTTTTTGGAAGACTACCGGAACGTTCAAGATAACCCCGGTCAGTCGTTCCATTTTTCTTGGCTTTTAATTTTATGTGCTCTCGTCGGGTGGAAGGAGCCCCTGAACACTCAGTTCCTTCCGCGCCACGCAGGAGAACCTGCCGAAATTCGCTATGTAAACCTTTGGGAATCCCCTAATCCCGCGAAGCGCAAGATGAACCGCGCTGTATTTTGTGAATACTACTATCTCCTCAGAGACACCATTCAGGAAATGCCAAGGCTGAGTGAGGAGACAGCGACGATATATGAAGGAAAGTTGGCCTTTACTGCCGACTTACATCAACTTTACCTCCGTCCCTGCGGCATTCAAGAGGAATGGGCCGTAGGCCTTTACAGGATGACCACCGAAGATGTCGAAGAAACTATCAAGTCTTGGTCAAACGAGTGGAGAGAAGCTGCCGACATCGCATCCGCGATGCCACGCGCCGCTGCGCACGAGAAAGATAAGGGCAAGGAAGCCCCTGAGCAAAGAAGTGATGAAGGCTCGACAGAGTCGGCGACCAAGAAACAAAAGGTGTCGCATCCCTCTGAGGCCATTCCCTCGGGGATCGACCAGTATCTGAAAGAGCAATTTCGTGAGCTGCGGAACACGCATGCTCACATCAGAAGTGCTCTAGACATGCAGTTTGTGGAAATAAAAGGTCTCGCAGGAAGGATTACGCAGACCCATGCGCCAGCATCTACGTCGCAGACACCACAAGTAACCACAAGTACCGAGCGAGTTGAAGAACTCATAGAAAGGCATACTGTCGTACACATTCCACCTACAAGCATGACACTCCCGGATCCTCTAGCTGCATTACAGGTAAGCGCCGTTGGGCCTGTTGAAATAAATTTGTCTCTAATTCCTATAGAGACTCTACAGCTAGTGCACGAGAAAGTTTCTCTTGAGCTGAGAGCTAGAGAGCTCTCTACATTCCAGGAAAATCAACGACTGCAATCGCAGGAGATAGAGCTGAAGGAAAACCATAAGAATATCTCTAAGAAGCTCGCACTTTATGAGGCGCAAGACATCGGCATCAGAAACGCAGTGGAACAGATTGCCCAGGCATTGCCGACTTGCGAGATTCAACCAGACCTCCCTCTGGTTGAGAAAGTTCAAATCATTGGAGGAAGGGTGAAAACCCTGGAGCATGAAATAGTTGCTATGGCTGAGGGCCATAGAACCCAGATCGCCGAGCTGGAAGCTCGTGTTGCCGCGCAGTTTACAGATGATGCGCAGGTACAATTTGAAGCACTGAGCAGAGCTTCCACACAGATGAAAGATAGAATACAGGAAGCTGAGAACCTGATGAACCAAGCTATGGAAGCTTGGACGGAGCTTGAGAAGCTCCCTTTTAAAGTTGGTCTTTTGGAGCAGGTACAAGCCGCAGAACAGTCCCTAACTGTTCTGACTGAAGAAGCTAAGGCCTTAACAGGCTTACCAAAAATGAAGAAAATGGGCGAAGTGCGCAGAATGCAACAGCAACTGCACAAGCTCAGAACTGAAGATGAGAAGCTCACCAACAGCATTCAGCCATTTATGGATGAGTATGCTGACATCGTGGGCCAAGTCGAGGCAAAAATCAAAGAAATTGCCGAATCTCAAGAGGTGATTGATGCCGTAACTAAAGAACAGGCCACTGCAGAAACGGTCCAGACAGCTGTGGAGTGTGTTGATGAATTGGACTCCGCTATTGCGCAGTGGAAGAAATCATTTGCGCAGACCCAAGCAAAAGTAGATGCGCAAGTAAAGCGCCCACACGCTAGTGCGAGTGGCTCGAGGGCGAGCCACAAGTAAGTGTTAGGGGCCTGTTGGAGCCGAGGCCGCAGCTATGGTAAAAGCTGCGAATTTTGAGGAAAAAGCACAAGTATGGAAGAGAAAGTGCTAAGTTTTGAATAAGCGCCAATTTTGGGACAAAAGAAGACGGTGCGCAGTACGGTGCCAGATGGAGGAGCTCAGCGCAGATCACGGACTGCAAATTGCGGAGCTCACACGCACGTCAGAAGGGAATGAAGGTAGCAGAGTGGAAAGCCCAGCTACCATAATCAATGAAGCGATGGAGTAGAGGGCTCAGCTACCCTCATTTAAAGCTAAGTACAGAAGTTATGGTTGCTCGGATCAAGGAAGAGCAACGGACCAAAGCATTGAAGGCGAAGGACGAGGCACCCATACCCGTAAGCTGTGCCGAAATTCATGGAGCCTGCAGGAAGCGGCGACATGACTACAAGCGGCGCCTACAGTACACCTAGCCATGTGCGTGGTTAGGGTTTCTGGGGATTACTGCCGGGAAAGGCCCACAGTTTTGTAAAGGTGTGACCGCCATGGCCACCTATATATATGAATAATTGTAATGGGTAGATGTTAGTTAGTGAGTTAGAGAGTCAGTTGAGTAGTGAGTCAGTTAGCCAAGCCTGTGAGTGAGCTAGCTAAGATAGTAGAGGCTAGATGTAAGAAGGATCGATCGTGTTGATCATCCTCTGTTACGATATGGTTGATGGTTTTCTACCGTGTTGCTAGAAAACAGGAGTTAGAACAGGTTAGCAGTGAGGCTAATCCTTGAGTTACAGACAGTCCGAGGCGACGTCTGAAATATTGTAATCTCTGAAGAGGAAGAGAATAGATCAAGAGAAGGGCTCCCAGCTGTGTGCGTGGAGTTTCCTAGAAATATCTAAGGCTGCAGCTGTGTGCGCAGCATATTGTATAAGTCTATCATTTTTTGGTTAATACAAGATACTCCTGTGGACGTGGTTTTCCCCGTGGAGGAGGACTCCATACTTCTCGTTGTTGCGTTATTATGATTGAATTGATTACCTATTTGTGTTTTAGTCTATTACAGTAAATACAGGAATATTGCATTATCTTTGTGAATCTGTTAGAGTAATTCAGTGAAGCTTCCTTGAGGACTAAAGTCGTTAAGGGTCGAAGGACTCGGTAGATAACGTCGCCGTTGCGATAGGAGAACCTGTTGCTGGTACGAGCACGCGAGTGAAACTACGCATAGAATATCCGCGCAGAGGACAATTGGTCCTAGCGCAGGAGGGAAAGTACCGCGCAGCTAGGCTGCTGAGCGGGAGCTTGAGTGTTGTTGCGCTCATAAGCCTGAAGACGGATCAGACCGTCGCCTTAGAGGAATCGTCAAGAAGGGAAGAGCAATCTCCGCGTCGCCTGGGTTAAGGAAACCTGATTCCCTAGCCCCCCCATAGCCACTTCGGGTGAGACCTTGAGCTGCTGCGCAGCTCGTTGCCGAGAGGGCCAGTGCGCCAAGGGGTTTTGTTGCTGCGCTTCATTAAAACCCGGGTCTGTCCAAAAAGCAGCGAACAGACCTCTCGACACATGGTCCTTTCAGAATGATATCATAACACCCCGATTGCTTTTCCTCCTCTGCAAGGAATTATTTCGCTAAGCACATCAACACTTGCTTCCCCCAAAATTTTCTCTCTTTATGCTTACCGTCGTCTCATTCTTCTAAATTCAGCTTAAGAGTCCTCTTCACGCCATTTTTCCACACTGTGACTGTGTTGGCTCGACCATCATAGATAATTTTCCGATCACATTTCCATGTTATTCCTAGCAACAGATGGCACATGTCCATTGGTATTAAGTCACACAGTACATTGTCTTCAAATCCTTCAACTCTGAAGTTGATCAAGCACTATCTGGTCACCTTCACATGGTGTCCTTTCTGCAACCATGAGAACTTGTAAGGGTGTGGATGTTTCCGACACTCTAACTTTGATTGTTGATCACCTCTATTGACACAATATTCTCAGTGCTTCCACCATCAACAATGGTCTTTCAACGCCACTCATCGATTCACACCTTTGTTCAAAAGATGGCCTTTCGCTATGCCGGCTCTTGCTTGTCGCGTTCGTCGTCCAAAACCAGTGTCTTCCTGGCTGTCATGGCCCGAATTTTCTTCTTACCATCTTCACTACTGTCGGATGTTGGTTCTTCCCTCTCATCGACTTCCTCATCTCTTCGAAATCTGGGTTTCAATTCTTCTGCAGAATGTAGGTTCTCTAGGCATTCATATGCCTTGTGTCACGTTCCACGACACTTGCAACAGATTATGGCTAGTCTATTAGCTCCTTTTCTGTCGGATGGACCACTTCGACCATATGCACCTCGACCACAAGTCTCACGACTATTGCATCGGTTCTCCTGCGCTTTCTCCCTTGTCGATGTCCCTTCTGTCTTTAGACTTTCTGTTGTTCTCGAGATCACCCTGATCCTCGAGACATGCATCCTCTATCTGACGATCTCCCAGATCTTGCGTACCTTCAACTGTCAATGCCCCGAACGTACTGCACAACCTCTTCCTGTGACGACATCTATCATGTCTTCACCCACTTTCAATAACTATCATTAACTTCCTTAGCAACCCTGAACTATTTCCAAGTACTCTTCTTGACTCCTGCGCATCCTTCTAACAGGCTACAATAATCCATCACATCGGCCATACTGTTTGTCAGCTTTGACTCTTCCATTGGATCCCTTCACACTCTTCAGGCTTCACTAGTCCGCCCCTTCCTCCTCACTTGGCTCATACCCAAACTTGTAGGAGTCGCGGTTCGACACATGTCGACCCTCGACATCCCTACTCAACCCTGTCGTCTGTCGACCACAACATGTCGATTCTCAACCTTCCGCTTCATCCATTGGTCACATACCCAACTACTCTTGCTCGATTTATTGACTTAGACAAGCCAATCTGCTTTTCCGCACCAGTGGTCGTCGGCACTCCCCCTGGTCGGTCTCCATCATGTCGATTAACTTCAACCACTCTACCTAGGCCCCGATGCTCCTGCATCAGATACATATAATATGTAGTCATGATCTCTCATCTTTCCAAGTTCAAAAACAAAATCTTCACAATTATATTATATCATGTGTCAATATCACACCAGCATTATTATTTTTTCTCAACAATGAAGTTTTAAAAACACATAAAAATTGTAATCACTCTAGTGTTTGAGAACAATAATTAATGTTTTGAGTGACAACACTCATCCCATTAATATTCTAATAAGTTATCCATGTTACTTGAATTGACTATTTTCCTTGAGTTAGTAGCATATACAACATCTGTCAATTTATCATTTTGCAACAACATTTTCCAAATTACAAGTAAACATAGAAAACTAAAGAATTATATCATAGTTCAAATTCAAAATGTATTTTAAGGCATTAAGATAATTAGGACTTGGATCAAAAGGAATCCATTTGAGTGAGTTAGATGAGAAACTGTTGGTGGAATTGTTGCATATTGGTAAGAAAATAATATGTATTTCTTTCTTATTTAATCATCATATAGGAATGATTTCCTTGCTCGATTACTTTCACATATGCAATGACAATGATGGAATCTTCATTCTGAAGTATAGTTAGTCAATGAGATATCATAATACTTGTTCTCCCCACCATAATTCTATCTTGTGCTTCTTGAAGGATCTTCTCCAACTAATTGTCTAATCCTCTTATTACCTCATCCAACAATAATATGCTCAGACTCTCTATGATTTCCCTTGCTATCATAATATATTATTTTTCCCCTTTCAATAATTGCACTTTTCTATATTTTTAATTTGTTTCATATACCTCCTTAAAGAAGCTACATAAATCCAAGTTAATTTCATTGTCCCAATTCACTATGTCCTTATTATTGCATAAACAATATGTTTCAATTGCAACTAATTGAATATATCTTAATTTATTGCATAAACTATCTAATTATGGTTCAACTGCACTATTTATTTGATAAAGTTATGAGTATTGGAAACATTTACAACTTCAATCATCTCCACCTCAATTGCATTCTCCTTTTTGTAACGAATGTTGTTTCAAATGCTTCCCTTAAATAGGTTGATCTTTTGACCTAACAAAACTATGTGTTTTCTTAGACTCCTCAAACTGAATGTTTTGATGTTGATTCTCACTTTCCTTTTAGTGCACCATAGAATCTTTCAATTAATCCAATTATGATGGTCAATTTTCCCAATACACTTCCTAATCCACTATGTCCTACAACAACCATGATTTTCCTACTTTTATCATACGCAAAAGTTGTTGAAGATCATGACATAATTTGGCCGAGCTAGGTGAGGGAAGTCCACATTGCTCACATCCATGTTTCCTTCTATCTTATCTATTTTCTCACCCTCTCATCATCTGGGTTTTTATGGATTTTTTCGTCTAGGATTCCAATCATAGATTGTATTGCATCAAATCCTTAAATCATGATCCTTTTGTTTTCAATTAATTTATTTCTATCATGATATGGTTCATGTTCCTTACGCTTAGGGGAAACTGCAACTACAACCACTTAATTCAAAAATCTTTTGATTGAGAGATCACACATGGAGGGTATATATTTCTTTAAAATTTGATGTGAATTTCACCTAGACTTATCTATTATTGTTTTCATTTACACATCAACAAGCACACACATGAGCTTTCCATTGGTTAGAATTAATCCCTAGTGGAACAATATCAACACCTCACTTTCAATAACTTAACAAGTCATTATTTACTATTTTTTAATTTTAGTTCCAATCATTCAATGTCATATATCTTTTATAGTTTGGAGTTTATGTTTTGATTAGAATATATGTTCACTATGGTGTATTACTTACTTTTTCTTCAACTCAAATATTAAAAATGTCATCAATTTTATCTTCCTTGCAAACATTTCACTTATTTTAATTTATATTTTTATATTTTTTCTTTCTTCATCTATTTTTAACCAAATTTTAGTATATATTTGTTCTTACTCTTGTTTAGAAATATTATTTCTTTTTCTTCTTTTCCAAATCCATTAATTAAATTTAATATAATTTAGTTATCAAAATCATATCAAAATATTTTAAATTAAAATATTCTTTTCAAAGTTTTTTTCTTAAATGACGTTTGATTTGTTTATTTTATAGTACTCATCCACATCCACTACTACTTTTAGTTTACTTAAATTGTTTATCATTTGTTTTTGTGTATATAATTTATATGCAAATGGACTTGAAGTTGTACACCACTTAGACTTTACTTTATGTTTATAATTTGTGTACATGAAATTGACTTGAACTATAAAGATATGTACATCATTTGAATACCATGTGTTTTTTTTGTGTATACAAATAAAATTGTATGCAAATTTATTCACACTTTTATGCAAAAGTAATAAATAAATAAAACTATGTGGACCAAACCTAATTCTTCATCATTATTTTAAAGATAAACAAAACTTCATCATTATTTTAAATATAAAGAAAACAAAACCAACTCTGACCAAAAAGCTGTATGTCAAACAGATATAATTTTCTTCCAAAAAGCAAACATACTTTTTATATGTTTAAAAAACCATTATTTGAAAAAGAAAACAAAATATTATATGTTTAATTGATTGCTATTTAAAAAAAACATTATCTGAAAAGCATACAAACATAATTTTACTTTTAAAAACCTTTATATAAATATGCAAATATATTGATTGCTCCCTAAAAACCATTATTAAAATAAAACATTATATAATTTTATATTTAATTGGTTGCTACCTAAAACCCTTTATATAATTTTATATTTTTTTGATTGATTGCTAGGTGACGTCTAACCGTTATTTGCATTATAATCACCATTATTAGTATGCCTTGATTCCTTCTCGATATTCACTTGTTCATGATTTTATGAACAAGTCTATGCCATCTTTCCACCCTATGATGATAAAATGGTTATATTAATCCTTGAGTGGATTAAGTTGAGAAGCTTTTTTATTCTTGCACCCTTTCTTCCTCCAACATATGATATCAAGCTTTAAGTTGATACTATATTTTAACTTAACAATCATAAAATCAATTTTTTAACATATTTTCTTTTATAGCAATCAAACATGAGAACATCATGTAAAATTAACTACTACCTAGTTAATATCTATTATCTATTGATCTAAGTTTCCTCTTAAATATGCAAGAGCTTTGGTTCAACTTAGGTTGAAAATATAAAAAACTATAGTTTGGGTCTTGAGTTGAATGTGCTTTTTTTTCACGTGGTTTACAGCCTCGATAATTGTGGTCGGGTACGTTACATTCACAATAATAATTCTAAGGGGGCACCCGAAGGGGCCTCACCCTATCGGCTCCAGTTTTGGGAGTCTAACCTTGAAGGATTTAGAGAGTTGGATTTGTGAGAATTGAACCTCCGACCTCAATATCAAACAATCTTTGGACTCGGACTCCAATCAATTGAGCTACGCCTCAAGACTCTAGTGGAATGGGTTGTTGAGAAATAAATTAGAAACTAATACTTTCTAATGATAATAAGATTCTTATGGGGTCAGATACTAATATTTTTATTTTATTTTTAACAATAATTAAAAAATGTTGCCATATTGTCTTTCATAACAATCAAAATTGAGACTATATATAAATTATCCATTGTCAATTCTATTAAAATATCCTAAAAAATCATAATACACAAAAAAATATTACTATTAAAAAAAGAAATGAAATGATAGATAAAATTTATTAACCTCTATCATAAAAATATAACATCCAAGATTTATTCCAACAAATGCTACATAATTGTTGTTAAGGATATTATAACAATGATAAAAAAATTGTTGTCTATTGTGCCTTGAATTGTATACGACATCGTAACAAAACTATTGTTTATATTTTTGACTTGTTTGGATATAATGAAAGTTTTCATGTAACCCTCATTTTATCAATAATAGCATAGATGCATCTTAAATCCGAATTTATAAATCTCCAAGATGTATCAAATCCCTTGACGTGTAAACCTTTCCTCAAATTTTGCACTCTAAAAAAAGTTTGCACCTCAAGAGATTTGTTCCCTCTTGACACTTCATATATTTGGAGTTAACATGGTTCGACATTTTAGCTTATTTTATTATAGTGATCCATTTTTTTCAGTTTTCTAATTTTTCATATTTACTAAGATCATTTTTTTTTTTAAATTATTCATTAATGTATATAGTTGTATAGGCACAACACCTAATTGATCTATCTTACATACAACTATAGATGCACCTAATTAATCTCTTTGTAGTGCCTCAGATGTACGAAGTCATTGATTACAACCAACAAAGAAACGTGGCAATGGGAATTGAGAAATATTATTTTTAATCATTAGTATTATTACTTTATTTTTAATTTTTTAAAATATAATATTAGGCTAATAATATATTTAGTATTGAGTTGTAGAATTTAATATGGATCTATTTTGTAAATGTATTTATTTGATCAATTTAATATTTATCTATTTTTATTGTTGATCCACATCGCAGTTGGCATTATTGTCGGATGCTAACTTCAACACATCTTCGACAAGTCATTGACTTCGACACAACTTCGACAAGTTCCGAATTCGACAGGACTTCAACAAACTCAACAGCTTCGACAAGTTCAATGACCTCAACAGTTTCGCGACATCGACATGTAGCATCGACCTGCGACTTGCGACTGTCGAACTACAAAAAACTATCTCCATGTCTTCCAGTCGGCTGTAACCGTTGAAATTCTGAACCATTCTAACTTATTTTGTAACTGAATGCAACGGGCATGCACCCAAGCATCTCAACACTCTCTATATAAGCATGTATAATATTGTAATATACAAGTCATGAACATATATCTAGTAATAGAGAAGATTAGTTCGTATTCCTGCATATTGTCTGTGTGTATCTGTGTTTATATGTGTAGTGTATTCCTGCTTTGCTTATTCTATTTCTTAAAGCTTCCACCATAACAGAGCCAACTCATTCAGTCAAACTGTTGTCCCCCTCATGCTTCCTGGTCATGTGCGGACCATTGGTATCATAGCTCATTCAAATCACTCAGCTTTGTTCATGCTTAAGTTTGCGTAGACACTTCTAGCAAAGTTACCGACTTATTCCTATTCAAACACACTCGCAATCTCAACAATCCAAGCAAACACTACCTCCAGAAATGGCAAGAGAAACAAATGATAGACATGCAGCTGACGAGACAGCACAACTTATTGAGCAAGCGTTGACTCGCCAACAGACTGAAATGTTAACCCAGTTCAATGAAATTTTCACGCGATTTGCCTCGACATCCGGAGGATTTTCAATGAGAAATCACTAAGACAAAATCAGCCCCTTCAAAGTGCAAATGAATTTGGACATATCGAATCTAGAAGGAAAGATTGACGCAGAATCCGTCGACAATTAAAATCCTATTACTCTGTGAATCAACTCTCATAAGCTAACAAGATCACCATTGCATCCTTAAAGATGTCAACATCTGTACACTGCTGGTGGGGGAACCTCTCAACAAAGATGGAGAAAAGAAGAGACCCCATCGACACAGGGGATAAATTTGTCGAATACGTCCGAAAGGAATTTTACCAGCCCAAGTACCTTGAGCAGCAGTATAAGAAGTAGCAATAGCTAAGGCAATGGAAAGACCAATTAGTATAGAGTTACACCAACGAGTTCTATCGACTCATGGTTAGACTTGGCGTCCTAGAAGAAGAGAAATTGCTTGTTCTGTAGTACATCAATGGATTGTCCTAGTACATTCAGCAGGAGATGGAATTTCTGACTGTCAATACACTCACAGATACATTCCACTATGCCAACAAACTTGAAACCAAGCAGAAAGGGAAAGCACGCTTTGCGACAAAGCCAACATCAGGGCGACTGCCCAACAAGAAGGCACTAGCCAACTTCGACAAGTCAAAATATTCTCAGCTCGCCCCACCAAATCCATATCACAACAAAAATCATTTTCAGAAAAAGCAATCGCCTAACGGGAAATGGTGTGATTACCACCACTCTTCTTGGCATGATAAGTCTAAATGCAAATCTAGGAAGACATTTTTGGCAAAAGTGTCGACATCCGATGCGTTCGACAAGACGGTGGATGAATCTGATCCAGATGCAACAACCCTTTTGACATCGACATAGACCACTCCAACAGCCTTGACTATCGTCAACGAGGAGGAATGAGAGCGCCTGTTCCATACACGGATATGGGTTCAAAACAATCCATTACATCTGATTGTGGATAACAGTAGCCAGAAGAAATTCATTTATGAAGATCTCGTGAAGAAACTAGGTCTTGTCACCACTCTGCATCCTTAGCCTTACAACATTAGTCTGATAAAGGATGGATAAGAACTACGGATCACCTGAAAATACAAGCTTGCCTACTTCATAAATCCTTTTGAAGATGAAGTACTCCGTGATGTGGCACCACTCTCCGTAGCCGACGCCTTGTTTGAGAAACCTTACTTGTGGGATCACCATGGAATTTATAAGTCACGGCCTTAGAAGGTGATTGTCAGAATCCAAAATCGATTGTACGGTGTAGTGTCCCTTTTTAATAAATATGGTAAAATTGGAAAAGTGACAAATTTTGGCCAATTCGACCCTTAGACTAGTGTTGACCCAAATGCCTCCAAATGGCTCCAAATGCTTACAAATTGGTTCTGAATGTGTTTGGAAGGTATTAAGACATAAAATTGTGACAGATGGATGCTTGAACACTCTCAAAATACTTCTTCAACACTCAATTACAATCAAGTAAAGATAGGGCAATTTACTAATCAAATCGAAGTTCAAATCCCCCAAGGGTAGTGGTCAAAGATGGATCTCCAAATGTTGTACGAAATTCCCAAATTTAAGAATAGAGACATGGTATTATTAAAGGACTTCAATGGGATCCCAAATACATCATAAATCAATTTATAAAGGCTTCTGCAACTCCCATAAATCAGCGTTTTGTGGACATGTCTTCACATAGGGGGAAATGCTAGTAAACTTCACCACTTGCTATGACATTTGAGATTTATGTTCCAAAGGCTTATGAAATGTATATGAAACTTCTTCCAGACATTAATGACCATCCATACATCATAAAAATCACATATATGAACTGATACAAGTTGAAATAGAGCAACTTCAAGATTTCATAACAAGATGTAGGGAAAATGGAACCATTTATGCATTGTTTGGTATTTTTAAATAGTTCCACTTGGTATTTCGAACTGAGAGTATTTTGAGAATTAAATAAAGATTATATATATCAGAATACAAATAAATGGTGTGACAAGAGCTCCTCCAAAGATAATATCATCTCACCAAGTATGCCCCTCCTCAAGGAGCAAGAATATGAAAAGAAATGGAAGAATAGTTGTAGAAGCAAGCTGAAGGAGACATGATAATGAGATTCCTTCTAGGTTCAAACTGCAACAAATGACTCCATTTTAGATCCAAATGAAAGGTATGAATGTCCTCTCCAATTTCCAATTAGGATGGGAATCTTTCACCCTTGAAATTGGTACTAAGGAAAGTAGAGTAAACACTCCACAAGCATGGACAAGCTATGCTCTCCAATATGCAAAATGATAAATGATAAAAAGATACTATCCTTATTTTTTCTTGTCTTTTATAAACTTCTCAAGTCCTTCATGGGCCGAATTCCTTCCAAGAGACTCATTCCAACTAAAGTTGGGAAGATATTCCAATGTGTGCCACTTGTCCAACAATTCCTAGTCTCCATCTTCCCTCATTTCGAATGGGTGTCTCTTTGGCTGCCCTAACTCCCTTGTGCATCTTCTTGGAGGCTATTTTTATCCCTAACATTTCATATATGTCAGATGTCAGCATTCATACCTGATTTGTTTCATAGGTGTCATGGTATCTTCATCATTGTTGTCATAGAAGCTAGGGAATCTAGCCCAAGTGTCACAATTCTTCTAAGATGCCTCTTCATCTTCCATGGGAGTCATTATTCCACTCCAATTCGACCTTACATGACTCATGCCATGAATAATACCTCTTAAAATCCCCCAAGTATGTTACCCTTCATCTTGAACTCGAATTGGTGAGAGAATCATGGCAAGTGTAGTGGGGAATCTTGACACAAATGGGTCCCACAACCTCTGATGTGCCCTCATGGTCCAATGCAACATTAATTTATTTGTATTATTTTTTAATTGACCCATTTAATGAGAATTTGTAAGTCTAAGGTAATTTTGGGTCTTGTATCTCCTTTACTCCAACTTTTAATGCTTCCACCTCAACCTTGGAAACTAGTAATTTTCCTCCATGATAGTTCATTTGGATGGGAATATTACAAAATTTGAATTGGGAATTTTCTCTTAATGTGACCCACCTTTTCCACTTGGATCGAATTGTACATTATTACTAACTTAGACATCATGCTTGGTAATTAGTTGACCCTTATCATCAATTTGACAGGCTATCATGAATATGGCCAAGTGGTGTAGGCCATTGTGACCCAATGCAAATCTTTGGGACATGACATACGGCATACCAAAGCGACGACCTACAACAATGGTCTCAATTATATCTACTAAACACACAAATAAGCTCATCAATCATGCTCAGAAGTTTGCATTAATCATGATCAAACCGCAACATTCTAGGAAGACTATAGTGATGAGTCAACTCACCGACCAATGCAGCTCCCGACAGAAGCAGTTGATCGACAACGTTCTCGACAAGTATCAGATTTTATTCCAAGATCCGGATGGAGTACCTCGACATTTCCAGGTAAAAAAATCCATTGAACTTGCTCTTGGTTCTTCTGTTTCTAATGCATCTGTTTACAGAAGATCCATTCTTGAAAATGAAGAGATTCGCAGACAAATCAAAGATTTGATTGACAAAGGTCATATTCGACCCAGCTCCTCTCCTTGTGAAAGTCCATTTTTCCTTATTCCAAAGAAATATGGGACTTGGATCATGTGCATCGACTATAGGGCACTCAACAAAATTTTGATAAAGAATCGCTACCCTCTGTCGTGGATAAACGAGCTCATCGACTGTCTGAAAGGTGCCAAATTCTTTACTAAGCTCGACCTCAAGTTGAGATATCATCAAATTCCAATTGAGCCCTCAGATGTGCAGAAAAATTCTTTCAAGACCAAGGAAGGATTTTTTGAACGGTTATTCATGCCTTTCGGCTTAACCAATGCACCCGCGACCTTCATGCGATACATGGACAACATTCTTCGACCTTTCATCGACAAATGGGTCATTATCTAGCTTGACGACATATTGATTTTTAGTCGATCATGGGAATAACATGACGGACAGCTTCGACAAGTCCTCGACACTCTAGAAACATCGACTTTACTTGAACATGGACAAGTGTACCTTTGCGATGAACAACATCAAATATTTGGGGTATGTAATTGACTCTGCAGGCATTCACGTCGATCCATACAAAGTACAGATCCTCAAAGATTGGTCCATTCCTCAAAGAATTCAAGAACTAAGAATTTTTCTTGGTTTGGATAATTTCTATCAACGATTCATACTCGGATTCAGTCACATAGCCTGGCCCTTGAATCAGTTGATGAAAGGAAATGGAAAAATTGTCTTCAAATGGACATCGACCCAACAAGAAGCTTTTGAACAACTCAAACACAAGCTCTACACTACACCAGTACTTGTGTTACCTGATTTGCATCATCCCTTTGATATTGAGATGGATGCATCGGACTATGCCTTGGGTGCAGTGGTCACTCATTTTGGTCACCCAGTCGCTTTTCATTCCAAAACTTTTAACGACATAGTTAGAAGGTATTCGACGTATGAAAAAGAACTGTACACCATTGTGCAAGTTCTCAAGCAATGGAGGCATTACATCCTTGGCAAGGAAACGATCATCCTCATTGACCATAAGCCTCTACAGTTCGCTCCGACCCAGTCGAAACTACAAACAACCAGAAAAATCAAGTGGATTAATTACCTACAACAATTCAGTTGGTGATTAAGTATCGGAAAGGTAAATCTAACGCTATTGTCGATTGTCTGATTCGACCTCCCATTACTCTCCTTTTCATAGTGATGAGTATGCAGGGATACAACACAACCACTTGGCCTCAATTGCATTAGGATGACATCAAATTTTCACCAGTCTACTGACAACTTCAGACTGACAAGTCGTCGACCTCCGACTACTTCCTGAAAGACACCTTGCTATACAAGCTTGGACAACTTTGTGTACTGACAGGTGAGCATTGACAGTAGCTCACTTGGGACACGCACTACAACAAGATTGCAGGACACTTTGGAGTAGCGAAGACACTTTCTATTCTCCAAAATTATTTCTTTTTGTCCTGCACTTAAAATCGACGTCAACAAGTACATTCGATCATGCATGGTTTGTGCCATTTTTAAACCGCCTAATCAACGACATGGATTGTACACACCTCTGCTAGTTCCTAGTCGACCATGGGAATATATTTCTATGGACTACTTGACGAGATATCCTACTACCAAACATCAGCATGACGCAATCGTAGTAGTAGTCAACATATTTCCAAGATTGACATTCTCATTCCATGCAAGAATACCACGACAATGTGGCAGACTGCTCAACTCTTATTCACACATGTTTGGAAACACTTTGGTCTATCGAAAACCATTACTTCCAACCGATATGCGAGATTCGTCAGCATATTTTGGAAGACTCTCTGGAAACAACTCGACACACGACTCTCATTTTCGACAGCTTTCCATCCTCAGACCGACGAACAGACGAAAGTTGTGAATCACTTGGTAGTACAAATGCATTGCATGTACAACCACAAGCATAGACGCACATGTGATGAAAGTCATCCATACATACAACACATCTCTATGGGAAAGATTCCATTTGAGATCTGTTATGGAAGTCAACCCTCAGCGCCTATCAACTTGATCAGCTCCTCGACACAGTCGAACCCCGACACTGACTATAGCCAGCAGGAAGTTGATAAAGCCTTGAATTTTTGAGATAAGATCTACGACATCCAAAAGAAAGCATAGGAAATGTTGCAATGAGCAAATGCGAAAGCTAAGGCTCGACACGATAAGCATCGTATCCCTCATTCATTCCAAATTGGGGATAAGGTCTAGTTACATCTCAAGGAGCGCTTCACAGGTCCATACAAGAAGCTCAAACCTTTGTGATATGGTCCATACAGTATTCTTCAATGGATTGGAGAAAATGATTTATGGCTTGACATTCCTGCATTCCTAGGTATGCATCCAGTATTCAATGTGGATCTACTTCAGCCATAGCATGCACCACTATTAGAACAGAATGAATCATCGACACCAGAACCCGATGACATCAATCCAGATGTTCAGGAGCCTCTTCCTTGCGACACCATTGTGAGACGACGCGTACGCCATACAAGGACGAACACAATTCCCTTGTTTCAGGTTGCTAAAGCCAGATAGGTCCCAGCACAAGGAAAGTGGTACTCTACTACTGAATTGACCGACAATTTTCCTCACTTAAACAAAAAACAATGGGGACCACTGTTTCTTAAGGAAGGAGTTTTGATCCACATCGTAGTTGGCATTATTGTCATATGCTAACTTTGACACATCTTCGACAAGTCATTGACTTCAACACAACTTTGACAAGTTCTAAATTCGACACGACTTCGACAAACTCAACAGCTTTAACAATTTCGATGACCTCAACGATTTTTCAACGTCAAACTACGACTTGCGACTGTCAAATTACGACAGACTATCTCTCTATATTTCAGTCGAGTGTTTTTGGTTGCTTTCTAGACAGACCCAAGTTTTCAGGATGTGCAACAACAAACACCCCTTTGGCGCACTGGCCCTTTCGGCAACGAGCTGCGTAGCAGCCCGAAGTCTCACCCGAAGTGGCTATGGGGGGGCTAAGGAATCAGGTTTCCTTAACCTAGGTGGTGTGGATTCCACAGTCTTCTCCCTTCCTTTCTTGCAGGTAACCTCGGAACAGAGCGTCTTACTCTTTCCCAGGTCTCACAGCGCTACAGCGCAGGACTCACTCTTCTTAGCCGAGCTACGCGGTAGCTCCGCACCTGTGCACGAGTCTTTTACTCTCTACCTCCGACACACTATGTATCATCTCTGCCCTTGTGCCACAACGCAGTAACACACTCCTCAAGCGCTGCGGCGATAGTGTCCTTACAGACTCCTTCGACAATGCACAAGTACACTTCTAAGGGAGCTTCAAGGATTTACTTTACATACTCATTCATAAAGATAGCGAAACATTCATGGAAACATAGACAGTAAAGCAAAGAAATGCAATCACATAAAGTATCACCACAACAACAAGAATTATGTGGTTCACTTCCAGGAGGGAAGCCACGTCCACGGGAACTGTGTTTATATTATCTTGAGGTGGGGATAACACAGTTCCGCTGCGCACACAGCTGCAGCCTTAGATCTTTCTGGGAAACTCCACGCACATAGCTGGGAGCCCTTCTCTTAGATCTATTCTCTTCTTCTACAGATATTACAATGACAAAGACATACGATTACATTCCCCTCAGTCCTCTTGCGACTGGTCGATACATACAATGCCCCTTACGTCAAGCGGACTTCCTGCGAGATCGCGGCCTTCTTACATGCACAAAATGATCATTAACAGCTTTACAAGACACAACAATACCAGTGACTCAGTGACTATCCACTATCTAACTATCTAACCAACCCTTTTCCCTTTTCCAATTACACATATATAGGTGGCCCTGAGGGTCGCACCTTTACAAAAACTGTTGGCCTTTCCCAACAATGATCCCCAAAAACCCTAACCGCTGACACGGCTAGGTGTACTGTAGGCGCCTCTTGCAGTGACGTCGCATCTTCCTGCAGACTCCGCGATTTCCAGTGCAGATCGCGAGTATGGGCATCGCTTCATCGTTCTTTGCTCTTTGTCCTTCGCCTTCAATGCTTCGGCTCATTGCTCTTCCTTGGTCCGAGCAACCATAACTCCTGTACTTTTCCTTAATGAGGGTAGCTGAGCCCTCTATTCTGCCGCTTCATTTACTATGGTGGTTGAGCTTTCTACTCGGCCACCTTATTTACTCTTTCCTTTGACTTGTGCGCGCGAGCTCCACGATTTCTGGCCCGTAATCTGCGGTGAGCTCGTCCATCTGGTGCCGTACCATGCACTGTTCATTTCTGCCAAAAATGGTTCTTTTCCTCAAAATTTGCACTTTTCCTTCAAAACTTAGTGCTTTTTCCTCAAAATTGGCAGCTTTGCCATAGCTGCGGCCTATGCTCCAACAGTCCCCTAACACTTACTTGTGGCTCATCCTCGAGCCACTCGCACTAGCTTACGGACATTTTAGTTGTGTATCTGCAGGATGGTATCCCTGAGAATATGGTAATACTTGAAGAACACGGCGTGGTTCATCTTGCGCTTCACGAGATTATTAGAATCCCAGAGGTTGGCATAGCGCATCCCTGTAACCTCTCCTGAGCGGCACGGAAGAAACTGAGTGTTGGGCGGTTCCTTCCACCCGACAAAGGCACACAAGATTAGGATCCAAGAGAAATGGAACAGCTGATTGGAGGTGTCCTGAACGTTTCGGCAGTCATCCAAGAATGTATTTAGGAGGAAGAGACACCAGTTATACTACTCACCCTCCGCAGCTACAACTGCGAGCTCTACAACAGCTCCAGGGACTTCTTTAGGTCGGCACTTCGTTAAAAGTATGCCTGCGAGCAGACTGCCTGTGAATCTGAGTGCTTCATCTTCAACTACAGTGAGGTCATAGCCCGACCTCCTCTCGACAATTTGTATTTCTGCACCACCTGTGCAGCCAACTTTCGGTCCTTGTCTTTACCAATGAAATGGATGTTGGGGTCCTTACCAACCTTAGATAGGCTGGTAATTCGATGAATCAGGTCCACATTCAGATCAATTGGCCTCCCTAGCCAAAGATAACCACCGTGAACATAGGATAATATGACCTTGACAACCGCATTGACTTCATTGCTACGCCCAAAGTGCGGTAGCTTCAACAGGTTCAATAATCCGGGCTTTTCTAGATTTACTGCAAATTCCTGCGGGATGAATTCATCAATCTTCTTAACAGGATTATGGACCATTGTCAGATAGTGATCTGGCGCGAACTGAGGATACGTTCTATAATCTCCCAAGTTGAAGTCAGAAAACTTAACCAGCGGGAGATGTCCAAGCAAGGATCCTTCTTCTTGCACGATTTCCGCCATTGGTGGCAGCAGAATCGAATACTTGGCATTCTTGGGAATACACACCTCGGGTGCATCATTTGGGCGCTGAGGAATGTAGTTAACCAGAGTGGCCAAGGGCTCTGGAACGGGTTCCTCCGGCTGCTGCTGCTGTTGCTGTTGTTGTTGAGATGCCCTTGTGCCCAGGGACTGTCTGGGATCAAGGAAACTAGGAAGCTCGACAATCTTGATCGGGGTACCCATACCAAAGTCTAACCCTCTACGTCTGAAGTGACAGATGAATTCTTCAGTTGATAGGTTCTCCATCATGAACTTGCATATACGATAAGCACTGAACAGAAAAGGGAGGAACAACGTAGGATGCAAACTCTAAAAACAGAAGAAAGCGGTCTGCACGACACGACTTTGAAAACAATGGTTTAGACTCTTAAACAGGACAACTATACAACGCAATAGCAAGGAAAAGTAACCCAAGCATATATGAATGAGGGGTATTTATAGCTGAGGGCAGTAGTAGATGTGGACAAGTGGTGCTGATAACCGTTGGCGCCTAAGTGGATGAGTTGACAACCCCCCTCCCCCCCCGCGCCTCTGTGGTGCATTAAATGCAAGGGATGGGATCTGACAGCCTTCGGGAGATGAGCTAAGGCCTTCAGCTCCTTAATTAAATGTGAATATTAAGGAAATCAAGCCGAATCTGATAGAGCAAGTACAATTAAATGGCGGTCTCATCCTTCATTAAGACTCAGACATGGCTACAGAACTACCGCAATTTCAAATTTTCAACGGGTAACTTCAGCATGGGTAACTGTGCACATGGAGGGCTCCACGGCGAGGAGAACTCTGCAAGAGCGACAAATCGAAAACAGGGAACTTCGCGAGAACAAAAGTTCGACAACCCAGGGAACTCCGCAAGAGCGAAAATAGGCTCGCTTAGAACAAGCTTTATTGACTGCATGGATGCTTCGAGGAACTACGCGGGAAACCAGAGACTGAAAATGTCTCATGATTTTCGTGTAGACTGATAAGTGCAATGCCTCTTTCAACTACACTAGACATCTACACGACTTTAGCAACTGATTAGGTCAACAGGGTGGAGTGGCCATCGCGATAAAGCTTGAGCTGACTCCCGTTGATCATTGTGGGTAGCAACTTTCCATTAAGCTTCGCAAGCTGAACTGCTCCAACTTATGTTATCTTCATCACTTGAAAAGGGCCTAACCAATGTACACGAAACTTGCCTGGAAACTTGATGAATTTACTATCATAGAGGAGTACCAAGTCTCCTTCCTGAAAGACTTTATTCTTAATATGCTTGTCATGCCAAGCCTTCTGTCTCGCCTTCTGTACTTGTTGGTGGAATCTAGCTAAAAGCTTGTCTTCTTCTAAGGCAACCAATTGTGATAGCCTTTCACTCATAGTATCAGTATCTGCCATTTCTGTAATTTGAGCAATTCTGAGACTGGGAACAATGTTTTCCATGGGCATGACTGCTTCTTGTCCATACACCAAACTGAAAGGTGTGTGACCTGTTAATTTCTTGCATGTGGTTCTGTAAGCCCATAACACAGATGTGACTCTAAGGTCCCAATCATCTCTTTGTTGATTACAGATCTTGGTCAGGGCATTCTCCAGAATCTTATTGAATGCCTCCACCGTACCATTAGCTTGAGGGTGGTAGGGTGTACTCTTATGGTGACTAATGTGGAATTCTTCAGTAAGGGCCTCTATAGTCTTGTTCAGGAAATGTGTGCCCTGATCACTCATTAGAATCAGTGGACATCCAAATCTAGTGACAATATTCTCAAAAATGAACTGCGCGGTAGTGACAGCGTCGCAATTCTTAACTGGCTTCGCCTCAGCCCATCTGGTGAGGTATTCAGTAGCTGTGATGATGTATCTTGTTTCGGTTCTCTTCCCTGGTGGGTTGATAGGTCCCACTAAATCAATGGCCCACTTATCAAAAGAACGCACTGTTATCTGGGGTCTTAGCGGCATTTCATCTCTTCTTGAAGATTTTCCTGTTCGCTGGCATACACCGCAACACTTGCAGAATTCCTTAGTATCCTTGTGCAGTGTTGGCCACCAAAGACCTGCTGCTAAGATCTTCTGTGCAGTCGGCTTTCCTGCGAAATGGCTTCCTGCGGTTCCTGAGTGCGCTTCTGCGATTATGGAGTTCTTCTCATGCGGTAAAATGCATCTGCGCAAGACTTCATCAGGGCCCAACTTAGAGAGCTGGCCTGCTATCAAAGTGAAGTCTGCGGCTTTGAAAACAAGTTGTTTCTTCTGTTGTATTGTGAACTCAACTGGCGCTTTCCCTGTAGTGAGAAACTCAAGAATATCGGAATAATATTCGCCTGCTGCTTGAATAGAAAACAACTGCGCATTAGGCAGATTGTCCTCCAAATTTGTAGGTTCCTCCCCTGACTCTATCCTAGATAAATGGTCAGGTCCTACATTCAATCTACCTGGCTTCACAATAATCTCAAAATCATACTCCTGGAAGAGGAGTAGCCATCTGCAAATTCTTCCCCCTAACACTGGCTTATTGACCAAGTACTTCAAGGTAGAATGGTCAGTATACATTTTAAAATGAGCACCCAATAGAGAGTGTCTGAACTTCTGTAAGGCATACACCATAGCTAGTCCTTCTCTTTCTGTAGTGGTGTAGTTCTTCTCAGCTGTAGACAGCTTTCTTCTAGAGTAAGCAATGGGGTGGTCAATACCTCCTTCTCCCGGTTGTGTCAGTACAACCCCCAATGCTATGGAAGAAGCATCTACATGAACATGAAAGGGTTTTCTCCAGTCTGGGAAAACTAGAATAGGTGCTGTGACCATCTTTCCTTTATGTGTGTCCAAGCTCTGTTGGCATTCTTCTGTCCATTGGAATTTCGAATCCTTTTTCAGCAGTCTTTCCATAGGCGGAGTGATCTTTGCATAACCCTTGATCAATTTCCTGTAGTATCCTGTATGTCCCAATGTATTGTGCAATTGTTTGACTGAGTTGGGCGTAGGCAAGTTAGCAATGATGGAAACCTTCGCACAATCCATCATAAGTCCTTGTCTGCACACAATGTGACCCAACACAATACCAAAAGGAGCACAGAAGATACATTTTTTCAAGTTAAGGGAAATCTGATACTGTCTACATTTGTCTAACATCATCCTTAGATTCCCTATATGGTTCTTTAGTAAACCAAACACAGTCCAGTCATCAAAATAGACTTCTAGAAACTTATGAATGAATTCTTTAAAAATAGCAACAATGACTCTAGAGGAAATAGCAGGAGCATTTTTAAGACCAAAGGGCATTACCGTATACTGGAATGAGCCCCATTCAGTCGCAAAAGTGGTCTTATGGCTGTCCTTTGGATGGATTCTGATCTGATGGTATCCTGAAAAGCCATCAATGAAGGAGTAATCCTCTTGTCCTCCAACATTGTCAAGCACTTCGTCTATAAAGGGTGTAGGAAATGGATCATGCGCTGATGCGTCGTTAAGCCTGCGCAGGTCCACGCAGATTCTTATTTCACCTTTTGTCTTTTTCTCTTGTATCACCATAGGACTAATCCAATCACTTTCCTCTACTGGCTCAATGATACCAGCTACGAACATCTCATCAATTTCTTCTCTGACCTTTTCTTTATATCGCGGGTTTAACCTATACGGGCGCTGTTTTACTGGCTTAGCATCCACTTTCAAAGGTATGCACATAACTCCTAAATATCCTAGGATGCCTTTCATTTCTGTAAACTTGGTAGGAAAGATATCCTGGTACTCATGTAGTAAATCTGCAATATGGCCAACAGTTTCATCATCCCAATAATCTCCTATAGAGGCAACCTTGGGTTCGGCTTCTGTACCAATGTTAATCTTCTTGAGCTTGATGTGTTCTGTAATGGCAGGGATATCAAGCTAAGGGCCTTCGACTTTGCGCGTCCCTTCTGACTCTGGAATATTGATGTTTCGAGGGTCATCATCCTCTTCTCCAGTGGTGAAATTATAGCATTCCAGGGCATGTTCCATCTGGACAGCCCAATCTGGTTGAGAATACTCTGGTAAAGGACATTGTCCAAATACCTTCTTTCTAATACACTTTAAATCCTGATCGATGCTTGGATGTTCTGACTCAAAGCTGAAAGTGAGCTGAAAACTTTCAATCATGAGAGGCCAAGTGATAGTGACTCTGCGCAATTCTGTTTCAGTGTACCAGTTCCTTGGAACTATATCCAATGTGTGGATGAATAGGTGAACCCACTCATCCTATGGAATATCTGACCATTGCTGAGTACATGCTTCAACGTGTGATCTGGGGTCACTCTGTCCATCATATTTGCGCAAAACTCCTGCTATAGTCTCTTGAAATATGCGCAGTATCAACCTGCGACAGTCTTTCCATGTGTTGATATTTTCTTTATGCGCACCCCACCATCTTGTGGGTGTAGCGTGCAGTGCTACATCCAATGCTTGTATGCGCTGCTCATCTGGGATTTCTTGTTCATATGCATGTATGAATTCACTTACTCCAGTTAAACCATCAAAGATTGAAGTGTTATTCAATTCTGTGCCAATCCATCGAATGGATTTAGTCATCATGGCGCAACGCCTTGCAGAAACCTCATGTAAGCAATTCTGTCAGTTTTCCAGTCCTGCTTCCGAATCTGATGTGCACGAGCTATCGCATCGACAGCTAATATGGCCGTCCGCTATGGGATTGACATAATCATTATGACTAGCAGTCATCTGATACAAACTTTCCTTGTGGACACTTCTTCTTCTGCTCGAATGGGTTCAATATACCGTGGTCCTTGAAGGGGATCAAGTGGTGCAATGACCCTAATCTGGTCATCCTCAAAGGTCATCTGTCTTTTCTGCAAATTAATGATAGCTAGATTATCAAATGCCCAGTCTATGCCTAAAAGTGCTGGGTAAGGTCTACTGTCATCCAGAATTTTGATTACTTCAAAGTCTGCAGAACTTCTTACTCCCTCAATATCAATGGGTACATTGGGTAATCTGCCCAATGGAGAAACTCGTTGCTGATTTGCTAGTCTTAGATGGATAGGAGATCTGATAAGCTGAGGGCTACCCATCTGTTCCCATGTATGCATGGTGAGAACATTAACTTCTGATCCTAAATCCAAAATGACTTCGTCCATTTCAAATGCTCCAATCTGTGCTGTGAGTCTCATCTCTCTTCCAGTTCTAGTATGACTCCTGATCTGATGAACATCACGTTGCAGTGTGTTCATCGAAGCAGATTGTTGACATTGATCCAACAGGTGTTGGAGTTCCATAGTTGCTTTTTCATTGCGCAACAACTTTAAGCAGCTTCTCAAGAAAGCATGAACATTGCCTAGTGTATCCTCCTCATCAGGCCTTCCAGATGTAGTGGCCTGCTCTCGTACCAGGTTCTCTTGTTGTAGCACATGCGGTCTGATATCATTGTGCGGTAATGCGACATAACTTGAAGCTCACGAATCTGAGAAATACTCTTGAGCTTGCTTGAATGCTTCTTTTTGCTTTTGTAGGTCTAACGGGGATGGTTTAATATTAGTGCGGCGCACCCATTGTGCTGCTGGCTTTCCAGTTCCCGACTCTAGCGCACCAGTGGTTGCACCACTGCGTGTCACTATATTAACTGTGGGATCTAGTTCTCTTTTTTCTGATACAATCAACTGAATATTCTGGTTAACCTATGGCTTCTTTTCTTGCATCTTGGCCATCAAATGAGGGCATTCTTCAATGACATGATCATAAGATTTACAGTATCTGCAGGTGGTGGTAGGGTTTTGGCAATCCCTTGCATAATGGCCTTGAGCTCCGCAGTTATAGCAAGTGATCTGTCCTCTTCCACGACCAAAGCCTTTTGCGTGTCCTCGGCCCCTGTAATTTCCTCCTCGGCCTTCGTGAGCTGGGTCATACTATGGACCTGCTGTGGGTCCCTGTGATTTTGATTGTACTCTATAAACATCATGTTTTCTTTCTATCATAAGCTCATATGCTCTGCAATTGTTCTCATCATGGCCTACTGATTTACAGAAATTGCAATATAGATTCTTTGGAGTTTGTACATATTTCTGTAACAAGTGACACTCTTGTGGTCTGTGGCCTTTAGTTCTATAGATTTCACACCAAGGCCCCTGAGCCTGTGGTAAAGGGTTAGGTGCTCCAGTTGCAATATAATCTATGAAAATAGGACAATGGTCCTTTGAATGTCCTTGTGCTCTACACTTTGTACACCAAATTTCTTCTTTAACATCCTTTCCTTTCTTAATATCATGCACTTGCAAGGTTAGGTTTGCTATTTGGTTCTGCAACTGCGCAACATCGTTGCTTGTTCCAGCAATTGGTGAAGCTTCTAGTTTCATAGCCATCTCTAGAGCTTGTTCTTGAGTAGTGAGATTCTGTTGCATAAGAGGAAGTCTAATATGAGGGAGCAGTGCAGCAATGAACCATTCCTTATGCTGCTGCAGTGCAAACTCAAAGCTTACTTGATCTATCAAGGCTTTGAACTTCTGGTCAAAGTCCCATACTGATTTTGTAGGTAACTATTTTATGTCTCTGAGTTTTGTTATGCACTGTGATTCTGATTTAGGTTTCTTGAATTATTTAATCATAGCACTTCTTACATCAACAAGTGTCCTATTGTGTGCTGCTGAGTATTTCATAAACCAGGTTAAGGCTCTCTCTCTTAGTGTGGTTGCTAACTGAACCAGCTTAACATCATCATCATTAATTTGCTTAATCGTCCAAATGGCTTCACATAGAAACCAGTGCTGCTCAGGGTCTTCTAGCCCTGTTCCTCTAAAGGTTGGTAGCTTCATGTCATCACCCATCCTTCTTGTTCTAGGTTGACTTGGAGGTGCTGTGGCACTGCCTCCGGGATGGTTAAACAAAGGTGGGGCTGAGGTACTAGAAGTACCGTGCGGGCTACTAGAGGGTGTTACTGTGGGGTTATGCTGAGCCCCGTCTGGCTTTTGCGGTGTAAAAGGGTGATAAGGGATATGAGCACTCCCTTGTCTCTCTATATGGCTTGCTGTATGAGCTCGACTATCTCCTGGGCTAGACTCAAAAGAATGCTGGTCGAGGCCTACTTTATACCGTTTTCCACTACGAGTGCAACCAATAACTTCAAGATCACTATCAGAATCTACGGACATTACTTGTCTATGCTATTCATCGGAAGCTATGCATAGTTTTCCTTTTTCATATAAGAGCATTTTAATCCACAAGTTCAGAGAATTTAAGAACTTACCCCTGTATGCTTTGAAGAAGCTCCTCTCAGCCTCGCTGAAGCTCTTTCTCGTATCTACTGCAAAATCGGTGATGAAACCTTCCAACAAACTGTTCAACCAAAATTCTACTGCGCGGGACACAGGATTATCTACTCGCTTCACAATGCTAACTAGCTCAGGCGTCCAAACGATAGGTTGATCAACATGCACAGTGGGTTCAGTATCTGCTAGCTTGGATACCCACCCATGCAACTCGATTGCAAAAGTTACAAAGAAGATTTCATGAAGCACAGTATAAATATGCTTCTGCAACCAGTCCTCTGTCTGAAGCCTAGGGCTTCTATTTTCATGTTCAGTGAACTTTCTACCCTTTGAATCAAACCACTCTTGAATTTCTTTAGCTGTAGGATTCCAGCACCACATTGCCTTCAAAATAATAGGGGTAAAGCCGGAAATGGAACCATTTGTTGGCTTCTTTCTGGACAAACCCGGGTTTTCAGGATGTGCAGCAACAAACACCCCTTTGGTGCACTGGCCCTTTCGGCAACGAGCTGCGCAGCAGCCCGAAGTCTCACCCGAAGTGGCTATGGGGGGGCTAAGGAATCAAGTTTCCTTAACCTAGGTGGTGTGGAGTCCACAGTCTTCTCCCTTCCCTTCTTGCAGGTAACCCTGGAACAGAGCGTCTTACTCTTTCCTAGGTCTCACAGCGCTACAGCACAGGACTCACTCTTCTCAGCCGAGCTACACGGTAGCTCTGCACCTCCGCACGAGTCTTTTACCCGCTACCTCCGACACACTATGTATCGTCTCTGACCTTGTGCCACAACGCAGTAACACACTCCTCAAGCGCTGCGGTGACAGTGTCCTTACAAACTCCTTCAACAATGCACAAGTACACTTCTAAGGGAGCTTCAAGGATTTACTTTACATACTCATTCATAAAGATAGCGAAACATTCATGGAAACATAGACAGTAAAGCAAATAAATGCAATCACATAAAGTATCACCACAAAAACAAGAATTATGTGGTTCACTTCTAGGAGGGAAGCCACGTCCACGGGAAATGTGTTTATATTATCTTGAGGTGGGGATAACACAGTTCCGCTGTGCACATAGCTGCAGCCTTAGATCTTTCTGGGAAACTCCACGCACACAGCTGGGAGCCCTTCTCTTAGATCTATTCTCTTCTTCTACAGATATTACAATGACAAAGACATACGATTACATTCCCCTCAGTCCTCTTGCGACTGGTCGATGCATACAATGGCCCTTATGCCAAGCGGTCTTCCTGCGAGATTGTGGCCTTCTTACATGCACAAAATGATCATTAATAGCTTTACAAGACACAGCAATACCAGTGACTCAGTGACTATCCACTATCTAACTATCTAACCAACCCTTTTCCCTTTTCCAATTACACATATATATAGGTGGCCCTAAGGGTCGCACCTTTACAAAAACTGTGGGCCTTTCCCAACAGTGATCCCCAAAAACCCTAATCGCTGACACAACTAGGTGTACTGTAGGCGCCTCTTGCAGTCATGTCGCATCTTCCTGCAGACTCTGCGATTTTCGGCACAGATCGCGGGTATGGGCACCACTTCATCGTTCTTTGCTCCTTGTCCTTCACCTTCAATGCTTCAGCCCGTTGCTCTTCCTTGGTCTGAGCAACCATAACTCCTGTACTTTTCCTTAATGAGGGTAGATGAGCCCTCTATTCCGCCGCTTCATTTATTGTGGTGGTTGAGCTTTCTACTCGACCACCTTATTTACTCTTTCCTTTGACTTGTGCGTGCGAGCTCCGCGATTTCCGGCCCGTAATCTGCGGTGAGCTCATCCATCTGGCGCCGTATTGTGCACTGTTCATTTCTACCAAAAATGGTGCTTTTCCTCAAAATTAGCACTTTTCCTTCAAAACTTAGTGCTTTTTCCTCAAAATTGGCAGCTTTGCCATAGCTGCGGTCTATGCTCCAACAAGTGTAACGGTTGAACTTCTGAACCGTTCTAACTTCTTTTATAAATGAACGTACCGAGCAGGCACCCAAGCATCTCAGCACTCTCTATATAAGAATGTATAATATTGTAATATACAAGTCATGAACTTATATCTAGTAATAGAGAAGATCAGTTCACATTCATGCATACTGTCTGTGTGCATCTGTGTTTATCTTCGTAGTGTATTCCTGCTTTGCTTATTATTTTTCTTAAAGATTTATCCATAACAGAGCTGACTCATTTAGTCAAACTATTGTCCCCCTCATGATTCCTGGTCACGATACATTTCCTTTTGGAAAGATGAGATAATGAAAATAGGGATGGGAAAGGAAGAAGATAGAATCTCCTCATGCATGGAATCAAGCAACCAAGGTAAATAAATTATCTCGTGCCCTCATGGTAATGCATATGCCCAAGCTATGGGACAAAGGGGTTCTTCCCCTTACATTCCATTTTAGCATGTGATCCATCATTCCTAAGTCAAAATCTAGCATATATGTAGCACATGTGAATCAGATGGGTGGGACCCATGAGGATCTAGTAGGACCCGTATTCAAACCTTGTATGAAAAAGAATCCCATTTCCCTCCATGATTTCCTTTTGTGGAGACTCAACCTATCAATATGAAGGTTAACTATGAGAAAAGATCATCAAGCCTCATTGAACCTAGAAGGGTTATGCATGAATTACATTTTTTTTGGAAAAAGGAGATAATGAAAAGAGGGATGGTAAAGGAAGATATAATCTCCTAATACAAGGAATCAATCAACAAAGGTAAAAACATTATCTCCTCCACTCATTATAATGTTTATTCCTAAGTTGTGGGGAATATTTTTTATCCTCTAGATTATATGTCATAATGCGATCCGTCCTTCCTAAGTTGGAAGCCAACATATCTATAACACATGTGAATTGGATGGGTGGTACCCTTGAGGATATAGGAGGACCTATATTCAAACCCTGTAAAACAAAATAATCCCATTTCCATTTTTTATTTAGCCTCAAACTACCAGGATGAAGGTTAATCATACTATGAGGAAAGATCATCAACCTCATTAACCGTAATATACTCACTTCACATGATTAGACCAAGCTCTAAAATAATCACTAAAGGTGAAAATATCATTCCAATTAGTGAAACCTCATTTGAATGGTTGTGGGTATCCTCGTATCTTCTTATTCTCAATAATTGGATGACCAAACAAACTCTCACATAGTTCTTTTTAAATTTAGGGTTGAGGATTCTTTGAAGGAGAAGCTGAGGAATGTCTTTAAGGAAGAAAATGAGAGGGATGATGTGTTGGAGAAAACTCACTATGGCTTGGGAATACTACAACAGACAGATGACTACTAGAAATCAACTCAATTCTCAAAACAATGCTATTATAAATGACAATGTTAAGATAATGGAGAAATGTAACCAACCTCAATCCAAACGTTTGATGTAGATCCCCGTTGGAGATTTCAATCCATGCACTTGAAATCTGCAAATTAGTCTTGACAGCCAATATCCAACAATTACATATAATATATAAATGACATTAACATAATCAATAACAATGGTCCATAATATCACAAGAAAATGTAACCCAATGTATAATAAACAACATTTACAACATGATGGACAAGAATATGAGTATTTCTATTAATTAACAAGAAGAAGTACAAGGTGATACAATCTCTTGCCGGAAACCAATCTAAACCAAGATCTGGATCAATCCACTTGTGCCTCCACCACTTCAATCCTCTATGAATGGAAAACTCAAACTAGATAAGAGGTTGGAAGGTGAACATAAAGGGTTCACAACTACAAGGATCAATGAGTGTAGACTCAAGATAGGGAAAAAATCCACTAGAGTTCTCTTGTTATTCTCTTCTCCTCCCGTCCATAAGCCATATGTGCTCAATATATAGTCCTCTAAAAGGTAGGTGAAAGGACACATCGAGATGTTACTCAGGCAGATGGAGAGCCAAAGGTCACCCAATGACCACTTTCTGGGAGTAAAAAGTAATAAATAGTGATTTTTACCATTTTACTTGATACACGCGGGCTATAGTGATGCAACTCATGGGTACGCATGCTATAGTGATGCAACATGCAGGTCAGAGGAAAAATAGGGCAAAATAGTGTCTGAAGGATATAAGTGGATCTGAGTCACTGAAATGGATCCTACAAGCCAAATAATGCTGATCCTCACAGGGTGGAAGATTACGATGTAAAAGATACCCGCTAATGTGTGAGGTCAGAGACTGATGCTATGATGGCCCAAATACATTATAAAACTCAGAAGTGGAGTGATGGAAACACAAGTGGAAAGAGCAAGTCACTCATCATAATACAATAGTATCTCTGAATACATGTCGGTATAGTACAACAATCTGATACAATGGCCATGAATAGGCAGTATATAATGGATACATGTCATACGTGATCATAGCCATGATCCCTCTATAGTAAGATATGGTCTTCTGCTGAAAAGAAGACAACTGGTGCAAAACTGGAGGTACAAACTGCTGAAATCTGGGAGGTGATATCTCAGATGTAAGGTCAAAGTCATATGTAGCATACTAAATTCCACAACCGCTTGGGGTCTTCAACACAAGTCTTCGACGGTACAATTCCCATCAAGTGAATAAAGGAGTTGGGGTCGAACCTGATGAGACATCGTTTGATTACCGTTCAATGATGTATACCGTTAACAGACGCGAGATGACCCACCAATAATGAAAATGGGGATCAAGGCACAGAGCACCATCATCGGAGTGTGAATAAATGGGTTGAAGTTGAACACTAGGATGAATCCATCAATCAGGGGACGTTGATGTATTCCCAAAACTGTCGATGGCGAGAGAACTTGCCACTAATGAATGCAAGCCTCAAGGTACTCAACTGAACTCTAAGCCTCAAGTCCCAGAATAAATGGGTTGGAGTCGACGGAATGAGACTCGCTAGAAGGAGGGCATTAAGGCATCCCCCATCGACCAGCACGAGGTACCAGCAATGCTGAAAGATTTGGAAGATCTCAGGTGAAATGGACTAACTCAATAAGGATGGCCGACATGCAATAGTCAAGAGATTTGAGTGGCCGACACTGGTTTTAGGACTTCCTTTAAACAAGAGCATGAGCAGATGGATAGACTCAGGCAGCATAGACTCAATATAGATGTGTAATGCAAGAGGCATCACAAAGGGCTCGATAATGACTGGAAGCTTAACCAATCGGTGGAGTAAACTGAGAAACAAGTACAACTCCTAAGGCCCAACTATAGTCTCGACTCATAATATATGGAGTGGAATGAATGCTCTGTTCAAAGGTGACACAACAGCTACCAACAAGAAATAGTGACCATAATCCCGTCTGGCTTTTTGGAATATTTTATTTTTTTGGTCTTTTTCATATTTGGGAAAAGCTTGAAAAAGAATAAAATTGCTTATAGTACAACAGGTGAGGGAATGAGTGTCAAATAGCTAGCAGACTAGTCCCAAGCAGTGGAACATACCTATGCTAAATGCAAGGAAGTGCGTGCAGGATGTGGACACTCGGGGGTATGTTCCCTCAGGGTCAAAAGGTCATCAAATTGTGAAGGGAGAATATAAGCTCTGCAGGGCTGTACAGGGAAAAGTGCTCAGGCACCAAGCTAGCAATGGAGTAAGTGAGAGCCGGCACAAGGCTCAAGCAGCAAGCAGGATAATGCAATGCAATCACAACATGATATAACTGAGGGGAGTCCTTAAAAGAGATGGCCAGACAAAGTAGAGTATGAGTCTTTATCGCAATGTCAAGGCATAACTACAAAGGACTCCCAATCCTAAGGATAAACAATGGCATGGGCACCAGAATGCATAAAGGGGTTCTAACTAGGGTACCCATGTTCGAAAAAGCCCTACCACCACATAATGACACTTCTAAAGTAGTGTGAAGGTTCCATATCAGTTACGAAGTGGGATGGAACCTAGGGTTTATGAAAATGGTCAATAGGTCAAATGCATAATGTATGCGAAAATGGCCTCTAACCTATATGCCAGATGTGAAACGTACCTGCCATAGGTGTGAAATGGTTCAGAACAACTTTTGCTGAGGAAATATGATTAAAAAACACTACTCCATGACACGATATTAGTTCATAACGGCTCGAAATGGCAAAAACTATAGAGAAGTGGGTCCAGAAAATTATAAATAGTAATAAAATTTTCCAAATTACAATTCATTTGCACTATTCACCAATTTGGAGTTGGTTGGTTAGTTTTCACCTAAAAATTCAGTTGTCAATCCTGGGAGCTACAAGCGACCGTTCAGCGAACCGTCCGGAGCAGGTTGGTAGTTACTTCCATACCCTTCATTTCAATGCTTTTATTTCAGTTTTTGTAAGTGGGTTTTTTAGTTTGGCCAGGCCCTAGATGGCTTCGACGCTACCCGCGGGCTATAACTATGCGGGTCGTGGGTAAGGCACCAAATGCGCAGTCAAAAAATAGACTGACCGCAGGTACCCGCAACTGTATACAAATTAGCCCGCGGGTATGACTGTGAAGAAATTTTTAATCATGAAACTAACCAAAACTTGTTTGTTTTCCACTCCAGGATGGTTCTAGAGTGGAGGGAGAGAGAGCATGACCAAGTTGATGAGGCCGTGTGCAATGATTTGCAAGTGCAACAGGCATTGCAAGCATGTGGTTTGTATAAGTTCTGGAGTATATGGGGTTTAAGGGCCCAAAACCTATTACTCCATCGCCTGATAGACTACTGGGATGTGGATGCACAAAAATTCATCCTCAATGGGAAAACCCTTACACTGGAAGTGGAAGATATCTACTTCATTACCGGTTTGTCCCGTAGAGGGGAGGTGGCCATTCCTCGGTCTCGGACTGTGGGTGGTCGGATCACTATTCAGGACTACATAGCACGGTATTGTCCCGCAAACACACGAGCGGTGGGAAGACAAGTGACCATCAATTCCATAGTAGATTTGAGCACAAAGATCATTGTGAGTACCCTGGTGCGGATCACTGGATCCAAAGCTCTGCATCAGGCATCCAGGCCAGTGATGTTCTATGCATCACAATGCATGTAACCTATGGTATTCGACTGGTGTACTACACTGCTGGTGTCTATGAAGACACAATTGATGGAATGCAAAGAGGGGAAGGCCAAAAACTTCGGGTATGGTAGCATCCTATGCAGTTTCTTCTTTGAGAGGGTTCTAGGGCTTAGCCCGAGGGTGGATGTCCCTCCTCACAGTCTCCGTGATCCAGCCCTGACCCGGTGGGTTGAGATCCTGACACGACAAGGTGGGGCTTTCTGGCATCACCATATACTGAGGAGTTCTTCTGCTGGTGGAACCAGCAGGTGATCGCTATAGAGGACTATCCCTATGCGGGGATAGACTTCAGACAGGATCGTGACATGCCATTGCCACCAGGTGCAGCGTTTGGAGACATCAGTGAGTACTCTTTCTGTTTTGTGTTTATTAAATTTTTATGGATTTTTTTTATAGTTGAAATGCAAAAAATCTTTTTGGTGGTAGTATCAAGTACTAAAGTTTGACTGTTTGCTCGCAGACAAAGGCCCAGTGAGATCCGATGGCTTCCCGAGACATGGTCATTGGGGTAGAGGTGATGAGGCAGGAGATGCTGCAGCAGGGCACACACTTCAGACATTGCGGCGCAACATATCATGGATGGTTTCCCAAGTACCACAGATAGAGGTATCCCGACTACCTGAGGCCATGCAGCGCCAAGTAGTGGGTGTTCTTGGTGAGTGGGTGGGGCTACTACAGTGGGTAGCTAATGCAGTACAGTACTTCTATGAGACACATCCCATCGAGGCTGTAGCTAGGATTCCTTGGAGCGAATAGATATCCCAGGCTCTCATTTTTTGTATCAATATGTATATTTTGAGGGCTACGGGCTCCAGTTTTGTATGACACTACCATTTTTGGACATATTTATATATATATATATAACTTTGGTTCTCGGTTCTACTATATGCGTGTATGTACAAATGTATGAATGTCTTTGTATTTATGTGCTTCATGATGAATGTGACAAATGCCAATCTAATACATAGTTAGCGTATGCATCAGATATATAATTAAGACTTCTCGGAATATGAATATATGTGATTGAAACAAAATGTCTCTCCAAGAGTCGTACCTGAAGGAATATCCGTAGTAATGTAGGGACTCGTACACGGTACTGCCCATTCAGCTGAGACACAACTAGTTGTGAATCCAGGCGGACTTCTAAAGACTGGATGTCATGTGAAATAGCATCCCGAAGTAGCTCAATAATGGCACTATAATCAGCCAAATTATTAGATGTAGGAACGAGACAAGCACCTCCTGAGGACACAACTTGGTGGTCAGGTGAGAAGATAACCCAAGCAACAGAAGCAAGCTGCTGTGTATGTCGGCTGACACCATCCGCGAAACCTAAGAATGTAGGAGATCCCATTGACATATGTCAATCAAACAGAAGCTAATCAACAAACCTGACAACCAAAAGGCAAGCTAAACTATGTACAGAAAAATTATGCAATAGTGTACAAAAGTATCAGCCCAAACCAAAGGTTCAAGCGTAATACCGCTTGAGGTAGAGCCCATTTCTAGGCTCCTTCAAGGCAACTCCCTCATAGTCTTCTAACTCATAAGCTCATTTTTCGAGGACACGCCTCACAATGTAAGGACCATGCCACATGGGATTGAACTTGCCTGCCCCCAGGGGTTCTTTAGCTTGGTCATACAAAAGTACCAAGTCACTTTTCGCATACTGCCGGGGATGGATAGACCTATCATATTGAACCTTGACACGACGCTTGTTAACATCAATGGCCACAGTAGCATATCGATGTTGCTCGTCAAGTTGCTCGAGGTGTACTAAACATTGCTCAATATCTGTCGTATCAGGGAGGAGCTCTATGGCTAGCTTGAGCGAAGGTATTTTGCATTCAATCGGTAAAAGTGACTCCACACCATGAACTAACTGGAATGGTAAGAACCCGGTGGCAGTCTTAACTGTGGTTCAATATGCCCACAAAGCATGATATAACATGATATGCCAATTGGTCTTTCTTTGTTTGATGGTACATTGTAGAATGGTCTTCAAAGACTTATTTACTGCTTCAACCTGACCATTCGCTTGAGGATAGTAAGAATACGAGTGTTCCTGGCGAAACCCAAGCTTGAGAGACAAATCGTCCATCATCTTGTTTTGAAAGTGACTACCATGGTCAGTGAAAATCTCTTTTGGGATACCGAACCGAGTGATAATTTGGTTGAACACGAAATAGGCTGTAGTAGCACCGTTGGCTTTTACAGTAGACATGGCCTCAGCCCACTTGGAAAAATAATCCACGGCCACGATAATATGGTGATGCCCCCTAGCCAAAGCTGGTTTGCAATCCATGAAATCTACCCCCCACTTAGTGAAGGGACCGATAGTGACGACCGGATGGAGGGGCGCTGGGTGCGAGTGTATGTTCCGAGAAAACACCTAGCAAGGGTGACATCTCTTCATAGCGTTAATACAATCTTTAAATATGGTAGGCCAAAAATAACTAGCTCGCATGATACGCTGAGCTGTAGCAAGCCCGGATAAGTGACCGCCACATGCCCCTGCATGGCAATCATTAAGTACCCGTTCCGCTTCTTCGTGAGTCAAGCAACGACAAAGAATGGAATCCTTTCCTCAACGATACAGAGTATCACCGACGATAGTATAATCTTTAGCGTGATGTCTCACACGCCGTCACTCATCTTGTGAATAATGCGGAGGAAACTTCAAAGTTTGGAGATATACAATGACATCCCCATACCAAGGGTCCTTGGACCAGATAAGAAATAAGTGTTCATCCACAAAGGAATCTTCATGAATGACATCCTCATCAAGTCGTGGAAGGTCTGACATAAGCTCAGTGAACACCAATGATTTCACTGATTTTGCTGAAGCAAAATCAAGATCAAATTCCTGAAGGATTACAATCCATTTATTATACTTACCCCCGATAAGGCGTCGTGATAGCACAAACTAAAATGGATTGATGTGAGCTACAATTGTGGTTGTTTGAAGCAAAATGCAATGTCGTAACCGTTGGACTGCGTAAACAGTTGCAAGTGCCAGCTTTTCTATGTGAGTGTACCTTAGCTCAGCGTCTACTAAATTTTGGTTGAGATAATAGATATCATGCTCGACGAGCGCATCATCTACCTGAACCAATACCATGCCAATAGTCTCTTGAGACGTGGCCACATAAAGAATGAAATTTCGTGTGTAAAGTCCAGTGGACTAAGCACAGGGGCCGATACCAAAGCTTTCTTAAGGGCGTCGAAAGACTGTTGGGCTCGCTCATCCCAGATAAAAGGTGTGTCTTTCTTCAATAAGCGTGAGAAACCTTTGGTAATATTAGCATAGTTAGCTATAAACCGACGCAAAAAAGTAGCTCTCCCTTGGAGGCTCTAAAGTTGTAACAAATTAAGCGGAGGAGGCAACTGAAGTATTGCCTCAACTTTGAGAGGATCGACTCTAATACCCTCTCTCAAAACTATGAATCCTAGAAGGCGACCAGTCCTAATAGCGAAGATGCATTTGTTTGGATTCAATCGAATTTTGTAGTGGATACATCATTCGAGAATCATACGGAGGTGCTTGGGGTGGTCCACTCTCTTGCGAGAATGGCTGGAAAGATCATCCAAGAAAACTTCCATAATCATCTTAAGATCATGAAAGGCATAGGCCATGGCTCGCTGAAAAGTAGCTCCGACGTTTTTAAGGCCGAAGGGCATTTTCCGATATGCAAACATTCCCCATGGACAAATAAATGCCATCTTATGTTGGTCCGCAGGTTTGATTTGAATCTGATTATAACCCAAGAAGCCGTCCATGAATGAAAAAATCTCACTCCCCGCACAAGCATCAAATATTTGGTCAATGAATGGCATGGGGAAGTTGTCTTTCAGACATGCAAGGTTCAAATCTCTAAAATCAGTACATACACGGATCGTTCCCTGCTTCGTATCCACAGGAATGGGGTTTGACACCCATTTGGTGAGGGGAATGGGGTAGATGAAACCAACTTTGAGCAGTTTCTCCACCTCTGCCTTAATAGCAGCTGCCTTCCTAGGGTTCACAGCACGTAAGCATTGTTGAACCGGTTTAGCATTAGGATACATTCTAATCTCGTGTTCAACAATGCGGGGGTCTATTCCTGGCATCTCCTCGTATGACTAGGCGAAAGCTTTCCTGAGTTCTGTAAACAAGTCAGTGTAAATATAAATCTCCTTAGGATCACAATTGGCACCGATGTAAACATTCTCCATCTTTCCGGGAGTGCGAGAGATGTTGATCGAAGTGGTTGGGGAAATATTGGCCATATTCCCTCCACAAAAACATCATGCGACTCCAAAAGAGCCACGGGGTGACCAATCATCTCTGCTAGAGTCATCCTAAACTCCTCTTGCTCAACGAGTTCGAAGTTGGGAAGGAAATAAGAGCAATGGTGCATATCTTCCCAAGGCCTCTCACTACCACACATGGCCTCCATGATAGCTTCATCAGATGGTAAAGTATCATCAAGGCAATCGTGTGAACAAGATGAGTTGGCTGCCCAAACTGGCATCATAACGGGACCTTCTTCCACTGTCTAGGAAGAAGAGAGATCTGGATTTGCAGTGGTTTGTTGGATATGATCATAAGTGAGCTCCACTACAAATAAAGGCATAGACATCCCAACGTGCGCAATGTCTCCAGACATGGAACTCATGGATGGTAAAGTCCATGGATCACCTAAATAGGAGGTCCAGAATAACATATTATTCAAAGGAGGAGACACATTGTCAGTAATGGTTCCAATAAAATTCATAGGTGCAGAAAGATTATAGGTTCCCATCAATGAGGGGTACATTCCAACACCTATGTTCCTAGTTGCCGGTTGAGAATTAGAAACTTGCGGGACTACAGATCCCGTGGATGCTGCAGAAGGAGTGCCAACAAAATCCAGCTGATCGATCGTCACAATCTTGCCTTCATGGGGAAAGCAGATAACTCTAAATATAGTAGATGCGACAGCCTTCATAGCGTACATCCAGTTTCGACCCAGTAAACGGTTGTAGTCGATGGGCGCATCGACCACTTCGACTTCAATAGGCATAGACTTACCTCCCAAGGAGACAACAAGGGAAGGGATAATTCCATGCGGCGTAAAAGATATACCGTCGAATGCAGTGAGTGTCATTCTAGACGTGAGTAGAGGAGGAGAACCAAGAGCTTTCCAACAAGTTAACGACATTACTGACACGGAAGCACCTTCATCAACCATAGTACATTTGACGAAGCTCTGAAGGAAAACCACCTAGATTTGAAAAGCCACGTGGTAAGGTAAGCGAGGCTGGACATCAGTAGTATTGAACTTGATAACACTAGGATTTACCCCATCCTGAACTCCTAACGCACTGAAAAGGGCATGCTTCTGAGAAGGACAGGCTTGCAAAACGTCAAGAGCCAACATGGCACACGGAGTTTGGCCCAAATCTTCTACGATGGAGTAGTTATGGGCGGCTCGAGCATTGGGATTATGCGTAGAGCGCTTGAGAACACCTTTTGGTATCCGCGGAATAATGGAGGGCTTCTCGATATGAAAGGAATTGTCAGGAGGAGGGGGAGGCTCACTCCCCAAATTAGGTTGTGGTGCACTATAATCATGCTGACGAGTAGCAACACAAACCTCCAACCGAACCATATTCACACATCCATAACCACTAGTATTGGAAGAAGACATTACCATTTCATTAGTACCATAACCAGTGGTGGGAGCATGTGAATCCATGTTTTGATGATGAGGAAGGGGATCCTTCAACACAGCTGGGCTCTGTGCCAAATGCTTCGATGCTTCTTCAATTTGAGGACCTAAGTGAGTAAGATGATCCTCCCCACAAAGCTTGCAAGGGAATTTCACCTTACGCCTAGGTTTACGATCCTCGTTAGCATTACCACCTTCCTGAGGAGGGTTGGCATTCTCTTTACGAGGAGTATTACGATTGCTATTGTTATTACTTCCATTGTTTCCACCCCTACGATTGTTTCTCCCCTTTTTCTTACCACCAGGTTGCTGGTTACCCGATGGTTTCGTTGATTGCACATTGTGTACATCAGACGACGGAGTGGAAGTGGACATGGTGTGAACCTATCCAGGAGTAGACTGGTTTAGTGACAAATTTTGCATTTGATTAGCTACCAAGTCTATAGGGTGAGTGCATGCGGACCCCACGATGCCATCGACATGTGGTCCAAGAACTGATGTGGGCTCATGTCTTGTTCTCGGTGCATCAGGAATAATGTCATACAAAATGCCAGACTGAGAATAAAGTAGATCTAACTGCTGGACTTTCAAGATAGCTTGTTCCTCAGTCACAATGTCAGACATCAAAACATCCTTAGCAATGTATGGGAGTAGAGACTTGAGGAACCATTCCAACAGGAACTCTGGAGGAATGTTGGCTTTCACTAATCTCTTCCGCCGACGCCACTCTTGAACGTGTTCAGAAATATGTGTGGCCTTGTTCTGATGGAAGGTGGACGAAAACTCAGTACCAGTATCATAACAAACCAGCAACTGGAAATGGTCTAAGAAAACCAAGCAATCTCGTTGAATCCCCTATAGGTGTTCCCAGGAAACTCGACATACCACTTCGCGGCTGCCCCTGTGAGGGTGCATTGAAATAGTTGTAATCTAATGGAATCATGATTCAAAGAGTTGGAGGAGCACCAAAGGTGAAACATTGTGACATGATCGCCCGGATCCTCACCGCTTTTCCCTTCAAACTTTGGAATGTCCGAAGGAAGCTTGGTAGGAACTGGGGGCCAACTAGGGTCGTGACACACCAGATCATTTGTGAGCTTCGAAAGATCCAGGAGATTCAAGCATACAAGGAATAGGATCTACGACTAGAAAGCTGGATTATAAGCTCCCATAAAAGGTTGGTTAAACGAAACCATGTTATAAGATGGACCAAAAGCTTGACCATGAGGATTAAACTACTGATGATAAGGACCTGACGGACCATAAGCTTTCCCATGGCCATAGGATTGATAACCTCCTCCTACCTGACCCATTTGAGAGTAAGCAGGTATATGCGTGTTTTGGGCACCATATTGGGGTGGTGGGTTGTACTGGTGGCCAGCACCGACTATATTGTAGTAAGGGTTGCCACCATGAGTAGCGGGAACCATATTGTAATGACCATAATGGTATGGTATGTTCCCACCCCTAGCATTAGGATTAGCTTGATCAGTCGTGTGATGGCCATAAGTATGAGAAGTATTCCTGACCCCAACATTGGTGTGACTAGTAGCAGGGATGGTGGTGTGATGTCAATGTGGATAGGAGATATTCCCACCCCCTACATTAGCATTACTAGTGGCGGCAGTGGATGCAAAAGTGTGTGGTATATGTCCACCCCCATGGTTGGGAGGAGCATTAACATCTGTAAAAGTGATCTTAGGTTGACGAGTAGCGGCATGCGTGTTAGGTGGTGGATGGCGAGTCGAGTTTTGAACAACATTCCTATTAGGTTAGGCAATTCGAGGAGGTGGTCTTCTTCCAACATTAGCATGGTTAGGAGGAACATGACCAGTCCCCATACTATGTGTGTGAGTGGACAACGTAGTGCCCCCAGTGAGGGTAGTGCCCGGAGTGGGTATAGTATGGCCAACACCATGAATGGTGCCAGCATGACTACCAAACATAGGGGAACATTCGATAGTACTATGACTAGGCATACCAAAAGAGAGTGCAGTTGGGTTGATCATAGGACCTGTGTCATCATGTAACTCTGGCATTCTATGCCTATAACTACATGGGAACGAAGGAATGAAAGGATCGCCCTGTTCTTCATCCTCGGGTAAGTTGGGCATTCTGTAAAGATAATTATCCAGATTCGAAGGATCAAACGGATCTCATTCAAGTGGATTAGGCCAAATAGAACTAGGTTGAGTCTCAGGTGGATCACCTCCCCATGCCTCATGAGGGGTATGGGGATCGAAAATGTGTTCAACTTCACCCGATGGAGCGGAAGGGTTTTCCTTAGTATCAGAATGTGTAGCAGTCATAATGTCTTGGACGTAAGTCTTGTAATAATCTGAAGATTCAGAGGGAGCCCTCCGGTGTCCTCTAGCAACACGGCATGAAACCTCGGCTGGATTTAAACCAACCAACCGATGGGACTGGCGGAGAGTAGGGCTCTGCGCCACGATATCTCTAGAGAGAATATATAATCAAAACATCCCCTAAAGGCCAACTATTGATCAAAAACAGTAAATCAAAAGCACACACCTAGAGAACTACATCCAAGAGCAAACAAATAGAGTGGCTAAATGAGCTCTCAACACTAGAGCCGGTATGTCTCACCTAGGAGAGGCTTGAGACTCCCAAACTATAGCCAGAGGTAACATAATCAGTTATAGAGACACCCAGGCTTCACTGCGTGTACAGGGTCAAGTCCACTGCACAAAGACAACTATGCTATCCAATCCCTATCTGACTCAGGACACAAATAGCATAACCACTGCAAGTACCCTGTGCGATACCTAGGTAAGGAAACTATGGTCACCGCAATATAACCAATGCTCAGGGGGACAGTCGCAGGTGGGACCCGTCGTATGGGAAGGGTAGCTAAGCCTGAAGCATAAGAGGATGAACCTCTGGTACCCCTAGATACGAACAAATCCTGGATATATCTCCCACGTTCAGCCAGTATCAAAGGGATATCTCCTCAACCAACCTCCCGTGACCTTGTGCTTAACTCTGGCTTGAGTAGGGTATCAAAGGGATATCTCCTCAACCAACCTCCCGTGACCTCATGCTTAAATTTGGCTTGAGTAGAGCTTCCTAAGAACACCGATCTATACCATGGATTCCTCCACTCCCTGGTCAGACACCTAATGTTTCGTCTAGTAGTCTTGGATTGTTAACTCACAATGATCTATTCCAAGACTCTAAACCTATGCTAGTTGGTGTACCGTATAAATAAAATCAGTCTAATCAATTTTAAGATTAAGAGTTAATTTTAGTGGTTGTGGTTACTCAAGGGATATGATCGTGAAACTAGTGATGTGTAGACTCAATAGTATGCAAAATCGTCCAATCCTAGACTCATATATCCAATAAAACAATGTCACTAATATGCAAAATCAACCGACAATTCCGAAATAAAGATGCAATCTTTTATCTTTTCGATGCACAAGAAGAACCTAAATGAAGGCAACAAGAACTCAATGCAAGATGCAGTACATGAAATTAAAATATTTTTGTATTTTTGCTTATAAACAAGAAGGAAAATGCAAAAAACTAGATGTATATTTTTGTATTTTTTCAATATAGATGGAAATGCAAGCAAAATCCTACTATTCAGTCACTGAAGTGCCGAGAAGATCACTAAGACAACCCAGTAGATCCTAAACAACAAGACTCAGCCAAAGGAAAGAGCTCAAAAGGAAAAAACCAAGAGGTTAAATCCAAAGATTGGTAAAAAAAAAACAAGAAGGCTCAACCAAGAGAAACAAAGAGTTCTGGTCACAACCAAGGCATGAAACATTCAAGAAAGAGGCCAACAAAGACTTAGGAACAACCAAAGCCAACCCAACAACAACCAATAACCATAAACCAACAAAAGCCGGAGTTATACGCTACTGTCGAAGGAATACCTACGGGTACCCGCGAGCAGTAGAGTAAATAGAGACGGGTATACGCAAGCTGAGCTAAGCTAGCCCATGGGTGAGGAAAGGCAAATGGGCAAATAAAGAGTCCAAGGGCTCAGAAAAAGCAAGTTTTCTATGGTGTATCTTAATGGCCAATCAGTGACATAGAGCTTCGACAAACAACAACTCTAATTAAGGACTAATGCTCAAAAAATTTCCCAAACATGGATGTTTTCCCCAACGGAGTCACCATTTCTGTGTTGGAGAAAACTCACTATGGCTTGGGAATACCACAAAAGACAGATGACTACCAGAAATCAACTCAATTCTCAAAACAATGTTATTATAAATGACAATGTTAAGATAATGGAGAAATGTAACCAACCTCAATCCAAACGTTTGATGTAGATCCCCGTTGGAGCTTTCAATCCATGCACTTGAAATTTGCAAATTAGTCTTGACAACCAATATCCAACAAGTACATATAATATATAAATGACATTAACATAATCAATAACAATGGTCCATAATATCACAAGCAAATGTAACCCAATGTATAATAAACAACATTTACAACGTGATGGACAAGAATATGAGTATTTCTATTAATTAACAAGAAGAAGTACAAGGTGATACGACTTCTTGCCGGCAACCAATCTGAACCAAGTGTTAGGAACCCATGTCTTTACTTTGTTAGTATGTTGTTGTTGGATGCATATGCTTTGTAAGTCATCCCGTAGTATTTGTTGATCAATAGTTTGTGTTATTGTTGTTGGCACATATGCTTTGTAAGTCGTCCGTAGTATTGTTGATCCATAGTTTGTAGTGGCCCATGGTTTTGATCCATAGTATTGGTGCTTAGACTTAGTATATAAGTTTGTGTTGAGACCTATGAAGGCACCGTGAAGTTATTTGTATTGAGCTTGCTCATAGGAGGTTGCCCCCTCGAAGTGGCCTGTGATCAATATAAAAGTGATTCTGAGTTGTATCATTTCTGCTATTTCGCATATTCTTATTAATTAATTGTTGTAGGTGCATCACATCTGATATCAGAGCACTTTCTTGGGCTCGCTGGGTGAAATTTCTGCCATTTTTTTTTTTGCATCTGTTGCAGGTTCGTATTTGGGAATAATCCCTATCCGCTTAACTATAGGAAGTACTTGGGCATAAGCCTTAAAACTCATTGTGAGGAGTACCACAAGAACCTTGAAGTAGCTGGCCCATTAAGAGGACCTGCCAGTGAAAAGGGCAATGACCCCTACTTGATTGACTAGTTCCCACCCGTGAGGTAAACCAAGAGTTGTCGTTTGTGGCAAAGTGGTTATCAGTTTTACCTGAGCCATGGAGTGAGCGGTACTGCCCCAATATGCAAGCCGTCAGACAGCATTGGTGGCCGAGTGAAACCCCTGAACTGTTAGGAAGCTGCACATACCTGGCGTCCATATCTACTTTCAGCTGAACTATTGTCGATCACTGCTGCGCCGTTTCATATCCATTTTGCAAGCCGTTCCAGATTTAGCCATTTTCAATCCATTCGGCGCTGTTCCAGATCCCTTCCGAGCCGTAGCCGCTCCAGTCTGTTAAAAAAAAAAGTATAAAATTCAGTTTTTTCTCCATATCTCCCTTATTTTCACTCCGTTTCCCTTGAAATTTTCAGGGAACCCCTGTCATCCCATTCTGCATATTTCATTCCTGAGGACCCTATCCCCAATTCCCCTTCCCAAAGCCCGAAATCCCACATTTGTCTATTTTTAAGGTTTGCCATAACTTCCTCAGATTTCACCCAATCACCTTCAAATTTTACCACAAAGTTCCTTTCTGAATTCTGCTTCTTTGTCCCCCTCTGCCAAATTTTCCCATTCTTTCACCCCGCTTCTGAAATCCTCATTTTTGCTCCCCTGTCTAGTTGATAGTGTCCAACACCTAGTCAAACCCCAATTACCCTTCAGATTTTTTTCCAAGTCCAGATTTTCCCTTACTAAAGCAGTTTCTGTTTTTGTTTTCCTACCTAGTCAAAAAAAAAAAAAAAATTCCTGGTTATGGTTGTCACCCGTGCAGGAGCAAAAACCATGGAAGACGTACTTGCAGCCATCCAAGCCAAACTCCAGGATCTGGATGAAAAATTTCTCGGCCTCCATCTTGAACATTCAGCTATGAACAACAAACGACAGTTCGAGTCTTCAGCAGACAACGGGTTCTCTTCTTCCAGCAATTTCCGTGGTCCGAAGCTTGATTTTCCTCGCTTCAATGGTACTGATCCAACTGGATGGATCTATCGTGCAGAACATTATTTCAGTCTGTATAATACTTTTGATGTCAACAAAGTTCCACTGGCATCCTTTCATTTGGAACAGGAATCTCTTCAATGGTACCATTGGTACATCAAGGCTCATCCAGAGCCCAAGTGGTCAGACTTTTGCCAGCTCCTTTTGCAACGATTTGGTCCTAGTGCTTTTGATGACTTCACAGGAGCCCTCACTAAACTTCGCCAAATTGGCACTATGAGAGAGTATCAAACTGAATTTGAGAACCTAGCCAACCACACCGAAGTATTGTCTGATGACTTTTACCAGAGTTGTTTTATCAGTGGTCTAAAGGATGCCATCCGCTCTGAGGTCATAATGTTCTGTCCCACCACAATGATGGAAGCCCTAGGGTTGGCTAAGTTGGCAGAAGACAAGATTGCAGCCCAACAATGCTCCAAGCTCACTTTTGTTCCCTTTAGAAATATGGGTTCTCAACGACCACCTATACCGTAGGCTCCTCGACCGACTCCTATCAAGTGTTTGTCGGAAACAGAGATGCAAGCACGCAGAGAAAAGGGGCTTTGCTATAATTGCGATGAGAAATTCACTCGGGGACATAGATGTGTTCAACAAAAGATCTATCTCTTGGATGTGGATTCTCCACCTGCCTCTGAAATTGGTGACGAAGATCCAGAAACACTGGATGCTCCGGTCGACATTCAGGAACCGCCTATTGACCCTCTATCTTAGGATGACCAACCAGAGATATCTCTCCATGCTTTAGCCAGAATCACCACCCCCCAAACAATGCGGGTCAAGGGTTACTTCAAGAAGCTTCCTCTTACAATACTCATTGATTCTGGTAGTACTCATAATTTCATTGACCCTTGGATTGCCAAACAAGCTGATTGTTTTATCCATCCTTGCTCCAACTTTGAAGTCATGGTTGCCAATGGGGGCACCTTACCTTGCAAAGGGAAGTGTCGAAATGTGCATATCTCTATGGGAGATTATACCTTGTGCTCTGACATGTTTTCCTTGCCCTTAGGTGGATGTGATGTGGTTTTGGGCGCTCAATGGCTATGCACACTTGGCCCTATCTTATGGGATTTTGCTGAACTTTGGATGCAGTTTTCCCTTAATGGACAAAAACACACATTGACAGGATTACAACCAGGTTCTCTCAGCATCATCAGTTCACATTGCATGGAAAAACTCCTCAAGAAGAATTCACATGGTGTCATCGCTCAGATCCATTCCATTCAGATGCAACCATCAGCGGTCTCCACTACTCCTTTGGATCTACAACAAATTTTGGATCTATATACAAGTGTCTTTGCTGAACCAGTGGGATTGCCACCTTCCAGGCCAGAAGACCATCGTATTCAGCTCCTTCCTGGCAGCGTTCCTCGCAACATCAGGCCCTATCGCTACCCATTTCACCACAAAACGGAGATTGAAATGCTCGTTCAGGACTTATTGAAGCAAGGTATTATTCGCCCAAGCACTAGTTCCTTTTCTTCTCCAGTTATTCTTGTCCGCAAAAAATATGGGTCATGGCACCTCTGCATTGAATTCCGAGCACTTAATCACCTCACCATCAAGGATAAGTTTCCAATTCCTATTGTTGATGAGCTTCTGGATGAGCTTCATGGGGCTCACTTTTTCTCCAAGTTGGATCTTCGTTCTGGGTATCATCAAATTCGGGTTCATGAGGATGATATCCCTAAAATAGCTTTCCGCACACATGATGGCCATTATGAGTTTTTGTTCATGCCCTTTGGCCTCACTAATGCTCCTTCCACATTCCAGGCCTTAATGAATAAAATATTTCGACCCTACTTGCGGAAATTCATTCTGGTATTCTTTGATGATATCCTCATCTATAGTAAAACATGGGATGAACATCTCCAGCATCTGGATCTTGTCATGCAACTTTTCTCTGACCATCATCTCCATGCCAAGTAGTCTAAATGTGTTTTTGGATAGAAGGAAGTTGAGTATCTCGGGCACATTATCTCAGCACAAGGGGTTCGCGTGGATCCTGCCAAAATCGATGCCATGAACAATTGGCCACATCCTCAGACACTCAAGAGCCTTCGTGGTTTTTTAGGGTTGACTGGCTACTACCGCAAGTTTGTCAAGGATTATGGAAAGATTGCAGCTCCATTAACTGCTCTATTGAAAAAGGATGCTTTTACATGGACACCTGCTGCTCAGTGTGCATTTGAAAAACTAAAACAAGCTATGTGTACTACACTTGTTCTAGCTATGCCTGATTTTTCCAAGCCCTTCACTATTGAGAGTGATGCTTGCGGCAATGGACTTGGTGCCATTCTCCTTCAAGATGAACACCCCATTGCGTTCACCAGCAAATCCCTTTTAGGTAAGAATTTAGCTGCCTCTACCTATGAGAAGGAAATGATGGCTATTTTGCATGCAGTACAGAAGTGGCGGCCATACCTATTAGGGAATCATTTTTGCATCAAGACTGATCACCAGAGTCTGAAATATTTCTTGGAACAGCGTGTCTCCTCCCCGGCACAACAGAAATGGGTTAGAAAACTCATGGGTTATGACTATGAGATCACTTACAAGAAGGGTAAAGACAATATTGTGGCAGATGCTCTTTCTCGCACATTTGATGCCCAAGGTTCTCTTTCAGCTATTTCTATGCTTGTTCCAAATTGGTTGCAATCTATTCAACAGGGTTATGTCAATGAATCTTCCTTATCTCAAATCATCCAACGCTTGACCAAGAACCCTTCTGTTGTCCCACATTACTCTTGGGATGGTGCTTCTCTATGAGACAAGGGTCGTCTGGTGCTTCCCCAGAGCCCAGATCTTCAATAGGCTGTCTTCTATGAACTCCATGCTTCTCCATCGGCAAGGCACTCTAGGTTCCTCAAAACGTAAGAACGAGCACAATGTAACTTCTTTTGGCAGGGCATGAAAAGGACAATTCAACAGATGGTGGCCGAATGTGATACCTGCCAGCGCAATAAGGGTGAAACAACACTCCTTCCAGGATTGCTTGAACCCTTGCCCATACCTACATGGATTTGGACAGATATTTCTATGGATTTCATTGAAGGGATCCCTAAATATGGTGGGAAGACAGTGATTCTAGTTGTTGTTGATCGCCTCTCCAAATATAGTCATTTTTGTGCTCTCAACCATCCCTATACAGCCCCCTCCATCGCTCAAAATTTCCTGGACTAGATATTTCATCTTCATGGCATCCCTTCTTCCATTGTCTTGGATCATGATGCGACTTTCACCAATCATTTTTGGACAGAACTATTTCGCCACACTGGCACCAAACTGAAGATGAGTTCAGGGTATCACCCAAAAACAAATGGTTAGACTGAAATTATCAATAAATGCTTGGAAACTTATCTTCGTTGCTTCACCTCGGAACAACAACATCAGTGGGCAAAGTGGCTCCCTCTCCCTGAATGGTGGTACAATACCTCTTATCACACTACCTCTAAAATGACGCCATATGAAGCAGTCTATGGTCAGGCACCTCCAGTTCTTCTTCTATACACCCCCACCAGTTCACCAGTTCAGGAAGTTGACACGATCCTTCGAAACTGCAATCAGATTCTTCGCATTTTGCGGGACAATCTTCACATGGCCAGAAATCACATGAAGCAACAAGCTGATCAGCACCATTCTGAGCGCACTTTTCAAGTCGGCGATATGGTTTTTCTTTGTCTCCAGCCGTACAAGCAATCCTCCTTGAAACTCAAAGGGCGTCATAAGCTCGCTCCAAAGTTCTATGGGCCATATTGGATTCTTCAGAAGATTGGGTCCGTTGCTTATAAATTGGAACTTCCTCCTTCTTCCCGCATTCATCCAGTCTTTCATGTCTCTTGTCTGAAGAAAGTTCTTGGCACCAACATCAGTGGACAAACGAATTTACCCGAACTAGATAATGAAGGATCCATCCTTTTGGAACTGGAGGCCATCCTCAATCGGTGCATGCGTGATCTTCGCTCTTGCTCTATCACAGAGGTCTTAATTCAGTGGCACGACATGCAACCAGAGGATGCTACATGGGAACCACTCCTTCAGATTCAACAACAATTTCCACATCTAAATCTTTGAGGAAAAAACTTTTTTTAAGGGGGAGGGGATGTTAGGAACCCATGTTTTTACTTTGTTAGTATGTTGTTGTTGGACGCATATGCTTTGTAAGTCGTCTCATAGTATTTGTTGATCAATAGTTTGTGTTATTGTTGTTGGTGCATATGCTTTGTAAGTCACCCGTAGTATTGTTTATCCATAGTTTGTAGTGGCCCACGGTTTTGACCCATAGTATTAGCGCCTAGATTTAGTATATAAGTGTGTGTTGAGACCTATGAAGGCACCGTGAAGTTATTTGTATTGAGCTTGCTCATAGGAGGTTTCCCCCTCGAAGTGGCCTGTGATCAATATAAAAGTGATTCTGAGTTCTATCATTTCTGCTATTTCGCATATTCTTATTAATTAATTGTTGCAGGTGCATCACACCAAGATCTAGATCAATCCACTTGTGCCTCCACCACTTCAATTCTCCATGAATGGCAAACTCAAACTAGATAGGAGTTTGGAAGGTGAACATAAAGGGTTCACAACTACAAGGATCAATGAGTGTAGACTCAAGATAGGGAAAAAATCAACTAGAGTTCTCTTGCTATTCTCTTCTCCTCCCATCCATAAGCCATATGTGCTCAATATATAGTCCTCTCAAAGGTAGGTTAAAGGACACATCAAGGCGTTACTCAGGCAGATGGAGAGCCAAAGGTCACCCAATGACTGCTTTCTGGGAGTAAAAAGTAATAAATAGTGATTTTTACCATTTTACTTGATACCCGTGGGCTATAGTGATGCAACTCACGGGTACGCATGCTATAGTGATGCAACATGCGGGTCAGAGGAAAAATAGGGAAAAATATTGTCTGAAGGATATAAGTGGATCTGAGTCACTGAAATGGATCCTACAGGCCAAATAATGCTGATGCTCACAGGGTGGAAGATTATGATGTAACAAATGATTTAGGTGGATGCATTAAGATAGGGCTTAGTGAGGATTGTTCCTTATCTCATAAGTACAATTTGTTTTTAACCCCCATGAGTGTATTGGCAGTGGAGAATATATAGGCCAAGACCTATCCGAAGACGAGTTAGTAGGTGGGGGGAAAGATATTAAGAGGTTAAGGAGAAGGGATAAAAAATGTTGAGATATTGTAACTTCAAAGAATATTATATTTGTACTTTATTATTCCGAAGATGTTTCATTCCTCCGTGAAGATCTTATTGTATATCCGGAGATGTTTATTCCTCCGTCGGAATGTGGTAACTTGGGTTATTAGACTTCCCTAGTGGGGGTTGGCCCTATATGTGTTATATGGGTCAAAGGGTTTTTAGACCCACCATGTGGGGGTCAGCCCAGTCAGTTATAATGGGGTATTTAACCTAATGGTTAAATACGAGCCTACATGTACTTGTGTAAAATACATATCAGAGTAGTGTATAAATAGAGGAGGTGTGTTCCTCATTATACACACTCACTCACTTGAGGATAGCGCACTTGTGGAGGAGAGGTCTGCTATTGTGGAGGAGGAGATCATGTCTCAGGGTTCCATCTTTGTATATTGCTGGTCATCTATATTGAGGAAGCTTTGCTGGGTTTTCTACCCCATGAGGGTTTCCCAGGATAAATCTCTGTCTCTTGTGTTTATGTTGTGCTTGTTATTTCTTCAGTGATCCTGTATATGCTATTATTGTGAAATGGAATGTAATGCTGCTATTTTCTATCTTAGCATATTAAATCTCAACATGGTATCAGATCTAAACTGAAGGAAGGCAAGGTATGGCACTTACGACACTTGCTTTACTTACGACAATTTGAAGATTAGGGTTTTACATAGCAAAAACCAGTCATCGTGGAACTTTCGCTATAAATCCATTTCTGCGAAGGTTCAGGGTCTGAAAAGTTTATAGGTAGAAGATAACATCCCCAGGTACCTTGTGTCCAAAGGGCACCCTCAGATTCGTTGTACTTTGTAAGTTATGATTAGTACAAGTTAGGGTTTCTGCCTCTTCCAGATCTCAGTCAAAATCAGGTGACCTAGGAAAAAAGGTCATAACTTGGGCTAGGAAGCTCCAAATGAAATTTATTAAAATGTGACAGGTAGTACACAAACTATACTATCTCAGGAAACGTTTTCAGAGGCCGAAGCTGAACCAGTGACACGTGGCATGCCATACAAGTTCGCTCTCCTGTTTTATCCCATAAACAGGTCATGTTATGACACTTGGCATAACTCTCTCTCAGAGAGTCCAATTGAGGTCAGACCTGTCAGGATGGAAATATAACAGGGCTATCTATCTCAGAAAAAGTTTTCAGAGGCCGAAGTTCAAACAGTGACACGTGGCATTCCGTACAAGTTCGCTCTCCTGTATTATCCCAAAACAGGTCACGTTGCGACATTTGGCATAACTCTCTCTCAGAAAATCCAATTGAGGTCAGACCTATCAGGATGGAAAGATGACAGGTCAGGATACTGCAGAAAAAATTTTCAGACCCTGTGGAGCGAAAATTTTGGAGTTATAGTAGAAACAATCAGGTACATATTTCTGTCAAAACAAAATTATTTTTGGAGCACCTTTATTCATGGCTTCTGGAATTTAGGGTTTCGGAGAAAGTTAGAATTCTTGGAATCGGAATCCACGGCTGAATGCTACTCAGAAAAATTGAAATTTAGAGACCAAGATCAAATTTTTTGGTTGGGTAGAAGACCGGGCTTGATTAAACCCTAGCTCGGGATTTTGATCGGAAAGATGGAAAATTAGGGCTTCAACAAAAGTTGGAATTTTTGAAGTCTGTAACCACGGCTAGAAGCTCCTCAGAAAAATAAGAGTTTAGAGCCTTGGATCAAACCTTTTCAATGAGCAGAAGGGTGGGCTTCATCAAACCCTAGTTCGGGATCCTGTCCAGAAGATCCAGAAGTTTCAAAGGCAATTTTGAGGGGTCAAATTTTGGAGATTTCAAAATTGAAGTATGCTAGTTTGATTAGCCCAGCAAGACACATCCTTCCATTCATTCGGAAGTGTGAAAGTCAAAGATTGAATTTTTAGGGTTTCTCCAGCAAACTCTAATCAAGCTCCAGATCAAGTTTCAGGGGGAGTTGAGGCTAAGAAGAAGTCTCGACAGGTATGACTTAAGGAGGTTCAGGTATGTCTTGAAATCTGATTCTTGATTAAGTTCATAATGTGTTTTGTCTTCATGTTATTTATTAGTACAATCTTGATTAATGTTAGAATTGTCTTATTACCCTAATAACAGTATGAATGCATGTGAATGATCGAAGACATTCATTGATTAGGGCTATATGATTGTACTAATGCATTATGGTGTTGTGTGAGGATTGCTAACAAGATACAGGTACATCACAAAAGACAAATCAAGTTCCATGACCATGACATCATGAAGACAAAGACTCATCCATAATCTTTGTTCTACTTACGAGGTATGTATGACTTTGTTATATTATGCTTAACCTATGAGACATGCAGGTTCTATCTCAGGATCTCTAAATCATTGAAGAGATTGTTTAGGTATGTTGTACATAACTAAGCAGGTATACTAATCCAGGTATGTTCTCCTATGTCATGTTAGAATCTTACCTTGTATTGGGATCCCTTATATAAGTATACTTGGCATGATTAGATATTCTTATTCATAAAGTTAGTAATCAAGGGATTATGCATATTATGTCTTTTATCTTGATTGATGATATGCATGAGTACAAGAAGTCTTCCCTGAAATCTTGAATACTAATGTTTATTATTCATGATCGTGACTATACATATTCAAGACTATTTAGATGTTTTGATAATGTTTATAATATACTAATGAATGTATGTTTGTGTATGAGATCATGAGGATGACACTAGTGCACACTTGAGCATGCACAGTGGTACAGAATGAATACAAGTTCAAAAGACATATAGAAGATCAAGCAGGAGGCAACCACACAAACATAAAAGATAAGTATTTGAGTTGTTATTTGAAATAGTAAATGATATTGCTTGTATGCATATTTGTATTCCTAGAATATATCATGCTGAGTGTAAACATTCATAGAGCATTGAACAATATACTACTAATATGCATATGATTGGTAAGTTGGACAAACATTCCGTTGTTGCTTGTCTAGAATGAAACCTCTTTGCTGACATGCTGAGAGCTGTGCACACTCTCGATAGTATGTTCTGGTAGATATGGAAGGCATCTAGATAACCACTGTATGCATACAGGATATGGGAAAGTGTTGTGCCAAAGTATTGGTCAAAATAGTTGCATAACTATGTAAATGATATCTGTATGCATAATAGGTTATCATGTCAATATGATTTGATGATTATGAAGTATTACTAATCATGTACTTAATTTTGATTTGTAGGAAAGATCATGATGAATGATGAACACTGAACAAGCGATGGATGTTAAACAAAAAAAAAAAGATTTTCAAATCAAACACACTATAGAAGGCTTGTGGCTAGAAGATTCTCTTAGAAAGAAGAAGAGAATCATGATGAGATGTTTGCTCCAAGTGGCTAGATAAGACCATTCTCTTAATGGTGTAATTAAAGAAGAAGTGTGAATCAGGTTCTGTATGGGTTCCCAGGATCGATAGTAATTGATGAGAATACATGTGAGGATTGCATCATCCTTGAACACAAGTTCTAAAGTGAGCCGTAGACAAGTGTCTCCAAGAAAGAAGAGGGATTGTATCATCCTTGAACACTTGTTCTAAAGAGAGCCGTAGATGTATGTCTTCGAAAATGAAGTCCTTGGTGGACATGAGAGGATTGGATCATCCCTGGACTTCAGTCCGAAAGAAGAGCCGTAGACAAGTGTCTCCGAGAAAGAAGAGGGATTGTATCATCCTTGAACACTTGTTCTAAAGAGAGCCGTAGATGTATGTCTTCGAAAATGAAGTCCTTGGTGGACATGAGAGGATTGGATCATCCCTGGACTTCAGTCCGAAAGAAGAGCCGTAGACGTATGTCTTTGAGAATGAAGTTCTTGGTGAACATGTGAGGGGATTGGATCATCCCTGGACTTCAGTCCGAAAGAAGAGCCGTAGACGTATGTCTTCGAGAATGAATTTCTTGGTGAACATGTGAGGGGATTGGATCATCCCTGGACTTCAGTCCGAAAGAAGAGCCATAGACGTATGTATTCGTGAATGAATTTCTTGGTGAACATGTGAGGGGATTGGATCATCCCTGGACTTCAGTCCGAAAGAAGATCCGTAGACGTATGTCTTCATGAATGAAGTTCTTCGTGAACATGTGAGGGGATTGGATCATCCCTGGACTTCAGTCCGAAAGAAGAGCCGTAGACGTATGTCTTCGAGAATGAAGTCCTTGGTGGACGGTTGAGGATTAAGTCATCCTTGGACGTGGTCCTAAATGTACGGTGTAGGATTAAGTCATCCTTGGACGTGGTCCTAAATGTATGGTTGAGGATTAAGTCATCCTTGGATGTGGTTCTAAATGTATGGTTGAGGATTAAGTCATCCTTGGACGTGGTCCTAAATGTACAGTGGAGGATTAAGTCATCCTTAGACGTGGTCCTAAATGTACGGTTGAGGATTAAGTCATCCTTGGACGTGGTCCTAAATGTACGGTGGAGGATTAAGTCATCCTTGGACATGGTCCTAAATGTACGGTTGAGGATTGAGTCATCCTTGGACAGTAAATCCAGTAATTCCGAAAGGAAGGATAGTCCTAAATTAATTGAGTGGATTAAATCATCCTTGGACAGTAAATCCAGTAATTCCGAAAGGAAGGATAGTCCTAAATGAATTGAGTGGATTAAATCATCCTTGGACAGTAAATCCAGTAATTCCGAAAGGAAGGATAGTCCTAAATGAATTGAGTGGATTAAATCATCCTTGGACAGTAAATCCAGTAATTCCGAAAGGAAGGATAGTCCTAAATGAATTGAGTGGATTAAATCATCCTTGGACAGTAAATCCAGTAATTCCAAAAGGAAGGATAGTCCTAAATGAATTGAGTGGATTAAATCATCCTTGGACAGTAAATCCAGTAATTCCGAAAGGAAGGATAGTCCTAAATGAATTGAGTGGATTAAATCATCCTTGGACAGTAAATCCAGTAATTCCGAAAGGAAGGATAGTCCTAAATGAATTGAGTGGATTAAATCATCCTTGGACAGTAAATCCAGTAATTCCGAAAGGAAGGATAGTCCTAAATGAATTGAGTGGATTAAATCATCCTTGGACAGTAAATCCAATAATTCCGAAAGGAAGGATAGTCCTAAATGAATTGAATGGATTAAATCATCCTTGGACAGTAAATCCAGTAATTCGAAAGGAAGGATAGTCCTAAATGAGATTGAGTGGACTAATCATCCTGTAAATAGATTGGGATTGCCTCGTCCCTAGACATGGTGAGATGTCTTAAAGTGATAAGGACTAATCATCCTGTAAATAGATTGGGATTGCCTCGTCCCTAGACATGGTGATATGTCTTAAAGTGATAAGGACTAATCATCCTGTAAATAGATTAGGATTGCCTCATCCCTAGACATGGTGAGATGTCTTAAAGTGATAAGGACTGATCATCCTGTAAATAGATTGGGATTGCCTCGTCCCTAGACATGGTGAGATGTCTTAATGTGATAAGGACTAATCATGCTGTAAATAGATTGGGATTGCCTCGTCCCTAGACATGGTGAGATGTCTTAAAGTGATAAGGACTAATCATCCTGTAAATAGATTGGGATTGCCTCGTCCCTAGACATGGTGAGGTGTCTTAAAGTGATAAGGATTGATCATCCTGTAAGTTGATCTGGATTGCATCATCCATAGACATGAGAGTTGTCTTAAACGGAGAGGGACTGATCATCCCGTAAGCGGATCAGGATTGTATCATCCTTGGACCTATGTCCTAAAGTGAGAGGGATTGATCATCCCATAATTGGATCTTGTGTGTTGCAGGGTATGCTGCTATTGTGTATACTTGTATTGATGATATGTATACTTGTATTGATGAGGATACTTGTATTGATGATATGTATACTTGTATTGATGAGGATACTTGTATTACTGATGTGTATACTTGTATTGATGAGGATACTTTTATTGATGAGGATACTTGTATTGATGATGTGTATACTTGTATTGATGAGGATACTTGTATTAATGATATTTATACTTGTATTGATGATGTTGTTGATCGTGATGATTTAGATGACGATGTTGTTGATCGTGATGATCTAGATGACGATGCTACTGATCGTGATGATCTAGATGACAATGCTGTTGATCGTGATGATCTAGATGACGATGCTGCTGATCGTGTGATGACGATGCTGATGATCATGTGATGACGATGCTGATGATCGTGTGATGACGATGCTGATGATCGTGTGATGACGATGCTGATGATCGTGTGATGACAATGCTGATGATCGTGTGATGATGATGCTGATGATCGTGTGATGACGATGCTGATGATCGTGATGCTGATGATGATGCTAATGATCGTGTGATGACGATGCTGATGATCGTGAGATGATGATGCTGATGATCGTGAGGATCCAGATGTTGATGTTGCTGTAGTTGTTCGAGTGCTGCAGAAGATAAAGACTCAGTACTGAAGATGTTGATGTTCCAGTATTGAAGATGTTCCAGTAACTGCTTGAGTTACTGATGATGTTGAGAAAGCTTCCAATGATTTATAGATGTATCATGTATGATGTTGATGACTCCTTGCTCGTGCAGATGCTGTTATAATATCCTTCTCGTTAAGGGGGAGTATTGAGATATTGTAACTTCAAAGAATATTATATTTGTACTTTATTATTCCGGAGATGTTTCATTCCTCCGTGAAGATCTTATTGTATATCCGAAGATGTTTATTCCTCCGTCGGAATGTGGTAACTTGGGTTATTAGACTTCCCTAGTGGGGGTCGGCCCTGTATGTGTTATATGGGTCAAAGGGTTATTAGACCCACCATGTGGGGGTCGGCCCAGTCAGTTATAATGGGGTATTTAACCTAATGGTTAAATACGAGCCTACATGTACTTGTGTAAAATACATATCGGAGTAGTGTATAAATAGAGGAGGTGTGTTCCTCATTATACACACTCACTCACTTGAGGATAGTGCACTTGTGGAGGAGAGGTCTGCTATTGTGGAGGAGGAGATCATGTCTCAGGGTTTCATCTTTGTATATTGCTGGTCATCTATATTGAGGAAGCTTTGTTGGGTTTTCTACCCCATGAGGGTTTCCCAGGATAAATCTATGTCTCTTGTGTTTATGCTGTGCTTGTTATTTCTTCAGTGATCCTGTATATGCTATTATTGTGAAATGGAATGTAATGCTGCTATTTTCTATCTTAGCATATTAAATCTTAACAAAAAAAGGGTTTGAGTATTGAAGGAAGAAAAGGAGGAGTAATTTGTACATCAATGGTTAAAATAAATGATGAAGTTGTTATTAGGGGAAGAAATGGTCATCAACCCAATAAACTTATACTAAGAAACAAATTCAATTGGAACCTTTTGTGGGAGGGTCATTGCAGGAAAAAACCTCTCTAAATGGGTTAGCAAATTTTGGAGACAATAGTTGGGATGCACTTTTGGTTTCCATATTATAAATAGGGGTTGGATAACCTTCATATTTAGAAATGGAATGGACATGGAAATAATCAACAAAAGGAAGTGGTACTAGGAAAATGAATTCCTTTCCTTTAAGCAATGGCATGATCCATGTTTTTAATTTTTAAAGGAGTTTATTGAAATAGTGCCACAATGGGTCAAGTATCCCTACCTTTGTAGTTGCGGCAGGAGAGAAAGCTTAGGGCCATTGGAAATAAAATTCTTGAAATATATTAGAAGACCCTCATAAAGAAGTTAGTTTTTGTAAAGTTGATCGTAGGAGATGGCATCCCAAATGCAATGGACATTAAGATAAGAAGATGGGCATTCAAGCAACAAATAAAATATATGAAAATTCCCTTTAGGTGTACTATTTGAAAATGATATGGAAATATTAAAAGATCCTACCCATAAAGAGTGAACTAGACATTCGATGAAAATATGAAGTCAAAGGATAACCTATAGTCCTAAGTAAAGTACCTCTATAAATCCTAGGAGGGAATACGAACTAGAAGGAGAAATATAAGTTAAGAGATGATCATTTTTATTTATTTATTTTCTATGAATCAAAGATTGATAGAGATCATAGGAAGGATGAAATGGAAATCCAAGTGAAAAATTTGATATTTAAGGAGAAATAAATGGTTTCTAGAGGCCCCATTGTAGATACTTCTTCCAAATACATCGCAGACATGATTGTTAGGATATTCCAATACTCCATCCTTGTCCTACCTATAATTATTTATTTTCCCTAGTTGTTGATGATGCCATTTTCCCCCTAGTGGTGTGAAGTTGTCATCCATGATCCATCTACCAACTTCTAAGCCCTGCATCCATCATTTTAGGACCACTTCAATCAATTCCCTATTTTATAGGAACCTACTGAGTGTTCCAGTGTAGTTCACCTGAGTTAGTTGAATCTTTTGGGGGGTTGGATCTCTGGATGCCACTAATTGTGGCCTCATGCACTCATTTTTGATTGACATGGATGAAAAACTCACTATTTTTCCCTCATTAGTCAGTTAACAGATTGTGACTTTAGTTAGTTGAGTTTAGGTTCAGTTCAGTTGAGTTTGAGTCTTCCAGAGAACTCCAGTGGTGATAATCCCTATCCTAGACCAACTAAGGTTCAAATTCTCCTATGTGATTCGAATTCTCTCCATTGTAAAATCATTTTTCATTATATTGTTTATTGGATCATGTGACATTATTTCGATCATATCTGAGTTATGCTGCATAATTATTCTTCTTCTCTTTTTTACTGCAGTTTTCACTCTTATTCAACTTTTATGCTCATTCTTTCTGTGTGATGTATCCTTAGCTATTAGATCTGCTGTGACATAGAATTTCACATGGTATCAGATCCATTTCAGTAAATAGGGTGAGCAACTTCTTTCGCTAGTGCACCATAAGCCTCTGGATTTCCACATCAAATCTCGGTGCCATTGCATTGAATTCATTGGAGAAATCCAATGAGGTCTAGCTAGGTGTGAAGGATCCGGATAAAAGTTCCTACTGTCCTAAAGTAGTTCTCAGTAGTATTCTACCTCCATTATTGATATTTTTTTGCAGGTTATTCAAATTTTTTGAGTGTTGCAACAGTTGCAACATTTTTCTACAATAGCAGCAGTTTTCTGCAGTTGCAATAGTTTTGTTGCAGAAGTAGTAGTTTTCACCTTGTATTCACTCCAGCAGTTGTAATGGACAATTCAAACTCTCCTCTCTCTCCCAGGATCTTGACAGCCTTCAATTACCTTGATTGGAGGGATGATATACAGATGGTATTGCTCAACAAATCACTGTACAGGGTGACAATGGGGAAGGATCCCAAACCAACATCAGTTGTGGAGAAAACCAAGTATCTGAATAGATTGGATGAAGCATTTGGTTTCATGTGTATTTATATTTCCAGAGATATACTCTTCCACATAGAAGTATTGAAGACTCCAAGATATTTATGGTTGAAGTTAGAGACCCTCTTCGGAAAACAAGATGAGATAAGAGGTCATATTCTGGAAAATGAGTTGATTTCTCTACAATTGAACAGTTTCAAGACCATTCAACAGTTCTTTTCAAAATTCAAATCATTGGTTACTCAATGCAAGCAATGTGGAATTAAGAAGAAGGATGAGCAGTTCGTGTTATCCATTTTGAGCAAGCTAGGTCCTGACTTCTCCATCTTTGTCTCTACCTTCCATTATGGGCGAATGCCAATCCTTGGTTGGAAGATTCCCTCCTTAGATGCTTTTAGTGAATCTCTCATCCAAGAACAAGATAAGTTGATCCAGATGGGTTCCTTGAAGGAATCCAAATATCAATCTCTTATGTCTGGAGAAGAAAAAAGTGTGAATGGGAAGGGGAATCACAAGCGAAAGGATAAGAGGCTATCTGAACCCAAGCAAAATGCCAAGTCAATTCCATCAGAAGGAGCCTCCAGCTCCAAGAAAGACAAACAAAAGGGATTTGAGAAATCCACGTGATTCTATTGCAAGAAAGGAAACCACCTAGATCGATCTTGCATGCAGAATAAGATAGATCAGATGACCAAGCTTCTTGAACAACACAACATTTCCCTCCCAAAAGGTGCAAGAGATATTGATTCTAGAAGTGAGTCTGGTGGTCATGAGAGTTGCCATGCACTGAAGGATGGATTTTCAAAATAACAAGCCCTCCTCATAGATTCAAAAGCCTCCAACCACATGGTTTCCTCCATAGAATCATTTTATTATTTATATCTCAAAGACAGTCTAATTATTCACACGGGAAAAAACTCTCAGATATTTGTTGAAGGGAAGCGCATAGTACATATGGAGAATGGGAAGTTCAAAAATATTCTATTTGTTCCTTCTTTGTCAACAAATTTGTTGTTTGTGTATCATATGACTCACACAGGTTCATCGAGGAAAGTGGTCTTTAGTCCTGACATAGTTGAGATTGCAGAGATCTCTACTGGGAAGATTATAGCGAAAGGGTTTGCAAACCATGCCTCCAAGGCATATGAATTCTCACATTTTTTTCCATACTCTCTACCTACCCCATTGGAATCTGATGAAGATCGGAGTGATATCTCTTCTAATGAATATGAGGATCAAGATATTGATGTTGAGAATAAAGTTCAAGGAGATTCAGATTCAAATCCAGATCCAACACATGATCCCAATCCATGGCCAAGGCCAATATGGGATCACAAATTCCTTGTAGCTGCTGGGAACATAGTTTGGGATCCATCTGACCATAGAACCACCAAATCTCAGTATCATACAAAAATTGCACTATGTCATGCAGATCCACTTCTCTCAGAGAGGTGCTACATAATGGTGGGGTTTGATCCACAATCTCTTAGAGATACTTTCCATGGGGGATATACAAGCAATTACAAATCTCGATTGTCTGACAAAAGGTACTCAAAGGTTCATGATTTGGACTATAATAAGCCATTCGCTCCAGTAGCAAGAAGGGTTCCTGGAAGACTTGTTTTGGAAAAATACAACTTATACACAGTGGTAGGTACATTAGAGGAGAAGATCTAGATCTAGATCCATATCCATATCTAGCACCTGCATTTCTATCCTACAGAGGAGCAACTTGCCAATATTTTTGCAAAGGCTTTCACTGAGGAAATTGTTTTCCTTCTCTGCTCAGTATGAAGGTTCTTTGAGTTCCCTACCGCTATTCTTTTTGAGGGGGGGTATTTTTCCCATGAGGTTTTTCCCCATTTCCTTGGTTCATGGAAAGTTCCTTTTTATCATTTATTTGATTGTATGGGTGACCTTTGGTCTTAGCAACTAGGGACCAAGATGCAAAAGTATGGATTAAGGGGGGGTGTTAGGATATTTCAATACTCCATCCTTGTCCTACCTAGCATTATTTATTTTTCCTAGTTGTTGATGATGTCATTTTACCCCTAGTGGTGTGCAGATGTCATCCAGGATCCATCTACCACCTTTTGAGCCCTGTATGCATCATTTTATGACCACTTCAGTCAGTTCACTATTTTATAGGAACCTATTTAATGTTCTAGTGAAGCTCACCTGAGTTAGCCCATTTCTGATTGACATGCATGAAAAACTCACTATTGCACCCTCCTTAGTCAGTTAATTGATTGTGACTTCAGTTAGCTAAGTTTAGGTTCAGTTCAGTTGAGTTTGAGTCTTCCAGAGCACTCCAATAGTGATAATCCCTATGCTAGACCAACTGAGGTTCGAATTCTCATGTGTGATACTAATTCTCTCCATTGTAACAGCATTGTTCATTATATTATTTTTTGGATCATGTGACATTATTCTGCTCCTATTTGAGTTCTGCTGCATAATTATTCTTCTACTCTTTTTTACTGCAGTTTTCACTCTTATTCAACTTTTCTGCTCATTCTTTCTTTGTGAGGTATCCTCGGCTCTTAGATCTGTTGTGACAAAGAATTTCACAGTGATACGTTAGAGACTGACTAGGGAAAGAGAAAGAAGTAATAAGAATAAAAATATTAAAGGTATTAACATGGACCAATACAATTAGATGGTCCCAATACAATTATATGGTCTTTAGTCAAAAGTATGGAAATTTTTCTTATTAAGGTGTACAAGAGGAGGAAAAGTTCAGTGAGGATGATATTTTCATTGATATAATTGAAACTAAAGGAAGGAAAGGGACCAATTCTAAGAAACAAATATGGAATAATTAGAAATAAGACTTGAAGGGGGAAGGATAATGAAGAAGAACTAAGCATATGAATCATAGGCACTTTGGGAAAGGAGATTAGAAAGGATGAAAATGAGGCCTTTACCCAAAGTAGAATTATATTCCACATTATTAGGGAATGCAAGACTGCAATTTTTATTTTAGAAGATTTAACAATTCTCAAAATTTTGATGTTGAAGATTTTCCTATTAGTTAGTATTATTCTTAATCAATATAAGGAATAATATATTTCCTTAGCTTAGATTAGTAGAGACTTGAAAAAGAAATTCAAGAAGGAATACAAAAAACAATAATTGAGGCCCTTAGAGTACGAAAGGCCTTCCTAAGGGTTAAAAAATGATTTTTATTTCCACAATATATGAGTGTTTGGATCACCCCACAAAAAAATATGGGTGAATCCATGAAGATGGGTGTCTATTTCATGAGAATCGAGAAACATAGCAGAAGCTATTCGGATGAATAAAAATATTCATTCGACCGAATAAATATATGTATTTGGCCAAATAAATATGGTTATTCAATCGAATAACCTATAGGTTATTCAGATGAATAACCATTAACGATTCACCGTTAAAAATAACGAAGACATCTAACTGCGTGCGAGGAAGTGTCGGCCAGGAAAATTGTCCGGTGTTTTTTTTGTTTATTCGACCGAATAATTATTATGCATAAAAGCTCGGTTGCGGCCATCGTTTTTCATTTTTTCTGCTTGTATCTGCTAGCCCCCACCTACAACTGGACCCCGTCCTCACCTGCACCTGGACTTTGCCTGTAGTTTGTCCTTGTCCCTGCCTATTGTTGGACTCCGCCTGTTGCTTGACCGACATTGCCTTTCTTCCTCCTGTAGCTACCTTCGGCGTGGAGATACACCACCCTGTGTTCAGCCACCTTGTGTTTCGCCACCCTATGTTCAGCCACCCCTGTGTCTAGCCACCCTGTGTTTGGACACCCCTGTGTTCGGCCACCCCTGTGTTTGGCACTCCTTGTTTCACCACCTTCTTTTCATGGAGCGCGAAGGTCAACGACATCCATTTTGCAGGTTGGAGTTTTGCATGGAGTTAGACAACGTCCGTTTTGTAGGTAATTAGTGTCCATTTCTCAGTTTAGTTTTTTTTTTTGGCTTTTTTATATCTAATCAGTGTTTTGGTTGTTGGTAGGAAAATAGGCTTTGGATCTTTGGTGTTCGGCTTCATCGTTGAGCTCCATTGTTCGGTTTCGATCGGTTCAGTGTTCGTAGCTTTGGGTGCCAATCATTTTTATATCTCCCTCAATTGAAAAAAGAACAAGTATGTCTCACCAGTGCGAAAAAATACCATGGTTGGATCATTTAGAATCTTTTATAAATTTTATTGTATTGCGTATGAGTCTGAATCGATATGCAAAAAAAAGAACTATGTATATCTTATTATAATTTCTTTTTCAAATCGGTCATGAACAGAGTATTATTGTGCTAAATCGCATCCACTATACATTATAATAAATAATATAAGGAACTATGTACTCTTAATTAAAAAAAATATCTCTGCATTTTATCTCATAAAAGAAAATTCCCTCAGAGATTGGATCTCTGCATTATTTTTAATTCTTTAATGTCTCTGTATTTTCTTAGATTAGAAAAGAATAACTAGGGCCTAATCTTAGATTGCAAATCATATGCATGTATGTTTTTATAGCTCTACGTTTGTCGGTTGATTAATATAGCTCCTTTCTGAATCTATTCAACTATGTGCCTCATTTCCTTTACCCAGTGACTTTTACATCAAGTTTAGTTAATGTTGAAATTCCCTATGGGATTGATTTGCGAGGACCATTTTTCACTTGGAATAGTCGTAGATCCTTCGTGAGAGATGAAACTTGTTCTTATCTAGATTTCAAGCGACCTTGATTGACCGCATTACAACTATCTAAACTTTGTGTATCAATTTGTTTCATAACTTCGTTTTTGTAGAGCATACAGATTGATGATCAATATGATCTACGATTTTTAAAACCTAAACCTCTATATATAAATTTTTTATTTTTTCAAAAGTAGAAAATATACTTATGGATATATATATATATTGGATTGCTACCTAGGAAAGATCTCTCTAGCTTATTATTATGTGTGACTGGTAGTGTGCCTATAGATCGGATCAACTGTAAAGCTTTTATCAAGGCTTAACACTCTACCACATTGTTTGTGCATTTAATTTGCAATCTAAAATAATGAGGATATACCTCTCTGGTGGGACTTTCTTAAATCACTTAAACACCTAACCCAAAAAGATACATGCTCCATAAAAATCCATCCTATAAAATCCTTTTAAAGGAGGATCACCTCAGGCAGGTTTTCTCGTAAGCTGGTTATCTGGATTAATAATAAATAAAGTAGGTTAAATTAAAGAAATTAAATAAAACCATTATAAAAAGATTGAGACTAGTCATTTTCCAATATTTTAGATAATTGCATGAAAGTATATATATATGTTATTACCCTCTTCATTTATGTTATATTGTTTTAATGTGTAATTACCTTTATGATAAGGTGAGCACGCGTTTCAACCACTTTTTAAGATATTTTCCTATATAAACTTTTGTTCATCGATGGAGTTCATGAACAGACATAAAGAAAAATATAATATAATTAAATTATTTTAGTAGTGTTAATATTTTTAATGTTATTATATTAGACTTGATAGAACAATTGTTAAGGACCTAAGCTAATGGTACTTCAATGAAGTGATCCTTATCATATTAACACTACTAATATAATTAAATTATTTTAGTAGTGTCAATAACTTAATGTTATTAACTTATACCCCCATTAAATCTAATGAGTGAGAATGAAGAAAGACCACAATGGTGCACCTCTTTCTTCTTCGCATTGACTTAGCCACTTTCAATTCACAAACTGTAAAATAGCTAATAAGTGTTGGCCCACCATAGGGATGAACTTTATTAACACGAATAGACTAATATAGGAAATAAAAGTAATGTATAGAACTCCCCTTGACATGGGTGTTGTACCTCAAATGGTTGGATGGTCAAAATTACAATTGATCATAACAACACTTTCAATCTTTATTTTGTCTTATATAACATAATATATTTTTTCTAGGAGATTAGGTTAAATGTTTGGAATTTTAAAATATCAAAACATGTATAATTTGAATATGTTATGAGTTGTGATAGTTGTGTAAATGTAGATATCATATCAAATGGAAAGAGAGGAGTCTTTGAGGCAAAAGCATAGGAGGTCATCATGGTCATCAAGAATTGGTGTCTCGACTGATAATCAAAGGTTGTCAGCTTCACCTCGGGATTCAAGCTTATTGTATACTTCACATTCATCTGATAATCAATGAGGTCAAAGGGGTACAGATAATTCCCCTGTATCTTCTATGGGAGAACATCAATCTTGACCTTCTGTTGGTATGAACATTTATGTTTTAATACATGTATCAATTGTATCTTTGTGCATGTTCAAAAATTGTGTACATGTTTACACACAACTATGTTTGTATTTGAATCAAAGCAAGGTTCGGAAGAGGCTTGTAATTCTACATAGAGGGACAAAGTTTGAACAAGGAGGACAGATGCTGAAATAGATGTGGGTGTAGAGCAAGGTTCAGAAGAGGCTCATAATTCTACACAGAGGGACAGAGGTCGAGCAAGGATGCCATATGTTCAATTAGATGTGGGTTGTACACCCATAACAAATTATCCATCTAATTTACCTAAGGAGCTTCCATGGGAAATTGGTGTTCAACAAAAAACCCTTGAAAGTTGTAGATCTCACTATGACAAGTTGTAACATGATATTTCTAGTTTGGATCTCCCTTCAGAGAGCAAACAATGTCTAGATATTGTTTTGTGATCATTTCAAAAATTCATTGAGGCATATGAGGATCTCGGACCAACTACGAATGGTTTTGTTGACTTGATGCAGAGGAGAAGGGCACACGTGATGGGTCCGGACAAGTGGGTTGTTGTGAAGGAGAGAGTGACCAAAGAACATCCGAATTCAATATTTAACTTCAAAGAAGTCCTAAAGCAAAAAATGTTGAAAGTGCAATATTTCAAGCACCCTAGACTTGCACATCTAATATATGATTGGTTCCTTGCAGCCTATGGTCAGTTTCCATGGAACGATGAGGTTCCTAATTATTTCGCCAGATTTTTTATGTAGAGTTTTTTTTAAATATGAAGCCAGACTATACCAATCTTCATTCTGACTTTTATGGAGTTGGAAAGGGGTGAATATACGATAAAAAAGGTGCTCTAAGAGATCCCACAACTCTTCGACCTCCACCCTAGATATCTCGTGTTGATGTTTATGTAACATAGGAATGTATTTCATCCATGTATTTAATTTATATATTATTGTACTCCTATAGAGATGTGTCATTCCTCTATACGGAAGTGTCGTCATGTGTATTGACAACTGTCTCAAGTGTGTGAACTTGCCGATGCGTTATTAGACCACCATGTGTGGGGTCAGCCCTTATTTTATGTAATATATGGTTGATGTACCTATCTAGACAAGTCGGCCTCATAAGGTCACTGGGAAAACAGAACAAGTATAAATAGAGATCGAGAGATCTCTATTTGTATCACTTGGAAACTCATTCTCCCTTCACTCAGAAAGTGGTGCACTAGTGAGGAGGAGGATCATCTGCTACTAGGAGACTATCTCTTTGTATTTTGGTTATACTTTGGTTGAGCTATTTCTCTCTCTATCTCTGAGGAAGTTGTGGGGTTTTTCACCTTAGGGTTTTCCCCACGGAAACTCTGTGTCTCTTATCTCTCAAACTTTTGCTTCTTGTGATGATTGACATGCTTGTTATGATTGATATGCATTGATATACTGTACATGTTATTTTCTCAGTAAAGATCCCAGAGTATTGTGAATTAATGCTCAAAATTTAGCATGGTATCAGAGCTAACCTAAGAAGAAGACATTGTGCAGTGACGGAAACCAAGGGTTTCTTGTTTATTGGGTTTCTCTCCATAGATTTTGGAAAATAAGTATAGTAGATTGACTCTAATCATCAAGGAGAATCTATCTATCCAATCAGAATTCAATTCTGAGCATGTTCATATTTGGCCCTAAAAATTAGGGTTTCCACAAAAAAAAGGAATTTTTGGAATCTGAATACCTAGATGGAAGCTCCTTGCAAAAATCAAAGTTTAGAGCTTTGGATCGAGATTTTTGGCTAGGTGGATCTCCGAGAAACTCAAACCCTAATTCAGGGTCCTCCTCAGTGAATCCGAAAAGACTCAAAAGCATTTTTGAAGGGTGAAACTTTGCAGATCTCAAATTCTGAATACACTAGGATGATCATCTCATCAAGGCGCATCTTTCTATCCTTTCAGAAAGTTGAAATTCATATTTTGAATTTTTAGGGTTTTTTCGACAAACCCTAATCCAGGACCAGATCCAGTTTTCAGCAAGTCAAGTGGTAAGACCTAAATATTTTCTATTTCCATTTGAAGTACTCTTTAAGATGTCTCACCACACCAAGCTTGAGGATAAGCTTGAAGGGATGATAAATTCCGAGCCTGGAAGTATAGGATTGGGTTAATCCTGGAAGAGAATGAGTTGGACTCATATGTAAAAGAAGACATCCCTATCCTAGAGGATGAAGAAGCTAAGATATTTCATAAGAAGAACTTGGTCAAGGAAAAGAGAATCATTGCTGATTCTATCAAGGACCATATCATCCCCCATGTGTCATCTCTGAAGACACCCAAAGAGATGTTTGATTCTCTATCCATGCTATTTGAAGGGAAGAACATAAATCAGAAGATGACTCTGTGAAACCAATTGAAAGGGGTAAAACTTCAGAACGGAGAATCCATTCAATCTTATTTTTCTAGGGTCTCCTAGATCAAGGAACAACTAGAAGCAGTGGATGAAATGGTGGAGAATGGTGAAGTTGTCATGACCACTCTAAATGGCCTACCTAGGTCATGAGACTCCTTTATTCAAGGAATCTGTGCAAGAAAGAAGTTGGTATCCTTCAGCAGACTACGAGAAGAATGATCACAAGAAGAAGCAAGGCTTGTGGCACGAGAAGAAAAGATGGGGAATGAAGATCAAGCTCTCACAGCTCACACCAAGAAAGGGAATTCCAAGAGAGAGCCATCTCACTCCAAGAAATATTCTCATCACTTTAAAGAAAGAAGAATATGCTTCACCTGTAATGAAAAAGGACATATTGCCATAAATTGTCCAAAGAACAAGAAGGACAACAACAACTTCAACAAGAAGAAGAAGGGCAGCAAAAGAAGGTATCATGCTCATGCTGCCGAGGATGATGAACCTCCCAAGAAGAAGGCTAGAGCAGAAAGTGATGATAACTCATCAAGCGAAGAAGAGTATGTTCTAATCTCTGCTCTCACAGGTACTATCTCCCATGGTTGTAATGATTGGTTTATTGATAGTGGGGCTTCAAAACACATGACTAGGTTTAAAGAATATTTTTCTAATCTATCTGAACATGAGTCACCCCATAAGGTGAAACTTGGGGATGACTACCAATACCCTATCAAAGGAAGTGGTGAGGCCTCCTACAATCTAGACTTTGGGAAGTCTTTGAAGATGAAAGATGTTCTATATGTACCTGGGCTCAAGAAGAATCTACTCTCCATATCCACATTAGATGCAAAAGGCATGAGGGTTGCATTTGTAGATGGCCAAGTTCTGTTGTGGCCAAAGGGTAAAACTATTGATGATGCAGTGGTGATTGGAGAGCAAGAGGGAGGATTGTACAAATTAAAGGGACAGACTGAACATGCTATGGTGACATGAAGAAAAGGATTCATCAATAGTCATGGATCACATAGAGGTATGTATAATTTGTTTTTGCAAAGGTTAACTAATGAGTTATGCAGGTCATTGAAGAGAACAAGAACACATTGCTAGACATAACTAGAAAATATGATGACCAGATATGTTTTTGTTATATATATCGTATACTTTTGTATGATTGATAATGATTACTCTTGAATTTACAAGTTTGAGTAATCACGGGTTTAGGTATGTTATGTTTATGACTAACCATAAGAATGCTTATTATTTTTGTTTGAAATGATCCTGACTATACATGCTTGAGATTATTGTGTTTTGATTAAGTTTATACTAATGAATGTTTGAGACCTCAAGGATAACACAATGATGATACTAATAAGCATGCATAGGGATCGAGAATGAATATAAGTTCAAGAACAGGTAATCCAGGAAGCAAAGATCAAGAGGGAGCACACTCCAGTGGTTTCTGCAAGGATGCAGATATTCAGAGGGAGTTGACCATCTCTCTACATTCCACAACAGAAAGGTGTAGAAGAAGCTACTTCAGATTAGGACTCCAGCAGCTCCTGCAATGAAGCAAAGACTCAGAGGGAGTCCACCCAACAAACAAACAAAGATAAGTATTTTAATTGTCATTTCTTGCATATTTGTTTGTTTAAATAATATTGTTCAATGATGTATATGCTTATGTTCCTAGATTTAGGATGTGTATTATGCATATTAGAATGATTGCATTAATGAACAGCTTACTACTAATTTGCATTTGATGGGTAAGTAGGCCTATGGCACTGTACAACATTCCATTGCTACTTATCTAGAATGAAACCTCTTTGCTGACATGTTGGGAGCTATGCAAACTCTTAACAATGTTCTGGTAGAGATTGGAAGGCATCTAGAAAGTTATGAAACATGGATAAATGTTGTATTGAAGCATTGAATAAGATAATTGCATGACTGTATGACATATTTCTTTATGTGTAAGAATTTGTCTGAAAATTATGAAATGTTTCTAATCATGCAATTTAACTTGTTTTGTAGGAAAGACCGTATACCTTAACCTACAAAAGAAGGACTACAACATTTGTTCAAGCAACAAAATTATCTATTGAAGATATTGAAGTTCCGAGGATACAGGAAGAATGCCATGATCCGTTGATCATGAAGAAAGATGTTTGGGATGCAGTCCTAAGACCTGAAGGGGAGTCTGTAGTGACTTCCAAGAGGATCTACAAGATCATGCATGCTACAGGTGGTAGCATAGAGACTTTTGCTCATGTAGCCAGATACACTTCCATTAGATCTGTACTTACTCTGGTTGCAGTAATGAAAGGAAAGATACACCTGATGGATGTCAAGACTGCCTTCTTGAATGGTGTAGTTGAAGAGGAAGTATATGTGAAGCAGCCACTTGGTTTTGAAACACATGACATGGAGTCATATGTGTGTAGATTAAGGAAAGCCTTGTATGGCTTGAAGCAAGTTCCCAAAACTTGGTATGGTAGGATGGACAATTTCCTATCTAGTTTGGGCTTTACCAAGAGTAAAGCGGATTCCAACCTTTACTACAAAGTTGAGGAAGGAAATCCTGTGATTCTACTCTTGTATGTGGATGACTTATTTGTAATAGGAGATGACAGATGGATTGCCGATACAAAGAGGAAGCTTGCTGCCGAGTTCGATATGAAGGACTTGGGGATGATGCACTATTTTCTAGGTATGGAGGTGTGGCAGAGTATAGATGGGATCTTCCTTGGACAAGGGAAGTATACTGTAGATATCCTGAAGAGGTTCGGGATGATGGATTGCAAGGCCATGGCCACACCTATGGCATCGAATTTGAAGCTTCTATGTGATGCTTCATATGAGTTGGTTGATGTCTCTATGTATCGTCAGATGATTGGGTCCTTGATGTACCTGACAAACACGAGAACAGATATTTGCTTTGCAGTGAACACATTGAGCCAGTTCCTGAAGGATCCGAGGAGTGTTCACCTGGTTGCTATAAAGCATATTCTGAGGTACCTGAAGGGTAGAGTTGATTATGGGCTCAAGTATGAAGCGAATCAAAAGTTTAACTTGCAGGGTTATGTTGATTCAGATTGGGCAGGCAATGCTGCAGATAGGAAGAGCACATCTGGGTGCTGCTTCAGTATGGGATCAGGTGTGATCTCTTGGTTTAGCAGGAAGCAGTCCTGTGTAGCAATGAGTACAGTCGAGGCAGAGTATGTTGCAGCTTGTTCGGCTAGTTGTGAGGCAGTATGGCTTCGAAAGCTACTGTCCGAGTTATTTGATCTCCCGTTGGATGCTACTGGTATCTTCTATGATAACCAGAGTTTTGGAAGGTGAGAACCTAGTGTTTCACGATAGGTCGAAACACATAGAGATCGAATATCACTATATCAGGGATATGGTGCAGAAAGGAGCAGTGAAGCTCCTGTATGTTGCGACAGATGAGAAGATTGCAGATGTGTTGACGAAGCCACTAGCCAGAGTGAAGTTTGAGTACTTCAGAGAGAGGCTTGGTGTTCTTCGGATCGACGACACTTCGAGGAAGAAGTGATGGAGACATTTGTTGTAGCCATTCCTAGCATGGTGGAAGGGGGATCCTTCACATGGCTGTGGATGTAAGCGCTGGATGATGAGCATCAGGATGCTGTTCTAGTTTCTGCTTTGTATGATCAGTTGGATCATTTACATTTATGTATGTACACATCATGTTGGATGCTGGATATGATCAGTTGGATCATTTACATTTATGTATGTATGCATCATGTTGGATGCTAGATATGATCAGTTGGATCATTTATGTATGTACGCATCATGTTGGATGCTGGATATGATCAGTTGGATCATTTATGTATGTACGCATCATGTTGGATGTTGCATATGATCATTTGGATCATTTATGTATGTACGCATCATGTTGGATGTTGCATATGATCATTTGGATCATTTATGTATGTACGCATCATGTTGGATGCTTGGACCATGTATCTGTATATGTATAAGGTATGATCAGGTAGATCATGTATGTTGATGGATACATTGTGTGGATCATGTATCTATGTATGTATCAGGTAGATACATTGTATATGATGATATGTATCAGGTAGATACTTGGTATGCATCAGGTGGATGCATTGTATGATCAGGATGATCGTGGATGACGAGCTTCTCCAGATGACATGCATCAGGATGATGCAGTGATGATGATCAGGATGATCATGTGTACATCAGGATGATGTATAGTGAGTATCGGGATGATACTTTGTGGTAGTGGATCAAGTTGTGTAGATGAGCATGTCTGGGAGATCCTATAGGTCGGAGTTGTGTACTTGTAACAGCTTGGGATGCTCTTTCGAGACATTGCTCTGAGAGGACATGTAATTTGTGCCCTGGGAAATCTTCAGGTCGGAGTTGTGTACCCATAACAACCTGAGATTCTCTTGCGAGGTTTTGTCCTATGGCATGTAATTTGCTCGTGGGAGATCTGGACAGGATGAAAAAGGCCTCAGATGCTTCAGCCAGGTTTTTCCATGACCACATGTAATTTTCTCCTGGGATATCTGGATAGGATGAAAAAGGCCTTATATGCTTCAGCCAGGTTTTGTGGTGGACCACATGTAATGTGCTCCTGGGAGATCCAACAGGTAGAGCTGTGTGCTCGTAATAGCCTGGGATGCTTCAGCCAGTTTTTGTGGTGAGATCACATGTAATGTGCTCCTGGGAGATCCGGTAGGTAGAGCTATGTGCTCGTAACAGCCTAGGATGCTTCAGCCAGATTTTGTGATGGGTCACATGTAATGTGCTCCTAGGAGATCCGACAGGTAGAGCTATGTGCTCGTAATAGCCTGGGATGCTACCACCAGGTTTTGTGACACACGTAATAAGTCCTGAGGATTCCACAGTATGGCTAGTGATGATGAAGACCTACAGGTGGTGGGCCTACATCCAGTATGAAAAAGGACTTGCTCTGTAGAACTTTCTATGATGAGTAGATATAGAGATTGTTTGAGATAGAAGCAACAGTAATGATGATGATGCATCGATGGCGATGATCCAAAGAAGAAGCCTTGTGCTAGCAGATCTGTGTCAAGAAATACCTTCCTAGTTAAGAGGGAGTGTTGATGTATATGTAACATCGAAATGTATTTCAATCATGTATTTAATTTATATATTATTGTACTCCTATAGAGATGTGTCATTCCTCTATACGGAAGTGTCGTCATGTGTATTAACAAGTGTCGCAAGTGTGTGAACTTGCCGATGGGTTATTAGACCACCATGTGTGGGGTCGGCCCTTATTTTATGTAATATATGGTTGATGTACCTAGCTAGACAAATCGGCCCCATAAGGTCACTGGGCAAACAGAACAAATATAAATAGAGATTGGGAGATCTCTATTTGTATCACTCGGAAACTCATTCTTCCTTCACTCAGAAAGTGGCGCACTAGTGAGAAGGAGGATCATCTGCTACTAGGAGACTATCTCTATGTATTTTGTTTATACTTTGGTTGAGCTATTGTTCTCTCTATCTCTGAGGAAGTTGTGGGGTTTTTCACCTTAGGGTTTTCCCCACGAAAACTTTGTGTCTCTTGTCTCTCATGCTTTTGCTTCTTGTGATGATTGACATGCTTGTTATGATTGATATGCATTGATATACTGTACATGTTATTCTCTCAGTAAAGATCCCAGAGTATTGTGAATTAATGCTCAAAATTTAACATCTCGCCCACCCAGGATTGTGACATTAAAATCGGAGATGGATCCCACATCCCAACTTGGGACAACTGCAAGGGATTTTGTTGCCGAAGGTTTAATGTCGGCATTTGTAGGAGTTGATGTGGGATTGGTTCGAGAGAGGGATCGAGCCACTATTCGTTAAAAGTTTGTTTAAAAAACAAATGATGAGGTAGATGGAATGAGCATTGAATATCTTAGGTCTTATCCATGCAGGTTCATTTAGATTCCAACTTTTTTGATGATTTTTCATTTCTTGTGAGCTCATGATCTTAATTTTTTTTGTTTTGGTTTTAAGTGAATTGTTTAATTTTAGTTTATTTTGCTTGCATAATGTTTTATTTATTAACAAAATTTAAATTTTAGGGAACACGAGAACATATGGAAATTGGTGGTGAGGATATAGTTTCTTTGATGTACGTGGATATTGGCACTGAGGTAATTTTGTTAATAATTGAACTATACTTTTCAAAAAAAAATTATAAATTTAATATTTTATTTTTTTGAATTTAGTTTAAAATTGTTTGAATAATTTATGAGATTCATAATTTTCTTTTATACATGTTGCAGGTTGGGTCTCTTTGAGGCAAATAGAAGACCCCAGTGGATGATAGTGGTGGACTTTCATTCAGAGAATGATTTTTATTGGTCTTTTTTTGTTTTCCCATACTACCATATTGCATATATCTTCATGTTGATACATATGATGTAGCTGTTTTGGACATCCAGGAACTTTATTTTTGGATTATATATGTACATTGAACTCACATGTTCAGGAACCTTTTTTTTGGATTATATACATATACATTGATCTTACATATTCTGTATTTTCTTTGAATGATCTAATTTTTGGAGGGGGATAATTACATAGCATACTTTGTGTGGTAAATGCTTAGAATATGATTTTGCATGATGTTCATGAATGTATGTTCAATCTTGAAATGGTTTTAAAATATATTAGTACACATGTTTTAATGTTTAAACTACTTTATTTTATGAATAATATAAAGTCCATGTGATTGTTGTTGGATCATGTCCTCGCAAACTGGAATATTTTAGATCACTATGTGATGTAGAACAACACTATTTAGTTTATGCACCTTTTTTTTGTAATTTTCAGATTGCAAATTTTATGTAAAGTAGACATTAATTATTTGTTGTTTTAAATTAGTTCATAGAATATAGTGTTTTGCAGTTTTCACTCCCAAAGCTTTCTTTATTGAATTTCAGTATATGTTAGCCTTAAGTTTTGATTGGTGCAATCTAAAGTTACAAGTTTTAAGACCTGCAGGATTTAATCCTTGAGTGCAGATTTGTAGTATTAACAATTTTTTAGTGCAAATATTTGAATTTCTGAGTGCAGATGTAAAACTCTATGAGTGCATATGTAAAATATTTTCAGTGTAGATGTAAATAAAATTTAGTGAAGGTTTCAACCCTCTTGGTTGTGTTTTAATATATGATCTTGGTTTCAACAATAAACTTGAATTTCATATAAATGATAACTTGAATCTTATATAAAGTATTCATACTTTCAATTTTTAACTAATGATTCATATGTTCAATGTTCAGGTACCACACTTTTGTAGTTGGTGAACTATAGATGTTGTTGAAATCATGGAAAATGGGGATTTAACAATTTTTTTTATAATCATAAGCAAGGATTTCAGGATTGTGAATATTATGCTAAATTAGAGCAATGATTTTAGACAACAATTTGATAAATTTTCATCCTTTTGTTGTAAATAACCATTGCTCTAATTTAGCATAAGCTTCACAATCCTATAGTCCTTGTTTGTGATTAAAAATCAAATGATTATTATCTCCATTTTCCATGATTTCAGTTATGCAAACTTAACTAGTTATGTTCAATTTCATCATCATATAAAATCAAATCTTCATATAATCTAGATCAAATGAAACTAAATTCTATCTACACAAGTGATATTGTCAAGAATTCAAAATAAGATCTTCATATAATGTAGATCAAATGGAACTAAATTCTATTTACACAAGTGATATTATCCTTGTGCATGTATCATTTATTTAAAAACCATAGGTTAGCAAAGTTCCAAAAAATTCATGGATCATATCCATATGAATTGTTCAACCCACCACAAAGCCACTAATGGATCAACCCATTTAATGGATCAAGAATAATAATTTCCCATTATTAAATACATTAGAGAAGCATGAAATGGATTCATCACAATCCAAATATTTTCATGAAATTAAACATTAAATACCACCCATATTACCCTAAAGTCCTTCAAATTCAAACAAGGTCAATTGGTTTTAACTATACAATCACATATCAAAATTCAAAATCGATAAGGATTCCAATTTAGAATTTTCTTCACATACTTAAATACCATAGATCCCTCAATATAATGAACTCAATTAGCTTAATCTAATACTTGTAAAATTACATTGTCATTCAACATTCCATAGTTGAAATATAACATTTTTCAACTTTTTCCAACTTTTATTAAAGTTCTCATTACCAAATAATTATCAAATTGATTTCAACATGCTAAAATACAATCATTTAAACTCTTATTCTAGTTCTCATTCAAGATCATAGTCATAGTTGTAAATATAAAAATATATTTTACACAACATTTGACATGCACAAAAACATCGATCAATTCATTTTCGATATAGTTAAAAACATCGCAATGGAATGTCGTCCTCAATTATCTGTTCATGGTCATATTTGGACAATTTCCATTTTCTAGTTTTTAATTTTTTTTATGGAACTTGTACCAATTTTATTCGAGATGAACATACTAAATGACTATATTGACAACATATAACATCAAGTTCATAATCCTAAAAGTAGACATAATTTTCAGTCATATGGATCTGATGAAAAAAATAACCTTTTAAAATCATGGATCCTCTCTCATATGTAAATATTTTTTCATCGTAGTCCTCCAATAACTTAATCTTTCCTTCAGTGCATTGCATAAAATAATATTTCACCTTTTCTTTGTTGTCTAAAGGTGCAATCACAACGAAAACATCTCATGTGAAAATTACAATTGACGTCAGTGTTTTTAAATCAATTAAATTGACTATACACAGAAGGTGATGGACAACAATGAACAATCAACAAAAAAATTGTAAGTTCATTACCTTCTCTAACAAGATCTGAAATTTTATCGCCATCTGATGATATTGCTATTTCTTCTGATTCTTATTCTTCTAAGCTTACTAGAGGCATTTTCCCCTTTGGATTAATCTTTGTGTGTTTCCAATGTTTTACATAGTTTTTCATTATTTTTTCACAAACTTCTGTAGATTCAACATTTTCAGTGCAAATATGACAAAATCATGATTGCTTTCTACTGTCAAATGAAAACACGTTTTGGAAGGATTTTTTTTAATAGAGTGTAAATCTCTAGTCCCATATATGGTGCTAGCCTCGTATGGGATTGATCTATCTATATCTTGGATTCCAATAAGCCAAAAGAACCTACACGATATATGATAAATCACAAAGGACAACTTTTAATGTTAGTGTACATATACTTAAATGATAGACTTGCAAATAACATTTTTTTAAATTTTCAATTAATATAAATTAAAAAAATCATGTGCATACCTACACACATCTTTTGATTGTTGATTATAATCATGGCTTAGATGTAATTTACACCATTGGAAAACCTCTGCAACTCAATGAAATAGCACAGAAGAATGGTTCATTTTCCATCTTCGAAGTGCTCTTTTTACGCATGCTCTTGCACCATCATGTTCACCTTTTCCATGTCCATTTTCAAAGAAATTCCATCGATGTTTAATGTTTGATGCTTTATGAAGTTGACATAACCAAAAAAATGACCGTGAAGATTTAAATTGTCCCGCACATCCATCTAACCATATCCAATGTTCATTTAATTTAACTTCACGCCTTTTTAATGAATCCTAGCAAATATTTTCAATACAATGTTGAATAAAAGGTGTATCGTGTGTATGATCATCGCTGATATAAAAATGATATTCTTTAATCAAATATCGATTGTCACACATTATTTCAATGCCATCAACATCGTGTTGAGAATGTCTATATAGAACATGGACAAATATTGAAACTTGGTCAGAATGATAATATTCACTTTCTATCTCTTTTTGTGCAGTAAATGTGTAGTTTTCTGCAAAATCAGCCACAGACAAAATTGTTCCGGGTGGAAAAATTTCACGAGACTGTTTGAATTGAAGGTCTTTCCATCGTGCTCTATGTGAATGCTTGGTTTATTTATAAATTTCACTTCCAAATTTCTTTAGAAAATCTGTCACACATATTTTATCTTCTCGCAAATCAATTTGTTTGGAATGTGCATCACTAGAACTTGTAGCATAATTGTTGTATTCATATATTCTCCAATCGACGGTTACATTTGACAGCGACTGATCATTATCAATATACCATATTTCCACAATGATGACAATGTTTTCCATTGACACATTTCTTATTGTAAAATAGTTCATCGTGATCTCTATCACATAGAAATTGAGATATGAATTCAAGTATTGTGGGCGGAGGTGGTGAATTTGTCCAAAACATTTTACCAAATTCAAGAAAAGTGTCGTAATATAATTCAAATTTCCCACGATAACGACACCAACATGTGTCACGTATAGTAATAGGTATAACATACCATGGTTTTTGTTGTGCAAATGTAGTGATTGACAAATTAATTCCACGATGATCCTCCTTGAATTTATTGAACAATTGTACCTGTGTCATTTCCATTATATGTTTTGCATGGATTTCATATACATTTCGTGATACTCTTTATCGTATCACATCCCTTGAATTTGGTGAAACTCAATCATGTGCCAACCAATATTTATGTACAAAATCTTTAACACCTTCTCCCATTCTATCTTTGTAAGGTTGTCTACAAATAATTGCCCAACAAGAAATTTTATCATTTTCATCTATTTGCATTCTGAATTTGTTATGTTTGTATAATGTCTTTCTTGAGGTTCATATTGTTTTTTTTAGTTGTGTTGTCAAACGATTTTGTCTAGTACTAGCTAAAATAATTGTTGTCTGAATTGCTCTACATGCAGCTTTGGTATCTTTCTTCCTGGATTTTCCAAATTTTTTTATTGCGTCACTTATATTTTCTATCACATTATGTTTCAATTTCGACTCTTTTGTCGCCTTGTGAATACCCAATAATGACGTAGCACCTTTTAACTTCTTCGACACTAATAAACATCTCAAAATTTGTGCTTGTCCTGCTATTGAATATTCTTTGAGAATATCATCATAAATTTGTGTAGCACAATATCGTGCAACATGTATGGCTATTTTTTCTCCATATTTGTCGCAATCAATGTCCTCTAACATTTCATCATCAATGGTGAAAGTACCTATACATCAAGTTAAATTTAATTTAACATGTATCCAAAAAATACAATTCATTATAAAAAATGAATTTGGAAAGTACATGATATATACATACCAAGTCCAATTTCTGGATCTTGAACTTGATCTTCAATATTCACTTCATCAACATTAGCATGCAAATCCCTATTTACATCTTCAACGATGGTCTCTTCAGCTTCAATTTGTTCTTATTGTATTCTATTTTCAATTTCCATTTCATCAACATTATCATGTAAATATGTATTTATATCTTCAATAATTGTCTCTTCTGTTTCTGCAACCCTTATTTTTTTGGCTTGATATCTGAGTTTTTCTCTTTCCCTATGAGCATCATCATCACGTTTACGATCACTTTTGCTTTGGCGGTTTCTCTTACTGCCCATGATTGTTTAATCCGTAGAGGTTAAATTAAAGAATCATCACTTTATAGTAAAAAAATAAAAATTTAAGATTTAAAAACAGTTGCAAAATTTATAAAAACATGAACTAAAATAATTCACCTTATAAAAATATTCTAAAAGTCCTTTGAAGAAATTTCCTTTGAAAAAACTCGAAAAGAAATAAGAAATCTCCTTGCAAATAAATAAAAAACTCCTTGTAAATAAATCTCCTTTGAAGAAAAACTCTTTGGAAAAAAATAAGAACTCCTTGGCAATAAATCTCCTTTGAAAAAACCCCTTGGAAATAAATAAGAACTCCTTGGAAAGAAATCTCCTTTGAAAAAACCCCTTGGAAAAAAAAATCCTTTGAAAAAATACCTTGGAAAAAAAACTCCTTTGAAAAAACCCCTTGGAAAAAAAACTCCTTGGGAAAACCCCTTGGAAAGAAATAAGAACTCCTTGAAAGAAATCTCCTTTGAAAAAAACCCTTCAAAAATATTTATAGAGACATCTACGAAAAAAAAAGATGTGAAATAATGACTCCATTAGTTTTATTTATACAATTATAAATAATTTAATATCTTCTTTTTTAACGGCCGACGAAAAAAAATTTGCTTTTTGTTTTTCGGCCAAACAACCGTTCTTATTTCTAACGGTTTGGTAACGAAAAATAGTTATTCGATCGAATAATTATTCGTTTGAATACTATCTGAGACTTGAAAACTTCATAGTTTTCAGGTTTCCCTATTTTTGGAAGCAAAAAACCAGCTGTTACAGTGCAAATCGACTATCAGACTTGATACCGTTAGTTTAATGATTGAATCTACTTTCTCTTGGTATAGATTTTGTTGTGTTTAGGTGAGATCTGATAATTTTAATTATTTTTTTTGTTAACATGTGTTCATTTTGGTTTCATCGCTTTTAGAATGAGTTGAAATGAAAAATTCATAACTTTAAAAATACACCATAAAAAAAATTGAAAAGAATATGATGCAATTAATTGGAGTGTCCACTTCAAAAGGGTATTCTTAGATGTTTTAGATTTAGTGTAAATTGAGAGAAATGTCCCGTCAAAACAAACATGTTGAAAATCGACAACCTTTCCCCATTGATCGAATTCAAAAAAAATAATAATTAGTATATAGATCCATTGGCTACAAAATTATAGTCATGCAGTAGTACATTTTGTGTAGATTTTCGTAGCATAATTTTTTTTTGCAAAACACAAGTTTAAGAATGATTTTAGGCCCGTAAAAAAACATGACTATTTTTAAGTCCCTTCATTTTATAAGAACATATTTTCAAACATTTTCCAAATTGACATATTAAATATCAATAAAAAAATTTGAAAAATTTATGAATAGAAAGCTAACATAATTCTCTAAAAGTTTTCTTTTTACTGAAAAGTGAAATTCTAAACAAAAATATCACTTTTGTTTGTGCAAAGTTGAAAAACATGAAAAAATCAGATTTATTTTCTCATAAGACCCCCCAAAATAGACACCCATCTTCATGGATTCACCCATATCCATTAGGAGGGAAGTGGACAAGTATAAAATCAATGTGTTTATACTACAAGAAACTATGATAGGAGGGGAGGAGATAAAATGTTGTTAACCACTTTATTTCATGTCCTTTCTTAATTATACAATCTACATAAAATTATTTTCAAAAGAACTTAATAAGAACTTCACACATGTAAAAATATACATACCGAATGTGAAAAGAAAGGAATATTGAGAATAATTGTCAATAATTAAAATTTTCAAGGAAGTAATCCCATCCTTAGAGGAGATTTGAATTCTGTGTTGGAGGATAGTGAAATAATTGAGGAAAAGAGACGACTGGTTCCCTTGGAAAATCATCTCTCAAAAATACAAATATAAGGGGCTATGTGATGTCAATCCAATAGAACTAGTAACTTCCTATGTTAGTAATAATATGAGAGGGAATGGGAGGTTGACAAGAAAACTAGACATGTTCCTATTGTTAGAAGGATTAATGGAGAAATCTTGGAAGGTTAATATTGGACAATAATTAGAAAATCATATGGTCATAGACTATGGTTGGGGGACCTACCTTAATCACTAAGTTGATCCTCCTAGAGAGTGGCTCAAGTCTCTAACAGTCGCTAGTCTAGATTCTAATCACACTTTTCTTAGATCTACATGGGAATTAATAACACAAGGGGAAAATGAGGTATGAGAGGAAATCCTTCTACCTTCATTCAACCAAATTTTTGAGTGTGGCGGTTCCAACTATCGTTGCAACAAAGTTCTTATTCTTTCACACAAATCAAACAATACCTTCCTTGAATACTTTTGCATCATATTAACAAATAACATAATAAAATATACTTATACGTAAAGTAAACCACATCCCAAATTCCATTCATGCGTTTTCACATAAAATAATCATATTCATATCTATCTATCTATCTATCTATCTATCTATATATATATATATTAAGGGGAGGAGAAGATTGAACTATATTAGACATAAAGGTAATGTTACAACAATTAAGATACCCGAGTCATGATGTAAAGTTCCCTTCTCTAGAGTTTGTATTCTCAGGTCCTTGGCCACATCTACTAATCCTTTGCCGATGGAAATCTCTAATCTTAATTTGATGGAGGAATGAATTGGTGCCTCTTTGATCTCCACTCAAGATCCTTTTATTTCTAAAGAAACTAATCACTAGAATCTCCTTGACAATGGAAACATGAGCCTTGGACTATTTTAATCTTATTACTTTGAATTCCTCTAGAGTTTTGACTATTTTAATCACTTTCTATGTGTCTTTCTTCTTAGTCTTGGATCCTCCATTTATAGGCTAAGAAGTTGATAATTTCGAATTTTATCATGTATTCATGTCACACAAGTTCCTTCCATGCATGACCTTCACTCGTGACTTTCTAACTCTCAAGATTTCTTTCGATCATGACATGCAATTTTCTTGTGATCAACTGGTTGTAACTGGGAGTATCATATATTCATGTTCCATAGACTAAGGGTGTAAATTATCCATAAGACATATTCCCCCAAATGTATGAGGACATAAGATATATTGATGGCCAAAATGCATTATGAACAAAGGATGTTGATAAGTGGGCTAAGGAGGAGTTTCACGGACTCTCAATTCATAAATTCTTGCCAAAAAAGAAAAATCTTAGATGTAAACATTCCCCTGAAGCAAGCGTATCCATGCTCAGTTATACATTGATCATAGTTTCCAAAAATACATTGCATATCCATGAGATATGAAAGTAAAAAAATCATGGTCATAAAGAGTACATAATAGATCCATGTCAAACAATATTGTTGCCACCAACACATACAATGTGGATCTACATCTCAATGTACATCAAAGAAATGTCAAGAACATGGAAATATATATCAACTAATATTCCAGTGTATTCATCATGTAATGGTAAATTTATGCACAACTTGGTGTTAACCTCAATTGACCATGCTATAAAAGCTAAGGTATTCAATCCCAACTATCAAATGCATGAGTTTCCTTATGTGAATAAATGATTTACTATCAAACATAGAAAAACACCATATGATGACCAGCTATTGATATATACCATTAACAGACATGACGCTACCCATTGATAATGATAATGGGCTCCATGGAACTAACTACAATCATCAGGTGTGAACAAATGTTTTTAATGTTGAACACTTGACTAGATCATTCGAATAGGGATCACTAAAATATACCGACCATTGAATGAAAAGGGAACTTGAAACTAATGTCTGCTATCACCTAGGTAATATAAATTATCTTTAAACCTGATTTCGAGGTAATGAGTTGAACTTGATAGGAATAGGTCCATAAGAAGGATAGCATTAATGCATCTCTCATAATCTGACACAAAATAGGTAATTGAACTAATTGATGAATCTAAATACGACAAACCATTGGAAACTTCTTGATACTAGGATGATGAACATAAATGGTCAAAAAAATTGAGGAATGGCTAACGCAAATTTACTTACTTCCCACATGAACGTGGAACATGTGTGACTTGGGTAGCAATTGACACTTAAAAAAAAACCAATAATATAAACCAGCAATGCTAGAGGCTTGAATGGGGCATCCATGATAGTTGGAAGAATAACTAACTAGTGGAGTAAACTCATCATCATGGTACGAATTCCTAAAGTAATACTAACCCCAACTATAAGAGAGTCGACATAAACATGTGCCATGTTCAAGGGTGACAATCAATGTCAAATACCACATTAACGAAACAAATAATAAAGGTCAATATTCTTCTCCCCCCATTGACTTTCTTTATGTTTTTTAGTGTTTTTGTATTTCTCATGTTTTTATTAAGCAAAAACAATAAAAGTATGCTATGATATAGTGGAGGTAATGAGTTTCACAGGGGTGTATTGCTACATTCCAAGTGCATGGGTCACTCCTGTGAAAAAAAGCTACTGGGAAAGTTGTAAAAACTCATAAATGGGTCCCCTCCATGGCTAATAGGCCAAGATACAAAAGCTAATTTGTCCAAACAAGTGGCAAAGGTGACAAAAAAAGTCACAGGAATTGAATAACGACTGACAATGATATAGTATGCATAGTTACACAAACATGGAAAATAGTAAGTTGATGTAAAACCATAGGTGAAGGGAAACTTTCAACACAATTTCAAGTTATAGGTGCATTACAAAATTTGACAATCTATCACTACATGAAAAAATGATCAATTTACCTGAACATGGGTAAAAAACAAGGCAAAGAAATGAATCCACACTATCCTACGGATGATCAACAAAGCTCAATAAAAAAACCATGCCAATCAAGAATAATCTCTAACCAATTTAAATGACATTGTCATGGTCATTTTTTGCAAAATAGTGAAAACATGGTTATTATGTAGTTTGCAGAGGTGAAATTTGGTCCAAAATGACTTTAAATAAGTGAAAATGACTTATTTGGTGATTTTCACCATAGTAATTTGGTGAATTTGGAGAAAATTATTTTACCCCCAAATGTCAACTTTGGATTGTGGAAGACTTGAATGGCGGTTTCATGATCCGATCAAACTAGGTAGATAATCATAACTACTTTGTCAATTTTGTTGGTTTCAATTTCAATTTCTTTTCATTTTTGGTTGGTGCCAAACCACATTTGGATAGTGACCGTGTGGCCATGGTTTTGGCATAGAAAAACGACAAGAATTTGACCCCACTCATGTTTTTCTCTATATAGGAACCACAAGAAAATTTTATTGTGTATGGTAACAATCACGACTACCCCATAAAAGTCAACAAAAATAATTTATTTTTTCATAAAAAATGACCTTGGATTGTTTAACATTGACTGCAAGGTTGTCCATCCTAATTGAATGGAAGGAAGGGAGCATGAAGATGTAGATGTTGATGCAATGAGGAATCAACCAAATTTATATGCCTTGAGAGGCTAAAGGGTTTTGATATTCTTCGAGAGTGGTAAGATGCACAAATATCGTAACTTGTTATAGAGAATAGTAGGATATTAGGACCATCATGAGAAATTTACTTTAAGTAGGCCATGAGATCCTACATATAGATGTCAAGGACATATATTTTATAATAGGTTTATCTCATAGGGGAGCATTAATTATCCTGAAAGGGAGAGGAAGATACCCTAGCACTATGACTATGATTGAGTGTATCATCATGTATTATGAACAAGGCACTCAAAAGAGAAATAACTAGGTGCCAATAAGAAAGATCAAGGATTGACCTTGAAGAAATTACAATTCATGATCACTCAATTTTCTAGTTCAACCATAGAGCACCTCGCTTCACAATTGTATATATATTATACTCTAGAGTGTCTCCACCCTATATTTTTTTACTTGTGCTTGGCTCTTGCAGTCAATATGCATGATCAACGTACATTGTGTAGGATGGGAAACAAAATAAATTTGGATATGCTTCTATTTTATGTGCTTTCTTTATGGAGAGAGTGCCAATGATGTGTTTGAGGCTATCTACTCCATGACTTGGGTTGGTCCAAGATGCATCATTGGAGTGACCCTGTGACCTATCTAGGTGGAAAACTACCTATGTGTACATCTGGACAAGATTTAATTGATTGGCGGGGAAAACAAATCATCGTTATAGGTGATTACCCCTACATTATCACATGCTTTAGGATAGGTCCTAATCTGGCATTACCTCTTGGAGCCTAGCAGGGCCCTATTGATAACAATCACATCTTCACACAAGTTTTCAAAGTTTTTTTTGCAAAAAAAATTAATTATTAGGGATATTCGATGTAAAAAATTGAAAACGAAAGAAATTTTCATCTTTGTAATATTCAATGTCACTAACATGATCATGTTTTGATGGCACATATATTGGTCCAGAGAATCCTGTAGGGATAACCCCCAATAGGTGCAAAATGAAGATGAGGAGATACTGCAGATAAAAATTAAATATCAAGATGTTATAGAGACTCTACGCAATGTGCACATAAACTTAGAGTGTATCACTATGTCATTTTCGATGACTAAGATTGAGGGGTTTTCTCAACAACTCTAGAGGTATGTTGTCATAGTTTCATGTTAGGTAATACGACTACTATGATGGGTATTCAATGTAGTGATATGAAACCACAAGGTTCATGCTAATGATTCTATGGACTATAGCTCATCATGGATCCCTTTTTTGTGGTTCCCATTAAGTCAGGTTGTTACATATAACCCCCCTCCAAAGAGGATACTTCCTCGAAGGTAAATCATATTATGGAGAGTTGGATAAATATTTTCATAACAAAGTAAGCACATCATTTTAAAACAATAACTATTGGATGCATTTTCAACAAGCACTAAACTACAAACCAACAATGTCATTATGATAATATAAGAATTTAGATACTTATTCATAGGTTAAACATGGCTAAGCGACTTACCTTTCAAGCATATTTATGACCAACATACTAGATCTTTGTTGTTCCACACTCTTATCATTATAGTATTATTTCAATACCATGCCATTTATGGATCAAAATCATATTCCTAATCAAATCCTAAAATGTGTGGGAGAAAGGCATGCTAACTTGGAATGGTAACATGGTTTGGGTGTTCAGTGCAAGCTAACTATGGTACTGTATCATGGTCATTCCCTAGTTGATGTTTTTATTATTGGGGTTACCACTTGATGATTTTGATGTTGGACTTACCTACTCTAGTTAGTGTTTGTGATTTTATTTTCTGCCGCCGATCGTGTTTCTATTCCTCGCAGCCGCGGCCTAGACCGCAACTTTTGGCCTTTTTTTTGCGATCCAGATCGCACCTTTCTACCCTTTTCCTATGGCCCCGACCACGACTTCCTTTCATTTTTACCATGCCCAAACCACAACCTTCTGTCTCTGTCCCACAGCCCAAACCATAGCTTTCTGCCCTTTTGCCGTGCCCCAGACCGCGCCTTTTGGCCACAGACCCGCGATCCAACCACAGGTTTCACCCCTATAGCCGCGCTCCAGACCATGCATTTCAACCACAGACCAGTGACCCGACTGCAGCCTTCTTCCTCTTTTCCACAGCCTCGACCATAGCTTTCTACCTTTTTGTCGTGCCCCAAACCATGCCTTTCAGCCACAGACCCGCGATCCGACCGCAGGTTTCACCCTTACAGCCACGCTCCAGACCACGCAGTTTAGCCACAGACCCGCGATCCAACCGCAAGGTTCACCCCTATAGCTGCGCTCCAGGCCGTGCATTTCAGTCGCAGACCCACGATCTATTCTCTGCATTTTTTACCCTTTTTTGAACCCAGAATTTTGCTGCAATATTTTATGCACCTACACAACCACCTTCCCTGTCTGCAGCCACAGTTACCTACAACCTTTTTCTACAGTTTTCTTTCTGTTCCATTTACAGAATTTTTAAAAGTTTAAGCATTTACAATGAAAAAAGAAAATTTTGCATTGCAAGTTAAATTTCTGCATTATTATTGGTTAAAAAAGTTGCCCACGCGTGGCACTTTTGATTGGGTTCATTACCTCACACGCACACACTCTGTCACCTAATTCAAGTGAGCCTTGAAACACTACTTAACACAAACAACATTCTAACCCTACTTGGGTAACACATAAGAATATTGTAGTTAGGTAGGACAGGGGGGATAGGCATCCAAATAACACCCCTCAGTCGCTTACACTTGAGACATAGTTGTTGTCCTTTAGGGTACCAAAATCCCCTAGTATTTTTTGACACGATCACAACCAGTTTATCAGAGGGCCTCTCCCTTAGGAGGGTTGAAGTAGCCAAACTAGTTCCGGAGGCCTGAGTGGAATACCATAATCCATTCAGTAACCGAAGGCTACCTATTCGTTGGTATACGTGTGGTGATTCCTTTTAGGCCCACACGGTGATAGGACCGGAGCTGCAGATTCACCTTTTCTGGACGTGTCATGAACGGGGTATCTTAGTTGCCTTTCTTCTAGGATTGTCTTACCCGGTGTCCCTCCTAGTAGGGGGATATATTTATCCACTTGGCTCTACTATCCATATTGTGGCTCTACTATTGTTGACACCCAAAAATTGCTCACTAGCTCATTTCCCTATTCACATGACCCATTTGTCCACTTTTCCACCATCTGAGCCTCTGAAACCAACAAAAGGTCACCAAAAGACCTTAGTACACCCCTTTTTCCATTAAAAAAGATTATTTTTCCTGAAAAGCATAAAAAACCCTCAAAAAGGGTCCAAATTCCCAATAATATTAAAAAGGGAATTAAAATATTAATTTTATTCAAAAAAGGAAAAAGGAGGGAAAAGTACCTAAACCATGTTGGTTAATACCATTGGTTTCCACAAAACCACAAATGGTATTCCTCACCACCAAAACCTATAAAAAGGTGATAGGGGCTCCTCATTTCACATCCATCCATTATCTCATCCTTATGCTGCTGAAATCTCCCTTGAGCATTTTAGCCATTGAAGCAACCTTGGAGAAGGAGACCTCTTGGAGGTTGGAGCTACTCATCTTGGGAGTTGCTCAACATCAACCTTCACCATTGAAGGTATTATCGCAAGCACTTGCTTGCCCCCATTTTTCAATACAAATTCATTCTTTAATATTTTCTTGTTCTTGTTTTTTAAATGTTTACATTATTTGCTTAGATTCTTGCATAGATCCATGATTAGTTTTGTTTAGTTTAATTAGTTGTTTATTTCTATTTGAAACTGCTGCTACTAGTTAGCAGGTGCCCATAGCACTAAGCCTGGTTGCAAAACCGGGCCAACAGTTTTTGGCGACTCCACTATGTTTTGAACAATAGATCTCTAGTTTTGCTTTTAATCTTAGTTTTTTATTAGTTTTTAACCTTTAGATCCATAGATCTGCCATCTTAGACAGCAGATCCATTGCTGCTCTAAGTTTTGGCCACATCTATTGCCATTAACAGCCCGGAATTCATAATTTTTGGGTTTGTTTTTTGGCTTCCATGCACGGCTTTCGCCTCGCGGTTTTTAGCCTGACAGTCACGCGGTCCATCGCGGCTTTTAGCCTGACAGTCGCACGGTCCATCGCGGCTTTTAGCCTGACAGTCGCGCGGTCCATCGCGGCTTTTGGCCTTTTTTTCGCGCGGTTCACCATGGCTTTGTCGTTGGTTTTCGCGCTGCACCTCGGGGCATCGCGGTCATTTACCGCGTTGCACATCGCGACCGCGCGACCCTTTTCCGCGCGGTTCACCGTGACTTCGCGGCCTATTTGCGTGCGGCACACCACGGCTTCACGGACATTTTCCGTGCGTTCGATCGCGACTGTGCGATCGAAACCCGCGCGGTCCATCGCGGCTTTTCTGTCAAAACCCGCGCTGCTGATTTTTTCATTCGGCCATTCCGATTTTAAAAATTAATTTTTACTGTACTTCCTGCCCACATAGCACATTTTTTACAGTATTAAATTCTGCATATTTTACAGCCTTGAAAAAAATTTTACTATTTAAAATGCATATGTAGAAGTCTTTTAAAAAAATTTCAAGAAAGTGAAAGAAAGACTTATTTTGCATTTTTATCTAGATTAAAATTTTTCCTGTTTACTTCTTTAAAAATCTTACCCTTAGCAATTTCCTTGAAAGAAGAATTCCATTTATTTCTTTAAAAGAAGTCTATTATTTGCTTTCACAATTCAAAGGATCCTTTGTTTTTTGAGTTGATATTTGCAAAAGCATTTAATTTCAATTTATTTGAAAAAGTCATAAATATTTGCTTTTTTATTTTCAAAAGCTCCTTTGTTTTTTGAAAATTTCCTGTAAAGCATTTACCTTTTTTCAAGTTCAGTTTACAATACCTCACGTGCACTCACTCGATCACTTAATTGAACTAAGCCTTAATACGCACCCTAATTTCAACACACTTTTAACCCCACTTGGGGAACACTAAAAGAACTTTGTAGCTAGGTAGTATTGGGGGGATAGGTGTTCCAATAACACCCCTCAGTTATTACATCTGAGACATAGAAGTTGTCCAATTAGGGAGCTAAAATCTCTTAGTACTTTTTGGCGCGGTCACAACCGGTTTGTGGGAAGGCCTCTCCCCTAGGAGGGTTGAAGTCGCGAGGATGGTTCCGGAAGCCTGAGTGGAATACCGAAATCCATTCAGTAACCGAAGGGCTACCATTCGCAGTTCTTGGGATATCCCTGTATTGGGATATTGCAATCAAAGGACCAAACGAAAGATTTACCTTTTCTCGACGCGTCATGAACAGAGTATCCTAGTAGCCTTTCTTTAGGATTGATTACCCGGTGTCCCTCCCGGTAGGGGGATATCTAGCCGTTGTCTCAACACTCATATTGTCTGACTTGGATTTCATCACCTTGCAGAGGATATCATTTGTTTGAGTCACAATACTTTTAGTTAGGTGTTTGCATGATTCAACCCACCCTTGGTCTAGTTACACCTATTTTTTATAGAAGCCGTTTTCATGTTGGTACTCTGACCATTTGTTGCATTCCTCCACTTATTGTAGCACAGCTGCTAGAATAAGTGCCTTTTTTGAGGTTGATTTTTTGGCCTGAGAGCCTTCTTTTTTCACTCCCCTTCTTGCACCCTTGGTTGCATTAGGGTTTTTAGTCTTTTATAAATATATCACCACCTGATACTTAAACAAATTTTTTACACAAAAACTTAATTCTCACCATTGAGAATTTTAGACGCTCTCGTCGTCTACAGGGCGAACTCCCAGATTTTAGTCAACTTGGCTCTCCACATCACGGACGCAGAGCCTTATCCCTTGATTCGACACATCGTCAATCAACTAGACAGTCATCCGATTCTGACACACCTCACTTCACATTTGATTTGGAGGTAGAATCTGAAAACCCCACAGAGTTACCACCAACCACCATTATGGCTGGAACACCATTTGATCCACTGTTTACCAGCACCATAGGGGAGACATCCACATACCCTTCTGCGGCAGTGCCATCAATGGCAACAACCACCCCCCTGGGTATGCCCAACATGGGTAACACTCCACATTTAGGAATGCCCAACACATGGCCACCACCTGTTATGGGTATACCCAACATAGGGGTCACACCCCCTCTAGTTTCCACAAACCTTATCCCAGGAATCCCCACTCCTATTCCTAACCCAAGTGTAACCCATGTTGCACTTGGAGGTGCTAGCCCATACCAGACTACACCTATTGGAGGGCACATACCCTCCATACCTAGCATACCTTTAGGCGCTACTGGACCCCTACATCATACCACAATGACTAGGCATGTCCCAGTTCCAGTCACCACATCTGCTAGCTTACCATACATGGCGAGTCTGAACCTGCCAGACTTAGCTAGGCCCACAAATGACCCCATCAGACACGATCCTGCGTGGCCTCACATGCCCACCAAACTCCCCTCTGACATCCCTAAGTTTGAGGGCAAGGCAGGTGAATACCCCCAGAACCATATCATGTCCTTCCATTTATGGTGTTCCTCCAACTCCATAGTGGACAACTCAATCCGCCTCCGGCTTTTACAACGCACCTTCACTGGCTCTGCGGCTAAGTGGTATATCGAGCAGCCCCACGGGACGCATGCCACCTTTACCTCCCTCGCCTCAACTTTCCTGCAATTCTTCCAATTACCTGTCCGCTATGATGCGGGAGTCGAGATCCTACTGTCTTGCAGACAAACCACGGCCACCCACATCACTGACCACATTCATGAGTGGCGTCGACGCCAAAGACTCTGCAAAATTAAGTTAGACGACCGTATCTTTTTAGATTGGTTTCTAAAATCCCTCCTCCCTCTTATTGCGAAGGATGTGGCATCTGAAAGACCCCAATCTGAAGAAGAGGCCATCCTCAAAGCCCAACAGTTTGATCTCATTTACGCCCAGTCAGGTTATCTATACACAATCATACCTGACGCCCCACGAGGTGACTCTTCACGAGGTGACGCACCGGGGGCATCACATGCCGCTGATGGCATCATTGGCCAAATCACCCCCCAACCTAAACCTTTCAGCATGGTGAGCACCATGCCCGCCCCAGACCTCTCTAGGGCTACATCCAGTTCCGGAGCAACAACTTCTTATGCTCCAACAAACCAGACCCATCACATTCATGGACCCTCTTGTCCACAACATTGTTATGGGCAAGCGCCATCAGCATATGTTCCTCCTACATACTATACTCAACCTACCACACAGACCCCCATGCAGTTCCCACAACAGCAGATGCATTACCCACAACCAGCTGCCCCAGCTAATCTCACACCTCCAACAGCTCAGGGGTACCAACAACCCCAACAGGCAGCTGGACCACCTCCAGCTCCACCTGCATATTACCCACCGCAACCTGCTCCCGCACCTGCGACTCCCCAGAATCCCCCCAATGCTCAAGGGCATGTGTACGCACAACAACATCAGCCCCAATACCAAAATAACCAACGCAATCAGGGTGGGCAACCAAACCGCGGAAGAGGACGTAACCGTGGAAACAACCAAAACCATAACCAAGCTCCACAACCTACCCATCCTCCGCAAAACAATAACGCGGCGCCTGCTCATCAGAATCCTGATCGGCCACCTAAGCAAGCCAAAAATGCTAATTTACGAACAAACCATCCTTGTTCTATTTGCGGTGTCTATGGCCACTATACCCACGCTTGCCCACATCTGGAGAGAGCTCGGCAACTATGGACAGATGACGCCCATCGTCAAGGGCAGGCGGCTCCTCAGCTGCCACCCAACCCTCCACCACCTCAACAACAACCTTTGGTGCTACAAAACCCTTTTCCAACACAAGGAGTGGTGAACACTCAGCCATTAGCCCCCCCACAGGGCAACGTGCAACCACAACAAATCACTTACGCCGCTCCTGATCAACCCATGTTTGATTCAGGCACTCACCACTTATTGATGATGTCCACTGCCGACGTCAATATCCAAACCCGTTGGAACCAGTATGGCCCTACCTCCGAAGCCCCCCCTGCCGATAAGGATACTAACGCTCATCCCACCGATCAGACGTTACGGATACCACCTCTTCCACTCGATGGCGCGTCTAAAGCACCTCGTTTCCCACTCCACCGTATCAACAACAACCCCAATGCACGGGCTGCATCAAATTACAACATCGTAGATGACCTAGCTCAATCTCCCGCAGCCATGTCTGCATTAGAAGTCTTGAAAAACTGTCCTACGCAGCGCAAGACTTTACTTTCCGCCATTGGGGCGATTGACCCAAATGATTCGAAATTGATGACCTTTGATTTGGACCAGTCCGAACCACGTCTGCCTTCCACCATAGCAGTCCAAGTTTCTGTTTCTATTCAGAATCTTGTCATCCATCGATGTATCATCGACGAGGGTGCGTCCACATGCGTCATGTCCACATTTGTTTGGAAGAAGTTGGGATCCCCTACTCTCCAACAATCCACCACTGCGTTGCGGGCCTACGACGGTCGGTCAACTCAACCTCAAGGTCTACTACCCAAGGTCCCCGTCCAGTTGGGTGGGAAAACTGTGCTCATCGACATTGAGGTCATTAATGCCCAACTCGATTATAACCTTTTACTTGGCTGCAGTTACATGTACGCCATGAAAGCGATCGCCTCATCCGTTTTTCGCACCATGATGTTCCCTCACGAGGGACGTGTGGTCAAAATCGACCAACTCACATACTATGATCCCAATGCCCCTACAGCACCCGAAAATGTTCTTCCCATGATTGAACAACCAGCTTCTAGTGCAATTACCTCATTTGTTTCTTCTGTGGGACCCGGACTTTACTCAGATACACCAATGACCTCTACATTCCAGGCCATTCCACCACCGTCACCAGAGACCCATGTCACAAACCTCTGTACTCTTTCACAGAATACACAAACACCCGGTAGTCAACCACCATTAGTACCGAGTCACATCGGTGTTACACCCATCCACACCATCCCCTTTCTATTTCCTCCTTCGGGGGTAGTAAGCGCCCCGGTTATGGCTACCCTTAGTCTACCCGGGTTAACATTGGGATTACCCGTGTGGTATATTTCGCCTCCCGTTCCACCGCCGACACCAAACGTCATCCTCCAACCAGTACAACCTATTGTTACCACAAATCAACCTCCTCCTGGTGTCGCAATCCCTTCGTCGTCAACGAAACCTCCTCCTAGTCTCAATATCCCTTCGTCGTCAACGAATCCTCCCCCTCCTATCAAGCCCACTGGGGGCAGAGGTCCACAACCATACACTGCTATACCACCTCCTAAGGCAGTTAAACCCCCACCGGTGTTTCGAGCTCCCCCTAAATGCTCGTTGTGCGATGAGATAGGCCATCCAACTCATCAATGCCCACAGTTACCAGCACTCCAAGAGCATATGAATATGTTGGACGATGACGCCGGCATCCCAGTTGTTAGACTTGAGCCACCTCCTCAGCCTCGCGACAGATCATTGCGCACCAACCATCCTTGTGCCATATGCAGTGTTTACGGCCACTACTCTCACCATTGTCCTGATCTCCCTGACTATAGAGCAACATTGTACGATTTAAACAATGTCGATTTGGAGATATCTCCTCCCCTAATCGAGGAGATCTACCCCCCGCCATCATCCTCGTCGGAAGAAGTCAATACAATATATATGATTTCAACAACCTTCAAACCAGAACCCCTTGATTTATGGTTTGACTACTTCAATACTGATGAGCAAATTTTGGAGACACTCACTGCACCCGACTACCCTTGGGATGATATGCATCATCGCTCGTACTTCCTCCCAGAAGCATCTACATCCACCGCATCCAACCAGCTATCGGTCGAATCGAAATATTTCATACCCACTAAGGTCGATTGGTTAAAGGACCCCATCCCAGCACCGGATGCCTTTGAAGAAGGGAACATGTCGAACATTTCCCCCACTATACAGATAGACATTTCCACAACACCAGGGAAACCTGAGCTCATCTCGCTGGGTGCATCTTGCACTCAAGTAGAAACTCAGGCATACAAAAAGCTCTTTCAAGAGTTTCATGATGTCTTTGCCTGGTCCTATACTGAGATGCCTGGTCTCGACCCCGCCATTATTGAACACCACATTGATACATGGCCTGAGGTACCCCCTGTTCGTCAGAAACAACGACCCATTCACCCTTCCAAGCTCCCCGCTGTTAAAGCTGAGGTCGAGAAACTTCGCAAAGCAGGATTCATTTACCCTATTCCGTACACCACCTGGGTGTCGAACCCCGTTCCCATCAACAAAAAGCAAGGCACCCTTAGAGTATGCACTGACTTCCACGATTTAAACCACGCTTGTCCAAAAGACAATTTCCCCACGCCATTCATTGACCAACTCATTGATGAGTGTGCGGGCCATGAAGTCCTATCCTTCATGGACGGGTTTTCCGGATATAACCAGATTCACATCCGCAAGGAGGATCAGTACAAGACTGCCTTCACCACCCCATGGGGCACCTTTGCCTATCGCGTCATGCCATTTGGCCTTAAAAATGCTGGTGCCACTTTCCAGCGAGCCATGACCTATTGCTTTCACGACTTGGTCCATATCCTGCGAGTCTATCTTGACGACCTCACAGCTCGTTAAACGTATCTGAAAGGGCGTCTACCTAGTATAAGTTTACCCCTTTTCCGGACCTTGTAGACTAATTACGAAAAAGGAATACTCTAGTCACATCGGCTAGAAGAGTTCTCCATTTGCATCATTGTATGCTTTTTCAGGCCTTGGAGACTAAAATATGAAAAAGAACACCAATAGAGTCCACTTACCGCTTTCAGACTCTCTAAACATGAAAGAAACCATGAGCACGAGCCGTCCTGGGCTCACAAAATCCACGGGACCGTACTATTTCAGAGCACACTTTTATCCCTTCTTGGAGCTCATTAAAACTACGAAGAAGGAATCAATGGTGCCTCTTGGCGCCACGACAGATCACATCTACTCATTAGGCAGTTTCCCCATTTTGGTCGCCTTTGTTCAGAGTATTCTGCAGTATGTCACCCCGAGAACCCCTCGACAGTACCCATCAGCTTGATTCCCCCCCAGAGTCAATACATACCTTTCAGCCCTCAAAAGCAATGATACCCACACCTATAAGTCAGTTCCCTACGCTGCCAGATCAACCATGTCATCATGCTCTGAACAAAGGAAGTTTGAGTCTACCCACTTTTTGACCCAGTTATTTCCCATCCCCACAAGTATGTCAGTCCTACCATCAGTACTACAACACTTCAGTTCTACACCTCGTGCTCCTATCAAGGAAAAATCATTGCCTTGTTAGTTGCTGGTCTCCCTCTGTCGACGACAACCACATTTATTCCAGAGGATAGACCTAGAGGTCCCTGTGTCTTGGACTCATTACCATTTATGATGAGTGCCTACGAAACATTTCGAGAGGAATCCTCAATGCCTCTCCAAATGGTTGTTTCTCACATGCTCGACTTCAACACCTCAATCGCATCGTTGAGACTCGCACAGGGTATTGGTCCGTTCAGTTATTAGTCGAAGACCCCGGATACCACCTGACTCCTCCACATTTGAGAGTCTACCTATGGATACAACCAGTTACATTTTTTCTATAGATATCCGGGTTGCGTATGGCGACAGTATTCAAATGTACCCCAATTTTATACTCCCTCGAGTATACAGATACAAATACTTCCCAGAGATGGCTCACAGTCATTGAGTCCATACAGATGTTGGACACCTTCAGTTTCAGCAGTTCAACAGTTATTCCAGTGTATCAGTTATTGAGATCAGCCATGATCATGAGTATATCCCACAATAATGTCCCCTCTGGACCATTATGATGTACCAGTATATTTCTTTATGTATTAGATCCCCCTTCTTGGGACTAATTGTTTTGTATATGTCTTGATACGAGCATGGGAATGCCCGCCTCGTCCTTTATCAGAGATTATACCTCATTCATATTGAGGCCATGTAATATTTTTTGTTTTTGCAGCTTCCAAGGGCCGTGGCTCCAATCTCCAACCAGTCTCTTCTCTCCCCTAACCCCAGAAAAAAGGACAAAAGAACTATGATGTCTATCGGCCATATGATGAGCTCCTGCCCTCACACATCAGGGGGCAATCTGTTGACACCCAAAAAGTGCTCACTAGCTCATTTCCCTATCACATGACCCATTTGTCCACTTTTCCACCATCTGAGCCTCTGAAACCAACAAAAGGTCACCAAAAGACCTTAGTACACCCCTTTTTCCATTAAAAAAGATTATTTTTCCTGAAAAGCATAAAAAACCCTCAAAAAGGGTCCAAATTCCCAAAAATATTAAAAAGGGAATTAAAATATTAATTTTATTCAAAAAAGGAAAAAGGAGGGAAAAGTACCTAAACCATGTTGGTCAATACCATTGGTTTCCACAAAACCACAAATGGTATTCCTCACCACCAAAACCTATAAAAAGGTGGTAGGGGCTCCTCATTTCACATCCATCCATTATCTCATCCTTATGCTGCTGAAATCTCCCTTGAGCATTTTAGCCATTGAAGCAACCTTGGAGAAGGAGACCTCTTGGAGCTTGGAGCTACTCATCTTGGGAGTTGCTCAACATCAACCTTCACCATTGAAGGTATTATCGCAAGCACTTGCTTGCCCCCATTTTTCAATACAAATTCATTCTTTAATATTTTCTTGTTCTTGTTTTTTAAATGTTTACCTTATTTGCTTAGATTCTTGCATAGATCCATGATTAGTTTTGTTTAGTTTAATTAGTTGTTTATTTCTATTTGAAACTGCTGCTACTAGTTAGCAGGTGCCCATAGCACTAAGCCTGGTTGCAAAACCGGGCCAACAACTATCCATATTGTCTGACTTGGATTTCATCACCTTGCAGAGGATATGTCTTGTTGAGTTAGAATACTATTTAGCTAGGTGTTTGCATGCTCCCTACCTCCCTTTGGTCTAGCAAGTCCACTATTTTTATTTTTTAGGAAACCTACTGCTTGTTGGTATTCTGACCATTGTTGTTTATGCTCCACTTATTGTAGCACAACTGTTACAGTAAGCATTTTGAGCCGATTGTTGGCCTGAGTGCCGTTTTTTTTTTTTTTGTGCTCTCCTTCTGCACACTCAACTGCATTAGGCTTTTTGAGCTGTTTTTCACTCAACACAACCCCCAGATACCTGATACCATCTGTCACCATTGAGTCCCCGAGACACTCTCAGCACCTCCGGGGTGATCCCCCGCAGCACCGTTCACTTGACATCACCTGTCATAGACCTAGAGATGCATCACTTGATACCACTCATCATAGACCTCGAGCTTCATCACTTGACTGTAATCGTCAACGACATAGAGCTCCGTCCCCCGGATCTAATGCCCCTTATTTCACATCTGATTCTGAGGCAGAGTCCGAAAACCCCACTTACACTACACCAACCAGCCCCATGGCTGGCATGAATTCCAACCCTTTCTTTGTAGGGACCATTGGTGGAGCGTCCACAACCACCCCAGCCACCACACCTGCTTTGGGTATGCCTTCGATGGGGCCCACACCCACCATTCCGGTCACTGTGCCAATTCCAGTGGCTAGCATACCCAACCCAACCCCACCGGTGACTCACACTACACTTAGTGGTGCAGGACCCTCCCATACCACCTCCATCCCCCCTAGTTGGGGGTCACATCCCTATCACAAACCTAGCCCCTACACTTGGGGGCATTGGCCCCAACATGGCCACAACCACCAGCATGTCACATCCTTCTACTAGTTTTCCATTCATGGCTAGTCTCAACCTTCTTGACCTAGCCAGACTGACCAACAATTCCATCAGACACAATCCCACATGGCCTCACATGCCCACCAAGCTCCCATCAGACATCCCTAAGTTTGAGGGCAAGGCAGGTGAAGACCCCCAAAATCACATTATGTCCTTCCATCTATGGTGTTCCTCTAACTATATAGTGGACGACTCTATTCAACTCCGTCTGTTACAACAAACTCTCATTGGCTCTGCAGCCAAGTGGTACATCGAGCAGCCCCATGGGACCCATGCCACCTTTACTTCCCTCACCTCGACCTTCCTACAGTTCTTTCAGTTACCTGTCCGCTATGACGCGGGAGTTGAGATCCTACTGTCTTGCAGATAGAATACGGCCACCCACATCACTGACCACATTCATGAGTGGCGTCGACACCGAAGCCTTTGCAAAATCAAGTTAGATGACTGTATCTTCCTAGATTGGTTTCTCAAATCTCTCCTTCCCGTCATTGCCAAGGATGTGGCATCCAAGCAACCCCAGTCTAAAGAAGAAGCCATCTTAAAATCCCATCAGTTTGACCTTATCTATGCCCAATATGGTTACCTATATACCATTATACCTGACGCCCCCCGTGGCGATTCCTCCCAAAATGATGCACCAGGGGCATCCCATGCCGCTGATGGCATCATTGGCCATGTTTCATCGCATAATCATCCTCTTTCCATGACACGTACTAGTAATGGCCCCGACCTTTCGCAGGATACATACCACTCTGGAGCAACCAATTCATATACTCCCATGGCACATAACAACCATTCCCACGGACCCTCATGTCCACCTCAGTGCTTCGACCACGCATCCCTCACTTACGTCCCTCCGGTTGCACCTCAACCATATTACCACCTGTAGGTCGTGCACGCTCCGGTATCCTCTCAAGCCTCCCCCGCTTATTATCCACCACAGGAAGCACCCGCGGCAAATAAACCACCCATCTCACCGACATATCAACAACCCCCACAAGGTCCTGCACCTGCACCGCCTCCACCCCCACCCACTTATTATCTGCCACAGCCTGCTCCCTCACCTGCACAACCCCAGAACCCACCTACTGCCCAAGGGCAAGTGTACGCGCAACAAAATACGTAGCATAACCAAAATAACCATCACAAACGAGGCCAACAAAACTGTGGAAAAAGACGTAACCGCGGGAACAACCCCCCTTTAGACCAAGGCGGCTAGCCACCTAATCCCCCAAACAATAACAACATGGCACCTGCCAACCAAAACCCCAACAGGCTGCCTAAAAAATATAAAAACCCTAACTTACGAACGAACCACCCTTGTTCTATTTGTGGGGTCTATGGCCATTACACACACGCTTTCCCACATTTGGAGCGGGCACGACAACTCTAGACCAATGATGCCCACCGTCAAGGGCATGCGGCACCTCAGGCACCACCTAACCCCCCACCACCTCAAACTCAACCCTTGGTGTTACAGAACCCTTTACCAACCCAAGGAGTGGTAAACACTCAACCGTAAGCTCCCCCTCAAGGAACCGCGCCACCCCAATAGCAAATCACTTATGCAGCTCCTGATCACCCCATGCTAGATTCAGGTACCCATCACTTGTTAATGATGTCATCCACTGATGTCAACCTTCAAACCCGCTGAAACCAATATGGCTCCACCCCTGAAGCCCCTCCCACCGACAAAACCACCAACGCTCTTCCCATCGATTAGCCATTACGCATACCTCCGGCCACATTAGATGGAGCCCCAAAAGCCCCTCGCTTCCCACTTCGCCGCATCAAAAATAACCTCAATGCTCGCGTTGTGTCTAACTACAACATTGTGGACCACTTAGCTCAGTCCCCCGCAGCCATGTCTATGTTAGAGGTCTTAAAAAACTGTCCTACACAGCACAAGACTCTATTATCAGCCATTGGTGCTATTGATCTGACTGATTCACGAATGATGGCCTTTGATTTGGACCAATCTAAACCATGCCTTCCTTCCACATTAGGATTCCAAGTTTCTGTATCCATTTGGAATCTTGTCATCCATCGGTGCATCATTGATGAGGGTGCATCTACATGCGTTATGTCCACATTCGTTTGGCAGAATTCGAGATATCCTACTCTCCAGTCGTCCACCACTGCATTGCGAGCCTACGATGGCCATTCGGCTCAACCCCAAGGTCTCTTAGCTAATGTCCCCGTCCAGTTAGTTGGTAAAACAGTGCTTATTGACATAGAGGTCATCAATGCCCAACTTGATTATAACCTCTTACTTGGCCACAATTACATGTACGCCATGTGTGCGGTTGCCTCATCCGTTTTTCATACCATGATGTTCCCCCATGAAGCACGAGTGGTCAAGATTGATCAACTCACCTATTATGATCCCAATGCCCCCACTGCACCCAAAAACGTTCTTCCCATGATTGAACAACCTGTTCGCGGTGCATCTACCTCGTTGGTTTCCTCAGTTGGACCTGGAATCTACTCAGATACGTCGATGACTTCCACATTCCAATCCATTCCACCCCTGTCACCAGCGACCGAAATATCTGACTTATGTACCCTCTCCCACAATACACAAACACCCAACCATCAACCTCCCTTGCTACCCCAGCCACCGACGGTACCTAGTCATGTTGGTGCTACACCCATTCATACTATCCCCTTCCTATTTCCCCCTTTGGGAGTTGTAAGCACTCCGGTGATGGCCACACTAAACCTCCCAGGGTTAACTTTAGGACTACCTGTATGGTACACCACACCTCTTGTTTCCCCTCCGATGCCCAATGTCATCTTACAGCCAGTGCAACCTATCACCACTATTAGTCGGCCACCTCCCAGTGTCACCACTCCTTCCTCCTATACCAACCCACTCCCTCTTTCCAAACACACTGGGGGAATAGGCCCACTACCTTATACCGCTTTGCCTACACCAGTTAAAAATCCCCCCGCTTTTCGCGCTCCTTCCAAATGCTCTTTGTGTGATGAGTTGGGCCATGCTACCCATCGATGTCCACAATTACCCGCATTACAAGAGCACATGCAAATGCTTGACAATGACCCCAACATCCCAGTTGTCCAACTCAACCCTACCCCTAAGCCTCGTGATAAATCACTGCGTACCAATCACTCTTGTGCAATATGCGGTATTTACGGCCATTACCCACATCACTGCCCTGATCTCCCATATTATAGAGCCACTCTCTATGAGATGAATAATTTTGACCACGAGACGTCTCCCCCCACCATTGAAGAGATCCACCCCTCAGAATCTCTGCCAATAGGAGAGATCAATACCATTTATATGATCTCTACTGCTAGCATCCCCTCGTCAACCAATTTGACTACAAAATAGTTCTGCAGTGATGAGGAAATTCTCGAGGCTCTTACCGCACCCGATTACCCTTGGGAGGATATGCACCATCGTTCCTTTTTCCTCCTGGAGGAGTCCTCCCCCATGTAACGTCCCCTCCTATCATACCAGCATGATAGAGAGGATCGTGATACTAAACTGGGCAACTAGCCCCATGAACTTTTAACTAAGCATTCACATAATATAAAAGACATATGGGATATATAATTATAAGAAAAACACAACAGAAATAATATCAATAACACATCCATCATATATTCAAGATATTCATCCCATATCCATTCAAGTTGAAGAAAACTCATTGGTAAAAAGGCATATACATATACATGTGCATGTTAAAGAAACACAGCGGAATTACAAATCATGTTTAATATCCAACATACATTCAACATTTCTGTGACAGCCATTAAATAAAGGCATTGCAGAGTTTATAACACAAGAGAATACTTATCTTAACAAAGTAGTCCCAAGCAACCAGCTATGCATCTGCAACGTTCCACCCAACCATACGCCAGTTGTGCTTATCAACCTCTTGATGCAACTGCCACCCCCGAGCTGGGCATGATCTCTACAAGGAATCAGGGAACAACAGACTCACACATAGCCAAGCATACACCAAGATGGGCCAAGCCAATCTACAATTGGGTTTATCAGGCTGCTAGGAAATGGAAAGGAAGAGTGGCTAAGCTAGTGAGCTCAAGCACAGAGCCAGGGGTAACCTTACAAGATCTATCTATCTTGGCACCCACAATACCTACACACCCAGCACAAGGAAGTATTCTTTTCACTGCTATATAGTCCCTCAAATCATACCTTCCCCATCTAGTGCTCTCAGGGTGTGCATAGAAGAGTAGCCAAAGCCCTCTTGATCCTCTTGAGAGGTTATCTCCCCCACTAGCTTTATCAAGCCCTCTCTGTCCACTACCACTCCAATCTCTTTCTCACAGATTCAAACCAAGACAAGGATGCACATAACAGCAGAAGTATAAGTGCTGGGCATGATCAAAACATTTTTACAGTGAGATGCCCAAAGATGGGGAACAACCCTGGGAAGCCAAATCCATTTTCAGAAAAACATCCATAGACATTCTGAGGCAAAAACGGCCTCCATAACAGTCCCAAATCGTGGTCCTCCTTCCCCAGATACTATGTAACACAAGAACGAGCTCCCAGCATGGAAAAATGCAGGAAAATTGGTAAAAACATGATGAGGAAAGACCCAGTAGTTCAGACTGTGTGAGAGAGGAAAAGACTGTTGGTTTAGCATGGCTTTGGGCACCATTTTGTGGGTGTTTTCTTGCCCAAGGAGACAAAACACGATTTCCCAGGTTGATGGATTCCCCATACACAAAATTGGCTACCATACCTCTTCATTCCCAAGGCATTAACTACCTCAACCAATTTCTGGAAGAATTAAATGATTGGGTCCATAACCCAAAATGGGTAGTTGGTGGTTTATGGGTTTTCTCATTGACACATGGATTAACACCATTGGCTCAATGGTTTGAGTAATTTCCCTCCCTATTCCTTGTATAATCATGCCCCCATCTCTTTGTTGCATTGCATAGCTAGTTGTGGGTATTTTTCATTAAAATTCGTATTTACATAATGTCTTATTTACATTGTGCCTATCTAACACAAGAACCATAGGCATCTATTTTTTTAATTGCTGATACATGAAACGCTAAATCAATGGTGGGGCCTTGGCCTTGAGCTCCTCACCATGATTAAATTACAATATTTACATCATTTACGATTTAATACAAAGGGGGTCAAAATGGGGACATTACACCCCACCATAGCCTCCCAATTTTTGGTTGAGTCCAAATATTTCCTCCCCACCAAGGTCAACTGGTTTAAAGAGCCCATTCCCGCTCCCGATGCCTTCTAGGAAGGCAACATAGCCAATATCTCACCCACAATCCACATTGATATCTCTTCCCCAGGCGGTGCCCCTGAAATCATTACTTTGGGAGCCTCCTGCACCAAGTATGAGATCGGAGAGTACAAAAAACTTTTTCAGGAGTTCCGCGATGTCTTTGCCTAGTCCTACACCGAAATGCTTGGTTTCGAGCCTTCTATCATAGATCACCACATTGACACATTGCCAGATGTGCCCCCGTTCACCAAAAATAGCGCCCCATTCACCCATCAAAGCTCCCCGCTGTTAAAGTAGAGATTGAGAAACTTCGTGTAGCAAGTTTCATTTATCCTATTGCATACACCACTTGGGTTTCTAACCCCATCCCTGTTAACAAAAAAAAGGCACCATCAGGATATGTATTGACTTCCGCAATTTAAACCAAGCATGTCCCAAAGACAACTTCCCGACGCCATTTTTTAACCAACTCATCGATGCGTGCACGAGGCATGAAGTCCTATCCTTCATGGACGGTTTCTCTGGGTATAACCAGATTCAGATCCGCAAAGAAGATCAATGCAATACTACCTTCACCACCCCTTGGGGCACCTTTGCCTATCGGGCCATGCCTTTTGGCCCTAAAAATGCTGGGGCCACCTTCCAGCGATCCATGACCTATTGTTTTCACGACTTGTTCCATATCCTATTAGTCTATCTTGACGATCTCACAACACATTCCAAGAAATGATCCGACCACCTTAACAACCTCCGGCAAGTTTTTCTACATTGTCACAAGTATCAAATCTGCTTGAACCCACTCAAGTGTGTCTTTTGCGTTCTGGAAGGCCAGTTGTTAGGTTTCATTGCTTCAAATAAAGGAATTGTTGTCGACCCCCTCAAAGTTCAAGCCATATTAGACTTTCCCGCACCACGCATGTTCTGGCAGCTACAAAGCTTATAGGGGAAATCTAATTTCCTCCGCCGCTTCATTCCTGATTATGCCACCATAGTTCATGGTTTCTTACGTCTGCTTCATACTCACATACCCTTTGTCTGGGATGACCAGGTGCAAGCTGCATTCGAATCCCTTAAAAAAGCTCTCACGCAAGCCCCTTTGATCTCCCCTCCAGATTTCTCTCAGGACTTCATCCTTTATGTCTCAACATCCGACCACGCTGTGTCAGGGGTCCTTGTTCAAGAAGACGCTGCTCGCCAGGAGCATGTCATTTATTACGTCAGCCAAACCTTGTCTATACCACCCCTACGTTACCCATATGAGGAAATACTGGCCCTAGCCATCGTCTTTTCCATACAGAAATTGCGCCATTACATTTTACTCAGTCATACTACAGTTGTCGCCAACTCCAACCCCATGGTCTACCTCTTGAACCGGGGACTTCTGCAAGGTTGTGTCGCTAAATGGGTAATTATCCTCCAAGAATATGACCTAACTTTCACAACCCCTAAGAGTAATAAAGCCCTCGTGCTTTCCCAGCTCATAACCAACCTACCATCTCTTTTTCCGTCACTGTCGATCACCATTGAATTACCTGATGAACATTTGTTTATCATCTCGTCAAACGACCCACGGTACGGTGATATTTTTCTATACCTTCGCACGCCGAAGTTTCGACCAGACATAGACCGCAATGGATGCCGCCATATTCATCACCATGCCTCTCGGTATCTCCTCTTGGGCAATGTCCTTTACCGGCAAGGGGTTGATACTATCCTCCGTCGTTGTCTCACATGAGAGGAAGCCGAACAAGTCCTCAATGACTGTCATAGCGGTGCCTGCGGTGGACATTTCTCTGGAATGGCCACTGCCTAGAAGGTAATCTACGTCGGATATTTTTGGCCCACATTGTTCACTGACTACATCACTATGGTCAAGCATTGCCATAATTGCCAACTCTTTGCCCCTAAGGCCCGGACACCACCCACCCCACTCCACCCAATCATCACCGTTGGCTCGTTTTGCAAATGGGCCATCAACTTCATGGAATGTAAACCCTCATCCGTAAATGGCCATAAGTACATCATTGTCGCCATCAACTACTTCACCAAATGGGCTGAAGCCATGCCCACCTTCAACTGTAAAGCCGACAATGCTGCCTGTTTCTTTTTTAACCATGTTATTACAGGATTCGGGGTCCCAAAACAGCTTGTCTCAGACCATGGTTCACATTTTGAAGATGCCATTTGGTGCGAGTTGTCAACTCTCCTTAAGTTCCAACATCAGTATGCCTCAGCTTACTACCCCCAAAGGAACGACCAAGTTGAGGCCATTAACAAAATTTTGAAAACAATCCTCCAACGCACTGTTGACCGACATAAGTCCAATTGGCATCACATGCTTTTCCCCACATTATGGACTAACTGTACATCAACTAAGATCGCCACTGGTTTCACCCCTTTTCACTTAGTTCACGGTGTCGAATCTGTCCTCCCCATCGAGTGTCAGATACCTACCTTACACATCGCCATTGAACTTCTCCCAGACACCTCACCACTCGAACAACGTTTTCTATTGTTAGAACAAGCCGATGAAGACCGTCATGCAACCCTACAAACCATTGAGGCTGCCAAGAGCCACTCCAAAGTTGGTTATGACAAACATTTCCACCCATGAGCTTTCCGTGAAGGAGATCTAGTCCTCATTTACGACCAAGCCCATGACAAGATAGGTAACGGGAAGTTCGAATCCATGTGGCAAGGCCCTTACATAGTACATATCTACCTTGGACATGAGGCATATATTCTAACTGACTCAGAAGGCCACCCCTTGCGCAACCCCCGTAATCGGTTGTATCTTAAATGCTTTTATCCTTAAACAATGCCGCGGACCCGTTAGTCCGTATTGTACAGTTTGCTTTCTTTTTGTTTTCCACTTTTTTACCGCAACCTTACATTCGTCATTTTTGCATGATCACAGATGCACCATCTTCCACCTTATTACATTGGCTTTGCCAATGGAGCAAACTACTGGTCTCCAAACCTGGCCTCTGCAACTTGGGTCTTATATTACCCTTCACATGAGTTGATTCACCTTGACGGAATGTGCATAGGTGCTGTTACCAATAACCAGGCCGAGTACGATGCTATGATCAGTCTCCTGACTGCTGCCCTTCAAGTATATGTCACCTTCATGTGTTCCTTGACTCCCAGCTGCTTGTCTTCCAGCTCAACAACTGCTACCAGGTGCATGATCCTTATTTCTTTAGAAATTTCCTGTGCACAAAACAGTTAAGCCAACAGTTTGAATCCATAACGTTCACTCATGTCCCAAGAGCTCAGAATAGTGCGCAGATCAAATGGCTAACAACATCCTCGACTGGCATATCAATCACACCATGTAAATCATCCATCATGCATAATCATCACATATCAACACATCAAAAACATAAAAATCCCAAAAAGATGACATCTACAACAAAGGGCATCCACGTGCCTATCATAACAAATCATTTGCATCCACGTGCAATAAAATAAACACAAAACCATACAGGCGCATCCATGTGCATACAAAAATAATCACCACAACAAATGCATCCATGTGCATATCTATATAAATATATCATCATCATATACATGTCATGAGTGTCCCACCATTCAGATATACAAAAAATATACATCGAGGAGCCTCAACAACATCCCTGTCATAAAATACATGCCGTATATAGAAAAAAAATCCCGAATTCCCATACGCATCGGGGGGGAGTCCCCAGCACTCCCTAATGAGAGTCATATCCCCCATCTGAACCATCCTCACCCTCCATCACATCCTCCTCTATTGGGGACTCATCCTCTCCTCGCTCCTCCTCCGGATCCTCCTCTGGATCCTCATCATCCCCCTTTCGATCCTGACCCCTCCTCTCCTTGGCCAATACTTCCACCCAAATCAAAATTGACTGCCAATCTCATGGAGCCTCATGATAGGCCTCGACCACCTCCCGATCAAGCTCCCGCTACCCCTAGTTGGAGACCCCAACTAGTAGCCGTCCGAAGGTAACTCGTAAGGAATCCAAAGTCCCCTATGCATCCCGTTGTCGTACCTCCCCCCGATCTGGCAAGGCTGGCACTGCTATATGCCCCGGTGGTGGCTACGGTCCCACATCTGCATCAAACCAAATAGCAAATAGTCAGACACATCGTCCATCTCTAGAAACAAATCTAACATAAAAACATCAATCAAAAACTGGATACATACCATTCGGACCCCAAGCCTTCCCAGGAGGTCGTGGCGCCTCCAGATCCCTCTAATAGTCCATACCACAGTATGGATAGTCATCAAAATCTAGCGGCATCTGCAACCACAGCAAATAGAGGTCCTGCGTAAAATACCGCCCCACCTCTCCCCCACCCCACCGATGCATCATCTCACCCCACTACACCATCCACGGCTCCCTCAAACCCCCAGCCCGAATTGGCACTCGTGGTTGCAGTGTCGGAACCCGCTCCATGAAGAAAGAGCACAAAAATGACCCATAGCAGAACCCCTTGCTAGATACCTTCACCGAGCTCAGCTGCCACTGAACACAAGTGAGGAATATCTGGCCCCAAGCAAAGAAGGTGCCCTGTAATACCCACTCTACCAACTGCATCTGTCCCCCCAACACCCGGTTGGTCCTCTGTGACCCCAACACTTGGACCACACATGCTGCAATCGCCCGAACTAATGGCTCCTCTAAGTCACAAATCAAGAGTGCATTCTTATGCACTCTTGCCGTATGGAGGTAGTACCGATCCAACATCTCCTCCATGTCCACATCTGCGGACACCCGTGGCTGGGTATCCACCACCCTACCCAAACAAGGTAGTCCATTCAAAAAGTACACATCTACCAGGGTGAGCTCCAATCTCTCCCCCTGCACCATGAAGGCCTGCATATCAGGCTCCCAGAAGCCCACCAACCTGTTCAACAGTAGTGCTGATGAATGTACCATCGGCACCTGTGTGAACTTCAACAGCCCACACAGCCGCAAGGTCCCCCAAAAATGTCGATCATCCCTTATGTACTCCATGAGATCATCAAGGATCTCGCGCTCTCGCCATAGTACTCTCGGCATCATATCAATCCCACAATGAAAACTCATCAGCACATCATCAAATAAACCATCATCCCCCCTGGTATGACTCCACAATATAGATCCAGATTGTGGCTGTGGGGCCCAATGTCACGATCCCAAATCACAGCTATCAGGACTACAACCACGATCACAAATCGCGCCTGTGGGGGCCATAGTTGCGATTGCATATCGCGGCTATCCAGGTCATAGTCGCGATCACAGATCGCGGTCACGGATCATGACTGTCAAGGCCATAGTCGCGATCTTGGATCGCAACTGTGGAGGCCACAACCATAATCCATGATCATGGTCATCACCTCGAAACCCGTGATCCACACCCCGCGTGGACCGTACCACCCTCCCTGAGGACCCACTACCCACCCGAATCGAGGAAAAATTAAAAGTATGAGTTCAGTGAAATACCTGCAGCTCACGGAAATGAAATCGACCAATCCAATCGCCCAGAAATACCAAATCCACTCTGGCCCACCACACTCTCCTGTCAAAGTCAACCACACAAATGACACTTGGCATTATGGGTCCACTTACTATTTATAGATAGTTGACTTTTTCTTGATTCGACCATTTTGGATCCATACGGAGTCCATTTTTCAAACCATTTCCACCACTGGAATCAGAACGACGAGACCTTCAGAATGGTCGACTCGGTTTCTCGTTTTATCCGAACCCCTTTTGGGGGAATTTTTTCCATGCACCTTGCCATCTCGATTTGCATGCCACATCGGCCGTTGTCAGTTTTTAGCATTCCTTATAACATCAGATTCAATTTTTCAATCCCGTGATGATGCTTAAGATCATTCCTCACTCTCACCCCCATATTTTTTGAGCATTTTTCACCAGCCCCTAGTCCTCTTGGTTTGTGCACCACCTCGGTCGTTATCCATTTTTTACGCTTTTTATATCACCAGATTCAGTTTTCCGAGCTCGTGATGATGATTGAGATCAATTCTTTCTCTCACCAGAAACAGTTTGAACATTGTGTCCCGACACCTTGCTACCTCGGTTTGCACACCACATCAGTCGCCATCGATTTATTACACATTTATACATGAGCCATTCACTCCATTCATACTACAATTATTTCATTATTTTTCCACCATTCATCATCCCGCAAGGAGGCCCACCAGTGTTCCCCCCCAACCTTCGCTCTCAGTTCTCATCGATGTCCCTTGATTGAACACTCTCTCCTTGCTTGGCCATTCCTTTTGTTCGTAATAATTTTATCTCTTTTTCAGGCTAGACAAGTCCTTTACGAAAAAGGCACTTAGGGAGTTTCTATTAAGCTCTTTTCTGACTCCTAAAAGAATGAAAAGATCGCCAACCAATCTTGCTTCCTTTCATGGTCATTAAAGTACCTGAAAGGGCATCTATTTGGTATAACTTTAACCCTTTTCTGGACCTGGTAGACTAATTACAAAAAAGGAATACTCTAGTCACACTGGCTAGAAGAGTTCTTCATTTCGTCCTTTTATGCTTTTTCGGGCCTTGGAGACTAACACATGAAAAAGAATCCCCTGGAGTCTTCTTATTGCTTTCAGACACTCTCAAATTGAAATCAACCATGAGCATGCACCATCCTGGGCTCGTACAAATCCACATGACGGAACCATTCCATTATTTTAGAGTCTTCTTATCGCTTTCAGACTCCTTAAAATTGAAAGCAATCATGAGCATGAACTGTTTTGGGATTGTATAAATCCACATGACAGTACCATTTTGAGAGCGCTTCTTCCAGCTCCTTAAACCATGAAGAAGTCCCCATCGGTGCCTCTCGACACTATGATCCATCATCTCGGCAGCACCCCCAATAAGGTCACCTTTGTTCAGAGTATTCTTCAATATACCACTCTTAAAGTCTCCTTCCATCCTACACCAACTTGAGTATCCCTCATTCCAGTCACCATCCCTGGTCCCTTAAAAGTTATGATCCCCTTCCCACCAGTTAGTTTCATATGCTGCCCGATCATCCCCACCATCATACTCTGAACAAAGGAAGTTTGAGTCCACCCACTCTATTTGCCCAGTTATTCCCCACCTACACAGTATGTTGGTCTTACCATCAGTACTCTCAAACTTTGGTTATCCACCTCATGCTCCTATCAAGGAACCATCATTACCTTGCTAGTTGCAGGTCTCCCTCTGTCGACGACAGCCCATCTATTCCAAATGATAGGCCCAGAGGTCCCTGCGCCTTGGACTCATCACCATCTGTGGTGAGTGCCTACGGACCATTTTGAGTGGAGTCATTAGTGCCTCTCCGAATGGTTGTTTCTCACATGCTCGACTTCAACACCTTGATTGCATCGTTGAGATTCGTGCAGGGTATATATCCCTTCAATTATTGGTCGAAGACCCCGGATTTCACCCAACTCTAGCACATTGGTGAGTCACTTCGGAACACCCAGTTATATGTTCCCGTGGATATCCGGGTTGCGTTGGCGATTGTATTCGGAGGCCACTCACTCAGATGCTTCCTCAAGTACCCAGTATAGCTACAGTCTAGTGCACCATTGAGGGTATGACTCCCCGTCATTATGATCCAATAGCTCATCAGTTCCTCTGGTACGACACTTAGCAACACTATTGTTATTCCAATGTATCGGTTCTTCCACTCAGACATGGTCAGCCCGACAGTATGTCCCATATTTGTGTCCCCTCTGGACCCTTATGATGTACACAGTAGTTCTCCATGTATCTTTCAGGTCCCTTTTTTAGGCCTCATTGTTATTCTATATATCTTGATACGAGCATGGGAATGCCCGCCTCATCCATATATTCAAATTATTCCTCATTCATTATTGAGGTCATGTATTTTCAATTTTTGCAGTTTTTATGGGACTGCTGCTCCGAGCTCTAGTTCATTTCTTCTCTTCTCCACACCCCAAGAAAACCATAAAAGACCTATGATGTCTATCATCCATACGATGAGCTCCTGGCCTCACACATCAGGGAGCAATCTGTTAACACCCAAAAAGTGCTCACCATCTCATCTCCCTCATTACATGACTCATTTGTCTATATTTCCTACCATATTTGCCTCCAGAACCTCAAAAAAACCGTTTAAAAAGCCACCAAAAGGCCAAAAAAACCCCTTTTTTCCCCCAAAATAATTTAAATTTCCTCAAAAGATAGCAAAAACCCTCTAAAAGGGCCCTAAATTCCCAAAAATCAAATAAAAGAGAATAAAAAATATAAAAAAGAGGAAAAAGAGGGAAAAAAGAAGAAAAAACCCTAAACAATTAACCTAAACCATATGGTGCCAAAAACCATGGGTCAATACTCCACCACTAAAAACCTATAAATAGATGATGGAGGCTCCCCATTTCACATCCATAATCTATCCTATCCTCACTTTGCCAAAATCACTCTTGAAACCCTAGCTTACCATTTGAGCTAGTTTCCCATTTGAGTGCCCCTTTTGGCCCATTATCCAAACACCTTGGAGAAATAGAAGGAACCCATTGGAGCACGGAAGAAGCCCTCCTGGACTACTGCAAGAGCTCCACCAACCTCCATATCAAAGGTAAATGTAACTTTGGTCATACCATAATACAAAAGAAAAATTTCTCTTATATTGTTATTGTCTTTTTATTTTCTGTTGATGCACATGTTAGCTTAGATTTTATACTGTCTTACTGTGAAGTTTTACTGTTTACTGAACTACTACTAAGGAGGCCTTCTCCTTAGTAGGTGCTCATTTGCACAAGCTAGGGTGAAAACCCTAGCTACAATTTGAATTAAAGTTCATAACTCTGTTGTAGGTGCCTAGTTGACTAGCCGACTAGGTCCTCCCAATCGACTATAGATTATTTGGCTCAATCAGTTGACTCGATTAGGTCGACTGACCTGAAATTTAGAAAGTTATAATTGTATAACTATTTATATGCACTATATGATAGGATTGTGAGCTGGAAGATGCAAGAATTATTTGTGTACATAATCGCCTCATAATATAAGACAACTTGTTGCTCCTATCTCCACTACCTGTATTATTTCCCATGCCTTTATGCATGTATATATGATCTTGTATCTTGTTATGTATTGTTGTGCTACTGGTAACTATATGAAATCCCTTAGATTACGACATTGGTTCCATTGTCGGTAACACTAAACCGGGATAAAAAGGTGATCATGTCTGCATAAATGGTAAGCGAGGAGGAAATTCGAGAGTGGTGGAATCGGAAGATAGTGAATTACATCCAAAACTATGCTAGAAGGAAGAAGTTGACCATTGTTAAGGACCGAGAGAAGTTTTTCACTAAATCACATGAAAAATTTATACAAGATGTACCTCGTGAGATAAAGAAGTTGGTCAATCGGATTCATGAGGAAACGCGACCTTTAAAATGAACGATTGTTATTGCACAAACTTTACAATGGAGGATGGAAAAATATGTGTGAGTGGATTGAGTTTATAAGCGATTACTATTGTAAAGAGCGAGCTATTGAAGAAAGGACCTCACTAGATAGAATCAAAGTCATATTTTACAAAAATATCCATGACTCCTTTTCCATCACTATCCTGGACTTGTTGTACAAATTTCTAATTGAAAAAGGATCTAGTCACATAGTTGAACCTCGACCTCCATTGGGCCCTTGTGCAACTTCAAACTGGGAACAAAAGAAAAAAGATTGGGAGCACTTTGTCCAAGAACACAAGTGGGAATATTTTCTAAACAAATGGATAACCTTTTTTATTCCACTTCCATTGCTTAATAACAGTCATGTCGGTAATGGGAGGGTGGTCAAATGAATGAATAAAAAATGCTAGTCGACAAGAGTGAAAAGAATGAATTCCAGTAAGAAACCAAGCCCAACTTGATGAGAAAAATTAGTAATCATCCATAAACAAAACAGTTATATTCAAAATATTGAATGAGAAAAGAGATAGAATAAATGGGAGGAACTAAGAAATATTATAAGTCTACTTCGTGATAGAAGAAGTATGAAGAATCCGATTGAGAAGGACGAGCAACCAAAAGTCCTACCTAAGTCAAGGGAAAGTAGACTAGATGATAGAAAGGATGAGGTGTTGACATCAATAGAAGAGTCACACTTGATGGTCCTTACCTCGCAATCCCTATAGATTGCAATTCTTGACATCATGACTCTCGTCGAATCTGTCCCAATGATTATGACAATTGGGCCAACTATTAGACAAATCGTTGAGCGAGATCTAGGAATTGGACCTAGTGGTAGTAACATATGGTGTTGACTAGATCAATGTGGATGAATTATGGACCGATTGATTATTTAGAGACCATTGCGTTATAACTAGATTACTTTTACACTAGATTTCATATTACACCGTTTTAATCTATTATATTCAGAAAATGTAGAGGTTCCCCCCTTCCAGCAACATTACTGTTGAAGCATGTAGCATGTCGAAGAGACGACCTATCAATGAAGATTCTATAGAGGAAGTTAGATTGTCTAGGTACAAAACTCACCAGCTAGAAATAAGCATAGAAACTCATCATATAGAAGTGTAGAAAATCAGCATAAAAAAGTAAGTACAAAGGAAAGTTTTACCTTAGTTAGTTATTCATCACCAGTAAATAATAGAACTCAAAATAGAAATAGAAATTCTATCAAGATGGAATACCATCATCCAATTCACACTCCTATTTATGAATGGGATCAAGACCCCGTGAAACATTGGTTTTTCTGTGAAACCATTTGGAAACTAACCTTATCGATGATGAGAATCAACAGATTGCATAGTTTCCAGGTGGTATTCGAAAAAGAGAACTTACGTGGTACCTAAAATTTCTTTCCAAATGGAGAAAAAAAAATCAAGAGATCTAAGAAAATTTTCTAGACTTCTTCAAGACCCAGATAGCAATCATTTGGACAACCACAAACTAAAAGAAAATACTCAAATATTGGGAGAATTAGTGCACGAATATGATAGAATATTTAAAGACCTGCTTATCCAGATGCCATCCAAGATGGACCAATAAGTCCTTATCCAGTTTTTTGTTGTTGGTTTTCAACCAAGAATTAAAATTCCTCTATTGTTACTTGAATTTATAACATACAATGACATTTTAAATAAATCTCTAAAGTCAAATCGAATACAGACTTTTTAGTTGGCCCTGCCAACAAAAGACTTGAAGAGATACTAGAAATAATGCAACAATCACTTTGGCAACTTACTTTAAGGCAAAACAACTTATGGTGCACAACATGCTCAATAGAATTTCATACTAAAGACAATTGTCATTACGATGTCGATGACTTCAAAATTTCAGAAGAATACCTCACAAACAAAGAAGACCATATCCATAGGAAAGAAGATTACTACAAGAGGAACTAAGACTCTTTCTTGAAGAAACATGACCATAAAACTTTTGGATTGCTCAAAAAAGATACTATTGCAACATATGTGAAAGGTTTGAGCCTCACTCAACACCTAAGTACCCTTATAATGCAAACACTATCAAACCCAAGTGGTGCAACATCCATCTAAATCCAAAAAAAACCATTGTAGAGTGTATCAAAAATCTAAAGAGAAAGGTGAAATACCACACAATCTATCAAGCACAGACTGTCCAGCATAATAGTCAAAGAGGTCAAGAATCTAGACAGAAAGACCAGCATAATAATTAATACAACCAATGAGGTGTCTATAATGGTCGAGGAAGATATAAAAACAACTGAGGAAACTACTCTTTCAGTCTAGGAAAAACCCATTGTTATGTGTATTTCAGTGAAGAACACTTGAGCCATGACTATCCATGGAAAGATAGGACAGACCTCAATTTTTGTACAAAATGTGGGGTCGGGAAGCATAATCTAAAGGAATACCCCATCGTGCTTAAAAAGCTCAATAATAAAAATAATATTAATTTTGTTAATTTTTCAATAATTTCATTCCATTATAATTAGGATCTCTAAGAGAATAACATGTACAACATATCTACAACATATCAATTGTAGACACAATAGCAATCACACAAGAGACACAGAGTTTCACCAGGGAAAACCAAGAAGGTGAAAAACCCCGCAACTTCCTCAAAGATAGAATAAGCCCCAATACAATATCACAAGGATCAAACCCAATAAGATGTCTCTAGCAGATGCTCCTCCTCCTCCACATGTGCACCACTTTCTCTCTTAGCTATGCGAGCTTGAGAAGTGAGTGAATGAATCAAATGAGAGACGCAACCTCTCTAATTATACATTGACTTGACCTGCCAATAAATCACTGGGGCCAACTTCTCAATGAAGCCTAATAACCCAACCACATGACCTAACTAGGGCCGACCCCACACTGGTGGTCTAATAACCCATCAATACAAATGACGACACTTACAATGTAACTTGCGACACTTGAAAATACAAATGACGACACTTCCAATCAGAGGAATATAACATCTCTATCGGATATCCAATAAAGTACAAATGTAATACATAGAAGAATATCTTCGAAAGTTACAAATACATCAACACTCCCTCTTAACTAGGAAGGTATTCTGAACACAGGTCATCAATACATATTGGTGCAAGTCTTCAATTCTGGAGCTAGATCATCATCACTGTTGTTGTACTTGACATCTCAATCACTAGGTTATCTCTCAATTCTTCTCATCATAGGAATTTCTATAGAGCCAACCCTTTTTCATGTTGGATGTAGGCCCACCACCTGTAGGTCTTCATCAACACTGACCATACTATGGAATCCTCAGGACTTATTACGTGCATCACAAAACCTTGAAAGAGTATCCCAGGATCCTTTATGTTCCTAAGCACGACTAGCAAGATCTCCCAGGGTGATATTATATGTGACCCCACCACAAGACCTCGAAAGAGTATCCCAGGACTGATTATGAGCATACTGCTCAAACTATCAGATCTCCCAGGGCGCTCTTACATGTGGTCACCACAAAACCTTGAAAGAGCATTCCATGACTGATTATGGGCATACTGCTCAACCTATTGGATCTCCCAGGGCAATATTACATGTGGTCATGGAAAAACCTCGAAAGAGCATCCTAGGACTGATTACAAGCATACTGCTCAACCTATCGAATCTCCGAGGGTGCTATTATATGGCATAGGACAAAACCTCGAAAGAGCATTTGCCAAATATCCTAGGGCTCTATTATATGCCATAGGAAAAACCTTGAAAGAATATCTACAAATCTCCCAAGGCGCTATTATATGTCATCCCAAGCAAAACCTCGAAAGAGCATTTTCCAGATATCTCAGGGCACTATTATAAGCCATAGGAAAAACCTCGAAAGAGTATCTACAAACCTCCCAAGGTGCCATTATATGCTTATCTGCACAACGTGTCCACAACCACGGAGTATCAACTTGATACTCACCATACATCATCCTAATGTACATCATCACATGATCATCCTGATCATCATCACTACATCATCCTGATGCATATCATCATCACATGATCATCCTGATGTATATCATCATCACATGATCATCCTGATGTATATCATCATCACATGATCATCCTGATCATCGTCATTGCATCGTCCTGAAGCATATCATCATACATGATCCAACTAATCATACAAAGCATCCAACTGATGCATATCAACATACATGATCCAACTGATCATACAAAGCATCCAACTGATGCATATCAACATACATGATCCAACTGATCATACAAAGCATCCAACTGATGCATATCCAAATCCATAACTGGAGCATCGTCTTGATGCTCATCATACAGTGCTTACATCCACAGCCATGGGAAGGATCCTCCTATCACCATGCTTGGAATGGATCCTGCAGATGTGTCCCATCACTTCTTCCTCAAAGTATCTTCAATCTGAAGCACACCAATACTCTCTCTGAAGTACTCAAACTTCACTCTGGCTAGTGGTTTCATCAACACATCTGCAACCTGCTCATCCGCCGCAACATACAGGAGCTTCACTGCTCCTTTCTGCACCATATCCATGATATAGTGATATTTGATCTCGATGTGCTTCGACCTATCATGGAACACTGGGTTCTTTGACAACTTCACATAACTCTGGATGTCACAATAGATATAGGTAGCATCCAACGGGAGATCAAATAACTCAGATAGTAGCTTTCTCAACCATACTGCCTCACAACTAGCTAAACAAGCTGCGACATACTCTGCCTCGACTATACTCAGTGCTATGCAGGACTGCTTCCTGCTAAACCAAGATATCACACTTGATCCCATACTAAAACAGCACCCCAAAGTGCTCTTCCTATCTGCAGCACTACCTGCCCAATTTGAATCAACATAACCCTCTAGGTTAAACTTTTGATTCACATCATACTTCATCCCATAATCAACCGTACCCTTCAGGTACCTCAGAATATGCTTTACAGTAACCAGGTGAACACTTCTCGGATCCGTGGCTCAATGTGTTCACCGCAAAGCAAATATCTAGTCTCGTGTTCGTCAAGTACATCAAGGACCCAATCATCTGATGATACATAGTGACATCAACCAGCTCATATGAAGCATCACACAGAAGCTTCAGGTTCGATGCAATAGGTGTGGACATGGCCTTGCAGTCCATCATCCCGAACCTCTTTGGGATATCTACTGCATACTTCCCTTGTCCAAGGAAGATCCCACCTGCACTCTGCCACACCTCCATGTCTATAAAGTAATGCATCATGACCAATTCCTTCATCTCGAACTCATCAACAAGCTTCCTCTTGGTGTCAGAAATCAACCCATCCTCACCTATAACAAACATGTCATCCACATATAGTAGTAGTATAACAGGATTGCCTTCCTCAACCCTGTAGTAAAGGTTGGAATCTGCTTTAATCTTAGTAAATCCCAAACTAGATAGGAAACTGCCCATCCTACCATACCAAGTCCTAGGAGATGTTTTCAAGCCATACAAGGCTTTCTTCAACCTGCACACATATGACTCCCTATCATGTGTCTCAAAACCAAGTGGCTACTCCACATACACTTCCTCTTCGAATACACCATTCAAGAAAGATGTCTTGACATCCATCTAGTGTATCTTCCACTTCAACACTGCGGCCAGAGAAAGTACTATTCCGATGGAAGTGTATCTGGCTACAGGAGAAAAAGTCTCTTCATAATCTATTCCCTCTTTCTGGGAGAAGCCACGAGATACAAACCTCGCCTTGTATTTCTCTATGCTACCATCTGCAGCATGCTTGATCTTATAGATCCACTTGGAAGTCACAACAGACTTCCCTTCAGGTCTTGGGACCAAATCCCAAACATCATTCTTCATGATCGATTGGTACTCCTCGATCATGGCATCCTTCCATTCTTTCTTTTCCGTTGCTTCTTCATAACTAGAAGGTTCTTTGTTAATAATGTCACAGAACAAGGCAACATAACTGGTATGTGATCTGGTTTTCTTCCTTTCTCTATGTTCTTCTTTTGGAATGATCTACCTTTCTACATCTTGGATGAGCTCTCTAGCCCATGCAGGTTTTCTCTTGTGAGAGTTCTTCTCATGGGGTGGATCAACAGGTTCTTTTGGATCTTCAATTTCACAAACTTCATCTGGAATTGCTTCTTTCATAATGGTGTCTTGAAATTTGGTTACCTTTGGTTCTTCATGGTCTTCAACAAGTGTCCTCCTCAATTTGATGTATGCTGAGTCTTCATCAAATGTTACATCCTTGCTGATGTCAATCTTCTTGAACCCTAGAAAGTAGATTCTGTAAGCCTTCGAGATTTCACTATAACCCACAAAGATGCCCTTCTTTCCTGAAGGATCTAGCTTTGTCCTCTTTTCCTTTGAAATGTGTGTGTATACTGGATAGCCAAATATCCTGAGATGGCTAACTTCAGGTTTCTTAACAGAGAAAGCTTCTTCTGGTCTCTTGTTGTCAAGTATCTTGTGAGGTGTTCTGTTCTGCACATATACAGTTGTCCTAGCTGCTTCTGCCCATAGATACATAGGCAGATCTTGGTCATGAAGAATTGCCCATGCTGTTTCCATGATAGTCCTATTCTTCCTTTCTGTAACTCCATTTTGTTGTGGATTGTAGGAGCAGTCAACTCCCTCTTAATCCCTAAATCACTGCATAGATTCTTGAAATCACCTGAAGTGAATTCCTCGTCATTGTCGGATCTGAAGGTCTTGATCTTCTTATCAGTTTGATTTTCTATCAAGGCTTTGAATTCCTTGAACTTATCAAACACTTCATCTTTATTCTTCAAGAAATAAACCCAAGTCTTCATAGAGAAATCATCAATGAAAGAAACATAGTATACATACCCACTCAGAGAACTGGATGATATTGGACCGCATACATCGGAGTGGATAATTTCCAAAATTCATTTTGCTTTTCTTTCACTACTTGGAAATGTTTTCTTTGTGTTCTTTCCTTTTGCACATCCTTTGCAAATATCTTCATGCTTTGACTAGATTTCAGGAAGACCTTCTACTGCTTTGCTTGCAATTGGTAGTTCTCTATAGTGCATGTGTGCAAGCCTTCTATGCCAAAGTTCACTTGGCTCCATGGACTCATGTACCATGGCATGTTCAGGTTGTCCCTTCAATTTGTACAATCCTCCCTCTTTCTCTCCAATCACTATTGCATCATCTATGGTCTTACCCTTTGGCCACAAGAGTACTTGGCCATCCACGAATGAAACTCTAATTCCCTTTGCATATGGAAAGGAGATTCTTCTTGAGCCCAGGTACATATAGAACATCTTTCATCTTCAAAGACTTCCCAGAGTCTAGTTTGTAGGAGGCTTCACCACTTCCTTTGATAGGATATTGATAGTCATCCCCAAGTTTCACTTAATGAGGTGACTCATGTTCAGATAGATCTACAAAGGATTCTTTAAACCCAGTCATGTGTTTGGAAGCCCCACTATAAATAATACAATCATCACATCCATGAGATATAGTACATGTGAGAGCAGAAATTAGAACATATTCATCTTCACTTAATGAGTCATCACTTTCTACTCTAGTCTTCTTCCTGGGAGGTTCATCATCCTCAATAGCATGAGCATGATATCTCTTGTTGTTGTTGTTCTTCTTCTTGTTGAAGTTGTTGTTGTTGTTGTTCTTTTTGTTCTCAGGGAAATCTGAGGAAAAATGTCCCTTCTCATTACATGTAAAGCATCTCAGATCTTTCCTATCTCTATGATAATGGTGGTGTCAAGATCTGTTGTTATGAGATGGCTCCCTCATGAACTTACTCTTATTGGTATGTGTTGTGAGAGCTTGATCTTCATTCCCCATCTTTTCTTCTCAGGATACAAGCCTAGCTTTTTCTTGTGAACATTCCTCCCACAGTCTACTGAAAGAGATCAATTTCCTTCTTGCACAGATTCCTTGGATGAAGGAGTCCCATGACCTAGGTAGGCCATTCAATGTGGTCATTACAATTTCACCATTCTCCACTACTTCATCCACAACTTCAAGTTGTTCCTTGATTTGAGAGACCTTAGAAAAGTAGGATTGAATAGTCTCTCCATTCTGGAGATTTACCCCTTTCAATTGGTTCCACAGAGTCATCTTCCAATTTATGTTCTTTCCGTCAAACAACTTGGTCAAGGAGTCAAACATATCCTTAGGTGTCTTTAAGGAAGACACATGGGGTATGAGATGGTCCTTTATAGAATCAGCAATGATTCTCTTAGATTTGACCAAGTTCTACTTGTGTAAGGCCTTAGACTCCTCTCCCTCTAGGACTGGAACATCTTCACTTATGTAAGTGTCCAACTCATTCTCCTCTAGGATTAACCCAATTCTATACTTCTAGGCTCGGAAGTTATCAGTCCCTTCAATCTTATCCTCAAGCTTGGTGTGGAGAGACATCTTCAAGAGTAATTCAAATGGAAATAGAAAAGATTTAGGTCTTACCACTTGATTTGCTGAAAACTGGATCTGGAGCTGTATTAGGGTTTGTTAGAGAAACCCTAAAAATTCAAAATTTGAATTTTAAACTTCTAAAAGGATATAAATATGCGCCTTGTTGAGATGGTCAAGCTGGTATACTCAGAATTTGAAATCTGCAAATTTTCACCCCTCAAAATTGCTTTTGAAACTTCCGGATTCACTAGACATGACCCTGAATTAGGGTTTGATTTTCCTAGAGCTTCACGCAACCAAAAAGTTTGATCCAAAGCTCTAAACTTCAATTTTTCATAGGAGCTTCCAGCCGTGGTCTCGGATTTCAGAAATTCCAACTTTTGTAGAAACCCTAATTTTTAGGTCAAAAATTGAAAATGCTCAGAATTGAATTATGTCTCGACAGAAAGATTCGCCCTTGCTAGGAGAGTCAATATAGCCTCCTGCCTTTGATGATCTATCCATAGAAATCCAAATATTAAGAATCCCTAGCTTCCGCAGCTGCACAATGCCTTCTTCTTAGGTCAGCTCTGATACAATGTTAATTTTTCGATAATTTCATTCCATTATCATTAGGATCTCTAAGAGAATAACATGTACAACATATCAATCATAGACACAAGAGACACAGCGTTTCACTGGGGAAAACCAAGAAGGTGAAAAACCCCACAAATTCCTCAGAGATAGAATAAGCCCCAATACAAGATCACAAGGATCAAACACAATAAGATGTCTCTAGCAGATGCTTCTCCTCCTCCACATGTGCGCCACTTTCTCTCTTAGCTATGCGAGCTTGAGAAGTGAGTGAATGAATCAAATGAGAGACACAAACTATCTATTTATACACTGACTTGACCTGCCAATAAATCACTGGGCCGACTTCTCACTGAAGCCTAATAACCCAACCACATGACCTAACTAGGGCCGACCCCACGCTGGTGGTCTAATAACCCATCAATACAAATGACGACACTAACAATGTAACTTGCGACACTTGCAAATACAAATGATGACACTTCCAATCAGAGGAATATAACATCTCTGTTGGATATACAATAAAGTACAAATGTAATACATAGAATAATATATTCCGAAGTTACAAATACATCAACAAATTTCTTATCTAGTGTCCCTAAGCATGAAGTGTTAAATCATAAAAAATTGCAAATCATTACAATGCAAGGCACAAGGATTAGAGACAACAATCCTCAAATTACAAAGGTTCCGAATAAGGAAGATAAATATCCAAACCCGCACAAGCAGAGACAAATATTTAATAATGCTTCAAAATTTTATGAAGAACTAGCACATGAAGAAGACAATGTGGAATCTAAGAATAAAACTCTTAATGAATTATTACAACTTCTTATGAAGGAACAATTTATCGCCAAACTCATCGATTTAATGTATATAATAAGGAATAGCACAAGCAATGAAAAACTCACTAAGAATATATGATGTCTTAATCAAAAAGAAAATCTCAACATTGACCCACTATTCGACTTTGAAGTCAAAGGATATTGCATCTCGCAAGTTGTTCTCGACTTCGGTTTGCAAGATAACATAATGACAAGATTGATGTGGGAAAGACTCGGTTGACCAAAACTGTCATAGTCGGGCATCTATCTTAAGCTTTCCGACCAAGATCTAATCCAACCCATTGGATTTTGGAAAAACATTAACACAGGCATCATGGGAATCAGCACACCAATCGACTACAAATTATATGACCCAAAGGAAGGAGCCAAATCCTTACCTTCCCTAGTTGATCAATTGTGGGGAAGAAAGATTAGAGATTCCATCTCACTTGAAAAATATAGAATAAAAATAAAGGAATATGGGGAAAATGTTATTGTACCTATTTAACCATCCCAAGAGAAACCATGGGTAGATCCAGATTACCATGACGCAAACATACGAAGACTATATAAAGTTATGCAAAACAACGAAGATTCAATTGAACTTAATGAGTATGGAGAAATCCACTTGGGGTCGCCCATTTCAATCGATCAAAATTTCAACTCTGAACTTTACGACTGGAAGATAAAAAATTATGAAGCACATGTAAGAGAATGTTGTTCATTCAATATCATCCCTCGTCACTCAATACAGAAGTGTTTCGTAATATCTGTCATCCCGATTTTTTTGAAAAAAGAACAAGGGAATACCCGACCCTTGTGTTGATGAAAAGTGAGCCAACTAATTTACCTCCTCTACTGTACAAAGAATGAAAATCACCCTCGACACATGTCAAAGAGGTTTCCAAAAATGTTGGTGAACAAGGCCTCCTACAAAATCTAGTCGATACTTTCGCTGGACAAGTGGCTAGATGGTGGAACACCCATCAACCACACATTCAAAATTGGATGATTGCTTCAACATATTGTATTGAAAGATTCGGAAAAAAGAAACTAATAACTCAAGTGCAAATTCATAAATTTTTCCAAGGTTAGACCCCATTGTGGACATTGAAAAATGTGAGAAAGAAGGGAAAAGACGTGGTTATATGGATGAAAGAGTATAGCCACATCTGTTCCCAAGCAAATTGAAAGACCTACCTAAAAATGATACAAGATGGAAGAAGCAAGAGGAGAAAATTTCATTTGGAAAGCACTTAAGGATAGTTTTATTAAATATTTTCATTCTCCCCTGTAGAGGAATGCCTAAGAGAAGCGGTCTAGGAAATAGAGCTATTTATTAAACCGTTAGAACAACCAGTCGATACAACTGAAAAAATTGATCGACCCAAGTCAAACTACAACATAATCATGACTTCCCAAAAGTAGTCTGGCCATATTCTGACCCGATTGGATATGGAAAATGAGGATACCCTTGGGAAAAAATTTCGATGGAAAAGAGATCATCCTTCCATAACCCATCCAATAAAATCCATTTTGAAAATGTCTACAAAATACAAAGAGGACTATGAGGACTTAAAAGAATTCCCCCTGTCATTCACAGAATTCAAAGAAGGAGAATGACCAATTGACGAATCAAAAGCACTGGAATGGATGGATGTTGAAATGAAAATAAAAGAAGTTGATATCTCGACCAATGGGAAACCTAAGATGGTGAAAATAGGCGATTAATGTTAGGAACAGTAAACCATGGAGATAGAAAACCTACTAAAGGAGTATCAATACATTTTTTCCCAAGATTATAAGGATTTGAAAGGACTAGTGCAAGAGATGGAAGAAACGAAGATCGACATAATGCCCAATGCAAAGCTTATAAAAAACTACCTTATAATCTAGCTCACAAGTATAAACAAATAGTGAAGAGCGAAATAGAGAACATGTTAGCTGTTGGTATAATATACCCAGTGGATCAGTCGGAATGGGCCATCCTTATGGTCGTTCAACCAAAGAAGCATGACCTTAAGTGACTACGGATATGTGTCGAATTTAGAGGGTTGAATAAAGTAACACTTACAGTCCCTTCCCAATGCCCTTTGTCGATGAAATGATCAGTGAAGTCTCCATCCACAAGTGTTATTCCCTTACAGATGGATTCTTTGGCTACAATAGAGTACCCATAGAAAACTAAGATCAACACAATACAAAATTTGTTTATGAATTTGGATCGTTTGCATACAAGTTCATGCCCTTCAGATTGAAGAATGCACCAGTTGTTTTCTCTCGAATAATTATAAAATACTTTCAAGAATTTATGTACAGAACAATGGCTATTTATTTTGACGACTGGACCATTTACACAATGCTCAGAGACCATGTATGGTGGATCTGACTAATGCTAAAAAATATGTCGACAAAACAAATTATCCCTAAACATAAATAAATGCATCTTTGTCGCACCTATTGGAGTCTTGTTGGGCCATGCCGTCTATAAAGAATGCATAAAAGTGGATCTAGCAAAAAATAAATTCATCTTTGATCTCAAAACCTCCGGTAAATCCCAAGCAAGTCAGAATTTACTGGGACATACAAGGTACTATAGAAAGTTCATCCAACACTATTTAGATATGACATTTCCTCTAGAAGAATTGCTTAGACTAAATATTGAGTTCAAATGGACCCCAGAATGCGAATAATTCTTTGAGCTACTTAAAATAAAATTAGTAGAATCTCCAATACTCAGATTTCTGGATTGCTCGAAGAAATTTCACGTCCACATCGACAAATTGGGTATTGCAGTCGGTTTAATACTCACAAAGCTAGGATATGGTGGGTTGGACTATCCAAATGCATATGCTAATCGAAAATTAAACAAATCAAATAGAAACTACTCAACTACCGAACATGAAGGGTTAGGTATGATCTCCATGCTACAATAGTACTAACAGTACTTGCTTCCTAACATGTTCATCTTCTTCACAGACCATTCAGCACACGAATGTGAAATTCTAACTCACAATAGATCTAAAGAGCTGAGGATACCTCACAAAGAAATAATGAGTAGAAAATTTTAAGAAGAGTGAAAATTGGAGTAAAAAAGAGTAGAAGAATAATAATGCAGCAGAACTCAGATAGGAGCAGAATAATATCACATGTTCCAATTATTAGTATAATAAACAATGATGTTACAATGGAGAGAATTCAAATCATGCAGGAGAATTCGAACCTCAGTTGGTCTAGCATAGGGATTATCACCACTAGAGTGCTCTAGAAGACTCAAAGTCAACTGAACTGAACCTGAACTCAGCTAACTGAAGTCACAATTAGTTAACTGACTAAGGAGGGCACAATAGTGAGTCTTTCATGCATTCCAGTAAAAAAAGGGCGCATGAGGCCACAGTTAGTGGAATCCGGAGCTCTAACCCCCCACAAGAGTTAGATAACTCATATGGACTGCACTGGAACACTCAGTAGGTTCCTATAAAATAGGAAACTGACTGAAGTGGTCCTAAAATGATGCATGCAGGGCTCAAAAGGTGGTAGATGGATCCTGGATGACATCTGCACACCACTAGGGGGAAAATGACATCATCAACAACTAGGAAAAATAAATAATGCTAGGTATGAAAAGGATGGAGTATTGAAATATCCTAACACCCTCCCTCAATCCATACTTTGCATCATGGGCCCTAGTTACTAAGACCAAAGGTCACCCATACAATCAAATAAATGATAAAAATAAAGAATTGTCCATGAACTAAGGAAATGGGGAAAAACCTCATGGGAAAAATACCCCTCCTCAAAAAGAACAACAGTAGGGAACTCAAAGAACCTTCATGCTAAGCAGAGAAGGAAAAAAATTTCCTCAGTGAAAGCCTTTGCAAAAATATTGGCAAGCTGCTCCTCTATAGGATATCAATGCAGGTGCTAGATCTAGATCTGCTCCTCTGATGCACCTCCCACTGTGTAGAAGTTGTATTTGCCGAAACAAGTCTTTCAGGAACCATTCTTGCTACTGGAGTGAATGGATCATTGTGGTCCAAATCATGAACATTTGAGTACCTTTTTTCAGACAACCAAGATTGTTTCCTGGTTGTAGATCCCCCATGGAAAGTCTCTCCAAGAGATTGTGGATCAAACCCCACCATCATGCAACACTTCTATGAGAGAAGTGGATCTTCATGACATAGTGCAAGTTTTGCATGATACGGAGATCTAGTGGTTCGATGGTCGGATGGATCCCCAACTGTGTTCCTAGTAGCTACAAGGACTTTGTGAGCCCATATTGTCCTTGGCCATGGATTGGGAGCATGTGTTGGATCTAGATCTGAATCTGAATCTCCTTGAAATTTAATCTCAACATCATGATCTTGATCCTCATCTTCATTAGAAGAGGTATCACTCTAATCTTCATCAGATTCTAAATGGTTAAGTAGAGAGTATGGAAACAAATGTGAGAATTCATATGCCTTGGAGGCATGGTGTTAGCACTCAGAATTTACCCTTTGGTTGTGGAAGGATAAAACCCCGAGGTAATTGTCTCAAAACAAACTTTAGGAGGAAATATGGCTTCTTTCCTATCAGAGAGGGCTCTCTCAAAAGATGAATATGATGACCAGAAAAATGTTTTTATACAAACTGAATTTAAAGATTGTAGTGGCTGAAACAAAATGGTTTCATTGGGCATGGAGTCATAATCATAAAATATAAAAGATACACAGGGATTTCACAATACAAATATTTTCATAGAGGTGGGATAGTTATTCTTTCACGGTCAAGTTCTTGATTTGCTGGTGATAAAAGAGGAAAAATGAATAGTCCATTAATATGGGCATAACAGGATGAATCCGATATTAAATTTATATGAAAAATGAATCGTGGATACTTGAAATTAACAAATCAGAGCATAGAATATGAATTTTGATTCATCATTCACTTATTTCAAGTATGAAAGAGCATATAATGGAAAGAGATAACAAGAAGAACATTCACAGGAGAAAAGGAAAATATAGACTATGAAGAGAATAACACGAGAATCTCTACTTCAAAATTTCTTGCTTCTGCTCTGCAACTTTTATTAAGCCTTTTAGTCTTCAATACAAAACCCCTTTCGTTCTCATAAGGTCCAACCCTTACAAATGATCAAAAATGTCTTTTTATACATAAACCTCCTTGAGGTAAAACCTAACTGTTTTATAACTAAAAATAGTTAACTTACTTAACCAACTATCATTTCTCACTTCTCACTTAGTCAAAATTTATACAAATATTACAAATTTTCAAAGTAATTATTCAACATTTTCTACTAGTTGGCGGTAGCTGACATAAGTCTTCAAGAATGCAAAGTGTACTTCATTTTTCTATATTTCTCTATTGTGGCCCACTGATCTGTAGTCAGAATTTCATAACTGGTCATATCTTTGACTAAAACTTTCATTTCCACGTGATCTGCAATAGAGATAGGTGGGATTCTTCCACTAATCATGGCAAGTTTGTTCATGATTTCAAAATCATCTGCAAGCTTTTCCATTAAAATTTTTCCTGTAAGAACATGAGTCAAATTCTGAAAATTCTCATGGTTCATTCTTATATCAAACAATAATTTCTTATAATCATTTTGGGGAATTAAATCATTGTTTTCATCCCAAAAAGTAGGTAATCCTTTCTGAATCAATTTGTCAAACTCCTTCTTAAAACCTGCAACCTGTTTCTTCACTCTTTCCGCTCTGGCTTCAACACTTTCAACATGAGCATATTTGCCAAGGACTCTTCTTGCCCAAGTAATTACTAATATTTTGTTCTTGATATCCATAGCTTTTAAATCATCTTCTGTCAATGTATTCAAGAAAGTTACTGTATTTTGAGCCATGTCCTTTGGTTTTTTATTCAGATTTTCTCGCATGGTTGTACAACTTTCCAAAGCTTCTTTAGCTATTTTTTCTTTTGTTCTCATGAAATTCAGATAAGGTCTAAATTTTACTACTTCATCAATTATAGAATCCCAAATCATATGTTTGGCCCCTTGCATTGAAATCTACCCTGTCACTTGGGATATAAACCTTTGATTTCCTTCAATCAAATATTTATTCTTAACTCGTAATTATTTTATTTCGTCATCTTTTTTATTGCTCTCCTCTTCTAACTTTTGTTTTTCTTATTTTTCTTATTTTATTTCTACTTCTTTTAAGCTAACCTGGGACGAGGAGGAGATGATGAAATTGGGGCTCCAAGAAGTGATTAATTTCAACGGTTGATTTGTGGCTCTGTTTATCTCTGTGAGGGACATGCTTGGCACTGGATTGTTTGATCGACCATTGGCAGGATGGTGCGATCGCAGGGCAGGGGCCTCTCCCCTCCTCTGATGAAGGAAAAATGCAGTAGAATGAGGTTACGCCAGTACAAGTGTAGGAAGAAGGAATAGGAGGAGAGGGTTGGAATCCTCGGACAAAGACTTTTGAGGTGACCAGAGGGGAAGCAGGACAGGGGATCTGTATACCCAAATCAAATAGCATCCCAGCCATTTCAGTAAACCCTATACAGGTTAAGGAAAAAATACATCATATGACGGACCATGCCCTGATAGGGAAATTTATGGGTATATGGCCTACGGAGAAAGCCTTGACCTGGTGGATTCACTCGACCTAGACACCGAAAGGCCATTTTGAACTAATGTTGGGCTCTAAGAGTTCTTTACTATGGTTTTCTTGAATGTGGAGGACAAGGATCGGATATGTTGAAATATTGTAACTTCTAAGAATATTATATTTATTATTCCGGAGATGTTTCATTCCTCCGATGGGAATTTGTTATGTATCCGGAGATGTTTATTCCTCTGAGAGATTGTGGTAACTAGGGTTATTAGATATTCCATGTGAGGTCGGTCCGAGTTAGTTATTTAGGGGTTATTAGACTCTCTTTGGAGAGGTCGGCCCCATTAGGGTAAAAAGTCAGTCGGGAAACAAGTATAAGTAGAGGAGGTATGTTCCTCACTTATCTCATTCATTCACTCACTTGTGATTGGAACATAGGAGAGAGAGAGGTCTGCATAGGAGGAGAAGGAGCTCTAGTCTTGGACTACATCTTTGTATTGGTTGATTATCTATATTGAGGAAAGCTTTGCTCGGTTTTCTACCCCATGAGGGTTTCCCAGGGTAAATATTTGTCTATCTTGTGGTTGTGTTTCTTTTAGTGATCTTGCTTATGAAATTAGGCTAAAATTAACATGGTATCAGAGCTAGCCTGAATATGACATCTTTCACAAGGTGAAAATACCTCTCGCTCCTCCTCCAGTGAAAATTAGGGTTTCTACAAAAAGTTGGAATTTTTGGATTTCGATTGCATGGCTGGATAGCCCTCCTCAAAATCGAAGTTTTGAGCCCTAGATTGAGATTTTTGGTTGGGTAGAACTCCGGGAAAGTAAAACCTGTTAGGAACCCATGTCCTTACTTTGTTAGTATATTGTTGTTGGACGCATATGCTTTGTAAGTCGTCCCGTAGTATTTGTTGATCAGTTTGTGTTATTGTTGTTGGCGCATATTCTTTGTAAGTCGCCCGTAGTATTGTTGATCCATAGTTTGTAGTGGCCCATGGTTTTGACCCATAGTATTGGTTCCTAGACTTAGTATATAAGTGTGTGTTGAGACCTATGAAGGCACCGTGAAGTTATTTGTATTGAGCTTGCTCAAAGGAGGTTGCCCCCTCGAAGTGGCCTGTGATCAATATAAAAGTGATTCTGAGTTCTGTCATTTCTGCTATTTCGCATATTCTTATTAATTAATTGTTGCAGGTGCTTCACAAAACCTTAGTTTGACCAAAAGTGCAGAAAACCAAAAAACCAGAGAACCAGAAAAGTTGCGCACCTGTGCACCAATGAACCAGAAAAGCTGCACACCTATGCACCAATGAACCAGAAAAGCTACGAACCTGTGCACCAGAAAACCAAAAAATAAAAGACCAGAAAACCAAAAATTCTGTTGCAGATCCGGAAGGTGAAAAGTTGAAGTTTCCAGAAGCAGAACACACCAGATCTCTCAACTCAATCAAGCACATCTCCTAGTAAGTGTTATTCTATATCTTGAGAAACTTCAATCTCTGTGAACCCTGATTAAGATGGCTCCAAGCACTAAGCTTGAAGACAAGCTAGAGGGTATAGAGAATTTCTGGGCATGGAAATATAAGATTGGTCTTATTCTTGAAGAGAATGATCTTGCCCAATATATCAAAGATGAAATTGCAGAACCTGAAGAAGTTGAAGCCAAAGAGAAGTATAGGAAGGACTTGATTAGGGCAAAGAGAATCATTGTTGATTCTATCAAAGACCACTTGATTCCCCAAGTGGCATCCAAGAAGACCCCATAGGAAATGTATGATGCCCTTTCCAGAATGTATGAGGGGAAGAACATCAATAGGAAGATGAACCTGAGAGCTCAATTGAAGAGCACCAAAATGAATCAAGGAGAATCTATTAAAAACTATTTCTCAAGGGTTTCCCAGTTCAAGGAACAACTAGATGCCATTGGAGATACCCTTGATGAAGATGAACTAGTCATGACTGCTCTAAATGGTCTCACTAGACCTTGGGAGTCATTCATCCAAACCATGTGTGCCAGAAAAGAGAGCATGAAGTTTGATGTGGTATGGGAAGATTGCATTCAAGAAGAAGCTAGGGTTGCCAACAGAGAATCCTTGCTCAAAGAAGGTGACCAAGCCTTGGCCACCCACACCAAGAGAAGAAGGAATAAATCCTACTTCAAGAAGGATAGTTACAAGGAGTCTCAACCTCCACAAATATTTCAGAATAAAAGAGGAACTACTCAAGGAAGAGATTACTCCTCATTCCAATGTTTCAATTGTCATAAAATAGGACACCTTGCTAGAGATTGTCCTTCAAAGAATAAGAAGAAGGGTTTCCATCATAGAAGACATCAAGCACATTTAGAAGAAAATGATAGTGAAGAAGAAGAAGAAGAGGAGGAAAGGCCTCAGAAGAAAAGAGCTAGAATAGAAGAAGAAGATGCAGAAGAATATGTTCTATTCTCTGCACTCTTTGGGGTTGTAACACTCAGAGAAGATACATGGCTTATTGATAGTGGTGCTTCAAAGCACATGATAGGTCAAAAGAAAACTCTTACAAAACTTGAAGAGAAGACCTCTCCACAGAAAGTATTTTTAGGAGATGACTATCAATATCCTATCAAGGGAATTGGTGAAGCAAGATACAAGCTTGATTCTGGAACTCCATTGAAGATGAAGGAGATATTATCTGTACCAGGTTTGAAGAAGAACTTACTTTCTATCTCAGCTCTAGATAAGAAAGGTCATAGGGTTGCATTCATAGATGGACAAGTGCTCATGTGGTCCAAAGGAAAATCAATTGAGGATGCAATTGTTATTGGTGAAGAGGAAGGAGGACTATACAAACTCAAGGTTCATCCAGAAACTTCCCTTGTTCATGAAGCCACTATCCCTAGTGAGATATGGCATAGGAGGCTTTTCCACATTAAATACAAAGCACTACCTCATGTGAGTAAAGTAGTCATAGGACTACCAGATTTGAAGATTGATCATGATGGCACATGCAAAGGATGTGCAAAAGGGAAGAATATCAAGAACCCATTTCCAAAGAGTGAAAAAAGACTAAGAGTATTTTGGAATTGATTCATTCAGATGTATGTGGACCAATGCCCTCCACATCCTTGAGTGGATATGAATACTACCTCACATTTATTGATGACTACTCCAAAAAGAATTGGATATACTTTCTAAAAGGAAAGAATGAAGTATTTGGAAAATTCAAGGAGTTCAAGGCCTTGATAGAAATCATTCAGAAAAGAAGATCAAAATACTCAGGACAGATAATGGAAGAGAATATACTTCAAAGGATTTTTAATTCTTTTGTAAAGAAGCTGGAATCAAGAGGGAACTGACCACTCCCTACAATCCTCAACAAAATGGTGTTGCGGAAAGAAAGAACATAACCATTATGGAAGCAGTAAAGACAATGATACATGATCAAGACCTACCTATGTATCTATGGGTTGAAGCAGCTAGGACAACAGCCTATGTGCAGAATAGACTATCTCATAGTGCTCTTGAATTCAAGATCCCAGAAGAAGTGTTTACAGGAAAGAAGCTTGAGGTAAGTCATCTCAAGATATTTGGATGCCCGGTATATATTCATGTTCCAAAAGAAAAGAGAACCAAGCTAGATTCTTTTGGGAGGAAGGGAATATTTGTTGGATATTGTGAAGCATACAAAGCATTCAGAATATACATCCCAAGATTTCAACATATGGAAATTAGTAGGGATGTGACTTTTGATGAAGAGGCAGCTCTCAAGAAATCTAGGAAGTGCCAGTATGGAGAAGTATACGAAGAAGATGCACCTCCTAGAATTGCAGAGACTGCACCTACCCCTGAAGAGGTAACACCTGAAGACCATGACATGATAGAGCCACAAGAACCCACCATCACAAACATTTCAAGAAAGAGAAAGCCAACATGGGCAAGAGACATTATACTAGGAGCAGAAAAGTATGGAGCTCCTAAAGGCTCCACCAGAGTGAGCAAGAAACCAAAGCCATTCAACAACTATGTGGCTTTGATGTGTGATCTTGTAGACCAAGAACCTGCTAGTTATGAAGAAGCAAATCATAAGAAAGAGTGGGTAGAGGCAATGATTGAGGAGTACCAGTCAATAATGAAGAATGATGTTTTGGATATAGTTCCCAAGCCAAAGGACAAAAGTGTGGTATCCTCCAAATGGATATACAAGATAAAGCATGCTGTGGATGGCAACATTGAAAAATAGAAGGAAAGATTTGAGGCCCGAGGGTTCTCTCAGAAACAAGGAATTGACTATGAAGAGACATTTGCACCAGTTGCAAGGTACACTTCCATTAGAACCATCATGGCACTTGCATCCATGATGAAGTGGTAATTACACCAGATGGATGTAAAGACAACCTTCCTGAATGGTGTGATTGAGGAAGAGGTGTACATAGAACAACCACAAGGATTTGAAGTGGAAGATAGAAGAACCCATGTGTGCAAACTAAAGAAGGCTTTGTATGGGTTGAAGCAATCTCCCAGAGCTTGATATGGAATAATTGACAGTTTCTTGACAAGCTTGGGATATACCAAAAGTAAAGCTGATCCTAATCTTTATCTCAAGGTTATGGATGATGAACCTATCATATTGTTGCTATATGTGGATGATCTATTTCTAAGGATATTGATGATGGGGATTGCATCATCCTAGAACCACTAGTTCAAAATGTACATGATGGGGATTGTATCATCCCTAGACTTTGGTCCTTGAATTGATATGTGGACATATGTCTCCGAAAAAGAGGTCCTTATACTCTGTCTAAGTTGACGAGTGGATTGCATCGTCCCTAGACATCTTATGGTGTCTTAAATGGATCATGTGTATTGCAGGGTATGTTGCTATGATACTGTTGATTGTGATGGTCTAGATGAAAATGATGTTGATCGTGATGATCTAGATGACGATGATGACGATGCTGATGATCGTGTGATGACGATGCTATGCTGATGATCATGTGATGATGATGTTGATGATCATGTGATGACAATGCTGATGATTGTGTGATGACGATGCTGATGATCATGTGATGACGATGTTGATGATCATGTGATGACTATGCTTATGATCGTGTGATGACGATGTTGATGTTCGTGTGATGATGATGCTGATGATCGTGTGATGACGATGCTGATGATCGTGTGATGATGATGCTAATGATCATGTGATGACGATGTTGATGATCATGTGATGACGATGCTCATGATCATGTGATGATGATGTTGATGATCGTGTGATGACGATGTTGTTGATCAAGAGGATCCAGATGATGATGTTACTGTAGTTGTTCGAGTGCTGCAGAATATGAAGACTCAGTACTGAAGATGTTGATATTCCAGTATTGAAGATCTTGAAGATATTCCAGTAACTGGTTGAGTTACTGAAGAAAGCTTCCAATGATATATAGATGTATAATGTATTATGTAGTTGATGACTCCTTTCTCCTGTAGACGTTGTTATAATATCCTTCTCGTTAAGGGGGAGTGTTGAAATATTGTAACTTCTAAGAATATTATATTTGTTATTCCAGAGATGTTTCATTCCTCCGATGGGACTTTGTTATGTATCCAGAGAAGTTTATTCCTCTGAGAGATTGTGGTAACTAGGGTTATTAGATCTCCCATGTGAGGTTGGCCTTGAGTTAGTTATTTAGGGGTTATTAGACTCTCTTAGGAGAGGTCGGCCCCATTAGGGTAAAAATTCAGTCGGGAAACAAGTATAAGTAGAGGAGGTATGTTCCTCACTTATCTCATTCATTCACTCACTTGTAATTGGCACATAGGAGAGAGAGAGGTATGCATAGGAGGAGAAGGAGATCTAGTCTTGGACTACATCTTTGTATTGGTTTATTATCTATATTGAGGAAAGCTTTGCTGGGTACCCCATGAGGGTTTCCCAGAGTAAATCTTTGTCTATCTTGTGATTGTTTTTCTTTCAGTGATTTTGCTTATGAAATTAGGCTAAACTTAATAGGATATTTGAGGGTGGTCCCTATTTTTACTACTCTGCTAGTTTATTCTTACGAATTTCGAAGGACCATTTCAATCTGAACAAGGAGGATCTCTCAATTGCCCTGGTTTGGATTAGAATCTACTCGCTTCCATCAGAATACTGGTATATGGACATTTTAAAAGCTATTGGAGGAACTCTGGGGCATTTTTTCAAGATCTTTGATCAAACCAAGCAAGGAAGGTATGTTTCATATGCTCACATCTGTGTCTATATTAATACTTCCAAAACCCTCCCGAAGGGGATCACTTTAAACTAGGAAGAATATGAATGGTTTCAAACTCTTGATTATGAACATATCCCTTTCCGCTGTCAGTGGTGTGACAATCATGGCCATCTGGCCTGGGATTGTCACCTTAATCTCCCAGAGGCTATCCTTGGCTGTAGCACTCAAGAGAAGCATGATAAGGATGGTTTTGTCAAATTCATTAATCGTAGAAGAACGGGGAGAAGACACAATGGCCCATAGGTGGGGAAGAAGGATGCGAACCCCAATAGCTTTCCTGATCTAGATCATGATCTAGTAGAAAACCCATCTCCTCTGAGTGTATGGGATTCCACTAAGCTTGAAGGTGTACCTACTGAAGGCTAAAGAGATAGGTTAGACTAACAAATCTGTTGGAAAAAACTGTATCGAATCTGAGCGCATGGAGGAGGATCTGGAAGAAATGGAACTCGGGGACCTGGATCTGGATAGCATTGAAGAGGCTTGTAAAAACATTGAGGTTCATTCTATTCCTGATAATCAACTGCAACTATTGAAGGAAGCTATTCTTAAAACTAAACCTACTCCTAGTTTGGGGATTGGCTCCTTGAAACTGAAGGAGAATAAAAGGAATTTTGAAGCGGGGGAGGAGGTCGAATAGGGACAGGATCGAGGAGATTGGGTCAAGATTGGTTGACTCTTGTCAATATCCAACCATATAGGAAGATCTCCTATCAGCAAGATATAGTGCCTGATGAAATTCTTATCATGGAATATTCGAGGCACCAATGGGCCTCACAAAATTAAAACCCTTAAGAATAAGATCATGAAGGAACAACCAACTGTGGTAATGTTACAAGAAACAAAGTGCTCTGAAGCCCAATTGGAAGCTAAGGCTCAGAATATTTGGAAACGATGTAAAAGTATGGCACTGGATGCTGCTAGTCACTCGGGAGGGTTGGCGATATTATGGGATCCTAGGAAAGTGTCTCTTTACAACTTTCTTTCTACTACTTTCATCCTTTCTATTGAATTCCATGTTATTGGGTCTAATGTGATAGGTATTCTTACTAATGTTTATGGGCCTAGTAGCTACCCTAAAAAACAAAATTTCATTAAGAGTCTGACCAATCTGAGGAGGATGTTTGACGGAACCCATTGGATATTAGGTGGGGACTTCGATATGATCAGGTCTCTGTCTAAGAAAAAAGGAGGAAAAAGAGTCCTTACTCCATAAAATACTCTGTTTGATGAATTCATTGAGGCTATTAAACTGATTGATGTTGATCTTGGAAGTACGGTCTTCACCTGGAACAATAGACATGGAAGGGAGCATTTGGTGGCAACCAAGATAGATAGGTTTCTTCTGTCTAAAAGCATCATGCTCCTGGGATGCACTCTGACCTCTCGCCCACTTGCATCTAAAGGATCTGACCATTGGCCATGTTGATGCCTTGAAAATCGTAGCATCAATCAGCAAGGGATTCTCCTCAGTAAACAGTCCCAATTAGATTGTCCACCATTTGATGTAGGGAATTCGTCCAGTTAATGGTTCCAGCTACCGTAATATTTAAAGATTTTGGTTCTTTACACTGGTTGCGGCCCGACCCACTGTTTTTGTATTTTATTTTAAGATGAAATGCAAGTTCCCTAAGCTCAATGCAAGTATCTAATCTAAATTAATCTAAAACTGTATAAGCAAACTTAACCTATCCTTGCAATGAGCAAACCGTAAAGATGAGTAATAAACTGCAGGAAACACCTAAAGATTATATAGATAACCATTTAATCACAAAGATGTACTTACAGTAGAATATGAAAGATATTAAAGATAGCTTTAATTCATTTAATGCATTCCATTACTCATTTGAAATGAACATATTTGCACAGGAAAATGTAAGAGCATCCATCACATAGAAACAATTCATGATAGTAAAGAATGATCTCACAGCAATATGCAGATGATACAGGAATAATCCAGCACACATTTGACACATTTCCCAGGCAAAAACGCCTTCTCCCAGGCTTTCATTAGGCAAAATCGAGTTCTTGGAGCAAGTAGCAAAATAATTCACGTACAAGGAAGAAACTTCATTCACCTGCCAAAAGTATTTTTCCCTTCTCTTATCTCTCCATATACAGTTTCACAAAATGCTCCTTGAGCTGACAAGTGTACCCTAATGTTCTAGAAACTTCTAATTTGTCTTTTAGTATGTAATTACAAAGCTGAATAATACGTGGGGAACTCCTTACAAAAAAGACAAAATAAAACACAGCTGTCTCTTAATGTATTCACATATGAAAACTTTCCAACTCATTTTCCTATAGTATACTAAGACAAATTAAGGCCCAATTGTCTCTGCTGACTCATTGGGTTTCTCTTCTCCTATCAACTTGCTTTCTTTAATGGGATCATTTGCTTCCACGGGCTCACTCGATGGTGCTGATTTATCCTCCTGTTCAATATAGCTTTCCCACTGTCCAATTTCTCTCAAAATGGTTTTCCCTCTCAATGAGATTGTCACATTTCGTGCTATCTTATGTTTGGACAAATATGATTTGATAGTTGTTGTTCCTATTACAGTCCTTTGTGCACAAATTTCTAGAAGGTGAGTTTGGACATAAATCTGCCCAATGAATTGATGGAGGTCTTGTGGGGCTATAGCTTCTACCTTCTTCAAATAATCCAATTTTTCGTTCAGATTATCTTCCAGCTCCTTCATGCATTGGTCTCTCTCAGGAAATTCATAAATGCTCTGTGGTAGAGGCATCTGACATGTCTCGTGAGCCTCTCAGATCTTGGAATAGATAACATAGCACTTTTTTATTGTCTTTCGAATTTCAATACTTAATCTATCGCCACAATCTCTGCAAAATTCCAAGACTCCTATATCCAGCTCCAGCTCCTCATCGGTTAAAACATGTAGATTTGGGGCAAAATTTGACTTCCCTTTTCTCCATTCCGACTGTTCCTTAATCTGGACTACACATTGAGAAAACTTGTCTTTAATCTGAAGTGCTTCAATCTCAATGGTTGTCATCTTTGCGATCATTTCCTTCATCCCACAAATTTCATCAGAAATGGATAACAGCAATTGATGTATCTTCCCCTGCATATCACTGGCCTGCTTACAGAAGGTAGACAGATCTTGCCTGTTTTCTATTATCTCTTTGAGTTGTTTCAGTAGCTCCTCCTTTTCCTGTATTAACCTTTCAAACTGAGGTTTGAAGATATGAGTCTGTTGAGCCCTGCTGGCCTTGAGTTCCTCCAACTTTGATATATGAGTTTTTAAGTTATTTTGTTCATCCTCTAAAATAGACAACTGCATATCCAGTGAATTCTTCTCATTCTCAAGCCACAGATCTTCCAAAGTTATCCTTAAATTTTCTTCCACGAGTTCTTTGTGTTTCATCTTCAATTCATTTACTTCTAACACCTCATTCTTCATGTCAGCCTTTATTTTGAAGCATTTCTCCCTATAAATGTTTTACCTCTTCTATTAACCGGTCAGTATTGGCTTTACTTGCCTTGCCTGAAGCTACAGTGCATCATGCTTGGAATGAAGGGTCGATGTCAGTCCCTTGGACTAGTGTGGTCTTCGATACTCTGAATTCATATAAGTCCTCCGCAATTTCCATTTTCCTTACTCTTCTATCAATGATAGCCTTCTTCCGTTCGTGAAAATAGACGGAATCTAGGTTGGCCACTTGGCACTGCTTTCTGGGGTTGTATGGGGTCAGTGCTAATTCTTCAGTAGAAACAACCCCTTCATGAGCTATCCCCGGTTGTTTTATCTCTAACATACCTAAATCCATAGCCTGTGGATTGGACAAGTTTTGTTCAGGAGTTCTTTCAGCCTGCTCCCCCTCATGTCTTTCAGCTAGCCCTGCTAATTCTACTTGTAATATGTCTGCCTCCCCCAACAAGATCCTCTCTTCTTCCTTTTCTTGCAGTTTAGTAGCCTGTTCCTGGGGGATTCTATCTTCTTCTTCTCTTTGGGCCCTTACTTCCTCCTCCTTCTAGATTCTAGCAGCCTCTTCTTCCAAATCTTTTTTCTCCTACTCCCTCTATGCTCTAGCAGCTTCTTCTTGCTGCTACAATTGAATAGCCTGCTCTCTCTAGATTCTTGTTGCCTCTTCTTGTCGAAACTGGGCAGCTTGTTCATTTTGAATCCTAGATGCTTCTTGGTCTTGCTAATGTTTGATAGTTTGTTCCCTTAATATCTTGTCATCTTCCTCTTGTTTTATTCTTGTTGAATCTCTTGATTGGGACACTGATGCTTCCTGCTCCTTTTGGATTAGGCCGACAGGCCTGGGGTTAGATTTCTTTCCACCTTTCTTCTTGTAGCACTTGCCTAATTCCGTTAAGTTCCGAGAACTACGGACAAACTCTTCCTCTTGGTCCATAAGATGGGCGTACTCGAAGCTGTTTTTGACATCAATAATATGTTTGGCAACTTTACCACAAGGGTCATGCCTTCTGAAAAACTTTGTACCAAAATGGAAGATGTCTAAATATTGAACATAGTTTTCTCCTTCCCTAGCCCTCGGGAGGCTATATGCGCCAATAGTGAAAGGCATTAGCAGATATATCCCTTTCTTCCTTTCAGTGAGAACTCTGTTGATTCCGCTGACGCTGAAGAGTTGCCTTATGGCTTCCCTGTGTATCACAAAATCTGTAGCATATCTAGAAAGCAAAAAGGGAGCTACAGATCCTCCACTCATTCGGATATGGGTACCTTCCAAATCATGGTAATAATCGCCAAACGCTTCGATAATGGGCATGGCATTCTCTGACATGCAATCTGGTTCCTTTACAAAAATAAGTTGGTCTAGAGGCATGATGAGTTTCTCGCAAACCTGCTTGTAATAGCCCACATACTTGCTTTCCCATGTGAGTTGATAGGCCATGAAGAGAGGAGTCTCTTTTCTGTTCCATGAGCAACCCAAGTCAGGGAAGGTCTGTTTGCTCAGTAGGCAGTCTATCAAGTATGAGGACATAAAGAATTCCGCTTTCTTCTGAATCATTCCTCCTTGGGTAGCAGTTAGCTATGAGACCAATCTATGTGAAATTATATCAGCCCAATTAAAGATGGTACGATGCATAGCTATATGGAATATTACCGGTACCCATCCAAGCTTAAATATATTGTCATTTGGCATACCAAAGATCCGGCTCAACATCAGAACAATGAGTCTATAAGGAGTCTTTAGGAGGTTTCTCTCATGCTCATTATCATTCCTCCTTCTTATCTGTCTGTCGACTATCATCATTTTCCTGGTGGTGTCCAGCAGGTCCATGAGATATTCTGCTATCAATTCAGTATCTAAACAAGCCTTAGCTAGGGGCAATCTATAGGTCGATGTGATATGCTCAGGAGCAAAATATGCTAGGTTCATTCCATTCTTATCATTTATAAACCTGGTGTTAGTCTTGACATGAGGGATCATCCAGCCAAGCACTTCAGAACATGGGAATAACTCAGGACGAGTTGCTGCCTTATGGAGATAGGACCTTCTGATATTTGCATATACCATAGCATCCTCTATGGGGTTTTGAGAGTTGTATTGATCTCTGATGAATCTATATAAGTCACCCCACTGAAACTCTGGGGCAGAGCTTCCTGGGGGTACATTAGTGGTAGCTTGTGTATCAGTGAACATGGTTTCAAGTGAGGTATCCAGCAGGATTTCTACATCCGAATTTGACTCAACCTTTTGCGCAGCCTTCTTCCTTGTTGACTTTCTATGCATGTCAAACCTGCTGTGCGTCAGGTAGCATAAATAAGGAGTATGTAGAAATTTAGCAATTATTGAACGCAATACTTCCTACATATTGTGAAAAATGTGACAGAATTGGATTTTAACTAAATGATTTTCCAAACATTAGCAGAGCATCCATAAAATTTCTAGAATGTGCATTTTCATGATATGAAAGCTATTTTGAAAACAATTAACTAGTTTACGATAGAGCTATCGTTCTACTACCGCAAACTTTTACAAACGAATGTAGGGTTAGTCATGGTGCTAGTAGTGCAGGCCAAGAGGCTTTCTTAATATGTTTTTGTGGTGATTTTGCCTCTAAAACCTAGATTTGGTACAAACAATTTTGTTATTCGGGATGTTAGCTACAGGTTTGGGCATGCAGCGTGATCTATGCGAGCAGGCTACGACTGTCAAGCTGTAAACGGAAATTTCAGGGAATGTTTTCCTTATCAATGGGATTGCAGTGTGAGAAGTCTTACTTAGGATATCGAGTAAGCAACAGTGGGAAAATACCGAGACGTGCATGAGAGGATAGGGCCTTCCGGGCTCTCGTTTGCATAGAATGGCTTCGTGTTCTCATCATATCAAATGAAAACTACCCGCTTAACGAGTATGGGTTTCCTTTGGCATAGCAACAAAACTATCAAAAGGGAGTATGATTCAAGCTAAGAACCTTGGATAACATAAAAAAGGGAGGGACAGAGAACCTACTTGTCAATTTTGCGGTATCTCCTGGTGGCTAGCGAGTGTTCCGAGACAAACGGTGGTCCAAACACAAATCCAATGGCGAGCTATGTCTTTCGTCGGCAGTGGTGGTATGAATTTCCCAAACCCCGTTCTACGCGCTCATATAGGGGAAGGATTAACTTCACGTACGTGAAAGGCTGGTGGATTGATGAGCACGGGGCTCAAGGCAAACGGGAAATTAAAAGGACACATGGCCACACTAATGACCCTACCAACTCCGTATTCTCACATATGCCCAAATCGACTTTTGAGCCAAAGCGGCAATCTTATTGTTAAGTTTTGCGCCCGTAGCATTCGTCTTAGTCTTAAATCATGCAACGATGAATTGCGCCAAAAATTAAACTCATGGGCTACGTCAAAGGACGAAGAGTGGTTATAATGTCGGCCATTTTGGGGATAAAATTTGCGCATCGGTGGAGGATTTGGTCACAACCTCTACGCCAACGAAAGATGTGCCACAGAGTCGTGAGGAAAGATCCGACGGGTTTCCATATCGGCATCCCTTTTAGGGTTAAATCATGCGCCAAAGTGCCCGAGATGTCGTTAGCAATTGCGCCACAAGCGGCCACCATAGGGTTAAGACTTGCACCATAATGGGTCCAAAAAATGAGTCCTTAAAGTGCGCCGAAAGAGGCAATCTTATTGTTAAGTTTTGCGCGATTTGCTGACAAGTTAAGTTTAAAAGCTACGCAAGAAGCCTAGAAATTGGTTGAATTACGGTTGGGATTATCGCTGAAGCGGCAGAGTTAAGGTTAATATTTGCGCCGAAGTGGCAAAGTTATGATTAAAATTTGCGCCAAAGGCTAAAAGTGATTTTTCCTTAGAAAAATTTGGATGACAAACTTCTTTGGAAAACAAGTGTTGAAGTTTGCCAAAATGGAGTAGGATAAGCTTCAAAGAAAAGAGAAACATTTGTTGCAAAAAATGTAGAAGGAGGGGCCCCAACATTTTCAAAAATTTACGGAAGGATGTTGTAGCAACAACAATTGGCGATTCGCTGGCGAACACAGATCTCTGAAACAAAATCTTGTCATGATCAAAATGACTTTTAATTAGTAGCTTCAAGCGTAACAAAATGCCCTTCAGTTCAACTTCCAAGAATGCAGTGATATCTTAATCATAATGGTCTTTTGGGAAAAGGAGGCTAAGACTTCTACTTCTTTCAAACTCTCCCAAGGTCGGGATATGGAGTTAATTCTTTTAGGATTTGTCTTTATGGTGTTTTGACTACAGGAGGACTCCATAAGATCGTAACAATGTCTCACAGGCATATTCATTTGTTCCTCATTCCCATGCTATTTGCATCTCTTTGGGATGTCTCTTAAATTGACAGCTTTAGCTGTTTGAGCCTTCCAGAAATAACTAGCTTAAAATTTCCATATTTTGATTCGGGTTCTTCAATCCATAATGTCCTTTTGTGTGAGTGAGAGATTTTATTTGATTACAAAGCTTCACAGATGGAGAAGAACCTTGGTTGGGATGAATTACTTGATCCGCTTTATAGATTGAACATCTTGCTTCATCTCAGCCATGCGGGAGAATTTCTGGAAATCAGACTCCCTGATATAATCTCTTGGGATTTTATTGGTAGCATGAGATCATTTAAATACTATACACCTGTGAAACATGCTTCCTTTCCATGGGTCCATAATAGCAAAAACCTTGAGACAGGCATCAATATTAAAGTGGGTGGAGCCTTTAGATAGTGAGAGAGAAATACTGCATCATTGGTCATTTAACTGGGGTTATTCTGACCAGACAGGAAAAGATCTCTACATTCCTAAAGGTTGATCAGTGAAGGCAAAGTCAAAGAACTATATTTTCTTTATGTCTGAAATTCTGTCTTTCAAGACTTCGATTTTGCTCGGAGTTGTGTCCTACAACTATGCCAAAAGTTGAGGTGAGATTTATTAAATGAAGTAAAGAAAAGAGAAAAAAAAACAAAAAGGGGAAAACTCTCTATACAAACCAAATGACTTGAACTATTCATAAAAACAAAAACAAGAAACAAGGGAAATAAAAGAAAAAGAAAAAAAAACAAAGAAATTGTTTATTTATGTACAAAGGTCTCAAATGAGACTACGCAAAGTATTGTTTCAAGGCGAGGCCATTGAGGGGAAGGGTTACTTCCCCTCCTTGGAGGTCTTTTAGCTTGTAAGCGGATGGGCCAAGTTTTTCGGAAATTAGATACGGGTCGACCCATAGATGTTGGAACTTTGTATGCATTCCCTTTCCTTCATGTGGATGATCCCATTTCAGAACTAGGTCACCTACTTCGAAATTCCTTTTACCGGACTTCCTTTTATCAAACCATCTTTTCACTATGTCTTGTTGTTGGTGGAATCGGTCTTTGGCTTTCTGCCGATATTCTTCGAGTTTCAGTAAAGTGTCAATTCTGGACTATAAAACTTGACTACTGGTACCTCAAGAGCTGTGGGCCAACTACAAAGATGGGAGTAAGAGGTTAGGGGGGAGGATGGCTTCTCTTCCATAGACGAGGGTATATGGAGAAACCCCCAAAGCATTCTTTGGAGTGACTCTATCTGCCCATAAAGCATTTGGGAGAGTAGTGTGCCAGCTTCTCTGGTTTTCAATCATAGTTTTCTTAAGGATCCTGATGAGGTTTTTGTTTGAAGATTCAGCTAATCCAATTCCTTGGGGATAGTAATTGGCTGAATAATGTAATTTAATTCCTCTTTCATAAACAAATTCATTTATTTTAAAAGATGAAAAATAAGTTGCATTATCAAAGACTAGGGAAATTGGAACCCCAAACCTGGTTATAATGTTCTCCTTTAAGAAACTGATGACCGTATCTTCATTGAGTTTTCACAAAGGGATAGCTTCTGTCCATCTTGTAAAATAGTCCATGGCTATCAGGATATACAGGTGCTAGAGAGAGGAAGTCAGTTTTATCTCTCCAATGGCGTCTATGCCCCATTATTCGAAAGGTTCTGAGATGATAACTGGCTGCAGCAATCCTGCTGCTTTTGGTAATTTACCAGCACTCCTTTGGCATACATGACAATTGCGTCTGTAGGCATGAGAATCTTTGAACAAAGTGGGCCAATAATATCTGGCTCTCAGTATTTTGTGAGCTGTTGTATCCCTGGAATAATGTCCACCAGCAAGGCCATCATGTAATTCCTTGACTACTTTATTTGCATCTTCCTTCTCTAAACATCTGAGAAAAAATCCATCATAATTTTTTCTGAAAAGTATTCCATCAATGATCTGATAGGCAACTGACTTCAAACAGAGTGCCCTTCTTTGCTTAGAACTCCAATGTTCTGGTAAGCATCCTTGTTGCAAGTAATACACTAAATCCTTATACCATGATTCAAAAGTTGTGAAAATGGGACATACTTCGACTGTATTCAACTCGGCTTCATTTTTCCAATCTTGTTCTTCATCAATTGGATGTTCAGTAAGAAATTTACATAGGCCTTGTCCTTTAATGATGGTGGCCGGTTTAAATTCCAAATCATATTCTTGAAGAGATGTAACCCATTTTCCCCTTCTTTCTCCCAACTCCTTTTGAACAAAAAGGGATCTGACAGCTGGGTGGGGAACTATAACTTTAGTTTTGTTCTTAAGGATATATGGTCTGAACTGCTTTACTACTTTGAATATGGCGTACACCTGTTTGTCTACAACAGGATAGTTCAGTTTAGTACCTTGCAGACCAATGCTCATAAAAGAGATTGGGTATTCATCTCCTAATTCTACCTTTTGCGTGAGCACAGCCGCGAGAGAGTCATCTGAGGAAAAGGTATATAAAATAAAATCTTTGTAAAAATCTGGACTTCTTAGAGAGGGGGCATTAGCTATGGTTGTTTTAATATCTCTAAATGCATCCTTTTCTAAGTCTTCCCATTTGAACTGTATGCTCTGCTTGACCATTTGTTGCAAAGGTTTAATAGCCTGAGCGAAATCAAGGACAAATCTTCAGACAAAATTGATAGTGCCCATAAATGACTGCATAGATTTTTTGTTATGGGGCATGGGAATTTTATTGATAACCTGCACTCTCTCTTGATCTATTGAAATTCCTTTTTTCGAAATGATATGACCCAGAAGTTTACCTTCAAGAACAACAAACACACTTTTCTTGGGGTTCAGAGAGATACCATATTTTCAACAGTGGTCGAAAATATGTTTTAAATGAACAACATGGTCTTCCCTTTTCTTTGAAAAAACAATCACATAATCTAGATAAACCACAACACAATGACCGCCCAATCCTCGGAAGGCGATGTCCATTGCTCGTTGGAACGTGGCTCCAGCATTTATTAATCCAAACGACATTCTTCGGTATCCGAACATTCCCCACTTAGTGCATAAAGTATTTTTAAGAAGGTCTTCTTCAACTACTAATAATTGATTGTAACCTAAGAAACCATCCAACAGGGAGAAGAGTTCCGATCCTGATACCATTTAGAGAATTTGTTCCATTGAAGGGATGGGATAGTTATCTTTATCCGAAGCTCTGTTCAAATTTCGGAAGTCAACACCTGTTGATGTATATGTAACTTCGGAATGTATTTCACATATATGTATATTGTATTCCTATAGAGATGTTATTATTCCTCTATACGAAAATGTTTGTATTCCTACAGAGATGTTATTATTCCTCTATACGGAAGTGTCGTCATTTATATTATAAGTGTCATAACTTATACTTGACAGGTTATTAGACCACCTTGTTGGGGTCGGCCCTGTATAAGTCATGTGGGTCAAAGGGTTATTACACCACCCTATTGGGGGTCGGCCATGTGGGTCAAAGGGTTATTAGGCCACCCTATTGGGGGTCATCCCAGTCAGCATTAGGTTATGTGGTTAAGTTAAGGCCAACCTAGTAAAGGTTATTAGGCAAGTCAAGTCAAGTATAAATAGAGTGCGGGAGGCACTCTATTTGATCATTCTATTCTCACACACACTCTTTGGAGAGTGGCAAACTTGTGGAGGAGGAGAAGCTGCTACTAGGAGATGTCTATATCTTATGCTTGGGTTGTATCATTGCTCTATCTATCTCTGAGGAAGTTATTGGGGTTTTTCACCTTTATGGTTTTTCTCAAGTAAACTCTATGTCTCTTGTGTGCTTGCATTATTATGTCCATGATTGATATGATGTAGATATGTTGTACATGTTGTTCTCTCAGCTAAGATCCTAGATCAGATTGAAGTAAATTCTAAAAAACTAACATGGTATTAGAGCTAGCCTGAAAGAAGGCATGGTATGGCATGTATGACACTTGTTGCACTTACGATGCTAGGGCTTGATATAGCAAAAACCAATCATCGTAGAACTTTCTCTATAAATCCATTTTGGCAACGTTTTCAGATCTGAAATGTTTACAGGTCAAAGATCAGATCCCCATGTACCTTTTGTCCAAAGGAAAACTTCTAATTCGTTGTACTTTGTGTTTTATGATCTGTATAATCTAGGGTTTTTGCCTCTTCCATATCTGATTCATATATAGGTGACCTAGGAAAAAAGGTCATAACTTGGCCTAGGAAGCTCCAAATGAAATGTTGTAAAATGTGACAGGTAGTGCATGGACTGTACTTTCTCAAGTAGCTTTTTTAGAGGCCAAAACTGAACCAGTGACATGTGGAACGCCATACAAGTTCGCTCTCCTGTTTTATCCCATAAACAAGTCACGTTGCGACACTTGGCATAACTCTCTCTCAGAGAATCCAATTGAGGTCAGACCTATGGATTTGGAAAGATGGCAGGGCAGGATACCATGGGTAGAAGTTTCAGACCCTCTGGATTAGAAATTTTAGAGTTACACCAGAAACAATCAGGTACATATTTATGTCAAAATAGAATTATTTTTTAGAACCTTCATTCATGGCTTCAAGAATTTAGGGTTTCGAAGAAAGTTGGAATTTTTGTAATCGGATACCACGGCTGAATGCTACTCATCAAAATAAAAATTTAGAGACCAAGATAAAAATTCTTGGTTGGGAAGAAGGCTGGGCTTGATCAGACCCTAGTTCGGGACTTTGATCGGAAAAGTGGAAAATTAAGGCTTCTGCAAAAATGGGAATTTTTGAAATCTATGACCATAGCTGGAAGCTCCTCAAAAAAATAAAAGCTTAGAGATTTGGATCGAACCTTTTGATTGGGTAGAAGGGTGGGCTTTATCAAACCCTAGTTTGGGGTCATGTCCAGTGAATCCAAAAGTTTCAAAGGCAAATTTGAGGGGTGAAACTTTGTCGTTTTCAAATTCTAAATGTACCAACTTGATCAACTCATCAAGGCGCATATTTCTATCCTTTCAGAAGTTTGAAATTCAAAGTTTGAATTTTTAGGGTTTCTCTGACAAACCCTAATCTAGCTCCAGATCCAGTTCTTGCAAATCAAGTGGATTGGGTTAATCCTAGAAGAGAATGGATTGGTCACCTGCATAAGTGAAGAAGTTCCTATTTCAGAGGGAGATGAGGCTGAGGCCTTACACAAGAAGATTACAAGCAATATCGACAGGTATGACTCATACAGGTATGTTTCAAATTCTATTCATAATTAAGTTTATGATATGTTTGTCTTCATATTATTACGGTTAGTACAATCTTGGTTAATTTTAGACTTGTTGTATCACCTTAATAAAATTATGAATGCATGATAGAAGATATTCATTGATTAGGTTTTTTGACACTTATGATTGTACTAATGCATTGTGATGTTGTATGAGGTTCATGTTGTCCACTAACATGAAAGGTACATCAAGAAAGACAAATCATGTTCTAGTTCAAGAACATATGACCATGGTGACATGAAGACAAAGGTTCATCCATTGCCATGGATCACATAGAAGATCTACTTACAAGGTATGTATAACTTGGTTAACCTATGAGATATGCAAGTTACTAGCACAAGTCACTTAAGAGAACAAGAAGACCTCATGTGGGTATGTTAGACAATAACCAGCTAACATATTAATCCACTTATGTTTTCCTATATCAAGTTAGAATCTTACCTTGTGTTAGGATCCCTTATATAAGTATACTTGGTATGATTGGTTATGTTTATTCATAAAGTTAGAAATGTAAGTAATGAAGGGTTTATACATATTATGTCTCTTATCTTGATTGATGATTTGACTAGCAAGAAGAGTCATGTGATCAAATAAGAATATGAATGAGTAAAAGAAGTCTTCCCTAAAACCTTGAATACTAATGTTTATTATCTGTGTTTGAAATAATCATGACTATACATGTTTAAGATTATTGTGTTTTGATAGTATTAAGATTATACTAATGAATGTGTGATTATGTATGAGACCTTGAGGATAACACATTGATGATACTAATAAGCATGCATAGTGATTAAGAATGGATATAAGTTCAAGGATAGGTAATCTAGGAAGCAAAGATCAAGAGGGAGCACACTTCAGTATTTTCTGCAAGAATGGAGATATTCAGAGGGAGTTGACCACTTCTCACAATCCACATCAGAAGGGAGTTGCAGAAAGGAAGCAAAGACTGAGAGGGAGTCAACCCAACAAACAAACATAAGTATTTGAATTATCATTTCTTGCATATTTGATTGTTTAAATAATATTGTTCAATGATGTATATACTGATGTTCCTATAATTAGGCTGTGTGTTTTGGCATATTTGAATAATTGCATTAATGAATAGCATACTACTAATATGCATGTAATGGGTAAGTGGTCTATGGCACTGTACAACATTGCATTGCTACTTATCTAGAATGAAACCTCTTTGCTGACATGTTGAGAGTAGTGCAAAACTCTTAACAATGTTCTGGTAGAGATTGGGAGGGATCTAGAAAGTTATAGGATATGGATGAATGTTGTATTGAAGCATTGGCTAAAATAATTGCATGACTGTATGACATATTTCTTTATGTGTAAGAATTTGTTCTGAAAACTATGAGAAGTTTCTTGTTTTGTAGGAAAGATCGTACACGATCTCCTACAAAAGAAGGACTACAACATTTGTTTCAGCAACAAAGTTATCTATTGAAGATATTGAATATATTGAAGTTCCCAGGATTCGGGAAGAATGCCATGATCAAGGAGTACCAGTCGATCATGAAGAATGATGTTTGGGATGCAGTCCCAAGACCTGAAGGGAAGTCTGTTGTGACTTCCAAATGGATCTATAAGATCAAGCATGCTGCAGATGGTAGCATGGAGAAATACAAGGCAAGATTTGTAGCTCGTGGCTTCTCTCAGAAAGAGGGAATAGATTATGAAGAAACTTTTGCTCCTGTAGCCAGGTACACTTCCATCAAAATAGTACTTGCTCTAGCTGCAGTGATGAAATGGAAGATACACCATATGGATGTCAAGACTGCTTTCTTGAATGGTGTAGTTGAAGAGGAATTATATGTGGAGCAGCCACTCGGTTTTGAAACACATGACAGGAAGTCATATGTGTGCAGATTGAAGAAATCCTTGTATGGCTTGAAGCAAGCTCCCAAAACTTGGTATGGTAGGATGGACAGTTTCCTATCTAGTTTGTGCATTACCAAGAGTAAAGTGGATTCTAACCTTTACTACAAGGTTGAGGAAGGCAATCCTGTGATACTACTCCTATATGCGGGTAACCTGTTTGTTTCAGGTGAGGATAGATTGATTGCCGACACGCAGCGGAAGCTTGCTGTCGAGTTCGAGATGAAGAACTTGTGGATGATGCACTACTTTCCATGCATGGAGGTGTGGCAGAGTGCAGATGGAATCTTCCTTGGACAAGGGAAGCTTGTAGTAGAGATCCTGAAGAGGTTCGGGATGATGGACTACAAGGCCATGGCCACACCTATGGAAATCAAACCTGAAGCTTCTGTGTGATGCTTCATCTGATCCGGTTGATGTCACTGGGTATCGTCAGATGATTGGGTCCTTGCTGTACCTGATGAATACGAGGCTAGATATTTGCTTTGCGATGAACACATTGAGCCAGTTCCTAACGGATCCCAGAGGTGTTCACTTGGTTGATGTAAAGCATATTCTAAGGTACCTGAAGGGTATAATTGATTATGGGCTCAAGTATGATGTGAATCAAAAGTTTAACTTGTAGAGTTATGTTGATTCAGATTGGGAAGGCAGTGCTACAAATAGGAAGATCACTTCTGGGTGTTGCTTCAGTATGGGATCAGGTGTGATCTCTTGGTTTAGCAGGAAGCAGTCCTATGTAGCACTGAGTACAGCTGAAGTAGAGTATGTTGCAGCTTGTTCGGCTAGTTGTGAGGCAGTATGGCTTCGGAAGCTACTGTCTGATTTATTTGATCTACTATTGGAGGCTACTGGTATCTTTTGTGACAACCAGAGTTGTGTGAAGCTATCTGAGAACCCGGTGTTCCATGACAGGTTGAAACACATAAATATCAAATACCACTATATTAGGGATATGGTGCAGAGAGGAGCAGTGAAGCTCCTGTATGTTGTGATGGATGAGCAGATTGCAGATGTGCTGACGAAGCCACTAGCTAGAGTGAAGTTCGAGTACTTCAGAGAGAGGCTTGGTGTTCTTCAGAATGACAACACTTCGAGGAAGAAGTGATGGAGACATTTTGTTGAAGCCATTCCAAGCATGGTGGAAGGAGGATCCTTCACATGGCTATGGATGTAAGTGCTGGATGATGAGCATCAGGATGATGTTCTAGTTTCTGCTCTGTATGATCAGATGGATCATTTATGTATGTATGCATCATGTTGGATGTTGGATATGATCATTTGGATCATTTATGTATGTATGCATCATGTTGGATGCTAGGTATTATCAGTTGGATCATTTATGTATGTATGCATCATGTTGGATGCTGGATATGATCAGTTGGATCATTTGTATGTATTTTGTATATGCATCATGTTAGATGCTTGGACCATGTATCCGTATATGTATCAGGTGGATACTGTGTATGATCAGGTAGATCATGTATGTTGATATGTATGAGATAGATACATTGTGTGATCAGGTGGATCATGTATCTATGTATGTATCAGGAGGATACATTGTATGATCAGGTGGATCATGTATGATGATATGTATCAGGTAGATACTTGGTATGCATAAGGTAGATGCATTGTATGATCAGGATGATCATGGATGATGAGCTTCAAGATGTTGCTCCAGATGACATGCATCAGGATGATGCAGTGTTGATGATCAGGATGATCATGTGTACATCAGGATTATGTATGGTGAGTGTCAGGTTGATACTCTGTGGCCGTGGACAAGTTGTGCAGATGAGCATCTTAGTAGACCTCAAAGATCTGGACAGGATGAAAAAGGCCTCAAATGCTCTTTTGAGGCATTGCTCTCGGAGATCTGGATAGGATGAAAAAGGCCGCAGATGCTCTTTCGAGGCATTGCCATGACCACATGTAATAAGTCCTAGAGATCTGGACAGGATGAAAAAGGACTCATATGCTCTTTAGGGTTCTTGCTTGGCAATACACTCTTTTAAGGTTTTGTGGTGACCACATGTAATAAGTCCTGGAGATCTGGACAAGATGAAAAAGGCCTTAGATGCTCTTTAGGGTTCTTGTTTTGCAAGACACTCTTTTAAGGTTTTGTGCTGGGGGTCACATGTAATAAGTCCTGGAGATCTGGACAAGATGAAAAAGGCCTCAGATGCTCTTTAGGGTTCTTGCTAGTCAAGAGACTCTTTTAAGGTTTTGTGATGCACGTAATAAGTCCTGAGGATTCCACAGTATGCCCAGTGATGATGAAGACCTGTAGGTGGTGGGCCTACATCCAGTATGAAAAAGGACTGGCTCTGTAGAAATTCCTATGACAAGTAGATTCAGAGCTTGATTGAGATAGCAGCAGTGACAATGACGCTTATCCAGTGACGATGATTTAGAGAAGAAGACTTGTGCTAGAAGACCTATGTCGAGAAATACCTTCCTAGTTAAGAGGGAGTGTTGATGTATATGTAACTTCAGAATGTATTTCACATATATGTATATTGTATTCCTATAGAGATGTTATTATTCCTCTATACGGAAGTGTTTGTATTCCTATAGAGATGTTATTATTCCTCTATATGGAAGTGTCGTCACTTATATTGTAAGTGTCGTAACTTATACTTGATAGGTTATTAGACCACCTTGTTGGGGTTGGCCTTGTATAAGTCATGTGGGTCAAAGGATTATTAGACCACCCTATTGGGGGTCGGCCATGTGGGTCAAAGGGTTATTAGACCACCCTATTGGCGGTTGGCCTAGTTAGCATTATGTTATGTGGTTAAGTTAAGGCCGACCTAGTAAAGGTTATTAGGCAAGTCAAGTTAAGTATAAATAGAGTGCGGGAGGCACTCTATTTGATCATTCTATTCTCACACGCACTCTTTGGAGAGTGGCGCAGTTGTGGAGGAGGAGAAGCTGCTGCTAGGAGATGTATATCTCTTATACTTGGGTTGTATCATTGCTCTGTCTATCTCTGAGGAAGTTATTGGGGTTTTTCACCTTTATGGTTTTCCCCAAGTAAACTCTGTGTCTCTTGTGTGCTTGCATTATTGAGTTCATGATTGATATGTTGTAGATATGTTGTACATGTTGTTCTCTTAGTTAAGATCCTAGATCAGATTGAAGTAAATTCTGAAAAACTAACAACACGTAGTCTTATCTCTCCTATTTTTTTCTTACAGGGACTAGATTAGCGACCCGTTCCAAATGCCAGACTTTAAAGATGATCTTTGCATCTAATAACTTCTTTAATTCCTTCTGAATTAAAGGCTCGAGAGTAGCGTGCATCCCTCTTAGCTGCTACTGAAAAGGTTTAACACTTGATTTCATTGGTATAACATGCTGAATGATACGAGTGTCATATGTTTTTAGATCTTCATATGTCCAAGCGAACACATATTTATATTGCCAAAAAAATTTGATGAATTGGCCTCTTTCACTCGACGAACAACATCTACCGAGATTGACATATTTTGGCTTGGCATCTGTACCTAGATTTATCAATTCATGCTGCATAGTAGAACTATGAGTTTTCACATTTGCTGGTCTCTTGAACTTGCTTTGTAGATCAAACAAACTTTCAAGTGATCTCACTCCTATAGGAATGAAATTTCCTTTGACTGCGTCCTCATCTTGCAGATCAACATCATGTTTTTCTTCATCTATAATAGCTTCCTGAAACATGTTTTCATTGGTAAGGAAACTAATTATTTGGTTGTCATCATCGAACACCCTGAAATTTGTTATATTACCTGGAACAGAAGGCATGAAAACCAATTTAATAGAACATTTATTATTAATAGGCACTAACCTAGAAGCAGAGGTAGCTAATAAGTCAACAGCAGCATTCTGTAATCTGGGGACAGATTTTATATTAAAAGCTTCAAAGTTTGTAATCATATCCCATACCTCAGACTGATATCCTTTCAGATGTGGTGAAAGACAATGGATCGTGTCTCTTACCTGTCTAATGACTATTTCCGAGTCACTGAAGACTTTCCGATATTTCACATTCAAACCGATGGCTTTCTTCAATCCATGGACTAAAGCTTCATATTCAACATTATTATTAGTACAATTGAACTCTAATCTACAAGACAAAAAGTGCTTGTTCCTCTTGGGATCCATTAGAACACAACCGGCTCCGGATCCTTCTTGAGTTTTGGAACCGTTAAAGTACAACACCCAAAAAAAATTCTTTGATCTAACTAAGTTAGCTTCTAAAACATCTATGTCAGTAACTAGGTTAACTATGTTATAGTCGATATCGTCAGTCTGAGAAAACTGAAGGAGATTGGACTGTTTATCTGATTCATTGCTGATATATTCTAATTGATAATTACCCGATTCAATTTCCAAGAAACAATTCCCCAAGATCGAAGATGAAAAAGCTACAGCTTCATTTTTTTCTTCTAGCTGAGTCACATTCTGCTTCATGTGTGGTTCTCGTAGTACTTTGATCTGATTTTGCCTATTTTGCTATGGTAACCATAAGTGAGACCAATCTATTGCAAAATAACCATCTAGTTTCGTAGACCAGTCCCTACTCAAGATCAAACCATAAGCTTCCGGGATATCAACTACTATTATATCTATGAATTGACACACTCTAGAGTCAGCAGACAATCTAATAAGCACATCTTTCATTTCCCGAATTACTTTTACAACAGTTCTATCCAGCTGAATAATCTGGGTTGGAGATGGAATTGGCTGCCCATTGATCTTTCTGCAAATAGACAGAGGCATTACATTCGAGGAAGCCCAAGAATCTACTAAACAATTATGCACGTTGTGATTGAAGATTTCAAAGGTCAACAGAAAAGGTAATGTTTGGGATTTAGATTTCTCGCCAATACTAGCTTCATTTATTTCAGGATCTTCTTGAGTGTTTTCTAACAGAGCGCTCGATTGAGATTCAAGAGCTTGCAACACTTCTCTCTTTGCTGAGGTAAACTACACATATTGAATATAGACACGTTTGCTTTTACTTTCTTTATGTCTTTGATTATGTCATATCCCATGTCACATTCCTGTACAACTTTTGGTTGATTGTCTGTCTTGTTTAAGGTTACCTTAGTTTGCTGTGTTGTTTCTATGTTTGGTTGTTTGGTAGGTATTTGGTTATCCTTGGGCTGTTGTGGAATAACCATGATGTGCCTTTTAGGTAATTCTTTGGAGGCTTTAGGTTTAGCCATGGATGAGCTTGGATCGATGATAGAACCTTTACTACGGGTAGTGATATTGACTGTTGAAACTTGACTTTCTTCGAGGTCATCTCCCATCAGCTCAGTTAAAGGTACCCAGTCCCATAAGACCATAGTGGTGTCTGGGGCGGGGTCTTCTGGTTCGGGAGTCTGCTCTTCCGGAGGATTGTCTTAATCCAGAATTTGTGAATCTAGCATTTGGTTCATCACTAAGCTCATTGAATTTATCCATTGTGGACAGCTTTTTTCAGAGTGTGGTTCCTGATGAAAAGTGCAAAAATGTTCCATTCCTACTTCATTTAAATTTAAAACAGGAGAGTTGTTCATAGGCGGATGCGGCTAGTCATTTTCTTCTCTTTTCTTGTAGAAAGGCTTAAAAGGCTTCCTGGATGTACTAGCTGCTCTATCCTTTTCAAGGTCTACAATTTTATTTGACATCTTTTGCATCATTTTGACTACATTTTCCATGTCTGCCGATGGCTCTTCCTTGTTTCTTGTTAAGAACAGGGGTTTCCTAGTACTTGCTGGCTTTGCTTTTATATCAAGAGCGTGTTTAGCAATGTTGTCTGCTTCTTCCTCTGCCTTCCTAGCTTCTTCAAAATTTTCTATTAAGGTAGTTTTCTTGGTTCTTTTAAAAAAGATTGCTATGGGGGGATCGAGTGCTGTTGTAAATATTCAACTAAAGATTCTTCTGTGGGTTTAGTTGTTTCACTAAAAATATTTAACAGTGTAGTGAACCTTTGGTTAAATTCTTGAACCTTTTCTTTCTTCTCCATTCTCATGGACAACAATTCTTACATGAGTGTAGCTACTGTCTTCTGATTCCCATATTTCTTTAAAAAACAATTCTCAAATTCTTCCCAATTCGAGATTGAGCTAGCTTGTAAACTAAAGTACCAGGATGATACCTTAGGCTCAAAAGAATATGGAAAGAGTCTACATAATACATCTTCATGTTCCACATTCAAAAGACTTATAGCTAAATAAAAGCTCTTAAGGTGATCCTCATCAGAGATACCTTTTCCAAGGTCATATTTAGGCACAACTTTCTCAGGATTCTTAGGAAGATTATGAAAGGGTCCAACTAAATTTAATTCTCCTCTTGCTCTCCATGCAAGAACAGCCATATTTCCCCGTGGGGAATTAGGTGGAGTATCGTGTGGAGTGTGAGGTGGAGAATTCTTTGGGGTGTAAGGTTCCTCAATATCTTGAAGGTTTTAGAGTTCAAATTCTCCAAGAGGTTCTGTGATTTCTTCCAAGGATAAACTTACTAATTCTTCAAAGTTCTGGACCAAAATAGAATCACGTGTGTATTGTCTTTCCCTTCTAGGAGCTCTTCTTTAAGGAAGAAAGGGAATCACTTTTAAACCACCAAGCTGTTCAACATGAGCACAGGTATGCCTTCTCAAGTTTGCTACTTCCTCAAAAGGTATAGCATACAGTGTTTCTTGATTTTCTTGATTTTCAAATTCAGAATTGGGATTTTTTTGATTTGTCACTTCCACATCTGAATTGTCTAGGATTGCTATTTTAATCAGGTTTCCAGATGGATCTCCTCTTAAAGAAGAGTCTCCTGTATCAACCATACACTGGTGGCCCTCCTTCTAGCACCAAAAACTGTCGATGCCTCGAAAATCATAGCATCAATCAGCAAGGGATTCTCCCCGGTAAATAGTCCCAATTAGATTGTGCACCATTTGATGTAGGGAATCCGTTCGGTTAACAGTTCCGGCTACCGTAAGATTTAAATATTTTGGTTCTTTACACTGGTTGCAGCCCGATCCACCATTTATGTATTTTATTTTAAGATGAAATGCAAGTGCCCTAATCTAAATGCAAGTAGCTAATCTAAATTAATCCAAAACTGTATAAGCAAACTTAACCTATCCTTGCAAGGAGCAAATTGTAAAGATGAGTAATAAACTGCAGGAAACACCTAAAGATTATACAGATAACCATTTAATCACAAAGATGTACTTACAGCAGAATATGAAAGATATTAAAGATAGCTTTAATTCATTTAATGCATTTCATTACTCATTTGAGATGAACATATTTGCACAGGAAAATGTAAGAGCATCCATCACATAGAAACAATTCATGATAGTAAGAACAATCTCACAACAATATGCAGATGATACAGGAATAATCCAGCACACATTTGACACATTTCGCAGGAAAAAACGCCTTCTCCCAGGCTTTCATTAGGCAAAATCGAGTTCTTGGAGCACGTAGCAAAATAATTCACATACAAGGAAGAAACTTCATTCACCTGCCAAAAGTCTTTTCCCCTTATCTTATCTCTCCATATATAGTTTCACAAATTTCTCCTAGAGATGACAAGTGTACCCTAAAGTTTTAGAAACTTCTAATTTGTCTTTTAGTATGTAATTACAAAGCTGAATAATTCATGGGGAACTCCTTACAAAAAAGACAATAAAAGACAGCTGTCTCTTAATGTATTCACATATGAAAACTTTCCAACTCATTTTCCTATAGTATAATAAGACAAATTAAGGACCAGCTGTCTCTGTTGACTCATTGGGTTGCTCTCCTCCTATCAACTCACTTTCTTTAACAAGCTCATTTGCTTCCACATGCTCGCTCAATGGTGTTGATTTATCCTCTTGTTCAATATAGCTTTCCCACTGTCCAATTTCTCTCAAAATGGTTTTCCCTCTCAATGAGATTGTCACATTCCGCACTATCATATGTTTGTGCAAATCTGATTTGATAGTTGTTGTCCCTGTTACAGTCCTTTGTGCACATATTTCTAGAAGGTGAGTTTGGACAACAATCTGCCCAATGAATTGATGGAGCTCTTGTGGGGCTATAGCTTCTACCTTCTTCAAATAATCCAATTTTGCGTTCAATTTATCTTCCAGCTCATTCATGCGATGGTCTCTCTAAGGAAATTCATAAATGATCTGTGGTAGAGGCATCTGACATGTCTCGTGAGCCCCTCGAATCTTGGAATAGATAACATAGAACTTTTTTATTGTCTTTCATATTTCAATACTTAATCTGTCGCCACAATCTCTGCAAAATTCCAAGACTCCTATATCCATATCCAGCTCCTCATTGGTTAAAACATGCAGATTTGGGGGAAAATTTGACTTCCCTTTTCTCCATTCCGACTGTTCCTTAATCTGGACCGCACATTGAGCAAAATTGTCTTTAATATGAAGTGCTTCAATATCAATGGTTGTCATCTTTGCGGTCATTTCCTTCATCCCACAAATTTCATCAGAAATGGATACCAGCAATTGATGTATCTTCCCCTGCATATCACTGGGCTGCTTACAGAAGGTAGACAGATCCTGCCTGTTTTCTATTATCTCTTTGAGTTGTTTCACTAACTCCTCCTTTTCCTGTATTAACCTTTCAAACTAGGGTTTGAAGATATGAGTCTGTTGAGCCCTGCTGGCTTCGAGTTCCTCCAACTCTGATATACGAATTTTTAAGTTCTTTTGTTCCTCCTCGGAAATAGCCAACTACATCTCCAGTGAATTCTTCTCATTCTCAAGCCACAGAGCTTCCGAAGTTATCCTTAACTTCTCTTCCACGAGTTCTTTGTGTTTCCTCTTCAATTCATTTGCTTCTAACACCTCATTTTTCTTGTCAACTTTTATTTTGAAGCATTTCTCCCTGTAATGTTTTACCTCTTCTATTAACCGGTCAGTATTGGCTTTACTTGCCTTGGCTGAAGCTACAGTGCATCCTGCTTGGAATGAAGGGTCAATATAAGTCCCTTGGACTAGTGTGGTCTTTGATACTCTGAATTCATATAAATCCTCCCCAATTTCCATTTTCCTTACTCTTCTGTCAATGAAAACCTTCTTCCATTGGTGAAAATAGATGGAATCTAGGTTGGCCACTTGGCGTTGCTTTCTGGGGTTGTATGGGGTCAGTACTAATTCTTTAGTAGAAACAACCCCTTCATGAACTATCCTCAGTTGGTCTATCTCTGACATACCTAAATCCATAGTTTGTGGACTGGACAGGTTTTGTTCAGGAGTTCTTTCAGCCTACTCCCCCTCTTGTCTTTCAGCTAGCCCTGCTAATTCTACTTGTAAGGGAAGGGATAATTCCATGTGGCTTAAATGACCGATCGTCGAATGTAGTGAGCATGGTTCTAGATGTGAGTAGAGGAGGAGAGCCAAGAGCTTTCCAACAAGTTAACGGCATTATTGATGCAGAGGCACCTTCATCAACCATATTACGTTTGAAAAAACTCTGAAGGCACACCACTTGGATTTGAAAATCCACGTGGTAAGGTAAGCGAGGTTGAACATCAGTAGTATCGAACTTGATAACACTGGGGTTCCCCCCATCCTGAATTCCTAATGCACTCAAAAGGGCATGCTTTTGAGAAGGACATGCCTGCAAAACTTCAAGAGCCGACATGGCAAATGGAGTTTGGCCCAAATCTTCTACAATGGAGTAGTTCTGGGCAGCTTGAGCATTAGTATTATGTGTAGAGCGCTTGAGAACACCTTTTGGTATCCGTGGCATATTACAGGGCTTCTTGATATGCAAGGAATTGTTAGGAGGAGGGGGAGGCTCACTCCCCATATTAGGTTGTGGTGCACCATAATCGCGTTGACGAGTAGCAACACTAACCTCCGATTGAACCATATTCACACATCCATAGCCACTAGTATTGGAAGAAGACGTTTCCGTTTGAGTAGGTCCATAACCAGTGGTGCGAGCATGCAAAGCAATGTTTTGATGATGAGGAAGGGGATCCTTTAACACAATTGGGCTCTATGCCAAATGCTTGGATGCTTCTTCAATTCAAGGACATAAGTGAGTAAGATGATCTTCCCCACAGAGCTTGCAAGGGAACTTCACCTTACGCCTAGGTTTGCGATCCTCACCAACATTTCTGCCTTCCTGAGGAGGGTTGGAATTCTGTTTACGAGGGGTATTTCGATTGCTATTATTGTTATTCCCATTGTTTCCACCCCTACGGTTGTTTCTCCCCTTTTTATTACCACTGGGTTGCTAGTTACCTGACGGTTTCGTTGATTGCACATTGTGTACATCAAACGATGGGGTGGAAGTGGACAAGATGTGAACCTGTCCGGGAGTAGACTGGTTTAGCTACAAGTTTTTCATTTGATTAGCTACCAAGTCTATAGGGCAAGTGCTTGTGGATCCCACAATGCCATCGGCATGTGGTCCAGGAACTGACGCAGGCTCATGTCGTGTTCTCGGTGCGTTAGGAATAATGTCATATAAAATGCCAGACTGAGAGTATAGTAGGTCTAACTGCTAGACTTTCAAGATGGCTTGTTCCTCAGTCACAATGTTGGACATCGAAACATCCTTAGCAATGTATGGGAGTAGAGACTTGAGGAACCATTCCAACAAAAACTCTGGAGGAATGTTGGCTTTCACTAATCTCTTCCGTCGGTGCCACTCTTGAACGTGGTCAGAAATATATGTGCCCTTATTATGACGGAAGGTAGACAACAGTTCAGTACCAGTATCATAACGAACCGGCAACTAGAAATGGTCAAAGAAAACGAAAGCAATCTCGTTGAATCCCCTATAAGTGTTCACAGGCAACTCCACATACCACTTCGCAGCTTCCCCCATGAGGTTGCGTTGAAATAGTCATAATCTAATGGAATCGTGATTTAAGGAGTTGGAGGAGCACCAAAGGTGAAACGTTGTGACATGATCACCCGGATCCTCACCACCCTTCCCCTCAAACTTAGGAATGTACGAAGGGATCTTGGTAGGGACCGGGGGCCAATTGGGGTCATGACATAATGGATCATTCGCGAGCTTCGAAAGATCCGGAAGATTCAAATGTGCAAGGAATGGGAGCTGCGGCTGGAAAGCTTGATTATAAGCTCCCATAAAAGGTTGGTTGAACGGAACCGAATTATAAGGTGGACCAAAAGCTTGACCATGAGCATTAAACTACTGATAATGAGGACCTGATGGACCATAAGCTTGACCATGGCCATAAGGTTGATAACCTCCTTTGACCTGACCCGTATGAGAGTAAGCAGGTATATAAGTGTTTTGGGCACCATATTGAGGTGGGTTGAACTAGTGGCCAACACTTGTAGTAAGGGTTGCCACCATAATTATGGGGAATATACGTACTATTCGTAGCGGGAACCAAGTTGTAATGACCATAATGATGAGTTATTTTCCCACCCCCAACATTAGGATTAGCATGAGCAGTTGTGTGGTGACCCAAAGCATGAGAAGTATTCCCAACCCCAATGTTGGTGTTACTAGTAGTAGGAATGGTGGCATTATGACCATGAAGATAAGATATATTCCCACCTCCTACATTATTATTACTAGTAGCGGTGGTGGATGCAAAAGTGTGTGGTACATGTCCACCCCCATGGTTAGGAGGAGCATTAACATTTGCGAAAGTGGTCCTGGGTTGACGGGTAGCGATATGTGTGGTAGGTGGTGGATGGTGAGTCGTGTTTCGAACAGTGTTCCTATTAGGTTGGATAGACCTAGGAGGCAGTCGTCTTCCAACATTAGCATTATTGGGAGGAATGTGACCAGTCTCCATACTACATGTGTGAGTGGACAATGTGGTGCCCCCGACAAGGGTATTTCCCCCAGTGGGTGCAGTGTTGCTAACACCATGAATGGTGCTAGCATGGCTACCAAAAGTAGTGGAAGGATCAACCATGGTGTAATCCAGCATACCATATGAGAATGCGGTAGGGTTGACAGTAGGGCCTATATCATCATGGACCTCTAGCATCCTATATAAATAATTATGTGGAAACGAAGGATTGAATGGGTCGTCCTCGGGTGGGTCGAGACCAAACAAACTAGGTTGGGTCTCAGGTGGATCACCTCCCCACGCCTCACGAGGCATAGGGGTGTCAGAAGTGTGTTCAACTCTACCCAATGGACTAGTAGCGATTTCTCCCATGTCAGATTGTGCAGCGGTCATGACATCTTGGACGTATGTCTCATAAGAATTCGAAGACTCGGAGGGAGCCTGTCGACGCCCTCTAGCAACGCAGTGTGAAAGTTCGATAGGCTTCAAACCATCCAACCGATGGGATCGGCGGAGAGTAGGACTCTATGCCACGATATCTCTAGAGAGAATATAAAATCAAAACTTCCCCTAAAGGCTAGCTATCGATCAAAAATAGTAAATCAAAATCACACACCTAGAGAAACTACAGCCAAGAGCAGACAAAGAGAGTGGCTAAATGAGCTCCCGACACTAGAGCCGGTATGTCTCACCTAGGAGAGGCTTGAGACTCCCAAACTATAGCCAGAGGTAACAAAATCAGTTATAGAGACACCCAGGCTTCACTGCGTGCAAAGGGCCATAACCGTCGGCAACAAACAACTGTGCTTTCCAATCCCTATCTGACTCAGGACACAAATAGCATAACCACTGCAAGCACCCTATGTGATACCTAAGTAAGGAAACCATGGTCACCGCAATATAACCAATGCTTAGGGGGACAATCGCAGGTGGGATTCATCGTATGGGCAGGGTAGCTGAGCCCAAAACTCAATGAGGGTCAAATCCCCCAAGAGTCTCCAGATACGAACAAATCCTGGAAATATCTCCCACGTTTAGCCGATATCAGAGGGATATCCCTTCAACCAACCTCCCGTGACCTCATGCTTAACTCTGGTTTGAGTAGAGCTTCCTGAGAACACTGATGTATACCATGGATTCCTCCACTCCCTGGTCAGACACCTAATGTTTCGTTTAGTAGTCTTGGATTGTTAACTCACAATGATCTATTCCAAGACTCTAAACCTATGCTAGTTGGTGTACCCTATAAATAAAATCGGTCTAATCAATTTTAAGATTAAGCATTAATTTTAATGGTTGTGGTTACTCAAAGGATATGGTTGTGAAACTAGTGATGTATATGACTCAATGGTATGCAAAATCGTCCAATCCTAGACTCATCTATCCAATAAAACAATGTCACTAACATGCAAAATCAACCCAACGATTTCGAAATAAAAATGCAATCCTTCTATATTTTCGATGCGCAAGCAGAACCTAAATGAAGGCAGCAAGCACTCAATGCAAGATGCAATACATGAAAGTAAAAAAAAAAAATTGTATTTTCTCTTATAAGAAAAAGGAAAATGCAAAACTATATGTATTTTTTTTGTATTTTTCAATATAAAGAAATGAAAAATGCAAGCAAAATCCTACTATTTAGTCACTAAAGTGTCGAAAAGATCACTAAGACAACCCAGCAGATCCCAAATAGTAAGACCCAGCCACAGGAATGAGCTCAAAAGGAAAAAACCAACAAGGCTAAATCAAAAGATGGGTAAAAAACCAATAAGGCTCAACCAAGAGAAAAGAAGAGTTCTAGTCACAACCAAGGCATGGAACAATCAAGAAACAGGCCAACAAAGACTCAGGATCATCCAAAGCCAACCCAACAACAACCAAAAGTCATAAATCAACCAAAGTCGGAGTTGTACGCTACTGTCGAAGGAAAACTTGCGGGTACCCGCGAGTAGTAGAGTAAACAGAGGCGGGTATACGCAGGCAGAGCTAAGCTATCCCGCAGGTGAGGAAAGGAAAATGGGAAAATAAAGAGTCCAATGGCTCAGAAAAAGAAAGTTTTCTATAGTGTATCTTAATGGCCAATCAGTGACACAAAGCTTCGACAAACAGCAACTCTAATTAAGGACTATTGCTTAAAAATCCCCAAACATGGATGTTTTCCCCAGCGAAGTCGCCATTTCTGTATTGGAGAAAACTCACTATGGCTTGGGGTAGACCACTACAGACAGCTGACTACCAGAAATTAACTCAATTCTCAGAACTATGCTATTATAAATGACAATGCTAAGATAACGAAGAATGTAACCAACCTCGATCCAAATGTTTGATGTAGATACCCGTTGGAGCTTTCAATCTGTGCACTTGAATCTGCAAATTAGTCTTGACAGCCAATATACAACAAGTACATATAATATATAAACGATATTAACATCATCAATAGCAATGGTCCATGATATTATAAGTAAATGCAACCCAATGTAGAATAAATAACATTCACAACATTAATGGACGAGAATATGAGTATTTCTATTAATAAACAAGAAGAAGTACAATGTGATACGACCTCTTGCCGGCAACCAATCTGAACCAAGATCTGGATCAATCCACTTGTGCCTCCACCACTTCAATCCTCCATGAATGGCAAACTCAAACTATGGTAGGAGTTTGGAAGGTTAACATAAGGGGTTCACAACTACAAGGATCAATGAGTGTAGACTCAAGATAGGGCAAAAATCCACTAGAGTTCTCTTCCTCTTCTTTCTCCTCCCGTCCATAAGCCATATGTGCTCAATATATAGTCCTCCCAAAGGTAAGTGAAAGGATGCATCGAGGCGTTTCTTGGGTAGATGGAGGGTCAAAGGTCACCCAATAACCACTTTTTGGGAGTAAAAAGTAATAAACTAGTGATTTTTACCATTTTACATGCTACCCGCGGGCTATAGTGATGCAACTCACGGGTACGCTGGCTATAGAGATGCAACTAGTGTACAAGGGAAAAAATGAGGAAATAGTGTGTCTAAAGTTATAAAGTGGATCTAAGTCAATGAAATGGATCCTGTAGGCCAAAGAATGCTGATACTCATAAGGTGTAAGATTACGTTGTAACATTCGGAAGGCAAATCTACGACATTTTGATGACCCAACTTATTAAAACACAGAGGGGTAACGATATTCTTCGATGGGGTTACCACCCTAAAGGTGTGTTCACTATAAAGGAATCTTATAGTCTGCAGACTAGCCTGATGAATCAACTAGTGGACAATACTCGGAAACATCTATGGGGAGCTAAACTCTGGCCCAAAATCACCCTCTTCCTCTGGCTGGTCTTGAAAGGCAAAATTTTAACTTGGGATAATATTTTGAAGCGGGGTTTCAAGGGACCGTCCCTATGTGTCCTTTGTGGTAGCAATGAAGAAACCATAGTGCACCTGTTGGACGGTTGCAGTTTCACTTCGGCTCTATGGGATGAAGGAGAAATGCGATTCCACATGTCTGATGGAGTCAGTAATGCACCGGGTGAAACTGTGAAATAGTGGAGGGAAGACCCCTTTCAAGGGAGACTTCTAAATCGGGTTTGGCAACTCTTTCTTGGTTTTATCCTTTGGGAAGTATGGAAGGAGCGCAATAAACAAATATTCACTAGAAAGGTCAACACCTGGAAGATAGTCTGGGGGAATATACAGCATGGAATCATTGAGACTTTGCAATTAACCATGTGGACCGAACAGGATATGAATATTCCAGAAATTGAGTTAAGAATTCTTAATACCTGGGGTATTACTGCGCTCCCTCGTCATGTTGGACGTATCGATTCTTGTCGCGGTTCTCCGGATAGTCCAGCGGTTTGGTCTCAGCCATTACAGGGGTGGATTAAGCTAAACTTTGACAGTGCTTCAAAGGGTAACCCAGGTATGGCTGGGTATGGTAGTGTTCTTCGTGATGATCAAGGCAGGGTTATGTTTAGCTACTTCGGACACCTAGGACATGAAACCAACAACGTTGCAGCATGTGAAGCCATGTTGCAATGCTTGTGCATGGGGGCCCGATGTGGCTTTAGCTACTTGATTGTTGAAGGGGATTCGAACATGCTGATATAGATTGCCATTAAGCTTAACAACGGGACCCAGGATGAAAAGATGGCATAGTCGTGGCAATTGGCATGGCGATTGACATGTCTTGGAGAACTCATCACTTCATTCAACTTCATCACCTTCCAGCACATAAGAAGGAGTGCCAACTGTCTGGCTGACGTATTGGAAAATCATGGCGCTAGAAACCTTAATGACGGATGGGAAGGGGAAGCTTTGGAAATAGCGTCGGACATATGTCGTCAACAATGCATGATGATTGTTGAAAGTGACAGGGGTGGAGTGGAGCCCTTAGCTGGTGGCAGAGGAACATCAATTCCCAATGGATTGTAACAGCTGGTACCCTACGCAGGGAGGTATGGATAGGTGGTTTTCAGGTAACCTTATTAACTATGCCACTGCTTGGCCTTCCATATACTTCCCATCGTCTGAAATTATCATGTTAAGAGATCTAGTGCATGAGAAGGTAATGGTAGCTCGGCCTCTCATGATTCTAATGGGTCACATGGAGAAGGTTTCTACTAAGGTGAAGAGAGCGCAGGACATGATGAATTATTACAGAGCTTGGTTAATTATGATGGACTTAATGTACAGAGATGGCGGCCTTCCTTTAAATTCTGCATTCATGGATGAGACTAATACCAGTGGCTATAGTCTTTGTTCCACTGGTATCTGGTGCATTTTCTTTGTTTCCAATTGTGGGGTGACGGGTGATAGTAAGGGTATCGATATTATGCCGCCGAGGGGGGGACCTACCAAGAGGGGTAGACGGGCTCATGGTGAGACAAGAAATGGGGAAAGGGGGAATGGTGCCCAGGCCGGTCCCAGTAGGGATCAGTGGAGCGTTGCCGCTACTGTACTGTTCTTCCGCCATGATTTTCCTCGGGACGTGCAGAGGGTGCTAGAGAATGTGGAAGCAACTCTATGGCGTAGGGTGGGAGAGCAGGAGTTGCTGACAGAGGTTTTTGCTATGTCCGATTGGATCCATGACCCCAGAAATACCAGGGGTCGTATGAATCTTTATAATCGGGGTGTAGTTATGTTGTGGGTGACGAAAACTCTCATTGCCTAGGTTATGGAAACTCATGCTGATATATTGTCTGGCTCGTTGCGGATGACCCACTGGAGGACCTCTGCAAGGACCATGCTGAAGAATCGAAGTGGATTCATATGAAATTGGACGCGATGGCGGCTGACATGGGGATCTAGTTCCTTACCTGTTCCAAAAAAGTGGAGAACCCGAGGGAGATCAATCTCTACAGTAGGAGGCTGCTGCTACACTACCAATGGTGATTATTGAGGATGAAGCTGGTCCGTCTATTTAGTTTCAATCCTTCTATTCCTGGTTTCTGCTTGGGTTTGCTGTTTCAGCTTGTTTCGTCTGGCTCCAGAGTCGGCTCTTCTATGTTGTATCTAGCTTTGGTATTTATGGTTTTTCTTGTTTATGGTTATCTGGTGTTGGTTTTTTCTCAATATGATGTATGTTCTCTCAACATTCCTTTTGTAATGGGGTTTGGGGTAAAACTTTTAGGTGTCTGATTGTTGGTAGATTTCCAACTGATGAATTGTAAGTGGGTCTGGCATTTTAACGTTGATAAGGTTTGTAATGATGTTGATCTATGGTTGTGGTTATGGGATTATGTTGTTAAGTTTAGTTTTGATATCTGTGGTGGCTGCTTGAGCACCCAGCTTTTTGTAAAGATGGAAAATGTACTTTTGATCCCATTTTAATAGAATAATGGTCTTTTTTTGCTTTAAAAAAAAAATTTGACATGGGACATATAGCCTGAACAAGGCCATCTGTACTGGTTTCTTCACCTGCTTGATTAGTAATTGGATTTTCTTGTGCCAAAGCTGTCAATTTTCCCTTAAGATCTTTAATCTGGTTTTTGAGGCTTATCCTATCTCTTTCCCATTACACTTCCTTTTCCATGAATTTCAGCAATTTGGCTTTTCTGTCATCTATTTATTTGGATAAGTCCTCTTTTTCTTATTCTAGCACAGTCAATTCAGAATCCTGAATTAACTGTGTTGTTGGTATTTTAAGTTTTTTCTTGAGTACTTAGATCATGTTTTATTTTTCCATCAATAATTTTTTACTTGCCTCACCTTTCTTTGTTCCATCACTGTTTTCAACTAAATCTATTTTCATCCTTCTGACTTGTTGTTGGTGGGATTTATTTTCAACCTTTTCCTGTTTCAACTGATTTTCCAATATGCTAATTGTAGTTTGTAATTTTGCAATTTTCAAAGATGCCTTCATGAGATTGGTGTATATAACTTCCCCAGTTTGTCTATGCAAGTGGATTTTATCAGGGACTGTTATTTTTTGGAGATTTAACTTTAATTATGTCACCTTCTCATCTGATGATATTTCCAAATTCAAAGTATTTTCCTTAATATCTATGTTGGCCATTAGAGTAACCTCTGATCTTGCCACATTCCTAACTTTGGGAAGTAAATTATAAGTCGTTTCCAAAGAAGCATGCTTATCTTGACCATAATTTACATACATTTCATCCCTCGACTGAAATTTCCCGGTATCTCCAGCCTCCTTAGCTTCTTGAAACCTATATTCATGTACCTAGACCTCTGGGTCTGAATATTTCTCCTTTTCCTTCTCTTCATCACCTACAAATATGACCAAATCTCCTTGAGAATCAACCTTGAACCTTTTTTCTCTTTCATGTTCCTCAGCTTCCAAATCGATAATCTCTTGTAAACTTCTTTTACCTCTTGTCTCTATTGTGCTTGATGTGGGCTCTGTCCCCATTGAAGGTTCTGCCAAAATAAGAGAATTTACTTGTCAACTTGTAGTAGCTTCATCCTCATATTCATATTGCAAGAGATTTGCCCTTTTTTATAATCCTTCAATTTCTTGATGATCAAAGGCTTTGCTTTTATTCTATTGCCTTCTGTCATAAATAATATGGTGAGGGTCATAATCAATAGCCATTTCTTTTTTGAATTCCATCTCCTCCAACTACTTTTCTATAAACACAAGGGCATATTTATTTTTCACAATAAAAGGACCCACCTTCCAAGGATAATTTATATCTAAAGCTTTTTTGAAAGCCAAAAATGATCATTTTCCACTTCAACTTTTGTTTGATAAACTCAAGGGAAAACATCCTCAATGTCAAAAATGTTGGTAATGTATAAGGCTGATGCATGAACCCATATAACCTAATTACTGTATGATGCTTTGATAAGAACCAATCTCCAACCACTTCTTCTTGTTTATATTGCATCAAAGTTTTCATCTCGGGCAATACAATCGACAGCTCTTTTTCAAACATCATCTGTGTATCTCTGATAAGATATAATTCATGTAGTTGAACATATTATCTTCTAAAGAATTTGTGAAAACTATTGGTGGAAAGTGCAACTCTTGGTGACTTGAAAACATCACCATCTTCATCAAATGTGACTGAAACTTGAAATGCCTTGTACTATGAAAACCTACTAGCTGAGAATGAATGTTTTCAGCCATGAACTCCTCATACTTGAGGCATGGTTCTTGATTGTATTGAACTTCGGGCATACCAAAACTCATTCTAAATAGAAAACATAACTGGGTTTCTGTAACCACCACATCATTGTCAAGAACTAAAAATTGGGCAATTAAAGATAGGACCAATTTACTACTTTCATTGAAAAATTCTACATCCAGTGGATAGGGGGTATTTTCAATTTCCAAGTTAGGTTTGAGGCAACTAGCCAAGAAAGCTTGTTTGTTTTCCGGTGAGGATTGACGGTAAAGGCTAATAACAGACTCTTTAGTAAGAATCTCAATTTCATGGGACTGTGACTGAGGAATTTCAAGGGAACTTCTTACGGCAGCGGACTCAATTGGACAAACAATTCTAGTTCTGAAGGCATTCATGATGACCCTTTCGGCTTCGGGAAATTCGACCCACACCATGAAACGAACTCAGGAAATGACATGATTTGGTATAGAAAAAAAAAAGTATAAAAGAGGCATGGAATACCCTATGCACATTTGTGCCCTCCTTATATAATTTATTTAACCTAGGTTTTATTTATGAGACTGATATTCTAAGTGTTGTGTCAAAAACATCTCTATCTATGTCTTCTAGGGCATCCTCAATTTTAATATTTTCAACATTCGAGGTTCCTTCCAGCTTTTCTTTAAAATGAGCTTATAAAACTGACAACATAGGTTACAAGGCCTACCTGATACTAACAACCTTGGAATTTTATGTGCTCTAACACTTTCTTATCGTGCATGCACATGGAACTTCCTGACGCTGATACTTCAGGGAACAAATGTCAGCGTTTCGCATGACTCTTACCTTTTTATAACCCGACTCTGATTAATTCCCTTGCATATTACCCAGTGGGAATGTATTTCATCCGTTGATCTCTTCCATTACATCTTAGACCGTCAGATCAACTCTCATTTTACCATCATCTTCATGAATATGTCTAGAAGCTCTGCATGTCGTCAGATCAGAACTGTCTTTGATCTTGGCCATTTTTGGGGGGATGATAACCCGCAAAGGAGGTTTCGCACTACACCAAGGTTGTTTCTTTTACCACTTTTCTCACTTGCGAAAAGCTCCAGTGTTGGCACCTGTCTAGTGGTATTGTTTTTCGCAACCACTTACTCTTCCTCTCCTCTATGCATCTTTGCAATGTGAAATTATTTTGGAGCGTAGCTTTGTTGAGCGATGGCAGATCCACGATGCAACTTGCTCTATTTTTATTTCCTTCCTTTATTTCCAAATAGGGCTCATTCCCATTATCTTTTTTGTTCTTCTCTCAATGAAAAAGGTTCACGGTTTTTGGTCTCTCTTAGCACAATATAAGCCGTCAGATCTTTGGATCATATCCTCACACCTTCAACTTCCCTCCTCGGTCGTTGGATCTCTTCCAGTTTGATCTTAACTGTTGATCCTTTATATGGTAACTTCGGACAACAATTTTGCGTGGCATATAAGTGGTTTACCATACCACTTTTGTGATATCCAAAACGTTGAGGGTGTGACACATGTACACTAGTTTTGGATTTCGCAACCACTAATTCCATCATTTCCCCGCACAATTTGGCACTACAAAATGGCTGCGAACTGTTGATCTCCCGCGGCTTATTTCTCCACCTCTGGTCTGCTCCAAACTTTAACATATAGCCATTTTTAGTGTTAGGAGGTCCACCATTTTATCTATGCTGCTATTTTAGAACCTACCAACGATTTTAGTGACCCTCCATCACTTTGTCCTTTATTTTTAGCAGTTTGGCCAAATTTAAGACCTTATCCACTTGTTTGTATGCTTTGCTATATATAGGAATTTTTCCCTAGTTTCCTTTGTCACAATTGTCGGGTCCCATTACAAACTTCTATCATATAAAAACCAAATATGTGCCAACAAATGGTTTGCAAACCCTTTCACTATAATCTTCCCAATGGAGATATCTGCAATCTCAATTGTGTTAGGACCAAAGACCACTTTCTTCAGTGAACCTATGTGATTAATTTGATATACAGACAACAAATTTGCCAACAAATAAGGCACAAATAGAACAATCTTGAACTTTCCATGCTCCATATGTACTGGGCCCTTCCCTTTAGCATAGATATGAGAGTTGTCTCCCATGTGAATAATCAGACCATCTTTGATATTTAGAGAAGAAAATGATTCTCTGGAGGAAACCATGTGGTTTGAGGATCCTGAATTTATGATGAGGTCTTTTGATTTTTAAAATCCAGCCTTTAGTGCATGGAAACTCTCATGACCATCATACTCACTTCCAGAATCAGTCTCTCTTGCTCCTTTTGAGAGGGCAATGTTGTGTTGCTCAAGAAGCTTGGTCAATTGATCTATCTTCTTCTACATGCAAGATCTCTCTGGGTGGTTTCCTTTCTTGCAATAGGAACACTTGGATTTCTCAAATCCCTTTTGTTTTTCCTTCTTAGAGCTGGAGGCTCCTTTGGATGTACTTGACTTGGAATTATGCTTGGGTTCATATTTCCTCGTATCCTTGCCTTTGTACTTCCCCTTCTTCCCATTCATACTTTTTGGTTCTCAATCCAGAAGATCTTGATATTTGGAGGCATTCAAAGCGCCCATTTGGATCATCTTATCTTGTTCTTGGATGAGAGATTCAGTGAAAACATCTAAGGGAATCTTCCAACCATGGATTGGCATTCACTCAAAATGGAAGGTATAGACAAAGATAGAGAATTCAGGACCTAGCTTGCTCATAATGGATACCACCAGCCGCTCAACCTTCTTCTCAATGCCACATTTCTTTCATTTCATAACCAGAGATTTGAATTTTGAAAAGAACTGTTGAATGGTCTCAAAACTGCTCAGTTGAAGAGCAATCAACTCATTTTCCATAATATGGCCTCTTAGCTCATGTTGTTTGCTGAAGAGGGTCTCTAACTTCAACCATAACTCTCTTGGAGTCTTCAATACTTCGATGTGGAAGAGTAGATCTCTAGAAATATGAATACACACGAAACCAAATGCTTCATCCAATCTATTCAAATACTTGGTTTTCTCCGCAGTTGATGTTGGTTCAGGATCCTTCCCCATTGTCAACCTGTGCAGTGATTTGTTTCGCAATACCATCTTCATATCAGCCCTACAATCAAGATAATTGAAGGGTGTCGAGATCCTGGGAGAGAGAGGAGAGTTAGAATTTTCCATGACAACTGTTGGAGTGAATACAAGGTGTAATTGTTTCTACTACAAAAAAACTAATGCAATTGCATAAAACTGTTGTAACTATTGCAACTGCATAAAACTGTTGTAACTGTTGCAACTGCATAAAACTGTTGTAACTGCTGCAACTGCAGTTGCACTCAAAAAATTGAATAACCTACAAAAAAATTTCAATAAGAAGGTAGAATAATACCGAGCACTTCTTTAGGACAGTAGGAACTTGTATCTGAATCCTTCACACCTGGCTAGACCTCATTGGATTTATCCAATGAATTTAATGCAATGGCACTAGGATTTGTTGTGGAAATCCATAGGATTCTATTGAACTACCGAAAGAAGTTGCTCAACCTATTCTCTCTATTTCTCTGATACCATATGAAATTATAATTCACAACAGATCTAAAGAGCTTAGGATACCTCACAAAGAAAGAAAGAGCAAAAAATTTGAAGAAGAGTGAAAACTGCGGTAAAAAAGAGCAGAAGAATAATAATGCAGCAGAACTCGGATAGGAGCAGAATAATATCACTTGTTCCAATTATCAGTATAATAAAAAATGATGTTACAATGGAGAGAATTAGAATCAAGCAGGATAATTCGAACCTCGGTTGGTCTAGCATAGGGATTATCACCACTAGAGTGCTCTGGAAGACTCAAAGTCAATTGAACTAAACCTAAACTCAGCTAACTGAAGTCACAATCAGTTAACTGACTAAGGAGAGTGAAATAGTGATTATGTCATGCATGCCAATCAGAAAAGGGTGCATGATGCCACAATCAGTAGAATCTAGAGCTCTAACCGCCCACAAGAGTTAGATAAATCAAGTGGACTGCACTGAAACATTCATTAGGTTCCTATAAAATAGGGAATGGACTGAAGTGGTCCTAAAATGATGCATGTGGGGCTCAAAAGGTGGTAGATGGATCTTGGATGACATCTGCACACCACTAGGGGGGAAATGACATCATCAAAAACTAGGAAAAAAAATAATGCTAGGTAGGACAAGAATGGAGTATTGAAATATCCTAACATCAAATTCTTGGTAAACAAACTGTTACATCACAGTCGAGTATGTAATTGGATTTTTTTATTCCAAGAATTTGAATTCAAAATATTAGTTCAACTAGGAAAGTGGAATGTGGGACCCAACCACCTATCTTGCATACAAACCAATGAAGATTCAGACGGAATAGATGACGAATTCTCCGATGCTCACCCTTTTCCTGTCGAGGCTTTGCCGACTGAATTAGTAGAAATTGCAGAATTTCTACATGAAGGACAAGCTCCAACATGAACAACGGAAAAGAAGAAGAAAATTCTAGCGTTGAAGGTAGTCCCTTGTACATTAATTAATGGTTATTTGTATAAGCTAGGGTCCAATGACATACTCCTTTGGTGCACTCTAGAACATGAACGACACAATATCATTGAAGAAGCACATTTCTGTACCAAAAGGTGGACACTTTCATGCTGATACAACTTCCAAGAAAATTCTATAATTCAGACTATGGTGGTCTTCACTAAATAAAGATTGTAAAGCATATGTGAAAAAATGCAATAAATTCTAGCATATGGGTTGAGCACTAAGATGGCACAAAATGTCTCTCATCTCTATCAACCCCATTCTTACATTTGAAATATGGGAAATTGAATTTGTCGGTCCTTTTCTGAATTCAAGCCATCGAATGAGTGTGTGGTATATTATCACTGCGGTGGAATATGTAACTAAGTGGGATGAAGCATAAACCAGTCGAAACTTGTACCAGCAAAGCTGCAGCCAAATTTATCTATGAAAACATAATTACAAGATTTGTATGCCCCCTTACTCTAATCAGCGATCGAGGCACACATTTCATCAATAAGACTACCGATGTAGTACTCAAAGAATTTATGATTGATCACCATAAAATTTCATCATATCACCCATAAGCGAACAGAGCAGTCGATTCATTTAACAAAACATTGACAAATGGTTTAACATAAATCTACAACATCGACAAGAATGGCTAGGATGACAAACTACCTAGAAATATTATGGGCATATCAAACAACATATAAGATATCGATGGGTCAGACACCATTTAAACTATTCTATGGTTAAGAAGTAGTCATCCCTCTGCACTTCAAGCAACAAGCCCCAACCATCGCTCAAGTATTACACCTCGATATTGTCCAAGCTACACAATGTTGATGTATATGTAACTTCAAAATGTATTTCATCTATGTATTGTTGTACTCCTATAGAGATGTATTATTCCTCTATACGGAAGTGTCATCATTTGTATTGACAAGTGTCGCAAGTGTCATAACTTGTTGATGGGTTATTAGACCACCTATTGAGAGGTCGGCCTGAATTAATGTAACCTGGGGTTATTAGGTTGAGTTAGACAAGTCGGCCCCATAAGTTTATTAGGTAGGACAGGACAAGTATAAATAGAGATCAGGAGATATCTATTTCATTCATCTCATTACTCACTCTTCTATCACTCGGAAAGTGGTGCACATGTGAGGAGGAGGATCAGCTGCTAGGAGAAGTCTATCTCTTGTACCTTGGTTGTACTTTGGTTGTATCATTTCTCATTCTATCTCTGAGGAAGTTGTGGGGTTTTTCACCTTTATGGTTTTCCCCAGTGAAACTCTTTGTGTCCATTGACTTATGTGATTTCTTGATATGCTTGACACATGCTTGATAGGATTGATATGATGTACATGTTATTCGCTCAGTAAATATCCTAGAGTATGTTGAATTAATGCTCAAAATCTAACATGGTATCAGAGCTTCCCTGAGAAGAAGACATTGTGCAGTCGTGGAAACTAGGGTTTCTTGTTTATTGGGTTTCTCTCCACATATTTTGGAAAAGCAGTAAGGTAGATTGACTCTACTCATCAACGAGAATCTTTCTATCCAATCAGAATTCAATTCTGAGCACTTTTAGTTTTGGCCCTAAAAATTAGGGTTTCCACAAAAATAGGAATTTCTGAAATCTGAAGACATAGCTAGAAGCTCCTTGGAAAAATCAAAGTTTAGAGCTTTGGATTGAGATTTTTGGTTGGGTGAAACTTTGGGAAACTCAAACCCTAATTCAGGGTCCTCCTAGTGAATCTGGGAAGACTAAAAGGCATTTCTGAAGGGTGAAACTTTGCAGATCTTAAATTCTGAATATACCAGGCTGATCCGCTCATCAAGGCACATCTTTCTATCCTTTCAGATGTTTGAAATTCATCTTTTGAATTTTTAGGGTTTCTCTGACAAAACCCTAATCCAGGACGAGATCCAGTTTTCAGCAAGACAAGTGGTAAGACCTAAAACTTTTCTATTTCCATTTGAAGTAATCTTTAAGATGTCTCACCATACTAAGCTTGAGGATAATCTTGAAGGGGTCGATAACTTCTGAGCATGGAAGTATAGGATTGGGTTAATCCTGGAAGAAAATGAGTTGGACACTTATATAAGTGAAGAGGTCCCTGTCCCAGAGGGAGAAGAGGCTAAGGCTCTTCACAAGAAGAAATTGGTCAAGGAAAAGAGGATCATTGTTGATTCTATTAAAGATCATCTCATACCCCATGTGTCTTCCCTAAAGACGCCAAAGGAGATGTTTGATTCCCTAACCAAGCTATTTGAAGGGAAGAACATAAATCGGAAAATGACCCTCAGGAATCAATTGAAAAATGTCAAGATCTAGAATGCGGAGACTATGCAGTCCTATTTCTCAAGGGTCTCCCAGATAAAAGAATAACTTGAAGCTATGGGAGAAGATATAGAAAATGGAGAAGTGGTAATGACCACTCTTATTGGCTTTCCTAGGTCATGGGATTCCTTCATCCAAGGGATTTGTGCTAGGAAGAAACTTGTCACTTTCAGTAGACTGTGGGAAGAATGCTCACAGGAAGAAGCTCGAATTGTAGCTCGAGAAGAGAAGATGGGGAATGAAGACCAAGCTCTCATAGCACACTCCAAAATTCATGGTGACAAGAAGGCTCACCATCATGGCAAGAAAGAAGGACATCATCATCAGAATCAGAGAGGTAGTCCCAAACCTCGAAGGAACATGTCCTATGTCCATTGCTATACATGTGATGACAAGGGACACTATTCCAAAGATTGTCCTAGAAATAAGAAAAATGGTTCTCACAAGAAGAAGAACTTCAAAAGAAGACATCATGCTGATGCTGTAGATGATGATGAACCTCCCAAGAAGAGGGCTAGAGAAGATAGTGAAGATTCTTCTAGTGATGAAGAATATGTTTTGATTTCTGCTCTCACTGGAACCATTACTCATGGAATTAATGATTGGATTATAGATAGCAGGGCTTCTAACCACATGATAGGATTCAAGGAATCCTTTATGAATCTATCTGAACATGAATCACCCCACAAGGTGAAACTTGGGGATGACTACGAGTATCCAATAAAAGGGAGTGGTGAAGCCTCCTATAAACTAGACTCTGGAAAGTCTATGAAGATGAAAGATGTACTATATGTTCCAGGTCTCAAGAAGAATCTACTCTCCATATCTGCATTGGATGCAAAAGGCATGAGGGTTGCATTTGTAGATGTCCAAGTCCTAATGTGGCCAAAGGGTAAGACTATTGATGATGCAATGGTGATTGGAGAGCAAGAGGGAGGATTATACAAATTGAAGGGCCAACCAGAACAAGCCATGGTCCATGATTCAGTAGAGCCAAGTGAACTTGGGCATAGAAGGCTTGCACACATGCACTATAGGGCATTACCAATTGCAAGCAAAGCAGTAGAAGGTCTTCCCAAAATCCAGACAAAGCAAGAAGGCATTTGCAAAGGTTGTGCAAAGGGAAAGAACACAAAGAAGACATTTCCAAGTAATGAAAGCAAGGAAAAAAGAATCTTGGAAACTATCCACTCTGATGTTTGCGATCCGATGTCATCCAGTTCTCTGAGTGGGTATGTATACTATGTTTCTTTCATTGATGATTTCTCTAGGAAGACTTGGGTTTACTTCTTGAAGAAAAAAGATGAAGTGTTTGACAAGTTCAAGGAATTCAAAGCCTTGATAGAGAACCAAACTGACATGAAGATCAAGATCTTCAGATCCGACAATGGCAGAGACTTTACTTCAGGATACTTCAAGAAGCTATGCAGTGATTCAGGGATTAAGAGGGAGTTGACTACTCCTTACAATCCACAACAGAATGGGGTTGCCGAAAGAAAGAATAGAACAATCATGGAAGCAGCTAGGGCAATGCTTCATGACCAAGATCTACCTATGCACTTATGGGCTGAAGCAGCAAGGACAGTTGTATATGTGCATAACAAAACACCTCATAAGATACTTGACAACAAAACACCAAAAGAAGTGTTCGCTGGTAAGAAACCAGAAGTTATCCATCTCAGAATATTTGGTTTTCCAGTATACACTCACATCCCAAAAGAAAAGAGGAAAAAGATAGATCCTTCGGGAAAGAAGGGCATGTTCGTGGGTTACATTGAAAGCTTGAAAGCTTACAGAATCTACTTCCTAGGATTCAAGAATATTGATATTAGTAGGGATGTAACATTTGATGAAAACTCAGCATACATCAAATCGAGGAAAACACCAGTTGAAGAGAATGAAGAACCCAGAATATCCAGAACTCAAGACACCACCATGAATGAAGCAGCTCCTGAAGAAGATCGTGAAATGGAAGATCCACAACAACATGTAGATCCACCTCGTGAGAAGGAATCTCACAAGAGGAAACGAGCATGGGCTAGAGAGCTCATCCAAGATGCAGAAAGGTTTGGTATTCCCGAAGAAGAACACAGAGAAAGGAAAAGAACAAGATCACATACCAGCTATGTTGCCTTACTCTGTGACATAATGAACAAAGAACCTTCCAATTATGAAGAAGAAGCCAAAAAGAAAGAATGGAAGGATGCCATGGTCGAGGAATACCAGTCGATCATGAAGAATGATGTTTGGGATGTGGTCCCAAGACCAGATGGGAAGTCTGTGATGACTTCCAAGTGGATCTATAAGATCAAGCATGCTGCAGATGGTAGCATAGAGAAATACAAAGCTAGGTTTGTAGCTCGTGGCTTCTCCCAAAAAGAAGGGATTGATTATGAAGAGACCTTTGCTCATGTGGCTAGATACACTTCCATCATATCAGTACTTGCTCTGGCTGCAGTGATGAAATGGAAGGTACACCGGATGGATGTCAAGACAGCTTTCTTGAATGGTGTAGTTGAAGAGGAAGTGTATGTGGAGCAGCCACTCAAGTTTGAGACACATGACAGAGAGACACATGTGTGCAAACTGAAGAAATCCCTGTATGGTTTGAAACAGGCACCCAGGACCTGGTATGGCAAGATAGATGGCTTCCTATCTAGTTTGGGCTTTACCAAGAGTAAAGCAAATTCCAACCTTTACTACAAGGTTGAGGAAGGCAATCCTGTGATTCTACTATTGTATGTGGATGACCTGTTTGCAATAGGTGAGGATAGATTGATTGTTGATACGAAGAGGAAGCTTGCTGCCGAGTTCGAGATGAAGGACTTGGGTATGACGCACTATTTTCTTGGTATGGAGGTGTGGTAGAATGCAGATGGAATATTCCTTGGACAACGGAAGTATGCAGTAGAGATCCTGAAGAGGTTCAGGATGATGGACTACAAGGCCATGGCCACACCTATGGCATCCAACCTAGAGCTTCTGTGTGATGCTTCTTCTGAGCCGGTTGATGCTACGATGTATCATCAGATGATTGGGTCCTTGATGTACCTGACGAATATGAGACCAGCTATCTGCTTTGCGGTGAACACCTTGAGCCAGTACTTGACAGATCCGATACATGTTCATCTGATAGCTGCAAAGCATATTCTAAGGTACCTGAAGGGTACAGCTGACTATGGGATCAAGTATGAGGTGAATCAGATGTTTAACCTGGAGGGTTATGTTGATTCGGATTGGGCAGGCAATGCCATTGATCGGAAGAGCACTTCAGGGTGCTTCTTCAGTATGGGATTCGGTATGATCTCTTGGTTTAGCAGGAATCAGTCCTGTGTGGCAATGAGTACAGCCGAACCAGAGTATGTCGTAGCTTGTTCGACCAGTTGTGAGGCAGTATGGCTTAGGAAGCTACTATTTGATTTGTTTGATCTCCAGCTGAGTGCTACTTCTATATATTGCAACAACCAGAGTTGTGTGAATTTGTCGAAGAACCCAATGTTCCATGACAAGTCAAAGCACATTGAGATCAAGTATCACTATATCAGGGATATGGTGCAGAGAGGGGTAGTGAAGCTCCTGTATGTTGCGACGGATGAGCAGATAGCCAATGTGTTGACCAAGCATCTTACCAGAGTGAAGTTTGAATACTTCAGAGGGAGACTTGGTTTACTTCAGATCGAGATACCTTCCAAGGGGAAGTGATGAGTCCAGATACATAGATGCACACAGGACCATTCTCACATGGTTAGAGGAAATTCCTTCCATGGTGAGATGTAAGGGCTGGGCCATTTTCATGGTCAGAGGAAAGTCCTTTCATGGTCGTTGATGTAAGTGCTATGAGCCTTTCCCAGATGGTCAAAGCAAAGTACTTCCATGTTGGTGAGTGTAAGTGTTGAGCCTTTCCCGGATGGTCATAGGAAATTCCTTCCATGCTGGTGAGTGTAAGTGTTGTGTGTGTGCATATGGGTTGTGCTCCGTGGACGATGACGATGATCTGGAGACGATGATGTGACAGTATGGTACACAGGTTTTGCAGAGGCATATGATCAGTCCTGAGATGCTCTTTCAGGTTTTGCTGTGGCTGTATAATCAGTCCTGGGAGATCTTGCAGGTTTTGCAGAAGCAGTGTAATCAGTCCTAAGGTGTACATACTTGATGGCTTGCTCGCAAATATGTTGATGATATACATCCAACATGAAAAAGGGTTGGATCTATAGATGATGAAGACCTGCAGGTGGCAGGCCTAGATCCAGTATCAAAAAGGACTGGCTCTATAGAACTTCCTATGACGAGTAGATTGGAGATTGATTGTGATAGCAGTGGTGATGATGATTTGATGACGATGATCCAGTGATGATGATCCAAAGAAGAAGACTTGTGCCTGTATATCTGTGTTGAGAAATACCTTCCTAGTTAAGAGGGAGTATTGATGTATATGTAACTTCGGAATGTATTTCATCTATTTATTATTGTACTCCTATAGAGATGTATTATTCCTCTATACGGAAGTGTCGTCATTTGTATTGACAAGTGTCGCAAGTGTCGTAACTTGCTGATGGGTTATTAGACCACCTATTGAGGGGTCGGCCCGGATTAATGTAACCTGGGGTTATTAGGATGAGTTAGACAAGTCAGCCCCATAAGTTTATTTGGCAGGATAGGACAAGTATAAATAGAGATCGAGAAATCTCTATTTCATTCATCTCATCACTCACTCTTCTATCACTCGGAAAGTGGCGCACATGCGAGGAGGAGGATTAGCTGCTAGGATAAGTCTATCTCTTGTACTTTGGTTGTATCATTGCTCATTCATCTCTGAGGAAGTTGTGGGGTTTTTCACCTTTATGGTTTTCCCCAGTGAAACTCTTTGTGTCCATTGTCTTATGTGATTGCTTGATATGCTTGACATATGCTTAATATGATTGATATGCTGTACATGTTATTCTCTCAGTAAAGATCCTAGAGTATGTTGAATTAATGCTCAAAATCTAACACACAAGACATGTTGGGCTTGGGAAGGTTTTGGCGCAATTAGTAGAGTTGTTAACACCCAAAAAGTGCTCACTAGCTCATTTACCACATTATACGACTCATTTGTCCATTTTCCTACCATATTTCCATTAAAAATCCCAAAAAACCCATTAAAATGCCTCCAAAAGGCCAAAAAACCATCAAAATAGCCTAAAAAAGGCTAAAAAACCCCCTTTTCCTCCAAAAATAGCAAAAATCCCCTAAAAAGGGAATAAAAATATAAAATAATGAGGAAAAGGAGGAAAAAACCCTATACAGCTGCCTAAAACCATGTGTTTCCTAAAACCATGGGTCAGCACTCCACCACCAAAAAACTATAAATAGGTGATGGAGATCCCTTATTCCATATCCACAATCACAAGCACCCTTACTCTGCCAAAATCTCTCTCGAAACCCTAGTTCACCTTTGAACTATTTTCACCTTGAGAGCCACCTTTGGCCCATTCCCAACATTGGAGAAGGAGAAGGAGCATTCTTGAAGCTTGGAGCATCCTCTTGGACACTGCAAAGGGCTTCACCAACCTTGACACTCAAGGTAACATCAATACAAAGACATTCTTTCATTTTGGTGTTTATGCTTCATGCTTGTATTAGAAATAATTTAATGTTTTGTTTATTGCATAATTAGTTTAATATACTGAACTGCTACTAAGGAGTCCATTCTCCTTAGTAGGTGCTCATTGGCACAAGCTAGGGGTAAAACCCTAGCTACAGTTTTGGCGACTCCACTAGTTTTCGAATTTCTGGTTTCCGTTTTTAAATTTTTTCTTTCGGCTGTCCCTTTCGGCCGCTGCATACCGCGTCTTTTTCCTCTACAGTCGCGTCCCGACCGCGCCTTTCAGGCCTTTACCCGCGATCCGACCGTGGCTCTCAGACTGCTTCCGACGCTCAGTCGGCGGATTCAAGTCTGTTACCTGCGATCCGACCGTGGCTAATCAGCCTGTTTGCCGCGATCTGACTGCGCCTATCGGCCTTGTTCTCGCGTCCCGACTGCGGCTTTCTGCCTCTTTCGGGCGTCCCGACTGCGCTTGTTAGCCTTTTAGCCGCGACCCGACTGTCTGTTTTTCCATTGTTCCTGCGTCCCGACTGCCACTGTTGGCCCGATAGCCGCGACCCGACTGTGTCTTGTCCCCTGTTTCCTGCGTCCCGACTGCAACTATTGGCCCGATAGCCGCGACCTGACCGCCGCTGTTGCCCTCAAACCCGCGGTCGGCCTGTTCTGACCCGCCACAGACCCGCGGTCTGATTTCTGCTCTTTTCCTGTTTTTGAGCCCAGCCCCTCTTGCTGCAATATTTTCTGCATTTGAACAGCCCTCTGTCCCACCTGCAGCCTACTTCCTTACAGCCTTTCTGCAACATAATTTCTGTTCCTTTTACAGAATCTTTTTAAAATTTCAGTATTTTTATTTTCAGAAAATTTTGCAAATTAAAAGAATCAATTTCAGCATTATTGATAGATTGGAAGTTGCCCTCCCTTGTGGCACTTCTGTTTTTGGGTTCAACACCTCACGAGCACACACTCTGTCACATTAAATCAAGTGAGCCTTAAAAAGTACCTAACTAAACCAACATTCTAACCCCACTTGGGGAACACAAAAGAATCATTGTAGTTAGGTAGGATCAGGGGGATAGGCTTCCAATAACACCCCTTGGTTATTTCACTTGAGACATAGTTGTTGTCCAACTAGGGAACCAAAATCCCCTAGTACTTTTTGGCACGGTCACGACCAGTTTATCAGAGGGCCTCTCCCTTAGGAGGGTTGAAGTCGGGAGACTGGTTCCGGAGGCCTGAGTGGAATACCGCACTCCATTCAGTAACCGAAGGGCTACCTTTCGCGGTTCGCGGGATATCCCTGTATAGGGGTATTGCGGTCAACGAACTAAACGGCAGATTCACCTTTCTGGACGTGTCATGAACGGGGTATCTTAGTTGCCTTTCTTCTAGGATTGACTACCCGGTATCCCTCCCGGTAGGGGGATATCATAGCCACTTGGCTTTCCTACTCATATTGTCTGACTTGGATTTCATCACCTTGCAGAGGATATGTTTAGTTAAGTCAGAATACTTTTAGCTAGGTGTTTGCATGCTCCTTTACCTCCCTTGGTCTAGTGAGTCCACCATTTTTCTTTTTTAGGAAACCTGCTGCTTGTTGGTATTCTGACCATCTTTGTTGTTACTCCACCTATTGTAGCACAGCTGTTGCAGTGGGTGTTTTGAGTTGGTTGTTGGCCTGAGTGCCTTGCTCTTTAGCTCTCCTTCTGCACACTCGGTTGCATTAGGATTTTTGAGCTGTTTTTATACTCACCTCAACCCACAGAGATTTAGACACCATCTGTCACCATTGAGTCCCCGAGACATTCTCGGCGCCTCAGGGGCGAGCCCCCACAGCACGGTTCTCTCGACACCACTCGTCATAGATTCCGATCATTGTCCGTTGATACCACTCATCACAGATCTAGAGCCTTGTCACTTGACTCCACCCGTCAGCGACGTAGGTCTCCGTCACCAGATAGTGACGCACCTTACTTTACCTCTGATTCTGACGAAGAGTCTGAGAACCCTATTTATACTGCCCCTACTAGCCCCATGGCTGGTACGACTTCCACTCCATTCGTCATAGGGACCATTGGTGGCACATCCACCACTACACCAGTTACTACACCTGTTTTTGGTATGCCCTCCATGGGGAAACCATCTACCGTTCCCCTCACGGTACCTATACCCACAGCGGGAATACCCATCCCCACTACATCAGTGGCTCACACTACCAATGGTGGTGCTGGACCATCCTTCACTACCTCAGTTCCCCCACTTGGGGGCACCACCCTAAATCTTGTCCCTCCACTTGGGGGCACTGGCCCCAACTTGGTCCACAGCACTACTGTGTCGCAGCCTTCTTCCAGTTTGCCATTCATGGCTAGCCTCAACTTACCTGACCTGGCCAGATTGACCAACGATCCTATTCGACACGACCCCACATGGCCTCATATGCCTACCAAACTACCCTCTGACATCCCTAAATTCGAGGGTAAGGCCGGTGAGGACCCACAAAACCATATCATGTCTTTCCACCTATGGTGTTCCTCTAACTCCATCGTGGATGACTCTGTTCGCCTCCGTCTCTTACAGCGCACCTTCACTGGCTCTGCAGCCAAGTGGTATATTGAGCAGCCTCATGGGACCCACGCCACCTTTTCTTCCCTGGCCTCGACCTTCCTGCAGTTCTTCCAGTTGCCAGTCCGCTATGACGCGGGCGTTGAGATCCTTCTATCTTGTAGACAAAACACAGCTACCCATATCACGGACCACATCCATGAGTGGCGTAGATGCCGTAGCTTATGCAAGATTAAACTAGATGACCGTATCTTCCTCGATTGGTTCCTCAAGTCCCTGCTTCCTGTCATCGCTAAGGATGTAGCTTCAGAAAGACCCCAGTCTGAAGAAGAGGCCATCCTTAAGGCACAGCAGTTCGACCTCATTTACGCCCAGTCGGGTTACCTTTATACCATTATACCTGACGCCCCTCGCAGCGAGTCCTCCCATCATGATGCGCCGGGGGCATCCCACGCTGCAGATGGTATCATTGGCCGTGTTTCTTCGCATCCCCAACCATTTTCTATAGCACGACCTACCCCTGGCCCCGACCTGTCGAGGGCTACCTCCCAGTCTGGAGCAACCAACTCATATGCTCCCATGACACATCACCATTCCCATGGGCCCTCATGTCCACCACAGTGCTTCGGGTATGCGACTCCTGCTTATGCTCCTCCAGTCGCCCCTCAGCCTTACTACTATCAGCAGGCTGCCTCAGCTCCTGCGCCTTCCCAAGCCCCACCAGCTTATTATCCGCCCCAGGCAGCCCCTGCGGCACATCCACAACCGGCTCCGCAGTCCTATCAGCAACCCCCTCAAGTTGCTGCACCTGCTCAGCCTCAACCTGCATATCATCCTCCGCAGCCTGCTCCAGCACCTGCACAACCTCAAAATCCACCTGCTGCACAAGGACAGGTTTACGCCCAACATAACCCGCAGCAAAACCAGAATAACCAACGTAACCAGGGCCAACAGAACCGCGGCAAGGGCCGTAATCGGGGAAACAACCAACCTGCAGACCAAGCTGGTCAACCGGCTAATCCCCCTGACAATAACAATGCGGCCCCCGCTAATCAAAACCCTGATCGCCCGCCCAAGCAGGCCAAAAACCCCAATCTGCGAACAAACCACCCTTGTTCTATTTGCGGAGTCTATGGACATTACACCCACGCTTGCCCACACTTGGAGCGAGCTCGGCAGCTTTGGGTTGACGAGGCCCATCGCCAAGGGCATGCGGCTCCCCAAGCACCACCCAACCCCCCCCAACCTCAGCAACCCCCTTTGGTGCTGCAAAACCCCTTACCGACCCAAGGCGTGGTGAACACTCAGCCGTTGGCCCCTCAAGCTAACGTGCAACCCCAACAACAACAGATCACCTACGCTGCCCCTGATCAACCCATGTTTGACTCAGGTACCCACCACTTACTGATGATGTCATCCGCTGACGTCAACCTCCAGACCCGTCGGAACCAATATGGCTCCACCTCTGAAGCCACTCCCACGGATAAAACTACTAACGCCCACCCCACCGATCAGGCGTTACGTATACCTCCGCCTCCCACAGATGGCGCTGCGAAAGCACCTCGTTTCCCACTGCGCCGAATCAATAATAACCCTAATGCACGTGCTGCGTCAAACTACAACATTGTAGACGACCTAGCCCAATCTCCCGCAGCCATGTCTGCGTTAGAAGTCTTGAAGAACTGCCCTTCCCAGCGCAAGACTTTACTTTCCGCCATCGGGGGGATTGACCCAACTGATTCACATTTGATGGCGTTTGATTTAGACCAGTCTGAACCACGCCTACCTTCCAGCTTAGCCTTCCAAGTTACAGTCTCCGTTAGGAATCTTGTTATCCATCGGTGCATCATTGATGAGGGTGCCTCCACATGCGTTATGTCTACATTTGTATGGCAGAAGCTAGGATCCCCTCCTCTCCAGCAGTCCACCACTGCGTTACGTGCCTACGACGGTCGTTCGGCCCAGCCCCAAGGCCTCCTGCCCAACGTTCCAGTCCAGTTAGGTGGTAAAACAGTCCTTATTGACATAGAGGTAATCAATGCCCAATTGGATTACAACCTTCTACTTGGCCGCAGCTACATGTATGCCATGCGGGCGGTTGCCTCTTCTGTCTTTCGCACCATGATGTTCCCCCATGAAGGACGCGTGGTTAAGATTGACCAGCTCACCTACTATGATCCCAATGCTCCAGCGGCACCAGAGAATGTTCTCCCCATGGTTGAACAACCTGTTTCTCCTGCCAACACCTCGTTTGTTTCCTCTACGGGGCCTGGAGTCTACTCAGACGCGCCGATGACCTCCACCTTTCAATCCATTCCTCCGCCGTCATCTACGCCCGAAATGTCTGACTTATGTACCTTGTCCCATGACATCCTACCACCTAACAATCAACCATCCTTGTTGCCTAAACCACCATTGGTACCTAGTCACATTGGCGTTACACCGATCCATACGATCCCCTTCCTAGTTCCTCCAGCAGGAGTAGTAAGCGCCCCGGTCATGGCTACCCTTAGCCTCCCTGGGTTAACCTTGGGATTACCTGTATGGTACCTTTCGCCTCCCGTTCGCCCGCCGACACCAGATGTCGTCCTCCAGCCGGTGCAACCCATGGCTACTACCACCCACCCACCTCCCGGGGTCTCTACCCCTTCGTCCTCCACGACACCTCCTCCTCCTCCTCAACCCACTGGGGGCAGAGGTCCTCAACCTTACACTGCTGTCCCACCTCCCAAGACAGTCAAGAACCCTCCAGTGTTTCGTGCTCCTCCCAAATGCTCGCTGTGTGACGAGTTGGGCCATGCGACCCACCAATGCCCACAGTTACCCGCATTGCAGAAGCACATGCAAATGCTCGATGATGACCCCAACATCCCAACAGTCGAACTAAACCCTACTCCTAAGCCTAAAGATAAGTCCCTACGTACCAACCACTCCTGCGCCATATGCGGTATTTACGGGCACTATTCACATCATTGTCCCGATCTCCCGGATTACAGAGCGGCTCTCTATGAGATGAACAATCTGGACCTTGAGACGGCACCACCTACCATTGAGGAGATCTACCCCCCGGTCTCTCCCCCTTCTGAAGAGGTTAATATCATCTACATGATCTCTTCAACCAACACTTCCACTACCCCCTCGTCAACCGATTTGACGACGCAGACTTTCCGTACTGATGAGGAGATTCTTGAGGCCCTAACTGCCCCGGATTATCCTTGGGATGATATGCACCACCGTTCCTATTTCATCCCAGAAGCGTCTTCCTCTAGCACCGCTACCCAATACGCGGTCGAATCCAAAGACTTCCTCCCCACCAAGGTTGACTGGTTCAAGGACCCTATCCCTGCTCCTGATGCCTTCGAGGAGGGCAACATGGCCAACATCTCACCTGTCATCCAAGTTGATATTGCTGCTCCAGGACATGCCCCTGAACTCATTACTTTAGGAGCATTTTGCCGTAAACAAGAGATTGAGGACTACATACACCTTTTCAAAGAATTCCGTGATGTCTTTGCCTGGTCCTATACCGAAGTGCCCGGTCTTGACCCCACCATCATAGAGCACCACCTTGACACCTCTGAGTCAAGGGGCATAATAGATTCCCTCGACCCTGGGATTAGGGGCATGATCAATCATTTTGAACCTTCCCCATCACATCTATCTCAGCACGTCAATGAACCCATTGTTCAAACCCACACATATGTGATCCATAATCACAAACCCCACGCACATAGCATGGGGGCAAGTCATTAACCCTGCTCACTTTTTTCACATTTGCGATCTCAACCATTTTTTGAGGTCACGTATCACTTGTAGATTTGATTTGATATGCATAGTTCTTTCCTTTGACCATTCCGGAGTCCTTATGACCTCCGTTTTTCGCACCATTTGCACCGTCGGATTCATTTTTCCGAGCTCGTGATGATGCTTGAGATCATTTCTCGCTCTCACTAGGACCAATATCACCATTGTGTCCCGACACCTTGTCGCCCCGGTTTGCGTGCCACATTGGCCGTTCTCCATTTTTCACATGTTTTATATCATCGGATTCATTTTTCCGAGCTGGTGATGATGCTTGAGATCATTTCTCGCTCTCACCTCCAGATTTTTTGGGTATTTTTCCAAAAACGCCCCCGTCACCTCGATTTGCGTGCCACATCGGCCGTCACCCGTTTTTGACATCCTTTATATTGCCGGATTCATTTTTCCGAGCTCGTGATGATGCTTGAGATCATTTCTCGCTCTCACCTAGTACAATTTCAACATTTTGTCCCAACACCTTGTTGCCTCGGTTCGCGTGCCACATCGGCCGCCATCGGATTGTTCCACATTTTTACATGAGCCATTCACTCCTGTCATACTGCAAATGTTTCATTATTTTGCCACCATTTCATCTACCCCGCAAGGAGGTCCATCAGTGTTCCCACCTACCCTCGTTCTTGGTCATCATTACTCAACCTTGATTGAACACTTCCTCCTTGCCTGGCCATTCCTTTTGTTCGGTATAATTTTATCCCTTTTTCGGGCCGGACAAGTCCTTTACGAAAAAGGCACTTAGGGAGTTTCCGTTAAGCTCTTTTCTGACTCCTAAAAGAATGAAAAGATCGCCGAGCAATCTTGCTTCCTTTCATGCTCGTTAAAGTACCTGAAAGGGCGTCTATCTGGTATAAGTTTAACCCTTTTCCGGACCTGGTAGACTACTTACGAAAAAGGAATACTCTAGCCACACCGGCTAGAAGAGTTCTTCATTGCATCCTTTTATGCTTCTTTGGGCCTTGGAGACTAAATCTACGAAAAAGCAACCCCCTGGAGTCTCCTTACTTGCTTTCAGACTCTCTAAAATTGAAAGCAACCACGAGCATGCACTGTCCTGGGCTCGTAAAATCCACACGACAGTACCATTCCACTACCTCAGAGTCTTCTTATCGCTTTCAGACTCCTTAAAATTGAAAGCAACCACGAGCATGAACTGTCCTGGGCTCGTAAAATCCACACGACAGTATCATTTTATCCACCCACTTCTTCTAGTTCCTTAACCCATGAAGAAGTACCCTCCCGTGCCTCCTGGCACTTTGATCTATCATCTCGGCAGCACCCCCAATCAGGTCGCCTTTGTTCAGAGTATTCTGCAGTCTCCTGCCATTTTACACCAGCTTGAGTCTCCCTCAACCAGTTATACTCCCAGATCCAATACAGCTATGATCCATCTCCCCTTAGCCAGTTTCATATGCTGCCAGATCATTCCAATTATCATACTCTGAACAAAGGAAGTTTGAGTCCACCCGCTCTACTTGCCCAGTTGTCCCCCCACAGTTTATCAGTCCTGCCATCCGCACTATCACATTTCGGTCTTATACCTCGCGCTCCTGTCAAGGAAACATCATTGCCTTGATAGTTGCAGGTCTCCCTCTGTCGACGACAGCTCCTCTATTCCAGAGGATAGGCCCAGAGGTCCCTACGCCTTGGACTTATCACCATCTCTGGTAAGTGCCTACGGATCATTCTGAGAGGAGACATCATTACCTCTCTGAGTGGTTGTTCCTCACATGCTCGACTTCAGCACCTTGCTCGCATCGTTGAGGATCGCGTAGGATTATATTCCATCAGTTTTTTGTCGAAGACCCCGGATTTCCCCTGACTCTAGCACATTGGTGAGTCACTTTGGAACGCCCAGTTCTATGTTCCTGTGGATTTCTGGGCTGCGTTGGCGATTGTATTCGGAAGCCATCCAGTTTCATGCTTCCTTGAGTACCCAGTTTCAGTTCCAGATCAGTTCCAGTTCAGTGTACCATGGAGAGTATGACCCCAGTCACTATGATCCAGCAGCTCATCAGTTCCTTTGGTACCACACTCAGTAGCACTGTTGATTGTTCCGGTGCACCAGTTCTGCAGTTCACACATGATCCGCTCAGCAGTATGTCCCAGATTTGTGTCCCCTCTGGACTCTTATGATGTACACAGTGGTCATGTATCTTACAGGTCCCCCTTTTTTCGGGCCTTACAGTTATATATCTTGATACGAGCATGGGTATGCCCGCCTCGTCTATATATTGAGATTATTCCTCAGTCAGTATTTGAGGTCATGTATATTTCAGGTCCCCATTTTTTGGACCCCATTGTTGTTATTATGTTATATCCTGATACGAGCATGGGAATGCCCGCCTCGTCCATATGATCAGATGATTCCTCATCCTTTATTGAGGTTATGTACTTTTAGTTCTTGCAGTTGTTCGGGATCGTTGTTCCGGGCTCCAGTTTGTTTCTTCTCTTCTCTCCACATCCCAGGAAAACCATTTATGACTTATGATGTCCATCGGCCATACGATGAGCTCCTGACCTCGCACATCAGGGGGCAATCTGTTAACACCCAAAAAGTGCTCACTAGCTCATTTACCACATTATACGACTCATTTGTCCATTTTCCTACCATATTTCCATTAAAAATCCCAAAAAACCCATTAAAATGCCTCCAAAAGGCCCAAAAACCATCAAAATAGCCTAAAAAAGGCTAAAAAACCCCCTTTTCCTCCAAAAATAGCAAAAATCCCCTAAAAAGGGAATAAAAATATAAAATAATGAGGAAAAGGAGGAAAAAACCCTATACAGCTGCCTAAAACCATGTGTTTCCTAAAACCATGGGTCAGCACTCCACCACCAAAAAACTATAAATAGGTGATGGAGATCCCTTATTCCATATCCACAATCACAAGCACCCTTACTCTGCCAAAATCTCTCTCGAAACCCTAGTTCACCTTTGAACTATTTTCACCTTGAGAGCCACCTTTGGCCCATTCCCAACATTGGAGAAGGAGAAGGAGCATTCTTGAAGCTTGGAGCATCCTCTTGGACACTGCAAAGGGCTTCACCAACCTTGACACTCAAGGTAACATCAATACAAAGACATTCTTTCATTTTGGTGTTTATGCTTCATGCTTGTATTAGAAATAATTTAATGTTTTGTTTATTGCATAATTAGTTTAATATACTGAACTGCTACTAAGGAGTCCATTCTCCTTAGTAGGTGCTCATTGGCACAAGCTAGGGGTAAAACCCTAGCTACAAGAGCCTGGAAACAAATTTTGTTGCAAACGTAGACACAAATAAGTGATACGCAAAATAAGGATTGACCCCGACAAAGCGGTCAAGGAATAAGGAACAAGGAGCACTTGACTTCATCAACAACAAATTTAGTTGAGAGCATTTATTGTTTTGTGTCCACTTACATTAATGATTCCAAGTAGTGGGAGTGGGAGGGATATGAATAAGTCCTATATATATGTAATGGGTTTGGATGTTTTGGGTTGGATAGATTAAGGGAGAATACTTAGTTTTTGGTTTGAATACTGAAGAAAGTTTGTTTTTGGTATGAAGAAATATTGGTGTAATGTTGTTGTGTAAGAGAGTCGCAAGAAGTTGTGGTGAACTGCAAGCTCAGTGTGCAGGTCTATTGTAATGAGAAGAGAAAGTATGCCAGCTATGTGCATAGACATGAAGTGCTAAATTTGTTGTGATTCATGAATAAGAATAACAGGTCTATTGTTTTTTCACGTCTTGGGTTTCCACGTAATTCCTAGTGTCTATGTGTGAATGGTTGATGTGTGTTATTTCCTTCTATGTTTATGTGCACTATAATAGTACAATGATGATTATCTAATTAGTACATGATGATTAATTCAGTCTGTTGCGCACCTAATGTATGTACATGATGATTTTGATATGTTTGCATTATATGAAAGTTGGGGAATAATGATTGATTTGTCGAAACAGTATAAGATGTTGATTGTTGTAGATTTAAGGAATTCCCCCTTCATTGTTGTAGAAACCTCATTCCTACAATTCCCATAGGTACCTCAAGTCAGACGTCACTTTCTTGCATGTGATGTCGAAAGGGTTGATATATTGGGTTTTGTTGGTGAGTGGTTTAGTGGACCTGGGTCGAAAAATAGATAATCCAACAAGAAATAATGTTTTAACTGAAGAATATGGAAAAATAGAGAATGCTCACCATCCATCATCAAGAAGGGAAAAAATTACAGCAAAAATCATGGCATGACATAAATATAAGAGGGAAGGATATCTCGGTTGATGACGTGGTACTCTTGTATAACAACGGACCAAAAGGAAAACCTAAAAATCTTGAGACTGGTTGGTTGGGACCTTACATCGTCAAAGAACTTAACAACAATGCATGGTTGATTCTTCACAAAGGTCATAAATGGAGCTCAACTAAAACACTACAGACTATGAAAGAGGCATGACACCGATAAGTGGATGTATCACCACTAGTTGAATGTCATGTTCCTAGGTTCATGTAGAATTAAGAAAAAATAACTAATTTACTTAAAAAGTAGTTACATAACTAACTTAATCTATAAAAATAAGAATTGAGACTTGGATTTTGGCAAGGTTGATGTGATTCAACAACACATGGGAGTGAATTGGAAAGAGAAGGTAGAGTGTGAAAACGAAAAGATGCAGTAATCCTAGAGTAGCATACCCTCACCTAGTTTCGACCAAAGAAACGGAGAAACACCAAGGAATTCGTCCGAAAAAATACCGACAAAGATATCTTCCAAATGATTGATGAAAGATGAAAAAAGGCATGGACCTAGAGACTGACAAGGCCATCGGCCCAAGCATTGACCATCAAGCATACTGAATGGTGCAAGAGAAAAACTTCTAATGGAAGTTACACCAAGTGTGCGAGTGATTTTTTCCCCACAAAATTTGTGTTTAATGCTCTCACCCGCCTGCATTAAATGCTTGTTGAATGTCACGCCTATAAAACTAGAACAACTTGAATATTCATGGATTACTTTCTGCATAGATTTAGAGCAAGCACAATCATTCCCTAAAATCACAAAATTCCTCTCAAAACTGTCGACCATAGAACCATCCATGGCACCAAAGAAATCCATTATAGTCACAAGAACCAAATCTGCATAAGAGAAACAAGGATGCAACTAGAAGAAGCTTCCATGACACCATTAGAAGCCAGAATTCATAGAATAAAGAAAGAAAAAATAAACGAGCCTAATGGGAGAAAACAATGTGAAAAGATGAAGGCATGGGGAGTTAGAGATAATTAATGGATAGAACCTAGAAACAAAATTGTTGTCACAAATATTCGAAGCTATCTAAATGCATCCGTGATAGCCCCATCCAGAAATTTGAAGATCTGGTAGCCAAATTTATCGTTAGTTCATACCAAGATGGAAAAATATGGATCGATGAGCCCATCCCAATCCATGATTCACTCATTTCTCACATTATTGTCTTATTAAGAAAAGGATTTCCAATACTAGTTACAACCAAACCTTTGCGCTCGTTGAAGAATTCACAGGGTCCCCAGCATGCAAGAATTCAAACAGGCTTATTATCATCAAAGTCCAATATGAGTTGGTCAAGTGGGATCTAGTCATAATTTAATTATGTCTAACAAGTTTATGTCATCTATTTTTTTTTTTGAGACTCAACATGTAATAAGTTGTCAAAAAGGTCATGTACAAGGCCAAAAATTTCAATTGGGATGACCATTTGGCACAACTGGTCAAAACCAACTACGAAAAGTGTCAGGAGTCTGCACAAGCGATTAGATTCATGTCATTACTTATCTGGATAGTAATGGAAAATATTACCCCAGTCAAGTAAACATATTTCATCGGCACAAAACCACCACCAATGACCATCTCAGGGAAAGGACCATCTTTTAAGGTAGCAAAAGCAAAGAGCTACTTAGAAAACTGGTTTCAAGTAATAAAAGCTAAGTGCAACCATTGGAGAGTACCCCAACACATTCGTCGATGCTTACCCTAGGTAGCACACATTGAACTTGGCCTTAACCATACAAAGGTATGGTACATGCAGGGTGCCGCAGGAGATGCACAAGAGCTCAACTATTATACCAATATCCCTGAATTATTTACTGATCTGTCGAGGCATACAAATACAAAGATACCAATACCGACCATAGACAGAGCTCAAGATTTGGATGTCATTGAGCCTCTAACAGATGGATAACTAGAGGACAAGAGAGAAACAACACTATGCATCATTTCATTTGGCTCAGATGATGAGCCAGTAAATCCATTGGCAATTTTACCTTCTTCTAGTAAAATCCAAGCACCAGTTGACGAACCGTTAGACGATGTGACTAAGGACGACGAAGAAGAAATGCTTATAAAATATGGAGTCGATCCTGACTTTGATGAGACTCGACTAAAATCAAAATTCGACCAAGTTGTTGAACATATATTTGTCTTTCAGTGCAACCTCAAAGGTAAAGTGACTAGGAAAAATTCCAAGAAAAGAAAACAACTAATATTGGATATGATAGAACACGACCTTGAAAAATTGAGGGAGAAAGCCAAACAAGTTTCAATAGAAGCCACAAGGAACAAATTAACCATAAAAATTCAAATCCGTAAGGACTATGAGAAAAAGCGACCATTACACCAGTTGCCTCAAAGACTTCTTCTGCAATGCTCTAGCCACCACAGAAGAAAGTGAAGATAATTCAAACGTCACGGGAAGAAGATAGAGTTGATCTTCTAGAAAACTCTCCAAAACCGCTCCCAATCCCACTTCAAGAAGAAAAACAACAAGTACTTGTACTAAATCCTGACCGCTTTATAGTAACACCTCATTCCAGTCAATTCCTTACTACCTTTTCACAATACATACCATATTTTTCCAAGCTTTTTGTAGCACCCTTTGACCAATTAGTTACCCTACAAGCACCTATACTGACTAGTTCTTAGAAGAATACATCACTCTCGTCACTCAATTATTTCATTAATCCCTCCATTCCCTCTTTGGCCACTTCTAAATTCCCATCACAAATATTTCCCTAGGTAACCTTAGAAGAAACCCACGAAACAACCACAGTCCAAGTGACCTAGCTAGAAACCAATTTTTTTCCTTCTGAACCACTGAATGCAACCTTAGCAGTATCACTACCACTTCCTCCACCTAACGCAACCTCAATTATTACATTGATACCCCTTTTGACTGCAATAGACTCCATTATTATTACAACTTCTCCATCAACTCTGCCAACCTCAATACTACTTATGTTGACCCCTCTCGCATCATTTGCACCTCCATCAACCCTCTTTCGGTTTTCTGCACCTTTGTTGATCGTGCCATCGTCGACCATACTTCAATCGATTGCTTCGCTCCATCGATGACCATGACTTCCAGTAAAATTAAAAAGAAGGCTTGTAAGAAAAATAAAAATAAGAAGACCAAAAGTGATGCCCAGCTTACTTTGACAGTACAACCAATAGCAATATCAAAAGAAGATAAATTTCTCCTCATTCCCTCCAAAGAATCAGAACAAGAACTTGATGACTTCATCAAAGTGGCCACCAAAGAGCACACAAAAAGATGGTCAAAACACTCTAAAAGGCTCAAAACATTGAAGGAGGAACAAACAAATGTATGGACAATTTTCTGTGTTAAGGAAGAACATATTATTGGACCACTACTAGAGCTACATCTAGAGAGCACAATTGATAAGATACAAAATCTAGTCAAATTTTACCTCGACAACTATGGAAAATTCCAAGATCAACTCACAAAAAAAGCATGATGAAACTGGTCTACTCATTGCCGACTAGTTAAGAGCATTTGAAGAATGTGATAAAAGACCTAAAGAATATGAAGTATAGCAAAGGAGGGCCAAAATTATTCTCAATAACTGGTACTAATATTATAGAAAAAAAATTGTGTTGAAATTCAAAATATACAGGGTACCCTCTTATAACTTTATATACAGAAACAATCAACAGACCCGTCACAGAGTAGAGTTTGGTCGACCAGATCAACATGGAGCAGCAACAACATGATTAGTTAAGGAGAGAAGAGTACCAAGGGTTACATGTAGGAAAGAGATCACAATAAGAAGTCAATTGATTGACTAATCACATCTATAAATTGATGAGATTGGCAGAAATCCAGACACAAAAATTTGGTACAAACATGCAGAATATAGTAGATAAACCTATGCAAGTAAAATTGATACACCTTTCTGAATTCACCAGTCTAGCTACCATCATCGGGACTATTCTAGCTGAATGGGATGAATTTTAGGAATGCCTCGCTCTCTCTTCCCCAACCATAGTGGGATCATGTGGTTATTTCACCCCACCAAGCGATGCATCCAGCTCTTAATAACCTTGAATACTTTTTCTTAAATTTTTTAATTTTGGAAAAATTGTATCAAAATTCACATATCCCTGATCTCTTCGAGATGAAGAAATATTTTGGGGTGGGGGAGATGTTGGAGGAGCATAGTCCTCCAACTAGGTCCTCCCAACTAACTAGAGATTATTCGGCTCATTCGGTCGAGTCAATTAGGTTGACTGACTTGACATCTAGGAAGTTATAACCGTATAACAATTTATATGCACTATATAATAGGCTGGTGAGACAAACAATGTAAGGATGATTTGTGTACCTAATGGCCTCATAATATAAGTGACAACTTATTGCTCCTATATCCACTACTTGTATTATTTCTCGTACCTTTATGCATGTATGTATGATCTTGTATCTTGGTATGTATTGTTGTGCTACTAATAACTATATGCAATCCCTCAAATTACAACAAGTCCTAATCCAAAAAATAAGTTCTTTATAATTATATGCATTGTACTTTGATTTTATTGGTGTGTGTCCTTGTGAATAATTAAGGGGAATGACAACATAGGTATTTAGGATATTATTGTTATTTTTGTTTTAACACAAGGGGCACATTACTTTTTTACTAACATCATAGAAACATAATATTCTATATTCAAGTTTGAATCCTTAGGAGTAAAATTCTAGTACAATTAAAGAGAAAATATATATGAATTTTGAATGCTAGACCAACCTTATTTGATGAGAGGTTGGTATTCAAATCATTGGAATCATTCAATCCTCCCTCAAGGACTCCAAGCCTAGACTGGAATCATATACAATGATTACAAATTTTGACTCATGAGAAATCTCTTTCCATTGAATATTATCACAAAGTGCATCAACAAAGTAAGGATAATTGAGTGAAAATATCCCAAGTGTAGTTAATATCAATGCAAGTGAATTATTCATTCAAACCCTTTGATTTAAAGCTAAACTTAAATGTATCTCTATGCAACCTAATAATTCCATGAGATAAATCATAGTCCAGAGTTCGAGGATGGTTCTTTGAAATTCAACACAAAAATACAAATATTGCTTATAATAAACAAATATGATGAGGTATAAGTAACTTGTTCATAATAAAGTCAGTAAATGGAAAAAAATGAAAAGAAAATTTGTTTTATATTGCAATGGGGTTTTATTCTTCTCTATGTTCATGAATATGTTGTAGTAAAAGTAATAATTTATTTCAAACACCATATCATCCCATGATTATGAAGTCTAGTACGGGGAAGAAAACTTCTCACTTCTATTATTTACAAGAAAGGAAATTATAAATGAATATTATCTCACAACTATTAAAGAGGGCCATACACACAATTTAGGATTTGGTAGAGGGTGAAATGGTATGCGTACATATTGGTTACTGTAAGAAGATGATTTTTAGAAGTAGTTCAATAGTAAGAATATTCTCAAGGAAATCCCCATAACCACCATACAAGTCGTAAACATCATACCCTAGAATCTTACATAAGTTCAAGTTCAAGAGGAAAGGAAGGGGTTATCGAATGAGACAAAGTGAAATTAGGCAAAAGAGTTATAAATGTATTATAGGAATTTGAAGCCCAACATATATTCTTGATACATGTATATTGAAGTTGTGAGAAAGAAGTAGCAAGGTGTTACACCTAAATCTCATCATCATGAGTCCCATGTTAACTCAGTGCCTCAATCCCTAAAGTTCCCATGATCAAGCAAGTCAAGTAGAGAAAGTTGATGCCCTTTGTCTACATTTCTAGTTGGGCCGACGCATGTTGTCTTTGAGCAAATAGTGCCCAACTAGGGTCGGTGCATAGTATATTCTTCCAAACTGCGCTGGCAACGTAAATTGTCTTGGTTAGTCCTGCGTTTTCCTTCTCAGGTGTTGGTTGTCTTCATGCAACCTGCGTCGGGCTTGGTTAAATGGGATAAAGGTAGCTTTCAAGCGATTTCTAGAAGTTGGATGAGGTGGATCCCTATCCCTAACTCCTATTTGATTTGTCCTACGGTTCCCTAACCTCAAGGGAGGATCCCTTAGCCCTCTCCCCATGATACTCAACCTACTCTACCCACTTGGTTCTATAAATACAAGGTCTCTCTTCATTCCAAGGGGAGGAAGTCTATAGCACTTTCATGCTGGTGAAATTAGCTTAGGAGATCCCTATCCATCTATTGGGAGACTCACACTTCCTTTAGAGGCATTAGCTTGGCTTGTTGGAGGAGGATTGCAGCGTTAAGGCTTGGGTTGTGATCATCTCTCTACTTTGTATTTCCCTCTTTTATATAGTAATATAAACTCTTTCCACAAATGTTATTGTGTTGATAATTTTTTGTAGTTTACTTCCTTAATTGTTTACTTAGATCAGTTATTGTTTAGACATATTGTACTGCTTGTATTGTTTTCATATGTTTTGGCAGGTCTTGTAGCTAAAGATCTGACGACCGTGGGACTTCGAGCAACAACGAGGAAGAAGATCTACAATCTGAAGGTAAGATGTCTAAGTACTCGATCTCTAACTAGATCTAGGAAAGTATATTTGTATTCTATCCTTATTTGTTCTAGATTCACATTGAACTAGGGATATTTGGCTCGCGTCCTCTCGAGTAGATTCATAAAATGCATAAAATGAAAAAACATAAGCAGTAGTTCTTACCAATATCATCCCACTGCACTCCCTCGGGAAGCGCCAAGTCTGGGTCTCCTCGAAAGTCTGTACCGTGGTATGGGTAGTCCTCCACCATGAGGATCTGTCCCTGCAACCACATGAAGAATGTCACGTCCCCTCCCATCCTACCAGCTAGATGGAGAGGATCGTGAGGTTAAACCGAGCATCTAGCCCCATAAATCAGTCATTAAACATTCAATTTAAGAAGAAGATGAACATATGCAATTGAATAAACATTTGAATACACAGCGGGAGTAAATTCATTAACACATCCATCATACATTCAAGATATTCATCAATTAAACAATTGAGAGATAGCACAAGAGAATACTTATCTTAATGAAGTAGTCCCAAACAACCAGCTACGCTTCTGCAACGTTCCACCCAACCATAGGCCAGTGTGCTCTTCAATCTCTCAGCACCACTGCCACCCCCCGAGCTGGGCATGATCTCCACAAGGAACTAGGGAACAACAGGGTCTCACATAGCCATAGATGCACCAGAATCAGCCATACCAACTGGCAGTTGGGTTTCTGAGGTGGCTAGGAGATGGACGCATATAACAGCAAAAAGAGTAAGTGTTGGGCATGAGAAAAATGGTTCTATAGTGAAGTTCCCAAGAATGGGTTTCTAATGGTTCCAGAAAAATGTGGGCAACCAAAACGAAAGCAGAAAATGGGAAATCAACCCCAGGAGAGCAGATTCATTTTCAGAAGAATACTCATGGGCATTTCGTGGGCAAAAACGGCCTCCATAACCCCAAAAATCATGGCTCTCTTCTACCCGCCAATGAGCTAACCAAAAACGAGTTTATGGGCATGGAAAAACACAGGAAAATGGTGAAAAACGTGAAGGATAGAACCCCAATAGGCTCAGACTGCGTGAGAGGATGAATGCCATGGGTGAAGAATGGCTTTTGGGCCAATTTCGTGGGGGTTTTCTTGCCCAACAAGCAAAAACACGATTTTCCAAGTTGATGGCTTGCCCATGCACGAAAATTGACAGCCATACCTCTCCCATCCCAAGGCATTTATTGTCTCAACCAAATCTTGGAAGGATTAAATGATTGGGTGCATGAGACCAAATGCGTAGTTGAGAGTTCATGGGTTTCCTCAATGAAATGGCTTAACACCATGGCTCAAGGATTTGGCTATTTTTCCCTCCCTATTCCTTGTAAAGATCATGCCCCCGTCTCTTTGTTGCATTGCGTAGTTGATTGTGGGTTTTTCATATAAATTGCATATTTACATGATGTCCAATTTTACATTGTGCACACCTAGCACAAGAACTCTATGCATCTATTCTAATTGCTGATACATAGAACATTAAATCAATGGCGGGGCCTTGGCCTTGAGCTCCTCACCATGAATAAATAACAATATTTACATCATTTACAATATTAATGCAATAGGGTCAAGCTGGGGACATTACAAAGAACCCTATACCAAAACTGATGATGGGACCCCCGCTGCCATGGAGAGCCATCACCTCTGCCCACCTGGTCATGTGAGGATCGCATGCATCCCGATCCTCGATATCTACTTGCAAGCGCAAGTGGGGCACCACTCAAGCATAAAGGACACCACCATTGAACCGTACCCAAACTGCTCCAGCGCCCCACGCTGACATTTGGTCAACGGCTCTCGGATACTGGTGAGAATCCCCTTGCACCAGTTGAACACGGTAGGAGCCATGCACTCCTCGGCATACATCATCTACAATTTGCTCGCCAGATGAGTAGATCTGCTGCTAGCTACCCGCACAATAGTAAAGAGTACTGTCAGAAGAGCCCGGTCACGGACATCCTTGATGGGAATTTTCCCACCAGCCATCAGCGTACCTATAGTACACCACTGCTCGATCATGTCCTCTACCGAGAGATCACCACCTCGTGATCTCGTCAAGGACATAGGGTTTCCTTGCCGGGAAAACCCTGTCAAAAAATAGATGTCCTCAACATCTATGGTCAACGTGTGCTCACCAATCTGGAAATGTTGTTGTATTGGGTCCCAACATTGGACTAGGTATGTCAACAAAGAGACTTGGGACCTCATCCCTGACACTCGAAAATACTTGATTAAACCACAGTTTCTCAATGCGGAAACATATTGTGGATCATTTTCTGCTTGCGCATCATTGAGCTCATGCTCGCATTCTCTCCACTCAAGAACCATCGTGCTCACTCCAAACCTGTCAAGAAAGACATTTTAACACCTTTAGAACTTTGCTCAACCATTAAAAAGTCTCCATTAGGGTAGGTTTTGGGGTTGAGTTGGCAGTTTGCACCAGTGCAGAATGCCCTTTTGGATAGTGCACCACCGGCATAGAACTCCCTTACGGGTTCTGCGTCGACGCAGATCCCGAAAGGGCGACTTGTGCCAACCCGTGAATGCAAATCCCCCAACCCAACATGCCCAAAAACTACCTAAATGAAAGAAAATGTAAATTCTAATCCACTAGAAAATTAAAGAGACAATTTTAGAGTTACCTATCGCTGACGGCACCTGAAATGATGGATCATAGCTCCCGGAATCAACAAAAGAAGAACAACTCCAAATGGCACTTTTCACCTCTCCAACTTGGTAAAAAAAAATAGTAATTCTTTTTACTATTTACCCCTATTTATATTGAAAAAGAGCATATTCATTTTTTAATTTATACCAATGTGGGTTATTTTGCTATAGTTGGATTCATTTGTACCCGGTTAATCTTTTTTGACCTAGTTTTGAAGCTTGCAGGTGAAGTTAAGTACCACTTTGATCCTGTTTTTTGCGGTTGTGGTCTTTTCACGCGTGTTCTCAGGTATGAACAACTCATAGAGCATCTTTTTGTCATTATTTCACTTATTAAATTCAATTATTAATGACACCGAGTTAACTCTTTGTTCTTTCTCGTGCTCGTAAAACGATGAGAATAAGTTACTGAGTTATAGTTTATCACTTTTTCGGGCTCATTAAACTCCCACGAAAAAGGAACCCCCCAGAGTCTTTTCTTTAAGCTCTTTTTAGGCTCTCTAAATACGAAAAGATCATCAAGCGAACTTGATGTGTTCATGCTTGTTAAATTATTTGAATGATCGTCTTCCTGGTGATAGTTTACCCATTTTTCAGACCACGGGACACTACTTACGAAAAAGGAATACTCCAGCCAATCATGACTGGAAGAGTCCTCTCTCGCGTTGTTTTACCCTTGTCGGGGCGAAAAGGCTAACTTTACGAAAAAAGGACCTTTGGAGTCTTCTTTAGATCTTTTCAAACTCTCTAAACATGAAATGACGCTGAGTTTTCCTTCTATGGACTCGTTAAAATTCAACATTGAAGGGCTCATCATGGGACGAACCCCTCCTTTCCCAGGTTCATAAAAAATTTGGGATTGGACTCATCTATGAGATGAGATATATCAAGCATCTATTTACCCTTCTCAAGCTCGTTAAAAAACAAGTGAGGCACTCATCAGTCATGATGGGGGAAAAGGAAAGATTTTGTGTTACACTTTATTTACGAGAACTGCATCGTCACTCTTGAACATGGCACTCATTTGCATTTGCATACAACACTTGGGTCATCTTTTTGTCTTCGAGTCATACTAATTCCATGAGTCATGTCACTCCTTTGGTTCATCCAAAGAATATCTCCACTATCAATTGCATTAGGGGTCAGTGTCATTCTCGTCATGTCAATACTAGCAAGTCAAGCCATGCCCATGTTCAAGAGATGCCCATTGTTCATAATTTGCATTCAGTACACCTTCTAGCATGTCAGTCTACCTTGAGTCAGTCTTGCACATTACTCTACCATACAATCTACTCCAAACATCTGTTATCGAGTTTCATGTCATTGATGGGGGATTCATTATGGCCCTCCTTCGATAGATTCATCCTTTTCGACTTCAACACATCATCCGAGGATTGAATCTATAAACCAATCAAGTACCTTGGGCCTGCATGCCTCAATGACAGGTTACCTCGCTTTTAGCATGAGTTTACATTATTGACTCTTGATTAGAATATTTCATCGAGCATTCAACCTCGACTCATTTATTCACGCTCGGTGATATGTACTATGATACCTTGGGAATCATTGACATCAATGGTGATTTCCCTCGCACTTGTGAATGGTATACATCAATAACCATTAATCAAGTGGTTTCTACCATGTTCGACTCCAAAACATTGTAATCACATGGATAGATTCGTATCATTGCCGGTTCGACTTGAAGACCTTGGGGAAGTCATATTCTACCCAGTTTGCGATGGAGATTGTTTGAGTCATATTACACGGATCCACTTTGTATTGGTCGTTGCTATGTTATCATCTCATCATGGATCTACGATTGTGTCTACTATCCATGATTGTGTTTAGTCGGACTTTACTACCATGGATCTGCAATGTATTGGTCAGAAACATGTTGTGAGTCATGTGAGACTTTTATCTCAGCGTCAGTTGTACTACAACAGCATCCTCTAGCTAGCAATTCCTTGACATTTATCTTTCAAATCACTTCACCTGTCTTATTTCGGCAGCTTCATGCTTTGGGGGGCATTCTATTACACCAAAATCTCATCATCATGAGTCCCATGTTAACTCAATGCCTCAATCCCTGAATTTCCCATGATCAAGCAAGTCAAGTAGAGCAAGTTGATGCCCTTTGTCTACATTTCTAGTTTGGTAGGCGCATGTTGTCTTTGAGCAAAGAGCACCCAACTAGGGTCGGCGCAGAGTATATTCTTCCAGACTACGCCGGTGATGCAGATTGCCTTGGTTAGTCCGGCGTTTTCCTTCTCATGCGTTGGTTGTCTTCATGCAACCTGCGCCGAGGTTGGTTAAATGGGATAAAGGTAGATTTCGAGTGATTTCTAGAAGTTGGATGAGGTGGATCCCTATCCCTAACTCCTAGGTGAGTTGTTCTACAGTTCCCTAACCTCAAGGGAGGATCCCTTAGCCCTCTCCCCATGGTCCTCAACCTACTCTACCCACTTGGTTATATAAATACAAGGTCTCTCTCCATTCCAAGGGGAGGAAGTCTATAGCACTTGCATGCTTGTGAAATTATCTTAGGAGATCCCTATCCATCTATTGGGAGACTCACACTTCCTTTGGAGGCATTGGCTTGGCTTGTTGGAGGAGGATTGCAGCGTTAAGGCTTGGATTGTGATCATCTCTCTACTTTGTATTTCCCTCTTTTATACATTAATATAAACTCTTTCCACAAATGTTATTCTGTTTATAATGTTTTTGTAGTTTAATTCCTTAATTGTTTACTTAGATCAGTTATTGTTTAGACATATTGTACTGCTTGTATTGTTTTCATATGTTTTGACAGGTCTTGCAACTAAAGATCTCACGACTGTGGGACTTGGAGCAACAACGGGGAAGAAGATCTACAATCTGAAGGTAAGATGTCTTAGTACTCGATCTCTAACTAGATCTAGGAAAGTAGCTTTGTATTAAGTCCTTATTTGTTCTAGATTCGCATTGAACTAGAGAGATCTGGCTCGCATCCGCTAGAGTAGATTGTCCAATAACACAAGGGGACTATAATTATCTCATTCAAACTACCTTTTTAAATTATTCGATCAAAACCCATAACCTACACACATATAACTTTATAATCTCCACAAAATTTTATCCATGAATTTGAGGTCCTTCATATCCTCTTATTTGTTTTGTAAATGAATTTAATATGTTGATCTCTTAGAAACAACCTCAAAAGCACACCTTCAAATAATTGTTTTAGAATTGTGAAGGGTATCTGTTGGCTGCTTTACTGGGCAGACCCGGGTTTTAATGAAGCGCAGCAACAAAACCCCTTGGCGCACTGGCCCTCTCAGCAATGAGCTGCGCGGCAGCTCGAGGTCTCACCCGAAGTGGCTATGGGGGGGTTAAGGAATCAGGTTTCCTTAACCTGGGTGACGCGGAGATAGCTCTTCCTTTAATGGTTCCTGCGAAATCGGCGGTCGGACCTTCCCGCAGGCCGCTCGGCGCAGCTGCGTGGATTCCTTCCTTGGCAGGCCTACTGCGCAGTTTCTCCTCTCTAACGCAGCAGGCAACTATCCCTTGCGTCGACGCGCTAAATACTTCCTCGCCCTTCACATCCAGCGCAGTAACGCAGTCTGCTCTCGCAGCAGCGACCGCGCGTTACTACTTCTTTAGTACTTAAAACACTTATAGCTATCAAGGGATCTTTCCAACTCGCTCAAACAGTCACAAAGATAAGACAGGAGTCTTGCATACACAAATAATGAACTCTAAATAGTTATCATTCACGCAAACATTATAACAAGAAGATATAAGTGAAGCTCATCTCCTCGAGGAAAACCACGTCCACGGGAGTGTTATATTAACCAGAAAATGATAGAGTTATGCAATATGCTGCGCACACAGCTGCAGCCTTAGATCTTTCCAGGAAACTCCACGCACACAGCTGGGAGCCCTTCTCTCAATCTAGTCTCCTCTCTATGGAGATTACAAAGGCGCAGACGTCACACAGACTGTCTGGCAACTCAGGGATTAGCTCCTCGGCTATCCGATTTCCTCTCTAGTTCTACACACTGGGTAGAAAATACAGAAGGATAATCAACACATGATCTATCCTTTAGACTGGCTATCTAACAGTCTAACATCTAGCTCTCTCTAACTCTCTAACCCAACATCTATCCATTACAATTATTCATATATATAGGTGGCCATGACGGTCACACCTTTACAAAACTGTGGTCCTTTCCCAACAGTGATTCCCAAAAACCCTAACCACGCACATGGCTAGGTGTACTGTAGGCGCTGCTTGCAGTCACGTCGCCGCTTCCTGCAGGCTCCATGAATTCCGGCGCAGATTGTGGGTATGGGCGATCGTCCTTCGCCTTCAATGCTCTGGTCCGTTGCTCCTCCTTGATCCGAGCAACCATAACTTCTGTACTTGAGCCTTTAAATGAGGGTAGCTGAGCCCTCTACTCCATCGCCTTATTTATTATGGTAGCTGAGCCACCTTCATTCTTCGATGACGTGCGTGCGAGCTCCGCAATTTCCGGTCCGTGATCTGCGCTGAGATCATCCATCTGGCACCGTACTGCGCACCGTCTCCTTCTTACCCAAAACTTAGTGCTTGTCCCAAAATTAGCACTTTCCTTCCATACTCGTGCTTTTTCCCAAAATTCGCAGCTTTTACTATAGCTGCGACCTTGGCCCCAACAGTATCTCTTATTGTTGTTGTATCACATTTTGAATGAGTCCGTTCTAATTTGTGTTTTAATGCTCTAAGAATCACATTTCCGTGTTGCAAGTAGCTATTTTAAAATTAACTAAATAACCACAAGTACTTATACACAATATCCGCAATAATACATCAAATAACATTATGAAAACATAGTGGAGTAGATGTTGTAAACGTAACATCACACTCTCAAGAAACATGCAACATTAATTCAATGTGATAGATCAAAGTCTCTGAGGCATAAGTTTTAAACATTTTCAATTGAGAAGTACTACAATAATATTCTAATATGCTAATGGATTGGTTGTAGTTGAAGATGGAAATCAAATGTTCACTGCATGCTGGATTCTTGTTTATTATTGCATTTCCCTTCACCTTCAATATTTTTGCATTTTTCTAAGCAATAAATTTTAAAAAACACATCACAATTGTAATCTCTCCAGTGATTGAGAATAGTGGTTAAGATTGTGTGATTGTTACATATTGAGTGATAACACTCATCCCATTAAGATTCTAATCGGTTCTCCATATTGCTTGACTTGGTTGTCTTCACCAAGACAACGATAAATACAACATCTTCCAATTTATCATTTGGTAACAACATTTACCACATTAATAGTAAACATAGAAATTAAAGACATATATTAGAGTCCAAATTCAAAGAATTAAGATAAGGCATTAAGATAATTAAGATAATTAAGATGTGGATTAGAAGGAATCCTTTTGAGTGAGAGAGATAAGAATCTGGTGGTGGTGTTGCAACATATTGATGAGAGAGTAATATGGGTTTCCTTCTCCTTTATTGATAAGATATGAATGAATTTCTTGCTCAATGACTTTCGCATATTGAATGCTAGCAATGGAAACTTCATTCTATATGATCATAGTTAGTTGATGAGCTATTACAACACATTTTCTCCCCACCATAATTCTATCTAGTTCCTCTTGAAAGATATTCTCTGACTAGTTTCCCAATGCATTCATTGCCTCATCTAGTAGTAATATGCTCAAATTATTTATGATTTCCCTTGCTATCATAATCTACTACTTTTCCCCTCCTAGTGATTTCTCTCTTCTATATTTGTAGTTTGTTTCCATATCCCTCCTTGAAAAATCTACACAAATCCAAGTTAATTTCATTGACTTGATTCAATAAGTCTTATTTATTGTATAAACAATCTATTTCAATTGCAATTGATTGAATATATCCTATTTATTGCATAAAAATATATTTTTCCTTCAATTTCATTATTTAATTGATAAAGTTGTGAGCATTCGAAACCTTGCAACTTCTATCATCTCTACCTTAGTTGCATTTTCTTATTCAAATGTAGGTGTGCTTTTGACCTACTAGAACTATGTGTTTTCTCGGACTCCTCAAATTGAATGTATTAATGTTGATTCTCTTCGATCCTTTTAGTGGGTTGTAGAATCTTTCAATTAATCCAATGGTAGTTTATTTTCTTGATGCACTTCCTCACTCACATTGTCCTATAAGAGCCATGGTTTTTCCTACTTTTATCCTTGAGTAGAAGTTGTTGAATATCATGAAATTTGGTCAAGCTAGGTTAGAAAAGTCCACATTGCTCACATCCATGTCTCCTTCCATCTTATCAATTTTCTCACCCCTCTCATCATTTGTGTTTATGTGACTCTCTTTATCCAAGATTCCAAACATATATCTGATTTATTTAAAGCCTTTATTGATGTCATTGCTCATACTTCCTGCATCTTATATCACTTTGTTAGCTAGAACTATAATAACATTGGTGTTGCACAAGTGGTGGCATATTTTTCTAGGACTATTTCAATGGACTTGCCCCTCACAATGAGCTAAACCCTTCATGGTACCTATAATTACGCCACACAGTATGATGGAACCCTATTGGAGATGGAGTTTGTTACCCCCGACATGGATACATTGCACATACCAATGGTTGTTGTTGGAGGAGGAATTTATTACCCTAAGGGATGTCTTGACTCTTGATTAATCCTAAGGTCCTCTTCCAATCCCCTTCTCCTTAATGGGTGTTCTAATGTTGGGAATTAGAGGGATATAAAGAGATGGGGTCTTCTAATGCTATAAATATGAGGACGATACAGAGGTGTATTAATTTGCTAATTTTTTGACCACCTTTAGAATTCATTCGTCTCTATATAAAATTTCCATAACAAGTGAGAAAGTTTTCCATTCAAAAAGTTTATTGTCATGACTTTGTAGTTGACAATAATCTCCTTAACATTTCTGCATATGATCAAAGTCACTACTTCTATCAAGGTTTCAACTTCGACCTTCTTGTTTTATACTTTTGTTTTTAATTAGCTTATTTTTATCATGTTATGGTTTAAATGCTTTATATTTACTTAGGAGAGTGTAACTAGCACCATTTAATTCAAAAACATTTGATTAAGTGATTACAACTGGAGGGTGTCTATTTCTCTAAAAGAAATTGAAACTTACACCTAGACTTATATGTTATTGTTTGTGTTGAGACATTCAAGAGAACAAATACGATCTTGTCATTTGCTAGAGTTAAACCTTGGTGAAACAATATCAACACCTCACTTTCACTAACCTAAATGCCACTATTTAGTATTTTTTATCTTAGTTCCAAGTATTTAAATAATATTAAACTAGTTATGATCCCATTGTGATTCAATGTCAAAGTTTAGTTAAACCCATCCTTGTGTGGGGATCCCCAATATGAGGACTATTCTCCTTCCCTAAGTAACCGTGTCAACAAAAACAATAAATGTTGAACTATTAAGGGATCCTATATCATGTTTTTAATCTTGCAAGGTTTGATATGATCATTCCAACAATGTTTTCATTAGAGTATAGGTTCACAATGGTATATTACCCAAATTTTCTTAACCTCGAATTTGAAAAATATTATTATTTTTATCTTTTTCATAAACATTTAGTACATTGTTTTGTGACTTTATATCTTTTCTCTCTTCATCTTTCTTTAACTTATTTTCAAATTAAATTTTAAAGTATTTAAAAAATATTTTAAATACATTGTTGCTTTTTCTTCTTTTCCAAATCCCATTCATTAAATTTAATACAATTGAGTTATTAAAATCATACCTAAATTATTTTTAAAGATAAAAGAATATAAAAAACATATTTAAGGTATTCTTAAAATATTGTTTCTACATGAACATGAGCAAACTCCTTTATTTCAATCCTATCAAAATGAAAGAAAAAAAAAATGTTTATTTTGAAATATCTTATGACATCCCATTTTTATTTGTTTATTTTTTTACACTCATCTACATCCTATAGTTTACATAAATTGTTGATCATTTGTGTATATGATTTCATATGGAAATGGACTTGAACTTGTAAAGTTGTACACCACTTAGCATACACGATAACTTTACTTAATTTGTTTAAGACTTTTTGTTATAAAACTTTTTTTGTAGGTTTGTGTTCATGAAATTGACATGAACTATAAAGACATCTGCATAAGTTGGACACCATATGTTTGTTATTGTGTACAAACAAGATATTCACACTTTTATTCAAAAGTAAATTAAAAAGAGGCTCTGTGGACCAAACCCAACTCTTCATCATTATCTAAAAAGATAAACAAAACAAAAGAGAACATACTTTTCATATTGATTGTTTCGTTTAAAAAATCATTATATAAAAAACAAATATTATTTTTATTTTTTATATTTTAAAAATCATTACATAAAAACGCTTAATTGATTACTAAGACTTGCATTATAATCACCATTTTTAATTTGCCTTGATTCCCTCTTGATGTTTACTTGTTCATGATTTTATGAAGAAGTCTCTTTCCATCTCGAATGACTAAGTCTTTTCTTTATGAATGTTGTCCCAAGATGATAAATAAGTTTTTATTTACATTGCTCGTTGTTTTGTTTAGTAAATCTTTATTAATATATTTTACATTGTGTATTCAATTTGATACAAACATCTCTTTAAATATGATTTTAGGAATAAGTCTTTTCTCATCCTACCATCTTCATTGTGCAGGGATTTGAGTTACTAAATCACTGCTTTATGAATGTTGCGCCAAAATGATAAAGTGGTTTTTATTTACATGGATTGTTGTTTTGTTTAGTAAATTTTTATTAAGATATGTGATAATCCAATGCCTCGAAAACCTAAGGTTTCTTCTACAAGGTTCATTCACAAAGGATGAGTCGAGGCTTAATATTAGGATGAAAGGTGTAGTTGATGGATATCATGTGAATATTCTTGTACTACCCCTTGTTGGTTCCTTAGTTTCCATCAACCTAAATCTCTTTCTCCTTCATAAACTGAATTCCTTCAATCTTGCTTGAATGAATCAAGATGATTCTTATGCTTTATCACACTACTTTTCAAAGGATTCATTTACTTCATTTAATGCCTTTTAGTCATGTGATAAGCCAACTTATAATTCCACTATATGATCAAAATTGGATTGATCGGATTTCAATCTCTATCGAAGAAACAGTGAAGAAATGAAGAGGATCATCTAGAAAGTGAGTAATTATTCTAAGATTTAGGGCCCTTCACTAAAAGAAAAAAGAGAGAAGGGGATAAAAGAGAAGAAACATAATAGAACATCAATGAAATGAACAATAGAAAAGGGTCTAATATGCCTCATTTCTCCCTTTCGGACATATTGACTGTTGCAAGGGAAACAAAGAAAAAATTGAATTTAAACATAATTTCATTGACTAATTTTAAGATATTTTACATTTTCTATTCAATTTGATCCAAACATCCTTCTAAATATGCAAGATTTTCATGAACATGTTTTAAAGTTATTTTGAAAATATTTAAAACTTGGTAAGGTTTTGAGTGGATGAGACCTAAATTAAAAGATTCTAATTCTTGCTCATTTTCTTCTTCCACCAACCTATGGTATCGATATTTTTAATGAGTAAGTTGGTAATACATTTTTTTTACATTTAACAATAATAATAATAATGTTGAAATATTATATTTTATAGTGATTAAATTTGAGAGAATCGTGTAAAAGGTGCAAAGATACACTGTTAGATTGGGTATTATATTGAGAATAAGAGATGCTTGGATCCCCTTGTTTCTTAAAAAGATTAATCCCTAGCTCATTCTATTCCTTTATGTATTTATCGTCCAACCCTTCCTTGGCCCCCCTCTCCCTCTACTTTCTTTATTGTCCGCCCTTGATCTTTTTGTCCCCTCTTTCTGTTATATCCCATCTTTTTTTCCTTTTGGTCTTAATTTTTCTTTGTTTCTTTTTTTCATTTTTATTTCTTTTATATATATATATATATATATATATAATTTTTCTTTTATCTTGTATTAAATTCTTTTTATTTATTTTTATTCTTTTTTATTATTTTAGTTTCTTTTTTCTTATTCTTTTATTATTATTTTTTATTTTAATTCTTCCTTCTATGTTTTATCATTTATAATTTTTATTTTATCTTTATTTATTTATTCTTAGTTTTTAGCTTTTATTAATATTTTTCTAATTGCTTATTATTTTTCATTTTCTTTCCCTTTTCCTTTTTCCCATTCTTTTTTCTATCTTTATCCTTTTTAGGGTTTTTGTTTCTTCTAATGGACTTGGATTTCCTCTTTCCTGGCTCATCTTGGATACTTCTCCCTTGTTCTTTATTTATTAGTGTTAGCAGCTTTATTCTCTATCGACTATTTATAGTCTTGATGATAAACCTTACTGAAGGTTTGAAAAGTTGACTTAAAATTTATCTTTGCGGATTTTCTTGAAATCATAATGGGTGACAGGTCCTTGGTTTTCTAAAAATGAAAAGAAAATTAAACTAACTTAAATTGCACAATGTATGTGTAGTTTACTTAATCCTGCAAATTAGTGTGGTCACAAGATAAACATAGACAAATAAGGAGTAAGCTAAATGTTAGACGGTTTGCATTGTTTTTTTGGTGATTTTTCTTGTTGGAATTGTTAAAATCACAGATATACATTATTGAAAAATTGCATAATCCGGAAGCCCGGGGGTTTTAGAGAGAGTTGAATCCATTTATGCAATAAAAAATGCAATTTTAACAACGAAAAATTGTGATTTCAACAATGATTCATCACTAGATTCTGACAAAAATAGCTTGTAAAGTGCAAAACGTCTAACGATTAGCTTGTACTTCAATAAATAATGTGAGAATTCCAATATTATAGTGCAAATCAACAAAATAGAGAAAAGAAGAAACATAAGTAAATGTTATATTATGGTATTCAAATATGGAAACAGCGTTCACGCACCTCTTAAGGTTGGGTGACCTCTCACTTGAGCACTTATAGCCTTCTAGCTCTTTAAATAGGCTTCCAAGATCCAACACCATAACTACTTGAGATGGTCAAATAATTAATAAGTACCAACTTTCGAGTGGGCCTTAATTAATAGAGAGACCCCTTTTACATTCATTGATAACTAGTAACTACTTGGCATTATTCAAAAGAGATGGCCACAGTCATTACTTGACTAACTACTAAAGTAAGGGGGTTAGGGTAGAACCCTAACATGCCCTCCCCTTTTAAAAGCAATGTTCTCCTCAAGGATGAAGGTGCGAAATTTTTTACAGATGCATGTTGGTTCCCATGTGGCATCTTCTAGTTGCATAAAGTTTCCATTAGATCAAGACTTGTTGTATTCTACATATACACAATTGACAATCCCACAAATTTGATAATGCTTTCGAATGGAGCCAAATGGAGCCTTCCTCATCCAATTCTAGTAATTTGGTATAGACTTAACAATTAGAACCCACCACATTTTTTAGTCAAGATACATGAAATATTGGGTGAATCTTGGAGTGATTTGGCTAAGCAAGTTTGTAGGCCACCAGTCCAATGCATCGGATGATTGTGTAGGGTCCATAGAAATTTGGAACAAGCTTTTGGTGGAGCTGAGTTTTGCGGGATATTTGTTTATAAGGTTTGAGTCAAAGAAACATTTGATCCCCTCCTTCAAAGGAATGCTCAGAGTGATTTTGATCGATCTGGTGTTTCATCCAATTTTGAACCATGACCAATTTGTCCTTAAGGGTGTGGAGAATAGCTGCTTTGGTGCAAAGTGTGTTGTCTTCGCCTTGAAGCTTAGAGGTTCCTAGAAAATAAGAAATCATTGACAGATGATTTTGAACATACAATGCTTCATATGGTGTCATATTGGTGGAGTTGTGATAAGTGGTGTTATACCACCACTCTACCAGAGGAATACATTATGCCTAGTGGTGTGGCCTATCTGACACAAAGCATCTCAAATATATTTCCAAGCAGTTATTGATTTCTTCCATTTAGCCATCTATTTGGGGATGATATGCTATGCTGAGATTCAACTAGATACCCTGAATTTTAAACAACTCTTTCCAAAAATTGCTTATGAAGGTAGGGTCCCAATCAAATACAATAAAAATTGACATTCCATGTAGCTTAAAAATATAATCCATGAAGACTTGTGCCACAATTGATGCGGTAAAAGGGTGTGATAAGGCACAAAAGTGAGAATATTTGGTCAGGCAATCTACTACCCCATAATGATGTATTTATTACCTGATTTAGGAAGCCCCAATATGAAATCCATAGAGATGCCAATGCAGATATTGTGGGGAATTGGAAATGGATACAAAGCACCAAGTGACTTCACCGTTTTTACCATATGTCATTGACAAGTGTTGGAGGAGGCGAAAAAGTTATGGATGTTGTTTTTCATGCCTTCCCAAAAGAATGAATGCCTAATTCATTCATAGGTTTTATGAAATCCCGAGTGGTTTGTTGTGGGTGATGAATGTAGCTCCTCTAAGATTCATTGTTTTAAGGTCAAATTTGGGTTGAGAAAAATGCAATCCTTATACCTCAAGGTATCTTGGTGCCATGTATACCCCAGTGGAGCATTCGAATCTTATTGAAGTCATTTGATGAGTTTCTTGACTATTCATTGGTCAACCATTCTTGATGTGCTTTTTCAAGCCACCCTAGAACCAGTATAGATAATGCAAAGAGAGAACCATCCTAAATTTGACGAGACAAAGCATCTACCACCACATTGTAGTGGCAGTTCTTATATATGATCTCATAGTCATATCCTGGCATTTGAGTGACCCATTTGTACTACTTTGGGGAGGACAGCTGTTGTTTTGGGAAATATTTGAGACTATGATGGTCGGTCTTGATTTGAAAATTCTTCCCGATTAAATATGGACACCAGGTCTTAATTGCATGGGCTATCATTTATTTTTCATAGGTGGACTTTCCCAAGTTCCTTTCACATAGTTGTTTATTCTTGAATTCTAATGAGCGTCCACTTGTAGTAATACACCTCCCAGACCACATCTAGATCCATTGCACTCTAATATGAAAATATTAGTGAAATCAAGCATGGATAAAATAAGCATAGTGAACATAGCATCCTTTAGGGTGGAGAAGGCCTAATTTGTTGCATCATTCCATCAAAAGGAATTATTTTTTAGCAATGATGTGTCACAGAAGCGACAATTTAACCATACTTTTTCACAAACTTTTGGTAGTATCTAGTAAGTTTAAGGATCCCATGCAAGCACTTGAGGGTATGCCAATGAGGCTAGTTCTACATAGCTTGCACTTTCTTAGGGTCCACCTGTACACCATCCTAATGCAAAATATGGCCCAAGTATTCAACCTTAGTAAACCCAAAAACACATTTTGAATGTTTGAAAAAGAAATGGTGATCTTGTAATAAGTGTAATGTATGAGAAACATGCTCGAGGTGGCTTTCCCGGGTGGGGATATAAACCAAGATATCATCAAAGAAAACCAAACAAATGGAAGAGGAATGGGCATAAGATATTATTCATGAGGCTCTAGAGTCTGAAAAGTGGATGGAGCATTGCAGAGGCCAGATGGCCTTATGAATAACTCATAATCAATCTCATGAGTGAATAAATTTTTCTTGGGTATGTCGGCTTCTTTCATGTAGATTTGATGGTATCCAAAGCGAAGGTCAATTTTAGTGAAGAATTCAACACCATGCAAATCATCAAAGAGATCATCAATGGAAGCAATATGAAATTTATCTTTGACGGCTAACTTATTAAGAGCCTCAAAATCTGGATACATGCACCACACACCTTCCTTTTTGTGTACCATAACCATTGGTGATGAATAAGGGTCGATGTTGGGATGAATGATGCTTGCCTCCAATAATTCCTTAATTAGTTTTTTTTTTCAGTTTCATTCTTTTAGGAAAAGTGGTGGTGATAAGGGAATACATTGGGAGGTTAATTCCTTGGAATTAAGGGAATGCCATGGTCATGTTCCCCACAGGATGGTAGTAAGCCATTTGGTGCCTCAAAAACCTATTGATATTGGAAGAGAACTTGTTTCAAATAAGGGTGAATGTCCTTCTAGGAGTTTTCATGACTTGGATGGCATTGAATTGAGAAATGATACTAGAGTGGCCTTTCTCAATAATTTCTCCATATTGTGGGAGGAGATAATTTTAGAATAACCAAAAATAAGTCCTTTGATATTATGTGTGTGGCCATACTGATAAAATATAAGAGAGAGTGATTTAAAATCCATGGTGACAGGGCCCAAATTCCTGATCCATTCAACCCCTAGAAATATATCACAACCACCCATGTCAATAGTGAAGATGTCTATTTTGAGATGGTAGTCACCCAGTTAGGGCTTCACATTTTCACAATGACCACTACATTTCATTACACCCCCATTTTCTATCACCAACATAGATCCATCTTAAACCTGAATGTCCCAAGCACTGAGAGTGATCCAATTTCTTGAGGTGTAATTTTTTTTAATATTAAATTTTTTACATGTCCCAAAAAAAATTTTACCTCTACAAATTTTATCCCTCTTAGTGCTTGGTGGATTTGGGTTTATGATGGATCTATGTTGGTTTTATTTTTATTTTATTTTATGATCCGACATGGATTTTTTAAATCACTTTCCATTTGTTTTTTTTTTTTGTTTTTTATTTTATGAGTTGACATGAGTTTTTTTTAACTACTTTTTTATTTTTGGTAATGTAATGTTTCATTATGTTACATGAAGACATCTCCCCCATATTAGGTTGTAGAGAACCTCACTACTCTTGGTGAAATAATTTGAAAATTGGATATAGGTTAGATATATCAATGGGTTTCATCAGCCACTTTACTATGACATGAATTATGGGTGTTTCCACTCTCAATCAATGTAATGAATTTATGGTTCTTGATGTAGTCGATCAACCTCAAAGTATAAGGTGTTGAGAAACCTGATAAGGCATGGAGTGAGATTTGGGGTTGCTCCTCCTAAACTGGCATATTGGAAGCATCATCCAAAGTTGGCATGGTATTGTCCACTTCAAGCTATGATGGAGCCTCCATGGCGTTGTCTTTGAGGGATCATGTGGCGATGCCTTGTTTTGTAATAATTTATGTTCTTTGAAATTATTGCCTCGAAAATATTTTTTATCACCATTATAAAAAATTCCAAGGTGTTAATTCTCATCCATGGCATGTGCAGTCAACTTGTGGATTCATAATGGTGGGGTGGTGGGGTGGCGGGGTTTTTGGGAGTAGTATCCATGGGAGAAACTATGTGTGGGAAATGATGGTGATTGGGTTGGGAAATAATCACCATTGGGTGGTGGGGTGGCGGGGTTTTTGGGAGTAGTATCCATGGGAGAAACTATGTGTGGGAAATGATGGTGATTGGGTTGGGAAATAATCACCATTTCATCTTCTCGAGCTCTATCACAAGCTTCCAACCAAGTGGAGGGTCGATGCATAATGACATGTACTACAATTGCTTCCTTGAGGTCATTGATGAAACATTTCTGGGAAAAGAATCAAAGAGGCCTTTTGTGTGAATTTCTAATTTCTCAAATGCTATAATGTAGTCTAGAACAATGCCACTCTAACTCAATTTGGTCAACCTATCCAAGTAGTGAATGCCATGTTCAAAATGCTCATGAAGGATCTTCACAAATTGGATCCAAGGGACAGAGCGCTAATAATATTTATGGTACCATTTCCATGATTGCTATATTTTGGAGTCTAAATATAAAACCCCAATTTTAACTTATATTGGTCATCCTTAATGCCATTGAGTGCAAAATAGTGTTCCATTTAGGTAAATCCAACCTAAGGGATTGAAGCCATCAAATTTGCACATGTAAACCTTTAGGAAGAAGTTCCATGAAGTTGTATCCTTAAAGGAGTGAGGCCATGTTTCTGGGAAATTAGTGTAATTTCCCTATTCTGAAGCAATGTGAATTTCCCTTCTAGGATATGCACTGGTAGTATCAGTATATCTCCTTCCACCTGAATCATGGCCCAACAAATAATATGATTAAAATAAAGCACATACTTTTTCAATAAAGATACATGAAACACATTATACACTTTAAATTTATGCAGGCATGCAATGCAAGCTCATATGCAACAAGTCATATCCTAGTTAATATTTCAAATGGCCCACAATATCTTAGAGCTATATTAGGACATATCCCAAGATTTAGGGAACTTTTCTTTGGCCTAACTTTTAGATATACATGATCACCAACTCGAATTCTCTTTGTTGGAATTTGTGCCTAGGAAGTGTTCCCCTAGCTAATTTTTTCCTAAGTAATTAATGAGGGAAAAGGTGACATGGCCCTTGTATCAATTGCTTGAGACAAGCAATTATTTCACTTTAATGTTATAAAGTGACTTTTTATTTACTTAAGTGGTAGGTGAATAAAATTAATTTATGGAGAGAATTATGAGCATTTATTCTCATCCATAGATCTAAACCAATGTGGGCCCTTGGATTAGATGAATTTTAAGTTACCTTTGAGAGGCAAATCAAAAGAAAAGTTATTTGAATTAAATAGACATTCCTTCTTTCATTTGCACTCATCCATGAGACTTGGAGAGCAACTCGACTTGAGAAAAGAGGAGTTGAGAGAGAAGTGAACCTTGGCACAAATTCCAAGGATATTCAAACAACATGATGCATAGAGACTGGAACACAGTTCGAGGACCGTACAACAGTAGTGATGAGGCACAAAAATTGAGAGAGCAGGCATATTTTTCAAGAAGAAATTATGGGAATGAATTCCTGTAATTCTGACATGATTTTCAAGGGATTGTACAGCACTTTAATTGTAGTTTGTACAACATTAATTGAGTAGGTCGTACAGTGTTTTCTGTGGCTGAGATAGCATAGAAATCGAGGAAAATTTTGTGTTGTTTCAGTGAGCACAATAACCGAGGTAACTAGACCATACAGGAAGCACTTTTTCCAAGGTGAATTTTTTATTGTTCTAGAAGTTCCATATTGTATTGTTCAACACAAAAATTGAGACATTTTATGCACATAAATCAAGTCTGTTATGGCACTGTTTTGGATGCTAGAAAGTTGTCATCTGGTTGAGATAAGTTTGGCTTACTGAGTTTAATAATTGTTTTACTTCTTTGCCATTGTACTATTTCGAGAAGAAATAATAAAGAACATCTCTCTCACAAGTTTTCCCCAGTTGGGGTTTTTCTTGGGGCATATTGGTTAAAATTCCTGTGTCTGAAACTATGTGTGATGGTTGTGTTTTTCTGCTCAAAGTTTATGTGGTAGAACTTCTTGTTGTGCTTTAGGTTCAAATTGTTAATGTGTAATTATTATTTGCAGTAGCTAGTAAAAGAGAATTTAAATATTGAACGGATATATGTGCTAGCTTTAAGTCTGTTGAGAAGTGAAATTTCTACACTCTTGCTATTTTGCCTTTGTATGCATAACTTTTATGTATGTCCTAGGCTATTTTTAAATTCTACATGATCTTAACCATATACTCTTCCATTTCCTTAATAAATTGTATCCCAATAACCATTATGTATGTTCAATTATCCCAACTGATTGGTGTATTGCATTTTCTTGTGTACAAAGCTTCAAATGGACCCATCTCTAAAGATGCATGATATCCATTATTATAAGAAAACTCTACAAAATGCAACTAATATTTCCATTTTGATGGTTGATCCATCACATACATTCTGAGTATATCTTCAATCACCTGATTAAACCTCTCAATCTGCCCATTTGTTTATGGATGATATGTTGTACTCATATTCAAATTGGTTCCAAATCCTTTAAATAATCCTTTTCCAAAAATCTGAAGTAAATTTTCAATCTCTATCTGAAATAATTGCCCTGGTATTCCATGTAATATTGCGATCTCCTTCACATAAATTTTGGTTATATTAGTTTCCTTATGAGTTGACTTAATTGGAATGAAGTGTGTAGCCTTTGACAACTTATCCACCACTAACATAATTGAATCATGTTGTTTGACTGCCTTGGGTAATTTGGTGATGAAATCTATTTTCACTTGCTCCCATTGTCATTCTATAATTAGCATGGATGAGTTAATCATGCTAGATGTCCATGGTCGGCCTTTACTATATGACATTCCATACGTCTTTCCATGTACTCAGCTATGTATTTCTTCAATCATGGCTAGAAGTACTAACTTCTTACTGTTGTAATAGTCTTTTGATATCCAAGATGTACTACATATGGTACCTTGTGTATTTCATCCATTACCAACATTTTTAATTCAACAGAATTATGAATGTAAATTACTCATAAGAATCCCATCATTTTCTGACCTATATCCTTTAAATTTATGTTGTACATTTTCTTGTTGTAATCTTTCTTTCACCTAAATATAATGTTGATTTGAAATAACAACTTCAAAAATTTTGACTTTTAAATCTGATTTGCACATGCCAATGGTTGTATCATGCATTGTATGTGCTCTTATGTTGAGTGTATTTGCCACTTTATTCTCCTTGCATTTAATCTGTTTGAATTCAAAATCAAACTCACATATAAATTCCAGTCATCTTATATGTATTGCATGTAAAGTTTGTTACTCAAATATACATTTCATCCCATTGTGATCCGTTCTTAATTTGAAATTTATGCCCATGAGGTAATGTCTCCACATTTTTAAGGCATGCACTATAACAACCAACTCTAAATCATGTGTGGCATATTTTTTCTCTTGTTACTTCAAATTCCTAGATTCATAACAAACTGCATGCCCATCTTGCATGAGTACACCATCAATTCCTTCTTTACAAGTTGTTAGGAACCCGTGTCAACCCTTCTCTTTACTTTGTTAGTATATTGTTGTTGGACGCATATGCTTTGTAATTCATCCCGTAGTATTATATGTTCCATGGTATTGATCCATAGTTTGTATTAGCCCATAGTATTATATGTTCCATGGTATTGATCCATAGTATTGGACGCATATGCTTTGTAAGTCGTCTCGAAGTATTATATGTTCCATGGCATTGATCCATAGTATTGGAACATAGACTTAGTATATAAGTACATGTTGAGGACAATGAAGGCATCCAGAAGTTATTTGTATTGAGCTTTCTCAAAGGAGGTTTCCCCCTCGAAGTGGCCCGCGATCAATAAATCTATTATGTGTTCTGTTATTTCTGATATATCGTGCATTTTCATTAATTAATTGTTGGAGGTTCCTCACATCAAGTATCATAGCACTTTGTTAGGCTCATTGGGTGGAATTTCTCCCAAAAAAAAATGCATCTGTATTGTTCCTTTCAATTGCAAGTTCGGATCCGGGAATAATCCATATCCGCTTAACTGTAGGAAGTACTAGAGCATAGCCCTAAAACTCATTGTGAGGAGTACCACAGGAACACCGAATTAGTTGTCCCATTGAGAGGACCTGCCAACGAAAAAGGGCAATGACCCCTACTTGATTGACTGGTTCCCACCCATGAGGTAAACCAAGAGTTGTCGTTTGTGGCAAAGCAGTTATCAATTTTACCTAAGCCGTGGAGTGAGGGGTACTTCCCCAATACGCAAGTCGTTAGACAGCATTGGTGGCCGAGTGAATCCCTTGAACCTTTACGAACCTGCGCATACCTGGGGTCCATATCTATTGCCAGTTGATAAATCTGAAATTACGTCTGTCCAGAACTGTTGCAGATCACTTCTGCATCGTTGCAGATCCATTTCGGGAAAAAATTAATAATAATAATAAATAAATTATGTTTTTCTCCATATATTCTTTGTTTTAACTCTGTTTCCCTTTAAAATTCACTGACACCCTTTCCATCCCATTCTGCATATTTCATTCTTGAGGACCCTATCCCAAATTCCACTTCCCAGAGCCAAAAATTCCACATCTGTCTATTTTTAGGGTTTGTCATAACTTCTTCGATTTCACCCAATCGCCTTCAAATTTTTCCACAATGTTCATTTCTTATTTCTTCTTCTTTGTCCCTCTTTGACAAAATTTCTCATTCTTTCACCCCACTTATGAAATCCCCATTTTCTGCTTCCATGTCCATCAGAAAGTGTCCAAAACCTAGTCAACCCCAATTACCTATCAGATTTTTTCCCAAATCCAAATTTTTCTTTACTGAAGAAGCTTTTGTTTTTGTTTTTCTACCCATTCACAAAAAAAACACCTGGTTATGGTTGTCACCCGGCGCAGGAGAAAAAATTATAGAGGAAGAACTTGCAGCCCTCAAAACCAAACTCCAAGATCCAGATGAAAAATTTCTCAGCCTCCATCTTCAACATTCAGCCATGAACAATAAACGACAGCTAGAGTCTTCTGCAGACACTGGGTTATCTTCTTCCAGCAATTTTCGTGGGCCGAAGCTTGATTTTCCTCGCTTCAATGGTAATGATCCAACTGGGTGGATATACCAAGCAGAACAATATTTTAGTCTGCATAATACTTTTGATGTCAACAAAGTTCCACTTGCATCCTTTCATTTGGAACATGAAGCCCTTCAATGGTACCATTGGTACATCCAGGCTTATGAAGAGCCAAAATGGACAGATTTTTTCCAACTCTGTTTGCACTGATTTGGTCCTAATTCTTTTGATGACTTCACAGGAGCACTCACTAAACTTCGCCAAATTGGCACTGTGAGAGAGTATCAGACAGAATTTGAGAAACTGGCCAATCACACAAAAGGATTGTCTGATGAATTCTATAGGAGTTGTTTTATCGGTGGTCTCAAGGATGCAATCCGATCAGAGGTTAAAATGTTCCATCCCAACACAATGATGGAAGTCCTATGGTTGGCTAAGTTGGCAGAGGACAATATCACAGCCCAACAATGCTCCAATTCCACTTTTGTTCCATTCAGAAATATGGTTTCCCAACAACCTCCCATCACGCCAGCTCCTCAACCAACTCCTATCAAGCATTTGTCTGAAGTAGAGATGCGGGAACGTAGAGAAAAAGGGATTTGTTATACTTGTGATGAGAAATTCACTCGGGGCCATAGATGTGTTGATCAAAAGATCTATCTCTTGGATGTGGATTCTTCACCTGCCTCTGAACTTGGTGGAGAAGCTCCAGATATAATACATGATCAGGTCGCCATTCCGTATCCACCTATTGACCCTCCGTCTCAGGACGACCACCCATATATATCTCTCCATGCTTTAGTCGGAGTCACCACCCCACAAATAATGCGGGTCAGGGGTTACTTCAAGAAGCTCCCTCTTAATACTCATTGATTCTGCTAGCACTCATAAATTCATTGACCCTCGGATCGCCAAACAATCTTATTTTTTTGTCCATCCTTGCTCCAACTTTGAAGTCATGATTTCCAATGGGAGAACCTTACCTTGCAAGGGGAAATGTCACAATGTGCATATCTTTATGGGATATTATAACCTGCGCTTTGACATGTTTTCCTTGGCCTTAGGAGGATGTGATGTGGTTTTTGGCGCTCAATGGTTACACACACTTGGCCCCATCTTATGGGATTTTGCTGAACTTTGGATGCATTTTTCAGTCAATGGGAAAAAACACACATTGATGGGCTTACAACCAGGGTCTCTCTGCATCATCAGTTCACATCGCATGGAAAATATCCTTAAGAATAATTCACGTGGTGTCATCGCTCATCTCCATTCCATTCAGATGCACCCATCAACGTTCTCCACTACTCCTTTGGATATACAACAAAATTTAGATAGATATGCAGGTGTCTTTTGCTGACCCAGTGCGATTGCCACCTTCAAGAGCCCTTTTCAGTAAGAATTTAGTCACCTATCCATATGAGAAGAAAATGATGGTTATTTTTCATGCAGTATAGAAGTGGCGACCATACCTCTTAGGGAATTATTTCTACATCAACACTGATCACCAGAGTCTGAAATATTTCCTGGAACAACGGGTCTCCTCCCCAGCACAACAGAAATGGGTTAGCAAACTCATGGGTTATGCCTATGATATCACTTACAAGAAGGGTAAGGACAATCTGGTGGCGGATACTCTTTCTCGCACATTTGATGACCAAGTTTCTCTTTCGACTGTTTCTATGTCTGTTCCAAATTGGTTGCAATATGTTCAAAAAGGCTATGTCAATAACCCCTCATTATATCAAATCATCCAATGGTTGGCCAACAACCCTTATACTGTACCGCATTAATATTGGGATGGTACTTCCCTGAGATACAAGGATCATCTAGTTCTTCCCCATAGCACAGATCTTAAACAGGTTGTCTTCTATGAAATCCATGCTTCTCCATCGGTAGGGTACTCTGGGTTCCTCAAAACATATGAGTGGGCACAGCGTAAATTCTTTTGGCAAGGAATGAAAAGGACAATTCAATAGATGGTGGTTTAATGTGATACTTGATAGCTCAACAAGGGTGAAATGACACTCCTTCTGGGATTGCTTGAACCCTTTCCCATCCCTACATGGATTTGGACAGATATTTCTATGGATTTCATTGAAGGGCTCCCTAAATCTAGAGGGAAGACAATGATTTTGGTATTGGTTGCTCGCCTCTACAAATATAGTCAATTTTGTGCCCTCAGCCATCCCTATACAACCTCCTTAGTCGCACAAATTTTCCTAGATCAGATCTTCCGTCTTCATGAAATCCCTTCTTCCATTGTCTCGGATCGCGATGCAACTTTCACCCACTAGTGGATTTGGACCCAAAATCTGACGACAAAATACGACGACCTCCGACGAAGAAGGACTATGTCGTTGGATTTCACCTTAAAATTTTCAAAATTTGATGATTTTTTTAAAATTGATAGAAGGAAACGTCGGATATCTGACGGATATGCTGATATCCGACGGCTCTGTGGATATCCAACATCATATTACACATTGGGATGTCAGATATCCAACGCCAAGCTATACAACCCGGATGTTGAAAATACAACATCAATTATCCAACGGTAACTAGGTTCAAGGCGTCAGATATCTGACGGAAGGATGACTTTTAAAACTTATAAATATTGAAACATTCCGACATGTTTTCTATACAAGCGACGGTTTGCGTAAGTTTTTTTATTCGGCGGACAGTTTTTCAGCGGACTATTTTTCATTATTTTCATTGTTTTTGAGATTCAAGCGAGCGAAGTTTGGAGCTTTATTTTCTAAGATCAATAATCTTCATTCAAGCTCTTTACGAGAAAATGTCAACTAGCAATATTCCTGATCCAGACGAACAAAATTGACAATTGCTTGCTATATTGTGGGAAGGAGTTCAAAGAAGGAGTGATAGTAAATGCTATTGTCCATGTACTCAATGCAGGGGCTTTAAGAGGAGAAGAATTTTGATCACAACAGCCACAAAACATTGTAGGGAGCATGGGCACGCTGAGGGGGGACATGAATACCGTCCATTTGTAAGTTTTGCATTATATATGTTTTTATTTTGATTGCTTTTGTAAATTTATTTATTGATCGTGGTTTCAATAGATGGGGACTAACATGGACAATAAATATTATTTTAATATTAAATATTTATTAGTATATTGGTTTTTCTTTTGTGCATGTTGAATCTAGGGTATAGTAGAATAACTCATTTATTTGTTCGTTAGTGAGACTAACGCACTCACCGGGGAAAGCACTTAACTCTCTATATTTGTGACATTTTGCATCATGATAATAGAAATAACGACTATATCGGCATGTTGTAATTTCTCTTATATTTTCTCTATAGAAATTACCATAGCATCATTTATCTTACCTTAGTGGAGTACAGTATGAGAAATTTTGTGTTATATTTGAGTAGCTTTGCTCAGTAATTGGGTCAATTATTATGTCTCTTGGATAGTTTGGATGCACCTATTTGACCAACAGTACAATTGGCCGTTGTTCTTTTCATCCCAACAATACAAAAAAATTTACATTTTAAATGCATCACATAAATGTTTACATTTTGCGTTTGAAATTTTTACATTTTTCGGTTGAATTTCTTATATTAACTTTTATCTATTGATGGTTTCATGTAATTATAAAGGAAAGACATCCTAGGGCACTTCGTCCGGAGGAAGTGCTTCCAGAACAAGTACCGGGAGCCATGAATATTAATGGAGAACAAGTTAATGATCACATTAATGAAGAAGATGATCATACTGAAAACATAGTTGAAGATGATGTTACAAATAATTTGATCCATGATTCATTTAATGTTGGAATGGTCGATGTTGATGATGATCATGATGATCATGAAAATGATGAACATTTTGATGATATTCATGATATACCTCTTCTTGATAAGGAATACGAACCCCTTTATGAGGGCTCCAAGACAAATCTTCTCTTTATTATATTATTGATCATGAACTTGAAGGTTATGAATGGTCTTTCAAACATATCGGTCACATGGATGTTAAGGTATGTAATATATTCCATCACAAAATATATATGATTGTGTATTTTTTTGTTTATTCATATATAAGTCAAATTATTACGGATGAAATTTGTTCCATTAATATTATTTCTATATTATATTAACTAGATTTTTATTTTAATTTGTTGTAGCATGATAGGTGAATATTTGTTACCACCGTCAAATATTTTTCCTCACACATATCGATATTTATCTTCCATCATGAAAGAAATTGGAATGCAGTATGAAGCAATTCATGCATGCCCCAATGACCATGTTCTATATTACAATCAGCATGAATTTGCAACAGAATGTCCTGAATGTCATATCAGTAGATATCGCATAGATCAAGTAACTAAAAAGGTGCCTCGCAAGGTTCTACGTTATATTCCCATTATTCCACGTCTGCAACGACTATTCAGGTGCAAAAACATTGTGCAGTTTATGGATTACCATGCACGGAACAAAAGTCAAGACGACATTATTTAGATGCCTGCAGATGGGTCTGCATCTAGAGATATGGAGCAAAAATGGCCCCACTTTAAAGAAGAACCTAATAATCTTAGGATTTATTTGGCAACAGATGGTGTCAATCCATTTGCAGAGATGAGATCTATTTACTCGGTGTGGCCTATTTTTTTTATCAACAACAACATTCCTCCATGGTTGACAATAAAGAGAGAGCACATAATGTTTTCGATGATTGTTCCAGGTACAAACCCTACAGTTTTTTTTTTAAGTAGTTGTATCTCATTTGTCGTATTTTTGTCTCATAATGTCATATATATATTTAATGTTTTTCTATTGTGCAATATGGTTTAATATATGTAATCTAAATGGTACGTCTCATATTTATATTTTTTATATGTTCATATCAATCAGGTAAGTACCAAGTGAAAGATATGAATGTATATATCGAACCTCTTATTGACGAGCTACTAAAGTTATGGAATGGCATCACTATGTATGACGTATCTAGACCAATACGACAAAGGCAATTTCAATTCCATGCAATGCTTATATGGACAATACATGATGCCCCGGGGTTAACCCATTTCTGTGGTATGTAATTATAAGTTCCACTTTATTTGCAAAACATTTTACGAACTACTAGTTAATATACTATGCACGCATGTTTTTCTAAATAATCCAGTCATTTTGTATATAATTATAATTGACATAGATATTCCATCTCTTTATGCATGTAGGTCTTCAAACAAAGGGGAAATTTGCATGTCCAGTTTGTGGTCCTAAGATCAAATCTCGTCGTTCAAAAAGCTTACAAAAGGTGGTGTTTGATGAGTATAGGCACTTCCTCTATAAGAATCACAGGTATCGAACTACCGAAAAACATATGTTCAATGGCAAGCAAGAGACTCCATTAAAACCGCAGAGAATGACACCTCGCCCATGGAAGTTGCAATATAATAGAAATCGTCAAGGTACGTATAATGAACCATCATATATGATATGTTATATTGTATTTTTTTATATTGTGTGTTTTTTACTGTAATTGACATTAATTTATGTAATTTCATGATTGTCGTTCATGTGATCATGAAGGCATTAATAGGCTTCCACAAGGAATGAAAAGCTATCCTAGACAATTCAGTAGGTTGCCCTACTATGAGCACCTACAAATTGCTTATCTATTTGATACAATGCATATCGGAAAGAATGTGACCGAAACATTATGGTGAATATTGGATGGAAGGAGTGAAAAATAAAAAATTGTCAAAATTTGCAAAGACATTCAAGATAGCAACCATGCAATGAAAGACGTCATTCAATTTCATAGCAACAGAGAGAAAATTAATATAAACTCACTTCCATGGATGTTAACGGACCGGCAAATTAATGTTGTAAAAGAAGTCATTCGAAAAATTAAATTTCCCATTGGATTTTGTGCGAACATGAAGAATATCATAACAAAGAAAGATGATTTCGCGGGGGTGAAAACTCACGATTGGCATGTCTTCATGAAGGTAATTGTTATGGTATAGATTTAATTTTTTTTTCCTATTCCAATGAATATGGTTGGTATATTTTTTATTTGTCTACTCTTTGTTGATAAAATGAAACTATTTGTATATTATTGTTACGATATGTTCTACCTCTCTCTATCCCAGACAACTTCGACAACAATGTCAAGCAAATAATATATAGTCTCAGGAAATACATGAGGTAAGTGGTGATTTTTTCCATGCGCTTAGTGTTTGTTTAATTCAACATAGAACTTACATTTGATTTTCGTTCTATAATTCATGATGCTACATAATATATTGTTTTTTTTCTTCAATCTCTTGATTTGGTTGTCATGTCACTTGTATATGGTTGTCATCTAAAGAATTCCATAAAGAAGACATAAAGTATTGGAGGAGAGAAATTGCTTATCTCATGTGTTAAATGCAGAAGCATCTACCTTCGGCATTTTTCAATGCATAAGAACACTACCTCATACACCAAGTTGAGGAGATTGAACTGTATGGACCTGCGCACTCAAGGTCCATGTGGATGGTTGAGAGGCACTTGAAATTTATGAAGGGTTTGGTCAGACAACGAGCATATGCTGAGGGTTCTATGATGGAGGGATATATGTTATACGAAAACATGTTGTATATTAGTGAATATCTTCCTAAATTAGCAAAAAATCTCAATTACGTCACATTTGTGATCTGGAATCCAATAAGAGTTTTGAAGGGGAGTACCCGAAGGGGAAAGGTAGATCAAGGAAGGTGAAAGGTAATATAACACATTTGACTGGTGATTTTTATGTATATATAATATCATAGATATTCTATTTTTATATTCAGTATTTTGCATAAATTTAGAGTGTAATATACTTTGTTAAGTTACTATATTACAGTTGTATTGAATTTTAATTTTATTGTCATGAAACAGTTGGTCGAGAGTGGGATGCAATTCATTTATACATCACAAACAATCTTGACTAGATGAAGGTATGGATCGAACGATGTGAACAATTTGGTCCTGGAATATCATGGGAAGGTGTGGCTTCATTGGTTAAATTTGCATATTGCAATGGAGACACCAATCTAACACAAAGGGAAATCGATTTAGCAAGAGGTTTAAAAGATAAGAAGGTAAGCATATTAATCATCCACACTATTGTTTTTTTGTAAAAAATGATTTCGTTGTACATCACACTGTTTTTTTCATTGTATGGCATTATAAACATGCACTAGTTAATCAGAAATATTGGATCATTATGTAATATTTTGTTGTATGGCTTGTTGTAGGTAAAACACCATAAGGCTATGTGGTGAAATGGATGTAGATATCGAATCAAAAAGTTGGATGAAACAAAGAAAACATCTGATTGTGGGATATCTGCAGTCTTTCAGGTAACCAATGTTTCTTCTAGAAGTGACAGACATCCAGAACTCTCTGAAAATCGATACTATGGGTATCTGGAAGACATTCTTCAATGTGACTTTAACTCCTTCAAGGTATTTCTATTCGTTTTCAAATGGTACAGGTGTCGATTGAATCAACGTGATCCCGATAAAACAATAATTGAACATGATAATGGATTTACCATGGTAAATACAAGGTTGTTTGAGCTAGGAACGGAGCCCTATGTTCTTCCAACCCAATGTGAACAGGTATTTTACTCTGAGGTTCCAGGTAGAGTGGGGTGGCCATTTGCTGTGAGACACGATCCAAGGGGAAGGTTGGTAAAATATAACGTAGATGAAGGTAATGAAGACGTTCTCGAAGAAGAAGATGCCATAGAAGATGATCATGATCAACATGAGTTAGATGATCATGGTCTAGAAGAAGATGTCGAAGAACTTATTGAATCAAATGATGTATCATACAATGTCCACGAAGATGATATCGACGATGACATGATGATCGTAACTAACATCGATGACGAGGATGATATGGTCAATCCTTACAATGTTGAATCTGGATCATCAGATGATAGTATAGACGATGAAGAAGATGAAGAAGATGATGAAGACCATTGAAGTTTACGAGGTATGCAGTAATAACAAATTAATTGTTTCTTAGTGAGTTTCAATTTTCCTGTATGATATAATTAGAAACATTGCCTGTTATAGAGTATGTCAAAAAACACATTTAAAGTTTTTGTACATGGATATTTTTGTCGGGTTATGGGGAATTGAGAGTGATGTGAGGGGGGGGGAGGGGCCATAATAGCTTCCACCTTCACGTGGTTGGCCCTGTTTAGTAGAGAATATTAAATTATTCTCGAAACAGAGAGAAGCTTAGTCTGGAAATGCACAATTATCAAGACTCAAACATCATCATCATCATCATCATCGTCATCGTCAGCGTCATCTTCATCATCATATTTTTCTTCTTCATCGTCATCTTCATCATCATCTTCATCATTGTCATTATCGACATCATCATCAGCAGCATCATGTTCATCATCGTTGTCATGGCCACCATCATCATCATCATCCTCATCCTCATCATCATCATCATCATCATCTTCCTCATCATCATCAGCATCTTCATCATCATCACCATCATCGATCATCTTCATCATCATCGTCATCTTCATCATTGTCATCATCATCATCTTCATCATGATCATCATCATTATATGATATTTGACGCAGCTACCTAGAAAAACCAATGGCGTTTGTCAACGGTGGTTTAACGATCTCGTCGAATTATTTTGAAGTCAGAAGTCTAATATCCGATGCCTCTTGCCATTAGTGGTATGGAGAGGTTATCAGATTCATCATCATCATCATCTTCATAATCATGATGATCATCATCTTCATAATCATCATCATCATCATCATTATCATCATCATCATCATCATCATCATCATGGGGCCAATGTTAAATTTTTTTAAATATGTGTTGGCTTGAACTAAAATTTGGCATGGTTAGACTAGACGCATGCATTGACGGTGTGGGAGGGTTTCAAGACTCAAATGAATGACACTAACCATTTCAGCATCAAAAACCATACCTATAAATTAAATAATGTGATACATGGGGCCAACGTTGAAATTTTTTAAATATGTGTTGGCTTGGACTAAAATTTGGCATGGTTAGACTAGATGCATGCATTGACAACATGGAGGGTTTCCAGACTCAGACATGATTGAAACCAACCATTAATGGAGCATTAAAAACCATACCTATAGATTAATTAATTTGATACATGGGGCCATCATCATCATCATCATCATCATCATCATCGTCGTCGTCGTCGTCGTCGTCGTCATCATCATCGTCATCATCATCATCCTCATCATCATCATCATAAGTAATATTTTGAATTTAAGGTGAGTAATATTGAAAGATAAAGACACAAAATTAATAGAATTAATAAAATATAGATAGATTACATGTATTAAGAAGCTAATTAGGAGAGAATATAATTTTTTCACTTATCATGTTTATATATATTAAAAGGATTTGGTCAATATGATACCTTAATTCAAATCAAGTAGCATGTTCCTTTCCTATCACTTTATTTTAAGGAGAGTAGGAAAAGAATAAAGTGCTACTCACTTTTAGTGGTGAATTACATGATGATGATGCTTATGATGACAATGATGTTCTTGATGATGATGCTAATGATGATGGCAATGATTATCATGATGATGATGATCGGGATGGTGGTTATGATGACAAAGACGATGAAAATGGTGTTGTTTATGATGATGATTCTAATTAATGACAACGATGATGTTAATGGTGATTGTTAAATTTTCAGAATTTACTTCAATCTGATCTAGGATCTTAACTGAGAGAACAACATGTACAGCATATCTACAGCATATCAATCATGGAGACAATAATGCAAGCACACAAGAGACACAAAGATATACTTGGGGAAAACCATAAAGGTGAAAAACCCCAATAACTTCCTCAGAGATAGATAGAGCAATGATACAACCAACCAATAGAGATAGCCATAACCTAGCAGCAATCCTCCTCCTCCATAAGTGCGCCTCTCCTCCTTGAGAGCATGTGTGAGAAGTGAGTGAGCAAATAGAGTGCCTCCCGCACTCTATTTATACTTGACTTGACTTGCCTTTTTACCTAACTCATGTAGGCTTGAACTTAACCACATAACATAATGCTGAGTGGGCCGACCCCCAATAGGGTGGTCTAATAACCCTTTGACCCACATGACTTATACAGGGCCGACCCCAAATAAGGTGGTCTAATAACCCATCAAGTATAAGTTATGACACTTACAATATAAATTAAGACACTTCCTTATAGAGGAATAATACCATCTCTATAGGAATACAATATACATATATGTGAAATACATTCCGAAGTTACACAGTGATGCTTATGGTGATGATGATGATGATGAAGATTAATGATGACGACAACATTAATCATGATACAATGTTAATTCTTAATGCATTTTTTATTTTCAATAAGGCTTTTTTTATAAAAAATATTTCATTTTCCAATTGAACTATGCTCATCCATTATTTATACAACAAGGTTATAAGTTCAAGATTGTGACTTGAGCTTGTAAAAAGGATTACATATGTTATTAAGACATTACCTACTTCAGTATAAATTAATCAATACTAGGGCTTGATATTAAGATCATGATTAGACATATAATTAGGACCAAGATCATCTTTGAGCTTAAGATCAATATATAACCAATTAATAGGACTAGGATATTCTTTGATCTCATCAAGCTAAGGATCTAACCTATGTTTAGGACCAATATCTTCTGGAGCTCAAGACCAAGATTTTTTTTTTGAAATAGAATGTTTAACCTATATCTCCAAATGAACTCTTACACAATTTTTTACCTAACTAATAGAATTCATGTAATAAATTTGGACAATTAATATATATATATATATATATATATATATATATATATATATATATATATATATATATATATATATATATATATATATAACTAAAAAAACATTATATATAACAATTAAAAAAAACATTATATATAACAAAAAAAAACATAAGTGGTGATCGTCAAATCCATCATCATCATCATCGTCATCATCATGGATCCATAAGTGTGAAACATGGGTGATACTTCTATGTGTGGTTATCGAGTAATGAGCAAAAACCAAAAACATACATAAGCATCCAAATCAAATCCATGACATACAAGGTATATGGCTTAATAATTGCACACTCTAACTTCATTACAAGTGCTACAAAATTGAGCAATTAAATTGTATGTTTATGAAAAACATCCATGTGGCTAGAGCCAAGTAGGTAGACAAATGTGAGACCAATTGCACTTGTAGTGAACAAAATTAAACTCTTGGATATTGTGGTGATTTATAAATCAATTGAGATACAATATTTATAAAGTTGCCTAAAAAATTTTAAAAATGAATATATTAATGTAATATTTAATTAAAAAAAAATTAAAAAAACCAAAAAAACAAACATTATATATAATATATATAGAACAAATAAAAAAATCCCATATGCATTTCATAAACCACACCCATAAAGCCTCTACAGCGACTTTTCGATTTGGACCTGCTCTCGACCTGCTATCAATTTGGAGTGACCTACTCTCTATTTGGACTTGCTCTCGACCTGAGACTTGAGGCATTTTTCGATTGTGGCGGGGGAGAGGGAGTGACCCAATGAGAAAGAAGTGGGATTGACCCGACAAGCAAGCAGTGGGGGAGGTGGTTTGGACCAGTGGATAGTTGAAGTTTTTGGAGGTGGATTGGACTAGTGTTCGATAGTGGGAGAGGCAGTTTGTGATTGTGGCAGGGGAGAGGGAGTGACCCAACGAGCAAGCAATGGGAGTGACCCAACAAGAAAGCATTGGGAGAGGCAGTTTAGACCAGTGGATAGTGGGAGAGGCGGTTTGCAATTGCAGAAGGGGGGAGGTGTTTGAGTACACAGGTTACTACCAAAGGACCGAACACCAAGAGCAACCACTTCATACAAACAGATCACAGATCAACACACCAATGTTTTAACATGGTTTAAACCCTCTTGAGGGAAACACTCCATGACCTCGGCCAAATAGCTTCTACGGGACAATTTATTATGCAAAGAAAGAAAGTTACAAATGAGCTTCTCATAATCGATCAACTAAACAATGACCCTCCATGCTCTTTAAATAGAGATCATGGACCAATCGGTTGTTAAGCCACAGATCAAGGTTAGGTTTGATCTAAGAGAAGTTGAGCCGTCGGATCACTCTATGTCGGGAACATATCGTGACCGTCGGATTAAGTATTTACAAATGCATACTAATGCATACTAAAGAAACACACTATCCCTAACGGATCTATTACACAAGTTGATCTTAACTAACTCCTAAGTGTCTAAATATCCTAACATCCCCCCTTAAGAACAACTTGGGATAGGATTGAAGGATTTACAAAAGTGACACTATTAGGAGAAGGAAGGAGGCATTAGAGCCTATCCCCCCTTAATGACAAGTTCCTGAACTCCTAACATAGATCGAAGTTTAGAAAACTTCACTTCTATAAGAGACTTGGTGAAGATGTCTGCAACTTGATCATCTGTAGGGCAAAAGAGCACTTCAAGAACGCGATCATGAACAAGATTTCTGATGAAGTGCATATGTAGCTCAATGTGTTTGCTGCGTTGATGTAGAACTAGATCTTTGGAAAGCTTGATGGCACTTTGATTGTCGCACCAAAGTGGAGTAGGCTGCTGCTGCTCGAATCCAAACTGTGAAAGGATCTATCGAAGCCACAAAGCTTCCTGACTGGCATTAACTGCTGCTCGATATTCTGCCTCTGTTGAAGAAAGAAAAAGATCTTGTTGTTTCTTACAAGCCCAAGTAATAGGTCCAGATCCCAGACTGAAAACATAACCTGCAGTAGAGTTCCGATCATCAGGATTGCCGGCCCAATCTGAATTAGTGAAACCAACCAACAAATGTTTCCCCCCTGTACTGTAATGAATCCCAAACTGAATTGTACCTCGAATATATCGAAGTATTCTTTTAGCTGCTTTCCAGTGACTTTCATGAGGTGTTTGCATATAACGGGCAACACGACCAACGACAAAGGAAAGGTCAGGACGGGAATGAGTCAAGTATAAGAGACTACCAACAAGCTGACGATACAAGGTGGCATCGACTTTAGGTGAAGTAGAAGTGGCAGAAAGTTTGACTCCAGACTGGAAGGGAGAAGGGGTTGGTGTACAATCTTCCATGTGAAAGTGACGAAGAAGGTCACAAGCATACTTAGACTGTGAAAGAAAGATTCCTTCTTTGGTTTGCAGGACTTGAAGACCAAGAAAATAATGCAAATGTCCTAAGTCTGACATTTCAAAATTTTGTTTAAGACTGGATTTCACATGGGTTATAAGCTTAGGTTCACTACCAGTAAGAATAAGGTCATCAACATATAGAACAAGTATGATGAGATGGTTTCCTACTTTCTTGGTATAGACATTGGGGTCAGAATGACATCTAGAAAAACCAGTGTCAAAGAGAAAGTTATCCATTTTGGCATACCAAGCTCTAGGAGCTTGCTTAAGGCCATATAAGGATTTCTTAAGGTGGCAGACAAGGCTAGAGTTATTTTGAACATAGCCAGGAGGTTGTTCCATGTAAATTTCCTCCTGTAAATCACCATGTAAGAAGGAAGACTTGACATCCATTTGATGGACTTCCCAGTTGTGTAAGGCTGCAATGGAAAGAACAAGGCGGATGGAGTTCATTTTTGCGACAGGAGCAAAGGTTTCATTGTAGTCAATCCCTTCAACTTGGGAAAAACCTTTGGCAACTAACCTTGCCTTAATTCTTTCAACACTTCCATCTAATGCATACTTAGTTCTGTAGACCCATTTACATCTGACAAGTTTTCTTCCTTTTGGAAGAGGCACAAGATCCCAAGTGTCGTTCGCCATTAAGGAACGATATTCTTCATCCATGGCTGCATCCCAATCAGGATTCCCTGAAGCTTCTGCAAAAGTTTCTGGATCATGATTCTCGGAAACTTGAGCCAAAAGAGAAGAGGCTCGCTGAAACTGAGAACGTGTTCGACGTTGATCTCTAGGATCACTGGCAAGATCACTAGCTGCTTCACATGTTGAACGGAACCATCGAGGAAGCACTTGTGTTGGTGCAACTGGAGGAACATGAGCAGGAGGAGGTGGATTTTCATCCTCACTGTCATCATCAGAAACTGGAGTTGGAAACCTGTCAAGGAAGTTGGAAGAAGAAGAAGAAGGCACAAACGCCGAATCAGGCTCACAGGCCAAAGATGGCACAATCGCCGAGTTAGGCTCGCAGGCCAAGAGATTTTCATCAAATTTAACATCTCTTTTAATGATTATATCATGAGAATGTGGTTGAACAAGTCTATAACCTTTTACATCTTCAGAATATCCAACAAATATGCACTTTTCACTTTTAGGCTACAATGCTTTACGTTTTTCATCCGGAATGTGAGCCCATGCTTCACTACCAAACACACGGAAGTGACTTACATCAGGTTTAGTTTTACTCCATGCTTCTTCTGGTGTTATACCTTGTAATGCTTTAGTAGGGGTGCGATTAACTATGTAATTTGCACAATTAATGGTTTCATCCCAAAATTGAATACTTAGTCCCTTAGATTGGATCATACAATTAGCCATTTCTTTTAAAGTGCGGTTCTTCCGCTCAACTACACCATTTTGTTGTGGTGTATATGGAACAGTGTGCTGTTGTTGGATGCCTTGTTCAGTGCAGAAAGTAGTGAACTTATTGTTAACATATTCTCCTCCATTGTCAGATCTTAACTTAATAATTTGATGACCAGATTGTTTTTCCACAAGGGCCTTGTAGGCCAAGAACATGTTAAATACTTCGCTCTTAAGTTTTAGGAAATAAACCCAAGCGTGTCTAGTGTAATCATCAATGAAAGTTAAGAAATATTTGAAACCAGAAAAGGAAGCAGATGGAAGAGGACCACACAAGTCACTATGCACAAGCTCCAAGGGAATCGAGGCGTGCCAAGAGGCACGTTTGTCAAAACTATCTCGATGATGTTTTCTGAGTACACAACCGGAGAAAACACCATCCCTACAAGATACCATCGGAAGACCTGTCACCATATTTTCTTTACATAGTTGTTGCAATGAGCGATAATTTAAGTGACCAAATCGCTCATGCCAAAGTTTGCTCAAGTTATCACTATGAGCAACAAAAACTAAAGGGAAAGGTGATGACCCAAAGTTGTTAAACTTGTACAACCTGGTAATATCATCAACAATTCTGGTAGCTAGGACCTGTTGAGGATCTTTAAAATCCTTGATTACAACTTGGTGAGGTGTAAAGGTCACAGTTTTACCTTCACCAGAATGAGTGATCTGATAGACTGATAACAAATTGCAGAAAATTCTTGGAACACATAGTACATCACTAAAATGACCATTATTTACTGGAATTGTTCTAGCTCCTACAACACTTAGAGATCTATCATCACCAACAAATATTTGTTTGGTGTTACATTCATGCATAGTAGAAAAGATGGCTTGATCCTTAGCCATATGATAAGATGCTCCAGAATCAATGAGCCATTCATTTGAAGTAGAAGAAAAAGATGCATTATAAGAATAACCAGAAGCACAAAGTGCATGTCCATGAGAGGCAGATTCTGAAGATGAATCTAGGCTGATGTGGTGCTTCTTCATTGCTGCTTCCAAGGCTGCCATCTTCTTGAAACACTTAGATTCATCATGATTATATTTCCCGCAATAATTGCAATGACGCTTAGTCTTCTTGCCTTTTGGCTTGGATCCTTTGTCATTTTTTAAGGAAGGAGCTGACTGAGAGGGTTTGGGACCCTTGTTTGACTTATTATTGCGAAAATTGTGTTTCTTGGGAGGCTTGGACTTTTCTTTGATCCGGATTTTATGAGCAGAACGAAATGAATACAGATTATTATCAGATGCTTAACACAAAATAACAGAGATACAGTAAAACTGGTTTTCTATTCAATAAGGAAATAAGCTAGAACTGTAAAATGCAGCGGAAAACAAGCTTGCTGGAATGGTGGCGGCTTATCTCTGAGAAGAGATGTGACGGCTGCTCTCATTTCGCAAGAAGATGGTTACAATGAGGCTCTCAAGTCCTTTTTACAATAAACAGGAATGTCAAAAACCCTAGATATCCAAAAACCTCACCCTAGGAGATGAAGCGCCAAAAGTCATGTGGGCCCCCGTTTGGGTAAGTTAGTACATCAACTTCCCGGGGTCGTAACTTTTGCATACGATCTCCGTTTGGGGCGCTCGGTAGCCCGTTGGAAAGGTCTATCCGAGATTTACAACTTTCGATTAGGGCCAAAGGCATGACAATGGCAACCATTTGACCCCCCAAATTGCCAAAAAAGGTCGTTTAGGGCCTCAAAATGGCCCCGGAAGTTCAAAACCCGAAAAACTGCTAAAAATAGTACAATACCAAAATTGCCATAAAACTGTTTTGAGCCAGTTGGAAAGGTGGGTGGCCACCAATATCCACCTGGATCAATCCTCCCTCCTTAGGAAGCAATGGTCTCCATTGCGTTGAGTTCCCCCATCAGATGAGGAAATTTCTGTTGAACTTGGCCTTGGGTGAGCCACTTGCCTTGGTGCAGGAGCTGCCCTGCTTTGACAACTCGATAAAGCTGGATCCTTTGATGTCGAGTGCCCTTGAACTGTGTGTTTGCAATATGATCACTGGATGCTTGTTGTAGGCAGTCAGGGTTGAGCTCTGTTGGTGTCAACTTCTCTGCTATCTCTGAGGTGTCTAATAGTGGTGGGAAATATGGCCGAAGGAGAGCCACGTTGAAGACTGGATGCAGACCCAGGAAGGGGGGAATGTTGAGCTCAAAAGCATTGTCGCCCACCGCCTTGGTGATGGTGTACGACCCATAATGGAGTGGGCGAAGCTTTCGATTGGGCCCTGTAAGGCGTTCTTTCTGCAAATGCAACCAAACTTTGTCGCCCACCTAAAACTTATGTGGCACCCGATGTTGATCATGGCGCTGCTTGTACTTGGCATTAGACTTCTGTAGAATATCCTGAACCTGTTGGTGGATATGCTGGATCCATTCAATGAACCGGGCGGCTTTGTCAGCTTCTGGGGACGAGTCGGTGGAGGTGGTCGCAAGGGGAAGTGCAACATCCATGGGGCCCAATGGTTGGAATCCCAACCCCACCTGAAAGGGGTTGTGGCCAGTTCAAAGAAGAGCTTGGCAGTGGCTTCTGCTGTGATGTTCTTCTTGCAAGCGGCTAGAATCGCCATCTTGGAAAAGCGATCAACAACCACGAAAACACAGTCGTTTCCCCTCTTGGTGGACGGGAGGCCCGACATGTAGTCCATTGAGATGGATTCCCACGGCCTGTCAGGAGTAGGCAGAGGGGTGTATAGGCCTTGTTTCTTAGTGGTCGGTTTGGTAATAGCGCAAGCGGTGCAGGACCTGATATACTTGCCGACATCCTGTCGAAGTTTCGGCCAGTAGAAATGTTTCTGCAACACTGCCACTGTCTTTTCGACGCCAAAGTGTCCTTCCACCCGACTATAGTGAGCTTCCCAAATCAGCTTCGCACGCTCACTTGATGGAACGCAGAGATGGCCCAGATGACACAACAACCCATCCTGAAGATGGAAATTAGCAACCACTAAGTTGGTGCCCAAAATTTGATAGGTGGCGGAGAAGTCAGGGTCTGTCTCGTAGAGGTGAGGCCATCCAGAGGTCTCGTGGCCACAAGAGTCTAGCACCGTGGTAAGTGCCGCGACTGGAGGTCGACTGAGGCAGTCAGCAACTCGATTGGTACTCCCTATTTTATATTTGATGTTGAGGTGGAACTGCTGTAAATATGTTGACCACTTCTGATGGCGGTCATTCTGCAACTTTCCTTGGGTCTGCATGAACTGTAGTGGCTTGTGATCAGTGTGGATGACTGTCTCCTTCCCAAGAATGTAATGTCTCCACTGGCGGCATGCTTGTACAATGGAGTACATTTCTTTGTCATAGGTAGGGTACTTGCGGACAGCATCTGATAGTGTCTCACTATGATATGCCACGGGGTGGCCGTGTTGAGTGAGAACGGCACCCACAGCATAATCTGAAGCATCTGTCTCGATCTCAAAGGGATGTTGCAGGTTCGGTAATGAGAGTATCGGTAATGAGCACAAACGCTTCTTCAAGTCATCGAAGGCTTGTTGTTGGGACAGGCCCCACACAAATTTTGCCTTACCACCACCCCTAGTCACTTGGCTGAGGGCCCATGCGATATGAGAGAATCCCAGCACGACCCGGCGATAGAAATTGGCGAGGCCCAAGAAGCTCCAAAGTTCAGTGAGTGTGGTTGGGGCTGGCCAGTCACGGATGACCTGGATCTTGGTTGGATCCACATGCACACCATGTCGATCAACGATGTAGCCTAAGAAATGGACCCTGTCCATGCCGAAGGAGCATTTTTCCAAGTTTGCATATAGTTTGTGCTTCCGCAGGGTGTGCAGAACCTGCTGAATATGCTGCAAGTGTTCCTCCCAAGTCTTGCTGTAGATGACGATGTCGTCCAGATACACCACTACAAAATTGTTGGTGAAAGGTCGTAGGATATCATCCATCATCCTCATAAAAGTTGTTGGAGCATTTGTCAAACCAAAAGGCATGACCAGCCATTCAAAAAGACCTTCTTTTGACTTAAAGGTAGTCTTCCATACATCTGTCTGTTCTATTGGGACCTGGTGGTAGCCCGACTTCAGATCAATCTTACTGAAGTATTTGGCCCCCGTGAGCTGATCAAGGAGGTCATCGATTCAGGGAATCAGGTACCGGTTACGGACTATGATTTTATTCAGGGCCGGGTAATCAATGCAGAGTCGCCAAGTCCCATCTTTCTTCTGCACCAGCACGATTGGGCTCCCACAAGGTGATGAACTGGGACGGATGTGCCCCTTGTGGAGCAATTCTTGGATCTGCCTCTTGATCTCCTCGTTTTCCAACAGAGAGCGGCGATAGACTGGCCCATTGGGTAGCGGTGCGCCTGGGGTCAGATCGATGGGATGCTTGACCTGGCAGTGCAGAGGTACCCCCGTCGGAGAGGAGAAGATATCTGAGTATCCTTCCACCACCTTATCCACTTGCTTATGTTGTGTGGATAGATCGGTCGCGGAGGCCCGGGATGTGGCTGCGATCTTTCTTTCACTCTGAGAGCGAATCACAAAGAAGACAAATTTCCCAGTCTGAGAGATGACCTTCCTGCATTGCTTGGCAGAGATCAAGGAAATAGCACTAGGAGGGACTGCCTCGGGTATCCTGTACAATTTCCTGTTCAAAGAAATAATAACACTACGAGGCCTAGACTCATATACAGCATGACGTTTCCATAAATAAGGTTGGCCCAAAAGAACATCTGAAACTTCGAGAGGAGCAACATCACAGAATACCTCGTCCTTGAAGGGCTTGATGCCGTATGGAAGTCGACACTGTTGGCTGACGCGGAGATCGCTTCCTTTGCGGAGCCATTGAATGGTGTAGGGTTGTCGGTGTGGCATTGTCGGCAGGGCCAGGCACTTGACGACCTCTGCTGAGATGAGATTCTTCTGTCTACTGCTATCAACGATGAAATGTAGCGTGGTGCCTTTTACCCACATCTGTGAATGGAAGAGGCGTTCTCCTTCTTCTGGCTCGTCTGGTTCATCAGGCTGGAGCTTGGTGGTGGAAACGGTGGCACTGGGTTCCGCGTCAATGATCTGTCTTCCCCTTTCTGGTTCCGACTAAGAGTCAGAACCTGCATCTGATTCAAATGCTTTCACTTCGGCCACCAGCGACTGCTTTGAGCGGCAATCAGCAGTGTTATGCCAAGGGCTCTTATGGAAGTCACACCACTTCCCGGTATCTTTCTTTGTTTTTCCGGTGTCCTTCTTTGCTTGTGGCTTGGACTGGTTGTCCTGATGCTGTCCATCTTTGCTCTGTCCTTTATTCTGTGGGTTGGGGCTGCCCTTTCCTGTCTTTTGCTGTGAAGGGTTCCAAAGCCCAAATTGCCGTGTCTTTTGTTTGAGCTTCTGCTCGATTTTGACAGCATATCGGTAGGCTGCGCCCAAGGAAGAGATGTCCAGAAATTCCATTTCGGTATGGATGTATCTATGCAAACCACCGCGATACTTGAGCACCAAATGTCGCTCTAAATCTTTGATACCCAGCTTGGTGCGCAAGGTATGGAAGATATTTGTGAACTCTGGCACTGCTTGGTCTCTTTCTTGTCGCAGTGTGGTCCATTTGGTATACAAATCGTCATAACTTCCAATAGGGTAGTATTGTTCCTTAATAGCATCCCTGAAGGATTCCCAGGTGGCCATGACTGAAAATAATGAGGCTTCTTCTGTGTCCTTTTGCTCGCAGAATGTTTCCCACCAATCTTTGACATGGGGAACGGCTTTGAGGAGCGCAAAAGTAATCTTTTCTTTATTCGAAAAGTTATGGACAGAAAAATACCCTTCAAGTAGATTCAACCACTTATCTACAGCATATGCATCTATTTGTCCTTCAAATATAGGGATATCAAAGTTGATTTGTACCTTGAAGGGGGCGGCGCCTCCGCTCGAGGAAGATGCGTCGCTTGTTGGTAGTCACCGAAGGATTTGCGCGAAATTATCCATCATCTCGTTCCTCTGCTGCGTGAGGGCTTCCTCAAGCAACATTTTGATAGGATCTCCTGTCCCGTCATCTTTCTTTTCTCCTGCCATGAGAGGTCGCTTGGGCGTGCGAGAGATTTTTTCCTCAAGAGAAACAAGCTCGAGACCCAATTCTTTGTACCCTGACCTCGTTGGGGACATGCATTAAGATGACAAGGAGCAGACCGCTTTGATACCACTGATCCAGATTTTATGAGCAGAACGAAATGAATACAGATTATTATCAGATGCTTAACACAAAATAACAGAGATACAGTAAAACTGGTTTTCTATTCAATAAGGAAATAAGCTAGAACTGTAAAATGCAGCGGAAAACAAGCTTGCTGGAATGGTGGCGGCTTATCTCTGAGAAGAGATGTGACGGCTGCTCTCATTTCGCAAGAAGATGGTTACAATGAGGCTCTCAAGGCCTTTTTACAATAAACAGGAATGTCAAAAACCCTAGACATCCAAAAACCTAACCCTAGGAGATGAAGCGCCAAAAGTCATGTGGGCCCTCGTTTGGGTAAGTTAGTACATCAACTTCCCGGGGTCGTAACTTTTGCATACGATCTCCGTTTGGGGCGCTCGGTAGCCCCTTGGAAAGGTCTATCCGAGATTTACAACTTTCGATTGGGGACAAATGCATGCCGATGGCAACCATTTGGCCCCCCAAATTGCCAAAAAAGGTCGTTTAGGGCCTCAAAATGGCCCCGGAAGTTCAGAACCCGAAAAACTGCTAAAAATAGTATAATACCAAAATTGCCATAAAACTGTTTTGAGCCAGTTGGAAAGGTGGGTGGCCACCAATATCCACCTGGATCAATCCTCCCTCCTTAGGAAGCAATGGTCTCCATTGCGTTGAGTTCCCCCATCAAATGAGGAAATTTCTGCTGAACTTGGCCTTGGGTGAGCCACTTGCCTTGGTGCAGGAGCTGCCCTGCTTTGACAACTCGATAAAGCTGGATCCTTTGATGTCGAGTGCCCTTGAACTGTGTGTCTGCAATATGATCACTGGATGCTTGTTGTAGGCAGTCAGGGTTGAGCTCTGTTGGTGTCAACTTCTCTGCTATCTCTGAGGTGTCTAATAGTGGTGGGAAATATGGCCGAAGGAGAGCCACGTTGAAGACTGGATGCAGACCCAGGAAGGGGTGAATGTTGAGCTCAAAATCATTTTCACCCACCTCCTTGGTGATGGTGTACGGCCCATAACGGAGTGGGCGAAGCTTTCGATGGGGCCTTGTAAGGCGTTCTTTCTGCAAATGCAACCAAACTTTGTCGCCCACCTGAAACTTATGTGGCACCCGATGTTGATCATGGCGCTGCTTGTACTTGGCGTTAGACTTCTGTAGAATATCCTGAACCTGTTGGCGGATATGTTGGATCCGTTCAATGAACCGGGCAGCTTTGTCAGCTTTTGGGGATGAGTCGGTCGAGGTGGTCGCAAGGGGAAGTGCAACATCCATGGGGCCCAATGGTTGGAATCCCAACCCCACTTGAAAGGGGCTGTGGCCAGTTGAGCTATACAAGGCTCGGTTGTAGCTATGTTGGACATAGGGGAGACTCTCATCCCATGTGCGGGGGTGTGTTGAATTGTACATGCGCAGGATATGTACGACCATCCGGTTGACGACCTCCGTTTGTCCATCGGTTTGGGGGAGGAAGGCAGTGGATTTGGTGAGCTTGGTATCCAGCAGTGACCAGAGGCTTGACCAGAATGAGCTGAGGAACCGACTGTCACGGTCTGAGATAATGGTCTGTGGGATCCCAAAATGTACCCATACTCGTTCAAAGAAGAGCTTGGCAGTGGCTTCTGCTGTGATGTTCTTCTTGCAAGCGGCTAGAATCGCCATCTTGGAAAAGCGATCAACAACCACGAAAACACAGTCGTTTCCCCTCTTGGTGGACGGGAGGCCCGACATGTAGTCCATTGAGATGGATTCCCACGGCCTGTCAGGAGTAGGCAGAGGGGTGTATAGGCCTTGTTTCTTAGTTGTCGGTTTGGCAATAGCGCAAGCGGTGCAGGACCTGATATACTTGCCGAAATCCTGTCGAAGTTTCGGCCAGTAGAAATGTTTCTACAACACTGCCACTGTCTTTTCGACGCAAAAGTGTCCTGCCACCCGACTATAGTGAGCTTCCCAAATCAGCTTCGCACGCTCGCTTGATGGAACGCAGAGATGGCCCAGATGACACAACAACCCGTCCTGAAGATGGAAATTAGCAACCACTGAGTTGTGGCCCAACATTTGATAGGTGGCGGAGAAGTCAGGGTCTGTCTCATAGAGGTGAGGCCATCCGGAGGTCTCATGGCCACAAGAGTCTAGCACCGTGGTAAGTGCCGCGACTGGAGGTCGACTGAGGCAGTCAGCAACTCGGTTGGTACTCCCTGTTTTATATTTGATGTTGAGGTGGAACTGTTGTAAATATGTTGACCACTTCTGATGGCGGTCATTCTGCAACTTTCCTTGGGTCTGCATGAACTGTAGTGGCTTGTGATCAGTGTGGATGACTGTCTCCTTCCCAAGAATGTAATGTCTCCACTGGCGGCAGGCTTGTACAATGGAGTACATTTCTTTGTCATAGGTAGGGTAATTGCGGACAGCATCTGATAGTGTCTCACTATGATATGCCACGGGGTGGCCGTGTTGAGTGAGAACGGCACCCACAGCATAATCTGAAGCATCTATCTCGATCTCAAAGGGATGTTGCAGGTTCGGTAATGAGAGTACCGGCAATGAGCACAAACGCTTCTTCAAGTCATCGAAGGCTTGTTGTTGGGACAGGCCCCACACAAATTTTTCCTTACCACCACCCCTGGTCACTTGGCTGAGGGCCCATGCGATATGAGAGAATCCCAGCACGACCCGGCGATAGAAATTGGCGAGGCCCAAGAAGCTCCGAAGTTCAGTGAGTGTGTTTGGGGCTGGCCAGTCACGGATGACCTGGATCTTGGTTGGATCCACATGCACACCATGTCGATCAACGATGTAGCCTAAGTAATGGACCCTGTCCATGCCGAAGGAGCATTTTTCCAAGTTTGCATATAGTTTGTGCTTCCGCGGGGTGTGCAGAACCTGCTGAATATGCTGCAAGTGTTCCTCCCAAGTCTTGCTGTAGATGACGATGTCGTCCAGATACACCACTACAAAATTGTTGGTGAAAGGTCGTAGGATATCATCCATCATCCTCATAAAAGTTGTTGGAGCATTTGTCAAACCAAAAGGCATGACCAGCCATTCAAAAAGACCTTCTTTTGACTTAAAGGCAGTCTTCCATACATCTGTCTGTTCTATTGGGACCTGGTGGTAGATCGACTTCAGATCAATCTTACTGAAGTATTTGGCCCCCGTGAGCTGATCAAGGAGGTTGTCGATTCAGGGAATCAGGTACCGGTTACGGACTGTGATTTTATTCAGGGCCCGGTAATCAATGCAGAGTCGCCAGGTCCCATCTTTCTTCTGCACCAGCACGATTGGGCTTCCACAAGGTGATGAACTGGGACGGATGTGCCCCCTGTGGAGCAATTCTTGGATCTGCCTCTTGATCTCCTCGTTTTCCAACAGAGAGCGGCGATAGACTGGCCCATTGGGTAGCGATGCGCCTGGGGTCAGATCGATGGGATGCTTGACCTGGCAGTGCAGGGGTACCCCCGTCGGAGAGGAGAAGATATCTGAGTATCCTTCCACCACCTTATCCACTTGCTTCTGTTGTGTGGATAGATCGATCGCGGAGGCCCGGGATGTGGCTACGATCTTTCTTTCACTCTGAGAGCGAATCACTAAGAAGACAAATTTCCGAATCTGAGAGATGACCTTCCTGCATTGCTTGGCAGAGATCAAGGAAATAGCACTAGGAGGGACTGCCTCGGGTATCCTGTACAATTTCCTGTTCAAAGAAATAATAACACTACGAGACCTAGACTCATATACAGCATGATGTTTCCATAAATAAGGTTGGCCCAAAAGAACATCTGAAACTTCGAGAGGAGCAACATCACACAATACCTCGTCCTTGAAGGGCTTGATGCGGTATGGCAGTCGGCACTGTTGGCTGACGCGGAGATCGCTTCCTTTGCGGAGCCATCCAATGGTGTAGGGTTGTGGGTGTGGCATTGTCGGCAGGGCCAGGCGCTTGACAACCTCTGCTGAGATGAGATTCTTCTGGCTACCGCTATCAACGATGAAATGCAGCGTGGTGCCTTTTACCCACATCTGTGAATGGAAGAGGCATTCTCCTTCTTCTGGCTCGTCTGGTTCATCAGGCTGGAGCTTGGTGGTGGAAACGGTGGCACTGGGTTCCGCGTCAATGATCCGTCTTCCCCTTTCTGGTTCAGACTCAGAGTCAAAACCCGCATCTGATTCAGATGCTTTCACTTCGGCCACCAGCGACTGCTTTGAGCAGCAATCAGCAGTGTTATGCCAAGGGCTCTTATGGAAGTCGCACCACTTCCCGGTATCGTTCTTTGTTTTTCCAGTGTCCTTCTTTGCTTGCGGCTTGGACTGGTTGTCCTGATGCTGTCCATCTTTGCTCTGTCCTTTATTCTGTGGGTTGGGGCTGCCCTTTCCTGTCTTTTGCTGTGAAGGGTTCCCAGGCCCAAATTGTCGTGTCTTTTGTTTGAGCTTCTGCTCGATTTTGACAGCATATCGGTAGGTTGCGCCCAAGGAAGAGATGTCCAGAAATTCCATTTCAATCTGGATGTATCTATGCAAACCACCGCGATACTTGAGCACCAGATGTCGCTCTGAATCTTTGATACCCAGCTTGGTGCGCAAGGTATGGAAGATATTTGTGAACTCTGGCACTGCTTGGTCTCTTTCTTGTCGCAGTGTGGTCCATTTGGTATACAAATCGTCATAACTTCCAATAGGGTAGTATTGTTCCTTAATAGCATCCCTGAAGGATTCCCAAGTGGCCGTGACTGAAAATAATGAGGCTTCTTCTGTGTCCTTTTGCTCGCAGAATGTTTCCCACCAATCTTTGACATGGGGAACGGCTTTGAGGAGCGCAAAAGTAATCTTTTCTTTATTCGAAAAGTTATGGACATAAAAATACCCTTCAAGTAGATTCAACCACTTATCTACAGCATTTGCATCTATTTGTCCTTCAAATATAGGGATATCAAAGTTGATTTGTACCTTGAAGGGGGCGGCACCTCCGCTCGAGGAAGATGCGTCGCTTGTTGGTAGTCACCGAAGGATTTGCGCGAAATTATCCATCATCTCGTTCCTCTGCTGCGTGAGGGCTTCCTCAAGCAACATTTTGATAGGATCTCCTGTCCCGTCATCTTTCTTTTCTCCTACCATGAGAGGTCGCTTGGGCATGCGAGAGCTTTTGTCCTCAAGAGAAACAAGCTCGAGACCCAATTCTTTGTACCCTGACCTCGTTGGGGACATGCATTAAGACGACAAGGAGAAGATCGCTCTGATACCACTGATCCGGATTTTATGAGCAGAACGAAATGAATACAGATTATTATCAGATGCTTAACACAAAATAACAGAGATACAGTAAAACTGGTTTTCTATTCAATAAGGAAATAAGCTAGAACTGTAAAATGCAGCGGAAAACAAGCTTGCTGGAATGGTGGCGGCTTATCTCTGAGAAGAGATGTGACGGCTGCTCTCATTTCGCAAGAAGATGGTTACAATGAGGCTCTCAAGGCCTTTTTACAATAAACAGGAATGTCAAAAACCCTAGACATCCAAAAACCTAACCCTAGGAGATGAAGCGCCAAAAGTCATGTGGGCCCCCGTTTGGGTAAGTTAGTACATCAACTTCCCGGGGTCGTAACTTTTGCATACGATATCCGTTTGGGGCGCTCGGTAGCCCGTTGGAAAGGTCTATCCGAGATTTACAACTTTTGATTGGGGCCAAATGCATGTTGAAGGCAACCATTTGGCCCCCCAAATTGCCAAAAAAGGTCGTTTAGGGCCTCAAAATGGCCCCGGAAGTTCAGAACCCGAAAAACTGCTAAAAATAGTACAATACCAAAATTGCCATAAAACTGTTTTGAGCCAGTTGGAAAGGTGAGTGGCCACCAATATCCACCTGGATCATTCTTTCTGTTGGGACAATAAGGCTTTCCCAGATGTATCTGCATTGTTGATTATTCCAAGATGAATGAGTTTATCTTGTTCCCTAATCAAGGAATCACAAAAGGATTCAAGACTAGGCTCTGGAGAGCTAGCTGCATTCAAGGATGCTTTCATGGAGTAAAATGTAGATACAAAAACAGAATATGCAGGTCCAAGTTTGGAAAGAATATGATAAATGCATTGTTTGTCTTCCCTCTCAATCTTACATTCTGCACATAAGAGTTTAAGAGTTTTGTACTTAGATAAATAAGCTTGATTGCATGAAAAGTCACTTGGATTTAAAGAAATCAACTCATTTTCGAGTTGGTGACCTCGAATTTCATTATGTTTACCAAACACAGATTCCAACTTGTCTCAAGCAGCATTAGGTTCATCAATTCCAGATATGTGGAATCGCAAATCAATAGAGATTGACATCCCAATAAATCCACGAGCTTCATCACATCTATTTGGACATTTTATTTTCTTATCATCATCAGTGGGTTCTTTTTCTTTCCCTGAGGTAATTCTGAAAAGTCCCCTACTTCGTAGAACATCCTCCATACGAGATTTCCATGAGAAATAGTTGGAACTGTTAAGTAGAATATCACAAGGGGTGGCCATATTTGTAAATTAATGGCTTTAAAAGTAGAAACCAATAGTCTGGATGTGAAGAGCTCAAAAAAATAGGCAGTTTCAAAAAAAATGGCACTGAAAACTAACTCTGTATGATGAAGTTATGCTTGAACAAAGAAACTGTTGAAGATGTCCCCAATAATGACGTGGCAGCTAGAGAATGTCCAGCAAAAAAAGAACCCCCCTCTTCCCAAGATGAACCTTTTGACAATCGCTTTACAAGAAAGTTGCTTTAAGTGAACCACTCTTGTAAAATAAGTGATTTCACTTTTACAATGATATTACTTTTAAATAGTGCAACAATAAAAAAACTTAAGTGACTCACTTGTATTTTTATTTTTTATTATTTCAGTGAGATACACTTTTACAATAAAATAACTTGAAAATAGAAATTGCATGCACTTTTTCTTTTAAAAGTAACCTTCTAAGACTTGAACTCAAGACCTATTAAGGAATAAAGCAACTTTGAACCAAGTGAGCTAGATTAAAAGGTATGTAAAATATGGGAATGAGGAAGGGGGCTCTTTTTTTTTTACTCTTCTTGCTCGGTTTGCATGCTTGCCCTTTTTCCTGCAAAACACACCACAAATCGAAACAAAAAAAACTTTTCCACACTTGTGGAGTTAGATCTTGTTAGCTTGCCCGGAAAGTCTACGTTTTCTCTCTATTTCTGATTTGCCGAGATCATGCAAGGTGCACGGCAAAGAGCATACGTAGCCAAGAAAAACCCTTTCCCTTTCTATTTCTAATTTGTCGAGATCGCTCAAAGTGCACGGCAAAGAGAATACGCAGACATGAAAGCAACAATACGAACCCAAAAAAAAAATCTAATAGTAAAAAATGATGAAATATGAGATTTTTTCCTTTTAAAAAAATAAAAAAAAGTAAAAAAATGCGTCACTGTAACATTATACCTTCAGATCTGATGAAATAAGCGTTTATGGAGCAACCGGGAACTTTTTTCGATCAAACGAAAACTATTTTACAATGGAAATGACGCTCCGGACGCAATGGAACACCTCCCAAATCCCAGAAATGAACATAAATACCATAACTAGAAACCCTTTCGAGTTTCGGCAACAGCAGTTCAAGATCTAGATCATAACCGGAAGCGGCACTTCATAAAAGCTCTAATACCATGTTCGGGTACACATGTTACTACCAAAGGACCGAACACCAAGAGAAACCACTTCACACAAACAGATCATAGATCAACACACCGATGTTTTGATTTGGTTTAAACTCTCTTGAGGGAAACACTCCACGGCCCCTGCCAAATAGCTTCTACGGGACAATTTATTATGCAAAGAAAGAAAGTTACAAATGAGCTTCTCATAATCGATCAACTAAAAAATGACCCTCCATGCTCTTTAAATAGAGATCATGGACCAATCGGGTGTTAAGCCACGGATCAAGGTTAGGTTTGATCTAAGAGAAGTTGAGCCGTCAGATCACTCTATGTCGGGAACATATCGTGATCGTCGGATTAAGTATTTACAAATGCATACTAATGCATACTAAAGAAACACACTATCCCTAACGGATCTATTACACAAGTTGATCTTAACTAACTCCTAAGTTTCTAAATATCCTAACAGGAGGGAGTCCAAGCAAAGAAACTATAAGTGGAGCCGAAAATTCCTCCCAAGTCCGTGAGTACTAAGCCCTAAATTGTTTTGATTTGACAAATTTAAAAATTAGGTAGCAAATCACTGCGGTTTCATTGCTAATTCGATCTTCCAAGAGGGTTTCATTGCTAATTCAATCTACATTGGGGTAGAACCTTTCAATACCTCACACTCCATCATTTGGAAAACCTACAATATCACGTGGTATCTACCATTTGTAGGAAAAAATGTCTTGCGGAGCACAAACATGCCCTCCAGGGCCAAACCCCTTTCCTTTTATCCAATGTGTGGGACTGTCAGAACAACTGAAGGGATGCACACTACCCATGTCCTACGGATCTCTCAACGAGTAGGGCATTTCTCATTTAGGTGCTAGTAGGGTAGTAGTTATTATTAGATTCACCTAGAACTAAAATGCTTACAATAGTACTGATAAGCCAGCGTCAAACCCTTTTGATCATGGTGGAAGGACTTAGCCCGAGGGATGTGTGCTTACCCAAAAGGGAGCCACATGATTCTCTCACTATACCCCAAGCTAGGCGTCGCCAGCATCCAAATCCTCCACGCCAACCATCGTAACTTTGAACAATATACATAAGGGTCAGTGATTGTTAAATGGTATCTAAAACAAAACAAAATGTTAAACTATTATCAAGATTCATTTACAATAAATTTTTCAAGTCTGTGAGAAGTGGAATTACCATTTAAAAGTCATGAAGGTTAGAAACGTAACCCTAAGTGGAAGCGACCATCCTTATCGACTCGAAAGAGAATGCACAGATTTTTTGAAAATCAAAAATCACACCTCACTTCATGGTGGCAATGGCCATGAGAAGAGTCGAGATGCTGAAGGAAAAACACAGTAGAGCATGGAGGTAGTAGCTCAGCTCCCAAAACCCTCCTAATTGTGTGGCCATATTATACTATATGATATTGAAGAGGCCTTACACTTATTATTTTTTTCAAGTTCAACATTCCATTAGTCCTATAGTTTAGCTACTTCTTATTTGCCCCTTTGAGTTACTAGTTTTCTCTTGTTCCATTTCTACCAAATGTGTTCTTCCTCTCCATGTATGTGCTTTGATGAGGTAGGCCTTATGACATTTAAGCAAGAGAAATTTGTTGTTTTTATTGTAGAAGGTTGAAACCCTTTTCCCCATAAGTATGGGTGTCCAAACATCACCTCACATGCATCAAGTCATGCAACTTCATATTCTACTTCATTTGTGTGTTGACTGTAACTACAAAAAATATCTTCCATGTGTTGGCTTCAATGCCATGTCCTCCTCGCCATATCTTGTCATCCAATACCCATATTCTTGAATTAGGGCAGACTTGTAGGTTAGGTTTGTTTATAGCAAGGAATGAAATCAGTGGTTCCTAACTAGATGGTTTCTCGCATGGTCAATAGTGAGACGTTACCCATCATGGATAGTTGTATATGTGGCAATTTTGGTTGTAAATGATTTGAGCATGTATAGCTTCCATTCAACATCTCTTTGAAGCTTGTAGCATGGATTTCTTATGGTCCTATTTTACAACTTTTCTTCATTTAGAGTTCTAAGATTCACAAGATCATGCTAGGGGATACTATCCCCTAGATGGAGCCAATGTTAACACCAAATTTTCCTTCATAAATCCGAGTGTTACTTTCCAACATATATTCGTGGAAATTATTCAAGGTGAGCTCAATGTTACGTTACAGAGTTCACTATTCGACATTGATGGTTTGTAAACATTTTAAAATATGAACTCAACATTGGAGTCCATAATTCAACATCAATGATCCATGAGTACCTTGGCTCATTGATTTATTTTGGCTCTTGCATTACTTAACATCAATATTTGCTCCCTCTTAGTCAGTTCTCTAAATTCATTGACCGTAATTTCGACATTGATGTTTTTACATTTCTGCATGCATAACTATGCTTTTAGGGGTAGTTTTTTGTGGTCTAACAACAGATTTACATGTTTCCCAAGCCAACAATCTGTCCTTACGTGTAAATCTATGTTTTGGATGCTTGATTGGTGTGTTTTAATTTATATTACAAGTCTAATATTTCAAATTACAATAAGCATTTATTGCAGTTTGGATGTTTTTTTTATCTTTAGCATTCACACTTTGTATAAGGATTACCCCATGCAGTTAGCAATCACTAACCCAAAGTACAACAAGATAATATGAGGTGACAATGTACATTATCCAACCTATGATAGACTTCCAAGGTTCTATTTTTTGCAGTTTTCTCCATGCAGTATATTTACATATATATTTTGGAGGATGTAGGGGGGATGGATAGTTTCATATTTTCAATACTCACAATCTCAAGAAGTTTCTAATTTTAAAAACTTCATCTTGCTTGAAATTTGAAAGTAAATTTGAATGCCTGTTGGAAAGATGAGCATGGTGTTTCAATTTTCATGTTGGTAAATTCTCAACTTGTTTTAGGCCCCGATCAAAGTTGGTCAACTCTTGTCAAACCCTAGGCCTAAAAACAATCTCAGCTCTAAAAGATGATCAAATTTTTGAAGACCAAGCATTGATTATAGTATGGGGTTAAAATTTGGTGGCAATGAAAGATTGTTGATTTGGGCTATATTTTTAGCAATGTGTTTTTTCGAAGTTTAACACATCTTCTAGAGACCCAGTATGGTGTAAAAGATAAGATGAGTTTATTACTGTCCAACAAATAACCAAAAATTAGGTCAATGGGACTGCTTAGTACATAAGTGGTGATTTGTTTAGTTCATCGAGGGCATCAATTTCTAAGGCTGAAACAAAGTCGAGGGCAATGAATTCTGCTGATCCAATGACCAAATTAATGGAAACCATGGAGAAACTTCATGTCTGTTACAAGGATTCAACACCAAATGGTTTGAGAGGAGAGAGCACATTATTGTGTGAAAGACCTTCCCCACAAGGAGAAACTCCATGTCTGTTACAAGGATGCAATGACCAAATTAATGGAAACCATGGAGAAACTCCATGTCTGTTACAAGGATTCAACACCAGATGGTTTGAGAGGAGAGAGCACATTATTGTGTGAAAGACCTTCCCCACAATAAATTAGGGATATGACATGCAATACTTATACCCAATGGCATCTGGAGAGCAATGGGGAGTTACATATTAGCTTGGCTTCAAGGAAGGTGAAAATGAAAACAAGCTGTTCCAAGCTATGCCACCAAGAGACGTCCTTACTAAACAAAAAAAGTTGTCCAAAGGCCACTAGAACAGCCATATGAAAATATACAAAGTGTTAATGTGTTGATTTTGAATTTCCCTAATAAGTTGTCAAAAATCAAAATATTTGTGCCCCAAACTGAATTGGTGAAGATTCTAGTGCAAATGGAGAAGTTGAGAAAAAATTTGGGCCTTGACAAAACAAATGAAGATTGTCCTGTAGTGTTTCAAGGCATGAATCAAGGAAGAGTGAATGCAGTCACTGCCCATTTTATATCAGTTTGATGGTGAATAAAATGTCACTTCATATTCATAATTTTATGCTAGACTCAGGGGCCTACAATTGTGTTGCTAGCGGTCTTGACTTTCATCTTGGCAATGGTGACCCACGCCAGTCGTCACCGTTTCCATGCTGAAACTCAACACCGCTGGCAACACTCCTCGGATCAAGTCACATTGTAATTAGTACTAGTAAATGACTGTTCTTTAAGTTCACAATTATGTCCTACGTAATGATATTCCCCAGTTGTGGTTACTATTTTTTTATTAAGCTCATGAAGATTTATATGCAGTTTATTGTTTCTACTATCACTGTGTTTTTGTGAAGAATGATTGAAGAATGTTATAAGTGTGCCTAAAGAATTATGAACATGGATATATACAATTCCATATATTTATTATCACTTTGTTTTATGTGATGAATTCATTTGCATGACTTGAGTATATCTGAAGCTCTCCTTGAGGTCCCATGAATGAACTTGAACACTTGTTGCATTCATTTAATTTGAAAGAGTAGTTATAGTTTGAAAGAACTATCTCCTTACCTTAGCTAGCATTCATTGAAAGGAAAGGATTACTTTATTCATATGCATTTGCATGGTTTGAGTCAATCATCACACCACGAGTTGCACTTCCATCACCCGACTGAGTAATACAACCATTAAAATTTAACTCGTTAACTCAACACACTTTAACCTCACTTGAGGATAAAAAGAATTTTTTAGTTAGGTAGGACACCGGGGATAGGCATCCAAATAATTCTCCCTTGTCATTATCATCCGAGACATAGTTGTTGTCCTCTAGGGTGCTAAAATCCTCTTGTACTTGTTGACAGGGTCATCGACCAGTTTTTGGAGGGGCCTCTTGTTGTTTCAGGGGTTAAACCGCCGCGAGATTGAGAACCAGACAGACTTAATGGAATGTCACACTCCACTTAGCCCTAAGGCAACATCGATCATTATCTTCCTTGTATTCTCCATCCACCATACTGGTGATACAAGGGTGATAAGGCAGAAGCGCCAAAAACCTTTTCCGACGTGTCATCAACGAGGTAGCTTAGTGACTTTTCTACTAGGGCTCTTTTACCCAGGATCCTTTTTGGTAGAGGTATATCCTTCCATTGGTATCTCATTTTGTATTGTTCGACTTGGATTTCATCACCTTGCGAAGGATACAACTTGTTGAGGTCTCCAGCTCTTAGTTAGGAGGTTTTGCTTGCTATTTCACATTTTCAGAAGGTCTTTTTCTTTTTAGTGTTGCTTGTTGGCATTCTGGCCACTTTTGTTTCAGCTCGCTTACTGTGACACCGGTCCCAGTATAGTTTTTTGAGCTTGCTTTTTTGGCCTGCGAGCCTTGTCTTTTCCTAGCTCCCCTTCTGCACGCTCGGTTGCTTTAGGGTTTTTCAGTTCTTATATGGTCAGTTACCAATTATTTGATGATGTGTGATGTCCTCTTCTCCTAGGTCTTCGAGATGGTTGAGTTAGATGGTCTTCTCAAGGGACTGAACACCCCTTGATGGAGCCACTAACGCTTGACCTTAGGAGTAGTCTAGAGGACCACGTGATCACATCATCTGTGTGGAATTTTCCGTTTACTGTGATGATGATCTTTATGGTTATATGGAACAATGGTACATTTGAGAGAGAGATGATTGGTTGTACCCCACTTTGGTTGATTGTCTTATGGTATTTCCATTTTTTCAATAATATTTGTGTGGTACCTTGCCTTTTACCTTTTGGGTCTTTTACTCATCTTGGTATATCTTTTGATTTGTACCACCTTTTATGTTTTTGGTATTGTGAGTACTACGGTAGTTTTTCCACATTTGAGGTACACCCCCTTTGTCCATAGTTGTTATGAGTCTTTATACCAACTTCGTACCACCCTCCAAACCTTAGTTAGGAAGGTTGCTTGCTATCATACCTTTTGGTGGTCTTATTTGAGTTACAAGAGGTAGTTACAAGGAGCTATTGCATATATTTGACATTATTTGACCTTCCATCTCTTTGGCATGTCAAATAACAGGTAGTTACAAGGACCTATTGCAATATATATTTGACCTTATTTGTACCTTCCCCACAATGGTTGATTTACTTTTGGTCCTTACACCCTGCTGTTTATTGGTCTTGTGGTAGCTTGTCCTTTCATTTTTTTGTGGTACCTTGCCTCTCACCCTTTGGGTCTTTTACTGATCTTGAGATATCTTTTGATTTGTACCTTGCCTTTTACCTTTTGGGTCTTTTACTCATATTGGTATATCTTTTGATTTGTACCACTTTTTATGTTTTTGGTCTTGTGGGTACTACGGTAGTTTGTCCACATTTGAGGTACACCCCCTTTGTCCATAGGTTTTATGAGTCTTTATACCCACTCCGTACCACCCTCCAAACCTTAGTTAGGAAGGTTTCTTGCTATCATACCTTTTGGTGGTCCTATTTGAGTTACAAGAGGTAGTTACAAGGAGATATTGCATATAAGAGGTAGTTACAAGGAGCTATTGCATATAAGAGGTAGTTACAAGGAGATATTCATGCATATATTTGACATTATTTGACCTTCCATCTCTTTGTTATGTCAAATAACAAGTAGTTACAAGGAGCTATTGCAATATATATTAGACCTTATTTGTACCTTCCCTACAATGGTTGATTTACTTTTGGTCCCAAGGGTTATGAGTCTAATTTATAACCACTCTTTTCTTTTTTACTTGTACCTTACTGGTTGGTTTTTTGACGCTTTGGTTGGTCCTTGTACCTTACTGGGGGTCGTGAGTCTCTCTGGCCTCAGTCTGTTGGATGTCAGCTCATCTTTATTGTGATTGTACTAAGCCTTTTAACTGTCATTGACTTTCTTTGATTGATCGTCCCATATCCCAGTCATCTCTCTCTCTCTGGTTTGTACTAACCCTATAATAGGGTCACTTGGTTCCTAGAGTTGACTGGCCTCTAAGAGGCACAGTCATTTCTGAAAGTAACTCTTCTGAGTATATTACAGGAAACGTCTACACCCAGGTAATCAAATATGGGTTGGTTATAAGACTTAAGTAATAAAATTGTTGGTAATCAAATACCTGGTAAATAATTTGAATTAAGTAGTTAAGGCTTGTCCTGTCAGACAAAATTATTGGTAATCAAATTATATTTGTTGGTAAAGAATTTTAAGAGTGGTGGAACTCGACCTCGATTGAACTTGTGAGGCAAATTATCTTGGAGAATAAGTGTCCTGACAGAAAACTGAGTAGAACTATGACTTTATTTGTTGAACCATGACCTTATCATAACTAGAACAGATTGCTCCATACTTCCATTTGTGCTAAACAACACAATAAAATTTGAAACAACAAAAGGAAATTTTGCAGGATGGCAAGCATTTTTTTGATGTTATAACTGTACTGTTCATGAGCACATTTATGGGAAAGCAAAAAGCATTCCTGATTTTTTAACAAGAGAATATTTGACACAGAAGTGTGCTGTTAATTTTTAAGAAGCGGGCCTGAAGCAAGCGAGCCTGAAACAAGTGAGCCTGGTGCAAGCGAGCACGAGGAAAGTGAGCGTAGAAGTTCAAAACGGAATCTAGTGGGCCCATAACCCACAAGTAAACATGAAAATCTCTAATTGGACCGGAGGAAAAAATCATATCTATACTATCAATGACAATATGAGTTGGTTGGATTATATGCAAGACTGGAAACCTAGGTGGGAGTTGAGACATGCTGAAGTATTAGATGCTAACTTACAGGGATCTGATGCTTTTATTAGACTAGTGCCAGAACTCAAAAGAATGCCTATGGGTTCTAGTATTGTACCAGAGATGATTTACAACAACTCCTTGAGAAAAGCAGGTGATGCAAGTAATTGGTTAACTCACCTATACCATGATCTTAACTTAATCTCCGTGGAGGGATCTACACCTCACCCCGGGCTACGACTAGAACAACAATACTACTGTATTAACTGGATACGTTCTTTGGAAGCATGGCCACATCAAGATGCTAGTCCCCGGTTTCCCAATACTACACACACTTATGAAAAATATAAAAAATTACGGTGGAAATTCTTGAGAAAATAAAATACAGATAGAACATATTATACCATTCTAAAGTTTGGACCTCAAATGACACATATCCATGAGGATCCTGCATGGTTCATCCCTGATTGGACTAGAGAATGGTGGCGGTCATTCGGCATCAACCTAACAGCATTAGATCCAGGTGCTATTTATAATCTAAAATGGGAAGTTGGAGAATCTCTCGAATAGGTCAAAGAGATTTTGCAGACAAAGCTTACTGAGGCTCAAATCCTTGGGTACTACGTTAAAAACAAAACGACAGTGGCTTGTCAAAACCCACATAGACGTCCACATGCATCAGAATAGACGCGTGGTCCTGAGGTCTGTTTATTCAAAGGCATGGGTTGTTGAATCCAATGTCTTTCGAGAATTATATGGTCCCCCATACTCCGATGAGTTGTAAATATCTCAAAAGTATTTGGCTATGAGTGGGGCCTGTCCATTCAAATTGTCATAAATATTGAAAAGAAAGTATCTGTAACTATGTCATGATAATATAAAGAAAGCCCTACTTTTCTCTATGTCAATATGATTGAAAATCTATGTTATGAATTAAATACCCTAAGTCAATATTGCAAGTAATTGTCCAAAGGCAGCATTAGTTGGGGGTATGACTGAAAGCTCCCATTTTTCAAAACAACTTACATGTTTACGGTTCCGTTTTTGCTTAATTCAATTACTTTCAGTCGTCTAAGAAGACCATGCTTGAATAAGATTATACAAGTTCCACAACATTATACAAAATATTGTTTTTGAATATTTTTGAACACCTATTAACCACCTAAAATATCTTACTTTTGAAAGTCATAAAAACTTTTAGACGTTTTCCATAATGGTTAGTGATTTTTATTTTATATTATTATTGCTGAATATAAATATCTTACTAAATGTGATTGGACTTCAACTACCGAGTTGATGAACCCAAACTGATGGGATGAGAGAGACTTTAGGGCTATGACGACAAAGCTAATAGTTGGATGGTTTGATATGGGAGTCAAGACACAAAGGAGCAATAAAAGAAAGATCATTGTTAACACCCAAAATGACCCCCTAGGTTGTGGGAGAGGGTAAACTAGGGTAACCACCAACCAATCTTTAGACTTAAGCTACTGACCCAGCTTAGTCTGAGAGGGCTCTCTCTACAGATCTATGAAAGACTGGAATAATCAAAGGTGTCAACAATCAAAACATACACCATCATTCATCATTCAAGATATTCAATTACAACAATACAGAACATCAGATTTCTGTTGGAAAACAAAATGGTTTAAACGTAGCTTGGTTGAAACATATGAATCTCTATTTGGGAAATGGAGTCACATTTAAACAAACTCTGAAAATTCATTTACAAATGCTTCACAAATGCGTTAACACAGGGACGAGATAGTAAAGAGCTCGTAGTCAAAGTGATTTTAATTGGTGAAACAGAAGAGAAAGAAACAATCCATTGACGTAAGGCATACAATGTGAATCCTACATCAATTTTAGCAGAAAAGTAATGGTGGAATACTTGGAAAAAGATAAGTAGAGCATAATTTCTATGAATTCTACTTAGCTATCACATTGCACCAAGTATGAAAGAATGTTACAAATTGGAATTAACAATGAGAGATACACAATTCACATGGAAAAGAGAAGGTACAGACTACAAGACCAGTTACACAAGAATCCCTAAAAACATTGGCTCAGCTTTGCAAATATTTATTCAAAAATATAGCTCAAAATGTCTTACAGAACAATACACAAAAATTCCCATAAAAGTTTTCAACACTTTCTCATTCCATCACATCGTATATATAGATGCTGGGAGTCCCTTTGCTCGACTCATCTAAACCAAAAACAGTTATAACAGAGTGACACCTCATTCAGGATTTTGTCACTATTACTACAAAACAGAAACAGGTAGAACCGACCTAACTGTTTTCTTACAATTCATTGGTATTATTACCAAGTAACATTTACTTCAAGTAAAAAAGTAAAGATAGTAAAGTAATAGTTCCAGCTGGCTATTTATATAGCCGCCTCAAAAATATTACAAGTTTTTCAAATAATAGGAAAGTTTCTTAGAAGTCTCTGATTTCAAACAAGCATCAACAACTATAAAAAGTCAAATATCACTGAGGAAGACGGAGATAGTATCAGGATCTGCTATATTTTTCCACATTATCCCATTGGTCTGCAGGTGAGAGTTCATAGTCCACCATCTCCTTTACCATCACTCGTATCTCGATATGATCTGTGTAGGGAAATGGGGGAAGCCTTTCGCCAATAGTGATCAACCTGTTCAAGATTTCAAAGTCCTCTTCGACCAACTCCATCAGACCTCTGCCTACAAGCAGCTGCTCCAGACCTTTGAACTTTGTATGATCCATCCTTATTGTCCACAGTAGGTTTTTATAAGCATTAGGGGAGATTATTTCCTATTCATCCTTCCAGAACGAAGGTAACCCCATTTCAACTAGCTTAGCAAACAACCCTTTGAACTTCGCCACTTGTCCCTTCATTTCTTCGACTTTGGATTCCACACTCTCAATCTGTGCATGTTTCCCCAGGACCCCTCGTGTCACTGCAAGTGTTGCGATCTGGTTCCCAATATTTAGCTTAATCCTTTCTTCTTTGGATAGCTCATTCAGGAAAGTGATAGCATTTAGTGTCGTTTCTTTAGGCCTTTGGGTTAGAGTCTCCCTTGCAACTTCACAACCTTCGAGAACATCACTAATAGTCTTCTCTTTTATTCTTATGAACTCTAAGTAGGGTCTAAAGTTCTCAGCTTCTTTAGTGATCCGGTCCCACACCAAATGTCTACACCCTTGTAAAGCTGCTTGCCCGGTAATCTGATGAGTGAGATTTTTATTGATATCAATTAATTCTTTGTGCTTCTTTTGGAGGACCTTCGCCTCTTCTTCCTTTTTATTATTCTCTTCTTCCAACCTTTGAGCTTTTTCTTTCATCTCCTTGATTTCCACATCTTTCAGGCTAATGTGAGACATAGCCTGCACAAGACTGTCAGCACCACTGCTTTCCCCAGTTTGGTTCAAATTGGTAGGCCACATGTCCAAATTGGACAAGTTAGTTTTCAAATCATCAAGCTATTTTTCTAAGCTTATTTTCTCTTTCTTCCAGCTATCTTCCTTTTCTGCAAACTTCAGCAACTCTGCTTTATGTTCACTTATTTCTTTAGCCAAAGCTTCTTTTTGTATCTCGAATTCTGTCTCTTCGGGAGGTTCGATTAGCTGGATATTTGGAACTTTTTCCTTCTTCTATAGTTTCAGAATTAGCTTGTCTTTTTCTGCCAACATCTTGCTCATTCTTTTACCTTCACCATCACTTATGACTAGGTGAGATTGTACCTTTTTGACCTGATTTTGAAGAGATCGATTTTCACTTTTCTCCTGCTTTAATTGGTTTTCCATTTTTTTCACAGTAACCAACAAGTTATCGCTTTGCATGGTTGCTTTCACAAAATCATCATACACAAGATCACTAACCTGTTTGTGAAACTAGATTTTGTCTGGCATAGGTATTTTTTGCCAATTGATCCTTACCTCAGTCACTCCATGTTCCATCACTACTGCCAGGTTTAAGGTGTTATCATTCACACCTCTGCTGGTCATCAAGGAATTTTTGGTATTCGACAAACTTCTGGCTACAGGCATCGAATCAAACAGTCTCTGGGCTGAGACTCGTTTGTTTTGATCATATCGTTTGCAGAGGTTGACCTTAGACCAAAATTTATCATCAACATATCCCTCTTTAACATCTTGAAACTTGTACTCTACAACCTGGATTTCAGGAGCCGAGGACTCCTCATTATTTGCTTCCCCACTAACCACTAGGACAGTCAACTCTTCCTGGACCGCTACAACAACTAGCTCCTCCTTAGTTGGGGAAGCAATTGACTTGACTTGAATAGCTGCAACAACTAACTCATCGTTTGTCTCCAATTTGGGCCGCTTGTCTCCGTGACCTTCCTCAATGTCCATGTCCCCGAATTCATTTAAGTCTCTTTTTCGGCCCACTTCCATGGTGTCCGACACTTGATCTAAATCCATTATTAAATCGGAAATCATGAGATATCCTCCCTGTGTCTCCACTGATTCCTCCGCCTCGGGTTCCCAACACAACAAATTTCGCCCCTTCAGCACCCCTTCTGGTTTTGTATGCTCAAAAGCGTTAAGGTTACATTCTTTCCTTCTCTTGGAAATTATATGCAAGGGGTCGTATTTGATGGCCACATCTTTCTTGAACCCTAGCGACTTCAATAACTCTTCCACCTCTGACAAAGCTTCTTTATTCTTCACAATGAAAGGCCCTACCTTCCAAGGAAATTTCACATCCGTGGTCTTTTTATGTTTTAAGAATTGCACTTCTTCCAGGGCCAGTTTTTGTCTGATAAATTCAAGTGCAAAGATCTGCAATGTCAGAAAGGCGGGTAGAACATAAGGCTCCTGCACAAAACCATACAACCTAATGACTGTAGCTTCTTTCAACAAAAACCAATCACCGACAGCCAGTTTGTCCTTCAATTGCATCATTGTTTTCATTTTAGGTAGCACTCTAGGCAATTCTTCCCCAAAGATAATGTATAAACAGGGGGCAAAATAGAGTTCAAATAATTGAAACATTGTCTACCAAAATATCTGTCTCCAGTAGTGAAGAGAAATGTGGGCTTTCGGCGCTGCTATACATAATTACTTTCATTAACTGCGTCTGATATCTGAAAATCCTAGTACTTGGGAAATTGCTCAATTGTACATGTATCTTTTCTACCAAAAAATCATCAAACTTCAAGGATGGGATGAGCCCGCTTTCGGACCTAGCCAGACTGATGCTAATCCTAAAAATCAAACTTAATTGAACTTCAGTCACCCATAAATCAGTATCCAACCCTAAAAACTGAGCTAACAGAGAAAAAACCAACTGGGAATTGTCATTAAAAAGGCTGACATGTATAGGGTAGGGTTCTTTAGAGATTTCAGCTTCAGGTTTCAGACATGTGGCTAAGAAAGCTTGTCGTCTTTCGGGGCTGATCTGGAAATAGAAGGAAACCACCGACTCTTCATAAAAACTCTCCAACTCTTGGTACTGAGACTCTGGAATGAAAAAGGAATTCCTAACAGTTGAGGCATCTATATTACAAACGACTCTGGAACTATGGGCGTCCATAATGACTCTTTGGAGTTCCAAATAATTAGAAGAACACCTTGTTACAAACTCGGGGAAAGAGAACACTTGGTCAAGGCAAAAGAAAATGAGCGACGACCTAAAGACTCCATGTATATCCAGTCCCTGCTCATGCAAGGTTTCCAACCTCTTTTTAATTTCCGGAACTGGGAGCCAAATGATGTATCAAATACATCGGCGTCCCTGTCCTCCAGGGAAACCCTAACCCTAGAGCTGGTAGAAGCTTCCTCTTCCCCCATCTTATACTGTAAAAGACTTATATTTTTAGAAGAATGGCGGTTACAGATCCTACCTGTCACCTTAGAAGCTTTGCACGCACTCTGTCGAAGGTTCTGTCACCTTCGTCGTCTTCCACACACCGAGAGACTTTCTGACTTCGACAGGCTTTGGAAACAAATGTCAACCTTCACGGGCATTTCTTATATATATAACCGGGTTTCCATAACTTCTTCCCTCTTTGGATCGTTGTCTTTTGATCTCAACTGTTGAATTCTCACGTGCTCATTCTCCATCGTCGGATCTGAGTTTCCTTTTACCCACTGATTTGACAACCTATCCATTTCCACCGTTGGATCCTCTCCACCAGTCTTCATCTGGGCCGTTAGTCTCATTTGTATGCATCTAAGGGGTAGCATCGCATGCACCCAAAAAGCTTCTCATATATCACCTTTCTTTATGCGACAAGCTGTGGAGCTGACACTTGTCCGGTGGGACGCGGTCCATCACATCTACCCTGCCACTATTCATCGTGCTACATCTTGATGCGACGATGTATGAAGACCATCCATTTCTCCTCAGACATGTATCTATGGTGAGTCCTCATACTCGACTTAGCCTTTAGGATTTTCATATGCCGATGGGTCTCTCCTATTATACCCTGTGTGTTTCAGACTCCCACCAGCCATTGATCTTGCTCTTCTTTCCACCCGAACCGTAGATCTGTCAGAGTCTCAATCCCTTTCTAAGGTACATAAACCCAAACCCTTAGATTTTGAAAGGATCATCTTAGCTGTAGATCCTTGAATATGTCCCCACCATCGCATGCACCTAACCGGGCATCATTCATTGCTCTTTCCTCCTTGCGACGCACTCCTAAGCTGACACTTGTCCGGCGAGCTCAAGCCCATCACATACTCATATTCCCTTTCTTCCTCACGTTTTGGCCATGCGACGGTCTTTTTAAAACCATAGATCTTTCCCCCGCTCTTGATCAATGGTGCCGACCTGTGCGACACTTAATCATTCAAAAATTTGCCTGCGGACTATGGATACTAGGGCATTCTCCGTTTGTCTTAAGTTATTCTTTTCCCTATTAATACTTAGCCTTTGACATTAGCCCCTTTTATTTCATTGGACCCCTTCTAGGCCTTCTTGTCTCATTTCTTAGCACCTGGCCATTACCGATGGAGATCACTTCAAGCTTTTTTTTTCAGGTATCTAGCTGTCTGACCTTCCATATTTCATGTACAGGTATTTATGTTGTAAAAGAGAAAAAAATATATAGGTGCTAACAACTGGCTCCAATCGGAGATGCTATCCTCCTAGTGAGGTAGCAAAGAACTCTGTATACTAAGTACCTATTCCATTCGGTAGGTTCTGTAAACCCTAGATTGAAGAATTTCTCTAGAAAGTGAGACTGCACCTGTTTTCTTAGCCTGGCTGAAAATTCAAACATGAAACATGGATTCCCCTTCCATACCTTAGGGCCTTCGCTTCGGGCTTCAAATCCTTCTGGTTTCACCGTTAAAAACCCTAAAACAAATGTGAAAAATTGAAAAAATATATATACAGGCTATGGTACATGGGTTACCTACTTTCTCTTAGGATAGGTAGTGCTTCAAAAACCTTCCATTGACTGGACCCCCCGACCAGGCCGACCCATCTTTGTGCTCCAAGATAAAATAATTTTCTCCTCAATTTGCTGCAATAATATAGGGCCCCATCCACATATGGTCAAATTTCCCATGTTTATCTTCCCTCGAAGCGTCCCACTTCAGGACCAGGTCATTTACCTTAAATTTATCTTCTTTTGATTTTATGTCAAAGGCATTCTTTATCTTTTCTTGGTGCCCCTGTACCTTGTCATAGGTGCTACTCCTGAACTCATTCAGTTCGACTATCTAGTTTACTCTTCTCTGCATGTGTTTTGGTTCTTCTTCTATCCCCTGCAGCAACCTCATAACCGGCAATCCCAGAGAAACTGGAAAAACCTCCTTGGCTCCATACACCAGCTGGAAAGGGGACATCCCAATGGCCCTCTTTGTACTTATTCTATCGGCCCACAGGGCATATCTCAGCTTTGTGTGCCAAGCTCTCTTATTATCCTCCAACAGCTTCTTTATGATTCTTACTAAACTTTTATTGGATGATTATGCTAATCCATTTCCCTGAGGGTAGTATGCCGTTGAATGATTCAGACTGATATGGTATTTGTGACAAAAATTTATCATTTTCTTAAAACAAAATGTTGGTGCATTATCTGTCACTATTCTTTTAGGACACCCGAATCTTGACAGGATATTGTCTTCCAAAAAATCCATGATAATGCCTTCGGTTGCTCTCCTATTGGTATGGCTTCTATCCACTTAGTGAAATAGTCAGTGGCTGTCAATATCCATCTATGTTGCCCTGCGGAGTGAGGATTTATCTCCCCAATGAGTCTAGACCCCACTGCTGGAAGGGTGCTTCTACTATGACAGGGTGAAGGGGTAGTGAAACGACCTTTCTTTTTCCTTCAAAAATCTGACATTGGTGGCAAACAACTGTTTCTTTATATACATCTGAAAACATGGTAGGCCAGTAGAAACCAGCCCTCAGGATTTTGTTGACTATTACCTTCCATGAATGGTGACCGCCACAGTCACCCTTGTGAAACTCCCCCTTTGTGTGTTTAGCTTCTTCCTCAAGTAGGCAATTCAGTAGTATACCTCCGGGGTCCTTCCAATATAGGAATTGATTCATAATACAGTATTTCGCAGCTTTGAGTTTCATAGCTCTAGCCCTACTTTTGCTCAATCCCGGAGGAGCTTATAAGTTTTGTAATACATACACAATGTTAGCATACCAGGGGGATGCAGATAATTCTGTCCTCACCTGCACTCCTACATCCAGCTGATCAGAATGATCTTGTAGGAAGTTCAGTTTCAAATACTCACAGTTGGTCTTGGTCATTAATTTTGCTAACCCTTTCCCTTTCACCAATTTGGTGGGCTTTATCTCCAGATCGTATTCCAGCAATACAGCAATCCATTTGGCTCTTCTTCCTTCAGGGTCTGCTTGGGTGAGGATACATTTCACAGCACTGTTTGGGACATGAGCAATGATGTGTGAATGGAGGATGTAAACCCTTAAATATTTTAGCGACTTGATCAAGGAATAAGCCTGCTTCTCCATAATATTGTGTTTCAATTTTGCATCTCTTAGTACCCTACTGAAAAAAGCAATTGGTTGTTCAACGTTTGGGGCATTTTTCTGTAACAACACCCTGCCACGGTGTGCTCAGAAGTGTAGGAAAAAATAAATAGAAATTAGAAAAATATGGACTGGATAATACTGGGGCCTCGGTGATAGCATTTTTAATTCCCTTAAATGAATCTCTTGCTTCCGCAGTCCACTTAACCTGATTTTCCTTTCTTAACATATTTCTAATACTCATCATGATTTCGGAAAAACTGGGAATGAATCTTCTCAGAAAGCCCACTTGCCCAATGAAAGACTGCACCTCCTTTTTGTTTCTTGGCTCTCCAACTTTTTGGATGGCACTAACCCTTTCAGGATCGATCTTGATACCTCCCTTGGAAATGATGTGACCCAAGAGCTTAGCTTCTTCTAAAGAAAAATGTGATTTCTTAGGATTAATGGAAATACCATATTTTATACATTTCTTAAAGACTTGCTCCAAATGCTTCAGGTGCTCTTCATCAGATCTTGAGTACACAGTTATGTCATCCATGTATACGACCACAAACTTATCTTTCTCTTCAGCGAATGCTATGTCCATTGCTCGCTGGAACGTAGCTCCTGCATTCATCAGTCCAAAAGACATCTTAGCATACATGAAAGTACCCAAAGGAATGGTGAAAGCGGTCTTCTCTTGATCTTCAGGACAAACCTTGATTTGATTGTACCAGGAGAAACCATCCTTAGTAGAGATCCTTTCTGCCCCTACTACCCTTTGTAATATATGCTCCATTTTGGGTAAGGGGTAATTATCCTTTAGTGAAGCTCTGTTCAGGTTCCTGAAATCTATACAGATTCTAATTTCGCCATTCTTCTTCCTTATGGGAACCAAGTTTGCTATCCATTGAGAGAATCTCAAGGTGACAATGATTTTTGAATTAAATAATCTTCTAATCTCTTTTTCTATCACAGGCACCAGCTTAGGGTTTATCCTCCTCAACTTTTGCTTGAAGGGTTTCTCTCTTGGTCTGATTGGTATAGAATGTTGTATTATTGAGGTATCATATTCCTTCAATTCTTCATAACTCCATGCAAATGCAGCGGCATATTTCTTCATCAACTCTACATATCACTCCTTCTTTTCAGCAGGTAGCTTCTTAGACAAGTTTACCATCCGAGGCACTTCTTTAGTGCCCAAGTTTTGGTCTTCTACTGCCTCTTTGGGGGGTTCAAAATTCAGGTTTTTTGTCACATCATTCTGTTCAAACAACCTCTCCAAGGGTATCAATCCTTTGGGGATATAATTAGTTTTCAATTGAACGATATCTTTTCCCCCCACCATGTTTTTCCATTGTTTGATTTCTCTGTCTTCTCCCTCTGATTTCTCTTGGTCAATCAATCCTTCTATGTTCTCATTTTCAGTATCAATCTAAACATTAGCAAACTCGTCAGACAATTCCAAAAATATTTTGATTTGTAAATCATCTTCAAATACTTTCCAGTATTTAGCATTGTCTGGGATAGATGGCCTATTCACCACTTCAACCTCATATTTTTCTTGAGAGAAAATAGGAGTTTTAAAACCACCGGCAGTGGTGGCCAAAGAGTCTGCCACCTGATTTTCAAATCTCGGGATCACCCAGATCTTGTGTTCGGTGAAAAAGTTCCCAAACATATCCCAAACTTCATTCCTATAGGCCCTCATCGTGGGGTGTTTTACCTGATAGTTGTCATTTACTTGATTGACCACCAATTCTGAATCTCCAAAAATGTGTATCCTTTTTGCCCCCAAGTATTTCAAAGCTCTTATCCCCAAGAGTAAAGCTTCATACTTAGCCACATTATTAGTACACTCAAAAGTTAGCTTGTATGATAAGGCTCTAGACTCCTGGTCGGGAGGTATGATCCAAACTCCGGCACCAGCACCATTCTTGCTCAGTGATCCATCAAAATACATCTTCCGCAATCCTTCTTCATTTTTTTGCCTCTCTGAAGCCTCATGCCTTGCTGAAAACTCTTTGTCTTCCTTGACTTCATGGAAAAAAGGGGGTACAGGATCGGCATGCGGACCATCATTGAAAAGAATAGAGGAACCTATGCCTGTGTCTAAGCATACACCTGATGATTTTCTGGATTGTCGTTACTGCTGACCACATAGGTGATTCTCTTCTCTCTGTATAGATTTCTATTGCTCCCAAAAAGGGGTATAGTGGCGTAAGATAAATCCATCTGCATGGTCCCTTTCATCTTTTTTACCCAGGACCTTGATAATAGCATCCCAAACTTAGCAGGCAAATCAGCCACTACTATGTCCATCATGACGCTCTTTGCTGGGATATGGGAAAGGGTTACTACCACAACTTTAATTAGACCCAAGCATGGTACCTTTATGGAATCAAAAGAATATAGGTCTTTATAGGGTCTAGTGACTTCTAGTCCCAATTGGTCCACCACTGACTTTGGCATCAAGTTGTGTGAAGCTCCAGAATCTATCAGGGCATTGTGTAATAACTTATCATGGATATTCAAACTTAAATAAAAGGGAGGTACTTATTCATCATCTGGCTCTTCCAGCTTGTAACCAAATATTATAATGGGGGCATCATCCATCACTTCCAACATGTCCTACGTACTTTCTTCCTGCCCCCTTACCAGGCTATTTATCTCTTCCATATATTCATTGTTTCTCAATAGCTCATTTAAGGGGATAGAGATATTTACCTTAGACAGTTCGGCCTTTCGGCTAAATGTTGAAGATTCCTTCCCTACTTCAGTGACTTCTAGTTACCTACCTTCTTTAGAATGATGTCCCTTATCTTTCGAGGTTTTCTGTGTAGCAACCTCTGGCTGTTTTTCCTTTAATTTCTCCATATTCTGCTGAGTCTTGGAAGACTGAATATGGGAGGCCTTCCCTTCACTAATCGGTATCTCCCTGCTTCTTAACTTCATCTTCCTTTGAATATCATCCACATCATTCATGTAACCCATTTGGTACTGCTCATAATCAAATTCAACAACCTTACCAGCATTACCCATGTTGAAAAAGTCATGCTCCCTTTCGGTCAAATGTATTTCATGGTCTAGAGTGTCAAAGAGATGGATTTGGTCTCCAGTAGGCTCTTTAGATCCTTCCTCATCCACCAAATTTTCAGGGAAAGGAGGCCTCATCTGGTGGTCTTCCTGATTTCTTGGTGTTAGAACATTATTTCACCTATGTACATTAATCATTTATTAATTGAGGGTTAATTAGTGCCCAAGTGATTAATTATTACATCCCTAAGTTGGTTAGCTGGTAAATGGTCAATTATCTTGAACTAGTTAGCAATGTGAACAAGTGCTGAGTCAAACTAGTTGTTTGGTGCGCTCCCCAGGGCATTTAATGCATTCATCATGCCTAGAGCACCCTCTCCAGGTCAATTAATGCATTCAGCATGCTTCTCTTCTACCTAGGGCGCACTTGCTTAGATTGTGGACAATCTTGCCAACTTTGTCCAATTTTTGGCCAATTCTAGCTACCTAACCTCTAACCAACCAGTTTCTCCACATGTGTGAGGTCACATGGGCCTGTCCATTCATTCCCAGCATTCACATAGCAGATTCAAACCAGTTTGGGATGGTTTGGGATATTTTGGTCAACCTAGGGGGGTTTGAGCTATTTCCAAGCTAGATCAGTGTGAACACTCCAGATGGATTCGAATTCTTCCAGATTTGTATATATGGATGTTCTTAACCTATTTTGAGGTTGGAAAGTTAATAATATTTACATTATTCACCCATTTCATGTGTATTGTTCTTCATTCATTTACAGATTTATGCTATTCTTGCAAATGTTGTGCAATCTTTCACCAGTGAGGAATCCACAGTAGCTAGGTTCTGCTGTGATTGAGATTTTACATGGTATTAGAGCTCTTGGAGCTACCATTTGAACCAGCAAGACTATTTTAGTGGATTGCCAGAAGCAGTGGAGAAACCACATAATTCCTGAGGCCATTGCCTTGAGCTTACTGGAGAAATCTAGTGGCTCCTCTCAGGTGTGATGCTCTCCCGAATGCACCCACTATCCAAACAGGGTTCGAATCTGTTAGTGTAGATCCCTCCTGAGTGATTTGAGAGTTTTTTGCAGGTATTGAAGATCAACATTGTCAGCAAGTGCGAATTGCAGCAGAGAAGAATGGAGCCATCTCACCCAAACGTGCTCACTCCCTTCAACTATTTCGATTGGAAGGCAGAAATGGTGATTTTGCTGAGATCTAAGGGTCTCTACAGAATTACGATGGGCACTGAGGTGGAGCCAAACTCAACTGTGGATAAATCCAAGTTTTTTAACATAATGGATGAGGCATTTGGCCTCCTTTGTCTCAGCATTTCGAGAGACCTCCTGTTTCATGTAGAAAGTCTAGCAACTCCAAATGAAGTGTGGCTCAAGCTTGAGACTTTGTTTGGAAAGACTGATGAGATGAGAGGCCACCAGCTAGAAAATGAGCTTGTCTCACTGAGCCCAGGGAATTTCGATTCCATCCAGGACTTCTTCACCAAGTTCAAGAACTTGGTCTTGCAGATCAGACAATGTGGCATAGAGAAGAAAGAATAACAGTTGGTGTTGTCCATTCTCTCCAAACTGGGTTCTGAATACTCAGTTTTTGTGTCTTCCTTCAACTCCACAAGGCTCACAGTTAGAGGTTGGAAGATGCCATCTTTGGCTGACTTCATGGAGATGCTAACTCAAGAGCAAGACAAGCTGGTCTTGATGGGCTCCATCAAGCAAAAAGACCAAGTTCTTGCAGCAGGAGATTCGAAATATGGAAGAGGCAAGCAAAAACCCAAGGGGCCGAAACCTCAAGAGAAGAAGAGGAAGGATGAGAGGCCCAAATCCTCTGAGGGGGTTTCGAATCCTGTCAAGAACAAGGGAAAGAAGGCTGAGAAGACAAAATGTAGCTACTATCAAAGAGGTTTTCATCCAGAGAGCTCATGCATGAAGAAAACCATAGACACCATGACCCATCTCCTACAGAAAAATAATATTCCTCTTCCTGAAAGTTCCAAGAAGAAGGAGTGCGTTTCTGAAGACAAGGAGAGCTGCCATGCTTTGGTGGCTAGTTCATCTCATTCACCCTTGTTCATCATTGATTCAGGTGCCTCAAGGCACATGGCTTCCTCAAGAGATTCGTTTTCTGAACTTGCACCCTACAGTGGCCTCTCCATTCGAATGGGAGATGACTCAGAAATCCCTGCTCATGGCATTGGGAAAATCTCTATGGAGAATGGCTTCTTCTCTAATGTGCTGTATGTGCCAAATCTTGCAGCAAACTTGCTCTCTGTATATCAAATGACACATACTGGAGCAGCAAAGAAAGTTGTCTTCACTCAAGATGATGTGGAGATATCAGAAGTTTCCACCGGGAAAATTGTTGCAATGGGTGTTGCAAACCATGACATGAAGATGTACAAGTTCTCCCACTTTCTCGAGTTCTCTTCACCAAGTGTACTTCTGTCACATGGGAATGAGACCAGAAATCTATGGAATCAAAGGTATGGTCACCTAAACTACAGATATCTTCAAGCTTTGAGCAAAGGAGAGATGGTAGAAGGGCTGCCACAAATCAGTTTTTCCAATGGAACATGCAAGGGTTGCATGGTTGGGAAGCATCCTAAAAAGAAGTATGACAAAGGGAAGGCAAGGAGGGATGATCAGCCACTTGGGATAGTGCATTCTGATCTGATAGGTCCACTCCCCACTCCCTCCTATGGCTGCAGCAAATATGTGCTCACCTTCATCGATGACTACTCAAGGTACTGCTGGTTATTTTTCCTTAAGCAAAAATCTGAAGTCTTTGAATGTTTCAAAATTTTCAAGAGCATGGTTGAGAACTTCAATGGGAAGGCCATGAAGGTTTTTAGGACTGATAATGGCAGAGAGTATGTCAATAACAATCTGCAGCAGCTCTGTCAAGAGCATGGCATTCAGATGCAACACTCAGTTCCCTACACACCACAACAAAATGGTGTTGCAGAGCGCAAAAATAGAGCACTGAAAGAGATGGCAACTTGCATGTTGCAAGCAAGGGATTTGTCTCCCAAATTGTGGGCTGAAGCTATGAATTGTGCAGCATATGTTCATAACAGAGCACCACACAAAGCATTGCAAGGAATTACTCCATTTGAAGCATGGATGGGCCACAAGCCCAATGTCTCACATTTCAGAATTTTTGGCTCAAGGGCTTGGGCCAGAATTCCACCGGAGAAGAGAAAGGCCTTGCAGCCCCAAAGCAAGGAGTCAATCATGGTTGGGTATGCAGAGGATTCCAAGGGCTACAATCTCTTTGATCCATCCACTCTCAAAACTTCCATCGAAAGAAGTGTCAAATTCGAAGAAGAAGAATTATTGCAAGCTAGTGAACAAGGTGATGGGGAATGCTCATTTCCTCGTCTTGATGATGAAGTAAGTAGTGATTCTTTCTCTGATATTTCTGATTCTGATATTGCTGAAGATTATGTTGATATGGATTCTGAACATATCCCTCCCTCAAGACCCAAGTGGGCAGAGAAAACAATTCAAAGTGCCGGAGAGCTTGTGGGAGATCTTCAAGATGCTAGGAAAACTAGATCTCAATTTCACAATTCCTTTGCATGTGATAATTCTGATCTGAGTGAGGCATGTTATTTGATGGTTGGATCTAATCCAATGTCATATTCAGAAGCATGTACAGACCCAAGGTGGCAATCAGCCATGCAAGAAGAGATGAACTCACTCCATGAGAACAAAACTTGGGATTTGGTCCCTCTTCCTCCCAAGAGGAAACTAGTGCAATGCAAGTGGATTTATAGAACCAAAGTTGGATCTGATTGCTCTGATCTGAAGTATAAGGATAGGTTGGTGGCTAAGAGTTACTCTCAGGTCCAAGGAGTGGACTATACAGAGACATTTGCACCGGTGGCAAAGATGGACTCCATAAGACTAGTTTTGGCCATTGGGTCTTCCAAGCGATGGGAGATTCATCACATGGATGTAAAAAGTGCCTTTCTTCATTGGGATCTGAATGAGGAGATATATATGAAGCAGCCTGAAGGTTTTATTTCTGATCATACACTTGTTTGCAGGTTGAACAAGTCACTCTATGGGCTCAAGCAAGCTCCTAGAGCATGGTATGCAAAAATGGACAATTTTCTGCTATCTTTGGGGTTTGAGAGGTGTAAGTCTGATCCAAATGTGTATATGTAGCATGTTAGTGATCTGATATTGATTATTGTACTGTATGTTGATGATCTTTTGATCACTGGTAGCTGCACCAAAGAACTTGACTCAGTTAAGAGAGCATTGCACAGTGCATTCTCCATGACCGATCTAGGATTGCTAAAACAATTTCTAGGTTTGGAGATAGATCAAACTGTGAATGGAATTTCTGTATGTCAGTCAAGGTATGCTTTAGATTTGATGCAGAAATTTAAGATGGTTGAATGTAAGTCTTCAAAATTTCCATTTCTTTCAGGAGTTAAGCTTACAGAATGGGGTTCTTCACCACTAGTTGACAGTTCGTTGTATAGGCAACTTGTTGGAAGCTTGCTATATCTTACTCATTCTAGACCAGATTTGTCATATGCTGTTGGGGCTATTGCTAGGCACATGCAAGAACCTCATGAGATCCATTGGAAGGCAGCCAAGAGGATACTTCATTATGTTCAGGGTACTAAGTCCTTTGGTATCCATTATGCTGCTGGTTCATCCCTTGAACTAGTAAGATTTACAGATTCTGATTGGGCCGGTGATTGTATAGATCGGAAATCAACTTCCGGTTATGTTTTTATGCTTGCACATGGACCTATATGCTGGTCAAGCAAGAAACAAAACACTATTTCCTTATATTCAGCTAAGGCCGAGTACAGGGGAGCAGTTAATGCAGCCACACAATGTGTTTGGTTGCAAGGTATTCTTGCGGAGTTCGGGATTGTCCTTGATTCACCCACTATTCTTTGGTGTGATAATCAAAGTACAATCAAGATTTCTACCGATCTAGTATAGAGACAGAGGACCAAGCACATAGAGATACACATGCATTACATTCGGGGGTTGGTGCATGACCGGACCATAGCAATGCAGTATTGCCCATCCAGTGAGCAAACTGCTGATATCTTCACCAAGTGTTTTACCGAGAAGACCTTCACTCACCTTAGATCTTTGCTTGGGGTGAGTGATGCATGGTGATGATTGGTGTATTCTGATATATGCCACATGTCCATTTTAGAGGGGAGGTTTTATTTCCCATGTGGTTTTCCTCCTTACCTTGGTTACATGGACAAATAAATTTTTATGATGTAAAAGGTGACTTGAGCCTAGTTGCCAAGGCCTTAATTTTTGATATTTCACTAAGTCTAGCTTAAGGGGGGGTGTTAGAACATTATTTCACCTATGTACATTAATCATTTATTAATTGAGGGTTAATTAGTGCCCAAGTGATTAATTATTACATCCCTAAGTTGGTTAGTTGGTAAATGGTCAATTATCTTGAACTAGTTAGCAATGTGAACAAGTGTTGAGTCAAACTAGCTATTTGGTGCGCTCCCCAGGGCATTTAATGCATTCAACATGCCTAGAGCGCCCTCCCCAGGTCAATTAATGCATTCAGCATGATTCTCTTCTACCTAAGGCGCACTTGCTCAGATTGTGGACAATCTTGCCAACTTTGTCCAATTTTTGGCCAATTCTAGCTACCTAACCTCTAACCAACCAGTTTCTCCACATGTGTGAGGTCACATGGGCCTGTCAAGTCATTCCCAGCATTCACACAGTAGATTCGAACCAATTTGGGATGGTTTGGGATATTTTGGTCAACCTAGGGGGGTTTGAGCTATTTCTAAGCTAGATCAGTGTGAACACTCCAGATGGATTCGAATTCTTCTAGATTTGTATATATGGATGTTCTTAACCTATTTTTAGGTTGGACAGTTAATAATATTTACATTATTCACCCATTTCATGTGTATTGTTCTTCATTCATTTACAGATTTATGCTATTCTTGCAAATGTTGTGCAATCTTTCACTAGTGAGGAATCCACAGTAGCTAGGTTCTGCTGTGATTGAGATTTTACACTTGGATTTCTTGGAGGGGGCAGCCTTGGATTTCTTATCTTATTTTCGGGCTATTCCCTAGCAGAAGGTTTATTTTCCATGGCCAGCCTATCCATCATCTTTTCCATGGTTTTCATCATAGTATCAAACTTGGCATCACTAAAGGAGGAGGCAGGGGTTTGGCTTTCTTGCTTCTTTTTATCTGCTTCAGTTTTCCCCTTCATTTTCCCCGAAGCCATCATGTTGGCTTCCACCTCTACTGCATCTTTCATCATAGCAGGCAGGGTGGCAGATTTCCTCTCTCTTAACATGCAAGAGAAGTCTCCATCAAAGGCGTCAGCGTAGTGGAGCTTTGCAGCGCCTACCGAGGGTTTTAGGTCATCTGGAATAGAATTATAGGCTTTCATAAACCTGGAAGAAAACTCATGGACTGATTCAAAAACTCATTTCTTCAGGTGGTTATACTGGGACAAGACTAGGGCGGAGCTCCCTATCATTTCCCATCTCTCTAAGAACAAGGTCTTAAAGACTGCAAAATCATTTATAGAAGCATTCGAAAACTATCTGAACCATTTCTTGGGTTCTCGAAATAAACTTTGAGCAAACAACCTCATCTTAGCATCATCATGGTCTACTTCCTCCAAATCAATAAAATATTCAAATATGTCTACATGCTGCTTGGCAGAAAAACCCCCTTCTCCATCATAAGAGACAATTCTCTGGGCACAGTTCTGAGGGAGGTTATGCAAAGCAGCTAGCAAGGCCAATGGTGTGAATCTAGCAGCCATGGGTCTAGGTGGATTCTGAGCTTGGGGATGAATATTCTGGGAAGAATTACCTGCAGGAATTGTGGTATGGGATTGAGAGATCTAAGAAACAGCTATAGCTCTTTCTGCTTTGATAATATTTTGTAACTGAAGCCAGACAGGATCTAACAAATAGGATTCAGGGGCATTCAGACCTTCTTCACCTAGATTTAGATAAGATTCATATCTTGATCTTGCCAAACGTTTCCCGATATCTATCTCTATATCCAATTCTTGTAAAATAGGTAACTCTTCTTTAGACCCAATTCTTTTAAGGTTGGAAGTATTAGCCTTGTCTTTTGCGGTCTTGTGTCTAAGTATTATTTCTGGATTTTCCACACTTAACAAAATTTTGGAAACAAGATTACCTCTCATATGGCTCCTTCTTGAGGTCAGGATGCTTGTCTCGAGATCTCTTCAGAAATGAACTTGGCACGTCGATCTTCCCCAGTGTAGTCTTTCGTGAATGCATATATTTACGAGTGGAGTCATCGGGGAAAAATTGCACGACCCTCTAAAAATTTGAAAACCTCTATTCGCCCTCATGGATCTCTCTTTCCGTCGAATCTTCAAAATTATTTGTTGTTCTTCCAGGGATAATAAAACAATCACGTCCCCGGCAGCGACGCCAATTTGTTAACACCCAAAATGACCCCCTAGGTTGTGGGAGAGGGTAAACTGGGGTAACCACTAACCAATCTTTAGACTTAAGCTACTGACCCAGCTTAGTCCGAGAGGGATCTCTCTACAGATCTAGGAAAGGCTAGAATAATCAAAGGTGTCAACAATGAAAACATACACCAGCATTCATCATTCAAGATATTCAATTACAACAATACAGAAGATCAGATTTATGTTGGAAAACAAAATGGTTTAAACGTAGCTTGGTTGAAACATATGAATCTCTATTTCGGCAATGGATTCACATTTAAACAAACTCTGAAAATTCATTTACAAATGCTTCACAAATGCGTTAACACAGGGGCGAGATAGTAAAGAGCTCGTATTCAAAGTGATTTTAATTGGTGAAACAGAAGAGAAAGAAAAAATCCATTGACGTACGGCATGCAATGATGAATCCTACATCAATTTTAGCAGAAAAGTAATGGTGGAATACTTGGAAAAATATAAGTAGAGCATAATTTCTATGAATTCTACTTAGCTATCACACTGCACCAAGTATGAAAGAATGTTACAAACTGGAATTAACAATGAGAGATACACAATTCACATGGAAAAGAGAAGGTACAGACTACAAGACCAGTTACACAAGAATCCCTGAAAACATTGGCTCAGCTCTGCAAATCTTTATTCAAAAATATAGCTCAAAATGTCTTACAGAACAATACACAAAAATACCCATAAAATTTTTCAACACTTTCTCATTCCATCACATCGTATATATAGATGCTAGGATTCCCTTTGCTCGACTCATCTAAACCAAAAACAGTTATAACAGAGTGACACCTCATTCAGGAATTTGTCACTATTACTACAAAACAGAAACAAGTAGAACCGGCCTAACTGTTTTCTTACAATCCATCAGTATTATTACCAAGTAACATTTACTTCAAGTAAAAAAGTAAAGATAGTAAAGTAATAGTTCCAGCTAGCTATTTATATAGCCACCTCAAAAATATTACAAGTTTTTCAAATAATAGGAAAGTTTCTTAGAAGTCTCTGATTTCAAACAAGCATCAACAACTATAAAAAGTCAAATATCACTGAGGAAGAAGGAGATAGTATAGCGATCTACTATATTTTTCCACACATTATCCCATTGGTTTGCAGGTGGGAGGTCATAGTCCACCATATCCTTTACCATCACTCATATCTCGATATGCTCTGCGTAGGAAAATGGGGGAAGCCTTTCGCCAATAGCGATCAACCTGTTCAAGATTTCAAATTCCTCTTCGACCAACTCCATCAGAGCTCTACCTACAAGCAGCTGGTTCAGATGTTTGAACTTTGTATGATCCATCCTTATCATCCACAGTAGGTTTTTATAAGCATTAGGGGAGATTAGTTCCTGGTCATCCTTCCAGAACGAAGGTAACCCTATTTCAACCAGCTTAGCAATCAACCCTTTGAACTCCGCCACTTGTCCCTTCATTTATTCGACTTTGGCTTCCACACTCTCAATCTGTGCATGTTTCCCCAGGACCCTTCATGCCACTGCAAGTGTTGCGATTTGGTTCCCAATATTTAGCTTAATCCTTTCTTCTTCGGATAGCTCATTCAAGAAAGTGATAGCATTTAGTGTCGTTTCTTTAGGCCTTTGGGTTAGAGTCTCCCTTGCAACTTCACAACCTTCGAGACCATCACTAATAGTCTTCTCTTTTATTCTTATGAACTCTAAGTAGGGTCTAAAGTTCTCAGCTTCTTTAGTGATCCGGTCCCACACCAAATGTCTGCACCCTTGTAAAGTTGCTTTCCCGGTAATCTGATGAGTGAGCTTTTTATTGATATCAATTAATTCTTTGTGCTTCTTTTGGAGGACCTTCGCCTCTTCTTCCTTTTTATTATTCTCTTCTTCCAACCTTTGAGATTTTTCTTTCAGCTCCTTGATTTCCACATCTTTCAGGCTAATGTGAGACATAGCGTACACAAGACTGTCAGTACCACTGCTTTCCCCAGTTTGGTTCGAATTGGTAGGCTGCATGTCCAAATTGGACAAGTTAGTTTTCAAATCATCAAGTTGTTTTTCTAAGCTTATTTTCTCTTTCTTCGAGCTATCTTCCTTTTCTTCAAACTTCAGCAGCTCTGCTTTACGTTCACTTATTTCTTTAGCCAAAGCTTATTTTTGTATCTTGAAGTCTGTCTCTTCGGGAGGTTCGATTAGCCAGATATTTGGAACTTTTTCCTTCTTCTGTAGTTTCAGAATCAGCTTGTCATTTTTTGCCAACATCTTGCTCATGCTTTTACCTCCACCATCACTTATGACTAGGTTAGATTGTACCTTTTTTACCTTATTTTGAAGAGCTCGATTTTCACTTTTCTCCTGCTTTAATTGGTTTTCCAATTTTTTCACAATAACCAGCAAGTTATCGCTTTTCATGGCTGCTTTCACAAAATCATCATACACAAGATCACTAACTTGTTTGTGAAACTGGCTTTTGTCTGGCACAGGTATTTTTTGCCAATTGATATTTGCCTTGGTCACTCCATCTTCCATCACTAGTGCTAGGTTTAAGGTGTTATTATTCACACCTCTGCTGGTCATCAAGGAAGTTTTGGTTTCGACAAACTTCTGGCTACAGGCATCGAATCAAACAGTCTCTAGGTTGAGACTCGTTTGTTTTTATCGTATTGTTTGCAGAGGTCGGCCTTAGACCGAAATTTATTATCAACATCTCCCTCTTTAACATCTTGAAACTTGTACTCTACAACCTGGATTTCAGGAGCTAAGGACTCCTCATTATCAGCTTCCCCACTATCCACTAGGACAGTCAACTCTTCCTGGACTGCTGCAACAACTAGCTCCTCCTTAGTTGGGGAAACAACTGACTCAGCTTGAATAACCGCAACAACTAACTCATATTCTGTCTCCAATTTGGGCCGCTTGTCTCCATGACCTTCCTCAGTGTCCATGTCCCCGACTTCATTTAAGGCTCTTTTTCAGCCCACTTCCACAATGTCCGACACTTGATCTAAATCCATTACTAAATTGGAAATCATGAGATCTCCTCCCTGTGTCTCCATTGATTCCTCCGCCTCGGATTCCCAACACAACCAATTTCACCCCTTCAGCACCCCTTCTGGTTCTGTATGCTCAAAAGCGTTGAGGTTACATTCTTTTCTTCTCTTGGAAATTATATGCAAGAGGTCGTATTTGATGGCCACATATTTCTTGAACCCTAGCGACTTCAATAACTCTTCCACCTCTGACAAAGCTTCTTTATTCTTCACAATGAAAAGCCCTACCTTCCAAGGACATTTCACATTCGTGGTCTTTTTATGTTTTAAGAATTGCACTTCTTCCAGGGCCAGTTTCTGTCGGATAAATTCAAGTGCAAAGATCTGCAATGTCAGAAAAGCGGGTAGAACATAAGGCTCCTGCACAAAACCGTACAACCTAATGACTGTATCTTCTTTCAACAAAAACCAGTCACCGAAAGCCAGTTCGTCCTTCAACTGCATCATTGTTTTCATTATAGGTAGCACTCTAGGCAATTCTTCCCCAAAGATAATTTTATAGACTGGGGGAAAAACATAGTTCAAATAATTGAAAACATTTTCTACCAAAATGTCTGTCTCCAGCAGTGAGGAGAAATGTGGGCTTTCGGCGCTGCTGTACATAATTACTTTCATCAACTGCGTATGATATCTGAAAAACCTAGTACTCAGGAAATTGCTCAATTGTAGATGTATCTTTTCCGCCAAAAAATCATCAAACTTCAAGGATGGGATGAGCCCGCTTTTGGACCTGGCTAGACTGATGCTAATCCTAAAAATCAAACTTAATTGAACTTTAGTCACCCATAAATCAGTATCCAACCCTAAAAACTGAGCTAACAGAGAAAAAACCAACTGGGAATTGTAACCAAAAAGGCTGACATTTATAAGGTAGGGTTCTTCAGAGATTTCGGCTTCAGTTTTAGACATGTGGCTAAGAAAGCTTGTCGGCTTTCGAGGCTGATCTGGTGATACAAGGAAACCACCGACTCTTCAGAAAAAACTCTCCAACTCTTGGTACTGAGACTCTGGAATGAAAAAGGAATTCCTAACAGTTGAGGCATCTATATTACAAACGACTCTAGACCTATTAGCGTCCATAATGACTCTTTGGAGTTCCGAATAATTAGAAGAACACCACGTTACAAACACAGGGAAAGAGCACACTTGGTCAAGGCAAAAGAAAATGAACGACGACCTAAAGACTCCATGTATATCCAATCCCTGCTCATGCAAGGTTTCCAACCTCTTTTTAATTTCCAGAACTTGGAGCTGAATGCATGTATCAAATACATCGATGTCCCTGTCCTCCAAGGAAACCCTAACCCTAGAGCTGGTAGAAGCTTCCTCTTCCCCCATCTTATACTATAAAAGACTTATATTTTTAGAAGAATGGTGGTTACATATCCTACATGTCACCTTAGAAGCTCTGCACGCACCCTGTCGAAGGTTCTGTCTCCTTCATCGTCTGCCACACGCCGAGAGACTTTCTGACTTCGACAGGCTTTAGAAACAAATTTCAACCTTCACGGGCATTTCTTATCTATATAACCGGGTTTCCATAACTTCCGCCCTCTTTGGCTCGTTGTCTTTTGATCTCAACTATTGAATTCTCATGTGCTCGTTCTCCGTCGTCAGATCTGAGTTTCCTTTTACCCACTGATTTGACAACCTATCCATTTCCACCGTCGGATCCTCTCCACCAGTATTCATCTAGGCCGTTAATCTCATTTGTATGCATCTAAGGGGTAGCATTGCATGCACCCAAAAATCTTCTCCTATATCACCCTTTCTCTATGCAACAAGATGTGGAGCTGACACCTGTCCGGCGGGACCCAGTCGATCACATCTACCCTGCTGCTATTCATCGTGCTAATTCTTGATGCGATGATGTATGAGGACCGTCCATTTCTCCTCAGACGTGTATCTATGGTGAGTCCTCATACTTGACTTAGCCTTTAGGCTTTTCGTATGCTGGTGGGTCTTGCCTGTTATACCCTGTGCGTTTCAGAATCCCACCAGCCATTGATCTGGCTTTTCTTTCCACCCGAACCATAGATCTGTCAGAGACTCAGGCCCTTTCTGAGGTACATAAACCCAAACACTTAGATCTCAAAAGGATCATCTCAGCCGTAGATCCTTGAATATGTCCCCACCATCGCATGCGCCTAACCGGGCATCGTTCACTGCTCTTTCCTCCTTGTGATGTGCTCCTAAGCCAACACCTGTCCGGTGGGCTCCGGCCCATCGCATACTCATATTCCCTTTCTTCCTCGTGTTTTGGCCATGCGACAGTCTTTTTAAAACCATATATCTTTCCCCCGCTCTAGATCAATGGTGCCAACCTGTGCGATACTTAGTCATTCAAAAATTTTCCTGCGGACTATGGATACTAGGGCATTCTCCGTTTGTATTAAGTTATTATTTTCCCTATTAATACTTAGCCTTTGACATTAGCCCCTTTTATTTCATTGGACCCCTTCTAGGCCTTCTTGTGTCCTATCTTAGCACTTGGCCATTACTGATGGAGATCACTTCAAGCTTTTTTCTCAAGTAGCTGTCTGACCTTCCATCTTTCATGTACAGGTCTTTATGCTGTAAAAGAGCAAAAAATATATAGGTGCTAACAATCATAATTGCGTGAATTTGTACTCATAAGAAAGATAAAGTGATCGTCTTCCTCATCGCTTGAATGCCTACATGTTGAGAAAGGGAATGAGGATCAAGTTACATTATAAAAGGTGCTACAGTACATCACCTTTTAAGAGGCGCTATGCCTTGCGATCGTATCTAAACGTTTTTTCCATGGTGCAAGTAGAACCAAACAGGTATTTGCCAGATATTTCTTCCTCGAGTGAGGGGAGTTTAGGAAGGCCAAAGGAAAGTGAGACATCTAGTAGGTATAGAAGAGTTGTATCAACTAGATGTCAAAAGACCAGAAGAAAATTCGATAAACGCAATGAATTTTTTCATGGTCGAGGGGGGTCATGTTCCTATGGTGATGAGACAAAAGACGACCTCGAGGTGCCATTGAGGTATAGACATTTAGTGAAACAATGGGTACCCAAGGATCTTCCTCAACCGAACACATATTTTTGTGTGAATGAGAGGATATATCGAATAGCACCTTCATCAATACATGGTTTCGGGTTGTTCATCATGGATGGAATAAGGGTCCCTTACAACACATGTACAGAATTGATGGAGTATGTTGGACCCTGTTACAACTACACAAATTGGATGCGCCTGGTCCAATTTACAAAAAGTATGTGTAGCTATGGATTGTCAACAAACTATTTATAGTTGAAAGATAGAAATCAAAATAAAGGAGAAACATTGTACATGGATGGAAGGCCAAAGGCCACAGGGAATATTGCGGGGTTTATAAATAGTACACAACCAGGGTCTACAATTAAACAACCAAACTGTGAATTTGAGGGGCGTGAAGGAAACTGTGTTTTTGTAGTTGCCATTAAATCAATATCTATAGGGGAAGAGTTGCTTATTAATTACAATTTAAACCGAGTAGATACAAAAAAGGTTACTATGGGAGTGGTACATATAACAATTTACCCAACCTTTTATTAATGAATTTAACATATTAAGGATTTTTTCGTTAGTTTATTTCGTTTAAATTTTCCATATTTACTTCGCAGGCTAGTGATTGGGATAAAAACCCACCAGCAGATGGTTGGAGGAGTACATCTTCCTCGAGGGATCAGGTATACATCTTTGTAATAGTGCAAATATAATAAGAAAAAATAGTTTTTTTTTTCCTTTGTTTTTTCATTATTAGTATATTGGTTTCGTTCCTATAATATTATCTAATTATTTCGTTTACGTAATAATTTTCTCTATGTTTTTTATGCAGTCTGGTTCTGCAAGGGTCACAGTACCCTCGACACAACAGGTATACATATTCTTTGTAATAGTAAAAATATAATACTTAATAATAGTTTTTAATCGATGTGTTTTCTCATGATTAGTTTTGGATTTGTTTAGGTGATCACTTTCACTATGTTTTTTATTTAGGTATCTGTAAGGGGCGGCTCCTGGATATTAGAAGATTGGGGCAAGTCACCTATGAGCATCAATCCGAGGAGTGGATCACAATCCTCTACGTTGCAGGTATAATCCATTGGAATTGTACCAATATGATACATATCATAATGTTTATTTTGTTATGTATTTTTCGTGTGTATACTGGTTTCGTTGTGATAATGTTTTCTAATTCTTTTTTGCAGGGGCCCGATGATCGGGGCAAGTCAATAGTTGTGGATCAGACGACACCATCGTCCAAGCACCAAGTAAACCTAGTTGTAATTTTAGGAATCTATCATGATCATAGATATGTTTTGTTAATATAATAATTTTAGGAATCTATCATGATATAACTCAATAGTGTTTTATATATTTTTGTTGCAGCCCAGTGAATCATTGTATGAACTAGCATCAGAAGAATGTTTAGTAGATCCTGAAGTGGCTAAGATCGTTAAAGATTCCCACGTAATTGGTGAAGCCACAAACACGATTAAGATGATAGACAAATTGTTGGAAAAATATACTGCGGAACTCGTTTCTCTGTTAATCAAGATTCCGCAGAGTAGCTAGAACCTGGCAAGGATTGAATTGTTGGAACGGAAATCTGAATCCTTGGAAGTAAGTTGAGGAATCTTGATTCATAAAATAATTCATTTATGACTTTATAATTTTCTCTTTTATATGATAGTACTGAACATGTAAGACGTGGTTTGTATTTACAGAATTATCGAAAAACACACAATAGTGGTGGAGGCAATGTTGGCCCCAGCGAGGCTCGTGGAGAGACGAGGCATCATGAGCAAACGACTCCACGTGCATCGACTACTCCTTCACCATTGTTGTCGACTGAACATTCGGCAACACGTTCTGACACACCACAGACCCCAACTATGAGTGCACCGGCTGCTAGTGACCGATGTACACTATATCCTCCAGAAGAGGGGTCGACATCGATCAGAATCCTGGTAATATTAATATCGACCTAGCTGCATTTCCAGGATCTACCCGTGTCACTAGCACGGGAACAATGGAGGTAAAATTTTTGGTCGACATAGATCTCGTCCCAATAAAGATCGATAAGGTCCCAGGTAATCAATATACGTTGATCAAGTTAGTGTTTATAACTTCATTGTAATATACCGATAAAATGTTTTCTTTCAACTAATTATGATCAGGGCATGATCATTTCGTAGGAAATGATGTTTTCTATAAACAAATGAATGACACGTGCTTGGAGATCTTCGGGCCCACCATCCGAGAAAGGTGGGATAAAAAACCAAAATGTTTAAAAGATGAACTCACTAATTGATTGGTTGGCCTGTTCGGTGACAAGACCTTCAATAAAGTCGAGGTCATGAAAAAGGATGGACTACATGTGCAGGTTGTCCGAGACCAATATAGGACCCACCTGGAAAAAAACCCTAGGTATGAGCGCCCTCCAATGATTCCACCAATGGATTGGAGAGCTCTAGTGGAGGATGGAAGGGAGAGGGCTCAGAGAAGAGAAGGAAAGATAACACTAGGCACAGGGAGGTATGCAATACTTTCCGCAATGTAATTCAAAACCTTATTATTATCAAATATTTCTATATCGAACTTGGAACTGTTCGGATATCCACATCATCTTTTTCAGGATCTTGCATGCAATTAGGGTTTGCATGCAAATTCTAGGGTTTGCATGCACTTTGCATGCATCCCAGTCACCAGGTTGATGCCTCCAGCACCTTAGCCACCTTATTCTAGCACCCGGGAGCCACTTACTTCAGATTTTTAGCCCTCCTAGTCGGGAAGGCACCCACTTCTCACCTACTTCCAGAGAAGGGCGCACTTCTTCACCTACCACTGCAGTTCCACTTCAGTTACACTCAGTTAGCTCCGATTCTCCCTGATTTGAGGCTAGTTTCACTCCCGATTGATTGTTTCACTTCCGTTGGACCTCTAGATTGACTAGATGACTTGTTCTGACTTCAGTTAGCCTCCCATGCACCCTCCACTGATCCCCCTTCCCTTAATCAGTGCTACACACTTCAGTTACACTTGTTACACTCAGTTAGACTCAGATTGACACCTGGATGACTGGTTCTTGTGCATTGATGACCACCACCAATTGATGATGAGGACTCCTAGTTGGAGTCAAGCTACTCCATTCAGTGATTTGAATGACCTCCTTAGGCAATTCGAATTGCTCAGTCATTGTTACTATATTCTATTGTAATCATTCACCCTTATTGGGATATTGAGCACTGTTGCATGTTTTGCACAGTTTTACACCATATTTTCTATGTTCATATGTTGTGATTGATTTACTTGTTCATTAGATCTGTTGTGACTAATTTTACATGGTATCAGAGCCATTGCAGGGACAAGATCTCTTTTCTACAGGTGTTTCTACAAGAAGATTTGAGTGAATTGCTCAAAAATTGCAAAAAGTTTTGGCATGAAATATCTCAAGGGCATTCGCTCCTGTGCATGCAAAGCTTGAAAATACATCCAATACCACTCCAGAAGCTTGAGTTTCCACATAATTCCTAGATCTGATACATTGGACCCATTCAACATTGTTTGATCTCCAATCCCAGGTGTGATGCAACTCTAAAAGGGTGGATTGTTCAACCTCATTGTTCTTGGTTTATTTTGATTTGCAGGTTATTATCTCCATCATTTGCATTCGCTACTCTGCCCTTTGCAAGCTCCTCTACATCAGTGTGCACTCTCTCCTAGCAATGGAATACTCTTCTTCAAAGCCTATCCTCACCCCATTCAATTATTTTGATTGGAAAGATGATATGGAGATCATATTACGTTCAAAAGGTTACTATCGAGTCACTCTTGGTCTTGAATTGGAGCCAAACAACTTGTCAGATAGAACCAAACACTACAACAAGCTTGATGAAGCTTATGGTCTTCTTTGTCTCTCCGTCTCCAAAGATCTTCACTTCCATCTCAGCGGATTGAAGACTCCAAAATCTATATGGGAGCAACTTGAAACACTATTTGGCAAGCAGGACAAACTTAGGGCTTTTCAATTATAGAATGAATTGATTGCCCTTAGTCCTAAGAATTTCGAGACCATTAATGAATTCTTCACAAAATTCAAGAACTTGAACTTGTAGTTGAAGAACAATGGAGTTATCAAATAGGATAAACAATTGATCCTCTCCATTCTCAGCAAGCTTGGGAAAGATTATTCGATATTTGTCTCTACTTTCAATTCCGGTCCGCTAACTACCCCGAATTGGAAGATGCCTACCTTGAATGCCTTCATTGAGTCCGTCACAAAAGAGCATGACAAGTTGATTCAAATGGGGTCCATAAGCTCCAAAGATTCAGCCCTATATGTTCAAGGACCCAAGATCTCGAATGGTAAAGGAAAGAAAAAGAAGGAGAAGCCCAAATTCGAGCCTCACAAGCAAAGAGAGAAAGGCAAACAAACGGATGCACCATCCAGTTCGAAGTTCAAGCAAAAGGGAAAAGAAGGTAACCAAAAATCTAAATGTACTTATTGCAACCATGGCTTTCATCCCGAAATTTCATGTATGAAGAAGACTATAGATCAAATGGCCCTCCTTTTGGAAAAGAACAACATAACTCTTCCTGACGGTGCAAGGAAGAAGGATAGGAATGATGATCATGAAAGAGGACAAGCACTCATGGCAATTGTTTTGAAGCCCACTACTCTCTTGATAGATTCGGGTGCATCGAATCATATGGCTGCAAATATTGATTATTTTTCTTCATTCGATCCAAACAGCTCCATCCCCATCCATTTGGGAGATGACTCAAAAATTTCTTCTAAGGGCAAAGGTATGATTCATGTAGATCATGGAAGCTTTCAGAATGTTCTCTATGTGCCTTCCTTGGCTTCAAATCTTCTTTCTGTGTATCAAATGACACACACTGGTGAACCGAAGCAAGTTACATTCAGCCCTAATATAGTTGAAATTTCTGATATCAAAAGTGGAAGACTTGTTGCAGTCGGAAAGGCAAACCACACTACAAAATGCTATGAGTTTTCACACTTTATTCCGCTTGCAAAGCCCACTACTCTTCGCACACATGGTAATGAGGTTAGTAGGATTTGGCATGAAATATTTGGAAATATTAATTATAAGTATTTGCTGCTGCTATCAAACAAATCCATGGTAGATGGTCTTCCACAACTCCGTTCCTCGAAGGGAATATGCAGTGGTTGCATTATTGGGAAGCACCCCGAGCACATATTCGACCGCGGAAAAGCTAGCAGAGCTTCTACAGTTTTGGGGTTGATACATTCTGATATCAGTGGTCCACTGCCCCATACATCATTAAATGTTTCAAGGTATGTTTTGACATTTATTGATGATTTTTCCTGCTTTACATGGGTATTATTTCTCAAAAACAAGTCAAAAGTGCTTGGAAAATTCAAGGATTTTAAGGCTTCTGTTGAGACCGCCACTGAGAGCAATATCAAAGCTCTTAAATATGATAATGGTGGAGAATATATCAAGTCCGATTTGCTGCAAATTTGTTCCCAAAGCGGAATTCAGATCCAACATACAGTTCCCTACACACCCCAGCAGAACGGTGTAGCGGAAAGGAAAAATCGGTCACTGAAAGAGATGGCTACATGCATGATTGAATCAAAAGGTTTGGCTACAAATATTTGGGCTGAAGCAATCAATGTTGCTGCATACATATAGAACCATGTTCCACATTCATCCGTGAAAGGTATGACTCCTTTCGAATCATTCTTTGGTCACAAACCGGATGTGTCAAATTTGAGAGTTTTTGGCTCTACTGCATGGGCTAGAATTCCTTCCAAGAAGAGACGAGCTTTGGATCCACAAAGTATTGAGTGCATACTGATAGGATATGGGGAAGAATCAAAAGCATATAAACTCATGAATATCAGATCTAAAAATATATTCATAGAGCGCAGTGTGCAATTTGAAGAACCGCTTCAAGAATTGCAACTAGTCGAGGAAGAGACTGCCGATTCACCGCCTTCACCAGAAGAAGATCCGTGCAGTGATAATGAAGGTATGAGTTTTGATATTTATGATATTGTAGCAGCATATGATGATAATGACATATCAGGTTTGGAATCCGACCATTATGATCCTCCTCAGTTACCAAAGTGGGCCCAAAACACTCTTCAATCTGCTGGTTCGAACCTTGGAAATCCTGCTGATCCGAGACGAACAAGAGCAGACTTTCAAAGAGCAGGTATGGCTCTTTCAATTGCTGATCCATTACTTTCTAAGATTTGTTATTTTATGGCTGGTTCATATCCCACATCATACTATTCTTCCCACCGAGATCCGAGATGGCAAAGTGCCATGGATGAAGAGTACAGTTCTCTTCAAAAGAACAACACATGGGAGCTAGTTTCTCTTCCACCTGGAAGAAAATTAGTGAAGTGTAAATGGGTCTACCGCACGAAAGTTGCTGCTGATGGCTCTATCAGCAAATACAAAGCAAGGTTGGTAGCAAAAGGTTTCTCCCAAGTCCAAGGAGTGGACTACACTGAGACCTTTGCACCGGTTGCAAAGATGGATTCCATCCGCCTTGTTTTGGCTATTTCCGCATCCAAGCACTGGGAAGTGCACCACATGGATGTGAAGAGTGAATTTCTACATGGAGACCTTGCTGAAGAGGTATATATGCAGCAGCCAGAGGGATACACATCAAATCCATCATTAGTTTGCAGATTGAAGAAATCTTTGTATGGGTTAAAACAGGCCCCAAGAACTTGGTACGCAAAGATGGACTCCTTCCTTCCTTCTTAGAATTTCCAAAGATGCAAATATGATCCGAATGTGTATATTTATAGAGTTAAAGGTAATTTGTTGGTTATTGTACTTTATTTTGATGATCTTCTCATTACTGGTAGCACTCTTACTTCAATAAACAAGCTAAAAACTGCCTTAAATCTAGCTTTTGACATGAGCGATTTGGGCTTGCTGAGTCACTTTTTGGGCTTGGAGATAGCCCAAAGTTTTGATGGGATCACTATATCTCAGCAAAAATATGTTTTCGACCTGTTATTGAAGTTTAATATGGCTGAATGTAAGGCAGCCGCATTCCCATTCCTCTCAGGAATCAGTCTTGAGGAGGGAGATTCTAAACCACTTGCAAATTGCAGTATGTATCGACAGTTGATTGGTTCACTAATTTGTTTGACACACACAAGGCCTGATATTTCATATGCCGTGAGTGCCGTGTCAAGGTATATGCAGTAGCCACATGAGCTTCATTGGCAAGCAGCCAAGCGGATCTTGCAGTATGTGCAAGGTACGAGACAGTTTGGCATACATTATGTTGCAGATTTTGAGCTTGATTTCATTGGTTTTACTGATTCAGATTGGGCAGGTGATAGCATTGATCGGAAGTCCACTTCCGGTTATGTTTGCATGATTGGTCATGGTGCTATTTTCTGGTCCAGCAAAAATCAAGCAGCCATTGCACTTTCTTCAGCAGAGGCAGAGTATCGACGGGCAATCAATGCCTGCATTCAGGCAGTTTGGTTGCAGGGTATTCTTTCCAAGTTTGGTTTTGGTGGCACTACTTCGACTGTCCTATTTTGTGACAATCAAAGTGCTATCAAGATCTCCACAGATCCAGTTCAGCGGCAGAGGAACAAACACATTGAGATTCATATGCATTACATTCGACAGTTGGTGCATGATTGCACCATCATTCTGCAATATTGCCCTACTGATGAGCAAATTGCAGACATCTTCACCAAGAGCTTCACTGAGAAGAAGTTCTCTTACCTCCGTTCACTGTTGGGGGTGAGTTCCATCATGGTGGAGACAGATTGATCCATTATTATGCTTTAGCTTGAGGGGGGGTTTCTTCCCACTAGGTTTTCCCTCTTTCCTCACTTAGTTTATTTTCAGCATTTTTTGGATTATTGTATTGGGGTAACCTTTGGTCTTGGTTACCAGGGCCCCACATTATTTTCTTTTGCACATCATATTCTAGCTTGAGGGGGGGTGTTCGGATATCCAAATCATCTTTTTCAGGATCTTGCATGAAATTAGGGTTTGCATGCACTTTGCATGCATCCCAGTCACCAGGTTGATGCCTCCAACACCTTAGCCACCTTATTCTAGCACCCGGGAGCCACTTACTTTAGATTTTTAGCCCTCCTAGTTAGGAAGGCACCCACTTCTCACCTACTGCCAGAGAAGGGCGCACTTCTTCACCTACCACTACAGTTCCACTTTAGTTACACTCAGTTAGCTCTGATTCTCCCTGATTTGAGGCTAGTTTCACTCCCGACTGACTATTTCACTTCCGTTGGACCTCCAGATTGACTAGATGACTTGTTTTGACTTCAGTTAGCCTCCCATGCGCCCTCCACTAAGCCTCCTTCCCTTAATCAGTGCTACACACTTCAGTTACACTCAGTTAGACTCAGATTGACACCTGGATGACTGGTTCTTGTACATTGATGACCACCATCGATTGATGATGAGGACTCCTAGTTGGAGTCAAGATACTCCATTCAGTGATTCGAATGACCTCCTTAGGCAATTCGAATTGCTCTGTCATTTTTACTGTATTCTATTGTAATCATTCACCCTTATTGGGATATTGAGCACTGCTGCATGTTTTGCACAGTTTTACACCATATTTTCTATGTTCATCTGTTGTGATTGATTTACTTGTTCATTAGATCTGCTGTGACTAATTTTACAGGAACATCTAACGTATTTCAACACTTGCATAGGCTACCAGACACATCAAAGGCCACAAAAGCAAGAGTTGAAAAAATAGGTCAGCACAAGCTTGGGCCTAGTGGTTATTCCAATTTTGCGGCACGATTTGTAAGTTTCGAAAAACCATTAATGCATACAAATAATAAATTGCAAATTATTTTGCGTTTTATTGCACCGAAAAATGTTAACTAACGACGTTATGCAAATATGCAAGCTGAACAATTCAATGAACAGGCCACTAAGGAAGACATGAAGCTTGGCTTCAAGGAAGGATTTGGAGCTATTGTTGAACGCCGAAAAAGCTTGTCTAGCCAAACATAGTCTTCTGGTACCAATCCATCTGGTGCACAGGTAAATAGAATCTATATACTTTATTGAAGATTAACCGCTTGTGAAATCTATTCGTTATAAATACTTGACAAAAAATATTGACTCTGTTTTGAGCAGGAAAGCAATGATCCCCCTAATGTCGAGGAGGGAGAACAACAAATCGAAGATCATGCTTCAAATCCTGGTAATGAATTTATTCATATGCTACAATTTTATGTATAGCATTGCAAATGGTGAACATTAATTGTAGTTGACCATATTTCAACTGCAGAGCATGTAGAGGGTGAAACTGTACAGGTTGAGCATGGACAAGAACATGAACTACGTGATGTGGTCAGACCAGGTAAAAAAACACCTTTGTAATGTTTTTTTAAAATGAAATAATTGTCATTACAATATCAAAATACAACGATGTAACATTTTCACATTGTTGCAGCAAATCCGAACCCCTTGCCGCAAAATCCACGTCTAGATCAACACTATAGGATGCAGACATCACCACAAGCACCTGATGAAGAACCAAGAACTGGAAGAGAAAGTCCAGATGTAGATGCTCCTCTTAGAGATTATTTTCCAATTATAAAGAGAAGAAAAACTAGTAAAAAGAAGTGACTGGAAAAATGTCGTCTAATTATTTTTTATAACAATATATCGTCCATGATTTTTGGCCTAATGAATGAATGAATGGCTTAATGGTTTAATGATTTAGTGTAGTAAACTACTACCTTTATTGAATGTCAGTTTTTATTGAATGAATGTGTTGATTGAATGAATGAATGGTTTACTTAATTTTATCTTTTGTATGTATTTGTTGACTAAATGAAACAATGGTTTAATGAATGTTAGCCTTTATTGAATGAATGGTAGATGAAAGTTCATGATGAAATATGGATGAATTTGCACGTATTTGTTTTTTTCAAGTACATGCATTGGTATGGGGAATTGAGAGTGATGTGAGGGGGGGGAGGGGCCATAAGAGCTTCCACCTTCACGTGGTTGGCCCTGTTCAGTAGAGAATATTAAATTATTCTCGAAATAGAGAGGAGCTCAATGAATGGCTACAATGCTGGCTTTCTACAACCCACTCCCGTGTCATCTAAATGACAATTTCTTGGAGCTTGTTGTGATGTCTGGTTGCTCATCATAACCAATTTCAAGTTTCCACAACTTCAAAGGCTGAGTAAATGATGCACTGGAATCAATATCCTTAACCTTTTCTTTAATTTCCTTGGAATCAATATCCTTAACCTCGCATTAAACCCTTCCAAAATGTTCTATTTACCATTGAAACATGGCTTCTGAAGCATGATATTTGCAACTAATCTAGCATACACCAACAACAATTAGAAACATGCTGATTGTTGTTAATGTTTATCATTTTTTAGGGCTGCAACTTAACTGAGGAGATTCAAACCTGCGGCCTATGTCTAGTCCCAAGGCTAAAACCTTCAAGCTTGAAGTGCACCTGACAATGGGAGACCACCTTCAAGCAGCTTGATTCATTCTGCATGCATTTCATAGTGGGAGACGACAGGATACCACCTTGCTTGATTCATTATGCATGCATTTCACTATGAAACAGTCTCAAATTCCCTCTGCGCTTTCCCCCAATTAGTTTCTCGATTCAGCATGACCCACGCCCGCCATCCAAGGAGTGTTGCCAACGGTCTAGAGTTTCATCCTGGCAACGGTGACGATTCATGGTATTATGTTTCCCTTCGGTTTCAATATGACAAACTCAAAGCTCTCATACGAAGGTTTATCTGACAAATGTGATGGTTTCATTTTCTCGATTCAGCATGACCCAAACAGTCACATTTGTTAGACAAACCTTCGTAGTGGACTATGAGTTTTCCATATTGCAGCTGAAGGGAAACATAATACCATGAATCGTCACCATTGCCAGGCTGAAACTCAAGACCGTTGGAAACACTCCTTGGACAACGGGCGTGGGTCATATTGAATTGAGACACTAATTCAAGAAAAACTCAGTGAATCTGAGACCATTGCATAGTGAAATGCATGCAGAATGAATGAAGAGTATTGGGTGTCGAGAGAAATGGTTGTGGGACTTCGTATGAGAGGAAATGGTGATGGGAATTGATTGACAAGGTCAGGCTTGAAGGTGGTAGCCTTGGGACTAGACATAGGTCGCAGGTTCGAATCTCCTCAGTTCAGTTCGTACCCGGTTATTCTTTCGATGCAAATTATAGATTTTATTTATTTTCCTTTGTCAACTTTACATATCCCTTTATTTGTTTTTTTATTTTCCTTTTTTAATATTATGTATCCCCTTGTGATAATCGGAATTGTTAATATCGAGTCACTCGAGAATGAGCGTAAAGAGGATTTCCATGGAAATCTGTTCCATCCAAACCTATCGAGTGTACTTTTAGGTCAAAAATATTCTTGTAACAAAGCGATGAAAGATCTTAGAAGCAAATGTAACAAAGCACTGAAAGAAGTTCATGTAACCTAGTGGTTTGTGTTTGCAGGAATCCTTCAATTTATAGGGTGAAAATCATTGCCATAGAGTTGCCACAGTTCGGAGACGTCAAAATTGCTGACCTAAAAGTGCACTTGATAGGTTTGGAATATGGAATATATTACCGTTGAAATCCTCTTTATGTTCATTCTAGAGTTTTGAGAAAACCAGAGATATATGAAACGATGCATTATGACAGTCCGACTTCACAGTCGCCTCTTGAAATCAAGGTAAGACTAGTTGGATATGGCGGGACAAGTTCATATGATAGGGGAATTAAAAGTTCATTTGCTTCGACTACTCCACCTATTGACTGATCTTGATATTGTTTCTTGTAAATTATCCTTGTACCTTGCCATCTTCATCAACATTTTGCTATTGGTTTTTTCATGCTAAAATGCTCCCCCTTATGCTACTTCAAACTTCAACAAGGTTCTGTCAAGTAAATTCATAAAAGGTAAGCATGAATCATCATTCCATACTCCCTGAAATCTCTCTCTCTTTCTCATTTTTTTTGAATCGTGCTTACTGCCTCTCCATCCTCCCTCTTCTATGACATTACCATTTTCAAGCAACAAACTCCACAAATGCTTGGACTTCTCAATCATCTCCTCATTTTGAATTTTTTTTTAATGCAAGAACTCCTCTATTGCAATCATATTCAACACAATGTTGCTCTACTTCATCTCCACTCTTTTCCATAAACTCTTATGATACAACTACTCTGTTATGATACAACTTCTATATTTTTACTTTGGTTTTATCCACTTTGTTTTCTTTTTTTGCACTTTCAAATTCATCTGCAATGATATCAACACACTACACATTATGGGAATAAGACATTCACATTTGCATCTTCCACTACTACATCTAATTAAATATCATCTCCTTGCAACTCCACCATTGTAACACCACTCTCTTCTATAGTGTCATCTTCTACAACAACACCACTCACTACTGCAACATATATCCATTACAACTTTTCCATTGTTTCTTGAGTTTCTTGTACAAGCTCGACCTTTACCCCCAATCTTTTCCTTATTGTATTTTGCTACAATCAATTCCTCTACACCTTTATTTGGAATTATAGCAACATACACTTCCAAACAATAATGTTTTTTTTTTAAATTTCCCAATGGTGTCAGATAATCGACGGCCATAACAAAGACATCCGACAACTTTGCCATAGATCTGACGGCAAATGACATCGGTGCTCAGCCATTTTCAAGTACGATGGGCATCAGTTTTTTGAACTCCATAGTGCACAAAACCAATGAACTTGCCATAGATCCGATGCCAAAAGACGTCAGTGCTCCACCATTATCAAGTGGGATGGGCGTCGGTTTTTTTACCTCCATAGTGCACAAAACCGACAACCTTTCCATAGATCTAATGCCAAAAGACGTCAGTGCTCCGCCATTATCAGTTTTGATTGGCGTCGGTTATCCGACAACAGTAGTGAAAAAAACCAACAAGTATGCCATAGATCCGACGGAAAAAAGATGTTGGATCCAAGACATTTTCAGTTGTGACAGGCGTCGGTTGTCCGATGGTGTCGAAGAACCGACGACGTCCAAGACGTTGGTTTTAATCCAAATTTGGACCGACATTAAAAAAATACTGAGATTGTCGGATAGTCGACCACAAGATGTAGAAAATATGACTTTGTGGCCGTCGAATTTTGGGTCCAAAAAACCTAGTGAACAGTCATTTTTGGACAGAACTATTTCGCCACATTGGCACCAAACTGAATATGAGTTCAGGGTCTCACCCACAAACAAATGGTCTGACTGAAATTACCAATAAATGTTTGGAAACTTATCTTCATTGCTTCACCTCCGAACAACAACCTCAGTGGGAGAAGTGGCTCCCTCTCACTGAATGGTGGTTCAATACTACATCTACAATGACTCCATATGAAGCAATCTATGGTCAGGCACCACCAGTTCTTCTTCCATACACCCTAATCAGTTCACCAGTTCAGGAAATTGACACGGTTCTTCGAAACCGCTATCAGATTCTTCCAATTTTGCAGGAAAATATTCACATGTCAAGAATTCAAATGAAACAACAAGTCGATCAGCATTGTTTTGAGCGCACTTTTCAAGCAGGTGATATGGGTTTTCTTCATCTACATCCTTCCAAGCAATCCTCCCTGAAACTCAAGCGACGTCATAAGCTTGCTCCAAGGTTATATCGACCCTATAAGGTTCTTTAGAATATAGGGTCCATTGCTTATAAATTGGAACTTCCTCCTTCTTCCCGCATTCATCCAGTATTCCATGTCTCTTGTCTGACGAAATTTCTTGGCACCAACATCAAAGGAAAAACTATTTTATCAGAACTGGATAATTAAGGATCCATCCTTTTGGAACCGAAGGCCATCCTCAATAGGCACACTCGTCAGCTTCACTCTCGATCTATCACAGAGGTATTAATTCAGTGGCACGGAATGCAACCAAAGGATGCTACATGGGAACCACTCCTTCAGATTCAACATCAATTTCCACATCTAAATCTTTGAGTACAAAGTTTTTTCTAAGGGGGAGGGGATGTTAGGAACCCATATAAACCCTTCTCTTTACTTTGTTAGTATATTGTTGTTGGACGCATATGCTTTGTAATTCGTCCCGTAGTATTATATGTTCCATGGTATTGATCCATAGTTTGTATGATCCCATAGTATTATATGTTCCATGGTATTGATCCATAGTATTGGACGCATATTCTTTGTAAGTCGTCCCGTAGTATTATATGATCCATGGTATTGATCCATAGGATTGCCGCATAGACTTAGTATATAACTACATGTTGAGGCCAATGAAGGCATCCAAAATTTATTTGTATTGAGCTTGCTCAAAGGAGGTTGCCCCCTCAAAGTGGCCCATGATCAATAAATATATTCTATGTTTTGTTATTTCTGATATATATCGTGCATTTTCATTAATTAATTGTTGGAGGTTCCTTACACAAGCATATGTAAATACCACAAAATCTTCATTTGGATTAGCAATTTTGAGAATTGGTACACTGGTGCGCAATCTCTTCAACTGTTGGAAACTTTCATCACACTTGGTTGTCCATTCAAATTTGACTCTCTTCTTTTGCAAGGATGTAATTGGATATGCTCCCATCTTGCATGAGTACACCACTAATTCCTTGTTAACAAGCATCTGTACATACCACAAAATCTTGATCATTTGGATCAACAATTTGCAGAATTGGTGCACTGGTGAGCAATCTCTTCAACTGTTGGAAACTTTTTTCACACTTGGTTGTCCATTCAAATTTGACTCCCTTATTTTGTAAGGATGTAATTGGATGTGCTACTTTTGAGAATCCATTTACGAACCTTCTATAATATCCAACTAATTCCATAAATCATCTTACCCCTAATACATTTCTAGGTGTATGCCACCCCATGATAGCTTCAATATTTCTTGGGTCTAATCCTACCCCTTCCTTGGATATGATGTGTCCCAAGTATTGAATTTTTTATGATAGAATGAGCATTTAATTAGCTTTCCATATAATTTATTCTCCCTTAGCACCTGTAGAACTGATATCAAATACTACTCATGTTCCTCCACCGATTTTGAATAACTAAGAATTTCATCTAAAACTACAATGACAAACTTATCCAAATACTGTCTAAATATACCATTCATTAACCATATAAAATTAGTTGGTGCATTTGTTAATATAAATGACAATACCACAAAGTTGTTCAGGACCATATCGGGTCCTGAAAGTTGTTTTGTTGATATATTCATCATTTATTCTCACTTGATGATAACCTAATCTCAATTATATCTTGGAATAAATCCTTTCCCCTTTCAGTTGGTCAAGCAAGTCATCAAAATTCTAGGAAGAGGATATTTGCTCTTCATTGTGACTTTATTTAATTGCATGGAATCAATACACAATATTAATGTTCCATCTTTCTTCATTACAGAGAGTATGAGTGATCCCCAAGGAGACACACTTGGTCATATATATCCCTTCTTCAAAAATTATTCAAGTTGCATTTGTAACTCCTTCAACTCAGGTGTACTCATTCTATATGGTATTTTGGAAAATGGGGCAGCTCCAGGCACTAAGTTAATAGAAAATTCAATATCTTTTTTTGTGGTAACCCATGTATTTCTTCAAACACATATGCATATTCTTGTAGTACAGGAAGATCTTCGAGGTTGGGGCGCTTATCCTTTTCTAGTTCCTCCACATGAGCTGCATATAACTGACACCCTTGTCTAAAACACCTTTTTAACTACACAATTGAAACTTGCCTTATAGAAATATGCATTGGAATATCTTTCACTATTGTATGTTCTCCTTATTCATCAAGACAAGTGAGAATCTTGTTATGAAAATCTAAAATGACATGGTGTGCATCCAACCATCCCATTCCAGTAAGTACATCATATGAACCAAGAGGTATAATGCTCAAATCTACAAATGTACGGACTCCATTCATATCCAAGGATTAATCTTTTACTATCTCACTGATTCTTCTTTTGGTTCTGGTAGCCAATTGTACCAACCATGTTTTACCATGTTTTCTTTACTTTAACTTAAATATTTCAACCAAATTGGGAGAAATATAATTATAACTTGCCTCTGAATCAATTAAAATGGAAATGGGTTGATCAATAATATTACCTTCAATATTAATCATATTGGATTGGTGCTCTGTCTGTCCGTTATCCAAGGCTGTATAAATTATGGGAATGTCTCTAGCTGCATCCTCCACTATGCTTGCTTCATGTATCTCATGCATAGTTATTGTCTGGTCTCCTCTACGAGGACAATTTTTGAATGTATGATTTCATTCACATCCCCAACATTTAAATCGTTGATTTGTCCATTTTCCTTGAAAATCAACCATCTTTGGTCCAATATGAATTGGATTGCTCTGCTGGAAAGAAGTATATTTATTTCTTAAGAAGTGACGTTGGAATCCTTTCTTCCTTTGATATTGCTTATCTCTTTGCTTATCCCTCTAAGATTTATGTACATATTATCTTCCTTTATTCTGATCATATAGATGCTTATCCTTTTGGATTTCCTCTTCAAGGGATTTGAGTTCATCATATTGGATTTTATCTTTGTAAAAGATAGGTAATCCATTTAGAAACCTCTATATTTTTATTTTTTCTTCCTTAATAAAACCAACGTATGTCAACAACTACATAATTTTTCTCTCATATTCCTCCGTGCTCGTAGCTACCAACTTGAGCTTAAATAACTCCTACATTTTATTCTTATAATAATGTTCAGATAAATGCTTCCACTGAAAATAATATTTGAATTGTTTCCATTAAACTCTCCTCAACGATATGCTTCACTTCCACTAATTGATCCCACCATTGCATTTCCCTGCAGGTTATAAATCGCAATTCTGGATTCCATATTTGAAAAATAATTATGCAATCACAGATATTTCATCATCCCTAGAAACCACGCTTCAACATCTTCTCCTCTCCTATTCTCACCGTCAAAAGTAGGTGGTTTAATATTTCTAACCTCCCCTTGTAATATTTCTTCTACGTCTTCTTTTATTATGCTTCCTTGGAGGCATTTATAGGCTACTACTAGAATCCTCTATTGTATAAGATCTCCTCTCTACATGAAGTGGTGAATAATGATGTCCATGACCCCTAGTAGTACTCTTAGAGTGTCTATATTTTTCATGAGATCTATTCTTTAAATTGTCTCTATCTTCTTTCTTAGGGTGTGAAATTGATCCAATTTGCATTTGCCTCTATAACAAGTTCAAGCCTTGCATAATTTGTGTATTTAATTGATTTTGTTGTTCCTCAACCCTCAACAATATTTCATTATCAACTTTACAACTTTGTAATTCCATCCTCAAACTTTTCACAGTTTCCACCAGTTCAACTGATTCTACGTTAGCTATATGTCCATTAGATCTTGTCTCTTAATTTCCCACACTAATATTATGCCCTATTGCTTCTTCTCTCTGACTACATGAAATTTCCAGTCCTTCCATCTTTATTTTCCAATTCTATTATGTGTGGCACTAAGTTGTAAACTTGTATCAACCTATTGTACCAATATCTACAACGTGTTCAAATCATTAAAAACTATTAGATAAATATCTCCAAAATTCATTGAAAAAAAAATTGCATATGAAAAATTCTGGAAAATACCCATTTCGACAACTTTTGTAAAACTAAGCTACATGTCCCCTTTCTGTTAGATTTCTAGAAAAATATGAAGTACTGATTCATAATCAAGTTCATTTTCCTTAATATTATGTTCATACTCTTTCCAGTGATTATACCCCTATTCAACTCCGATTTCATCACTAACAGATATATCTATCTGAAGCATGGTTTTTGTCCAATTTTATCATATTTATGTAACTACACTTATTCTTAAGAACCAATTTTTGAGACTTGTAGAAGAAAATTGGTAAAGAACTGGAAAAAAATTATATCGGGAACTGATATCCCATATAATGGTGAGTACCCAAACACTTTCATTGTTCACATTTGATGGATGCTACAATCAAATTTTATAAAATTCTAGAATCACCAACTTTTAATTTGTGCAGTTCTTCCAGACTTGGAATTTTCACTAAAAACTGTTATCTCACAAACTAAGCATTTATGAAAAAATCGCCTCTTAGAAAATTTGTTCAGATTGACAAGTAAATGAAATGTTGAAATCAGAAATTTTTTTGGCTATGAGTTATTGGGCCACTTTTTCCGTCTTTGAGTTTTCAAAAATCGTCATTTCATGCATCCAAATAGTGGATTTCAACCTTCTTTTTCATCCCAGATCCACATCTCTCTGAATTTGGCCACAAATATCGAACGTTATCGATGTGCCTAGATAATGACCACACCATAACAATGTGGGCCTCAATCAGGCCCTCGTCCATCCTCTGGATACAAACCTTCAAAACCCATTAAACTGATATTTCTACAAAATTAAAGTAAAATGGATCACTGCCTCTTGCTGGAAATATTGTAGCCTTCATATATGGCATTGAAATGACGAAAGTCTCATCAATTTCTAAGTTAATATACTCATGTTATGGCCAAAGCAAAATTTTAGCTACAGACTTCTCTATCTATTTTTATAGCTTTTCTAATTTTTCTGTTGATGTATCATGACACATGTCTGCATATATGTTAGACGGTCCTACGTGTCATCATGTGATGCATCCAAGTCACCCTCCTCTGTCCACCCAATCACTATACCACTTTCCCTTGGGAGGGCTAGTGCGCCAAAAATATTTCTTTGTGGTAACGACTTGTGGATAATTTGTTTTGGAAAAGATTTCAGTGCAGCCATCGCCAATAAAAATTTGACATGTGCATAGGAGATATCCACCCAACGGCTCACTCACCTATCATTAACGCATGTGAAATTATTTGATGAGATATGGGCCACAATCTTTGATCGTGGGTGTCTCTAATGATCTTGCTTCTCCATGGAATTTAGCCCCTTTTTGTCTGGCCCTTGGTTCTCTCCCCTTGATGACATGGCTCATTGGGATAGCACTCAAGTGCTATACTCCTATAAGCCTTCGAACTAGTTTATAATGCCGAGTTGATGTGGCCGATACACATCACAAATCCTCACCCATGTAGCGATTCCACTTCATCTAAAAGACACGTGGAATCTCCATGTTATACCATCCATGAGGTGTTTGGCAGATCCACATTTTCTTTTCTCAAAAATTCTCAAAATTCAAATTTTCAAAAAGTGGCTCCAAGATAATTACACTTCGCAATGTATTCATAAACAAGTGGCCAACTCAAATTTATAGCTAGCCTCCCGCAATACTGGAAATTATTATGTCTGTTAGTATTAATATTTTTGCAGAGTTTTTGGCCTTCCAAAATGATGAAATGTTGAGGTTTAAACTTTAACACATGAGGAGCTTGTTAGTTTTTCTACTTTTAATCAATATTATCTAGGATCTTAACTGGAAGAATAACAAGCACAACATAATACAAGAGACACAAATATTTTCCTCGAGGAAACCATAAAGGATAAAACCCCGCAACTTCCTCGGAGATAGAATCGTCATCAATACAATATCACAAAATGGAAAACCCCAAAACAAGATAGTCTTCTGCAGCTCTCTCGATCTTTATCCTATGCGAACTTGTCTTCTCTCTCTCACTTATGCGAACTCAAGTGAGTGAGTGTGTGTCCAAATGAGAGATCCTTTCTCTCTATTTATACTTTACTTTTCACTTGACCTTTTCACTAGCTAGGTTGGCCCTAGATAAATCTAACTGGGTCGAATTCTCTAGGAGACTCAATAACCCTAATACATTTGACTCTAGGGGAACTATTGCCCCAACTTACAATGGAGGTTTTACCTCAATGAATTTACATGAGCAAATGTAATAATGAATTCTCCGACCGGAGGGGAAAAACATCTCCGTCGAAAGTACAAGTAAAATACAATAATAATAACAATATAAAATAGAAGGGAATATCTTCCGAAGTTACAATTACAACAACACTCCCTCTTAACTAGGAAGGTATTCTCTTGCCACAGTCATCAACCCATTTGGACACAAGTCTGGATAACATCATCATCGTTGGATCATCTTCAATGTTGGAATATCATCATCAACACTAGATCATCATCGTCACTACTGCTGCAATCCTCATCATGTCAATCATCGATTGGTGGCATCTCTCGAATCTACTCGTCATAGGAAGTTCTACAGACCCATCCCTTTTTCATGTTGGATGTAGGCCTAACCCTCATGTAGGTCTTCATCATCTCTGCGAGCAAGCCATCAAGTAGGTTCATCCCAGGACCAGTCATTACACTGCCACAGCAATCACCTGTGTCTCCTATTATCGCCTCATCGTATCCAGATCATCTCATCATCACATGAAGCACATCCCATATGCACATCACATGTCCCACAACGGTCAGTCTGCGTCTACCAGCATGGGAGGAAAAACTTGCCACCGTGCGAGATCCTTCCTAGGCACACACACAGTGTCTTATGACTGGTGGACCTCACAACTATCCAATATGGGAGGACAATCAGGAGCACACCAAGTGCATTACGTTCCAAGTAACACCATACGAGAACCTCGTCTACCAACATGGGAGGAAAATCCTACCACCATGCGAGACCAAGCCCTTACATATACCAACATGGGAGTACAAACCTACCACCATGCGAGAATGGCTCAGCCCTTACATCTACCAACATGAGAGGACAAACCTACCACCATGCGAGAATGGATCATCCCTTACATCTACGAACATGAGAGGAAAAACCTACCATCATGCGAGAATGGATCATCCCTTACATCTACCCACATGAGAGGACAAACCTACCATCATGCGAGAATGGCTCTAGTGCATCTGCGTCTTCCGATCTCATCACTTCCTCTTACGAGGAACCTCAATCTAGATAACACCGAGCTTCTCTTTGAAGCACTCAAACTTCACTCTAGCTAACGGCTTGGTCGACACATCGTCTATCTGCTCATCTGTCACTATATACTAGAGCTTCATTGCTCCTCTCTACACCATATACCTGATATAATGTTACTTGATCTCAATGTGCTTCGACTTGTCGTGAAACACCGGGTTCTCGAACAAATTCACACAATTTCGGTTGTCACTGAATATATAAGTCACCTCTAACTGGAGATCAAACAAATCAGACAGCAGTTTTCTAAGCCATACTGCCTCACAACTGGCCGAACAAGTTGCAACATACTCTTCTTCGGTTGTACTCAGTGTCGCGCATGACTACTTCCTGCTAAACTAGGAGATCATATCGGATCCCATACTGAAGCAGCATCCCGAAGTACTCTTCCTATCTGCAGCACTGGCTTCCCAATCCGAATCAACATAACCCTACAGGTTAATCTTCTGATTCGTGTCATACTTGAGCCCATAGTCAACTGAACCCTTTAGGTGATTGGCTCTATAGAACTTCCTATGATGAGTAGATTCAGAGATTGATTGACATAGCAGCAGCAGTGATGATGATGATGACTCGATGACGATTATCCAGTGACAATGATCCAGAGAAGATGACTTGTGCTAGAAGACCTGTGTCGAGAAATACCTTCCTAGTTAAGAGGGAGTGTTGATGTATATGTAACTTCGGAATGTATTTCACATATATGTATATTGTATTCCTATAGAGATGTTATTATTCCTCTATACGGAAGTGGTTGTATTCCTATATAAATGCTATTATTCCTCTATACGGAAGTGTCGTCATTTATATTGCAAGTGTCGTAACTTATACTTGATGGGTTATTAGACCACCTTATTGGGGTCGGCCCTATATAAGTCATGTGGGTCAAAGGGTTATTAGACCACCCTATTGGGGGTCGGCCATGTGGGTCAAAGGGTTATTAGACCACCCTAGTGGGGGTCGTCCTAGTCAGCATTATGTTAAGTGGTTAAGTTGAGGCCGACCTAGTTGAGTAAAGGTCAAGTCAAGTTAGTGTATAAATAGAGAGTGTGTCTCTCTCATTTTACACATTCTATTCTCTCACTCACACTGTGGAGAGTGGCGCACTTGTGGAGGAGGAGGCTCTGCTACTAGGAGAAGACTATCTCTTGTATTTGTGGTTGTATCATTGCTCTATCTATCTCTGAGGAAGTTATTGGGTTTTTTCACCTTTATGGTTTTCCCCAAGTAAACTCAGTGTCTCTTTTGTGCTTGCATTATTGTGTCCATGAATGATATGCTATAGATTTTCTGTACATGTTGTTCTCTCAATTAAGATACTAGATCAGATTGAAGTAAATTCTTAAAATTTAACATGGTATCAGAGCTAGCCTGAAAGAAGGCATGATATGGTATGTATGACACTTGTTGCACTTACGATGCTAGGGCTTGATATAGCAAAAACCAGTCATCGTAGCACTTTCGCTATAAATCCGTTTTGGCGAAGTTTTCAGATCTGAAATATTTACAGGTCGATGATTAAATCCCCATGTACCTTGTGTCCAAAGGAAAACCTCTAATTCGTTGTACTTTGTGATTTATGATCTGTACAATATAGGGTTTCTGCCTCTTCCAGATCTGAGTCAAAATCAAGTGACCTTGGGAAAAAGGTCATAAATTGGGCTAGAAAGATCCAAATGAAATTTCGTAAAAGGTGACAGGTAGTAGACAGACTTTACTATCTCAGGAAATGTTTTCAGAGGCCGAAGTTGAAACAGTGACACGTGGCACGCCGTACAAGTTCTCTCTCCTGTATTATCCCATAAACAGGTCACATTGCGACACTTAGCATAACTCTCTCTCAGAGAATCTAATTGAGGTCAGACCTATCAGGATGGAAATATAACAGGTCAGGATATCTCAAGAAACATTTTTAGACCCTGTGGATTGAAAAGTTCAAAGTTACACTAGAAACAATCAGGTACATATTTCTGTCAAAACAAAATTATTTTTTAGTACCTTCATTCATGGCTTCCGGAATTTAGGGCTTTGGGGAAATTGGAATTTTTGTAATCGGAGACCGCGGCTGAATGCTACTCATCAAAATAAAAATTTAGAGACCAAGATCAGAATTTTTGGTTGGGCAGAAGGTCGGGCTTGATCAGACCCTAGTTCGGGACTTTGATCAGAAAAGTGGAAAATTAGGGCTTCTGTAAAAATGGGAATTTTTGAAATCTATGACCATGGCTGGAATCTCCTCAGAAAAATATAAGCTTAGAGCTTTGGATCAAACCTTTTGATTGGGAAGAAGAGTGGGCTTCATCAAACCCCAGTTTAGGGTCACGTCCAGTGAATCCAGAAGTTTCAAAGGCAAAATTGAGGAGTGAAACTTTGCAGTTTTCAAATTCTGAATATACCAGCTTGATCAGCTCATCAAGGCGCATATTTCTATCCTTTCGGGAGTTTGAAATTCAAAGTTTGAATTTTTGGGGTTTCTCTGACAAACCCATATCCAACTCCAGATCCAGTTCCAGCAAATCAAGTGGATTGGGTTAATCCTAGAAGAGGATGGATTGGTCACCTGCATAAGTGAAGAAGTTCCTATCTCAGAGGGAGATGAAGCTAAGGCATTCCATAAGAAGATTACAAGCAATCTTGAAAGGTATGGCTTACAGGTATGTTTCATGGTTAAGTTTATCATATGTTTATCATTACAGTACAATATTGATTAATTACTAGACTTGTCGTATCCCCTTAATAGAAGATGTTCATTGATTAAGGTTTTGACAGTTATGAATGTACTAATGCATTGTGATGTTGTATGAGGTTTATGTTGTTCACTAACATAAAAGGTACACCAAGAAAGACAAATCATGTTCTACTTCAAGAACATATGATCATGGTGACATGAAGACAAAGATTCATCCATTGTCATGGATCACATAGAAGATCTACTTACGACGTATGTATAACTTGGTTCTACAATGGTTAACTTATGAGATATACAGGTTACTAGCACAAGTCATTGAAGAAGAACAAGAAGACATCATGTGAGTATGTTAGACATAACTAGCTAGCATGCTAATCCAGGTATGTTTTTCCTATATCAAGATAGAATCCTACCTTGTGTTAGGATCTTATACTGTTGTGTTGTTGATAATGATTATTCATGAAGTCATAGGTTTGAATAGTCATGGTTGTATGCATATTATGTTTCTTACCATAATTGATGATATGACTAACCAGAAGAATCATGAAGGTATAGGTTTGAGTAATCACGGGTTTTATGCATATTATATCTCTTATCTTGATTGACGATTTAACTAACCAAAAGAGTCCTATGATTAAATAAGAATATGCATGAGTAAAAGAAGACTTCCCTGAAACCTTGAATACTAATGTTTATTATCTGTGTTTGAAATGATCCTGACTATACATGCTTGAGATTATTGTGTTTTGATAATATTAAGATGATACTAATGAATGTTTGATTATGTATGAGACCTAGAGGATAACACAATGATGATACTAACAAGCATGCACAGGGATCGAGAATGAATATAAGTTCAAGGACAAGTAATCCAGGAAGCAAAGATCAAGAGGGAGTACACTCCAGTGGTTTCTGCAAGGATGCAGATATTCAGAGGGAGTTGACCATCTTTTTACATTCCACAACAGAAAGGTGTAGAAGAAGCTACTTCAAATTAGGACTCCAGTAGCTCCTGCAAGGAAGCAAAGACTCAGAGGGAGTCCACCCAATGAACAAACAAAGATAAGCATTTGAATTGTCATTTCTTAAATAATAATGTTCAATAATGTATATACTGATGTTCCTAGAATTAGGTTGTGTATTATGCATATTAGAATAATTGCATTGATGAATAGTATACTACTAATATGCATGGGTAAGTGGCCTATGGCACTGTACAACACTCCATTGCTACTTATCTAGAATGAAACCTCTTTGCTGACATGTTGGGAGTTGTGCACACTCTTAACAATGTTCTGGTAGAGATTGGAAGGCATCTAGAAAGTTATGGGATATGGATAAATGTTGTATTGAAGCATTGGCTAAGATAATTGCATGACTGTATGACATATTTCTTTATGTGTAAGAATTTGTTCTGAAAATTATGAGATGTTTCTAATCATTCAATTTAACCTGTTTTGTAGGAAAGACCATATATCTTCACCTACAAAAGGACTACAACATTTGTTCCAGCAACAAAGATATCTATTGAAGATATTGAAGATATTGAAGTTCCCAGGATCTGGGATGAAGAAATGGAATGCCATGATCTGTCGATCATGAAGAATGATGTTTGGGATGTAGTCCCAAGACCTGAAGGGAAGTTTGTTATGACTTCCATATGGATCTATCAAGATCAAGCATGCTGCAGATGGCAGCATAGAGAAATATAAAAGTGATGAAATAGAAGATACACCAGATGGATTCAAAACAGCTTTCTTGAATGGTGTAGTTGAAGAAGAAGTGTATGTGGAGCAGCCACTTGGTTTTGAGACACATGACAGGGAGTCATATATGTGCAAAACTTGGGTATGATGCACCACTTTCTAGGTATGGAGGTGCTGCAGAGTGCAGATGGAATCTTCCTTGGACAAGGGAAGTATGCAGTAGAGATCCTGAAGAGGTTCAGGATGATGGACTACGAAGCTATGGCATCGAACCTGAAGCTTCTGTGTGATGCTTCATCTGAACCAGTTGATGTCACTATGTATCGTCAGATGATTGGGTCCTTGATGTACCTGACGAACATGAGACCATATATTTGCTTTGCAGTGAACACATTGAGCCAGTTCCTGACAGATCCGAGGAGTGTTCACCTGGTTGTTGTAAAGAATATTTTGAGGTACCTGAAAGGTACAGTGGATTATGGGCTCAAGTATGAAGCGAATCAAAAGTTTAACCTGCAGGGTTATGTTGATTCAGATTGGGCAGGCAATGCTGCAGATAGGAATAGCACATATGGGTGTTGCTTCAGTATGGGATCAGGTGTGATCTCTTGGTTTAGCAGGAAGCAGTCCTGCGTAGCACTGAGTATAGGTGAGGCAGAGTATGTTGCAGCCTGTTCAGCTAGTTGTGAGGCAGTATGGCTACGGAAGCTACTGTCTGAGTTATTTGATCTCCCATTGGATGCTACTGGTATCTTCTGTGATAACCAGATTTGTGTGAAGCCGTCCGAGAACCCAATGTTTCATGACAGGTCGAAACACATAGAGATCAAATATCACTATATCAGGGATATGGTGCAGAGAGGATTTGTGAAGCTCCTGTATGTTGCGACGGACGAGCAGATTGCAGATGTGCTGACGAAGCCACTAGCCAGGGTGAAGTTCGAGTACTTCAGTGAGAGGCTTGCCGTTCTTCAAATCGAGGACACTTCGAGGAAGAAGTGATGGACACATTTGCTGAAGCCATTCCAAGAATGTTGGAAGGAGGATCCTTCACATGGCTATGGATGTAAGCGCTGGATGATGAGCATCAGGATGATGTTCTGCTTTCTGCTTGGATATGATCAGTTGGATCATTTTTATATGTATGTATGCATCATGTTGGATGCTGGATATGATTAGTTGGATCATTTTTATGTATGTATGTATGCATCATGTTGGATGCTAGATATGATCGGTTGGATCATGTGTATGTATTTTGTATAAGCATCATGTTGGATGTTTGGACCATGTATCTGTATATGTATCAGGTGGATACATTGTATGATCAGGTAGATCATGTAAATTGATATGTATCAGGTATGATCAGGTAGATCATGTATGTTGATGGATACATTGTGTGGATCATGTATCTATGTATCAGGTGGATACACTATGTATGATGATATGTATCAGGTAGATACTTGGTGTGCATCAGATGGATGCATTGTATGATCAGGGTGATCGTGGATGACAAGCTTCTCCAAATGACATGCAGCAGGATGTTGCAGTGATGATGATCAAGATAATCATGTGTACATCAGGATGATGTATGGTGAGTATCAGATAATACTTTGTGGTCGTGGATCAGGTTGTGCAGATGAGCATATAATTTGGCCCTGGGAGATTTGCAGATAGTCTTTCGAGGTTTTGCCTATGGCATGTAATTCGTTGCCTTGGGATATCTGGAAAATGCTCTTTCGAGGTTTTTCTCTGGGAGGACATATAATTTGGCCCTGGGATATCTGCAGATAGTCTTTCGAGGTTTTTCCTATGGCATGTAATTCGTTTCCCTGGGATATCTGGCAGATTCTCTTTCGAGGTTTTGTCCTATGGCATATAATTTGTCCCTGGGAGATCCGATAGGTTGGGCTATGTGCCCGTAATCAGCCCTGGGATGCTCTTGCGAGGTTTTGCCATGACCACATGTAATTCATGCCCTGGGAGATCCTATAGGTAGAGTTGTGTGCTCGTAACAGCCTGGGATGCTCTTGCGAGGTTTTGTGGTGACCACATGTAATTTGTACCCTGGGAGATCCTATAGGTAAAGCTGCATGCTCGTAACATCCTGGGATGCTCTTGCGAGGTTTTGTGGTGAGGTCACATATAATTTGTCCCTGGGAGATCCTATAGGTAGAGTCGTGTGCTCGTAACAGCCTGGGATGCTCTTTCGAGGTTTTGTGACGCACGTAATAAGTCCTGAGGATTCCACAGTATGGCTAGTGATGACGAAGACCTGCAGGTGGTGGGCCTACATCCACTATGAAAAAGGACTGGCTCTGTAGAACTTCCTATGACGAGTAGATTCAGAGATTGATTGAGATAGCAGCAGCAGTGACGATGATGATGACTCGATGACGATTATCCAGTGACGATGATCCAGAGAAGATGACTTGTGCTAGAAGACCTGTGTCAAGAAATACCTTCCTAGTTAAGAGGGAGTGTTGATGTATATGTAACTTCGGAATGTATTTCACATATATGTATATTGTATTCCTATAGAGATGTTATTATTCCTCTATACGGAAGTGGTTGTATTCCTATAGAGATGTTATTATTCCTCTATACGGAAGTGTCATCATTTATATTGTAAGTGTCGTAAATTATACTTGATGAGTTATTAGACCACCTTGTTGGGGTCGGCCCTATATAAGTCATGTGGGTAAAAAGGTTATTAGACCACCCTATTGGGGGCCGGCCATGTGGGTCAAAGGGTTATTAGACCACCCTAGTGGGGGTCGGCCTAGTCAGCATTATGTTAAGTGGTTAAGTTGAGCCCGACCTAGTTGAGTAAAGGTCAAGTCAAGTTAGTGTATAAATAGAGAGTGTGTCTCTCTCATTTTACACATTCTATTCTCTCACTCACACTGTGGAGAGTGGCGCACTTGTGGAGGAGGAGGCTCTGCTACTAGGAGAAGACTATCTCTTGTATTTTGGTTGTATCATTGCTCTATCTATCTCTGAGGAAGTTATTGGGGTTTTTCACCTTTATGGTTTTCCCCAAGTAAACTCAGTGTCTCTTCTGTGCTTGCATTATTGTGTCCATGAATGATATGTTGTAGATTTGCTGTACATGTTGTTCTCTCAGTTAAGATCCTAGATCAGATTGAAGTAAATTCTTAAAATTTAACACAAAGCATATGTATGGTCTCGTATTCGTCAAGTACATCAATGAACCAATCATGTAACGACACATCGTTGCATCAAGTGACTCTGATGAAGCATCACACAATAGCTTCAAGTTCGATGCCATGGGTGTGGTCATGGCTTTGCAGTCCATCATTCAAAATCTCTACTGCATACTTCCCTTGTCCAAGGAATATTCCATCCACACTCTGCCACACCTCCATTCCTAAGAAATAATGCATCATACCCAAGTCCTTTATCTCGATGTGGAAAGCCTCCTCTTCGTATTTGCAATGAGCTAATCCTCCCCTGTTACAAACAGGTCATCTACATAGAGTAGAAGTATCACTGGATTTCCACCTCAACCTTGTAGTAAAGGTTGGAATCTAATTTACTCTTGGTAAATCCTAAGCTCATCAGGAATTTGTCCATCCTGCCATACCATGTCGTGGGTTCCTGCTTCAATCCATACAAGGATTTCTTCAATTTGCACACATGAGTCTTCCTGTCATGTGTCTCAAATCCAAGTGGCTTCTCCGCATACACTTCCTCTTCAACTACACCATTCAAGAATGTTGTCTTGACGTCCATCTGGTGTACCTTCCATTTCATCACTGTGACCAGTGCTAGTACAGATCTGATGGAAGTGTATCTCTCCACAAGTGCAAATGTCTCCTCATAGTCTATTCCTTCTTTCTGGGAGAAGCCACGTGCTACAAACCTTGCCTTGTGTTTCTCAATGCTACCATCTGCAGCATGCTTGATCTTATAGATCCACTTCGAAGTCACTATAGACTTCCCTTCTGGTATCGGAACTATCTCCCAGACATCATTCTTCATAATAAACTGGTACTCCTCGATCATGGAATCCTTCCATTCTTTCTTCTCTGTTGCTTCCTCATAGTTGGAAGCTTCTTTGTCAAGGATGTCGCACAACAAGGCTACATAACTGGATTATGGTCTAGGTCTCTTGCTTTCTCTGTGCATCCCCTCTGGAGCACCATACCTCTCTGCATCTTGTATTGCCTCTCGTACCCATGTTGGTTTCCTCTTGTGGGAGTTCTTCTCACGAGTTGGATCTATAGGTTCTTGTGGTTCTTCCATGTCGCGGACTTCATGATCTTCTGGAATCTCTTCTTCAATAGTTGTATCTCTAATACTGGGAACTTCAAGTTCTTCAGTCTCTTCAATAGGTAGTTTTCTGTATTTTTTGTATGATGAATCTTCGTCGAATATCATGTCTCTGCTGATGTCTATCTTCTTAAATCCTGGGAAGTATATTCGGTAGGCCTTTGAATTTTCATTGTACCCTTCGAATATTCCCTTCTTTCTTGAAGGATCTAGCTTCATCCTTTTCTCCTTCGGAATGTGTATGTACGTTGGGCAGCCAAATATCCTGATATGGTTGAATTATAGTTTCTCACCGGAGAACACTTCTTCTAGAGTCTTGTTGTCTAGTACTCGATGAGGAGTACGGTTCTATACATACATTGTTTTCCTTGCAGCTTCTGCTCATAATTGCATCGGAATATCCTGGTCATGAAGCATTGCTTCCGCTGCATCCATTACCGTTCTATTCTTTGTTTCTGCAACGCCATTCTATTTTGGATTGTAGGGAGTGCTCAACTCCCTCTTAATCCCATATTATCTGCATAGGTTCTTGAAATATTCCGTGGTGAATACTCCACCATTATCTGATCAAAGGGTCTTGATATTCTTCTCAGTGTGATTCTCGATCAAGGTTTTGAATTCCTTGAACTTGTTGAATACTTCATCTTTACTTTTCAAGAAGTATATCCAAGTATTACAGGAAAAGTCATCAATGAATGAAACATAATATACATACCCACTTAATGAACTGGATGTCATGGTACCGCATACATCGGAGTGGATGATCTCCAATATTCCTTTCGCTTTGCTTTCACTTCTTGGAAATGTATTCTTCATGTTCTTTCCCTTTGCACATCCTTTGCAAATGCCTTCATGTTTTGTCTGAATTTCTGGAAGTCCTGCGACTGCTTTGCTTGCAATGGGTATTGCTCTATAGTGCACATGTGCAAGCCTTCTGTTCCATAGTTCACTTGGCTTCATGGAGTCATGAACCAAGGCTTGTTTAGGTTGGCCCTTTGATTTGTACAAACCTCCCTCTTGCTCTCCAATCACAATCCCATCATCTATTGTCTTTCCCTTTGGCCACATTAGGATTTGGCCATCAACAAATGCAACCCTAATACCTTTAGCATCTAGTGTTGATATGGAGAAAAGGTTTTTCTTTAGTCTTGGAACATATAGGACATATTTCATCTTCAGATATTTTCTGGAGTCTAACTTGTATGAAACTTCTCCACTTCCTTTTATGGGGTATTGGTAATCATCCCCAAGTTTCACCTTATGAGGTGACTCATGCTTAGATATATTTATGAAGGATTCTTTGTATCCCGGCATATGCTTGGAAGATCCACTATCTACAAGCCAATCATTACTTCCATGTGTGACAGTTCCCGTGAGTGCTGAGATCAGGACATATTCTTCATCACTTGAAGATTCATCACTTTCTTCTCTGGTTCTCTTCCTTGCAGGCTCGTCATCTTCTGCGGCATGAGCATGGTGTCTTTTCTTGTTGGTCTTCTTCTTATTGTGGGAGACACTTTTGCTTCCGGGACAACCTCTGGAGTAGTTTCCCTTCTCATCACATGTATAACATCTAATGTTGGATAGATCTCTTATGGATCTTCTATAGTTCTCCCTCTTATTTTGATGGTGTTTCTCCCTCTTACTGTGATGATGGTGCTCCCTTTTGTTATGATTTCTTCTGGTGTGTGTTGTGAGAGCTTGATCGTCATTTTCTCCCATCTTCTCTTCTCGTACCACAACTCGAACTTCTTCTTGTGTACATTATTCCCATAGTTTACTAAATGTGATCAACTTCTTTCTGGCACATATCCCTTGAATGAATGAGTCCCATGATCTTGGGAGACCATTCAAGGTGGTCATCACAATATCTCCTTCTTCTGCCTTTTCTCCAACTACTTCAAGTTTATTTTTTATCTGTGAGACCCTAGTGAACTAGGACTGCATGGTATCTACATTTTGAATCTTCACATTCTTAAGTTGGTTCCTCAAGCTCGTCTTCTGATTGATGTTCTTCCCTTCAAATAGCTTCATCAAATCATCGAACATCTCCTTAGGTGTATTCAAGGATGACACATGTGGGATGAGATGATCCTTAATGGAGTCTACAATAATTATCTTGCCATTAACCAAGTTCTTGTGGATAGCCTTAGCCTCATCTCCCTCTGGTACTGGAACCTCTTCATTTACATACTGGTCCAACTCATTTTCTTCAAGGACAAGAGAAATCATATACTTCCATGCTCGAAATTTATCATCTCCTTCAAGCTTATCCTCAATCTTGGTGTGGTGAGACATATTGAATGAGTACCTCAAATAGAAATAGCAAAGCTTTTAGGTCTTACCACTTTTGAGATGTCCAAACTGGTTTTGGAGCTGGTTGGCCTAGGGTTTGTCAAAGAAAGCCTAATTTTCTAATCTTGGAATTTGGAACTTCTGATTGGACACGAAGATGCACCTCCTCAAGGCAATTTTTCCAATGTACTCACTTCTCCAAATCTGTGAATAGAATCCCAAAATAGTTGATGCCCTAGTTTTCCTCCGACAGTAGTGACGGGCCAAAAATTCAAAATTCTCGGAATCAGATTCTGCTTCAACGGAAATATGTGCCCTCCTAGGACGAGTTAGCCTAGACTCCTTTTTCAAATGATCTATGGAGATAATACCTCAAGATTAGAATCCATAGCTTCCCGCAGTTGTACAATGTCTTATTTTCAGGTTAGCTCTGAAACCATGTTAGTTTTTCTATTTTTAATCAAGTTTTTCTATTTTTAATCAATACTATCTAGGATCTTAACTAAAAGAATAACAACCACAGCATAACACAAGAGACACAAAGATTTTCCTCGGGGAAACCATAAAGGAAAAAACCCCACAACTTCCTCAGAGATAGAATCGTCACCAATACAATATCACAAAATGGAAAACCCCAAAACAAGATATGATGGTAGTATGGCTGTCGTTACACCAAAACCCGTAGGTGATTGGTAAACTCACCACTGCCAGATTTCAAGGATCCACGAGAGGCGATTAGTCCCTTGTCATGATACATCGGGGAGCGCTGACTACTTGCAATTTCGTGCAACAATCTCCCCCTCAGCGCGAGCCGAGTGTGTATCGAACTCGTGACCTCTTTCTCTAATACCAATTGATGGTAGTATGGCTTTCGTTACACCAAAACCCGCAGGTGATTGGTAAACTCACCACCGCCATATTTCAAGGATCCACGAGAGGCGATTAGTCCCTTGTCACGATACACCGGGGAGCGCTGACTACTTGCAATTTCGTGCAACAAGATAGTCTTCGGCAGCTCTCTCTCTCTTTATCCTATGCGAACTTGTCTTCTCTCTCTCACTTATGAGAAATCAAGTGAGTGAATGTGTGTCCAAATGAGAGATCCTTGCTCTCTATTTATACTTTACTTTTCACTTGACCTTTTCACTAGCTAGGTCGGCCTCATCTAAACCTGACTGGGTCGACTTCTCTAGGAAGACTCAATAACCCTAATACATTTGACTCTAGGGGATCTATTACCCCGACTTACAATGGAGGTTGTACCTCAATGAATTTACATGACCAAATGTAATAATGAAATCTTCGACCGAAGGGAAAAACATCTCCGGCGGAGATACAAGTAAAATACAATAATAATAACAATATAAAATACAAGGGAATATCTTTTGAAGTTACAATTACAACAACATAGCTAAAGCTAAAAAACTACACAAGGGTCTAGCGCTGATACCAAAAGTAGAGGATAAAGCATGGGACCACAAGCCAGCATCCGAGTGCTAAAGAAAAGGACATTGTAAATATTAAAACAAATCAACGATGAAGTGTGATAACACACCTGAAAAAGTGCCAGCGAGATAAAGTGAAGCATCGAGCTCTTTGAAAAATCGATTGCCAGATCAACGGTCCACATTAATAGCGCGCTATAAAAGAGCACCAAGGTTATTTTTCCCTGATAATGATTTGTACTTAATGTTTCCAAGGACACATGGTGATTTTTTAGTGACAACTCCCCGCAAAGTACTTTTGCAATACCGTCGAGCTCATGGAGAGTTACTACTCTTAGAAATCACCCACGGTTTTCGCCCAAAACTGCTAATCAACAAAGTCTCCACACTAACAAAGAGTGAAACTATGGCATACAAGACGGTCTCTCCCTAATGGATATGTGTTAGATGGGGCCCAATGACCTCCAATAATGTCATTTAAAGAGTGCCAAATGAAAATTTTCCAGTTGTCCCAAAATTCAAAAAGGGATACATTAAAAGGTAAAATTATAATTTTAAAATATTATTCAATTTATTTCAAAAAGGAGAGCAGTTTCTGAACCTATGTACCTATGCAATGAATAAAATCAAATTTTACCCAAGTGATTACTGCATAAATATTTTACCCAATTACTTGTTTTTATCGTTAATTAAACAGTAATTAACCCTAATTTGCCTTGCTAAACCCTATATAGCCATTTAGCCTATCAACTGAAATTTTTACCCTACCAACGGCTCAAAAGTCCAAATCCAAGCTTCCTAAATCCATTTTTGTCGATGATGAACACATTTATGACAAGCATGATGACATATTTGATATCATTATTACCAGTTCAGACCTAAACCTTACTATCCAAGAATCCAAATCACTGTCAAGTTCATACCAAGACCCTTATCATTTATGGGACTCCAACCTTCCTAGAACCGTTTTCCCCTACTCGGTTTATTTCCCAGATTTCATAGCTTGGTACTCAGCATAGTATTCCCTAAGTAGGAAAGCTATTATGGCATCCAGCCTTTCCAAAAACCTATGCAGTGTAAATGACATTACCCTACAGAAAGTGTTTTGCATATCATAGTTTCTTGCAATGCGACCCCTAAATGAGAAAAACCATGCATTTTCCTATCAAACCCTCAGGCCTTCTGACATAAACCTATTTTTACTACAGCATTTAGATAAGGGATTTGTTCTTCCTTCATACCCTACACCATATGATACTGTAGTATTTTCTAAGATTTCAAAAAAATCCACAGCCTTGATCTGTACAGTCCTAGGATATGAAAATGATGAGAAATTAGATGACACAGTTTTAGATTTTCTTCTTAGCCTAACTTTTATGCCTAGAATCAATATTCCCAAGTATGATCTCTATAAGTTCTTAATCCAAGCAATCCATCAAAAACTAGAAGAATTTCCAACCGTGGGAATGTTCAAATCGCCCTCCTATATGTTTTATATGTTTTTATATCAAAACTTTGAACACTATAAGTGTTTGAATTTGAAGATGACATGTGAAAATAGAAACCCAATTCCAGTATATAATTGGAGTGACTTAATTCTAAGAAGATCTGACAACTCCAATTGTACTAATTACCAACAAGGTAATGAAGATTAAATACACTATTATTCATGACTGTTCACCCCGAGTATGTTTCCTAAAAATAAGAAGTGGCTATAGTTCACCCCTGATACAATGATAGGTGACTAGATTCTATATGAAGAGTACACAATAATCAGAGTTTATGGTTTTGAGGAAGAGCCTTACTAGCTCCCAGTTTTCCTCACACCCATATTTTTTGCAATGGAATTTGCAAGGCGGAGCTTTATGGTAGATCAAATGCATTTCCATCAGTTCATACATATAAGAACTTTCTTGATGCCACAAGAGATAGGACTTTTCCAGCTCATAGTTTTGATGTCTCTACAATACATGAAAGGTTTCTTAAATCAGTTACATTTTAAGAAAGCAGAAGCTAGGCATTATGACCCACATGGAATCATCTCCAAACAGAGAATAGAAAACACAAATTCTTCTTATGACCCTATGCCAAGGCCATATTGGGAGAGGATTTCCAACTTAGAAAGCTGGGAGGAAGTCCTTGCAGTCCAAAAGAGTATGAAAGAGAAAAGAGTTTCATAGAAGCAAGCAAGGAAGAAGAGGGGAGTTGAAGAACTCTCTAAATATATGGAAATTGATAGTGTTGAGTAGGGTCATCCAACCAAAAGGGTCATAACAGAAGGAGGAGAGGTTGAACAAGAATTGGGGGAAGAAGATAAAGTTGAAGAGCTTCCAACGAAGCCGGATGAATTGATACAACATCCTCTAGTCAATAGAAATGAGTAAGTAATTAAATTTACCCACTACTCTTCTATAGAATTCACAAAGCCTCGGATGTTGTAAACATAACCTTCAATATCACCTTTAGTGGGTTTAGTGCAAGTAAAGACAAACTTGCAAACTAGACACATAAATATAAGAGAAAGAAGTGTTAAAATGATAAATGATACCAAGAAGAAAATAGGTACATCATGGAATATATTGCCCGTAGTAGCATATCACAAAAACGACACTCTAAAATGGTCTGTGGTAGAGCCTGCTGTAGCTAGGGTTTTACCCCTAGCTTGTGCAAATGAGCACCTACTAAGGAGAATGGACTCCTTAGTAGCAGTTCAGTAAATGCAAATAATTAAGCTAAAACAGAAATAGAAACTACTCTAAAACATGTGCATGAAAAACAAACAACAATTTGTAAACAAGGGTTTTGTATTAATATTACCTTCAATGTGAAGGTTGATGAAGCTCTTTGCAATGTCCAAGAGGGTTGCTCCAAGCTCCAATGTGCTCCTTCTCTTTCTCCAATGGTGGGAATGGGCCAAAAGTGGCTCTCAAGGTGAAAGTAGTTCAATGGTGAACTAGGGTTTCGAGAGAGATTTTGGCAGAGTAAGGGTATACTTGATTGTGGATATGGAATAAGGGATCTCCATCACCTATTTATAGTTTTTTGGTGGTGGAGTGCTGACCCATGGTTTTAGGAAACACATGGTTTAGGGCAGCTGTATAGGGTTTTTTCCTCCTTTTCCTCATTATTTTATATTTTTTTATTCCCTTTTTAGGGGATTTTTGCTATTTTTGGAGGAAAAAGGGGGTTTTTTAGCCTTTTTGAGGCTATTTTGATGGGTTAGTGGCCTTTTGGAGGTATTTTAGGCCCTTTGGAGGCTTTTTAATGGGATTTTTTGGGATTTTAAGGGAAATATGGTAGAAAAATGGACACATGAGCCATATAATGTGGTAGATGAGGTAGTGAACACTTTTTGGGTGTTAACAGATTGCCCCCTGATGTGCGAGGGCAGGAGCTCATCGTATGGCCGATGGACATCATAAGTCATGAATGGTTTTCCTGGGGTATGGAGAGAAGAGAAGAAACAAACTGAATCCCAGAACAACGATCCCAAACAACTGCAAGAACTAAAAGTGCATAACCTCAATAATGGAGGAGGAATCATCTGATCATATGGACGAGGCGGGCATTCCCATGCTCGTATCAGGATATAACATAATAATAACAATGGGGTCCAAAAAATGGGGACCTGAAATATACATGACCTCAAATACTAACTGAGGAATAATCTCAATATATGGACGAGGCGGGCATACCCATGCTTGTATCAAGATACATAAACAGAACTGTGAGGCCCGAAAAGGGGGACCTGTAAGATACATAGCCACTGTGTACATCATAAGAGTCCAGAGGGGACACAAAATCTGGGACATACTGCTGAGCTGATCATGTGGTAACTGAAGAACTGGTGCACTGGAACATCAATAGTGCAGCTGACTGGGGTACCAGAGGAACTGATGCGCTGCTGGATCATAATGACTGGGAGCCATAACCTCGATGGTACACTGAGCTGGAACTGAAACGGGTACTCAAGGAAGCATAGAGCTAGAGGGCTTCCGAATACAAATGCCAACGCAGCCCGGACATCCACGGGAACAGACAACTGGGCGTTCCGAAATGACTCACCAATGTGCTAGAGTCGGGGGAAATCCGGGGTCTTCGACTAAAAATTGATGGGACATAATCCTACGCGATCCTCAATGATGCGATCAAGGTGCTGAAGTCGAGCATGTGAGGAACAACCACTCGGAGAGGCAATGACGACTCCTCTCAGAATGATCCATAGGCACTTACCACAGATGGTGATAAGTCCAAGGCGTAGGGACCTCTGGGTCTATCCTCAGGAATAGAGGAGCTGTCGTCGACAGAGGGAGACCTGCAACTATCAAGGCAATGATGTTTCCTTGACAGGAGCGCGAGGTGAAGAACCGAAATGTGATAGTACTGATGGCAGGACTGATCGAACTGTGGGGGGGGGACAACTGGGCAAGGAGAGTGGGTGGACTCAAACTTCCTTTGTTCAGAGTATGATAATGGGAATGATCTGGAAGCATATGAAACTGACTACGGGGAAAGGGATCATAGCTGTAGTGGATCGGGGAGGGTGACTGGTCTGAGGGAGACCCTAGCTGATATAAAATGGCAGAAAACTGTAGAATACTCTGAACAAAGGCGACCTGCTTGGGGGTGCTGCCGAGATGATCGATCGTAGTGCCAAGAGGCACGGGTGGGGACTTCTTCATGGGTTAAGGAACTAGAAGAAGTTTGTGTAAAATGATACTGTCGTGTGGATTTTACGAGCCCAGGACAGTTCATGCTCGTGTTTGCTTTCAATTTTAAGGAGTCTGAAAGCGATAAGAAGACTCTGAAATGATGGAATGGTACTTTCGTGTGGATTTTACGAGCCCAGGACAGCGCATGCTCATGGTTGCTTTCAATTTTAGAGAGTCTGAAAGCAAATAAGAAAACTCCAGGGGGTTGCTTTTTCGTAGATTTAGTCTCCAAGGCCCAAAGAAGCATAAAAGGATGCAATGAAGAACTCTTCTAGCCGGTGTGACTAGAGTATTCCTTTTTCGTAATTAGTCTACCAGGTCCGGAAAAGGGTTAAACTTATACCAGATAGACGCCCTTTCAGGTACTTTAACGAGCATGAAAGGAAGCAAGATTGCTCGGCGATCTTTTCATTCTTTTAGGAGTCAGAAAAGAGCTTAACGGAAACTCCCGAAGTGCCTTTTTCGTAAAGGACCTGTCCGGCCCGAAAAAGGGATAAAATTATACCGGACAAAAGGAATGGCCAGGAAAGGAGGAAGTGTTCAATCAAGGATCAGTAATGATGACCAAGAACGAGGGTAGGGGGGAACACGGGTGGGCCTCCTTGCGGGGTAGATGAAATGGTGGCAAAATAATGAAACATTGGCAGTATGACAGGAGTGAATGGCTCATGTAAAAGTGTGGAACAATCCGATGGCAGCCGATGTGGCACGCAAACCGAGGCAGCAAGGTGTCGAGACACAATGTTGAAATTGTACCAGGTGAGAGCGAGAAATGATCTCAAGCATCATCACCAGCTCAGAAAAATGAATCCGACGATATAAAACATGTGAAAAATGGAGAACGGTCGATGTGGCACACAAACCGAGGCGACTAGTGGTGTCGGGACACAATGTTGATATTGGTCCTAGTGAGAGCGAGAAATGATCTCAAGCATCATCACGAGCACGAAAAAATGAATACGGCAGTGCAAATGGTGCGAAAAATGGAGGTCATAAGGACTCCAGAATTGTCAAAGGAAAGAACTATGCATATCAAATCAAATATACACGTGACACGTGACCTCAAAAATGGTTGAGATCACAAATGTGAAAAAGTGAGCAAGGTTAATGACCTGCCCCCATGCTATGTGCATGGGGTTTGTGATTGTGGATCACATGTGTGTTCGTTTGAACGATGGGTTCATTAACGTGCCGAGATAGATGTGATGGGGAAGGTTCAAAATGGTTGATCATGCCCCCTATCCCAGGGTCGAGGGAATCTATGATGCCCCCTAACTCAGAGGTGTCAATGTGGTGCTGTTTCTGGCGAATGGGGGGTACATCAGGCCATGTGTCAATGTGGTGCTCTATAATGGCGGGGTCAAGACCGGGCATTTCGGTATAGGACCAGGCAAAGACATCACGGAATTCTCATAAGAGTTTTCGGTACTCCTCAATCTCTTGTTCACTGCAGGAGGCTCCCAAGGCAATGCATTCATTGACGCCAGGTGGGTCAGAGATATCTATGTGGATGACGGGTGAGATGTTGGCCATGTTACCTTCCTCGAAGGCGTCAGGAGCAGGAATAGGGTCCTTGAACCAGTCGACCTTAGTGGGAAGGAAGTCTTTGGATTCAACCGCAAATTGGGTAGCAGTACTAGACGAAGATGCTTCGAGGATGAAGTAGGAACGATGATGCATATCATCCCAGGGATAATCCGGGGCAGTAAGGGCCTCAAGGATCTCCTCATCGGTATGGAAAGTTTGCGTCATCAAATCGGTTGACGAGGGGGTAGTGGTTGAAGAGATCATATAGATGATGTTAACCTCTCCAGAAGGGGAAGAGACCAGGGGGTAGATCTCCTCAATGGTGGGTGGTGCCATCTCAAGATCCAGATTGTTCATCTCATAGAGAGCTGCTCTATAATCCGAGAGATCGGGACAATGATGGGAGTAATGCCCGTAAACACCGCATATGGCACAGGGGTGGTTAGTGCGTAGGGACTTGTCTTTAGGCTTGGGAGTGGGGTTTAGTTCGATAGTTGGGATGTTGGGGTCATCTTCGAGCATCTGCATGTGTTTCTGTAGGGCTGGTAACTGTGGACACTAGTGAGTCGCATGGCCCAACTCGTCACACAGTGAGCATTTAGGAGGAGAGTGAAACACAGGAGGGTTTTTTACTGTCTTGGGAGGTGGTACAGCAGTGTAAGGTTGTGGACCTCTTCCCCCAGTGGGTTTGGGAGTAGGAGGGGGATTCGTGGAGGACGAAGGGGTAGAGACACCAGGAGGTGGCTGAGTGGTAGTAGCCATGGGTTGCACCGGTTGGAGGACGATGTCTGGTGTCGGCGGGTGAATAGGAGGCGAAAGATACCATACGGGTAATCCCAAAGTTAACTCAGGGAGACTAAGGGTAGCCATGATCAGGGCGCTTACTACTCCCGATGGAGGGACTAGGAAGGGGATCGTATGGATAGGTGTAACACCAATGTGGCTAGGTACCAATGGTGGTGTAGGAAACAAGGGTGGTTGATTGTTAGGTGGTTAGTTGTCGTGGGACAAGGTACATAAGTCAGACACTTCGGGCGTAGATCACAGGGAAGGAATGGATTGAAAGGTGGAGGTCATCGGCGCGTCTGAGTAGACCCCAAGCCCCTTAGAGGAAACAAACAAGGTGGGGGCACGAGAAACAGGTTGTTCAACCATGGGGAGAACATTTTTAGGTGCCGCGGGAGCACTGGGATCATAGTAGGTGAGCTGGTCAACCTTAACCACGCATCCCTCATGGGGGAACATCATGGTGCGAAAGACGGAAGAGGCGACCGCCCGCATGGCATACATGTAGCTGCGGCCAAGTAAAAGGTTATAATCCAATTGGGCATTGATTACCTCAATGTCAATGAGTACAGTTTTGCCACCTAACTAGACGGGGACATTGGCTAGGAGGCCTTGGGGCTGAGCCGAACGACCGTCGTAGGCGCGTAATGCAGTGGTGGAATGCTGGAGAGTGGGGGATCCCAACTTCTGCCATACGAATGTAGACATAACGCATGTAGAGGCACCTTCATCGATGATGCATCGATGGATGACAAGATTCCGAATGGAAACAGAAACTTGGAATGCTAGGGTGGAAGGCAGGCGAGGTTCAGACTGGTATAAATCAAATGCCATCAAATTCGAATCATTTGGGTCAATCCCCCCAATGGCGGAGAGTAAAGTCTTGCGCTGGGAAGGGCAATTCTTCAAGACTTCTAATGCAGACATGGCTGCGGGAGATTGGGCTAGGTCGTCTACAATGTTGTAGTTTGACGCAGCGCGCGCATTGGGGTTATTGTTGATACGGCGGAGTGGGAAACGAGGGGCTTTGGGAGCGCCATCTAGTGGAGGTGGAGGAATACGTAACGCTTGATCTGTGGGATGGGCGTTGGTGGGTTTATCAGTGGGAGGTGCTTCAGTGGTGGAGCCATATTGGTCTCGACGGGTCTGAAGGTTGACGTCAGCGGATGACATCATCAACAAGTGGTGGGTTCCTGAGTCAAACATGGGTTGATCAGGAGCAGCGTACGTGATCTGCTGTTGGGGTTGCACGTTGGCTTGAGGGGGATCCAACGGCTTAGTGTTCACGACGCCTTGGGTTGGTAATGGGTTTTGCAGCACCAAAGGTGGGTTCTGAGGTTGAGGGGGGTTAGGAGGTGCCTGAGGAGCTGCCTGCCCTTGGCGGTGGGCATCGTCAACCCAGAGCTGCCGAGCTCGCTCTAAGTGTGGGCAAGCATGCGTGTAGTGTCCATAGACCCCGCAAATAGAACAAGGGTGGTTCATTCGCAAATTGGGGTTTTTAGCCTGCTTGGGCGGGCGATCAGGGTTTTGATTAGCGGGGGCCGCATTGTTGTTGTCGGGGGGATTAGCCGGTTGACCAGCTTGGTCTGCAGGTTGGTTGTTCCCACAATTACGGCCTTTGTCGCGGTTCTGTTGGCCCTGGTTACGTGGGTTGTTCTGGTTTTGCTGCGGGTTTTGTTGGGCGTAAACTTGCCCTTGGGCAGCAGGGGGATTTTGAGGTTGCGCAGGTGCGGGAGCAGGCTGCAGGGGATGATATGTAGGTTGAGGCTGAGCAGGTGCAGAAACTTGAGGGGGTTGCTGATATGGCTGCGGAGCGGGTTGTGGGTTTGCCGCAGGGGCTGCCTGTGGCGGATAATAAGCAGGTTGGGATTGTGAAGGCGCGGGAGCTGGGGCAACTTGCTGATGGTAGTAAGGTGGAGGTGCGACTGGGGGGGCATAAGCGGGAGTCGCATGACCGAAACACTTAGGAGGACATGAGGCTCCATGGTGATGGTGATGTGTCATGGGAGCATACGAGTTGGTTGCTCCAGACTGTGAGGTAGCCCGCGAAAGGTCGGGGCCAGGGGAAGGACGTGTAATAGAAAATGGTTGGGGATGCGAAGAAACACGGCCAATGATACCGTCTGCAGTGTGGGATGCCCCCGGCGCATCATGCTGGGAGGACTCGCCGCGAGGGGCGTCAGGTATAATGGTATAAAGGTAACCCGACTGGGCGTAAATGAGGTCGAACTGTTGGGCCTTAAGGATGGCCTCTTCTTCAGACTGGGGTCTTTCTGATGCTACATCCTTAGCAATAACAGGGAGAAGGGATTTGAGGAACCAATCTAGGAAGATACGGTCGTCTAGTTTGATCTTGCATAAGCTACAGCGTCGATGCCACTCATGGATGTGGTCCGTGATATGGGTAGCCGTATTTTGTCTGCAGGATAGGAGGATCTCAATGCCCGCGTCATAGCAGACAGGAAGCTGGAAGAACTGCAGGAAGGTCGAGGCAAGGGAAGCAAAGGTGGCATGGGTCCCATGAGGTTGCTCGATATACCACTTGGCTGCAGATCCAGTGAAGGTGCGCTGTAAGAGACGGAGGCGAACAGAGTCATCCACTATGGAGTTAGAGGAACACCATAGGTGGAAAGACATGATATGGTTTTGTGGGTCCTCACCGGCCTTGCCCTCGAACTTAGGGATGTCAGAGGGGAGCTTGGTAGGCATATGAGGCCATGTAGGGTCATGTCGAATAGGATCGTTGGTCAATCTGGCCAGGTCAGGTAGGTTGAGGCTAGCCATGAATGGAAAAATGGAAGAAGGATGTGACACAGTAGTGGGTTGGACCAAGTTGGGGCCAACGCCCCCAAGTGGAGGGACAGGATTTGGGATGGTGCCCCCAAGTGGGGGAACTAAGGTGGTGGAGGATGGTCCAGCACCACCATGGGTAGTGTGAGCCACTGATGTAGTGGGGATAGGGATTCCTGCTGCGGGAATAGGTACCGTGAGGGGAACGGTAGATGGGGGTCCCATGGAGGGCATACCCAAAACAGGTGTAGTAACTGGTGTAGTGGTGTATGTGCCACCAATGGTCCCTATAACAAAAGGAGTGGAAGTCGTGCCGGCCATGGGGCTAGTAGGGGCAGTGTAAATAGGGTCCTCAGACTCTTCGTCAGAATCGGAGGTAAAGTAAGGAGCGTCAATATCTGGTGACGGAGTCCTATGTCGCTGACAAGTGGAGTCAAGTGACAAGGCTCTAGATCTATGATGAGTGGTATCAACGGAGGATGATCGAAATCTATGACGGGTGGTGTCAAGAGAACCGTGTTGTGGGGGCTCGCCCCTGAGGCGCCGAGAATGTCTCAGGGACTCAATGGTGACAGATGGTGTCAAATCTATGTGGGTTGAGGTGAGTTATAAAAACAACTCAAAAAATCCTAATGCAACCGACTGTGCAGAAGGAGAGCTCAAAAACAAGGCACTCAGGCCAACAACCAACTCAAAACACCCACTGCAATAGCTGTGCTACAATAGGTGGAGTAACAACAAAGATGGTCAGAATACCAACAAGCAGCAGGTTTCCTAAAAATAAAAAATGGTGGACTCACTAGACCGAAGGGAGGTAAAGGAGCATGCAAACACCTAACTAAAAGTATTCTGACTCAACTAAACATATCCTCTGCAAGGTGATGAAATCCAAGTCAGATAATATGAGTAGAAAAGCCAAGTGGCTATGATATCCCCCTACCGGGAGGGACACCGGGTAGTCAATCCTAGAAGAATGGCAACTAAGATACCCCATTCATGACACGTCCAGAAAGGTGAATCTGCCATTTAGTCCGTTTACCGCAATACCCCTATACAGGGATATCCCGTGAACCGCGAAAGGTAGCCCTTCGGTTACTGAATGGAGTGCGGTATTCCACTCAGGCCTCCGGAACCAGTCTCCCGACTTCAACCCTCCTAAGGGAGAGGCCCTCTAATAAAATGGTCATGACCGTGCCAAAAAGTACTAGGGGATTTTGGTTCCCTATTTGGACAACAACTATGTCTCAAGTGAAAGTAACCGAGGGGTGTTATTGGAAGCCTATCCCCCCGATCCTACCTAACTACAATGATTCTTTTGTGTTCCCCAAGTGGGGTTAGAATGTTGGTTTAGTTAGGTATTTTTTAAGGCTCACTTGAATTATGTGACAGAGTGTGTGCTCGTGAGGTGATGAACCCAAAATAGAAGTGCCACAAGGGGGGGGCAACTTCTTAACTATCAATAATGCTGGAATTGAAACTTTAACTTGCAAAATTTTTTGATTTAAAAATGCTGAAATTTTAAAAGAATTCTGTAAGGGGAACAGAAATTATGTTACAGAAAGGCTGTAAGGAAGTGGGACTGCAGGTAGGACAGAGGGCTGTTTAGATGCAGAAAAATTTGCAACAAAAGGGACTGGGCTCAAAATAGTAAAAAATGCAGAAATCAGACCGCGGGTCTGTGGCGAATTAGAACAGGCAGACCGCGGGTTTGAGGGAAACAGACGCGGTCCGGTCACGGCTTTCGGGCCAACAGACGCAGCCGGGACGCAGGAAACGGGGAAAAAGACTCAGTCGGGTCGCGGCAAAAGGGCTAACAGACGCAGTCGGGACGCGGGAAAATGGCCGACAGGTGCAATCAGATCGCAGCAAACAGGCTGATTAGGTGTGGTCGGATCGCAGGTAACAGACTTGAATCTGCCGGCAGGGCGTCGGAAACAGTCTGAGAGCCACGGTCGGGTCACAGGTAAGGGCCTGAGAGACGTGGTCGGGACGCGACTGCAGAGGGAAAAAACGCGATGTACGGCGGCCGAAAGGGATAGCCGAAAGGGAAAAAATTTAAAACGAAAACCAGAAATTCAAAATCTAGGGGAGTCGCCAAAACTGTAGCTAGGGTTTTACCCCTAGCTTGTGCAAATGAGCACCTACTAAGGAGAATGGAATCCTTAGTAGCAGTTCAGTAAATGTAAATAATTAAGCTAAAATAGAAATAGAAACTACTCTAAAACATGTGCATGAAAAACAAACAACAATTTGTAAACAAGGGTTTTGTATTAATATTACCTTCAATGTGAAGGTTGATGAAGCTCTTTGTAATGTCCAAGAGGGTTGCTCCAAGCTCCAATGTGCTCCTTCTCTTTCTCCAATGGTGGGAATGGGCCAAAAGTGGCTCTCAAGGTGAAAGTAGTTCAATGGTGAACTAGGGTTTCGAAAGAGATTTTGGCAGAGTAAGGGTATACTTGATTGTGGATATGGAATAAGGGATCTCCATCACCTATTTATAGTTTTTTGGTGGTGGAGTGCTGACCCATGGTTTTAGGAAACACATGGTTTAGGGCAGCTGTATAGGGTTTTTTCCTCCTTTTCCTCATTATTTTATATTTTTTTATTCCCTTTTTAGGGGATTTTTGCTATTTTTGGAGGAAAAAGGGGGTTTTTTAGCCTTTTTGAGGCTATTTTGATGGGTTTGTGGCCTTTTGGAGGCATTTTAGGCCCTTTGGAGGCTTTTTAATGGGATTTTAAGGGATTTTAAGGGAAATATGGTGGGAAAATGGACACATGAGCCATATAATGTGGTAGATGAGGTAGTGAACACTTTTTGGGTGTTAACACCTGCAGTGTCCCATCCTACTAGCCTCAGTGATTGGAAAGATAATGAATACCAAGTAGACTTTATCCAATTTGAAAAATTGGACAAAGTAGATTTCTATAAGAAGACTAGTGACATGATATGTAAGGAAGTGATACAATCTATCAAAGTAGAGAAAATTATTAGGGCAACATTGGAGAGATTTGAAGAAATTTGGAAGGCAGAAAAAGTGGCATTCAAGACAAAACAAAACATAATCAACGAGCTAGAAAACAAAATAATGGCCTTAAGTGTTAATATAGCTTATGGTTCCCATGATAAATCTGTTTCGAAGGAAAAAGATAATGAAATAGCCCACCTCAGGAAACAATTGAATATGCCTGCAAATCAAGTAGTTCAGACTCCTGAAATGAGACAAGCTCAAGAAGAAAATGAAAATATATATATGCTAGCATGTTGCATTTCAAGCAGTTAGCTGAAGAGAAGGAAAAACAAATAGATGAGATTAAATGGCATATTTCCTCACTCAACTTACAAAGACCACAATATCCAATGAATATGTCATTCAAGGTTTACCTCCTAACATACAAGAAGCAATCCATCCTGCAGGAGAGACAAAGTGGATGGTAATAGAACCTGAGAGGTAGGATGAAGATAAAGAGGTAATTGATGTGATGGATGAAGATAATATATCCCAGTTTTGTATGAATGAGTGGGACCATTGTAAGGTCATCCAAGATGAACCGGAATCCTATCAAGCAGTTAAAGAAGAAGTCTAAAGGATGGAAACAGACTTGGGAAAAATGCATGAACAAGCTAAGAAGATAATAGAATATTTGGATAGTAGAAGTGAAAGACAGCTAGAAGTGTTACATATTACAAATAGAACACAATTGATCAAGGTAGCTAGACAAATGGTAATGAAGAGGATTCTGTTGAAAATAAACCAGATGAATATGAAATTATTGGTTGATGATATAAATGCTTTTAAAGGCATGTTTGATAGTCTTAAAATTGAGATTACCAAATCCATGGGATAGGAATGAATAAATTGTCCCCAAAGAATAATATAAGGCTACATTGACACAAAAAATAAATGAGATGCCTCAAGCTGATGCATTAGAAGGATTCACAACTGGAGATCGGGTTATTGATAGGTTAAAACCTCAGTTTCAGATATGGATCCATTTGAAGAGGCTATTGAAAGAGTTCAACCCAATATCATATGAGAAAAATACCAATGCTGAAATAGCCCTAGAGGCATTGAAGGCCCATCGAATTCCATTGGATTGGCATGCAGTGTGAAAATTTTCCCCAAGTAATATTCCCACCTCAAAGGCAAGCCACAGAGAAAACTTGCAACGTTCCACGAGGATAGCCAAGTGGAAAACAATTTCCTATAGTGCTAGGTCATTTTGTGGGCTAGTCAACTCCTTTGGATTTTATGCCACCTGGAGGACAGGTAAATGTGCATATGATGCACCAAATGAGGGTGCAAGCAGGAATACCTCCTACTAATAAACCAGCAGGTCAAGCTTTGGGGAGCCAATTGTACAACATAATGTATACATGAGAGGACAAACAAAAAAGACAAGAGGAAAAAATAAAAGCGCAAGTAATAAGTGTTAAAAGTAAAAGGGTGCTAGTTAGTTAGAAATTCAAAACTGAAAAGGACATATTTACAAGTTTGTTGCAAATTAGTTAAGCTCAACATAATTCAATTACTCTTGAAGACCTATATACTGTAATCCAAGTGCATAACTCAAGGCTGGCAATTTTTAGAGGGACTCTATCAGTTGTTTGAGCAGATGAACTAATTTTTAATGTACATTTTTTCCTGAGATTAATCTTGTAGAGTGCTACAGAGATGGTTTTCCTCTGTATTATGCATATCTTCTTTATTATGTTACTCTTCCATGTCCATGTATACACTCTCATGAGATGTCAATAAAGTTATGAGTAACATATTCAACTCCATATTGTGTCGACGATATGATATATTGATGAATGTTGGAATTGATTGCAGAGATTTCAAATCTATTGACCTTTGGTCTAGTTTCAAGGCTTTTATTTGATACAGCATTGTTTGAAGCCTTATCATATCATTGTTTCTATGAATGTCTTGTTGCTTGAAAATTCATAAATAAACTCATGATTTTCAATACATTTTTGTTTACAAATTACTAATTTTTTTAATTCAAAGATCGGCTCATTTATGCTTTCATTAGGTTCAAATATATTCATCCCGCGGGCGCCACTTATGCCTATTTTTGTCTCAGTCTTCTAAAGCTCACCCTCACTATCAACTAAATTATTTTTACACTTTATAAAATTCCTCTCCAATCATTTTACACCATCAAAATTGTTCATAAATATTTACTTATAATCATATTTCAAGAAATATCATTTTTAGATAAAATTCCACAGAGATTCAACTCGAAAATCTATAAAATTTGACTTATGTCATACCCTAGCGTGTACTACCTTAATTCTAGTACATCTCAGGGAACCAACATGATAAATGGCGTCGTTACCGAGGAACAGAATTGAAGGTTAAATTTTCCTCAGGTACGACATCGTTGAGTTCTGGTTCGAATTGGTGAAGAAGGATCAGACAATTTGAATGAAATTATCACCTAGCGACTCTACTACTTTGAAGCTGGCTTCTGAAAATACACACCAGGAGAAATCTGACTTCAGACGAATTTTTTGAGTCTCCCTGATTCAAGAAACCATTGGAGAAAACTTTGGGCAAATCAAAAACACTTTGGATAAAGGTATTCCTCGAGTAATTTCTCGTCTCTTTTCATTTACTTTCAAAATCAAGAAATTTGTTCAAATTTAAATAATCAAGAAATTCCTAAGACCCCTATAAAACCTGTCCTTGAGCCTCAGAATTCTCTCTTGTCTCCTTTTGCAAGTACTTCTAGCCCAGTACAACCTGAGATAAGACCATAAAGGATTCCAATCACTCCTCAAGCCAGGAATATAATCTTGCAACATTTAAATCTGGCAGGAAGAGGAGGTGGACCACCACCACCTGTAAACCCCTGGGTAGCTGCTAGGTATGGTCCATTTGATCTCCCAAATAACCTCCATGACCTACCCGATAGTTATTTGAAGATATTACTAAAATATGATGGTGAAAAGGCTACTACAGCTGAGGAACATGTGGCCATGTTTCAAGACTTCACTGACAACCTTTATATTGAACATAATGATGTGTTCATGAGACTCTTTATTCAAATCTTGGAAGAATATGTCAGGAAGTGGTTTCGAGCCCTTCCTGCAGCTTCCATCAATTCTTGGCCTATCCTTGAGACATCATTTATGAGATAATGGCTGAGAAGAGGGATCACCTTGATTATCTTACATATTTTGTTGCATTCAAGAGAAAAAATGGAGAGGCAACAGGGGAATTCAACAAAAGGTTCAACAAAATTTATAATAAGATTCCTCAAGATATTAAACCCTCACAGACAACTGCCAAAGTAGCCTATGGATGATCCTTTGAGCCTGATTTTGCTATGATCCTAAGAGAAAGAAGACCTGCAAACCTTTTAAACATGCAAGATGATGTAGTAGATGTGGAAGGAAATATGGCAGCCTCAGGAAAACTAAAATACAAGCAAAACCCTAATACGAGCCGAATCCTAAAGAAAACGTTGAAGCCTCTAGGAAATATAGAGATGTGCAGCATTCAAAGATGGAAGAGATGTTAAGATTACTCATAGGTCTCTCAAATAAACTTAGTAGGATGGATATGGAAGGAAACCATCCCAACAGAAATCCTCAAGTGGGTGGGAAGAGGAATCCAAATCAGTATAGGAGGATTTTCAATCCTCAAATCATAAATAGAGATAGAAGAAATGAGGATCCACCGATACAACCTCATGTAAGAGAAAATAATGACAATCATGTGGTTGATATACCTCCATATGAGGAAGATATTGAAACTCCTAAAGAAATGTTGTGGATGGAAAAGGAGAGTAAAATGATACACCTCACACAAGAATACTATGAAAGATCTTTACAAGGAGAAGTTTATCAAAATCATCAAGAAGTGTAGAGAAGATACAATTTGAGGCCAAGGAATAATGCTTCAAATCAAAATCTTATTACCTCCCCTAAAAAAGCCTTTGTAAATCCATAGAATGAAAAAATCACTGATAATCTAGTTACTGTTGCAAAGCCTACTTTTCCTCAAAATAAACTTGCAAATCCAATTAACCAAAAGAAAATTGAAATGCTACAGCCAAAGAGGGCATAGATTGAAAGAAAATAACCAAACAAATATTTAGTCCCTTTTGATTTGAAACATGAGTTATCTAAAATAAAGATCCATGTTCCTCTGTCCGATTTGGACAAAATTCTTGTATACCAGAAGAAAATAGAGCACAAAATTCGACAAGTGCACAAAATTTGAATAGGCTCCCTGCCTGACCTGTTGTAATGTATGTTGGCAGGTTTTTCAACTAGTCGAGTTATGTCGGTTGGTTGAATTGACAAGGCAATTACATAACCGAATGTAAAGCATATATATATAGGTTGGTGAGCCGATGTACTGGGTTAACTTAGATTTGTTCTGTGTATTGTTCTGCATATTGCTGAGTAATAAAGGCTTGCGCTTCTCTCCACATCTTGTCTACTTGTATATGTGTCTTGTGCATGCTTGTATAATATATTATGTATCACTGGTAACAATGCAACCCCCTCGACAACAACATCGGTTCCATTGTCGATGATGCATATATTAAAAGAGTAGCGAGCACGAACAATGATACCAGAGAAAGAGATCAAAGAATGGTGGGAGAAGAAGATTGCTAACTATCTACAAAACTATGCAAAAAGAAACAAGCTGACGATTGCTCAAGCAAGGGAGAATTTCTTTACCAAGACCCATGAAAACTTCGTAGAATCTGTGTCATTCGTGCTAAAGAAGTTGTTGGATGAGAAGACCAGCAGATGAAGAGGAGAAAAAGTTGATTTCGAAGATGATTAACGAAGGTCGCACAAATCTGTCTGAATGGTGCGAGAAGATTACTGACGAGTTCTATGAAGAACGGGCGATTGAAGAGCGAGACTCTGTCGACGAAGTAAGGAAAAGGTTCTTCATCGACCTTACCGACCATTTCTTGTGTTCCTTTCCAACTCTTTTGTTCAATTTTTTTATCGACAAAGGCGTTGCGCACATTGTCGAGACACGACCATTATTGTTCCAACCCCTTCCAAATTCAAATTGGGAGGAAAAAGAACGACAGTGGGAAAACTTTGTACGTGAGTGCGAATGGGAGTATTTTCTGAACAAATGATGTCCTGCACTTCCCCAGTTGCCTAGAGAACTCCGAACTGGCATTGGGGGGGTGACAAAACATGTTCTGATGGAGTAGAGAATTGATGAACGTCGACATATAAAAAGGCAATATGACCAGCAGTGAGAGATTTGATAAATTCAACAAAGACAGAACGATGAGCCATAAAAGCACTCCGGACATCTAGAAAATTGAAATAGAAAAAAGGAAGAAGCGGTGTGATGAGTTGAGGGAGAAATCCAGTGCTCTCCGGAAGAATCGAGGACGGGGTGTCATGACAGATGCAGAAGGTAATATGTCGGAGCCGAGTCGAGCCCACGAAGAAAGGGGCATCGATGACGACCTATCCCCGATGGACGAGGACTTGTGGATAGAGCGAGATAGTGCTATCCAAGTTCGGATACCCGAGGTATGAACACCCCCTTATCCGTTGCAGTTAACTCAGAGTGCCCGAGTGCAAGACATTGTCGAAGAAGACCTAGGAATCCATGTTGGCCAGTTAGGCATTTGGAGTCGACACAGTAACGAAGGTGATGAAGTCGACAGACTGTTGATTCATGGACCTGAAGAAGGAAACTGGGTGACCTTTCAACCCGATTTCTCCAACATAAGTTTTCACTTACTCTATTCAGATCATGCGGAAGCACCCCCCCCCCCCCCGCCACTACCAGCATTAAGCGAGTAGTTGAGTACTTTGGAAAGTTCGAAGAGTAGAGAAATCCAAATAGAACAGACTGGATCAGTCGAAGAAAATAGATTTCCAAGACCTAGCGAAGAAGTAGAAGTTCCAGACACTGGCATTGAAGGAAAGGAACCCACTCTTAAGATTCAGTTGACTATAGTACCCGTCGATATCAAACAAGCACCTAATTCTGTCACCGATAATAATCCGCCAACACCACCAGATAATTTTGTGGTCGAAATATCAACAAACATGTCGCATACGACAGCTCACCTTTCGTTCTATGAAGGTGATGAAGATCCAAAAAGACATTGGTTCGTCTGTGAATCAATTTGGACAGCCAATCAACTCACTAGTGAAGAACGTCAGTTGGCCCAGTTTGTTGGCTCCCTGAGAAAGAGAGCACTTACATGATAAATGGGGTACATCGACAAAAACATCGAATGCAATGAAAGCGCAAATTAAACAACACTTCTTGTATTTCTTTAAGACTTTGGATGAAAAATACTTGGTTGCTAAAAAATTGAAGACAACAGTCCAGAGGCCGACGGAGACTATGAAGGAATACGATAGGAGATTTAAATATATCTTGAGCTAGATTGACTATGAAATTGAAGAAAAACTTTTAATCAAATGGTTTGTTGTTGGAATGATTAGAAAAATTAAAGTGCACGTCCTCTAGAAAAGTGTCAATTCATATGAAGATGCCTTGACAAAGGATTTGGAGATTGAAATGGATGACGAGTATCCCCTGGTCCCCGTCGATAGACACATTGAAGAGCGAATGTTTAGCATGCAACAGTCTATCCGAGATATCGGTTTGAAAGGCTCAGAAGTCTGTTGTACGAAATTCTCCACTGCAGGACATCCCAAGGACTCTTGTCGTATGGAGGAGCGACGACAAGATGTCAAATTTGTTCAATGATGCTTTTGCGATATATGTCAAGACTATGACTTACACAAGACAAACAACTTCCCATATAATATGAAAAATAAACAAGCAAAGTGGTGCTAGATCTATGAAGTCGACACTCATTCTATCATAGAATGTCATCTAAACTTGAAGAACAAATAGAACTATCATGCAGTGTACCAAACAAATCCTGTCGAGCAGCGAAATGATAGAAATGACAGACACGACAGATGTGATCGCAATGATAGAAATGGAAGGAATGACCATTATGACTGCAACGACATAAATAACAAATAATCGTGATATGGACGAAGATATGATCGGCGGAATGATAACTATAACCGTCGCAGAGGATATCTAGGTCGGGGTCGAGGCAATGGCGGACGCGATGGATGACCTCACCGACCTGGCCAATGTTACACCTGTCTCAGTGAAGATCATTGCCATGCGAAATGTCCGTATAAAGATAGAATTGATCTAAAATTTTGTACTAAATGTGGAGTAGGCGATCACTTTTTAGAGGATTGTCCTACTATGATTGAAAAAATCACAAATAAAAAGAATGTTAACGTCTTGTCTTGTGTACCGAAATGTGACGTGATTCGAACTAAAAATTTGCAAATTGTAACTATACAGGGCACTTATATTGGTCAAGATAAACCTCAAATAAGCAAAGTAGTAAGTAGAGAGAATTATCAAAATCATGTTAAGCAAAAATATTTGTATAAAAATGCATCTGACATATTCTCTAATTTGGCAGCACAGGAAGACAATGAAGAAATTCGACACGAAGCAATTAACGAATTGGTTAATGTAATTTCTAAGATGAAGCTGTGGGAAAACTAATTGACTTGTTGCATAAAATAAAAAATAAACATGTCGTGCAAAGACAAGCTAAAAACATTTTCCAACTGAAGCAAAATAAAAAAACAATGCCGACCCACTCGTGGACCTCAAGATACATGGATATCACGTCCGACAAGTCATACTCGAATTTGGCTCTCAAGTTAATACCATGACTCATGATACTTGGGACCAATTAGGTCGACCAACACTGCAAGAGTCAAGCATTTATCTGAAGATCACGGATCAAGGACTCATTGAGCCAATTGGAGTCTGGAGAGAAGTGGAAACATCCATTAAGGGCATAAAGAGAAAAATCAATTTTGAAATCATAAATCCAAAGGATGCGGCATGTTCTTTTCCAGCCCTTGTTGGACGACCATGGGGTCGAAATATGAAGGCTTCGATATCACTTGATAAGGTCTGCATCTAATTAAAAGGCAACGGTCAGAAGGTAATAGTACCAATTTCCCCATCTTAGGGAGAACCTTGGTATGAACCTGTTGAGGACGATAATGATATCATACAGCTTTATCGAATAGACAACAATGAAGACTACATTGAACCAAATTCTCAGGGGGAACTCCAACTGGGAGACCCTACTTTAGTGGAATATAATTTTGATGCTGAACTTTATGACTGGCAGATGGAAAATTATGATCTTCACGCAAAATAATGTTGGATAATGAAATCCATCTCGAAAAAACAACTCAAGAAGTGTTTCTCAGTCTCGACCATCCCAAAAATATTTGAACAAAAAATTCGTGAATGTCTGATTCTTGCACCAGCGAATATTGAACCTGTACATCATCATGCACTGCGATATAAAGATCGACAATTGCCAACAGCACATGTCGATGAACAAGGAAGACTGCAGAGTCTGGTCGAGACTTCCAGGGGACAGGCTGCGAGATGGTGGGATACTCATAAATCACGACTCCAAACATTGACCAACGCGTCGACATATTTTGTTGAACAGTTTGGAGGCAAGAAGTTAACATCTCAGGCAGATATCCCAACTTTCACTCAAGGACAAGATCCTGAGGCCCACGTCGACAGATGCGAAAAAGAATGGCGAAGACTGGGATACAAGGATGAAAGGGCTTGGTCGCACCTCTTTCCAAGCACACTCACCGACTTGCCGAATAAATGGTATAAATTGGAAGAAGCAAGAGGAGAGACATTTGTATCGAAAGAACTTAAAGAAAACTTCATCAAAGACTTCCATTTTTGCCCGAAGGAGGAGCAGCTGGTAGAAACGAGCAACCAAATTAAAGAGTTTCTGTAGCCTACAGAAAATGTACCTGCAGAAAAGAAGAAAATTGTTCAACAAATAGTTGCTTGCCATAATATTCAGTCAAAGGAGATCCAGCATTCGACACGACTGTGCTTAGAGATGTAAAAATCGGTCGAAAAAATATTTCAGTGGAGATAAGATCACCCTGCTACATCGAAGCCTGTCAAAACAGCTTTCAACGTGGAGATTACAGAAAAATATGAGCCAGAAAGACTATCAGAAAAAATATTTTCCGCCACAATTCAGGCAGATGAAGGAAGGCGAGAGACCAATGAATGAAAGCCGCGCCCCGGAGTGGATGGACGCAAAGGTTAAAATCAAAGAATTTGATATCTCAAATGACGACAGACCTAATATGGCAAAAATTGGCGATTACTGGAACGAGGAGCAGACTGCAGAAATCACCATCCTCCTTAAATAATTTCAGGATGTATTTGCACACGACTATAAAGACTTGAAAGGACTTGTGCAGGAGATGGGTGAAATGAAGATTGACATCCGACCAGATGCCAAACCGGTGAAGAAAAGACCATATAAACTCACGCATAAATACAAAGACATTGTGAAGAAGGAGATTGACAGTATGCTTGAAGCTGGAATTATATACCCCATTGATCAATCAGAATGGATGAGTCCAATGGTGGTTCAACCGAAGAAGCATGACCCGACACGACTGAGGATTTGTGTCGATTTTCGCGAACTCAATAAAGTAACACTCACTGACCCATTCCCTACGTTGTTCATCGACGAAATCATAAATGAAGTTGTAGGACACTAGTGTTATTCATTCACGGATGGATTTTTCAGGTACAACCAAATACCTATAGCCAAAGAAGATCAAAAGAATACCGCATTCGTGTGTGAATTTGGTTCGTTCACTTATAAAATCATGCCATTTGGTCTAAAAAATGCACCGGTGGTCTTTTCTCGTATTGTTGTCAAATCCTTCCAAGATTACATCTACAAAACGATGGATGTTTATTTTGATGATTGGACAATTTACTCTATGTTGAGAGACCAGTGTAAATGGCTTCGGTTAATGCTCGAACATTGTCGACAGATCCAAATTTCACTGAACATAAAGAAGTGTATCTTTGTGACTCCTATAGGAATACAACTGGGCCATGTATGTAATGTCCCTTTTTAAAAAATTTATTAAAATGCCCAATTTTTCACTTTTTCCCCAATTTCGACCTTTGACTAGTTTTGATGTCTAGGTCTCCAAATTGACCCAAATGATCCCAAATCTTCTGAGGAGTTATATGATTGATATTAAGACTTTAATATAATTTTCAGGGATGAATTATGTCCCTCCAAATACTTCTTCAAACTTGTTTAATATTATGGACCAAGTATGGAATTTTACTAGCAATTTGAGGTTCAAATCCCCCCAGGGTAAGTTCTGAAAAATGGCTCTCCAAATGCCTCCAAACCCACTCAAAATTATGAACAGAGGTATGGGATGTCTAAAGTACATTATTTAGGTCTCATGTGCACCATTAATAAATTATTAATTTTGTTCTAACCTTCTCCCAAACAACAACAAAAATCACTAGTTCGACCTTGGGGGAAATGGCATCAAATCTTCTCCAAATGTAATGAAACTTCACAAAATGACTTCAAATGCTTACATACTGAACATTAAACTTTTATAATACATAAATAAAATTCCATCCATAAATAAACCATCAATATTTAACTTATCCATTCAAATCCATCAACATTACATTGGTTCACAACAAGGTAGTGGGGAAATGGCACTGTTTGTCCATTAATGAGCAATTTAACATAGTTTTTCTTGGAATATCGAATTGTGGATCTTATGATATGGTTATTACAAATATATATATCAGATTACATGTACATTAATTCGAAATGGAATTCCTTCACTACTATATGCAACCACAAGAGCGCTATGCAACAGCTATGGGGAAAATGGCACCATTTCTTCATTAAAAATCACATTTATACATTTCCACTTGGAATTTAGACCTGAAAATTTTTGGATATGAAGAACAGAGTATTTAATTCATATTATAAAATAAATGGGGCATTAGAAGCTCCCCCAAAGAGTACAATATCTCACCAAAAACGCCCTCCCTTAAGGAGCAAGAATATGCCATCAAAACTGGAAATGGTTGAGAGAAAGTGTTGCACTAGAAGAAACCATGATCTGCCTATAGCTTACACCTGAAACAAATGACTCCATTAAATCTCCAAATGAAATTTTTGAATGGCCTTTCCAAGTGCCAACTTGGATGGGAATCTTTCACCCTTGAAATTGCCTAAGGCAAGAAACTAGTCATCCACTAGCTCTCCCTCTTCACAAATGCAATTGCAAATTCTAAAAATGATCAAAAGTTTCCATTATTCTTTGTTCATGACTTTTATAAACTTCTAATTTCCTCCATGGGTCAATTTCCTTCCAAGAGATTCATGCCAACTCAATTTGGGAAGAGATTCCCAAGTATGCCACTTATCCTTCCAATTCTAGCCCTCTCCTTCTCCCAATTCGAATTGGTGTCTCTTTGGATGCCCTAACTCACTTGAGCGCCCTCTTGGAGGCTATTTTTAGCCCTAACATGTCATAAATGTCATATTTCAGCCCTGAGGTCTAATTTTTTTCATAGGTGCCATAGCATCTTCATCATTGTTGTCAAAGAGCTAGGGAATCTAGCCCAAGTGTCTCACTAGCTCCAAATTGCCTCTTCCTCTTCCATGGGAGTTATTCTTCCACTCCAATTCGACCTTACATGACTCATTCCAAGTATGACTCATTCCAAGTATATTGACCTTCTAACTCACCCCAAGAACATTTTTCTTCTTATGGATTCGAAATGGCAAGAGTAGGATGCCATGTGGCATGGCAAATCTAGCTTGTGTGGGTCCCACATCCTCCATGTGTCTCCACCATCAATTGCTACTTTGATTTTTTCTTGTATTTATTTATTTAGCTTCTTTATTAAATATTTATGCCATTATAATGTGCAAACATCATTTATTATCCTCCTTATTTCAAATCCCAAAGCTTCCACCCTCAACCTAGGAAACTAGTAATTTTCCTCCTAGGCAATAGTTTGACCCTTAACATCAATTTGGAAAACTCTCATGAATATGGTCATTGGGATTAGGCCATTGTGACCCAATGCCAAATTTTGGACATGACAAATCCTCCCTTCCCAATATTGCTTGTCCTCAAGCAATTTCAAACATGGGTGTTGAAGAACCTTCTTTCTGTATAATTCTTTGAAGTTGCCACTGAGTTGCCCAACTTTGAGTCTTCGAGCTTCCATGAATATTTTAGAGAGGAACCACCATGTTTTCTGCTGCACTACTCTGATTAAAAACACTTTATTAAGTGGGGATTCCATCCCCCATAGTACTTGTTTCCCCAAAAAATTGAAACCAATGAGACTAAGAATTATCCCAGGGTCCCATTGCTTGTATTGCACTCCAACAATTAGAAGTGCTCTTCAATGCATAGTTCCCGGATCCCATTTTCTTGTATGCATTCTTCCAAAAATACTGAGTACAAAATATATATCATCAAAGTACATAACAACATAATGAAAATGAACATCAAGAAGACGCTTCATCAAAGAATCATGAAAGTGCTTATACCTCCAAGCAAGTAGACCACCATTTTCCAAGTGCATACAAGCATCAAGTAACCAATCAAATCTGCTCCAATGACATAGGTGAGGATCCCATGTCCTATCATGTTGCTCCAAAAGCATCAAAATATTCAACCATGTATTCTTTCATCCAAGAAGTGGTTGAAGAATCTCTAGTAAAATCTGAACCGAATAATGAGCAAGAAAAACAAGGAGACTTCAAATGACTCAAAGAAGTCTCTCCCATACATCCATGAATGTGAGAATCATAAAGATATAACAAAGTATGTGGCTGGAAATAAAAATTTTCTCCAATCATAAATCTATTCACCCCAGTGTTGGAGGAAGTTCCTCCAACATCAAATGAACCAAGTGTTGAGCAAGAAAAACCATGAGTCTTCAAGTGACTCAAATGCATATCATAGGTGCATCCATGTAGATGTGCATCATAATAAAGTAACAAAGGATGCTGCTACAAATGTGGATAAGAATGTGCTCCAACCATGTCATCATAAAAGGTAAATCTAGGAGTTCCATACTCCTCATGTGGCACCATCAAAAATAACCCTTTAACCCATAAGTCATTGAGACTAATGCTGCAAAACTTGGAATTGTAGGATGTAGGAGAATGAACTAACTCACCCAAATGATCAAAAAGTGCAGAATTTTTATCATGGGAAGGATCCATATGGGTAGTATCATCCAGCTCCTTCGAAAGTGTGAAACCTTGTCATAGATTGGTTCCAATGTAGAGGAATCATGCTCTTCTTTAAAAATTGCATAACCTTCGTCAAGAGACAATTCAAGTTCCTCTTCCACCACATCAAGTGTTTGGATCTCTTCAAGTTCATCTTCAAACACATCAAGCACATTCAAATTTCCATGTTTCTCATGATCTGCCATGTCATGAGAATCCTCCATGCAATCCACCATCTGAAAATTTGAAACATGGGAGGAAAAACAAGTATCTTGCAACTTTTCAAGAAGTTGCTCATTTTGAATTGTGAGCTTATGATTATCCTCATCATTCTTCAAGTATGCATCATGTAACAATTCATTCAACTCAACCAAATTATTTCTATCAAAAGGCAAAGATATGAAATTACCTTTGATGGTGCACATTGCTCTTTGTTTCCTTTCCAAGGTGGAATGTGTCTCGAACTGATATTCAATACTTTCAATAGAACCTTCTTCATGCTCATGTGATGTCTCTTCATCTTTTTCAGAGTCACTTGGGAGTGACTTTCGATCCTCTTCATGTATTGCTTCTTCTATTTCACCTATTTCAGAACTAGGTGGTTCATGGGTCTCCTCTTTTTGCTCCTTCAAGCAAGTTGATTCATCTTTCCCCTTAGTTTCTTTAAGATAAATATATTTGGAATCTCTATTTTGAAATGGATTCTTATTACCTTCCTTCATCTTGACCTTGTTTGAGACAATGCGGTATTGATCAAATGGTATAATGTTTCTGCAATCTTCACTCAAAGTTTTCCATTCGATTAGAGTTTCTTTCACATCCTTGGACTCAAGAAATTTTGGTGCAGTAGGCCTTGGTGTTCTCTGAAATTCATTTGCTCTATTATGGGGTCATGTGCTTGAGAAAATATGCTCACCCATTGTCTTCTTTTCTTCTGAATGTGAACTACTGCAGCCTCCTACTACCCCTTTGCTTCCTAGCTGGCTAGCCATCAATTCGAATCTCTTCATCATCTGCTTGCTCATGTCTCTCATTCCCATTGAAATTTCATCAAAAAATGGCTTAATGGCTGCAATAAATTCCTCCTTATGTTCTGAGTTTCCCCTTTCATCCCTAGTCATGATTTCTTCAAAAATTTGCTCTTCTTCTCCTACTACTTCCTCTTCAACTATAGGTTCTGAGGGTGGTGGATTATTTGTTTGGCTCCTTGTCAATACCATAAGGTTCCAAGATTATTATTTGATACCACTGTAATGTCCCTTTTTATAAAATTTATTAAAATGCCCCATTTTTCACTTTTTCCCCAATTTCGACCTTTGACTAGCCTTTGATGTCTAGGTCTCCAAATTGACCCAAATGATCCCAAATCTTCTGAGGATGTATATGACTGATATTAAGACTTGAATATGATTTTCAGGGATGAATTATGGCCCTCTAAATACTTCTGCAAACTTGTTTAATATTCTGGACCAAGTATGGAATTTTACTAGCAATTTGAGGTTCAAATCCCCCTAGGGTAAGTTCTGAAGATGGCTCTCCAAATGCCTCCAAACCCATTCGAAATTCTGAAAAGTGGTAGGGGATGTATAAAGTAAATTATTTATGTCTCATGTGCACCATTAATCAATTATTAAGTATGTTCTAACCTTCTCCCAAACAACAGCAAAAATCACTAGTTCGACCTTGGGGGAAATGGCATCAAATCTTCTCCAAATGTAATGAAACTTCACAAAATGACTTAAAATGCTTATATACTGAACATGAAACTTGTATAATACATAAATAAAATTCCATACATCAATAAAACATCAGTAGTTTACTTATCCATTCGAATCCATCAACATTACATTGGTTCACAACAAGGTAGTGGGGAAATGGCACTATTTGTCCATTAATGAGCAATTTAACATAGTTTTTCTTGGAATATCGACTTGTGGATATTATGAGATGGTTATTACAGATATATATATCATATGACATGTACATGAATTCGAAATTTCATTCCTTCACTACTATATGCAACCACAAGAGCGCTATGCAAGAGCTATGGGGAAAATGGCACCATTTATTCATTAAAAATCACATTTATACATTTCCACTTAGAATGTAGACCTGAAACTTTCTGGATATGAATAAAAGAGTATTTACTTCATATTATAAAAGAAATGGGGCATTATAAGTTCCCCCAAAGAGTACAATAGCTTACCAAAAACACCCTCCCTCAAGGAGCAAGAATATGCCATCAAAACTGGAAATGGTTGAGAGAAAGTGCTGCACTAGAAGAAACCATGATCTACCATGTAGCTTACACTTGAAAAAAATGACTCCATTAAAGCTCCAAATTAAATTTCTGAATGTCCTTTCCAATTACCAACTTGGATGGGAATCTTTCACCCTCAAAATTGGCTAAGGCGAGAAACTAGTCATCCACTAGCTTTCCCTCTTCACAAATGCAATTACAAATTCTAAAAATGATAAAAAGATTCCATTCTTATTTGTTCATGACTTTTATAAACTTCTAATGCACTCCATGGTTCTAATTCCTTCCAAGAGATTCATGCCAACTCAATTTGGGAAGAGATTCCCAAGTATGCCACTTGTCCTTGCAATTCTAGCCCTCTTTCTCCCAATTCGAATCGGTGTCTCTTTGGATGCCCTAACTCACTTGAGCGCCCTCTTGGAGGCCATTTTTAGCCCTGACATGTCATAAATGTCATATTTCATCCCTCGGGTCTGATATTTGTCATAGGTGTCATAGCATCTTCATCATTGTTGTCATAGAGATAAGGAATCTAGCCCAAGTGTCTCACTAGCTCCAAATTGCCTCTTCCTCTTCCATGGGAGTTATTATTCCACTCCAATTCAACCTTACATGACTCATTCCAAGTATATTTCCCTTCTAACTGTCACGTCCCCATTTTGACCCCCCCTTTGTAAATGATGTAAATACTGATATTTAATCATGGTGAGGATCTCAAGGCCAAGGCCCCACCATTGATTTAGCGTTTCATGTATCGGCAATTAAAATAGATGCCTATGGTTATTGTGCGAGATGGGTACAATGTATATAAGACATCATGTAATTACGAAATTTTAATGAAAAACCCACAACCGACTATGCAATGCAACAAAAGAGATGGGGCATGGTTCTACAAGGAATAGGGAGGTAAATTATTCAAACCCTTGAGCCAATGGTATTAATCCATGTGTCAATGGGGAAACCCATAAACCACCAACTACCCATTTTGTCTCATGTATCCAATCATTTAATTCTTCCAAGAAATTGGTTAAGGCAGTTAATGCCTTGGAAAGGAAGAAGTATGGGCAAGCCATTTTCGTGCATGGGCAAGCCATCAACCTGGAAATTCGTGTTTTTGCTTGTGGGGCAAGAAAACACCCACGAAATGGTGCCCAAATCCATGGGGAATGTGCAGTCTTCATCCATTCACGCAGTTGGAGTTAGCTGGGTCTTTTCCACATACGTTTTTCATCAAAATCCTGCATTTTTCCATGCCTGGGAGTCGTTTTTGCCTGGTATAACAGTTGGGAGAGAAAGGCCACGAATTGGGGACTAGGAGGGAGGTCGTTTTTGCCCCGAATTGACCCTGGACGTTTTACTAAAAACGGATTTGGCTTCCTGGGTTGTTCCCCAACTTCCCATTTCGTTTTTGTGGGTTCCCATGTTTTGCTGAGCTAGCTGAAACCCCATCTCATGCATCTACCTGTAAAAACGTTTTATCCTGCTCCCATGATTGTGTTCTACTGTGGTGTGCATCCTCATTTTTGGTTTGAACCTGTGAATTGAAGTTTTGGAGTGGTAGTGGACAGAAGTAGCTTGATAAACCTAGTGGGGGAGACAACCTCTCAAGAAGATCAAGAGGGCTTTGGTTACTCTTCTATGCATACCCTGAGAGCACTAGATAGGGAAGGTATGGCTTGAGGGACTGTATAGCAGAGAAAAGAATACTTCCTTGTGTTGGGTGTGTAGGTATTGTGGGTGCCAAGCTAGATAGATCTTGCAAGGTTATCCCTGGCTCTGTGCTGGAGCTCACTAGCTTAGCAACTCTTCATTTCCATCTCCTAGCAGCTTGATAAACCCAATTGTAGATTGGCTTGGCTCATTTTGGTGTATGCTTGGCTATGTGTGAGTCTGCTGTTCCCTGGTTCCTTGTAGAGATCATGCCCAGCTCGGGGGTGGCAGTGGTGCTGAGAGATTGAGGAGCACACTGGCCTACGGTTGGGTGGAACGTTGCAGTTGCATAGCCAGTTGCGTGGGACTACTTCTGTATAAGATAAGTATTCTCTTGTGTGTTAAATTGGCAATTATCATTTGATGAATATTATGAATGTGTGAAGATTGTGTAATTCATAAATAAATTCCGCTGTGATTTCTGATAATTATGCATCTTCATATCTCTATTTAAAAATCTGAATGATTGTTTGAATGCTTCTTTATAATGTACGGGGATGGATGCCCAGCATAACCTCACGATCCTCTCCATCTAGCTGGTAGAATGGGAGGGGACGTGACACTAACTCACCCCAAGAACATTTTTCTTCTTATGGATTCGAAATGGCAAGAGTAGGATGCCATGTGGCATGGCAAATCTAGCTTGTGTGGGTCCCACATCCTCCATGTGTCTCCATGATCAATTGCCACTTTGATTTTCCCTTGTATATATTTATTTAGATTCTTTATTAAATATGTATGCCATTCTAATGTGCAAACATCATTTATTACCCTCATTATTTCAAATCCCAAAGCTTCCACCCTCAACCTAGGAAACTAGTAATTTTCCTCCTAGGCAATATTTTGACCCTTAACATCAATTTGACAAACTCTCATGAATATGTTCATTGGGATTAGGCCATTGTGACCCAATGCCAAATTTGGGACATGAAAATGTAGTTTGTAAATAAGTCATCAAGGTCGACTATGCCAAAATAAAAATCATTCTCGACTTGAAGCCCCTAGTTAAGCCTAAAAAAGTGCGAATCTTGTTGGGTCATACGGGATATTGCAGAAATTTTATCAGAAACTATTCTGACATGACATATCCTCTGGAAGAATTGTTTAAATACAATCAGGATTACAAGTGGACTGATGAGTGCAATACATCAACTGACATATTGAAGAGAAAACTTGTCGAAGCACCCATCCTACGTTTTCCAAACTGGTCGATTAAGTTTCATGTCCATATTGATGCTTCCGGAATAGCAGTCGGTGCTATCTTAACACAACCTGGAGATGATGGAATGGACTACCCTAATGCTTTCAGAAGCAGGAAGCTGAACAAAGCAGAGAGGAACTATTATATCCAAGAAAGAGAAGCATTAGGAATGGTATTTGCACTGCAGAAATACTGACATTACTTATTGGCTAATCCTTTTGTATTGTACACAGACCATCAAGCCTTGAAGTATTTAGTCAATAAACCATTGCATCATGGGAGATTATGTCACTGGCTATTATTATTCCAGGAGTTTGAATTTGAAGTAATTATCTGACCAGGGAAGGCAAATGTTGGAATAGACCATTTTCCAAGAATGGACACGAGAGAGGAGCTGACAGGTATAGAAGATGATTTGCCAGACACAAATATGTTTAGAATCGAAGTTGTCCCCTCGGAACTTGTAGAGATCGCACAATTCCTCGAGGACGGACAAGCTCTGGAAGGAATGTCAGAGAAGAAGAAGAAGATGCTTGCAATGAAAGTTGCACCTTATACTCTCACCATTGGATTCCTGTAAAAACTTGGCCTAGATGATGTATTGTGATAGTGTGCACTTGAACATGAGTGGCAAAGCATACTTTCAGAAGCACACTACGAACCGGAAGGAGGACACTACCATGTTGATATAACAGTGAGAAATATTCTGCAGGCTGGACTTTGGTGTCCAACAGTTCACAAATACTTTCGAGAGTTTGTAAACAAATGTGATAAATGTCAACGCATGGGTCGACCTCTGCCAAGCACAGAAATGCCCCTAATTCCAGTTAATCCAAACCGAACATTTGAGCTATGGGAAATTGACTTTATTGGACCTTTTCTAGTAATTGGCAGACGTATAGGTGCACGTTACATTATCACTGCAATAGAATACATCAATAATGGGCAGAAGCAGACGCACATCTTTTTACAATCGAAGTTGTCCCCTCGGAACTTGCAGAGATCGCACAATTCCTCGAGGACGGACAAGCTCTGGAAGGCATGTCAGAAAAGAAGAAGAAGATTCTTGCAATGAAAGTTGCACCTTCTACTCTCATCAATGGATTCCTGTACAAACTTGGCCTAGATGATGTATTGTGACAGTGTGCACTTGAACATGAACGACAAAGCATACTTTCAGAAGCACACTACGGACCTGAGGGAGGACACTACCATGTTGATATAACAGTGAGAAATATTCTGCAGGCTGGAATTTGGTGTCCGACAGTTCACAAAGACTTTCGAGAGTTTGTAAACAAATGTGATAAATGTCAACGCATGGGTCGACCTCTGCCAAGCACAGAAATGCCCCTAATTCCAATTAATCCAAGCTGAACATTTGAGCTATGGGAAATTGACTTTATTGGACCTTTTCCAGTAATTGGAAGACGTATAGGTGCACTTTACATTATCACTGCAATAGAATACGTCAATAATGGGTAGAAGCATAACCGGTCGAAACATGTTCCAGCGAAGTTGCTGCTAAATTCATCTATGAGAATATCATTACATGATTCGGATTCCCACTGACTTTAATCAGTGACCAAGGTACACATTCTGTTTGTAAAACTATTGATGCACTAACAAAAGAATTTGTAGATGAGCATAAAATAAGCACAACGTATCACCCACAATCAAACGGCGCCATCGAAGCATTCAATAAAACACTCACCAAAGGACTGACGAAAATGTGCAACATGGATAAAGACGACTCGGATGATAAAATACCTATTGTTCTATGGGAATACAGAATGGTGTATAAGAGAACAACAGGCCAAACACCTTTCACACTTGTCTATGGGCAAGAAGTAGTCGTCCCCTTGCATTTTCGACGACAAGCTCCAAGAATCGCAGAAGTATTACATATTGATGTCGAAGATGCACAAAAAGAGCGCTTTATTCAACTGTTGAGGCTCGACGAGTCCCGACAGATAGAAATCGAGCACCAAGTGATCCAAAAACAACAACAAAAAGCATGGCATGATTGAAACATAAAGCAAAAAAATATGTCAGTTGGTGACTTAGCTTTGCTATATAATAGACGTGTTAAGGGAAAACCCAAGAAGTTGCACACATAGTGGATGGGCCCTTACATAGTAGAAACTATCAATCCCAGACTGGAGGACTTGGTCTTCTTGGACTAATCTTCATTTACTTTCTTGGACTCTTCATTCTTGTACTCGTTGTTTCTGGAGACTAGGCCTTTGATTTTTATTTTGGAGGCCTTCTTCATTTGCAAGCGTTTGTACTTGCTTTGTCATGTAACACCCCAATAGATTAATTAGTATTAGTTAATCTATTAGAAGACTAAGTTTGCTATTAGAACCATATTAATAAAGTAGATACTAATTAATTTGAATAGAAAATGAAATAGGAAACAAATAAAAGGTTAAACATTAACATTAGCTAATAAATCTTAACAAAATCAAAAGTGATTAGGAAAAGTGAGGTGCATGGGAGCCACTTGCGCCCATGCAAAAATACCTCTAAATTAACTAATTATCTAATTTAATTGCATAAATTAAGGAATTGGGGAGTAATTTGGTGGTTTTTTTTATGTTGGTTCATGTTGGTTTTTGGATTCTCGGCTGGTCTAGTCTGTGAGTGGTCATTTTCTTATCACTGTTGGGGTTGGTTTGTTGTGAGAGTGGGTTATTTCTATCTGCTATTGGGTCTGTTAGTTTTTTAGTGATCACTAGTGGGTGTATGTCTTGTCGTTTATTTTTCTTCTATCTGAATTATGATGTGGAGTATTGGAGGAAGGAGGTTGAGGGCTGCGAGGTGAGGTAACAAGGGGTTGGCATAGTATTATTTGTTGGGGGATCGAGGGCCTCATCTTTCAATTGAGGGTTGGTTGGGAGGATATTTGTCCCCCCAATTGTTTGTTGATGTATTTGTAACTTCGGAATGTATTTCATATATGTATATTTTATTCCTATAGAGATTTTATTATTCCTCTATACGGAAGTGTTTGTATTCCTATAGAGATGTTATTATTCCTCTATACGGAAGTGTTGTCATTTATATTGTAAGTGTCATAACTTATACTTGATGGGTTATTAGACCACCTTGATGGGGTCGGCCCTGTATGATTCATGTGGGTAAAAGGGTTATTATACCACCCTAGTGGGGGTCGGCCCTATCAGCATTATGTTATGTGGTTAAGTTGAGGCCGACCTAGTAAAGGTTATTAGGCACGTCAAGTCATGTATAAATAGAGTGCGGGAGGCACTCTATTTGATCATTCACTTTCTCTCTCACACACTCATTGGAGAGTGGCGTACTTGTGGAGGAGGAGAAGTTGTTGCTAGGAGAACTATCTCTTATGCTTGGGTTTTATCATTGCTCTATCTATCTTTGAGGAAGTTGTGGGGTTTTTCACCTTCTTGGTTTTCCCCTATGAAACTCTGTGTCTCTTGTGTGCTTGCATTATTGTGTCCATGATTAATATGATGTAGATATATTGTAGATATGTTGTACATGTTATTCTCTCAATTAATATCCTAGATCAGATTGAAATTTCTGAAATACTAACATGGTATCAAAGCTAGCCTGAAAGAAGGCATGGTATGGCATTTATGACACTTGTTGCACTTGCGAAGCTAGGGCTTGATATAGCAAAAACCAGTCATCGTAGAACTTTCCCTATAAATCCATTTCGGAAAGGTTTCAGGATTTGAAACTCTTACAGGTCGAATATAATATCCACATGTACCTTGTGTCCAAAGCACAACTTCTAATTCATTTTACTTTGTGTTTTATGATCTGCACAATCTAGGCTTTCTGCCTCTTCCAGATCTCAGTCATAAACAGGTGACCTAGGAAAAAAGGTCACAAATTGGGCTTTGAAGCTCCAAATGAAATTTCGTAAAACATGACAGGTAGGGAACGGAATGTAGTTTCTCAGGTAAGGTTTTCAAAGGCCTAAGTTGAACCAGTGACACGTGGAACGTCGTACAATTTCTCTCTCCTGTTTTATCCCATAAACAGGTCATGTTGCGACACTTGGCATAACTCTCTCTCAGAGAATCAAATTGAGGTAAGACCTATGGGGTTGGAAATATGGTAGGTCGGGATACCACAGGTAGAATTTTTAGACCCTGTGGATTTGTAATTTGGGAGTTACACCAGAAAAAATCAGGTGCATATTTTTGTCAAAACAGAATTGGATTTTGAGCACCTTCATTCATGGCTCCAGGAATTAGGGTTTTGGAGAAAGTTGGAATTTTTGTAATAGGAGACCAAAGCTGAATTCTACTCATCAAAATCGAAATTTAGAGACCAAGATCAAATTTTTTGGTTGGGAAGAAGGCCAGGCTTGATCAAACCTAGTTCGGGACTTTGATCGGAAAAGTGGAAAATTAGGGCTTCTGCAAAAGTTGGAATTTTTGAAGTCTGTGACCACAGCTGGAAGCTCCTTAGAAAAATTGAAGTTTAGAGCTTTGGATCAAACCTTTTGGTTGGGAAGAAGGGAGGGATTTATCAAACCCTAGTTCGGGATCCTGTCCAGAAGATCCGGAAGTTTCAAAGGCAATTTTGAGGGGTGAAACTTTGCGGTTTTCAAATTCTGAGTATACCAGGTTGATCAGCTCATCAAGGCGCATCTTTCTATCCTTTCAGAAGTTTGAAATTCAAAGTTTGAATTTTTAGGGTTTCCCTAACAAACCCTAATCCAGCTCTAGATCTAGTTTCTGCAAATCAAGTGGATTGGATTAATCCTAGAAGAAAATGGATTGGTCACCTGCATAAGTGAAGAAGTTCCAGTTTCAGAGGGAGATAAGGCTAAGGCCTTACATAAGAAGATTACAAGCAATCTCGACAAGAATGACTTATCCAGGTATGTTTCGAGATTTGTTCATGATTAAGTTTATGGTATGTTTGTCTTCATTAAGGTTAGTACAATCTTGATTAACTTTAGACTTGTCGTATCACCTTAATAAAATTATGAATGCACGATAGAAGATATTCATTGATTAGGGTTTTGACACTTATGATTGTACTAATGCATTGTGGTGTTGTATGAGGTTGATGTTGTCCGCTAACATGAAAGGTACATCAAGAAAGACAAATCATGTTCTAGTTCAAGAACATATGACCATGGTGACATGAAGACAAAGGTTCATCCATTGCCATGGATCACATAGAAGATCTACTTACGAGGTATGTATAACTTGGTTCTATAATGGTTAACCTATGAGATATGCAGGTTACTAACACAAGTCACTTAAGAGAACAAGAAGACATCATGTGGGTATGTTAGACAATAACCAAGTAACATATTAATCCAGGTATGTTTTTCCTATATCAAGTTAGAATCCTACCTTGTGTTAGAATCTCTTATATATAAGTATACATGGCATGATTGATAATGATTATTCATTGAAGTTCGTAATCATGGGTTTAGGAATATTATGCTTCTTACATTGATTGATGATATGACTAACCAGAAGAGTCCTATGGTCAATAAGAATATGCATGAGTAAAAGAAGTATTCCATGAAACCTTGAATACTAATGTTTATTATTTGTGTTTGAAATGATCATGACTATACATGTTTAAGATTATGTTGTTTTAGTATATATACTAATGAATGTATGATTATGTATGAGATCTTGAGGATGGCACAATCATGACACTATTGCACACTTAAGCATGCATAGTGATCGAGGATGGATATAAGTTCAAGGACAGGTAATCCAAGAAGCAAAGATCAAGAGGGAGCACACTCCAGTAGTTTCTGCAAGGATGCAGATATTCAGAGGGAGTTGACCACTTCTCACAATCCACATCAAAATGGAGTTACAGAAAGGAATCAAATACTGAGAGGGAGTCAACCCAACAAACAAACAAAGATAAGTATTTGAATTTTCATTTCTTGTATATTCGATTGTTTAATTAATATTGATTTAATGATGTATATGCTTATGTTGTGTATTATGCATATTAGAATAGTTGCATTGATGAACAAGATACTACTAATATGCATGTAATGGGTAAGTGGCCTATGGAACTGTACAACATTCCATTACTACTTATCTAGAATGAAACCTCTTTGCTGACATGTTGGGATTTGTGCACACTCTTAACAATGTTCTGGTAGAGATTGGAAGGCATCTAGAAAGTCACTGGATATGGATAAATCTTGTATTGAAGCATTGGCTAAAATAATTGCATGACTATATGACATATTTCTTTATGTGTAAGAATTTGTTCTGAAAACTATGAGATGTTTCTAATCATGAAATTTAACTTGTCTTGTAGGAAAGATCGTATACCATCACCTACAAAAGAAGGACTACAACATTTACTCCAGCAACAAATCTATCTATTAAAGAATCTGAAGTTCCCAGGATCTGGGATGAAGTAATGATCGAAGAGTACCAGTCGATCATGAAGAATGAAGTTTGGGATGTGGTCCCAAGACTTGAAGGGAATTCGGTTGTGACTTCCAAATGGATCTTCAAGATAAAGCATGTTGCAGATGGCAGCATAGAAAAATACAAAGCGAGATTTGTAGCTCGTGGCTTCTCCCAGAAAGAGGGGATAGACTATGAAGAGACTTTTGCTCCTGTAGTCAGGTACACTTCCATCAGATTAGTACTCACCCTGGCTACAGTGATGAAATGGAAGATACACCAGATGGATGTCAAGACTGCTTTCTTGAATGGTGTAGTCGAGGGGGAAGTGTATGTGGAGCAGCCACTTGGTTTTGAGACACATGACAGGGAGTCATATGTGTGCAGGTTGAAGAAAGCCTTATATATCTTGAAGCAAGCTCCTAGAACTTGGTATGGGAGGATAGATAGATTTCTATCCAGTTTGGGATTTACCAAGAGTAAAGTAGATTCCAACCTTTACTACAAGGTTGAGGAAGGCAATCCTGTGATACTACTTTTATATATGGATGACCTGTTTGTAACAGGAGAGGATGGATTGATTGTCGATACCAAGAGGAAGCTTGCTGCCAAGTTCGAGATGAAGGACTTGGGGATGATTCACTATTTCCTAGGCATGGAGGTGTGGCAGAGTGCAGATGGAATCTTCCTTGGACAAGGGAAGTATGCAGTAGAGATCCTGAAGAGGTTCAGGATGATGGACTGAAAGGCCATGGCCACACCTATGGCATCGAACTTGAAGCTTATGTGTGATGCTTCATCTGATCCGGTTGATGTCATGGTGTATCGTCAGATGATTGGGTCCTTGATGTACCTGACGAACACTACACCATATATTTGCTTTGCGGTGAACACATTGAGCCAGTTCCTGATGGATCCCAGAGGTGTTCACCTGGTTGCTGTAAAGCATATTCTGAGGTACCTAAAGGCCGATGCAAATTGATTATGGGCTCAAGTATGATGCAATTCAAAAGTTTAACTTGCAGGGTTATGTTGATTTATACTGGGCAGACAAAGCTGCAAATAGGAAGAGCACATCTGGGTGCTGCTTCAGTATGGGATCGGGTGTGATATCTTGGTTTAGCAGGAATCAATCCTGCGTAGCACTGAGTACAGCCGAGGCAGAGTATGTTGCAACTTGTTCGGCTAGTTGTGAGGCAGTATGTGTTATACCTCTATGTTTCACAGTGTCGCATCCCCATCACAACACATCTCGACGACACTTTCCCTACTGTTTTGAACCATCCAGAAGAGACAGATGATGAGTCAACCTTGAAGGTAAATCCACCCTGGCAAGTTTTGACCCACCTTGGACTTTATTTCCACACACTACCGCGCCCTGCCAGCTTGACAAAACGCGGCATAGTGCCGCGCCCTGTAGCATCTGCAAAGCGCGGCACCCTTTTAATAGTTTTTGCCCTTGGCTTGTGGGATCTTGGATTTTCGAAGATGATGGAAGATTGGGTTCCTTGATTCGATCCCAACTCATCTCCTTCGATTAGAAACCCTGATCCATTTATCCCTCCTTAGATCCACCTATCTCTCTTGTTGGTTAACCTCACCACTCACTATAAAAGAGAGGCATGCCATTGGAAAGGAGGAGGACTCTTGAGAGCACCAAACTTATGGTCTTGCAGCATTGTGGAGATAGCTAGAGGAGAAGACACTTGGAGTTGAAGGTTTGGCTTGGACATCAAGCACCCTTTGTAAGTAATCTTCAAGTTGTAATGGAATAACTTGTCTTGTTTTCCCAAATCATTTGTGTTAATCTTGTTTTAATCATATGATTTGTATCTTTCACAGATTTAGATCCTAACTCATGTTTCAGATTGCTAGAGAATAGTGCATACTTGTATTTTGGTTACTCTTTGACAGGTTCATTGGTGAAGACTTGGAGCTTGGAGCAAACACCAAAGACAAAGCACTTGGACATAAGGTCAGTTAAAATCCTTTTGCTCTCTTCAGCATTTTAATACTGAAATGTATGTTAGATCTAGGGATTCAAGGTTGCATTTGTTTTGTCTGTTCTTAGCCTAGAGTTAGTTAGATCCTACTTTAGCCTAAGGGAGTTTTGACTTATCCGTAGGGCAGAATTCCACATAACAAGAATGGCGACTCCGCTGGGTTTGATTACTGCTTGATTGGTTCAAATTCACAGTCATTTATCTTTGAATTATCAGTCTTTTGTTGCACTTCAAACCACCTTGAATTTTGGTCTTTTTTGACCCTTATTCACCCCTCCTCGCAGTATTTATCTCCCTGTTTTATTACTGAGTCCCCTGGGTTAGCAACAACCCTGAAAACTTGATTTTTTCTTTTCCAGTTGCGTTCTTTTTCCCTCTTGCCACAGTGCCGCGCCCTCTTAACCACTTCCAGCGCGACATTTACACAGTGCCGCGTCCTAGGCATTCATACCAGCGCGACAGTCACACAGTGCCGCGCTTCAGGCAGTCTATATCCCGCGGTAGTGTCTGCAAGTAGGTAAATTTTTTTTAATTTTTGCTTGGTTTCCTGAGTTTCTCCCTGCCTCAGATAGTCTTTACTGTTGCCTGTTAGCATCCTGGTTAATTTCCAGTCTGTTTGGTCTGCTTATTACAAGGTTTTTGAGCTTGATTGATTGATTGAATTAAGTGGCACTTTTGACATATTGGTCATTTTTCAATTTGATTGCATTTGACTTGGCTTTTCCCCACAACCAACTCAACACCACTGTCTTCTGTTACTGAACACTGTAGTTTTACAGTCATATTGTCATTATCATTTTCAGTAAATTAAAAAGATCATTGGTTGAGAGCAAATTTGTTGTTTAAATTGAAAAAGTCTAGTGGCATTTTGCATAGGGAAATGAACCATTAATTTTGCCATAAAAATTCTCATCATAGAAGCATTGTAGATTGTAAAATCAGTGCATTGAAAAGCGTGTTTACTTCAGTTTGGCTTGGTTCATAAATCGAAAAGAAAAGAAAAATCTTTTACTTTGATTGCTTGTGAAAATTGTTATGCATATTTGATCGAAGAACCTCTATCTTTACCTTAGCTAGATTTCATCGAAGACAAAGGCTTGTTTATGATTCATTCTCATTTGCATGGTTTGAGTCGTCATAACACCATCAAGTCTCACGTCCACTACCCGATTGAGTAAAGACAGCCACTAAAATTAATCACCCTAATTAAACCAACTTTAACCTCACTTGAGGAAATCAAAAGAATTTGGTAGTTAGGTAGGACACCGGGGATAGGCATCAAAATAATTCCCCCTTGTCATTTTCATCTGAGACATAGTCGTTGTCTTTAGGGAACTAAAATCCTCTAGTACTTATTGACACGGTCACAGCTAGTTTGTGGAGGGGCCTCCTGACTGTTTCCAACTATTCAGGGGTTAAACGGCCGCGAGATTGAGAACCGGACGGACTCTGTGGAATACCGCACTCCACTTAGCCCTAAGGCAACATCGATCGCTGTCTTCTTCGGAAGGCTGAAGTGCCCAAAACCTTTTCCGACGTGTCATGAACGAGGTGGCTTAGTATCTATTCTACTAGGGCTCTTTTACCCAGGATCCCTTTCGGTAGAGGGATATCCTTCTTATATCGGTCTCTCATGTTGTATTGTTCGACTTGGATTTCATCACCTTGTGAAGGATACAGCCTGTTGAGGTCTCCAGCTCTTAGTTAGGAGTTTGCTTGGCGTCTCATCTTTGTAGAGGGTCATTTTTTCCTTTGTAGGGACTGCTTGTTGGCATTCTGGCCATTTTGTTGATCAGCTCGCTTATTGAGACACCGGTCTCAGTATAGATTTTAGAGCTTGCTTTTTTGGCCTGTGAGCCTTGCTTTTTCTAGCTCCTCTTTTGCACACTCGGCTGCATTAGAGTTTTTGAGTTCTTTGTTTACGGTACTGCCTCCGATTTTCATTTTTCTGTCATCATGTCAGATCAACAACGAAGATCACGAAGACAACAGGGCCTAAGCCCTCCACCACCACCACCGCCACGGACTTCTGGTCCGCCTGCATCACGCATTCCTGCTCCTCCTGGCCGCGGTGCTGGTCGAGGCAACATCCCACCGCCGATACGTACAACATCTTCAGTTACGCCTGTAACTGCCACACACAGCACAGTCTCAGAATCTATTGCAGCTTCTAGCATGTCTGAGGCTTCCACTGTCACCTCACCCACTGTCATCCCAGATTTATCTGTAACAGTGGGCACAGTTACAGCAGCTGAACCTAGCACGACCCAGAGTACTAGACCAGAGGTCATCCTTCTACCGGAGGCCAACACTTCCCGTCCATCAGACACTTTCCACGATGATATAGACGGATCTATTGGCACCACGGAAGGGTCCGACCAGGACATACCTGGCCTAATTTCAGTCCCAGGCGGCTACGTTGAGATCATTGAAGATACTCGTCTACCTGACACACCTTTTGAACCTGATTATGGTTTCATTACTTCCCAGACGGAACTTCCGCCTGTTATTACTACGTCACCCAGTGTTCATCCTCAGGAGACGAGTTCTTCTAGCAACGTACCTCGCACTTTACATCTACCCAACATTCCACCGGGACACGAAATTATGGCTTCCATCCAGTCTAGTATGGTTAGCCTAGCGAACTCTCCGTTAGCATCGGCACAATTTAGACGCAACACAGAGCAAATGCTTTCGACAGCGTCTAGATACCCCCCTGTTTCTCGTCCTTCTGACTATAGGGATCCCAACGTTCCGTCTAGCACAGAATTTCATCATTCCCTTGCAGACGGCTCAGGACCTTCGGACTTTACCACACCTAGGTTCCTGCCGGATCCCCAAAATCTTTTTCAGGATATGAACTCGGACGCAGTTCTCGATGGTCCTCCTATTATTGAACGCGTGATGGACGACGCTGATACTCCTGGGCTAAATTCCCCACATTTGCTGTCATCACCAATGTTTGGTGCACATTCTATGAGGGATAAACCAGTTTTTTCTCCGTCCTCACCTGTCCAATACGGACGACCGCCTCCGCTAATCGGTACTTTTGGCGCCGTTGGCCAATCCATGCTATCATATTTGGCTAGCGGCGGAAGAACACCTAGTCATACTGCTGGATCTTCCGTTTCGACCGGAGGATCACCTTCAGCCACCATTTATACTATTTCAGGAGGTGGACAACCGACTGCAATGGTCCCTAACTCCAACTTACAAACCCTCCCTGGTGGGCCATCAACCCAACCAGCCGGGGGGCAACCTTTTGTTGGGAACCCCATCGTTAGTCAACAACCTCCAACTGGTGGGCCATCAACCCAACCAGTCGGAGGACAACCTTTTGCTGGGAATCCACTTCCCAGTCTACAGCCTCCTCACATAGGGCCATCCAACCTAACTGTTGGCGGACAACCTATTGGCTCGCTCCAACTAGTTTCCCAACCAGCAGCATCTACTCAGTTCGGTATGTACAATCCACCTGGCAGTGGGCAACCTTATTCCGGTGTTCCAACCGGACCTTACTCTCAACCTCCCCCGTCAGGTATGCTTCCTTCTTGGGATCATCAAATCCCACAGAGTGGGGGGTACTCACTTTTTGGAAACTGGAACCAAGCTGGGGGGCAATCTCAGATTCCCCCCAACTTGAATGCTGGTTTCCCTTACCCTTCGGCTGCTACAACTCCATGGAACCCATCACTTCAATTTCCACTCGTTCCTCAAGCAGGAACAAGTCTTCCATGGACACCACCGTCGCAGCCACCCCCCAACCCTGCTATGGGAAATCCTCCACTTACACAGTACGGTGGCAACATCCCTGGAACACAACAATTCCAAGGAACTTTTCCCCAACAAGGAACAGCAAATATTCCTGGGTATCAACAGCCTCAGGGTACTATACCCACTCAGCAGAACACTTACCAACCAGTTGCTTACAATCAACCGGTTAACCAGATGGCTTATTATCCGCAGATCTTCCAGCAGTATCCCGCGGGAAACACATATGGGTCTAACACACAGCAGCATGCTATGCAAGGTCCTCCAGGATTCTCTGCACCACATGGTTATTACTCATTCCCGCAGACCAACCGTCAACTTCCCTTTTTGGCCACACTTGATCTACCTGATTTGTCGAGGCTTATCAACGATCCTATATGGCACGAACCTCACTGGCCTCCTATCCCAGCCAAACTACCATCGGACATTCCCAAGTTCGATGCTAAGCCCGGGGAAGACCCCAAAAACCACGTGATGACCTTCCATCTTTGGTGTTCATCAAACTCCTTGATGGATGATTCCATCCGACTTCGGCTCTTCCAACGTACGCTTACCGGAACGGCAGCAAAATGGTATATAGAGCTGCCACAGCACTCTTTTCGTGATTTCAACACTTTGGCTATGCAGTTTCTGACACATTTCCAGCTTCCCATCCGATATGAGACTAGAACAGAACTGCTAACTTCACTGCGTCAAACCACTTCCACACACATCTCGGATCACATCCACGAGTGGCAAAGACGCCGTAGGCTAATAAAGGCACCTATTCCAGATCAGCTACTAGCTGATTGGTTTACAAAATCCTTTTTGCCTCCCATAGCCAGAGATATTGCTATGCGCGGACCTGTTACGGAAGAACAAGCCATCTCGGCAGCACAATACATGGATTTAGTATATACTCAATCCGGTACTTTACATGAACTTCTTCCACATGCTTCCCGCGTTCACACTGATCCTACAAAGCCTACTACTGAACCACCCATTGATGGTATCGTTGGTTCAGTCAAAGCTCAGCCCGCCACCAACTCGACAGGGCAACAAGCTTCTGCTTCCCCTGCTTTTACCCAGGCCGCTTCAAAAGCTTCCACCTCTCCTGCTGTCTCCTCCGAGGTGAATGCAGTCCAATCTACATCACAACCATCCGGGGGAAAGAAGAAAAACAATCGTGGTAAACCTAAGAAGAACCAGCAGGAGAACCCCAAACTACAACCTACCCAGAATGACCAAAAACCACGTCGGAAAGCTAAGTTTCCCTGCTTGATTTGTCAAGATGATCATTATACGCCTGACTGTCCCTACAAGGACGAGGTCCATAAGTTCGTTAAAGGATCCTCTCGACCGGCAGTGCTAACCGACCCTTTCCCCCAACAGCAACAGCAAATGGTTGCCCAAGAATCCCCACAAGGGGGCAACCCGACCAATCCTTCCCGTGGAGAGACGTCCACAAACCGCGAGATCCTAATGACAAGTAATGAGGAGATTAATATCACCACTCGTTCAAAGACGTATGACAATCCTCCAAGTTCAACCAAACAATCGGAGACAGCCAAAGGCAAGTCTCCTGTTGAAGATCCGATTCCTATTCCCCCCCCTAATGGTCACCTCCATATCGAGAGACCACTTATGGATACAGTGCTACGCCCACCCAAGGGCACCATACGAAAGGCGACATTCAATCCAAATGCGCGAGCTGCCCAAAACTACAACATTGTTGAAGATTTGGCTCAAGCACCTTGCGCTATGTCAACTCTCGAGGTTCTCCAACACTGCCCCACGCAGCGTAGAACCCTACTTTCAGCACTGGGGGCATTGGATCCAGATACTTCAAACTCCATCATGTTTAACTTGGAGCACGCTAAACCTAGGCTTTCTCACCAGTTAGCCTTCCAGGTGCATACGAAAATCCGTGGAAATGTTATCCACCGCACAGTGTTAGATGAGGGTGCTTCCACGTCGATTATGTCTTTGAACTGCTGGAGAGCCCTCGGCTCGCCTGAGGTCACAAATTCTCCCACCACTCTTAGAGCGTTTGATGGACATGGTTTTCAACCATATGGACTCATCCCCTCAATCGGCGTTGAACTGGGGGGCAAAACAGTATCCGTACACATCGAAGTCGTAGATGCACCTTTGGATTACAACCTCCTACTTGGTCGGAACTGGTTCTATGCCATGACTGCCATTGCATCTACAGTCTTCCGGATTGTACAATTTCCTCATGAAGGGAAAATTGTCACTATTGATCAATTGGATTACTGTATCCCAGACTCCCATCCGAACTCCGCCAATACCGTTCCGTTATTGGATCAACCACGGTACCGGTTCCAAGACATAGGTGTTGGTCTCATGAAGGATTCATCCCTCATTGGAGTTTTTCCAGAGCTGGGAACCCATCTTCAACCAGTCAACATGATTTCATCACATGTCACCCCGTCCGATGATTCATGGGTGATCCCGAGTCCTACTCAGATCCAAGGCTATGGTAATTCCATGCCTTTGAACCGAAACCTTGCAGCTTATGACGCGATCCAATCAGCCACAGATTGGGTCGACTGTTCTACTGATCACACAGTGGCACAGCTCTCGACTGAAACTCATACACGCCCACCATTGTTTGATCCTCTCAACTTGATTTTTCCTACTGACGAATCAATCATAGAGGTTATGTGCGGTAATGAGCCACCATGGGGAGATTTTCATCATCGATCTTCATTCCCCACCATCCAGTCACTTGAGCCTGACACCAAATCCAGTGCTTCACTTGGGATGGTTCAAACCAAGTTCCCCACTTCCCTCGACGAAGTATTTTCTGAAGGCAACTTGGCCAATCTTATGGCAACCACTCCCATCGACATTTCAGTAAAGCCTGGTATCGTGGAAAACGTACACATTGGCAAAACATGTACTCCTCTCGAGACGGAGTTCTATAATGCCTACTTTAAAACTTTCCGCGATGTTTTCGCTTGGAGTTATGAAGAGATGCCAGGAATCGACCCATCGATTGTGGTCCACGAAATTCCAACTTTCCCTGGCGCCCGACCTATTCGGCAAAAGCTTCGACCCGTTCATCCTCGTAAGGCAGCCGCCATTAAAGCAGAAGTTGAAAAACTTTTGCGTGCTGGTTTTATCTATCCTGTCCCATTGACAGAATGGGTATCCAACATCGTCCCTGTAGCCAAGAAACAGGGAACGATCAGAGTCTGTGTTGATTACCATGATTTGAACAAAGCTTGTCCCAAGGACAACTACCCAACTCCGTTTATCGACCAGATCATCGATAACTGTGCCGGAAGTGTGATCTTTTCATTTATGGATGGCTTTTCTGGCTATAATCAGATCGATATCCTCCCAGCCGACCAGCACAAAACGGCCTTTATCTGCCCTTGGGGGATCTTTGCATATCGGAAGTTACCTTTTGGCCTCAAAAATGCCGGGGCAACTTTCCAACGGGCGATGTCCTACGCATTCCATGACATCAAACATATCGTAGAGCCATATCTCGATGACCTTCCCGCTCATTCTCGAACTCGGGAAGAACATCCAGATCACTTGAGTGCCATTTTCGAGAGGTGCCGGCGCTACAATATACGTTTGAACCCGCATAAGTGCGTCTTCTGTGTAGAAGCCGGAAAACTGTTGGGCTTCATAGTCTCCAAAGACGGGATACGTCTAGATCCCGCAAAGGTAGCAGCTATCATAGCCCTGCCTTCACCTACTAATATTCCAGAACTTCAATGTTTGCAAGGGCATGCAAACTTTCTACGCCGTTTTATCTGCAATCTATCCGAGATAACAAAAGGCTACATGCGGCTTCTCAAGAAAAATGTTCCCTTCATATGGGATGATGAAGCCCAACGCTCCTTTGACAATTTAAAGGCAGCCTTAACCAAAGATCCTGTGATTCAACCCCCCAATTACACACAGGACTACATCCTTTATCTCGCAGCCTCGATTTCCACCATTGGTATGGTGTTAGTCCAGGAAGATCACAACGGCATAGAACATGTGGTGTACTACCTCAGCAAGAGTCTTCTCGACTCTGAAACTCGCTACTCACATGTTGAAAAGCTGGCTCTGGCAACAGTGTTTGCTGTCCAGAGATTCCGTCACTACATCTTACTCCGCCGGACCACCGTTATCGCCGATTTCAATCCAATGTACTATATCCTCACACGACAAGTGCTTGGGGGCAAGTACTCCCGTTGGATTGTCATCCTTCAAGAGTTTGACTTGGAATTTGTCAAAGCCAAGTCTAAGAAATCTCTGGTCTTCGCTGAGTTAATTTGTCACTTGCCCCATGCTACTGAGCAATCCGAGCCCATTGATTCTCTTCCCGATGAATCATTGTTCCTCATTAGCACGTCTGATCCGTGGTATGGGGATATTCTCTTATATCTCCAAACCCAACGCTTCCGTCCCGACCTCAACCGCGATGAACGACGACGTATCAGACATCACGCAAAATACTACCTTATAGTGAACGATACTTTGTATCGGCGTGGTGTCGACACTGTCCTTCGACGCTGTTTGACCTTAGATGAGGCGGAACGCGTTCTCAATGACTGCCACGCTGGAGCATGTGGTGGTCATCTCTCTGGGATGGCTACGGCCCAGAAAATATTGCGAGCGGGATACTTCTGGCCTTCGATTTTCAAAGACTGCATTGAAACAGTCAAGAAGTGTCCGCCATGTCAATTCTTTCATAGCAAAGCACGCTCGCATCCTGCTCCACTCCATCCTGTCATTGCCGTCGGCCCCTTCTCCAAATGGGGCATTGATTTTATGCACTGTAAGCCCACTTCAACCGGGGGGCATAGCTATGTCATAGTAGCTGTGGACTATTTTACAAAATGGGCTGAAGCGATGCCTACGTATGCTGAAGACGGCAAAACAGCAGCGCAGTTCATATTCAATCATATCATAGCTAGATTCGGTGTCCCACAGTCTATTGTGACCGATCATGGTTCCCATTTCAGGAATCATATGATCGAAGAACTAAGTGCCAAACTGGGTTTTCGCCACGAAAACTCAACCCCGTATTACCCACAAGCCAATGGCCAAGTTGAAGCCATCAATAAGGTCCTAAAACGAATGATTCAGCGCATTGTGGGTACCCAAAAATCCAATTGGCACTCAGCTCTGTTCTCAGCACTGTGGGCATACCGAACCTCAGTGAAAAGTGCTACTGGGTTTACACCATTTCAATTGGTGTACGGCCTGGAAGCCATTCTCCCGATTGAATGTGAAATTCCATCACTCAAGATAGCCATAGAGCTACTCCCACACACTACTTCCGAAGAAGAACGGTTTCTATACCTAGCCAAGCTAGATGAAACCCGTCGCGACGCCGCTTTGGCTAATGAAGCTCACAAAAAACGCGTCAAAGCTCAATACGACAAATCCGTTCAACCTCGGATCTTCAATGAGGGTGATATCGTACTTACATATGATCAGATGCATGATAAACTTGGTAAAGGTAAACTTGAATCTATGTGGTACGGCCCCTTCATTGTAAAACGTGTCTTAGAAAAAGGAGCCTATGAACTAGTCGACTGTGATGGTACGCCATTGGCACGGCCCCGCAACGGGCTATACCTCAAGCGTTTCTACGCATGAGGTTACCCCACGCGGGTTACTTCTTGTACATAATGTACTTAGTTTGTTTTTTGCTTTATTTTTAGTGTGCGCGTGGATCTTATGTATCTACTCTTACTTTGACTCGTGCTTTTATGCGCAGATGTCTACCTACTTTGGATTCGCTGACGGTGCAAGCCGACATACCCGGAATCTCGCTTCCGCAGCATGGGTGATTTATTCCCCCACTGGCGAGTTGATTTATTCAGGAGCTATTTGTTTAGGTCCCGCAACCAACAATATCGCAGAGTACCATGCAGTCATTGGTCTCTTGACAGAGGTTGCTTCACTCGGGATTAACTCCTTATCGGTCTTTTTAGACTCCCAACTCGTGGTCTCTCATCTAAACCGTGTTTACACAGTTCGCGACCCTACATTGCTTCGGTTATTTCGAAGAGTACGTCTCTTGGAACGGTCATTTGATTTTATCATATATCAACATATACCGAGAGAATTCAATTATATTGCCGATTCATTAGCCAATTACGTTTTGGACTGGCATCTTGCCCATACATAAACACATCATAAAAGATAAATAAACGCACAAGTCATTGTAAATATTTAGATCATAAATAGGTCCATATCACTATATATAAAAGTGTTTTTTCCAAAAATACATAAAGTTTGTGTCAAAGACAAAATTGGGGATCAAATCCCATATACAAAAAATTGGCCCTCAAAGCCTACATATCGTGTACATGCCGCAAAAAGATCGAAAGACCATCTATGGAGATCTAGGGGACCTATCATGTCCCTCATCGGACTCCTCCCGCTGATGGTGGTAACACATCACGGCTCGAACCACCTTGCGAAGAAGCCGACTAATACGTCCAGGCACACCCACAGTATGCCTCTGGAGGTGGTAGGGGACATCGTCCATCCGCATAGCAGGGATCCCATGGGTCAATCCCTGCAGGTTCCTCTCAATATCCCGCACACCTCCTGCCTCATCTTCATCTTCTTCTTCGACAGGATCAGCTTGACGATCCACACCGCCACGACGTAGTGGTGAATATCCAGCTGGTCGTTGTGGTCCACGGTCTGCAACATGCATACGAATATACATTAGAAGTCTTTTACACATTCTAAAAAAGCATTAAAAATTAAATATTCAAAAAGAAAAATACATATCCATGAAGGTCATACCAGAGTTGTCCCAGTCATCATCTTCTGGCAAAGCCAAGTCAATATCCTCGCGGAAATCTACCCCTGAATAGGGATAGTCGTCGATCATGACTATCTGCTCCTCTAGCCAAGAGAAGAAGTCCTCTCCAAAAGCTAGCCGCTGAGGCCCTCCAAGGCGCCCGGCATAGTCGCTCCATCGAGCCATCCATGGCTCAGTAGGTGGGCGAGGATGCATAGATATCTGCGGACGCAGTAATGGCACCCTTGCCAGAAAGAAAGTGACCAAGATACTCCCATAGCCAAACTGGGTATTTTTCCCAGTTCTACATTTGTGCACCTGTTCCTTCATGTGGGACAGCACTGCATCACACCAGTTGAAGACTGTTCCTCCCATGCACTCTGCTGCGAGGTTTACCTGCGTGCGGGTTGCCTAATGTGGGCTCACGCTTCCTGCTGCACGTGTAATAGTGAATAGCAAAGTTTTGAAAGGAAGATTTGTGACCTCTTTTATGGCCACTTTCCCACTCTTCTTACTCGAACCCACCTGACAATATCGAGCAATTAAATCATCCGTGCTTGAGTCTGAAGCACTGTACCCGGTAAGATTCGGCCGGGCCCCTCTTTTTGAGAGGCCCGTAAGAAAGTAGATGTCTTCAAGTTGGATTTCAAGCACGTGCTCTCCCACTCGGAAAGCTTCGATATCAGGGTCCCACAATTGAATAAGGTGAGTAAGGAGCTTAGGTTGTTGGCGGATCCCTTTAGTCTTGAAAAACTTTAGCAAACCACATTCTCTCAATGCGGTCACGGTGGGTAAGTCATTTTCGGCCCTAAAATCATCCGTTTCATGCTCCCTCTCTTTCCAACTCACCATTTTGCCTCAAACAAGTTGCAAATCCCTGCAAAAAGGTAAACAAAGTAATTAGTGACTATTTAACAACTTGATTCTAGCAAAAATTTGAGGAAAAATTGATTTTTCAAACTTAATTTTCGCACGTGCCGCGCCTGGAGGGCACCCTGCCGCGCGGCAGTCCACAGTGCCGCGCCTCATTTTGAGGTTACAGCGCGGCACTATTGAACAGTGCCGCGTTTCACGATAGGGGCCCCACGCGGCAGTACGGCAGGCGATTCTTGCCAAAAGGGCTTGCCAAAAAATTAATTTTTCCCTGGTGAAAGTGAAAATTTCTTGCATGAAATGAAAGAGGAGTTCAAGCACTCTTACCTGGCACAGACGGCGGTCGAAATGGTGTCCCAGAAATCTCGGTATCGATCCTTGAAATTTTGCTCCAAAATGGGTAAAAATGTCTCCTTTGGGTAAAAATCGCAAATGAATGGTAATTTCTATTTTTACCATGCTTTATATAGCATTTTTTCACATTTTTTAATTAATTAATTACTATTTCAAAATTAATAAACCCTTATTCATATTACTAATGCCCGATTTTTGAGCATTTATTGACAGGATCTGCGGTAAAAATGGGATGCATTCATACTGGTATTTGTTCGTAGTTTGACCTTCATATTGAGCCCACTTTATCTTTTTCGTGCTCTGGATTTAAAACTTGAAAAAGATTCCAAGCGCTTTCACACCTGTGTCGTGCTTGTCAAACGCAAGTAAACGGTGTCGAGTACAGTCAGCTTTACTCATGCTCGTTAAACGATGAGGAAAGTATTATCCTGGTTGTATTTTATTCTTCTTTCGGGCCAGAATAATTAATTTTTACGAAAAAGACCACGGGAGTCCATAGTTAAGCTCTTTTCAGACTCCTTAAAATTGAAAAGATTGCCAAGTGATCTTGACTTTTTCACACTTGTAAAAGTATTTGAAAGGTCGTCTATTCGGTGATAGGTTACTCCTTTTTCGGCCCGTCTAGACTATTTACGAGAAAGGTATACCTCGGTCAATCTCGGCTGGGAGAGTTCTTTCGGGAATCGTTTTACACTTTTTCAGGATCGAGAGACTAAATTTTACGAAAAAGTACATTATGGAGCTTCCTTTAAGTTTTTTAGGCTCTCTAAATATGAAAAACTACCGAGTTTTCCTTCCTTGGGCTCGTTAAAATATTAACATCGAAGGACCCACTTTGGGACGAACCCCTCCTTTCTCAGGTTCGTAAAACATGTGAGATTGGACTCATCCACAAGATGAGCTACACCGAGCATCTGTTATCCTCTTCAAGCTCGTAAAACAAGAAAGAGGTACTCGTCCATCATGTCGGGGAAATATGGGGGAACAAGTCAAGTTTATCCATGGCAGCTTGTCAGTCATTACCTTTGAACATGGCATGTGTCCATCTCTTGTCTATATTTGGGTATCCGTCTTTCATTGGGTCATAGTCATCATCATGGGTCGTCTCCTTGGCCACGAGTCCACTCATCCGGTGTCTATCCTCTATTCATCAATAATCCCTGCTGCCAAGTCTTGTTACATGCCGTTATATGTTCAAAGGGTTGCATTGTATCGAGTCATTCATTGTGTCAGGCCTCCGCTGTGTCAGTACATATTCCATTACTTCATCATCCTATCATATGTGCCGATTTCGTGTCGATGATGTGGGAATCATCATGGCCCACCTTCGACGAGTCTATTCCTGTCGACACCAAATCACTATCCAGGAATTAGACTTAGGAATCAACCATTAGTACCTTGGTACCTGCATGCCTCAGTGGCAGGTTTCCTCGTGTTTGACAGCAGGTTCACATCATTGACCTCTGATCAAGCAATCTCTCGGATGCTCGACATCAACTCATTTATTCGCATTTCGTTGAGATGTACTGTTGATACCTTGGGAATCATTGTCATTATTGGTGATCTCCCTCGCATTTGTTAACGGTCCTCATCATTGACCGGTAATCAAATGGTTTCTTCCATGTTCGACTTCAACATCTTGTAATCACATGGTTAGATTCGTATCTTTATGCGATCGGGTAGAAGACCCTGGGTGCATCACTGTATCTTGACTGCGTCCAGGCTGCGATGGAGATGTCTCTTGTATTGTCACACAGATCCACTTATTGTATTGGTCGTGGCTGTGTCGTTACTGTCTCATGGATCTACGATTGTTCATAGTAGCCATGATCTGTCCACAGTTTACATTATCTCAGTACTCATGGATCTGCAATGTATTGGTCGGCAGCCATGCTTTGAGTCGTTTGTTTCCGAGCATGGGAATGCCCGCCTCGGTGGTATATCTAACACTTTGTTTCCATTTCAGCTCCGTGTCGCTCTCCTCGATGCTATCTCTGCACATTTTATTCGTAAAGTCTTTCGGCCATCAGTCCCTTCTGACCTCACACTTTAGGGGGCATCTGTTATACCTCTATGTTTCACAGTGTCGCATCCCCATCACAACACATCTCGACGACACTTTCCCTACTGTTTTGAACCATCCAGAAGAGACAGATGATGAGTCAACCTTGAAGGTAAATCCACCCTGGCAAGTTTTGACCCACCTTGGACTTTATTTCCACACACTATCGCGCCCTGCCAGCTTGACAAAACGCGGCACAGTGCCGCGCCCTGTAGCATCTGCAAAGCGCGGCACCCTTTTAATAGTTTTTGCCCTTGGCTTGTGGGATCTTGGATTTTCGAAGATGATGGAAGATTGGGTTCCTTGATTCGATCCCAACTCATCTCCTTCGATTAGAAACCCTGATCCATTTATCCCTCCTTAGATCCACCTATCTCTCTTGTTGGTTAACCTCACCACTCACTATAAAAGAGAGGCATGCCATTGGAAAGGAGGAGGACTCTTGAGAGCACCAAACTTATGGTCTTGCAGCATTGTGGAGATAGCTAGAGGAGAAGACACTTGGAGTTGAAGGTTTGGCTTGGACATCAAGCACCCTTTGTAAGTAATCTTCAAGTTGTAATGGAATAACTTGTCTTGTTTTCCCAAATCATTTGTGTTAATCTTGTTTTAATCATATGATTTGTATCTTTCACAGATTTAGATCCTAACTCATGTTTCAGATTGCTAGAGAATAGTGCATACTTGTATTTTGGTTACTCTTTGACAGGTTCATTGGTGAAGACTTGGAGCTTGGAGCAAACACCAAAGACAAAGCACTTGGACATAAGGTCAGTTAAAATCCTTTTGCTCTCTTCAGCATTTTAATACTGAAATGTATGTTAGATCTAGGGATTCAAGGTTGCATTTGTTTTGTCTGTTCTTAGCCTAGAGTTAGTTAGATCCTACTTTAGCCTAAGGGAGTTTTGACTTATCCGTAGGGCAGAATTCCACATAACAGTATGGATCTGGAAGCTGCTATCTAAGTTATTTGATCTCCCGCTGGAGGCTACTAGTATCTTTTGTGACAACCAGAGTTGTGTGAAGCTGTCTGAGAACTCGGTGTTCCATGACAAGTTGAAGCACATTGAGATCAAATATCACTATATAAAGGATATGGTGCAGAGAGGATCAGTGAAGCTCCTGTATGTTATGACGGATGAGCAGGTTGCAGGTGTGTTGATGAAACCACTAGCCAGAGTGAAGTTTGAGTACTTCAGAGAGAGGCTTGGTGTTCTTCAGATTGATGACACTTCGAGGAAGAAGTGATGGACACATTTGCAGGAGCCATTCCAAGCATGGTGAGAGGAGGATCCTTTCCATGGATATGGATGTAAGCGTTGGATGATGAGCATCAGGACGATGCTCCAGTTACTGCTCTATATATGCATCAGTTGGATGATTTGATCAGTTTAATCATGTATTTGTATATGCATAATGTTGGATGCTTTGATCAGTGTGATCATGTATTTGTATATGCATCATGTTGGATGCTTGATATGATCAGGTAGATCATGTATGATGATATGTATCAGATAGATACTTGGTATGCATCAGGTGGATGCATTGTTTGATCAGGATTATCACAAATGACGAGCTTCAGGATGTTGCTCTAGATGATATGCATCAGGTTGATGCTATGATGATGATCAGTTTGATCATGTGATGACGTACATCAGGATGATGTATGGTGAGTATCGGGTTGATACTCTGTGGTCGTGGACAGGTTGTGTAGGTAGCATAGGAAAGACCCTTTAAAATATGGACAGGTAGAGCAGTGTGCTTGTAATATCCTGGGATGCTCTATCGAGATCCAGACAGGTAGAGCGGTGTGCTCGTAACATCCTGGGATGCTTTGAGTAGGTTTTGCTACGGTTTCGCATAGAAAATATCCTTTAAAATCTGAACAGGTAGAGAGGTGTGCTCGTAACATCCTAGGATGCTCTATCGAGATCTAGATAGGTAGAGCGGTGTGCTCGTAACATCCTGGGATTCTCTAAGTAGGTTTTGTGAAAGTTCAAATAGAAAAGATCCTTTAAAATTTGGACAGGTAGAGCGGTGTGCTCGTAATAGCCTAGGATGCTCTATCGAGATCCAGACAGGTAGAGCGATGTGCTCGTAATATCCTGGGATGCTCTAAGTAGGTTTTGTGAAGGTCAACATGTAAAAGATCTTGGTAGATCCGATAGGTTGAGCAGTAAGCTCGTAATCAGTCCTGGGATGCTCTTTCAAGGTTTTGTTGATGCACGTAATCAGTCCTGAGGATTCCACAGTATGGCCAGTGATGATGAAGAACTACAGGTGGCGGGCCTACATCCAGTATGAAAAAGGACTGGCTCTGTAGAACTTCCTATGACGAGTAGATTGGAGATTAATTGAGATAGCAGCAGCAGTGACGATGATGATGATTCGCTGATGATGATCCAGAGAAGAAGACTTGTACTAGCAGATCTGTGTCGAGAAATACCTTCCTATTTAAGAGGGAGTGTTGATGTATTTGTAACTTCAGAATGTATTTCATATATGTATATTGTATTACTATAGAGATGTTATTATTTCTCTATACGTAAGTGTTTGTATTCCTATAGAGATGTTATTATTCCTCTATACGGAAGTGTCGTCATTTATATTGTAAGTGTCATAAATTATACTTGATGGGTTATTAGACCACCTTGATGGGGTCGGCCCTGTATGAGTCATGTGGGTAAAAGGGTTATTAGACCATCCTAGTGGGGGTCGGCCCTGTCAGCATTATGTTATGTGGTTAAGTTGAGGCCGACCTAGTAAAGGTTATTAGGTAAGTCAAGTCGTGTATAAATAGAGTGTGGGAGGCACTCTATTTGATCATTCACTTTCTCTCTCACACACTCATTGGAGAGTGGTGCACTTGTGGAGGAGGAGAAACTACTGCTAGGAGGACTATCTCTTATGCTTGGGTTGTATCATTGCTCTATCTATCTCTGAGGAAGTTGCGGGGTTTTTCACCTTCTTGGTTTTCCCCGGTGAAACTCTGTGTCTCTTGTGTGCTTACATTATTGTGTCCATGATTGATATGATGTAGATATGTTGTAGATATGCTATACATGTTATTCTCTCAGTTAAGATCCTAGATCAGATTGAAATTTCTGAAAAACTAACATTGTTGTTGCACTCTGTGGAGCTATGAGCTAGTCATAGGTTGGGTTGTTGCTTGTACAAATTGGTTCAACTGGTCTACTTCCAGGTAAGTACTAAACCTCAACATCTTCTCATTTATGTAATTAAACTAGTTGGTTGTTTTACATCCTTTCCATTGTAAAATGAAGCTTGCATGTTCCTTTTCTTTTTTTATGATTTTATTACCTTGTGTTGGGTTTAGTTGATTGCAGAATTATGGGCTCATGTTTGTTCAAAACTAAATTTGTACAACTAACTAGGAATTGGTTTAATTAGATAATTCATTTGTTATTAAATTAGATGGCATATATGCATTTTGGAAGAGTTAGATCCATTAGTAGCGTAAAGTACTTGTCAAGAAAACGCCTCTCAAACATGCGTCAAGCGATAGGTAAAGCTAGTCCAAGTGGGCATTTGTCCTTTGTTGCTTGGATTAGTGGGTTTATGTGTGTCAAGGAGTTGTTCAGGCGTGGAAAGTCCTTGAGGTGACACCACTACTCATTGAAAAATTCGGGTCTAGAACTTGTGTCATGCATTCCCTGCCCATTTTCAAAAGCCCTTTCCAATGACCACCCCACCCAACTACTTAACGTGACATGGTAACCCTAGTTTCCTTTCCTAGGTTCCTCATAGGTTGTTGCAAGGGGAATATCTTGCGGTACTTGAGACAGACATAGAATCTTCATCTCAGCTCCTTGGGGGGGTGTTTTCCTAAGGTAAGTGCTTGCACCTATGGTGATTGAGGCATCGAAGATTAGGGTAATTGTCTCTTGATCTTCATTCGTTAGACTTGGGCCCTAGTCATCCCAGGAGGACCTCTAGAAGACCCATAATTGCATCTCTTCATTGAATAGTGATTAGTCCTAAACAACTAAGCGCTTGTCATTGGAAGAGTATTTCTTCTTGTGCAAATCTTTGTAGGAACTTTCTAGTGTGTGTTGTTTGTTTTATTTTTTAATTTTGTAGACTTCCTCCTGTATCTTCTATGAGCCACCGTGGACGAGCAACTGTTGTGTAGATCCAAAAGGATTCAAGGACACCCTCTTGAATAGAGAAAGTTCCCTACTCCAATGAGAAGACTAGATTATAATAATCCACCCCCTCAAGGGGCAAAGGAAGAAAGTATAGAACTAGAAATAGAACAACAAGAAGAATAAAATAGTCTTATAGTTCTAGTGACTCTGAGAGTCCATCCATAGAAGGAAAGCTTAGTGACACCGAGGGTTAGTTGAATAACTCCTAGAGTTGCTTCTCCTCATCCTAAGGAGAACCTAGGTCTTATTTTAATAGAGTATCTTTCATATCTGTCGGGACAGTTGAACCCACCACAAAGTTCTAGTTTTATCCGAGAAACTGGTGTTCATATCCCTAGGTACAACAATCCATTTTCTTAGTGGGTTAGTATGGAGAACATTAAAGAAGCATATATTACAGGGGAGGTAAATCCCCCAATCAGTTCTACTCCTATAGGAGTAGTAAGTGTAAATATGTCATCCACAATGGGATCGGGACAGTCCCCATCATCCTCTATGATTTTCATTGTTACTACAAAGTTCAAATCCTTTTTCTTTTGGAATGGCATTTTCAGGTTTCTAGTTGATACATGTCACCATTCCTCATTCATCAACATTTACCACTGCCTCAGGTAGTGTCCCATCAGTTCCATTCCATAATTTCCCACCCTACAGTGGACAAATGTCGATGCCCAACCTGTCCAACGTAACTGGAGATTTTGTTGGATCCATCCTACCCCAGATTAGCTTGCATTTCCAATCACTTAGAGGTATGAGTAGCAACAATCCCTTTGGACTAGGGGGCACTAGTACTGGATTTCCCTAGAGGAAGAATACTCCGCAAGGAAACTCTCCCTTTTCTGGAGTAGGAGGAACAAATGTGCTTAACCCTGCAATGTTTAATACCTTACATGGTAGCCAAGCTTTCGGAGCAACAAGAGGTATACTTGGAGGAGTTATTCCACCATTTGTACAAATATAACCAGGTCATAAATTTGGACAAAATAATCATTTTTTCATTAATCATGGAGTTCCTTATATTCCAGGACAATCTTTAGTTTACATAAACCAATGGGAAGCTAATGCTTCTAGAACTTGGAATTCTATGGCTCAAACAAAGTTTCCATTCTTTTGTATTTCGAATTTTCTAGGTCTTTCGAAATTAACCAAAGATCCAGTGCAACATGACCTTTGATGGCCACTTATCCCTACCAAACTCCTTCCAGACATTCTTAAGTTTGAGGGGAAACCAAAGGAAGATCCGACGAATCATGTGATGACTTTTCATCTATGGTGCTCTTCTAACTCTCTGATGGACTATTCCATTAGATTGTATCTCTTCTAGAGGAATTTCATTGGGGTATCAATAAAGTGGTATATTGAGTTTCCATGAGCATCTATCTATACTTTTAACTCGATTGCAATGACATTTTTTAATCACTTTCAATTACTAGTTCGCTAGAGATTGACATGAAATTGCTGAAATCATTTATGAAGGATAAAATACTCATATCTCTAACCACATCCATGAGTGGTGGAGGAGACGTATCTTAATTAAGGATCAAATCCTTGACAAATTCCTAAATGATTGGTTCATCAAGTTGTTACAACCGTTTATAGCAAAGGATGTGGCTCTTTCAGGGGTTCAAACGAAAAATCAAGCCATTATCAAAGCTCATCAACTTGATTTGGTTTATTTTCAATCTAGAATGTTGTAAGAAATATTTCCTACTGATCCTAGAGCATAATTCGATCCAACCAAACGTGAACCAAACCAACTCCTGGACCTCATGTCGATGGTGTGATTGGTTTAGTTGAAAATACCTCAACTAGCTAGGGTACAAACCTTACTAGGTGAAATTCACCGGCAGCTGGTCAGAACAACACATAAAATCGCAAACCTAACCCTCCTTCGAATGTTCTATTAGTGCATACAACAAATTCTAAGGGCAACCAACAACTCAAAGCGAAGAAAAACAAAAACAAGAAGACTGGGAACAAAGGGAATAATAATGCAAACAATAATAATAAAAATAATGTTGGTGGGGCTAAGGTGGAAAAAGGTAAAGTAAAGTTTCCTTGTCCATTATGCAATCAAGACCACTTAACCTACAAATGCCCTAAGATGGAGATGACTCAAAATTTGTTAGCACAATAAGAAGAGAAAGTCCAACCCGTTGTGTTGACTAATCCATTTCCGCAGCAGAATCAATAAATGATTGTTGCAGCTCATCCAAACCCTACACCTTCACATTGGGGAAGTTAGGGTGCCTCCTCACAAGGGGGAAACATAAGCCAAAATGAAGTTTTCATGTGTTAATAGGATGTAAATCTCCAGGGTAGAATTTGAAATTATGAAACAACTACATCTAGGTCCAAAGGAAAAGAAACTCCTAAATCTGAAGTAGCTTACCCATTACACATAATTGAGGAGCCAATTAATGATACTATGCCAGTAATACCGAAGGGTGTTCTAAAGAAGGCCACATACAATCCTAATGCTTGTGTTGTCCAAAATTATAGCATAGTAGAAGACCTGGCACAAGCTCCTTGTGCAATGTCCACTCTTGAAGTCCTCTAGAGTTTCCTAACTCAATGGAAGACCTTGCTCTCAGCTTTAGGAACTATAGATCCCGTGGACAATCAAGTAATAACTTTTGATTTTGAAAATTGGAAGCCTCTCTTACCCCATAATGTGGCTTTCCAAATCCAAGTCTTCTCAAGAAAGTCCAATATACATCGCACTGTTGTTGATGAGGGTGTCTCCACATCTATCATGTCTTTTTCATGTTGGAAGGATATAGGCTTGCCTGAATTTGTTGCTCCTATGACCATGTTGAAAGCTTTCAATGTCCATCTCTTCAAACCTCATGATATCATCCCATCTCTCCCAGTAGAGCTAGGGGGAAATAGAGTAAAAGTTGACATGGAAGTTGTTGATACTCCACTCGATTATAATATGTTACTAGGAAGGAGTTGGACCCAAGCTATGATGGTAGTAGTCTCGTGAGTCTTTTGCATCATTAAGTTTCCTTGTGAAGGAAATATTGTTACAATTGATCGACTATCATTTTGCATAAATGAAACCCCCTAGTATTTCATTATGTGACATATTGTGAAAATGTTGGAATGGGGATGTATCCTACATTAATTGGAAGGTTTAATTTACCTGCACCTGACTTGCATGCCAATGCAGCACCAATACATGTAATTTCAATAGTTTCCACGAATTCCACACAAAACTTGTCTCAATTTAGGACCTCTTACTTTGACGACCCATGGAAGTTTCCAAAACCTTCATAGCAAGTTGAGTATATTCAGATGACTTCGGCCTTGTCTACAACTTAAATAGCTTACCAAGTAATAATTTCAGGAGAAGCGGACCATGGTTGTCTACCTTTTGCTTTGGAAGTAGATGATAAATATTCAATGCCCATTCAGGATATTAGTTCTTTACCCTATCACAACTCCTTAGATACAATTATGCCATCAGATGAAGCTATTATCGAGGCAATGTCTTTTGGGGATATACCTTGGATATACATGCACCAACTTGTGTCGTTTCTTCTGACCAAAAGTGACTTAAGGATTGATATCAATGGAACTATCAAACCAGGTCCTATGGAGTGGTGTGGGATCCCTCTTGCATCACCTCAAGTATACAATGCAGGGAATATGGAAAACATTTGGAAAACTATTCCCATTAACATCTCCAAGACCCCAGGTGTTATAAAAAATGTATTTATTAGTGTTGACTATTCTCTCGACAAGATAGAAACCTACACAACACTATTTAAGGAGTACAAAGACGTTTCTGCATGGTCCTATGAGGAAATACCAGGAATAGACCCATTGATTGTTGAACATGAGATCAAGATGTATCCTCATGTCAAGCATGTTCGACATAAGCTAAGACCGACCAATCCTAGAAAGGCCACTACTGTTAAAGAGGAAGTAAAGAAGTTGCTCCATGCAAATTTTATCTACCTTGTACCATTAAACAAATGGGTGTGCAACTTGGTACTTGTTGATAAAAAACAAGGAAACATTCGGGTGTGTACTGATTTTTTAGATATTAATCTATCATGTCCTAAGGATAATTATCCTACCCCATTCATTGAAGAAATTATCAATAAATGCGTTGGTAATGAGATTTTCTCATTTATGGATGGGTTTTCCGAATATAATCAAATTCAAATCCGCTCAGAAGATTGGCACAAAACCACCTTTATATGCCCTTGGGAGACCTTTGCATATAGGAAGATGACTTGTGGCTTAAAAAATGTCAGAGCAACCTTTCAACGCGCTATGTCTTATGCCTTCCATGATATTAAGAAAATTGTTGAATCCTATTTAAATGATTTGACGGCTAAATCAGGTAAGAGAATGGATCACCCTAAAAACTATATTTTCTATGTTGAATCGGGTAGATTAATGGGTTTTGTAGTATCAAAGGATGGTATTATGGTGGATTTGTTCAAGGTTGAAATAATAGTTCAATTTCCTTTCCCGCACAATTTACACTAGTTGGAAAGGTTTCAAGGGAAAGCTAACTTCTTGCAAAGATTCATCACAAACTGTGTTGAAATCACAAAGGATTTCATGTGATTGTTAAGGAAAGTGGTACCACTTATATGGGACAACAATGCTCATAAGTCTTTCAATGCATTGAAAAAGGCTCTAATGTCTTCCTCGTTGTTGAGTCCTTCGAATTATAACAAATATTTCCTTTTATATATTGCAACATCGGAGTCTATTGTAGGAATGGTTCTGGCTCAAAATGATGATTCTGACCAAGAACATATCATATACTACTTAAGAAAGAATCTAGCAGGTCTCGACTTAAGGCATTTTCATGTTGAGAAGATGGCACTAGCTGCCGCTCATGTGGTACAAAGACTTCAACATTATATTTTTCTTAGATGAACAATAATTATAGCAGATGTCAATCCATTTCAACATATTTTGTCTCTATGGATTATCGGAGGAAAATGTAATAAGTGGATTGTTAATTCTTCAGAAGTTTGATCTAGATATTGCATCCACTAAATTGAAAAGTACTTGGCCTTTGCTAAGCTAATGCTATAGTTACCTCGAGAAGACGAGGAATCAATGGAAACTAAGTTATTGCTTGATGAGCATATCTTCCTCTTCATCTCAGGAGACCTATGGTATGGGAATATTTTAATTTATATACAACCCCATAGGGTCCCACGTCAGTCCTCTCATTAAGAAAGGTGTAAAATTAGTCATTAATCTCGACATTATGTCATTGTTGGTGATACTCCATATCATCGAGGAATTGACACTATCCTTAGACGTTTCCTAGTTCATGAAGAGGGTGAAAACATTTTAAATGACTTCCATGGTGGAGCCTGTGGTGATCACTTATCTGAGCTTGCTACAACCCAACAAATTCTACATGCCGGATATTTATGGCCCTCGATTTTCAAAGACTGTATTGAAGTGGTCAAGAAATGTCACCTATGTCAAAATTTTACCAAAACGATGCACATGCACCTTGCCCCGTTATATCCAATTATCACAGTTGGTCCCTTCACCAAGTGGGGGATATATGACACAACTTGTTATCCGACATCGACAAGTGGCCATAAATACATCATTGTGGCCATCGACTACTTTACTAAGTGGGCCAAGGATATGGCTACCTTTCATTGTGATGGTGAAATTGTAGCACACTTTGTGTTTAACTATATCATTGCCCGTTGTGGTATCCCTAGAGATATTGTCACAGATAATGGGTAGTCACTTTCGAAACAAAATGATGTCAGATATGGCTGAGAAAATTGGTTTTCGTCTAGATTTATCTTCGCCATACTATTCTCAAGAAAATGGACAAGTCAAAGTAGTAAATAAGTCTTTGAAAACCACGCATCAGAGGACGATGAACACAAACAAGACTAATTGGCATATTATGCTATATCTAACTTTGTGTGCTTACTGGACTTATATCAAGACTGCAACAGGGTTTACTCCCTTTCAACTTGTACATGGAGTTGAAGCAATATTACCTATAGAGTGTGAGATTCCATCTTTAAATTTAGTTATAGAGCTCTTACCAGACACTAGTGAATTAGAATATTCACTAGTGTCTAGTGAGAGATCATTAAATTCATGTGCCAAGAAGATTAAATTCAATTTCTTACACATTGGGTAACTATGTATTGGACAATCATTTGACATATAATTCAAAGAAATCACAAATAGCACATACATATTGTAAATAGGTCAATCAATGAGTCTATCATAAACATAAGAGTAGTGTCATAAAAGTATAAATCACCATACATAATAGGTATTCAATGCAACATTGGGGTATATACATATGAAATTAGTCTCCCCACTCAGTTGCTTCCTTATAATATAAGACACATGTAGCCACTCGCCTTATTAGTTTCATCCATCGAATAGGAACCCCGTTTACTTCTCGTTGCATAGCCTCCGGTACATTCTTAGGCCGACTAATAGGGATAGTGTGGGTAAGTCCTTGAAGTATCTCTTCAACAAAAGTGAGAGTAATCTTCGGTCCTTCCCTAATCTAGGTTGATGTGGCCTAGATATGGATGACCAATAGGGAATTCTAATCCAACATTTGTATCATGATATATTAGTGGGATTATACACAAAAATATTGTCCTCTTTACTTTTTCTAAATATTTCAAAAAATCCAAAAAATGAAATATAGAAAAAAGCATTACTTACCCTATCCCATGAAGAGCTGGGAGGAAGCACCAGATCTAGATCTCCTCTGAAATCCATCCCTGCACAAGGGAACTCCTGGATAGTTGGGAGTTTTCTATGCTACCACTTGAGATACTCACCTCTGAAAGGAGTAATAGATGATCCCCTACCTGATTGTTGTAGTAAAATTGTCCATCGTGTCATCTGTGGCTCTCCAAGATCCAAAGGGGGTAATAAAACTTGTGGAATTAATGCTAGAAGCCTCTCAAGGAAAAAAAATACTATAGTTCTTCCATAGCCAAAGTTATTTCTATTTCCAATCATGCAATCTATAAGTTGGCATTTCATACTGATAAACAAACTGATGCACCAATCAACAATGTGGGTCTCAAACACTCTACTCCAATTCTCATGGCGTTTTCTGATGCTAGATGTAATGCCGCAAAACCTGACATTCTAGTAATCATGGTCAATATTACTTTCAAGGTAAAGCTTGCGATATTTGTTATGGGTAACGAGGTACCTGGTTTTTGTGTCCCCTGCTACAAAATAAGCATTTGCATACTCTTGTACCATGAGGAGATCTCTCCCTCGGTTTGAACCTTTAAGGTTCACCGGTGGTCCTCGTCATGAGATCCCAGTAAGGAAGTATATATTACCCTAAATGAGACTTAATACTTGCCTTTTTATAATGAAATCATCTTGATATGGATCCCAGTAGAAGACGAGTCTCTAAAGTAAACCTTTTTGGGACCTCATATTTAAAATGCAGAAAAACTTGATTAATCCGCACCGACGAAGGGCATTAAGGGTTAAAGAATCTCCTAAGGAATCACATTGAATATCTTGATGCTCGCACTCCACCCATATACTGGACATATTTTTATAGGGATGGGAAATTTGAATATACTTGAAACGGACAAAAGCTCAATTGGTGATCCAATATCTACCATAATAACAATTGAAGAGTTAGGGCACAAAAATGCCAAAAGGTATAATGGGAAGAATGAACCGTAAGTCATCTATTTATATCAAAATTATTAACTACTTTTGTATAATTTTTAACCTGAGTTTGACATTTTTCAATTAAAATTAATGCCACATTGCATAGTGTTTGAATAATTTGGACATGAAATTAAGAATGGAGTCTCCCTTTTACATTGGTGGTCTTCCTAAAATATTTTTGCTCCTAAACTGGCATATAGGGTAGGTTACTGTAACATCCCATATTTTCGTAAAAATTTAAAATTTTTATTAATGGCAATATTAGCCTAATTTATAATAATTTATAATTGCGGAAGATAACAATTGCTGAGTGTAACAATGTTAACTAACAGCTGTTTGTACTAAGCACCAATATATATTTTCTGAAGAAACTAATACGACAGTGACAACTTAATTACATTCGTATCCCTTATCATTAAGATAGTCAACTGCATGGTTAGATTAGAATTTTGATGCGACACTTTTTAAAGCAATGCAATGTATGAAATATGTAATAATGGAATGCCAGGTTAGAATTGTGATGTAGTACTATTTCTTTGAGACGATACTGACAATTTTCTTCTTTGATTTTCAAGGGAGTCCTATGAGGGACCCCGAAGCTTACTTAGCTATAATGCTAAAACATTGGACCTGTTCTATGTGCAGACAACAAGTAAGAAGTTTCATGATTGCAAATAAATTCCAATTAGCGTGAATTCAACTTCATCGTATGAAAATAAAATAGAATCAATAGAGAATGTTACAAATGTAAAAGCATACAGGTACGGTTCACGTGCTTGCTCTTCAACTTTCCAAGGTTCGTCTTGTATCAACATCATCACTATAGTCGTCATTATACTAGCTGGTTCTGTTGTCGTCATTGTGCTAGCTGCTTTGTCGTTGTCATTGTATTAGCTGCTTTGTTGTCGTCATTGTATTAGCTGCTTTGCTGTCGTCATTTAATTAGTAGTACTAGGATAGTACAGTACCAAAAGTGGATAGGAATCCGGAGAACTTAATGTCCCAAGATACCAAACTATATGTGATAGCATATTTGTATGTGAGTTTTATACAACACTTTTAATTAGCTTAAAGACTTATGGTTAACCATTCCTATCTCTACTATAATTATTTAGGTCTTAATAATCAAAAATATTCCTTTCCAAGGACTAGGCATTTGTAACAATGAATAACAAATATTTACACAATAGATTAACTATTATTTCAACTTAAGACTTTGAATTATTAACTATTATTCCATATCGTGGTCTATTTAAATCCTATGTATATAGTTATATAACTATATCGTTTGTGATTTATTATCCACATTAGAGATTCATATCGAAACTCAATGTAATAAAGAGCAAACATTTGAATATCCCTCAACTATATAAATAGTTGGTAATTCGTTATTTCATTGTTTTATATCGAGACCATAATCATAACGTGCAATAATATAGTGAATTATTTGCATAGTGGTTATAACACTGTGGCGAATTTAATGCAGGGTTTGGGAGTCACGTCAAGGATTCTGACAGGCATTTAAAAAGAAACTTGACAGGTTGTTGGTTCATTTAATAGCGTCGGTCTCGAGCTGTGGTAGAGATCATGTATTGATCCTGTATTAAAAGCTCAGTGTCATGTCTCTGCTGAGTGGGATGTCCATTATTCAGGTAGACATGTTTTTCTCCAAACTCATCGATGTGTAGGATCAATACACCATGCGTTAGTTGTGCATACTCCATTGTGTGCCATGGTGGCGTTATCAACCTATAAGGTAGGTTTGGTATTTATTGCGGGCGTTGTTTATACCAAAGCTTAGTTTGCTGGCACTGTAGAGACTGTCGATGGTGATGAACCTAGACCGTAGGATGAAACCCTAATATCTATCGTGGAAAAAGAGTTAAGACTTGAAGAAATTGATTCATTGTGCTATTGTTTCGGCTGGGGTGGCCGACAAGCTGCCGAAGTCTGGGTAGGAAGTTTGCAAGGGTTTCGAACCCGAGATCTTCTCCTTAATTTGACGTTGCAGGTTTCTTTACTGTGAAGGTGAAGTATTTTTGAAAAGCTAGACTCTCTGGTTCGAAAGTTATAGTTTTTGTGTTTTAATACCGCAGAGATAAACAAGAATGGAATGAAAGAATGTACAGAGTTTGGGCGTGAATAATGGCTCCTTGGTGTCATTCGTGACAATGTCCTCATCAATCTATGGAGGTAAGATTTCATTTTTAACAAGCTATTTGCATTTCAAAAATCGGTTTACAAAAGTATCAGATGTCTAACTCAGTTTTAATGTCAGTTGCAGGGTGTTAATAGGAAGTATGGCTAGGGTATGGCGAAAGGGAAGCCTCGCACTCTTACCCGGTAAGCTTCAGGTCTTCCATACCCTCGTAGTGCCCTTCGTCTATGCCGTGGCTCTGTCATTGAAGGTGTTTTGGGAAGTCTTCGTAACATGATTGTTGACAGTGATACTTCGGTGTTGTATTTTGCAAACTTGTTGTTTGTTGACTGGAGATTTAGCTCGTCGATTTAAATGTTCGGGCTCTCCTGCCTATTGGAAAATTTTGGGATAAACCCTGTGTAACTTCGTTTCTTTGTTAAAAGTAGAATATAAACGTTGCTCGAGCTTCGTCTTTGTTTTAGAGGTTATTCTGTGGTAATGTTGTGGTTGTCATGAGATTCGACTTGTCTTCCGAAATGTTTGTGACCGTAAGACAGAGAGCCAAGGGCTCAATCTGTGTGTAAGAATAATACTCTTTTTGTAATACATTTTATGATTTAAAACATTTGTATAGCTATCTGGTTTGTTAGCTTGGAAACTGTAAGTTGATATTAAAATCGTATTCATGCTTAAGGGTTACTACAATGTTTATCGAGCTAGATTAGGGTTTGGATAACTTGTTAAAGAATAACGACTCCGTGTACATAAGCTTCAATGTTAAGATGTTGAACCCTTCGTAAGTCTGTGTGGTTTGATTTAAAACTGTAGATTGATAGTGTATTCCTATTTGTTGATGTTTGAACAATAGAGTAGAAAATTGAACCGATAACTCAGTAATATTTTGCAATGAAAAAGAATAGGGTAAAACCCTAATTCGTGTTTTGTTGAAGTGGTAATCCGATCGTTTGTTTTAAGATACTAGCTTGGTTTCGATCTCATGTTGAAAAGAGTGTAGAGTTTTGTTATGAACAAAATAAATATAGCTATGGTTTTCCTTTTGATACAAATCTCAGAGTTACAATAATTACAACCAATGTTAGCAGATCCAAAGAAGAATAAATATATGGTAATATTAATTATGTTTAGTAAATTCTTATCATTTGTACATTTCTAGATATTACAACAGTACTATAGAAAATGAAAGAAATATAAATACATAGTGCAGAAATTCATGAAGACGGTGTAATCTATAATTCTGTCTATAAAATAATTTCCTATACATAAAATGCTAGTGTAGTAATTAAAATGAAAATGTGTGTGAGTGAAAAATATGCATATGATATCTATGTGAAAAACTATTGTTTTCCAGCTTATTATCAAGAATATTTTTATTCAATGTTAACAGTCTTAAAGCCATGTACAGTGTATAATTCATTTACTTTTCATGGATATAATGTATGCATTTGTAGGATGATTGCAAGAATTATGTAATTGACTGATTATTATAAAAATGCAAAAAATATTATATATATTAAATATTATACAGACCCTCTACAATAGTTACTTAAGAACAGAAACTGATGCATATCAGATTATTATCTAGCTATCGAATTCAATGGCACAATTTGCCTATCTTCTATTCTATTTTAATTTGCATATCTCTACTAGAGTACGATGCTGCCAAATAGCATGTGGAAAAATGGGGATATTGATTTATCAATTCATCTTCGCCATTAAACTTAAACATTTAGACTTAGAACAATTCTAGGATTAGATTTTCTTTTAAAAACAGAAACACAGAAAATACTGTTAAAACATAACAGAAACCAAATAAGAAGAAATTGTAGAACCTGATTAAAACTGTAGGGCAAAAAACAACTCAGGAAGACCATAACACCCAACCAAACTCCTGAAAACAGTCAAATACTGTCTTAGGACCCCCGAGCCTGTTCGTTGAACCACCAAGAGGAAGAAGCTTCAGGAATATGGGCTTCTTCTTGTTGTAGTAATCTTCTGAATCTTCAATAGGTAGCAGTCCCAAAAGACTTTCTCCTACAACTCTGTTTCTCTTCAATAATAAGTAAAAACTCAATTTTCAATCACCACTAATCTCCCTTATTCGAATCTCTCTTGAAATCACCTGATTTGCAAGAGGAAAACATTCTGCAGAAACGTTGATTAAGGACTGCCTGCCCAATTCGAATTTGCCTTTATAGGATGCCTAGGCCTTTTCAGATGTTACTGGGTCATTAAATGAGCTTCCTTCTCACTCCCTCCACCTGGGGGATAATGCCCTATTTAAGGGGAATTTGTCCCATAACCAACAGTTAGTGGTGTGATGTAACTAGTGCCATGTGTCCCATTCCTTCCAACAACTTCCATTCCTCCTAGTGGGTCAGTGAACAATCATTCAACAGTCCTCCTGAGTGTTTGTCTCCTAATTAATTTATTTAAATAATAATATTCAGTAATTACATTCATCCATGATCAAAACTGATCATAATTACAAAACTTGTAATAAATTTTAACATAAAGTATTTTTGCAAATAAATAATAATGTTCAGAAATTTGGGTAGGTGACAGTTACCTACACAATGCATAATTTGCATCAATCTTACCATTTTTTTCACACCTTAGGATCACAACACATGGAAATGCGACATTAGCTGTATTGTTCCTTTTTTAAAATTTTATTAAAATGTCCAATTTTCCACTTTTTCCCCAATCTTGACCTTTGACTAGTTTTGATGTCTAGGTCTCCAAATTAACCTAAATGCCCCCAAATATTCTATAAAGGTATATGACTGATATTGGAACTTGAATATGATGTTCAGGGATTATATATGGCCACAAAAATACTTCTTAAAACTTGTTTAAGATTCTGGACCAAGTATGTGATTTTACTAGTAATTTGTGAAGCAAATCCCCCCAGGGTAATGACTGAAATTGGCTTCCCAAATGCCTCCAAACCCATTCAAAACTTGTAATAATCATTAATGGCTATCCATTCATCATAAATATATCAGATAAACATTCTTTAATTTGAATAAATCATCATTACAATGGTATGCATCAATGTAGTGGGGAAATAGTCATTGTTTGTTCATTAATAATCATTTTTACATACAACCACTTGGTATTTTGACCTGAAACTTTCTGAAGATGAATAACAGATTATATTAAGATTATTACAATCATAAATACATCATGATAATCTCTCCCAAGGAGTACAATAGCTCACCAAAAACGCCCTCCCTCAAGGAGCAAGAATATGCCTTCAAAACTGGAAATGGTTGAGAGAAAGTGTTGCACTAAACAAAACCACGAGCTTCCCTGTAGCTAATACCTACAAATAAAAACTCCATTAAATCTCCATGAAAGACCTGAGTGGACTCTCCAAACACCAACTTAGATGGGAATCTTTCACCCTCGAAATTGGCTAAGGCAAGAAACTAGTCATCCACTAACTCTCTCTTCACAAATGCAATTTTTCTCAAATGATCAAAAGCCCTTCTCTTGGTTTATCCCTGTATTTTATAAACATCCTTAGCCTTCTAAGGTTCCCAATCCATCCATAAACTCAATCCAATTTGAATTAGGGTAAGGGATCAATATTTTCCATGTGTCTCACCTTTCCTAGCCTTCCACCTTCCACCAATTAGAATGGGCGTCTCTTTGGCTTCTCCAACTCCCATGAGCACCCTCTTGGAGCCTATTTTTGGGGCTGACATGTCATAATGGTCAGATTTCAGAGGTCAGATCTACAATTTTTCATAGATGTCATAGATTCTCCATCATTGTTGCCATAGGGGCTAGGGAATCTAGCCCAAGTGTCCACAAGCTTCCAATTTGACTCTTCCTCTTCCATGGAGGTTACCAATCCATCCCAATTCGACCTAAGATGTTCAATTCCATGTGTATGACTTACCAACTCACCCAATAATGTTCACCTTCTCATTAATTCGAATTGGCAAGAGAGAGATGCCATGTGTCCTTGAAAAATCAAGCTAGTGTGGGTTCCACATCCTCCATATGTCTTCAAAACCACTTGCCACCTAGAATTTCTCTTGAATTTATTTATTCAACCTTTTTATTAAATACTTGAACACTTCTAATGTCTAAACATCATTTATTAGCTTCCTTATTGCAATTCCAAATGTGCCCATCCAACCTAGGAAGCTAGTAGGATTGATGGGATTGTCTTACTATGCAATTATTTGAATGGGGACATTACAGTCCTCCCCACCCAAGATTGCTTTCCCTCAAGCAATCTCAATTTACCATGCTGCAAACTTGTCCCTCCTCTATAAGGTGGCCTTCCATGAGGAATGTCTCCCAAAACCTTTATATTCCGGTGCTTCATGCTGTGGGAAGAAACTACCTGATTCGGATAGGTGTGCTACCCTCTCACAACCCTTAGTACTCCTTTTGAATCTTGGAATTTCATTTCAAGAATTTGATAATTTACTGTATGCTCTCCTATTGAATATCGCCATTACACTTCCAAAACCACATTAGTATCAGCAGCATCAACCACATAAAAACTATCAACAAAAGTATAGTTACCTATGGTGACTTGCAGCTATGGAATCCATGTTTTGCACTCCATTGTGTTGTGACCGGGAATGACAACTGTGAAGCCATCGAATGGTTCAATAGGTATCTTCCTCCTCTCCACCATTTCTGCATAAATGAAGTTATGTGTGGCTCCTCCATCTACCAAAACTAAAGTTCTTTGTCCTATTACCACACCTTTGCATCGAATTGTGTGATATCGAGGTACTACTGAAAGTACTGTCATTCTTACTTTGGTGGGTGAGGGATGCTTCACCTCTTGTTTCCCTTCTTCTGTTGTAGTATATCCCTCTTCTTGGGCTTAAGTATGTCCTTCTTCCTCCATGCCCCATTCATATCCATCATCACAAAATACTTCAATGAATTGGGCCTTTCCCTTAGCACATTTATATCCTGGTGCCCACAGTTGGAAGCATGAGTAACACAATTTCTTCCTTCTGATCTCTTCCCTGCTTAGTTCCTCTTTCTTATCCTTTCCATATCCATCTTCTTTCCATGGTTTCTTGTCAGATGCATCTCTTTTCCAAGGTTTATTTTCAATTCTGAAGTCAGGCTTGGGAGGAAATCTCGTTCTAGGAAGCACATTTTGGAGATCCCTAGTCAAGCTCATTGCATCTTTTAATGTAGTTGGCTTGTGGGATTTGACCAAACCTTTTAAGGGTTCAACCAAACCTTCAGTGAACAGAAATTCCAACCTTCCCATAGATACATCAGCCACCTTGACTGATAATTTTTTAAAGTCCAACATATATTAAGTAGGGGTCCCAATTTGCTTCAATTGAGCTAGTTCTTTGAAAGGCAATTTTGGATCTTTTTGTTCAAATCTCTCTAGTACCCTGTCAATAAATTATCCATATGTTTTAACCTGATCATGACCCAAGGTTTTCAGACCATGGAACCACCATTCATTGGCATCTCCTTCCAAGTGAAAAATAGCCATTTTTAATGCATCCTCTTCCAACATAGGATTCAACTAAAAATACACATCTAATTTTTGCACCCAAGTATTAGCAGAATTTTGAGAGGAACCATCAAAAGTAGGAACTGACATTTTACTAATAGCACCATTTAATTCTTTGTTTTGGAATGAACTCCTATTGTCCTCCTTCCTTTTCATTTTATATACAGCATCAATGTATTGACTAAATGGTAGACCTCTTTTACATTCTTCACTCAACTCATTCCATTCATTTGCTAGTTTACTATAATCCACCTGAATATCGGGCTCTTCTTTGGGTGTGATAAATTTAGGTGTAGTGTGCCTTTGTGTGCTTTGAAATTCATCAGGTCTATTATGAGGTCCTGTACTTGAGAAAATATGCTCACCCATGTTCTTCTTTTCTCCTAAGTGTGAACCATTGTTATCTCCCATCCATTTTCTTGCAAGCTGGCTACCCAACAATTCCAATCCTTTCATCAATTGTCTACTCATGTCTTGAATACCCATGGAAAGTTCATCAAAACAGGGTTTTAAGGTTGCAACAAGTTCCTCCTTATGTCTTAATTTTTCATCCTCCTCTCTACCCATGGTTTTAACAAAAGACTCTTTTTCTTCTACTACCTCTTCTTCAACTACTGGTTCAAAGGGTGGTGGTTTATTCTTTTGAATTCTTGTTAAGACCATCAGGTTCCAAGAACATTCTCTAATACCACTTGTAATGTCCCTTTTTAAAAAAATTATTAAAATGCCCAATTTTCCACTTTTTCCCCAATTTCGACCCTTGACTAGTTTTGATGTCTAGGTCTCCAAATTAACCCAAATGCCCCCAAATATTCTGTAAAGGTATATGAATGATATTGGAACTTGAATATGATTTTTAGGGATGATATATGGCCACAAAAATACTTCTTAAAACTTGTTTAAGATTCTGGACCAAGTATGTGATTTTACTAGTAATTTGTGAAGCAAATCCCCCCAGGGTAATGACTGAAATTGGCTTCCCAAGTGCCTCCAAACCCATTAGAAATTAAGAAAATAGGTAGGTGATGTATGAGGGACATTAATAAGGTCTCATATGCACCATTAATCAATTATTACGTCTTTTCTAACCTCCTCCCCAACAGCAGCAAAAACCATTAATTCGACCCTTGGGGAAATGGCACCAAATCTCTTCCAAATGCAAATAAACTGAGTAAAATGACTTCAAATGCTTAAGTGATGAACATGAAACTTGTAAAAATCATTAATTTCTTTCCATTAATCATAAATATATCAGAGAAACATTCTTTCATTCTAAATCATCATCATTACAATGGTATGCATCAATGTAGTGGGGAAATGGTCATTGTTTGCTCATTAATAATCATTTTTACATACAACCACTTGGTATTTAGACCTGAAAATTTATGAATATGAATAATAGAGTATATTAATCTTATTAAAATCATAAATACATCATTAGAAGCTCTCCCAAGGATTACAATAGCTCACCAAAAACGCCCTCCCTCAAGGAGGAAGAATATGCCTTCAAAACTGGAAATGGTTGAGAGAAAATGTTGCACTAAATAAAACCACAAGCTTCCCTGTAGATGATACCTACAAATAAAAACTCCATTAAATATCCATGAAATACCTGAGTGGACTCTCCAAACACCAACTTGGATGGGAATCTTTCACCCTCAAAATTAGCTAAGGCAAGAAACTAGTCATCCACTAGCTCTCTCTTCACAAATGCAATTTTTCTCAAATGATCAAAAGCCCTTCTCTTGGTTTATCCCTGTATTTTATAAACATCCTTATCCTTATAAGGTTCCAAATCCATCCATAAACTCAATCCAATTCGAATTAGGGTAAGGGATCAAGATTTTCCATGTGTCTCGCCTTTCCTAGCCTTCGACCTTCCACCAATTCGAATGGGGGTCTCTTTGGCTTCTCCAACTCCCATGACTGCACTCTTTGAGTCTATTTTTGGGTCTGACATGTCATAATGGTCAGATTTCAAAGGTCAGATCTACAATTTTTCATAGATGTCATAGGGGCTAGGGAATCTAGCCCAAGTGTCCACAAGCTTCCAATTTGACTCTTCCTCTTCCATGGAGGTTACCAATCCATCCCAATTCGACCTAATATGCTCAATTCCATGTGTATGACTTACCAACTCACCCAAGAATGTTCACCTTCTCATGAATTCGAATTGGCAAGAGAGAGATGTCATGTGTCCTTGAAAAATCAAGCTAGTGTGGGTCCCACATCCTCCATATGTCTTCAAAACCACTTGCCACCTAGAATTTCTCTTGAATTTATTTATTCAACCTATTTATTAAATACTTGAACCCTTATAATTTCTAAACATCATTTAATAGCTTCCTCATTGCAATTCCAAATGTGCCCATCCAACCTAGGAAACTAGCAGGATTGATGGGATTGTCTTACTATGCAATTATTTGAATGGGGACATTACATTAGCCCTCTATTCTCAGAAAATTCGTAATTCTCCAAGTTAGAGCTTACCAACTCATGGATACCCTAGTTAGAAGCTTGTTGTCTTCTGGTACCATGCCAAAGTTTTTGTTAGGCTTGAGAGTCCCTAAGTAGCCCCACCATGTCGTTGAGATTAAGCCTTATTATCCTCTTTAACCATTATTCTGGCCATTACCCAAGGGACTCTCAAAACTTTTCATTTTGTGATTTCGCATTTGCATATAGGCTTATGCTTTTGAGTCTAATGCTCATTGTAGTTATTCTTTAGACACTTACTTCCAATGCATTCTCCTAAGCTTGCTAATTTTTGCTACTTATTGCAGTCACATATTTCTACCCTTACTAGAGAAGACATGTTTCAAGAACGTCCACGTCATGCACATCCCTTTTTTTGTATTTTTTGCATAGGTATGTTCCGTGCGCTTGGAACATAGTTGCACGCCCATGTGATGCTCGTCTTCTCCAATGTATTATTGCATGATTTTATTCTTTTTCGGGATTTAATAATATGAATAATACACAAAAAAAAAATCTAAAAAAAAAAAACGAGAGAGGGAAGGGAAAGACTCTCAAATTTTTGTTTAACACGGGTAGCAAGTTGAGTCATCCTTGAACATCGCACTAGTTTTGAGTCTATCAACAAGTTGGGTTATATGATTTGGACTTAGGATTTAAACCATGATCGCAAAGTTATTACTCCTTTGGTTGGTTACTCTTCCAATCATATGGAGAATCTGTCAATGTCTCCTACATTACATATCTATATCACTGCTCCCTTTGTGTCAAAATCTACCCAAGTCACTTTGTGTCATGCTCAATGTTCAAGGATATAACCTATGTCTTCCATTCTGTAGTTTCCTTGACCTCATGTTTCAGCCATTCCTTGGTGTCAGTTTGTTCTCATCATGTATCACGGAACTCAATGTTCGGACTCGTGCTTGTGTGGAAGGTCCCCATTGACTTCTCACGGGAAGGTTGTGTGTCATCGACAACAACTCATCTGCTTTGAGGCATTAAACTAGATTTGCAGCACCCTAGTCTTGTTTACATCATTTACAGGTAACCTTGCACTAAACATATGACAATTCATCATTAGTCACTAATAAGTGGTTTCCCTTGATGTTTGACAACAATAAATCTATTCACATTTTGGGATTTGAGTTGTACGTTGGATTCCGTTTTCATCATTGGTGGAAGTCCTCACCCCTGTCAATATCTTTCATTATCAAATGTTGCTCAAGGGATCTCTTTCGTGTGCTATTTACATCTGGTGCATATAGGAGATGTACTCAGTGGTATGTTCTGCAAAAAATTGTCCTAGTCCTTTCCTAAGTCAAATCAGTCATTGATATTTCCTCATGTTGGATGATGGGGTATTCCTTAATGCCTCCCTTCCAATGGGTCTCTTCCCATCGACTTCAACTCATTATGCTATGGGAATGAGGTATAAACTATCATTAGTACCTTGGGGATTACAATCATTAGTGGCAAGTTCCCTCGCTATTGGGTAGTGGGAATACATCAATATATCCTACTCAATAGAAAGTTTTACAGGTGTTCAACTCCAATACATCTATTCACAATTGTTAGAATGTACTAGGTACCTTGTTTCCCAGTATCATCATAAATGGGTTACCTCGCGTTTGTTAATGGTATCCTCCATGTTTGAATTCATCTCATTTATTCACATGGATAAGATTCATACCTATAGGAGGTTTGGATGGAATACCTTCGGCCAACAATAGCATCCTTCCATTTTTCTATTTCTTAAGTTATGCAAGACTGCACCACACTTCATATGACATTGGTACCATTGGGAGAACCATTACTCAGCTCAATTACATATTATTCTCTTGGTGCATGATGAGACATAGATCCATTGTGTATCTATTGGTCGTTATGATCTCCAGATTGAGATAGCTCCATTGTGTATCTATTCATGGCTATAATATTATGATTGTCATGGATCCATTGTGTATCGTCTTCGTGGCCATGAAACGCTTCTTTATATACCACATGGATCCACTGTGTATTCTTTTTTGGCCATGATCTCTACATCATTAATATATGTCATGGATCCGTAGTGTATTATATTTGGTGGGCATGTTCTATCACTTCCAGCATGGAAATATCCATCCCCAAGAAATATTGCTTGGCATCCTTTTTCTGTTTCAGTTACTTTGTCGAGGTTGGGACTCTTGGAATCTCCAACCGTGTCTACTTTGCATCCTGCTCCATTGATTATTATAATGTATTTTGGCCATCATGTTCCCTTCTGACCTCACACATTATGGGGCATTTTTTATAGCTCAAATCAACATTCCTTCGTCCATGACGACAATTCAAAAGACGACACTTTAAATGTCACTGTTCATTCACAAAAAGGACATCTATGGATTGAAGAGCCTATGATTTGTCCAATTTTGGCATGGCCCTGAACATTCAAGTGAAACCTCATCCATTTCTAAGCATCACGAAAGTTGTAATCCTCAAAATGAATAGATTCGCACCTAATGATCCTGCAGACTACGAATCATTTGCACTTTGTCCTTTGTTAGCATGCAAATGCAAGAAAAAATTGCATTCACATGATGCACACTATTTGTAAGCAAATTATTCGCTACTTTCCCTCATATTAGGCACGAATACCCTCAAAAATTATGAAAAAATATATAAAATTCAAAAAAGAGGATGTTTTGGGATTTTCAAGAACTACTTGCTCGGTTACAACTTCCCCAACCATCTAGTAACTGTTCCTAACTGTCCTCATCAACTATAATAAAGGTTGGAATGGAACAAATGAGGGAGAAATTTTCATAGTAATGTTATGTTGGAGGAATTTCGTACCTTTTATTCTCCTTTTCCTTCCTGTTATTGATCTTTATCATTGATCCTTATATCTCTATTTGCCAAAACTGTTGCTCTGAAGTAGTTTCTATCCTTTTTGCATCTGGAGATTTGGAGTGGGATTTGTGGAGTACATGAGTAGGTGTGACTTGGAGCTCTAATTTCGATAAGGTGTCGAACATTAGAAGGTATGGATTGTAATATTTCTACTGTTTAATAAAGATTGGACATCTTTCCCTTCCGCACATATTGATTTATTTGTTGTGTGAAATTTGGCATAATAAATTATTGTATCTTGATTTAAATTTGATTTACTAGTTTCATATTCATGTCATGTTTTCATTTCAACAATACTTTTATTGTTGCCAAATTAGTTTGAGAAAGGTATTTTTTTGTGTTGTAGGCCTTTGGATTGATAGCAAGGAGTATATCTGGAGGAAACAACGGAGTGGCTAGGATCAGCTTTCATAAATAATGTATATAAAGTTTTTCTCCTTTATCCTTTGGTATATATTTTCTTAATGTAAGTTTGGAATTAGGAGTCTGATCTGCTTGCAAATAAACCCTTAGATGTCAGTCTTGTTGAATCCAATACGTTGTTGACATATCCCTAGACATAGGAATTTTTCGTTAACAACACAGACCCATATATGATGATACTGCTGAAATGGTTGCACAGATCATGGAAGTCACTTATGAACATATATCCTGAGAGAGAAACTAGCTGGAAAATCAACTTTCAAAGGAAGGGATCCAGATAGCTCTGGGCACTTGGCATCATTGGGAGATGGAAAATGAAACACTATTAGAGCATGATCCTAGACCTCATCCAAGGTAAGATCAAAGCCTACATCAATCAAAGTACCCAAATTTTTTCATTTAGCACAAGACTGTTTTTACCTGTAATGGCATATGCATGCTACACTATTTGCTTTGGAGTATTGATACAATATATATTCTACTTTTCAGGTGCTATACAACTGGCACCGTTTATATTTTTTATGATATTTCCAAGATAATACTGCTATAGTTTTTTTACTTTTTAGTTGAGTATGTAGAGTTGTATGAATTCATAATGAAGTTATGAATGATGTAAGGTCTGATGGTCTATAAACAATGTGGTTTTTTATTCAATATAAGGAACTGCACACTTTGTTTAGAAGAAAAAAAATGTTAAACCTTTGCAAGTGATGCAATGCATACAGTTTCTTAAGCAAAAGAGAGAATAACAATGGCACACCCAAATTATTAACCAAAATAGAAAGAACTAATACCTTGTGCAAGAGTGCACAATCTACATACAAAGAATATAACACATCTCCATCATTCTCTCACTTTTTGTCTTTTGTGCAAAACAATAGGGCCTCAGACTTAACAAAGTATACATAGAAAGCCTTTGTTGGTCTAGTTATCTATTGAAACCAAGAGGAAGACTAGTGAGATGGTGAAGGGTTTTCCATTAGAGATGAATGGATTATAGTTACATGCATATTTGAATATGTTAATGCTTGGCTTGTATCATGTCCTTGTTGGGATTGATTGATTGGAGCTACACCATGCAGAGCTTGATTTCTACAACAAGACCTTTGATTGTTGGGATGAGGATGTAAACTTAAATTCAATGAAGGGTATTCCAATGCCAGTTTTCATAAGCTAGATTTCAGCTTTATATCTAAAGAAATGCTTTGAGAAATGATGCTAATTGTATGCAACCCATGTATTGAAACCATGAAAAGAAAAATGCCCAATCCTTGCTAATTTTATAGGTTTACAATTGTTTGGAGATGAGTTTGTAGAGGAGATACCTAATCAACATCCAAAGAGGAACAATGACTTTAATATTTATCTTATGCAAAGAACCACACTAGTGTCTAAGATTGATTATACAATGAGCACTCCATAATAGATAGAGTTACAAATTCTACTAGAAGAGTTTTTCGACAAGGGATTATATATGCCTAGTGTCTTGCCTCGAGGTGCGCTATTATTGTTTCTAATGATGAAGGACATGACTCAAACTTTGTATTGTCTTCATATAACTTATTAAAGTCACAATAAAAAACAAGTAGCCTCTACCTATAGAATATATGACTTAATTGATTAGTTGTGGGGAGATAAATTCTTCTCAAATATTGACTTGAGGTCCAGTTAGCACCAAGTCAGTATCAAGGATTAAGTCCTTTACAAGATAAAATTTAGGACAAGATATGTATAGGAAAATTCTTGTATGAATGGTCTACACTATATATATTCCTAGGAAAATATCCATATAAGCATTTTCCCATTTTGCATATTCAATCACTTGCCTTCAAAAGAAAGGAAAAGTTCACATGGACCCAATATTGTGAAGATAACATTTAGCTATCGATGAAAGTTTTTACAAGTGCACCAATTTGAAAAATTGAAAACCCAAATGAGGATTTTTTTTATGTGCACAAATGCTTGTATAGAAGTGATTGGTGGAATTCACACACAAAATGGACATGTGGTGTGCTATGAATCCAAAAGATCGAAGGAACATGAAAACAATTATGGAACACACAACTTTGAGTTTCAATGGTAGTGCATAGAAATGTAGAGGCACTACTTGATAGGAAGGAAATATATGCTAAGAACAAAGCATAACATCCTTAATTATTTGCCTATCAACAACATCTAAATCTTAGGCAGGTGGGTTGGCTAGTGTTCTTTTGTGAGTTTGATTTTGAATCCATCACATAAAAGGAGAATATAACAAAGTTGTGGATTCTCTTAGCAGAAGAATGAATGCAGTGAATGCAACATTGATTAGCTTATGAAAATTGGTTTTGAAGAAAATAATTGTTTATTTCCTTCATCCATTTGAGAATTTCCTTGTAGCAAGAAAAAGTTCAAGAGAAGTATGAAGGGTATTAGGTAGAAGATAATGGAATATAATGCACACAAATCATGTGCATGTTCCTAACTCTGTTCCACTGAGGAAGGTTATATCCATACGAGACACAAAATGTGTTATATTCCACCCACCCAAGATACCAAAAGACAATTGCAGTAGCAACAAAGAAGTAACAGTGGAAAGGAGTTAAAATTGATGTTGTTGATTACATATCAATATGTATGGAAAGTCAAAGGGTAAAGGCCAACATAAACATCCAACTGGTTTATTAGAACCGTTACCATTTCAAGAATGAAATAGGAAGTTGTAATCATATATTTCATTGCTAGGTCGCCAAGAATAGTGATGCAACATGACTCCATTATGGTAGTGGTAGAGAAACTAACATAGTCTAACCATTTTATTATGGTTAAGTCCATATACAAGGTTTCTAACATAACAATATCTACATGAAGATATTGCTAGTTTGCATGGAATTCCCACGGCCATTGTGTCTGACAGACCCTTTTTTGTGTATTGTACCAAAGATAGTACTAACCCAAGGGGGAAGGGAATGTGATACCCCTTGTTTTGACCCTTGTGTTAGATGTGATCATATGATTTACATATTGTTACTGTGTGGTTATTTTGATGTGTTTTGAGTCTCGTGGGATATTTTTAATGACTCGTGATGTAAACATTGTTTATACACCTAGTATAAAACATACGGTTAAGGTTTGACTAAAGAATGGATGGGCATATGGATTTGCGTTAGGTGCTTTCTCACATTTATGTTTCAATACATTTCCTAGTGACCATGTGGATAGATATGACCATGGTGCTCTTTACTACTATGTTGGAAATACTATGTCAAAGAGGAAATATTAATATCAAGTAAAATTACCACCATATGGGTTGCAAAAGGGAAAAGAGGGAACTATTAACACATGAGAGGGGAAAGACATGGGTTTAAAGGTATATTAACATGCATCATATGGTTTCCTTATGATATTGTATTATCTCTCCACCTTTTCCAAGTTACTTCACATGCTCTTTTAAATCCTTCTTTGTTCTTAAAGAAGAACACATGGTCCCATGCAATTCAAAAGTATATGAACCCAAATTCTATGCATGTCAGCTTATTGTTGCTTATTCTTACTTTCTACCATTTTTGTGTTGTCAACCTAAATGAACATGTTATACAACTTGACGAGAACCTGACATTGTTCTCATTTTTTTTATGGTCAATTTTAGTAGCTCTTTTTGCGCCCGTTTCAGAAAGTGTGTATACTGGTAGCACCATTTTTCATTTTGAGCCATTCTTTTGTGGTTTTGAAACTTCTTGGCCATAAGAAAACTATAACTTTTATTTACAAGGGCGTTTTTTCAAAGTTTACAAAAAAATATACATTTAGTAGCTAGTTATAATGAAAAAATACACACTTTTTTGAATTTTTTAACTTTTAGAAACAATTTAAAATGAAAATATATGTATTTTTGAAGTTTTTTTTAATAAATTTTCTCCTAAATAAATTATTTTATGAGCAAATTTGTAAAAAAATTAAAAAAAAAAAATTAATGCATTTTTCAATGTTTTTTTTATGCATTTTAAACATTTTCTATGTATATAACTAAAGAATTTTTATTTTTATTTTTTTAATTTGAAAAACACTAAAAAAAACAAAAATAAAATTAAATAAAACAAAATTTCAAAAAATAAAATTTTAAATTTATAACTAAATGAAAAAAATAAAATTTGAAAACTATTGAAAAAATTTAAAATAAAAGACATATATAAACAAATTTATATTTAAAAATAAATAAAAATTAAAAATTATTAAAAAAAACTACCCATTCCCCTCCCGCCCTGAACCACTATCCCCTCTCTGCTCCCTTACCTCCCTACCCCTCCCGCACCCATCCCCTACCTCCTCTCCTTCGCCCCTCCCGCCGCCCCCACCTCCTCTCCTCCCCTCCCTCTCATCCCCCTTCCCCCTCCCCCCTTCCCTCCACCCCCACGCACCCTGCGCCCCCCTCCCCCCCCCCTTCCCCCACCCCCCTCCCCATTTCCCGCGTGATTCCCAACCAACCCTCCTATGGGGTGGCGTGATTCTAAGAATTGCATCGTCGAGTAGAGGTGATGCTTGGGCGGAAGAAGGAGCGGCTCCCATGGGGTGGCGTGATTTTTAGAATTGCGTCGCTGGGTAGAAGCAGCGCTTGGGCAGAAGAACGAGCGGCGATGCTCCTTCTTACGCCCAAGCGCCACCTCTAACCGGTGACGTGATTCTCAGAATCGCGCCACCCCGTGTGTGGGCTGGCTGGGCAGCACATAGGCGACGGGGAGGGGGAGGGGGGAGGGCGCGGGGGTGGAGGGAAGTGGGAATAGGGGAGGGCATGGGGTTGGAGGGAAGGGGGAATAGGGGAGGGCACGGGGGTGGAGGGAAGGGGGGAGAGAGAGGGGAGGGGGAAGGGGGACGGGGGGGAGGGGGAAGGGGGACGGGGGGGAGGGGGAAGGGGGACGGGAGGGAGGAGAGCAGGTAGGGGCGACGAGAGGGGGGAGGAGAGGAGGTAGGGGCGACGAGAGGGGGGAGGAGAGGAGGTAGGGGCGGCGAGAGGGAGGCGAGAGGGGTAGGGAGGTAGGGATGGGGGCAGGAGGTAAGTTAGGTTTAGTTTAGTTTTTGTTTTTTTGAAATAGTTTTAAAAAAAAAAAAAAAGTTAGTTTAAAAATTTTATAATGTTTAATTTTTTTTTAAATTTATTATTTAAGTTTTATTTTTCAAATGTTTTAATTAAATTTTCTTTTAAATTTAAAAAAAATTGTTTAATTTGAAAAAATTAAAAAAATATAAATAAATAGAATTTGATTTGTAATGTTTTTTTTTTTTTTGGTTAATTTTGGTTCTTAAATTTGTGTGTTTTTTTTTAAGAATTTGTTTTAATATTTTTTTATTTATTTTTAAAAAAAATTGTTTTATAGGTTTTCTGGCTGGTTTTTTTTTTTTTTTTTTTTTTGGTTTTTGAATTATTTTAGTAAATTTTGCAGTTTTTAATTTTCATATATATATATTAGGAGGTCCACTTTTCAATCCGAGGATCGGTTTAGGGTTTCGATTACAACGATATCACCCGTGGTTCATTTTGAGGTTGTTTTTGATGCAAGTATAAGAATTTTTATAACTCGAGTTCTCGTTCTTTATAAATAGTTGTTTTAGAGTATACTTCATTTCATCTTTCTCCCTTGTGCCCCCAAATATCATAACTTCTATATTTTATGGTTTAATCTATAGTTTTATTATGAATAATATCATAAATCTTTTTATTTTATATGAAAAGTGTGGTGAAGTAATTTCTTGAATAATTTGTGTTTAACTCAATGCTAGATTTTATAGTGTTACTAAGACATTTAATAAATACAATTTTAAATTTTGATACAATGATATAATAATGCCATTTTTTCAAAAAGTGTGCTACCGGTAGCATTAGTTTTCAATTTAGGGCATTACCTACATATCAAGTGATCATTTCCTTGTTATATATAACAATGATATTGATTTATGTAAATGTCTTCTAACAAACCATTTAAAAATATAGTCTTCACATCTAGTTGATGCACATGAAAATCTAAAGTTGCTGCAATTTGTAAAAACACTCTAATTGAGATCATTTTGACAATTGGTGATTATGTGACATCATAATCTACACCTAAACTACATTGCACTCTTTTCACCAACCAAGGTTTGCATCAATCCACCAATCCATCTAGTCTGTCATTTTCCTTAAACACCCACTTAGATCCAATAACTTATTTCTAGGTGGAAGATAAGAGTGTCACAATCTAATTTATCATTAGTGATTCATATTTGGCATACATGGCATGCCTCAAAACCAATGTCGTCGTCTTATTCCCAACTACCACTCTCTTGTGAATTAGAATCTTCTACCTAAAATGCATATGATTCAAATGCCTTATGTGTGGGACTTCAATTTCTTATTGATCTCCTAAGTGATGGTCATGCTTGTACATTAGCTTCCTCTAAAGGTTGGTGACTTTCTCCGCTAGATTCACCTCCTTTCAATGGTTATGATTTAGGATATTCTACCTAAAATGCATATGATTCAAATGCCTTATGTGTGGGATTTCAATTCCTTGTTGATATCCCAAGCGATTCCCATGCTTGTACATTAGCTTCCTCTAAATATTGGGGATTTTCTCCACTAGGTTCACCTCCTTTCAATGATTATTACAAGGCCACTCCTTGAATTCCTATGGTTATTGCACAACTACTTGTTATGCAACGATACAGTCCGTTTTTTGAAATCTGTGCTTCATTTGTAACCTCTCTTGATCTGAATTCCAACGCTTCCAATTATGCATGCTTGGTTTCCTTGCTTTTAACTACATTGACTAGGCGATTTGCATCAAAGATGATGTGTTGACTTATTATGGCCTCATGCTTTATGGGATTGTAAAGATCACTACGCACTTTGTACTCTGTATTCAACATCTTATGCTTCTCATTTGGGACATGCATATTATGAACAATTAAAAATCCTCAAATCCTCAACATTTGGTTTACTCCAATGCCATCTTTCATAAGGTGTCTTCTTATGCATTGCATTGGTGGGCAAGGAATGGTGTTCTCGTAATCCTTTCACATTCACAAAACATCTTAGAACACTTTGGATATACATTTACCCCTTTTGTTGCATCTTGGTCTCTTGAAAGTCTTTGTGTGTTGCTTTTAATATAAGATTTGAATATTTTAGAGATTTCCATATCTTATTTATTCTTAAGAAGATAATCATCAATAAAGTAGTAACATACCTTTCCCTAGCATATGACAAAGTTTGCATTGGAGCATAAATATCTAAGTGTATCAAATATGTTTGTGTTGAACATGTGTATATTCTTTGTAGGTTCCTAGAGCAATGGTGGTCCCTATGGAGGAATGTAAACCAGTAAAGCTCCATATTCTTGTAGGTGCAATTTATCAATAGATCAATGTCCCAAAACTCAAGAAAAGGTAAAAGACATGTCATATGATCCTTATGCTAGTATTGTTGGAAGTCAAATGTAAGATATGGTATGTACTAGACCAGACATTGCCCATGCAGTGGGATTTTTTAGCACATATATGTCAACCAAGGAATAAACAATGGACAACAATAATGAAGGTTTTCAAATAGTTATGTAGCACTTCAAATTATGGAATTTGTTATCAAGGGGGACTTGGACATCACAAGGAGATAAATATACAAGGTTTTGTTGATGCAGAATAGGTTGAAAAAATGGTAATACATGTCATGTGTTCCCTGTGTCGATGGTGTTGGAAGTCTGATATACACTATAGTACTTACTAGACCAAGCATTGCCCATGTAGTGGGATTTTTTAGCACGCATATGTCAACAAAGGATACCTACACCTTACCTAGTAATGAGGGTCTTCAAATAATTATGTGGCACTTCTAAGTATGCAATATGATACCAAGGGATACCTACACCTCACAGGGTGATAGATATACAAGGCTTTGTGATGCAAACTAGGCTGGAGATCTTGACCACAGAAAATATACAAGTGGTTATGTTTATAACTTATTTGGTGAAGCAATCAATTGGATGAGAAAGAGGTGGAGTGTAGCTACAGTGTCAACTAAAAAAGTTTAATAAATGACAACAACTCATGGAAGTAAGGAATCCATATGGTTGCAAACACTATGTTAAGGTATTAGTTCAGAAAGTAGTGAAAATAGATTTTGACAACTCAAGTGCAATTTTTTTGGCTAAGATCCCTACTTAACATTATATGAAAAATTATATTGTTGTAGAGCACCATTTTGTTAGAAACATGGATCAATAGAACATAGTATTTTTTGAGAAGGTTGATACCTTTAAGAATGTTGCATATTCATAACAAAGTTTATGGTACAAAAAAATTCTATTGGTGTAGAGAATCAAATGACACCGTTGCCTCTAACAGTTGATGACATGAATGTTTTCCCTTTGCCCCCTTGTTTCAAAGAATAACAAAAGTGGGAAAATGTTGGACATGTGTTGTGCTCTTTGTAAGTTCCCAAAGCAAAGGGAAAGCATTTTGGGTCCATGTTTTGTCCGTTTTGTGTTTTTTTGGCCCATTGTAAACTAATTCCAATTAAGGAATTATGATTGTAATATAATCCAAGTTAATGGATTAGGGTTTTGGATGCTATAATATTGTATTGTAAACATAAAAGATATTACAATGAGATAGAGATTGGAAAAAATCTTAAGTAGGTTGGTTTTCGTGATTTTGGGTTTATAGGGTAAATCTCTATGTACTGTGTGAGCTATAGTTAATTGTTTGTTTTAGAATATGTTTCGTATTGATTTTCTTACATAGGTTTATTAAATTGTTCAATTTGCTCAATTGCTCGTGTTGCTCCCTTCCTTGAGAAAAGGAAGTTTAGGTTGCTTTCCCCATAAACACCCTTCACAAATGCCCAATTTAATAGACATTAAAGTTCAAGCCTTCTTAAATGTTGATCCTTCCTATGTTTCTAGGGCCTAAGCACTTGCATTCCAATACAAATTTAATCATATGCGGCTCATAATGTTGCTTCCAACACCTCTACATAAAACTTATATAACTTCCTTTATTCCTTATTCATTTATACCTTTGCGAATAATCTTAGGTTTGTAAATAATCCCACCTCCATTATTCTTCGAAGCACATTCATGGGTACTAAAATTGTAACAACAATCCAGCATAAATTTTCTTATTGCCAGTAGGTTCTTGGTCAAGTTAGGTACCTGTAATACACCATAATATCCTTATATGCACTATTAAGGGTCTTTAGTGACACAATACATATTCCACTATTGCATGAACATTGTCATCACCGGAGATAATGTGTACATTTGTAAATTATGTTTTCTTTACGATGTGTAGACATATAGATTCTAAATTTTTATGGGTGTACAAGAGATACTCAAATACTCTAATCGTTTTATATTGTATTGCTATAGGTATGATGGTAAATGTTGGTAAATCTATTGTTACTTTCAAGGGTATTTTTGAAGAAGATAGGGAACATAATGTATAGTTGTTCCAGTTCAATCAAATTGAGTTGGAGGTGGGATTGAAGTATTTAAGTTTCGTCACCAAACCAAATCACCATCTGAGAAAGGATTGGAATTGGCTAGTAACAAATGTTGAAAAGAGGATATATGTTTGGTGTCACCATGATTTATCTAGAGGAGGAAAACTTGTAGTAAATGATCTAGGCGATTCTTGTGTACTAGATGTATTTATCTTGGATTCCCAAAGGAGTTCTTGAGAAGATTAGAAAAATAAGCTTCAAGTTTTTATGTCCTGGTTACACAAAGAAGAGAGGAATATCCTTGGTAAAATGCAATGGGTTGGCGGTTCCTAAAGACATGGGAGGTGGGATTTGAAATTAAAAAATCATTCAAAAAGAGTGGAGTTTGCAAAAATATTGTGGAGGTTGATTCAAGGTAAAGGCTTATGGTTCCAAGTGGCAGCCCAAAAGTATAATAATTCCAATTCAATGGACAAATGGATTAGAAGAACTGCAAAAGTGATCCATAATGTATCAATCATGTGGAACATAGTGGTCTTGACCTTCCTAGTGATTAGAAATTCACTTGTTTAGAAGGTACGTAAAGGAAACAAGGTTAGGGTGGGGGAGTATCCATGGATTGGATGTGTTGCACAATATAGGTTGCATGCTCATGCGATTCATCACTTGAAGGATAAGAGGCATTTTTATCTAAATCGAGGGGTTGATTAAGATCATTTGTCAATGTAGAGTCAAGAGTGGAAGACAAGGGATATGTGGGCAACTTTTATTGCAAAAAATTGGATCCAACCTTATCTAATCAATGAATCCTACATGAGATTACACTCTGAAAGCAAGGTACAATTTCTTAGCTTTGGGGAGGATATGGGACAATATGGTGTGGAGAAAATGGAAGTAGAGGAGAAAATGCTTATTTGAAATTCAGGTCACTAGCAGTCCACTGAGGGAGGCGCAGGAGCATAAAAATATGAATTTTTTTTGGCATCCATCCTCATCCAGCTCTGAGTTTGAGTATCTGAGTTCAGTTATCTATCTCTGATTTTCAGGCTTCTTACATAAGTCATTAAGGTCTGTCCTGAGGTCATTTGTGAGGAATTTATGGTCTGAATTGCAGCAGTTGAAGTGTTCAAGTTTTATAAATTAAATTCGTGAAGTGGAGTTTAACTCTGAGGAAAGAATTAGGGTAGAGAGTGACTTAATCCCTAGAATGAAGACTTGGGGTTAATGCTAAGCAAATATGTTACAGTCAACAAATTTTTAAGCTAAAGAAAGTGCATCCATGGTATCTCTGAAAACATAGTAGCAGCCACGAGTAATTGAAGGTCTGATCTTTGAAGCATGTTCTAGGTAGTGAACATTCAATCCCATTATTAGGTTAAGATATAATAAGTGAAACCCAGGCATCCAAAGAACTGATCTCAGGCATTGAGGAGACTGGTGAAGATGTTGGAAGAAGCATTTGGTTTGATTACCTGCCATGTGTAAAAAAGGACCAAGTTTTTGTTTTGAAACTGACGCAAGGCGCCTTATACACTAAGGTTCTTACTTAACAATTACACACAACACATGCATTCACATAAACAAGATGTAAACATGATGCCAGAAGCTGGCTTATATTACTTCTACCGAAACGGTTACAATGCAAACTGCAAGGAATGGAAATAACTAACTAATTGTCGACCTCAACCATTACAATATAGAAGTAACTGTGTGCTCTCTCGGTATGTCGACCGTCACCCTCCCCTGGTTCACTGCAGAAATCTTAGCTATGGCTCGATCTCTCTGCGTTTGGAAGACGGGTGGCTGTTCTCTCCAATCTACCAATCTTCTCCCTGAACTCTGCTCTGCCAAGATGATCCAACTGATCTCCCCTCCTCATCCTTCTACTCTGCTACTGTTGTTCCTGAGATCACTTCGACCCCTGAGACACGCTTCCTCTGTCTGTCGATCTCCTCAGATCTTGCAGACCTGCAATTGTCAACGCCCCAACCGTGCTACACAATCCCTGCCTGTGTTGACATATGTCACGATCACAACTACCTTCAATAACTGCCATTAACTTCCTTAGCAACCCTGAATTGTTGCCAAGTACTCTTCTTGACTTCTACACGTCCTTCTGACAGGCTACAATAATTCGTCATGTCGGCCATACTGTCTGTCAGCTTCAACTTACCCGTTGGATTCCTTCGCACTCTTTAGGCTTCGCCACTTCAAACCTGTCGGAGTCATGGTTTGACACATGTCGACCATCGACGTCCCTGCTCAACCTGTCGTCTATTAACCCCAACATGTCGACCCTCAACCTTCGCTGCTTTTGTCGGTCGCATACAGACTACTCCTGCTCGACTTATTGACTTAGACAACCATTCTGCTTCCCCGTGCCAGTGGTCATCGGCACTGCCTCTGGTCGGATTTCCCCATGTTGACTAACTTTGACTGATTTTCCTAGGTCTTAATGCTCCTGCATCAGACTCCCCAAGTGAAAAAGAACTCGACTGCTCCATTAGTTTCCTAAACTCTTCTTCGTAAATCCATGTCGCCTCCTGCAACTCATCGTCTTTCCATCGCACTAAGTATTCCTTCCTTCGCGAACTACGCATACACCCGACTTCGCGTTCCTCTATCACTTTTGCGATTTCTTCTTCTCTCGATCTGGAATCTGCTTTGTCCAGTCGATCTTTGACACTTCGTTGCTTCTACTACTTGAACCTTCTTCAAACTTGTACAGATCTGAGACATTGAACATTGGTGAAATTCTCAAGTCATTCAGCAACTCCAACACATAAGCGTTGTCTGAAATCTTCTTCATAATCTTACATGGTCCAATCTTCTTCAGCTTCAACTTGTTATATGTCCCTGTCTGAAATCTTTCCTTCCGCAAATGTGCATAGACTAAGTCTCCTTCACTGAACAATTGTAGTCTCTTCTTCCTGTCGGCTCTCAACTTGTATGCCGCGTTACTCTTTTCTATGCGCTTTCGCACATCTTCATGCACTTCCTTCATATGCTTTGCGAATGATTCTGCATTTGCGCTTTTCCTGGTTTATGTCGGTAACTTGACAAAATCCACCACTCCATGTGGGATTCTTCCCTCAACAATTTGGAATGGGCTCAACCCTGTCAACCGATTCACGGAATTCTTATATGCAAAATCTGCTTGCGCCAACACATTCTCCCACTGCTTGGGTCTGTAGGCCGTCAAACACCTTAGAAGGTTTCCCAAACTCCTATTCACCACCTCGGTCTGTCCGTCTATCTGCGGATGATATGTCGAGCTAAACTACAACCTTGTGTCCAGTTTCTTCCATAGGGTTCTCCAGAAATGCCTCATAAACTTGGTATCTATGTCTGATGTGATACTCTTCGGCAACCCATGCAATCTGACTACTTCCTTGAAGAATAGTACAACAATTCTTGTGGCGTCACTTGTCTTCCGACACGGAATAAAGTGTACCATTTTCAAAAATCTGTCAACTACAACAAAGATTGAGTCGCTCCCTTGCTGCGTCTTCGGAAATCCTAGCACAAAATCCATGCTCAGGTGCTCCCATGGGGTATCCGGTACAGGTAATGGTGTATACAACCCCGTATTCTGACTTCTTCCTTTTTCCAACTGGCAAACTCTACATTGTCGAACCCACTTTTTGACATCTGCTATCACCCCCGCCAATAATACTTTTCTTCGACCAATGCCTTGGTCTTGTCGATGCCAAAATGACCTGCTAATCCATCGCTATGCAACTATCGGATTAGGTTCTCCCTTATGGATCCTCTGGGAATACACAAATGTTTTCCCTTGAATAGGTATCCCTCTTGGATAAAATAATCCAAGTATGGAGTTCTGTCAACACTCCACGGTTCACGACAAGCCTCCCATGCTTTCGCAAAGTCCTCGTCGATCGCATACTCCTCCTTTACCGACTCTATTCCTATTGCCTGGACTATCGTCGTGTTCAGTAATGCAACTCTTCAACTTAGCACATTGGCAACCTTGTTTGACTTGCCCGACTTATGTCGCAACATGAAAGTATATCCTTGTAGGAATTTGACCCATTTCATGTGCCGTTGATTCAACTTCGACTGAGTATTCAGGTACCTCAGTGCTTGATGATCGGTGTATAACACAAATTACTTGGGCAACAAATAATGCCTCCACTTCTTCAATGCCTGGACAATAGCATAGAATTCCTATTCATAGACCAAATATTTCCACTTCGCATCATCCAACTTCTCACTGAAGAATGCAATTGTTCGGCCCTCCTGGCTCAACACTGCTCCAATTGCCATTCCACTCGCATCGCAATCGACCTGGAAAACTTTGTCGAAATCTGGGAGCGCTAGCATTGGGCTCTCAGTGACCTTTTCCTTCAACTTGTCGAAAGCTCGCTCGGCTGCTTCCGTCCACTTGAATTCGCCCTTTTTCATGCACTCTATCAAAGGTGCACAAATCCGAATGAACTTCCTGTAGAAACTGGAAAGTCCATGGAAACTCCTTACTCGAGTCATACTTGTCGGTTCAGGCCAATCCAATATTGCCTTCACCTTTTCTGGGTCCATCACCAACCCTTTCCTTGAGATTACAAATCCCAAGTACACCAGTTCTTCCTTCATGAAGAAACATTTTTGCAAGTTCACCATCAGCTTCTTTTCCTGCAACTTCTCCAATACCCGTCGAATGTGTCCCAAGTGCTCTGTCTTAGTTTGACTAAATATCAGGATGTCATCTAGGTAGACTACGACAAACTCACCCAATAATGGTTTCAGTACTTCATTCATCAACCTCATGAATGTACTAGGTGCATTAGTCAATCCAAATGGCATGACTAACCACTCATACAACCCTTCTTTCATCTTGAATGTTGTCTTCAATTCATCTCCTTCTCTAACCCGAATCTGGTGATAACTGCTCTTCAGGTCTATCTTTGTGAAGTACTTTTCTCCACTCAAGCAATCCATCAAGTCGTCCATCCCCGACAATGGAAACTGGTACTTGATCGTGATCTTGTTGATAGCTCTGGATTCTGTACACATTCTCCATTCTCCACCTTTCTTTGGCGCCAATACTGCTGGTACCGCGCACAGACTCAGACTTTCTCTGATCAATCCCCTGTCCAACAACTCCTGGACCTATCGATTGAGTTCCTGACCTTCTGTCGGACTCATCCTATGCGGTGCTTTGTTTGGAAGACTCAACCCTGGAATGAAGTCGATCTGATGGGATATGATTCTCGTCGATGGCAATCCCGTCGTTGTCTCATCGACTACTATGCTTCAAAATGCGTCAACCATCTTTCCGACTTCGACCAGAATCTTCTCCATTTTTATCCTCTCGACACATGGTCCTTTCGGAATGACAGCAAAACATCTCGACTGCTTTTCCTCCTCTTCGAGGAATTCCTTCGCTGAACACATCAGCACTCGCTTCTCCCAAAAGTTGCTCTCACCCTGCCTACCATCGGCTCGCTCCTCCGGCTTCGGATTAAGAGTCCTTTGCACACCATTCTTCCACACTGTGACTGTGTTGGCTCGGTCATCATAAATCATTTTCTGATCATATTTCCATGGTCTTCCTAACAACAGATGGCATGCCCATTGGGATTACGTCGCACAGTACACTGTCTTAAAATCCTTCGACTCTGAAGTTAATCAGGCACTGTTTGGTCACCTTCACATGATGTCCTTTCTGCAACCATGAGATCTTGTAAGGGTGTGGATGTTCTCGACATTTCAACCTTGCCTTGTCGGTCACCTCTGTCGACACAAGATTCTCAGTGCCTCCACCATCAACTATGGTCTTGCAATGCCATTCGTCGATTCGCACCTTAGTTTGAAAGATGGCCTTTCACTGTGTCGGCTCTTGCTCATCGCATCAATCATCCAAAACCAGTGTCTTCTTGGCTGTCATGGCCCGAATTTTCTTCTTACCATCCTCACTGCTGTCGGATGCCGACTCTTCCCTCTCCTTGACTTTCTCATCTCTTCGACATCTGGGCTTCGACTCCTCTGTAGCATGTAGGTTCTCTAGGCACTCATATGCCTTGTGTCTCGCTCCACGACACTTGCAACAGATTATGGCTGGTTTGTCAGCCCCTTTTCTGTCGGATGGACCACTTCAACCATACACACCTCGACCACGGTTCTCATGACCATCACATCGGTTTCCTTGCGCTTTCTCCCTTTTCGATGTCCCTTCCGTCCGTCGATTCTCTTCAACAGATTCCTTCCTGTAACCGCTACTTTGGCCTTTCATGGAAACAGTCTTCGCACCCTGACTAGTCATCCTACCTCTGGTTGCTGCGGATTTCTCGACAGTTTCTCTTCTGCCTTCAGAGCTAACTGGTAGGCTTCACCAACCGCTCTGAATCTTGACATGCTCAATTCATCCTGAATGGCATATTTCAAGTCGTTCACGTATCTAGTGACAGCTTCTTCTCCTTCATCAGTCTGACCCAACCTTATGGACAATCTATAGAACTCTTCCGTGTACTCCTTCACGGTCATCTCTTTTTTTCAAAATCTATGCAACTTCCATAACAAGGAAATCACATAGTCATTTGGCAAGAACTTCCCTTTCAGCTTGGCGACCATCCTATCCCAAGACTTGATTTTCTCCTTGCCCTTCTTGACTCTGTCAACCTGCACATTGTCCCACCACAATGAGGCATGACCCTTCAACCTCAGACATGTGGTCTTAACTCATTTAGGATCCTCGATCTGCTCTATGTCAAAGTATTTCTCCATCTCTCTGAACTAGTTGATCAAGTCTTCTGGATCCATACTTCCTGAGTAGGTACGCACATCTATCTTTGTCCTACCTCTCATATCCCTCATAAGTTTGATCAGTTTGTCTTCTGGTTCTTCTCCTGCTGCTTCCCATGGTTCCACTTCTTTGACTTCCTTTTCGTTGTGGTCTAATGCATCAGGAATACAACCACGCATTTGGCTTTCTTTGATCGATGCGACTTCATTTGTCAAAGTTTGCATTGTTCGGATGCACTCGTCGAACATCTCACGATCAACTGTGACTGCTGCACCACGCGCTCTTTGTCCAACACCTCGAACGTTAACGCCTCTGTGAGCCATTTTCAATCTCGGCTGAAACTCCCACTTGTCCAATCGCAACTAGACTTCAACAAGTCATGCACAACTCTACCCAACCGCAGCTGGAGATGTAAACACACTCACTCACTGGATTCTTCCGCTCTGATATGGCTATCCTTCAAATCTTAGGATTCTATAGCTCTAATACCACCTGACGCAAGGCGCCTTATACACTTAGGTTCTTGCTTAACAATTACACACAACACACGTGTTCACATAGACAAGATGTAAACAGGATGCCAGAAGCTCGCTTATATTACTTCTACCGAAATGGTTACAATGCAAACTAGAAGGAATGGAAATAACTAACTAACTGTCGCCTTAGCTATTACAATACATAAGTAATTGTGTGCTCTCTCAGTGTGTCGACCGTCACCCTCTCTTGGTTCACTACAGAACTCTGAGCTATGGCTCGATCTCTCTGCGTTCGGAAGACGGGTGGTTGTTCTCTCTAATCTACCAATCTTCTCCCCGAACTCTGCTTTGCCAAGATGATCCAACTGATCTCCCCTCCTTGGCCTTCTACTCTGTTGTTTTTGTTCCCGAGATCACTCTGACCCCCAAGACACGCTTCCTCTATATGTCGATCTCCTCAGATCCTGCAGACCTGCAATTGTCAATGCCCCAACCGTGCTGCACAATCCCTGCCAGTGTTGACATCTGTCACGATCCCAACTACCTCAATAACTGCAAATAACTTCCTTAGCAACCCTAAACTGTTGCCAAGTACTCTTCTTGACTTCTACGCGTCCTTCTGACATGCTATATTAATCCGCCATGTCGGCCATACTGTCTGTAAGCTTCGACTTACCCGTCGGCTTCCTTCGCACTCTTCAGGCTTCGCCACTTCAAACCTGTCAGAGTCATGGTTCGACACATGTCGACCATCGACGCCCCTGCTCAACTTGTCGTCTGTTGACCCCAACATGTCGACTCTCGACCTTCACTGCTTCTGTCGGTCGCATACCGACTGCTCCTGCTCGACTTATTGACTTAGACAACCAATCTTCTTCCCCGCATCAGTGGTCGTTGGCACTCCCTCTGGTCAGCTTTCGCCATGTCGACTAACTTCGACTGATCTGCCTAGGTCCCGATGCCCCTCCGAATCTCATATCTTTATGTGGTTATTACTCAACAACAAAGCGCTTACCAAGGATATTTTTCGGAAAAGGGATAAGCAAGCCTACCATGGAGATGTCCCCCATGCAAATAAAATGAAGAAACAAATAATCACCTCATTATGGCATGTGTTTATTCTAGGCAAGTATGACAAGCAGTGGATTGGATTGAGAAATCTTTGGAGAGGCGATACTATTTATGAAGGCCTCAATAGTTGGTGTGAAAATGGGATTATGAAGAATTACAAATCCTTGCCACTGATCTCAGCATGAGGTATCCAACTAGTAATAAATGCTAATCTCATTCATGATAAGTTAAATACCCCTCTTCAGTGTGAATCAAAAGGGATTAGTCTCCTAAATAGTTACCCTCAAGTGTAGAAGAATAAACCTTCTAGGTTCGTTGTCATGGAAAATATTGACACATCCATTGCATGGCATATTTTGATGGGGCCTCTCAAGGAAACCCACAATTATGTCAAGCTACGGGTATACTCTACCTAAAGGACATCCACCAATATATAAAATTCAAAGCAGGATAAGAACAAGGCTCAAATAATTATGTTGAATTGTTGGCTTTAAAGCTGGTTATTATTCTATCCACTGAAAGGGAAACATTGATAGAATCTCATACCCACATACATGATAGAATCTAGTGGAAACGTTGCAATCCTGAAATCCTGAAAAACGGTTAAGTCTATTGAGTTCTGAATGGGATCTAAAATTATACTTTTCGCATATGAAGTCCAATGAGGTTGGAAACACTCTCAAACATCCTAAAACAATTAATGGTAATATTAAAAGTGACATTAGTCACTTTTACTTTAAGAATTTAGTATTACCATTTAATATTACTAACTTTAATGCCACTTGTACAAATTGGTTGGGCTCATACCAAATTGGTCCCTAGTCATTCTCAAACATCTCCAAAATAGGGATACCTCGTCCCCAAAACAGGGGTACCTCGTTCCCTCTACAATCAACGTCCCCTGAATTCGTGACAAAATTCTTGTGTACTTTGGCCTAGTTTCGAGTACGACAAGGTACGTGGGTATGGGGTATCTGGTATGTGCGTACAAAGTATCCAATACATGGGTACAGGTATGTATACCCTACCCCTGGGTATAGGCACCCATGCTACTTAAAGTATTACAAACCTTCAAATTTTCAAGGACTCTCTGCTTGTAATAGTGTCGGTGAAGGGGAAGTGTATTTTTTGATGAATTTCATTCTTCAGCCTACATTTGATGAAATCAAGGGCATAATTTCCATCTTCCAGAATATGTATGAGGTGGTCTGATACGAACAAACTTTTATACAACAAATTATGTTGTCAACTGGGGATCCCTCATTTTAGGAGGATATATAATTTGTTTTTTGGGCTAGGGGGATATCACAACATTACAGAACTGAAGGCACACATGAATACTATTTAGCATCTGCAATGTGTAATTTTGTCAATGACTAAAATTACAATATTCTTTCTTCATGAATATAATATAAAACCAACAAACTTCTACCTTTCCTCTTCAATAATTAGAGCAATCTTTCTTGTAATGGCCTTCCACACATTGAAAACATACATCCTTATTCCTTTTCTCCTTTTTGACCTGATTATTCTTCGAAGGAATTGGTATTTGCGTTGTTGACAAGGATCACCCTTAACTCTTGTTGAAAAAAGATCTATGGATTCAATCTTGTATTTTTCCTCCTCATTTCTTCTTGGAGTAATATTGGAATCACCTTCTATAAAGTTAAAGAAGATCCCAACACTACAATTAATCCTCATAAAAATTCTGTAAGGTCGCAAGGATTTAGACTAAAATACCCTCGTCTAAAACATCTAATTTGCATGCTGCCATTGCTCCCTCTCTAGTCTTTCAGTTGATCCCATCTTGGTCTTAGTTCAACTTGTTCATCTTCCCTTCCACAATCCCAAGAAATATTTTGTCCAAAAACATTTTCATTCTGAGCTTCCAAAGGTGAAACCCAGTACCATCAAATCATTCCACAGACCTCTCAGATTCTGTTGCAACACAAATCACCATGTTGTTGCATTTCAAACTCTTAGAAGAATGTTTATTGTGATTCTTTAGCTACTTTACAAGAACTTTAGCTCTGATACTTTGCTTTTAAAAAAACATATTCAAATTATCAAACAACAATATGCATCTCTAAAAAGAAATCTAAGCAAAAAATATGGCAAAATATAAAACAACGTAAACCGATGTTAAAATGAGATGAATAATTTCAATTCCATTTTTCTATAATTTACGAGAAGAATACATCCAGGAAATCATGACATTTGGTTTTACAAGTCATTTTATTTTTCAGGTGTATTCAACCAATTAAATAAGCTATTCATGCACCCTTTTTTTTTCCAAAAGAAAAAAGAGTGTCTTGCTATTCATTCGTGAAACAAAGAAACTACACATTTGTCTCTTATCATAAAGACAATAACATTCATAAACTGGATCCTCAAACAATTTCCTACTGCTAGCCAATATACCATATAAGGTGTGAATTCCAAAACTTTCTCCAAAAAAGAAAAACAAGCTACAGTAATATAAACTATACTGAAGCTTATACCAATCATCCAACAACATTGGTAACTACCCATATACATGAGCCCAAATCATATCAGATTTCTCAAATATTAGTTCACTAAAGCTACAATGTCGACTGACTTTGTCTTATAAACAAATAGTAAAACAAAAAACTAAAAACATAGAAGATAGCATCATTCAGTAAATTGTAAACAGCTTCTCCTCCACAAGCTGATCACGATAGTATTGCTGAATAATAGCACTGCCGCCATCCAACACAACACCCTTCTTTGAGAGTTGATCTTCCAATTGATTGAAAACCCTGCTCACCTGACAAAAAGATGTAGATGTAAAACTTGATATAAGAGTCATAATCTTTTTTTTCCATGTTGAGAGGGAAGGAACCTATAACCTATGTTTTGATAATGCCCAGTCTATGATAGCACTGGAATCCTCAAACATTTCTATTCTTTTGATCCCCAGGGAATTTGCCAAGAAGAGAATGCCCCACAATGCAATAAGCTCAGATCTAGTATTATTCCCCATTCCACAACCAAAATGTAATTCCACCCGCTGATCCCTATCCAGTTTAATGTAGCATCTAGCACCACATTGCCCCAACTGTGCTTCCACATCGAAGAATCCTACAGGATTAGTCGTTCCAATCACTGGAGCAGTTAGTAATCCTTCCTTCTCATTTGATGAATGCCACCGAATTTGTAAAAGAGTATTTCTTATGATCAAAGAGGATAGACTTGCGAAGTCTCCAAACTCCCCATATAAAACTAAAATTGACAGGAAATGCCATTGCTGATTTATAAATACCGCACCAGCCTTTCAAACATTCTGATAGTGTTCCCACGCCACGGCCCCTGTCGAGCAAATACCAACGATACCTCCTCCCATAACTGGAGGGTATATGAACATAATGATGCAAAGAGGTGATCGCAGGTCTCCTCTGCACTAAAAACACAGATAACATACTGTAGGCCCGTATCCCCAGTGTAAATCTTGTAATTTAATGCAAGTGTAAATCTTGTAATTTAATGCAAGCCACAGAAAAAGTTTTAACTTACCAAGGATCTCCCAACGCCAAATAAAAGAATGCCACCAGTCTTTTGACAATATCACAGCCTTGGATGTCGTCACACTATATGCCTGTGCAGCACTAACAGAGCCATCCCCATTCCTGTAATCCCAACAGAGGGAATCCAGTTCGTTTGTAAGATTGATTCCATCATGCCTCAAACCAGTAACAAATTTATCCCAGTCGGTTGCCACATCTCCACCCAGGCACAAATCCGATGCACACATCCAATCTCCCCCACTTATTGTACCCGATTGTGTCTTTCTAATCTGATTTAAGAACTGTAACCCCATAATTCTAACTACCAAACAAGTATCCACCGATATACAAGAGTCCGGATGACCAAGTATTTTATCCCTACCAGTACGGATCTGATATCCGTTGTCAACCTACCAGAAAAGCCAACGTTTAAGATATGGAAGCATGGCCAACCTACCAGATGACCGATGAGTTTCTTTTCAGAAAATTTCCAGTAGGAGCTATTCATGCACCTATCCAGGTCACATTCCTATGTAAATAATTTGGCTTCCTATTCCTAATATATCCTAAATGTAACTGATCATTTTCATTTTGTACTCCTTTTGTTGGACTTACATCTCAAATTATCATGCTGCCATCACGAAATCGTGTATTCTTGGTGGACCTTACATCTCAGAAAATGCTTGCCATTTGACGAATTCAAAATACATTACATTTATGTTTATGGACTTAATTGTTATGGACTCTTACTAAAATGTCAATCCACTATTATAATTGAAGTCACTCCATGTGGTGCTTTTTATTCATATGAGGTTATTACTCATTATCAGAGTCGGATGATAGGATGCAAGGAGAAGATATGCAACATCTGTTAAAGTACGCTTCAAATACCTCACTCAAATACCAACATATTTGATGAGCTTTCCCATAAACATTGTCGTGCAATAACCATGAGATCCTGTTATTTGCTATAACAAGATAAGTTCGGACTACCATGGCTAGGTTTGCATCTCTGATTCTGATGTGCAAGGAGATTCAAATATCAGCCTTACCATCCAGATTAACTGAAATCTATTCTAGATACAGTAGAGATCAACTTTGTTTCCCCTTTTCAATTCTTATGCATACTTTGCAAATGGTCAAATATTGCTTAAATGGTTTGGGATTTTGAACTGTTTGACATGTCATGAAGCATTATTTTACCAGGGTTGCATGCACAGGGTTTTACCCGACTTTACCAGGGTTTTACGGTTGCATGCACATGGTTTTACCAGACTTTCAAATGTAGCCACTCAAGGATTTCATGGTTTATGGGCTCAAGGATCGAAATCAGCAGAACTCTATCAACAGCGTGAATTGATAGCTGAATGGTCTCAGTAAATGAACTCGATGACGAGCTAAAGTGGTCTAAAAAGAAATCCACAGGAATCTTAACTGCGAAGCTAGGATATGATAGCTCTACTGAATCACAGTGTTATTAAATGAACTCGATGACGAGCTAAAGTGGTCTAAAAATAAATCCACAGGAATCTTAACTGCGAAGCTAGGATATGAAGCCAATATGGAAGAAAAGGAATGGTGGTGGAGTTTGATCTGGAAGCTTGAAAATCCCTTGAAAACAAAAATATTTCTCTATCTAGCTTTATCCAGTAAGATTTTGACATAACTGGCAGAAAAGAAATTGGAATGGGTCAAGCAGGTGTGTCTTATGTAAGAGAGATAATGAGACTGTCGACCATCTTTTTGTTACCTATCACTTCTCAACCTCTGTTTGGAAAGAGATGCTACAGTCTCACAATTGTTCACTAGCCTGGGACAAAAATACCCTCTTGGATTGTTTTGACTGTTGTATTAAAGGAATTTCATCCCAAAGTCACAGAACAATGCCTTGCTGTGTGTTGTGGGGCCTATGGCTGGCTGGAAACAAGATGATTTTTGAAGGAAAAGAACTGACAGTTGGTCAGGTAACACACAGCATTAGAATGACTTATCAAGAACAATGGAAACAGCCAAAACAACAAATTGCAAAGACTCAAGAACCATCCATAGATTTCACTTTTCCTTGGGGCTTTTTTGGTGGAGCCTGCCAAGGTAGACCAGGTGTCTGTGTAGCTGGGCCCATTCTTCATATTACTAAACAATATCACTTCCTGCTAAAATATGGAGCAGGTCTGAGAACAAACAACAGAGCTGATTTTTTTGCACTATGGGTTTTGTTAAAAATTGCAGAAGGCAAAGATATTAAATGCATCGAGACTTAGGAGATTCAAAAATGTTTATGGACTGGGCTAATGGAAAGTGCCAGATTACTAACTTGGCTCTAGAACCCGTCATGAATAGAGTACTAGAAATAAAATCACACTTTGATCAAATCACCTTCACTCACATTTATAGAATCTTCAACTCAAAAGCTGACTCACTTTCCAAAGCTGCACTCACCCTTCAAGAAGTTATATTATCACTGCAAATCTTCCATTTCAATCTTTTAATCTCGACTGGAAAGGATTCACATCTGTGGATGGTTTCTAGAGGTTTTTGTCATTAGGTTATGATTGTTCCTTGAAGACGAAGAAAAAAATGCACATACGGTTTCCTATTTTCTTCACTGGATGACTGTATTATGTAGTTGGGATAGGTATCAGACTCTTTTGAACTCTTGACATGAGTCGAAAGGCTAAGTTAATGTATATGTTGATTTCAGCTTAAAATATCAAATATAAAGTATTCATATGAATCTGAATGATCTTTCTAAGGCAAGGAGTTAGGATGAAGATCAAAAACATGTAAAAATGTCTCTTAAGGCAGGTAAAAGGTAGGTAAGGCAAATAGCTGTAAGTATCTTACACAATTAAAAGAAAACCTCAAAACTGTTGACATGGCTCCAATTGACATGTTATTGGCGGTGGAATCAATGATATTTACTCTCCATGGCCATGAACTACGTGAAGCACATGAACCACTTAGATTTTAATTTGTGCTAGAGGTTTTAGTAAGAAGGATGGAATTAAATATTCACTGCGACTGTGCAAAGCCATAAATAAAGGCTAATGTCAAGATACTAGCAACCTAGTTACCAGGATCGCCTAGACAAGGTGCCACTCCCACTCCCAATATGCACTGGAATCTTAGCTTTGCCAAACAATTTCAGAAACATGGGTTTTGTGTATGTGATGGATCCATTTCCAGGCAGAGGAACGTATCCTCCTTTGATACTAATAAAAATGTTCGGGTACACAGGGCACTACCAAAGGACCGAACACCAAGAGCAACCACTTCACACAAACAGATCACAGATCAACACACCAATGTTTTGACGTGGTTTAAACCCTCTTGAGGGAAACACTCCACGGCCCCGGCCAAATAGCTTCTATGGGACAATTTATTATGCAAAGAAAGAAAGTTACAAATGAGCTTCTCATAATCGATCAACTAAACAATGACCCTCCATGCTCTTTAAATAGATATCATGGACCAATCGGGTGTTAAGCCACGGATCAAGGTTAGGTTTGATCTAAGAGAAGTTGAGCCGTCGGATCACTCTATGTCGGGAACATATCGTGACCGTCGGATTAAGTATTTACAAATGCATACTAAAGAAACACACTATCCCTAACGGATATATTACACAAGTTGATCTTAACTAACTCCTAAGTGTCTAAATATCCTAACATTCCCCCTTAAGAACAACTTGGGATAGGATTGAAGGATTTACAAAAGTGACACTATTAGGAGAAGGAAGGAGGCATTAGAGCCTATCCCCCCTTAATGACAAGTTCCTGAACTCCTAACATAGATCGAAGTTTAGAAAACTTCGCTTCTGTAAGAGACTTGGTGAAGATGTCTACAACTTGATCATATGTAGGGCAAAAGAGCACTTCAAGAACACGATCATGAACAAGATTTCTGATGAAGTGCATATGTAGCTCAATGTGTTTGCTGCGTTGATGTAGAACTGGATCTTTGGCAAGCTTGATGGCACTTTGATTGTCGCACCAAAGTGGAGTAGGTTGCTGCTGCTCGAATCCAAACTCTGAAAGGATCTGTCGAAGCCATAAAGCTTCCTGACTGGCATTAACTGCTGCTCGATATTCTGCCTCTGCTGACGAAAGAGCAAGAGCTTGTCGTTTCTTACAAGGCCAAGTAATAGGTCCAGATCCCAGACTGAAAACATAACTTGCAGTAGACTTTCGATCATCAGGATCGCCGGCCCAATTTGAATCAATGAAACCAACCAACAAAGGTTTCCCCCCTGTACTGTAATGAATCCCAAACTGAACTGTACCTCGAATATATCAAAGTATTCTTTTAGCTGCTTTCCAGTGACTTTCATGAGGTGTCTGCATATAACGGGAAACACGACCAACGGCAAAGGAAAGGTCAGGACGAGAATGAGTCAAGTATAAGAAACTACCAACAAGCTGACGATACAAGGTGGCATCGACTTCAGGTGAAGTACAAGTGGCAGAAAGTTTGACTCCAGACTGGAAGGGAGAAGGGGCTGGTGTACAATCTTCCATGTAAAAGCGACGAAGAAGGTCACAAGCATACTTAGACTGAGAAAGAAAGATTTCTTCTTTGGTTTGCAGGACTTGGAGACCAAGAAAATAATGCAAATGTCCTAAGTCTGACATTTCAAAATTTTGTTTAAGACTGGATTTCACATGGGTTATAAGCTTAGGGTCACTACCAGTAAGAATAAGGTCATCAACATATAGAACAAGTATGATGAGATGGTTTCCTACTTTCTTGGTATAGACATTGGGGTCAAAATGGCATCTAGAAAAACCAGTGTCAAGGAGAAAGTTATCCATTTTGGAATACCAAGCTCTAGGAGCTTGCTTAAGGCCATATAAGGATTTCTTAAGGCGGCAGACAAGGCTAAAGTTATTCTGAACATAGCCAGGAGGTTGTTCCATGTAAATTTCCTCCTCTAAATCACCATGCAAGAAGGCAGACTTGACATCCATTTGATGGAATTCCCAGTTGTGTAAGGCTGCAAGGGAAAGAACAAGGCGGATGGAGTTCATTTTTGCGACAGGAGCAAAGGTTTCATTGTAGTCAATCCCTTCAACTTGGGAAAAACCTTTGGCAACTAACCTTGCCTTAAGTCTTTCAACACTTCCATCTTATGCATACTTAGTTCTGTAGACCCATTTATATCTGACAAGTTTTCTTCCTTTTGGAAGAGGTACAAGATCCCAAGTATCGTTCGCCATTAAGGAATGATATTCTTCATCCATGGCTGCATCCCAATCTGGATTCCCTGAAGCTTCTGCAAAAGTTTCTGGATCATGATTCTCGGAAACTTGAGCCAAAAGAGAAGAGGCTCGCTGAAATTGAGAACGTGTTCGACGTTAATCTCTAGGATCACTGGAAAGATCACCAGCTGCTTCACATGTTGAACGGACCCATCGAGGAAGCACTTGTGCTGGTGCAACTGGAGGAACATGAGTAGGTGGAGGTGGATTTTCATCCTCACTGTCATCATCAGAAACTGGAGTTGAAAACCTGTCAAGGAAGTTGGAAGAAGAAGAAGAAGGCACAAATGCCGAATCAGGCTCGCAGGCCAAAGATGGCACAATCGTCGAGTTAGGCTCGCAGGCCAAGAGATTTTCATCAAATTTAACATCTCTTCGAATGATTATATCATGAGAATGTGGTTAAACAAGTCTATAACCTTTTACATCTTCAGACTATTCAACAAATATGCACTTTTCACTTTTAGGCTGCAATGCTTTCCGTTTTTCATCCGGAATGTGAGCCCATGCTTCACTACCAAACACACGAAAGTGACTTACATCAGGTTTAGTTTTACTCCATGCTTCTTCCGGTGTTATACCTTGTAATGCTTTAGTGGGGGTGCGATTAACTATGTAATTTGCACAATTTATGGCTTCAGCCCAAAATTGAAGACTTAGTCCCTTAGATTGGATCATACAATTAGCCATTTCTTTTAAAGTGCGGTTCTTCCGCTCAGCTACACCATTTTGTTGTGGTGTATATGGAACAATGTGCTGTTGTTGGATGCCTTTCTCAGTGCAGAAAGTAGTGAACTTTTTGTTAACATATTCTCCTCCATTGTCAGATTTTAACTTAATAATTTGATGACCAGATTGTTTTTCCACAAGGGCCTTGTAGGCCAAGAACATGTTAAATACTTCGCTCGTAAGTTTTAGGAAATAAACCCAAGTGCGTCTGGTGTAATCATCAATTAAAGTTAAGAAATATTTGAAACCAGAAAAGGAAGCAGATGGAAGAGGACCACACAAGTCACTATGCACAAGCTCCAAGGGAACCGAGGCGTGCCAAGAGGCACGTTTGTCAAAACTGTCCCGATGATGTTTTTCGAGTACACAACCGGAGCAAACACCATCCCTGCAAGATACCATCGGAAGACCTGTCACCATATTTTCTTTACATAGTTGTTGCAATGAGCGATAATTTAAGTGACCAAATCGCTCATGCCAAAGTTTGCTCAAGTTATCACTATGAGCAACAAAAAATGAAGGGAAAGGTGATGACCCAAAGTTGTTAAACTTGTACAACCTGGTAATATCATCAACAATTCCAGTAGCTAGGACCTATTGAGTATCTTTAAAATCCTTGATTACAATTTGGTGAGGTGTAAAGGTCACAGTTTTACCTTCACCAGAATGAGTGATTTGAAAGACTGATAACAAATTGCAGGAAATTCTTGGAACACATAGTACATCACTAAAATGACCATTATCTACTGGAACTGTTCCAGCTCCTACAACACTTAGAGATCTATCATCACCAACAAATATTTGTTTGGTGTTACATTCATGCATAGTAGAAAATATGGCTTGATCCCTAGCCATATGATAAGATGCTCCAGAATCAATGAGCCATTCATTTGAAGTAGAAGAAGAAGATGCATTATAAGAATAACCAGAAGCACAAAGTGCATGTCCATGAGAGGCAGATTCTGAAGGCGAATCTAGGCTGATGTGGTGCTTCTTCATTGCTGCTTCCAAGGCTGCCATCTTCTTGAAACACTTAGATTCATCATGATTATCTTTCCTGCAATAGTTGCAATGACGCTCAATCTTCTTGCCTTTTGGCTTGGATCCTTTGTCATTTTTTAAAGAAGGAGCTAACTGAGAGGGTTTGGGACCCTTGTTTGACTTATTATTACAAAAAATTTGTTTCTTGGGAGGCTTGGACTTTTCTTTCTGCTGGGACAATAAGGCTTTCCCAGATGTATCTGCATTGTTGATTATTCCAAGATGAATGAGTTTATCTTGTTCTCTAATCAAGGAATCACAAAAGGATTCAAGACTAGGCTCTTGATAGTTTGCTGCATTCAATGATGCTTTCATGGAGTAAAATGTAGATACAAAAACAGAATATGCAGGTCCAAGTTTGGAAAGAATATCATAAATGCATTGTTTGTCTTCCCTCTCAATCTTACATTCTGCACATAAGAGTTTAAGAGTTTTGTACTTAGATAAATAATCTTGAATGTATGAAAAGTCACTTGGATTTAAAGAAATCAACTCATTTTCGAGTTAGTGACCTCGAATTTTATTGTGTTTACCAAACACAGATTCCAACTTGTCCCAAGCAGCATTAGGTTCATCAATTCCAGATATGTGGAATCGCAAATCAGTAAAGATTGACATCCCAATCAATCCACGAGCTTCATCACATCTATTTGCCCATTTTATTTTCTTATCATCATCAGTGGATTCTTTTTCTTTCCCTGAGGTAATTCTGAAAAGTCCCCTACTTCGCAGAACATCCTCCATACGAGATTTCCATGAGAAATAGTTGGAACTGGTAAGTAGAATATCAGAAAGAGCGGCCATATTTGTAAATTAATGGCTGTAAAAGAAGAAACCAATAGTCTGGATGTGAAGAGCTCGAAAAAATAGGCGGTTTCAAAAAAAACGGCACTGAAAACTGACTCTGTATGATAAAGTTATGCTTGAACAAAGAAACTGTTGAAAATGTCCCCCATAGTGACGTGGCAGCTAGAGAATGTCCAGCAAAAAAAAGAACCCCCCTCTTCCCAAGATGAACCTTTTGACAATCACTTTACAAGAAAGTTGCTTTAAGTGAACCACTTTTGTAAAATAAATGATTTCACTTTTACAATGATATTACTTTTAAATAGTGCAACAATAAATAAAAAAACTTAAGTGACTCACTTGTATTTTTTATTTTTTTATTATTTAAGTGAGATGCACTTTTACAATAAAGTAACTTGAAAATAGAAATTGCATGCACTTTTCCTTTTAAAAGTAACTTCCTAAGACTTGAACTCAAGACCTATTAAGGAATAAAGCAACTTTAAACCAAGTGAGCTAGATTAAAAGGTATGTAAAATATGGGAATGAGGAAGGGGGCTTTTTTTTTTTACTCTTCTCGCTCGGTTTGCGTGCTTGCCCTTTTTCCTGCAAAACACACCACAAATCGAAACAAAAAAAAATTTCCACACTTGTGGAGTTAGATCTCGTTAGCTTGCCCACAAAGTCTACGTTTTCTCTCTGTTTCTGATTTGCCGAGATCGCGCAAGGTGCATGGCAAAGAGCATACGCAGCCGAGAAAAACCCTTTCCCTTTCTGTTTCTGATTTGCCGAGATCGCTCAAGGTGCATGGAAAAGAGCATACGCAGACGGGAAAGCAACAATCCGAACCCCAAAAAAAATCTAACAGTAAAAAAATGATCTTTTAAAAAAAAGAAAATAAAAAAAAATGCATCACTGTAACATTATACCTTCAAATCTGATGAAATACGTGTTTCTGGAGCAACCGGGAACCGTTTTCGATCAAACGAAAACTATTTCCCAATGGAAACGATGCTCCGAATGCAATGGAACACCTCCCACAGCCCAGAAATGCACAGAAATACCAGAACTAGAAACCCTTTCAAGTTTCGGCAACAGTAGTTCAAGATCTAGATCATAACCAGAAGCGGCACTTCATAAAAGCTCTGATACCATGTTCGGGTACACAGGGTACTACCAAAGGATCGAACACCAAGAGAAACCACTTCACACAAACAGATCACATATCAACACACCGATGTTTTGACGTGATTTAAACCCTCTTGAGGGAAACACTCCACGGCCCTGGCCAAATAGCTTCTACGGGACAATTTATTATGCAAAGAAAGAAAGTTACAAATGAGCTTCTCATAATCGATCAACTAAACAATGACCCTCCATTCTCTTTAAATAGAGATCATGGACCAATCGGGTGTTAAGCCGCGGATCAAGGTTAGGTTTGATCTAAGAGAAGTTGAGCCGTCGGATCACTCTATGTCGAGAACATATCGTGACTGTCGGATTAAGTATTTACAAATGCATACTAATGCATACTAAAGAAACACACTATCCCTAATGGATATATTACACAAGTTGATCTTAACTAACTCCTAAGTGTCTAAATATCCTAACAAAAAAAATGTCAATCATAACACACAACACAAAGCCACAAAAAAAATGAAGAAATATTGGTGGGAAAGAGGATGGGGAATGCACCGCCAATGGAAGAAAACATAGACCCTAGAATATTATTTGCAAACCCCACAATATTATTTTCATATTTTTATTTGCAAATTGTGAGAGGTTGAGAGCATTGACAGGTTGAGGGCACAAATAGGAACAACTTACAACAATTGAAGAGAAACAGCACAGTCACAATGTAACAATAGGCATTCAAAGAGTGTGTTTGGAAAAGCAGCACTCTCGTTTGGAAGATTTGGGAGTGCAAGATTTGTTGAGATCTTCCATTCAGTATGGTAAATGAATATGATTTTTTAGTATAAAGCATTAATGATGAATATGAAATCTGAAATAGTATCGAAAGATGTATGAGAAGTGAAGTATGAATGAACAACTTTGAATTTTCTTATAAATATATATTTTTGAAAAATTAAGGTGTTGATTCCAGGATTCCTATTTTATGGATAGTTGTTGCTCCTGCACCAGAATCTTATGCCAATTCGAATCTGCACCCATGGTTCATTTAACTTTGCTTCCAACGTTTTAATAAAAAGCAGTTACAGAAGGCTTTGGTACAAAGTCCCCTGTCTCAACTTGGACAATGACTTACTCAAGCCGAGTTGATTTGAATTTGGAAGAAACATGGGAATTGGCTCTTGATATTTAAAAATAAATAAAATTACTCTAAATTTTAGAAGGAAAATAGTATCATTTTTATGTCCAAATTGTGCAAATTTTCAATACTAACTCATTTCAAAGTACATAGATGATACTATATATTACAGAACACCATTGATTCTGGACAATTGGCAGGCCTGTTGATTGTCTACTATGAAATCGAATCCGAAAAACAAGTAAAATGAGCATTTTATTTTGTTTTTATTTTTCTTTTATAAACATACTATCAAGTCAGCATCACCAAGTTTATTTTTTACTGACTCACTAGTCATTTTACTTATGACTCTTAGCCATAAATAAGATAAGATAATTTTAATTTTATTATCCAACAAAGGATTATTTACATAAATGAGACTAAAAGATACATCGAAAATAAGTATAATATAGGAGTGCAATAACAACTCTTAGATAGTGTTCAATGGCGCATGCACAGAACTCCCTAAACAAACAACGCCTATGCTGCAGCAAGTCTGAAGCAGCACACACACGGTAGCATGACTGGCGAAGCAGAGGACAGTGACCAGATATATTTTGAGACTGCAGATTGAAAACATATTGTGCAGACATATTCTTGCACCAGTTTATCTTTTAACCAGTGGACCAGACATTGTTTATGACAGATTTTCAGTTATATTTGTAGAGTTGCTTTGTGGCAGCATAATAAATCTTCAGCACAAAAAAGCATGACAGCAGTAGCAGACATTTCCTTCACAGTCATGGAACAACCAGATTTATATCAGACCATAAATGTGATTTATATATGCCCTTGGTTGAAGAAATCGAAATCAGGGCACACACTTCCAATCCCTGACCTGATTCAACACAAATTAACTAAAGAAAAGTGCATTTTTTTTTCATGGAAAAAAGATCATGTTTCCTTTGTATTAAAGTAAGCACTTTTTACATGATCCATAGCAGGCCTCAAACATGATTATAGTCTCAGTATGGCCCCTTTTATATTCCTCGATATGATATATATCTTCATGTTCTATTCCTTTTAGAGGATTCTACAAAAATACATTCATATGATTGTTCATTAACATCATCCATATCGGTCTAATGGATTACGGGCCTTATATTTGACATTGTTCCTAACTGTAGCCCAACAATCAAAATGGGAAAGGTACTAGATCGTCTTTAGTAATAGTATCATTATCACTTTCCCATTTCTGCCATATTCCATTACCAAATTGAAGCCCAATTTTAGATAATTGGTCTGCCATGTGATTCCTTTCTCTGTACACATGCTGGAAAGTGATATTTTAGAAATGCCTCACCAATTTGTCAACCTCCTCGAAAATGGCTGCTAATAGGATGTTATTGGGTTTCCATTTATGTATCAACCAGTTGATTACTAAGAAGGAGTCACCACAAACCTGTAATCTGTGAATATTCATAGAGATGGCTAGCTGCAAAGTGAATTTAACAGCCATAATCTCTGCCCGATTGTTGGAGTTTGGCCCAGTAGAGGCTCCAAATTTTGTCCATCTTCAATCATTAATGAAAAATACTCCACCCGATCCACCTCTAGATGGTTCCCCTTGTGCTGCACCATTGAAAAAACACCAAGGAAAAGATTTGTCCACCTCTTCGTCAATGATAATCCAAGGAGATCTAGCTGTGGGATTTTGATTCATGGTCTCCGCAATACTCAGGCTCTTGTAAGCATAGACCTCCGGAGGGATGTGCTTGTCCTCAAATATTGCGTGGTTACGGGCAATCCAAGTGTTCCAGACAATAATATAGGGCAGCGCCAATAAGTTCTTTGCATATGGAGCCTCGTGCCACGATCTGAAGGCTTCAGATAGGATTTGTCTAGACCAGTCGTGTGCCATATCCTCATGATATAAGAATAACTAATAAGCAGATGCTCAGTAGTCTCTTCATGAACTTTGCAGAGCGCACAGCGACCGGACCTTCATGAATATTGCTTTGAAGACGAGACCATACCGGAATTCTATCCATCAATGCCGACCAACAAAAAAGCATCATCTTCAGGGGACGGTCTATCTTCCATATTACAGCGTACCACCATCTCGGTTCCGAGATAAGCCTCTCTCTATTGAGGACCTCGTATCCAATCTTGGGCGAATAATATCCTCCTTCCTTATTAGAGGCCCATACTATATCATCTGGCCTATCCACCAATCTAATGGATTGTGACCGTAAACCATCCCATAAAGGTATGGCCTCTTGCATGAACCCAATAAAATATGCGTCTAGCCAACCTTGTTGATGAATGCTAGATTTAGCCGGATCCTTGACCTAAGACAGAAAGTGAAAACACCTATCCTGGAGATGCTCGATCATGTGATCTGGAAGCCTGAATTCTTCATCGTTTCCAATCCATGGGCCAGTGCCCAATCTCACCTTGCCACCATCACCTATGTTCCACTACAGCCCATCCGCTATCAAATCAAATGCATCCAATACCACTTTCCACATCATGGATATATTCTTATGTCGATTGATTCTGCTCCTGAACCAATCTTCAATAGAGAGTGGATTGATGTACTTGAGATAAATGTCGGGTCCAAATGTTATTACATTTGAGTAACCACCAAATGCATTTAGCTACCAGAGCTGTCGCAAAGATAGCCAGATGTTTAATACCCCATCCTCCCCATAGCTTCGGGAAGGTGATCCGGTCCCAAGCTATCCAATGAAAAGCCAATGTGGAATCTTTACCTTTCCATAGGAAGTTGCTGCATATCTTCCTGATAGGTTTTAGAATGCCAATCGGAATACGAGCAATGGTCATCCAATAAATAGGAAGCACCTCAAGAACAACTTTAACAAGAATAAGTCTTCCACCTTTAGAGAGCCAAATATTGCACCAAAGCTTAATCTTTTTTTCGATTCTCCCTACCAACCAAGTCTAGTCCTTAATACCACCAGCCTAGATCCAAATCCTAGGCTCTATCAAGTGCCAAGAGGGATCAAATCTCCAGGTGCAAACCTCTCTTTGAATAGCTCCTTGAGTGCAATACCTAAGCCACCTAATCCTAAGCTCTAAAGTCTCTAGTTTAAGTCTCATATTTACTTTTTACTTTGTATTATTCTTTTTTGTTTATGGTCAACATAATATTTATTACTTGTTACTTTGTATTATTATTTTTTGTTTACTTTGTATTATTTTGTTACTGGACAAACACTCCACAAACACTCTAAAGTCTCATATTTACTTTTTACTTTGTATTAAAAGTAAAAAGTAAAGTCTCTAGTTTAAGTCTCATATTTACTTTTTACTTTGTATTATTCTTTTTTGTTTATGGCCGACATAATATTTACCACCTAATCCTAAGCTCTAAAGTCTCTAGTTTAAGTCTCATATTTACTTCTTACTTAGTATTATTCTTTTTTGTTTATGGCCGACATAATATTTATTACTTTTTACATTGTATTATTCTTTTTTTGTTTACTTCGTATTATTTTGTTACTCGACAAACACTCAACTCACAAGATCTCCCCCATACTGGACTGTAGAGCACCTCTCGGTGCAATAATCATTGGGCTTAAGTGTATATCCCATATATTGAATACCCTGCTTTGCATTAACCACCTTGTATGGAATTTGTTGAATAATCCATTCTTTAATATCATCATCCAGATTCATAACAAAAATAGAAGACTTTTGTATATTAATGGTCATACTTGTAGCCTCCGCGAATCTGTCCAGGATCCTTGATATGTTGGCAATATCCCTCCTTGATCCTTCAGCAAAAATCATGACATCGTCAACAAACAGAAGGTGAGTAACACTAAAGTTAGGCGTGATCTTGATGCCAAAGAAATATCCTGTGGCCTTGGCTTGTAAATTGTTCAGCTCAACCCTTCCACAATGAGAAGGAATAACAAAGGGGCTAAGGGGCACCCTTGTTGAGGTCCTCTCTCTGGTCTGAAAAAATCCATGGCTGAGGCATTGACAAGGACGGCAAAAGAGACAGTCTGAATGAAGACATTATCTAGTTAACCATCAATAGAGGTAACCCAATTTGAAGAAGAACCAATCCCAGCTAGGTCCAGTTAACTTGATCATAAGCGCACCGAAGATCAATCTTAAGGATAACTGTGGGCAATTTTTTGAGCTTTGTTGAATGAAGGACTTCCTGAGCCGTACCTATAGCATCATGAATAAGTCTGCCCTTGAGAAAGGCATGTTGTTCCATTGAGATCCCCTTAGAAAGGATGCCCTTGATCCTATTCACAATAACCTTTGCTGTAATTTTATATATGTCGTTGCAAAGTGATATGGGTCGGTAATCGTCAAAGGTCTTTCCTTTGTCCTTTTTAGGAATGAGGGCAATGGATGTTGAAATGAATGCCGCTAAGATTCTACCTTTCTATCTCGATTCTTCGATAACCGCTAGAATGTCCTCGTCAAACAAATCCATGAAAGCCTCTTAAAATTCAATTTTCCAACCATCAGGGCCAGATCTTTTGTCATGTTGCATTGTGTTGATAGCTTCTTTTAACTCCGCCATACTCACTAGGCTCTGTAGCTCGAGTGAGTCCTCATCAAAGACCATGTTGGGGTAGGCAGTGGCCAAACTCATCATATGTAGTAGTTGCACTTCTTGTTCTCAGGAATAGACTGCCTTAAAATGCTTAACCCCCAAGTCTCACAACTCTTGATGTCCTGAGTAATCCAACCCATCATCATCCTGTAATTCCCAAATGGAGTTAACATTCTGCCTGTGCTTAATGTGATTATGGAAAACATTTGAATTGTCATCGCACAATTGAAGCCAAATGGCACATCTTTGTAATCGGGCAGAAGCCTCTTCATCTAGTAAAATATCCTTCTTTCGTCTTTACAAATCCAAAATTTCATGTTTTTGTATGGTTGATGAGTAACCCCCTGGGTTATTGGAATAGAAGTCCTCCAACACTGCTTCGATAGCCCGTAGCTCCGAGGTGATCTCATTCCTTTTCCTAGCTATCCACGAAATAGCCAATTCCTTTAACCTTTTGAGATTATTATTAAACTAAACAGTAGCGGAAACGCCACTTTCCCTGTCAAAAGGTTTCCATTCTTTGACAATCATTGCTTTGAAGTCCACTTCCTTCAACCAACGCACGTCAAATTTGAAAGGACTCGATGGTTTCCTTCTAGATTGGTTTAATTCAAGCAGAATGGGATGGTGATCTGAGTCACCTCAGATCCCGACTCATTGTCTCACAGAGGCAGCAGATCTCAGTGTGCCCTCATTTATCAAGAACCGATCCAATATTTTGGCAATGTAAGCCTCCCCGGACCGCATATTGCGCCATGTTGGACTCAATTGAATAGGGGGGATGTCCAACATAGAATTAGAAGTCAACATGTTACTGAAGTATTCAGATAAGGGGTCACGGTGAGCTTGGGAGCCCCATATCTCAGCATCTCCCATAGTGAAATTCAGGTCACCTCTAATGATTAAGCGGTCCACCATCAATAAACTGACTACAAAAGAACGATCCCAAAAAACTTCCCTCTACTGGTAGGGACCATACACATTGACAAAAGAGTAGGTCAAGCCAATTTCACGAGAGAAAAGGACCGCCCCCAGGACAGATTAAATGGCCCAACTGTTTGTCTGCAAAAAGTGTCAAGATAACCAACCTATAATCAAACCTCCCAATCTCCCCGATGCATCAGAACTTATGAAAGACCATCCTGGAAGAAGCCTTTTGAGGTTGTCCAGGATCAATTCACCAATAGCTAAACTTTCCTGTAACATAAGAATCTATGACCTATAAGCTTCCACCAATCTTCTCAGGGCTAATTTTTTGGAGGGTAACCCCAATCCTCGAACATCAAGGGAAAGGACCAGCATCAGGAAAACTTTTTCCCGAGTTTGCTTGCTTTAAGCGACCCATATAATCTTCTTTGTCTCCCTGCACTAATATTACTGCTTGAGCTCTTGCCGAGTCCATGATAGATCACCTTCCCCGAAGCCTAGGCAAAGAGTGAGAGAGGCCCCGAATGGAGCCTAGACCCCGGGCTAAGGGTTTCAACTTCCCAGACTTAGACCTCAAGTTGTAGCCATTGGTAAACTTTGGAGCGGGCGTTGTAAGAGATGAGAGAGTAGGGATTCCCTTAGGCAATGAAATCTTATCAAAAGAACATGAGACAGGGCAAGCCCCATTGGAAGCTATAATAGTCTTGGTCAAAGTAGTGGGAAGATCTAAAAAAACAGAGGAAATAAGGGATGGAGGAGAGGAGAAAAAAGACTGTTCCCTCAGAGGAAAAGAAGGAGCCCTCTTTGATAAGGGCTCTTCCTCGACGGGGGTACGGTGAACAAAGTGGAAAAAGGGGGCCGAGGATGCTAAAATGACCTTTGGGAAGTAGGGAGTTATGGGACTTGAGACTAAACAGAGGTGCCAAAGTCAAAGGCTACAAAAGGGGGTCCTGCGTGATCCCAAATGAGGGAGGAGAGGGAGAAAAAAGATGCCAAGATTGTAACAGAGTGTCGGAAAATCTCCCGTAGCTAAGAGAAACAATGACATGAAGGACTTACCAGGCATAGTTTCAGAGCCTACCGAATTCGTAAAAGAGAGAGTTGTTGTCCGTGTTGTCATTGATAAAGCACCCTCGTCAGCCGCAATCATATTTCGAACAAGAGGGTCTTTCCATTGCTTCTCCCTCGGAAGCTCCAATAGATTTTTCTTTTGCCAAATCTGCTTCCTGAAACCTTGGGGGAAAGTCTTGGCTAGGTGTCCATAACTGTGACACCCATTACACCTGAAAGGGATACCAAAGTAGTCTATGCGTTGGTTCCATATTCTGCCCCTCAACGATATGTCAATTTCCTAAGGTAGCCCTTCGAGGAGGTCCAACTCAACTAAGACTCGAGCAACAGAGAGAATGCATGTCTTCTGAAAACCCATATCCGCTTTTAGGTAAGTTCCCAGTGAGTTTCCCAGAAATTGGAATATCTCTGTTGTCCATAACTCTGGAGGGAGGCCTGGGAACTTCACCCACACCGCTTGCTTATAGAGCTTCTTTGTCCTGGAGTCAAAAAAGGGAGTCCAACGTTTGAGACGGAGAATAGCTTAATCCCATTCACAAATTCCTGAGAGGAGGATTTTTTAGTATGTATCCTTTTCGAGTATCACTCCCAACCAACCTTTGGTAAGGGCATATAGCCATTGCTCGTAGCTGAGAATCAGATACCAATTTCGGGAAAACAACTTCTGAAAGTGGAAATACTCATGCGTCGACTACCAAATCTTACCACTAAAGTGTATTCCACCATGGAAATGGCTTCGTAAAGTTCGACGTCTTCTCCCAGGGCAAGAAAACGTTTGTTAGACTTCTTAACGCAGGGTTTTTGCCTACTTCTGGTGGGTGATAGTTCCTCATTCTGGATAGCAGATGATTCATTTGGAACACTGCGTCGAACCTCCTTAATCGACCCTTCCTTAGTGGAGGTAGAAGTCTTTTCATCCTGAGAATCATTAATAAGGCCACATCCCGAAGTATTGTCAATTAATACTTTGGAGACTTGGAAGCTACGACGGGGGCGACTTCTCCAATCTCTGGACAGGTGGGACTTGTTCAACCACATGTGAAACTCCCAAGACCAGTACCCCTGGAACCTCGAAAAAAGAGGTGCATGACAATAACATGGAAGAAAACGGTCTGTCGATCCCTATTTAATAGTCATATAATGGTCACCTTGCCTAATCTAGAGAGTTGGCCAAAACAAACCTGGATGCAACTAAGGAAAAAGGTAGCTAAAAACAACTGGAAGCCCGCATTAGAAACCTTCATGAATGTCAAACCCTAAGATGCCACCGCCATGGAACTTGGTTCAACCTGGTTATGTTCAAAGAGACTTTCATTTGAACACTTACCATCTGCATAATGTTTGTCCAAAAAGGTATTCAAAGAAAAAAAATCTCTCATATGTCAGTGAATTATTTAAGAAATTTAGGAAAAATAAGTGTAAAGACGAGTAATTAAAAAAATAAAATTAAAAACAAGAGAATAAAAATAACATTCAAATTTAAAAAAATGGAAAAAATAACAAAATGGAATGGAATTTTTTGAAAAGCTTATAACGGATTTCTTGAAAAACGCACCAAGTTTTTGTTGAAAATCGGCGCGGTCCACCAACAATTTTTGGCATTCTATTATTTTTAGGATCCGCTCCTGTAACGGACGGCAGCATATATATATATATATGTCCGAATTTGTAATTGCTTAGTTTGTGTACCTCCTTTGTCATTTGCATTGTATGGAAGCGCTTCCTCTGTTGTCTGTTTGTCTATGTGGTTTGTCTGTCAGTGTTTTTGTCTGTCTGTTTCTTTGTCGTGTCTGTGTATTGTTGTAGGTTGTGACAAAGGATGGTACATTTTTTTAATTTGAATTTGAATTTCGAAGCAAGAATTAAGGATGCTGTGGAGCTGTAATCGCTGAGGGCCAGGTCCATCATCACAGGTAATAGCTGAGGGCCAAGTCCATCATCACAGGTATCTTTTTATATTCATGGCTTTCTTAGAATAGGAATAGAAATGGTAGGTTGAATTCAGGAATTCGGTGAAAATAAAGAAATATTCGGTAGGAGCCGAGATTATCTTTTTTGAATTTCGAAGCAGGAATTAACGAGGTTATCTTTTTGAATTTCGAAGCAGGAATTAAGGATGTTGCGGAGCTGTAATAACCGAGGGCTAGGTCCATCATCACAGGTATGTCTCTCTCTGTATATTTTTATAGTCACGGTTTTCTTAGAATAGAAATAGAAATTGTAGGAAATCGCTTGTGCCCAGATATCATTTTGTACATTTGGGGTTTTGTTTGTACAGTTGGGGTCAGAGTATTTGAGATTTACATTTGGGGTTTTGTTTGTACATTTGGGGTCAGAGTATTTGAGATTTACATTTGGGGTTTTGTTTGTACATTTGGGGTCAGAGTATTTGAGATTTACATTTGGGGTTTTGTTTGTACATTTGGGGTCAGAGTATTTGAGATTTAGTCTCGAGACAGTAAGAGACCTTAGAGAGTTCAAACTCTATTTGGTTGTCTGCATCCATGCCACTGCTGCGACCCTCAGCCTGTAGATTAAGTTTTCTCTTAATACGTGTTCTCCAGCAATTCTTGGTTTGGTTGTCCGTCCTTCCTGGTAAACTCTCTGCAATGCGAGACCACCTGCCCATTTGAAATTGCATCAATTTAGAAAGACCTATATTGAATATCACAATCGACTGTATATATTCCTTTTTATAAATTTTTATACTAAACCTGTTTCCCCGTCGGCCATGGAGTTTTATAATCAAACGCTCTTCTTCGGGCGTGATCTTGCTGCGTTTGAGACAGTTATTCCACCTTAGCTTGCAGCTCTTGCCAATTTTCTTGAGGCCTGCACAATGCATAAATTTCAAGTTTCTGCAGGCAAAATATACAGACTCGCGGGCGAATTAATTCCTATCTAATCGCCCACGACATGGGTAAATTGTTATCTGAATCAACAGTAACCAAGAACCTCAAAGATTTCCCCTGTAGAAGGCAATATTATATCGAAATGCAATAATCCATAAAACCTAATCAGAGATTTACTCATACATACCCGCTGCTTTGGCGAGAAAGTTCTAGCGCTCTTGCCCATGTAAACTGATATACCTAATACCGAGAAGTACATAGGAACGAGCGCATAGCACGAGATCTGTGCCTCACTATGTTTCTGATCTGATCTGATGCTTCTGGGGTTTAAGTAATCTGATCTGATATACCTAATACCGTGCAGTAATCTGATCTTCGAACTAGTGGTTTTGTTGATACGATAGTTTCTAGCTGTCCTCAGAGCCTCGAGCAGCTCCACTTTTTCTACATGCTCGCTAATAATTAGTGAGCCGCCATGGACAACAGGGAGTATCCTGCCATCTGAGATTTCAGTACGCTATTGTTGCTATTTGCAGTTCATGGTTAGCCTACAAACTCAATGAAGAATCTAGGCGCTCTCATTTGAATTCAGGGAACTTGGGGATGCCAGAGAACCCAAACTTCTGATGCTATGACAAGGTAGAGATGAAAGGCATATGTCTTGGGCGATGCTATGGCATATGTCTTGTGATAACAAGTGTAGCATTCTTTCTTTTTCTAATATGTAGACTTTACCAAATACACAATGGAAAACTGAAATAAGAGTTTATGGTGTTGGCGTTGAAGGGTTGTTTAAATGAATGCTAGTTACAGCCAGCTGTTGCACTCAATGTCCATGTTGTTTACAACAATTTTAGTAATTTTTTTTTTCTTTCCAAGTCCAACGCTCCAAAGAGCGAAAGCTTTGAGGTAGACTTCAAAGCATATTTGCATATTTAATATTCTTCCTGGCAGATTTTATATATTATTCTACTACTTTTAGAAAGCACTACATTGGCATTTACTCCATGTCATTATGGAAGTGTTTGGCATTTACTTCATGTCATTATGGAAGTGTATTTTGTCTACACGATGAGCTCGTTAAAACTCCAAAATATGAGAGTCAAAACCCTTCGCACCAAAGTCCAACCACTCCAAGTATTGAAGCGTGCTCACGAACAAAATTTTCAGTCATTTACAACATCGTCTTCCTTGTCATCTGTTCCTTGGTTTGATCATTCATGCAACGTGGTGGGCAATAGAACTGGGTGGTTGTGGAATATTGTATGAGGCAATTGTCTATTTGTCCATTCATGCAACACTTTGATCAGGCCATATGACAGCCAATTTGTGCACTGAACAATAGCCGTGTATTGCCGTTGGAAATTCAACTTGTAACCCATGTGTTTGCGAACTCATGCATTTTAAACTTGTGGAATTGTTGAAATGTCGAGTTTTTTACTTGCTTTTTAGGATGTGCATTACTTACTTTGGAAGAGAATAATGCGTTTAAACTTTATTATGAATAATGCATTTAAACTTTATGAGGATCCATATGACCTGTGTAATTTAATCTGAGTCTTCAACATATAAGTGTGGGGTTGCAGTACCCAACTCGACGCCACCTTCCTTTTTGAGTCCAACACCAAATGAATAATGTTATATTTGTAGGCGATAATGCCACTCACCAAAATTTTTACCAGTCCTGCATAAATACTCCTATTTTGCTACTTCTGTAGATCCAATACCAACGACACAAAGAACTGTCGAGTCGCCCTAACAGAAAGATTTATAGATTTTTGTAATAAAATAAAGGAAAATAACATTGCCCCAACAAGATAAATAGATCCTAGGTTGGGAGGAGGATATCATGGCAAATGATGTGGTGGGTTAACTAGCCCTCTATGACGCTTCAACTGCAACCCAAGGAGACCTCAAGGAGGTTCGAGCACAAGATCTCAACACAAAGGGAATTTGGAAATTAATCCTGAACTGCTTATTTACCCCATCTATAAAATAATATTGAAACCCATCCCCACAAAATAGTCTATTTATTACCTTCCTGAACTGCTTTAACTCAGCGATTTTACTCAATACAATTTCGAGTTCATGAATCCAGCTGGGAGGGATCTTACATTTACGAGCTAAGACGAACGATTCATTAAGCGGAGCAGATCCGCCTAGCTGGGCTCGTTAGAAAGAGATTCGTTTTTATGTAGATATTCTCAGAAATGCTAGTTAATCGTAGAGACAGGGGATAAAGGTTTCCTTATCTCCCACAATATGTTTCTATCTGTCGTTTACATGTATGCCAATTTAAAGGAAACTGGGTTTAAATGTTTTATCAATAGTTATATGTATGTCAATATGTATGACAATTTTTTAATGTTTTATATGTGTGACAATTTTATTAATAGTGGGTTGATGTACAGGATTTACATTGCCGTGTAACTTTTGGAGAATGTTAATGAAGAAAGAGAGGTAATGATCATTATTTTTTAATATTTAAATAAGGATGTTTTATATATATATATATATATATATATATATATATATCAAATATGTCTTTTAAACATTGATTCATCATATGAACATAATTGCAACACAACACATAATTCTTTTGATGTGTTATTTTTAAGAATATTAATGAATAAAGAGAGAAAGGTACTTATCTTTATCTTTTTCATGTTTTTATTTAAAGTAATATTTAAATAAAGATGCATCTCATTTTTGTTTTGGTTTATTATCTTTTCAGATATCAAGTATCATTTGAACATTGATTCAGTGTTATTTGCAAGTATCCTTTGAACAATGATTCAATGTTATTTACAAACAGGAGTTGTATGGTTTATTATTTTTGAGAGTATTGTAAAGACATAGACTTACAAACATATTATTTTTAATATATATTTATATTTTTTGGGATGGGATTAAACCCATCCAAATGCAAGATGTTGGGACGCCCCATCATCTTTAGAGTAGTCTCTTATAGTGTTGTGTTGTAGTATGTTTATTTTTCACATTCATTTTCCATGAATGATCTTTACATAAACTAATTTGATAAGTCCTCCAACATAAACTAATTTGGTAATTTCTCCTACATAAATAAACTTCATTTTGCACTTAATGTTTTCATACAAGCTAATTTCAAAATTTATCTAACACAAATAAACTTCATTACATATATTTGAAACTTTAATCATTTTTCTATTTATTTTGATTTAATATATACTTCCTTTACATTTTTACTTTTATTTTTATTTTTTTGCTTTAATATTTTTTTTTCACATTTTAATTTTTAATTTTTCTTTTTTTCCTATTTACATTTTTTCAACTTTATTTATATAGTATTTGTATTATTACATTGCTATTATTTATATTTATTTCTATAGTATTTATATTATTACATTGTTATTATTTATATTTATTTATATATTATTTATATTATTACATTGTTATTATTTATATATGTTATATTAGTGTATTCTTTGAGTGTATTTTTTGTTAATTTTAGTGCAATTTTTTGGTGTGATTGGTAGTTGAAATGATTTTTATGTTTTAATATTTTTTGTAGGCAACTCTATGTTTGTATTTGAAATATGTACATGTATTATGTATGCAACTCTATGTATTAGTAGATGAGATAATCTTATATTCATTCTAGATGAAATAATGTTTTTTGTATGTAACTGTATGTGTTTGTTATATGAAAGGATTTTTATGTTTGTTAGATGAAATCATGTTTTTGGTATACAACTCCATGTGTTTGTGTTTGTGTTTGAGCTTTATACATGTATTTTGTATGCAATTCTATGTTTGTCAAATGTTAGATGAATGTGTTTGTTATATGAAAGGATTTTTTATGTTTGTTAGATGAAATCATGTTTTTTGTATACAACTCCATGTGTTTGTGTTTGAGATCTTTATAATGTTTTTTGTATACAACTCCATGTGTTTGAGATCTTTATACATGTATTTTGTATGCAATTCTGTGTTTGTCAGATGAGATGATTTTTATGTTTGTTAGATGAAATAATGTTTTTCTGTATGCAATTCTATGTGTTTGTTAGGTGATAAGATTTCTATGTTTGTTGGATGAAATAATCTTTTTTGTATGCAACTCTATGTGTTTGTTTGAGATCTTTATACATGTATTTTGTATGCAATTCTATGTGTTTGTAAGATGAGATGATTTGTATGTTTGTTTGATGAATTATTGTTTTTTGTATGCAATAATCTTTTTTGTATGCAACTCTATGTTTATTAGATGAAATAATGTTTTTTTTCTAATGCAATTGTGTGTTTGTTAGATGAAATGTTGGATGAAATAATGTTTTTTTATATGCAACTCTATGATTTGTATTTCTAGATCTTTGTAGATGTTTTTTACATGCAGCTATGTGTTTGTGTTTGTAGATCTTCGTACATGTTTTTTTTATGCAACATTATATTTTCGATATGTAAATTTTTATATGAAACAATAATTATTTATGTAGATTTGTATGTTTATATATATATATATATATATATGTATATATGTATTTTGTATTTTGTATATGTATTTCTATGTATGTGAATTTTGTATTATGTAAATCATAAATAACTTATATATATATATAAATAAGCTTATTTGCAGTATAATAATAAATATATACTATATAATTTTAAATTTTATTTTGCTTTTCTTTTTAAATTTTAAATTTTTATTTTGTAATTTTTTGTTTTATTCCATTTGTTATTTATTTTTTATATCAAAATTTATAAACAATTAAAATATAATTTATTATCTTTTTAAACTTTTAATAAATTAAATAACATCATAATTATAATAAAATCAACTTAATAAAAATACATAAATAAAATATTTAAAAAGTTTAAACAACTCAAAGTCAAGAAAAGCTGAATCATATAATTATATTCTTAATGCATTAATAATAATTTTAAATTAATTTTTTTAATTAAAATTTGATTATTATAAAATTATAAAATAAATTAATAAAATATTAAAAATTATGCTATATAAATATATAAATATATTGTAGGAATTAAATTTTAATAGTAAAATTTTGTAATTAATAATAAAACCATAACTTTCATTTATAAAATAAAAATAGTATAAAATAATTAAAATTATCAAACTAAACTTATTATTATGATAATATAAGTAAATTTATTATGATATTTATTAGGTTTATAATATTTAATAATAAAATTAAAAATTAAAAATTTATTAATGAAATTATTTTTTGTGGTTAAAAAGTAAATTATGATTATAATTTTATTTGAAAATAAATTAAAATTTTTTATTTTTTATTAATAAAATAATAATAATATTAATATTAGTTATAAATTTAAAATCCAAAACATTATAGAAAACTAAAATTTCATTTTTTTTATTGAAAATAAAAACAATATAAAATGATAAAATATATGATAGCATCTTAATTTTTATTTAAAAATATAAATTAAACATAAAACATTATAAAATAGTATAACTATTTAATTTTTTTTAATACATAATATAAAAACAATTTAAAATACTAAAAACGAAATTATTTTTTAATATATAATATTAAAAAATATATTTGATGATGATAGTTATTAATGTCTATTAACACCAACTTTTAAAATTAAAATAATAAAAATTATTATAATATATTTCCATATTTATTGGATATTTAATATGTTGATTGGTCGAAAAGGAGCATTTCTACAGCCCAGTTGAAGGAGAAATGTTCGTGTATCCCATAAAATATAAAAAAAGAATTAAGAGGGATGTGTGTTGTAGTTTAGTGGTGAAAGGTTTGCAAATTTGATCCTTCTCGATGCTTTGTAGAACCGGAGTTAGATGGGGGGTCTATACTAGTGATATTGTTTTTATGGCAAGGTATCCCTTTGATCTTGGTAAACAATTAAGAATTCTCAAATATTTCTACTCTAACATGAGTATGACTGTTAATATGGACAAGACAAAAGTTATGATTATAAAATCTAAGAAAGACACCTACGCAAAATTTATTTATGATAACAGTAAACTGGAGTAAGTGACTTCTTACAAATATCTTAGAATTGATATTCATCACAAACTCAATTTGAATCATAGCATTGAAAAAATGATTAATAAAGGATAGAAAACTTATTTTGGTCTTGAAAATAATTGTAAATCAGCCATGGTCGTGTGGAATAAAAAAAAATTCCTTTTTGAAACTCTTGTCATCCGTATTATCTTATATGATTGTGAAGTATGGAGGTGCAACATTTCTAGAGAATCATGGAGAAAGATTGAGCAAATCCAGAAGCGATTTATAACTTATAACATCAAAATTAAAAGCAATACACCTTATCATATTCTCCTCATAGAACTAGGTCTTTCCCCCATTGAGAGCATGGCTATGACTAGATACCTGATGTACAAGCACAAGATAAATAACATCGAAAATGAAAGACTTCCTAAAATTACTTTAATCATCATCATTAAATTAAATTAAAATTTTTACAACTTTATAATAATAATACTAATTATAATAATGCTAATAATAATATGAGTTATAAATTCAAAAGACAACATTTAAAATTAAAATAAATTTATCATAAATTAAAATTTCATAATTTTTATTGAAAATAAAAATAATAAAAAAATAAAATTTATGGTAACATCGTAACTTTTATTTATAAATATAAATTAAACATAATATATAAAAACAATTTAAAATATTAAAAATAAAATATTTTTGCATACATAATATTTGAAAATTAAACATAGATAATGATGATAATAACAATTATTTAATATATTTTCATATTTATTGCACATGTTATATAATTAAGTTAAAAACTCGTAACTTTATAATAATAATATTAATTATAATGATGAGGATAAATAATAATATTCATTATAAATTCAAAATATAAAACATTTAAAAAATAAATTAATTACTATAAATTAAATTTGAAAATAATAAAATTTATGATAATAATAATATTACTTATAAATTCAAAATATGAAATATTTAAAAAATTAAAATTACTTATTATAAATTAAAATTGAAAATAAAATAATATAAAATAATAAAAATGGTAATATCATAACTTTCATTTATAAATATATGTTAAAAAAAAACTATATAAAATAAAATAAAATAAAATAATTAAAATAAGTCTATAATTCCTAATATAAAAAAAATTAAAAAATTAATACATAATATTTGTTTAATATGAAATGAATTATTTAATGTAAAATTATTTGATTGTTTAAAATATTTATGTGGATTGAACTATATATGGTTTGTTTTTAGATAAATATTTTTAAAATATTTATGTAATCAAATTTATAATTATATTTATTTATTAGATGAGATGCTTTTTACTTTTGATAAATGAAATAATGTATTCTGTACTTGTTTACAATTTATGTAATTAAATTTATAATTATAATTATTTATTAGATGAGATGATTTTTATGTTTGATAAATAAAATAATATATTTTGTATTTGTATACCATTTTTTATAAAATTTTATAGGTTTGTGTTTGTGTTTTTTTATGGAATTTTATAGTTTTATGTTTATGGATCTTTGTATATGTTTTATGTATTTTATAATTTTAATATAAACTATTTTCTCAGTATTTTTGTTTCTTGTTGTATTAAAGTGTATTTTTTTATTTACATAATAGTTATATTATTACATTGTTATTATATATATTTTAATATATGTATATTTATTATGTTTGTTGTTGTTGAGTGTTTTTTTGTTGATTTGAAATTGTTTAATATGAAATACATGTTGATTTTTTAATTTTGAAATTGTATGTGGAATTATTTGATTATTTAAAATATTTGTATAATGAGATGATTTTTATGAAATTCTATATGATTGTATTTGTGGGTACTTATATTTTTTATACAAAAACATGCATTTGTATATTTGTTTTTTATATGTAATGTTATATTTGAAAATATTATGAAATTCTATATGATTGTATTTGTGGGTACTTATACTTTTTATACAAAAATATGTATTTGTACATTTTTTTTATATGCGATGTTATATTTGAAATATTAAAAATAATATATGATAATGATGATAATGATGATGGTCTTTAACATCCACTAAGATCAAATTTGGTCTATCAAACCTCTTTTAAAGACACTTATTTTACAATATAGAAGTAGGTCTTCCACCCTCAATTAATTCTCTTCTTGATGCTATAGGTTCTAGTTGATATTTTTTTTAAGTTACTTCTTCCAACAAATTATAATCTAACAACTATTTTACATTTTAAAAATTACTTCATAAAAATTAACCAAATTATAATCTAACAACTATTTTACATATATTTTACATTTTAAAATATATATATATATATATAAGCATGTTTTTTTATTTGAAATTATGTAATATGAAATGAAAGTTATTTATTTGAATGTTATTTTATATATATTTTAAATTTCAACCATTTTTACATCTTATTATATATTTTATAATAATCTTTAATATATGCTCATTTTCACATTTGTATTCTTGCTTATATGTTGTATTTTGAGTGTTTTTTAATTTGAAATTATTAATATGAAATGAATGTTGCTAATTTTTTTAATCAAATTTGTAATTATTTGCTAGATGAGATTATTTTAATGTTTGTTAAATGAAATAATGTTTTTAATATGCAACTTTATGTGTGTGAATCTGTCCATATTTTTTTTATGCATTTCAATGTGTTGATGGATCTTTATACATGTTTTTGGTATGCAACTCATGTTTGTGTCTATGGATTTTGTACATGTATTTTTTATACAATGTTATGTATTTGTATTGTTTATACAACGTTATATATTTGTGGATGATTGTACATGTTTTTTGTATGCAACTCTATGTTGATTATTGTTAGAATTGTTTGGTTATTTAAAATATTTGTATAGTTTATTGATTGTAGTGTATTTGTATTTTATCTATGAAATTGTTTGTTTGTGAATGTAATCTTTGGGTTATAATATTTTGTTTCTCTAAAATATTTGTGTAATCATAATGTTAAATGAAATATTGTTTTTGGTATGCAAATTTATTCTTTGTCCATGTTTTCAGCACATGTTTTTGGTATGCAATGTTGTGTTTGTGTTTGTTTGTTTGTGTACATATATTTTTTATGCAATGCTATATATTTGTGAATATTTATACACATTTTTTGTATGCACAAGTATTTACAAATATAGTGAAAACTGTGTTTGTGAATTCTTATACCTTGTATTAAACTAATAATTGAAGTAGGTAGAAAATATTATGAATAATTATTATGAATAGATTTTATTCACGAAATACTCACAACATGCACCTAACATCCTTTGTCTGAGAAGTTAGTTGCTCATCCAAAGGTCGCAACACAAAGACACAATCGATGACACCTTCGCCAACGAATTAATCATATGGGAAACAAAGACACAATGGCATCAACAATTGCAACGAGAGTGGCATTCATCTTCATAATTTGACCTTTGCAAACTCAACCTCCTTTCGGTTGGCTTCCATATTCGCTTTGCATACAGGCATCTTCATTTATTTGAAAACTAAAATCATTTTCCAATGTTTTGTTTCATGGGCCTTGGTGGAAACCACCATCCATGATTTTCTCCCCCTAATCAAGCTAATCATCCATTGCCTCGTTGCCTCGAAGTCGCCTCAATCTCTTGCTTCGCATTCTCTCTAACACCTCTTATAAAACTCTTGCTTTGCCTCAACCACCTCACGCTAAGTACGGGGCATGTGGGTGGTTCACTAATTCCCCCTAGTCTCCTGGTCAGCCGAGTACAAACCATACTGCCTACTAATTGCATACGGCACCCTCCTTCATCGTCCCAGACCCAATGGTACCCAAACCCATGATTTGCTCGAACTTCCTTAGAATCAATCAACAGATTAATACCAAACAAACCGCCAATACAAAATAACTACGTAGGACAAACCAATTTTAGTTGTCAGTCTCAACCACCCACGACCTCACCACAACCCACATGATAGCGCCATTACAAACGCCATTATCAACTTCCTTGTCAAGTTCATCATGCCAACAATATGCAGTACCTTTCTTCCCCATATGTCACTCTTCCAACACCTTCTCAGATCGAAACCACAATTACTAAATCTCCCACATAGATGCCCTTTTTAGCCACATGTAAACATCATGTCAATTAGGACTCTTGGGAAGGCAAGTGGACGCATTCGAGTATTGAAATTGTTTAATATGAAATGAAGGTCATTGATTTTTTTAATTTGAAATTTAATGTAGAATTGTTTGATTATTTCATATATTTGTATGGTTTGCATGAATTGATTGTAGAGTGTATTTGTACTTTATCTATAAAATTGTTTGTTCGATGAGATGAGTTTTATACATGTATGTTTTATGTAATGCTATATATTTGTGGATGTTTGTACATGTTTTTTGATAAATGCAACTCTATGTTTGTGGATTATTGTACCCAATGTTAAACTAATAAGTGAATAAGGTAGAAAATTTTCTGAATAAACTAAAAGAACAAGGAAAAAATAAAAAGATCACGGAAAAAAAATAATAAAGTTAAGAAATCTAAACTAATATATATGTATATATATATAATAGTAAAAAATATCATAATAACATTTTTAACCTTTTTTATCATTTTTTATCATGAATTTATTTCAAATTCATATTTCAAGAAAATTTAATCACATTTCCATCATTTTTTGTACTAGATTAAGGTAATGCTTTGACAACCTTGCTATTCTCTACTCATAACTCACAACATTTGACCACTCAAGTTAATCCACTAAATTACGCCTCACTAAATTACACCTCACAAGCATGTCAAAAAAAATTAACTCATTAGCTTATTTATTTTTTTGTAAATTAATTCATTACACCCACAATATTTATAGAGATAACCAAACAAATACTTATATCTTACAACACAAATTATGACAAAATAATATATCATTTTATTGCGACAAATTAATTTAAAATAAATTAAATTAATATACTAAATACATACAAATGAATTATATCAAAAAAGTGATTTACAAATCTGTCACAAACACTATCAAATTATTACAAGTATTCTCTGCAAAATAATTTAAAATAAATTATATTAATATACTAAATACATTAACCCAAAATTAAATTATATCATTTTAAAGGAAAAAAAATATTTACAAATATGCCAAAAACACTATATCAAATTATTATAAATATTCATTGCAAAGAAAAACAAGAAGTGCATTACATATATGCTTCAAACACTATCATCTCAATAAATAACCAATATATTATTAGCAACTGTTCCAGAAAGTGTAAAGTAGGTGCAATGAAGTGAAAGAGAGTATTGAAACTAACGTTATGAGGAGCTTACTATGTGGTTTCGTTTGAGTGTAAGGGTAGTTCAATCAAAGTTTTTATAATATGATGTTAACATCTTTTGTTGGTGGATTCCAACTATTCAAAATGGATTGCAAGCTCATAACATGTATGTTGCACGATTTAATACTAATGAGAAACATGGAAGGCAACGTAATACAAACCTTCAATATGGGAGAGTGGGAAAAGTACAGTCATTATGGGAAGTGTAAGTTTACTTCATTCTTCATGTCAGAGATCATATTGTCATCCACAATTCCCTCAACTTTCTCTCTAATAGCCCCCCCACTCCATGGATATTGTCCATGCACTGTGACGTAGGTTCTATTCTCTATTACAAAGGGCAGGTCATTCAAGGGTTCAAAAATCAGCCATTCTAAGTTCTTCAAAAGAGCTGAAGGTTAGAGCTCAAGTTACAAAGGACAGTGTTTCATTAAACAGCTGCGGATCCAAAGTTGCAATAAAACAAAGAAAGTCAAGATCCTCCTAGAGAACCCCTACAGTAATCAATCTTAACATTCTTTTGAGCATGATGGCTGAAGCGGCATATTGAAGACACAGGAGTTCAAAACACTAAGGCTGCCAAAATTTCAAAGATTATCATTTTTTGTTTAAAAAATGCAAGTAGCACATGATGAAGCTGCCAAAGGAAGTTGTCCATGACAGGTTAGGTTCTATTCTCTATTACAAAGGACAGGTCATTCAAGGGTTAAAAAATCAGCCATTCTAAGTTCTTCAAAAGAGCTGAAGGTTAGAGCTCAAGTTACAAAGGACAGTGTTTCATTAAACAGCTGCAGATCCAAAGTTGCAATAAAAGAAAGGACAGGTCAAGATCCTCCTAGAGAAGCCCTACAGTAATCAATCTTAACATTCTTTTGAGCATGATGGCTGAAGCGGCATATTGAAGACACAGGAGTTCAAAACACTAAGGCAGCCAAAATTTCAAAGATTGTCATTTTTGTTTAAAAAATGCAAGTAGCACATGATGAAGCTGCCAAAGGAAGTTGTCTTAAGCAAAGAATTGAAAAGTATGAAGAAGAGAACAAGTTTATACAATCATAAAGAAATCTAAGAGGAAGCAATTAAGATAAGTTGTTGGCATATATCTGTGAAGTGCAAGAGTGAATGCTCAGTTATAAGTATTCATCTTAAGGTCAAGACACCAAAATCAAAGCTCAGCTCAGTCAAAGGAGGGGACTAGCTCAGAAGAAGACTTTATTGAATACCACGATAATGATCTTGTGTAAGGGAGTAAATCAGTCGACCAGAACGTCATTATGCTACAGAAATTAAGTAAGAAAATTGACTATGGACAGTGATAAACTCTTGTGGCAACATTTCTATGTTATTAAAGCCCTTAAATTGTAAAGTAAAGAGCAGATTGGTAATCATTTTGGGCTCAGCTTTTGGAGCATCTATTTGTGATGACCAGGAGCATAAGTAGTTTATAAGTAGTTTATGAAGTCTTGAGGAATGAAATTCCTTGAAGACTTGTTGAAGTTCCTTGCATAAATCCAATTGCAAGCGATACTCTTTCATTTTTGCAGCAGATTTAAAGCAAGACCTCACGAAGAGCCAAGAAGCAAGGAGAAGGTACAAACTTAGCAGCATAAGTATTAACATTCACAGCTTATTATTGATTATGATCCTTGACTACTTCAGGTCTGATTGACGAATTCAAGTAATCAGCTCCTGTGGCAGCCTTCCAAGATTATTAAAACCTTTGAAGAATTACTGTAAAGAGCTGACTTTTGAAGCATCAATCAAACCACAGATCTGAAGACCTTTTTGAAGAATTGTTTGGGACATTGAACAGGATATGCAATGACTGGATCAAAACTAGTGCAAACCCTTATTTGAACCATTTTGCACTCCATAGTGGACAAAAAAAAGCATCTATCAAGATCAGTGGCACTGGCAACAGATAATGAATGACAGTGACAACAACTCAGATAGGGAGAGCTTGTTCTAAGCAGCTACAACAGTACACTTGATAGGGGGAGCGTCACATCAACAAGTAAAATGACAAAGTGGAACAGCAGAAGACCAAGCATTGTCTTTAATGAAAATTGATGATATCAAGATGTATTTTTTTTAGGCATTGTGAAGCTTTTCATGGCTAAGTGTTTGACCCTTTGTCATTAATGTCAAAGGGGGAGAAAATTGAAGAGGTGTGACAAAGGGGGAGTTTGTTGAATATGGTTGTCATTGATGAAAAGCCATCAATGACAAAGGTTGAAGTGATGACGTAGCAAGCAAACAAAGGACAAAGACATGACATAGCATGAAAAACCTTGGATGTGGGCATTGGAGCCATTGGAACATCTAAAGAGCCAAATGACCCATTTTGTGGTCATTTGTGTCTTAATGGGGTCATGGACTCTTGGAGATGGCCTAGGGTTTGGTAAAAACTTGGTACCCTCAAACATGGTTGTTTGATGGCACTTAGACACATTTGTTGTTGATAATTGTCCATGAAATTTCTCAATGATGGACTTGATGATGAGTAAGGGCTTGAAACAATGTTAACACAATCTAAGAAAAGACCAAGCTGAGTCTTGGAATAGAAGTTGGTGCTTCTGATTCAGTTGTAGCTGATAACACCTCACAGTTGTAGCCGGTTGAATCAAATATAAAAAGATTACAAACTTTATACTGTGATGTATCTCCAATGGTGTGACTTGATATTATGAATGACATGTTTAAATTTGATGAATGAAAATGATAGCTTAGTGATTGATGAAAGCATTGAAGTGAAATTGGTGAATGATGTACATGTTAAGTATTTAAGAAGTTGAAATTGTCAAATATGCTGGCCCACTGATTCACCCCCCCCCCTCTCAGTGTGGCATTGGGTCTAACAATGACATCCCCAAATGGAGGAAAAACATCTCCGACGGAGGTACAACAAAAATACAATAATAATAACAATATAAAATACAAGTGAATATCTTCCGAAGTTACAATTACAACATCATATTTTCCTTGGCATTTTGCTCTTCACCCTCACTGTCGTTGTGAGATTGGGTGCCATTAACAACTTTCTTTTTATGCTTCAATCTTCTTCAGCACCTTTCGATCTCTTTGGCCTTCCTACTACTCATAGATCCATTTTCGTAACTGTTGTTCACCTCACTACCGCCATTTGAAATGTCGTGCTGAGGGCTCTTCAAAGGATCCATCCCCCTCAGCGGTTCCCAACTTAAACTGAAGGCCCTTTTCAACAAGTGACACTAGAGAAGTTACTTGAAAGTCTTGGTGGAGCCATTGTACATCATTCCAACAACTTTTGTACCAACATCTCCAACTAAGGAGATTCTGTTTGGTTGGGGTTATTCCAATCCTACATATAATGGAGGTATGGAAATTCCCTAATCAAATGATCTTAAGTGGGATTTGAAAAAGAATCATATAATTGCAATTTTTTGCAAATTTTAGGGGGATCAACTCCCATTGTGGATCAAGGGTCATAACACAAAAAAGTAGACTATTGTCGTTTCCTATCAACATCTCCAACTCAAATTACAAATATAAGGATCTAAATGTTATAAGAGTGACACACCTAACCAATGGTCCATTCTTACAAGGAGAGCAATAATTTTTCCAACTTGAGTTTTCCAAGCCCTAGTTACTTACCAAAAATAAGCCCTCAAACCATATAAAATTTCCAAGCTCAACAAATTGTCAATACATAGATGGATTAGTCGCTGGTAAATAACAGTTTGCTCAAAAGCCTAGAAACAATCTTATGCAAAACCTGTCAATATATTGTCTCTAGATAGTTATAACATTTCAAATATACAATCTAAATAACCCTTATCACAAGCATAACTTTATCTATTGATGTACCACTATCAACTATCCATCTACGCATCTACATAATATTTAACTTTTCTATTTAACTAACCTGAGATTAGTGAGGCAATCCTTACATAGAACATAAAGAAATTGGAAAGAATTGGTTCCTAGTTAGCTGCCAGAAAAGACTGGCTTAAATGCTTACTAGATCATGAGTTGTGTTCCACCCATCAAAAAGTTTGGGTGTTAAGATAGAAGCATCAATGACATGCAATCACAAATAGTGAACACTCTTAGTTAGCTATAAGAAAAAACCTGCTTAAAATACTTTTAGATCATAGAGTTGTGCTCCACCCATCAAAGAGTTCATATCTTTGTAAGACACAAGCATCAATTGTGTGTACTAGCGAATAACCAAGGATAACAATGTAATATTTGGACTCTTCCAATATGGATAAAGTATTTTGCAAGTACAAGTGGACAGAATTAACATTCTATTCAAAATAGATGTAAATATGCCTTTGAAGTTTGAATGACATATATCTACCCATTATAAAGTAGAGGAGCAAAATAATTCTCGCATCCCAAAAAGACACTATCCAATTACCAAGTACAAGGGCATCTGAATCCGAGAGAAAGTGGCAAACAAAATGCAAGAAACACATTTGCACAACCACCCACTTCAAAGATAGTAAGAACTACAGAGAGGCAGGGTTTCCTTCCTCCATGTGTTCATACTTATACAATAACTGCAAATGTTGCATGCAATCCCAGGGTGAATGGCACTTTCTATATCCAGATTCCAGATTACACAAACAACATTATAGTAGACCTGGGGAGGTCTCCAAAGTGCAGTGGTTCCTTGGCACTTCATGCTATTCTAACTAGAGCAAAGCATGCAAAGAGGCAACTAGAGACTCTAGTCCAAATATAATTTCCATTTAGGGCAACATGGTGAATGCAGAGAACCATGAACTATAATTATAGGGCATTGCATCTTACTCTCTGTTTTCAGGAACAAGTTACAGCCCATGGGTAGGCCAGATAACAATCCAAACATGAACTAAGAAAGACCAAAAATTGCATCAGTTGTGAGTATGAAACACCAGAGTCTAGAATAAAAAGTACATACTACAACAGAATGGCTTACCAAATCAGAAATATCTGTAGTTTGTACTCATCAATTAGACATGAAAGGGTCCATAAATAACGTGGCAATTAGAATTCTGGGACAATAATCAATAGAAGCGAAATGTGCTACTACAAGAACCTTACTAATCCAAACCTAGAGAGAGAATTTTATCTAAATCTGCTATCCCCTGGATGAGTTGATGTGTTATAGGTTAGGCTTGCCTTATCTGCAGGGCAGATAAGTGGTGATTAATTTCGCCAGGATGGCAAAAGAATTCGCATGTACTACAGAGGGGCTTATTGGGACTACTACGAATCTCATGAAGGTAAGGGAAAGCCACAAAAAACATATTTATGACTGAATACATATAATATAATATACCCCAGGAAAAATACAGTCAATACTAAATACATACATACCTAAAAGCATGACTGACTAACCTTGATTTCGATTTGGGAGCGAAGTTACGGAGGGTGTGGCTGCACTGCTTGGATACAATATGATTCCTGGATATCCACCATGTCTGATTTACTCTCTGGGAGACAGTTTTAGGTTGGGGCAACGATTTGCCCAGCAACTATGACCTAAACCATGACTGAATAACCTAGATTTCGAATTGGGTGCGAATTTATGCAGGGCGTGACTGCACTGCCTGGATATAATATGATTCCTGGATATCCAGAAAAGGAAAAAAATATATATATGTACTAAGCCTACTCAGACCTGGCCAACAAAACCGTGAAAACTTCAAAACCCTAACAACAAATAATGTTCCAATTATCCTTTCAAAACAATAATTTTGTACAGCCCTCGACCAGAAGGCCAAAATCACTCTGACGCACGCCTCTAAAGACAATTTAAGTAGGGAAACAACTTACAATTCCATTCTTAACACAGATGCCAAATATTTAAAAAAAAAAAAATTCAAGCCCTTTCAAAAGATCAGTATTGTGGCAAGTAATAATTTATCAGCCACTATGTCACTAAATCTCGGGCTGAAACAATTTATAAGCCACTATATTATCAGAATTCGGGCTGAAGTGGCCTTAGAATTCAATTCAGCACTAACATAACAAAAAACCTTGCCAAAATCTTGCAGAAATAACGCTGGTTAATTCTACACTGCCCAAAAGCTTGCAACTTCATTCTTGATGAAGTAAAAAGTAGCATTTTGCATTCTTTATGCACAACTCATACAACAGACTACATCGTCTTTTTTATTTTCTGTGTTCCAAACTATATATGAAACCCCACATTGAAATGGTCGTTTAGCAATAGTCATCACTATAAATATATTCTGATGACAATCATAGGGAATAAAATTTCTAGAAATCTCTTAAAAGTTAAAATACAGAAACATCTCAGATATGCACTTCACCTTACTATCTGGCCAAGTTGGCATATAATTCAAAACAATATGAAACCACACCAAACATTTGAGTTAATCCCTGCCAGAGAAAGCATGCCAAAGGAAAAGGTTGTTAAACGAGTTGTGGTAAGAGAAGTGACAGATCACTCTTCAAATGTAGCTCCACTCCTACTCTTCCCAGTTGTAAGAAGAATAAATAGTCTCTGCACTTACAGGTTCTTTACTATAACGCGGGGTAATAGAAGCTTTTAACAACTTATATCCCTGCCAGAGAAAGCGTGCCAAAGGCAAAGGTTGCTAAACGAGTTGTGGTCGGAGAAGTGACAGATCAATCTTCAAATGTAGCTCCACTCCTACTATTCCCAGTTGTAAGAAGAATATATAATCTCTGCACTTACAGGTTCTCTACTATAACGCAGGGTAATAGAAGCTTTTAACAACACATTACACTATAGAGGCAGTAATGATGCACTGATGCCAGTCATGGCAGGCAAAGATTTTAAGACCTGCTCACAGCATCATTTGTCAATAAAGTAGACATTGGGGATAGATGGAATGCATCGTATGTCTGAGAAACATTGTCTATGTCCTGAGTCCTGACTAAGATATACTGATTAGTTGTATTTGAACTTACAGGTTCTCTACTAAAACGCAGGGTAATAGAAGCTTTTAACAATTTATATCATTTACATTACACTATAGAGGCAGTAATGATGCACTGATGCCAGGCAAAGATTTTAAGACCTGCTCAAAGCATCATTTGTCAATAAAGTAGACATTGGGGATTAGATGGAATGCATCGTATGTCTGAGGAACATTGTCTATGCCCTGAGTCCTGACTAAGATATACTGATTAGTTGTATCTGAACTACTCTTAGTGTTTGGTTGTAACAACTGCATGAGTGACCATAAAATGTCAACCCTGCGTACATCCCTGTTTGCCTGCATTCAAAGGAAAATGGACAGCATAAGCAGAAAAAGGCAAGGGGAATTGAATCTGAAGATAAGGGTTTTGCAATAGAGTTCAAGAACTAACAAGTCATTACAAGACCAAAGGAGTCTAGGTTAAAATCGGCTCAAGTGATCGGGATTAGGGATGGCAACTTAAACAGGTTACAAGGTGAGATTGTTCGAACCCTGGTGCATAACACAAATAACTTGTGTGACCTATGGCAGAAGAGGATGGGGCACTTGTATCACTCTGCGCTACCTATTTTGAGGGAGATAGTCAAAGGTCTTCTAGAGTTCAACATTGAACAGTAAGTTGTATGCATGCTTGGCAAGCATGCCAAGGCTGCTTTCCCAAGTAGTGAGCTAAGGTCTAAAGGGATTCTAGACCCAGCGCATTCGACTATGTGTTGATAAATGTCCCTACCACTTCTAGATCTGAGGCTAGCACCCAGAAAGCCAAGGAACCTGTAGTAGAGCCAAAAGACACGAAGGATACTTTGGAGAGTATGCAAGAAATGATGAGACAATTGACTCTTTTAACTAAAGATGTAATGAGGACTAGAGAATCTGGGCGATATAGAAATCCTTATGGCCCTAATCCTTACTGGAACAATAATAGGAGGCCTGAGGGAGAAGATAGTAGACATCGTCCTGTAGTTCCTGAGTCCTCTGAGAAAAAGAATGTTAACTGGTGTGATGAACCTGAAGAAGAGCCTGAGCACACTAGTTACCCCGATCCTGATGACCAACCCGAAAACATCAACTTAATTGAAGAGCTATCTTATGATGATGATTTCGGAAGGATTCTCCTTGAAGAAGAAGATGAAATAGAAGAAGATGAGTTAATTGAAGAACAAAATTCTCCATGTTGTGCAATTAATCTTCCAAAACCAAAAGAACAACCCAAACTCCAAATATATAAGAGACGTAGTAATGATCCCAAGCCACCTTCTTTCCTCGATAAACGTAACAATGCTAGAGAGGATAAGAAGGAAGAGCAAGAGCCTTCTCCTTGTAATTACAAGCTTAGCATTGATATGAAGAAGGAGTTGAGTAAAATCATGTGCAACATTCCTGTAACTAAACCAATGAAAGTCCCATCGGTTAGAAGCCAAGTAGAAGAATTCTTTGAAAGCATACACCAAAAGGAGGACTGCGAGGTTGCCTATGAATCCTGTCACATTCAGAGTCTTAGTGGGAAGTTAGGAAAGTTGAAAAAGACCCTCTTAATAGTGAAACAATTCAAGAACAAAGTAATGTAAATCAAACACCTGAATTTATTGATGAATTTGAAGATATAAGGCAAGGCAGGCGGAGAGCCGGAGACCTAGAGCTGTTAGGGAATATATGGCTTTAGTTGATTACAACTTGGAAAGAGAAAGAGAAGGGCTTCATCATATTCTCCCTTGGGTAACTAGTAGTGAAGGGGCACCTCTTTCACCAAGTGAAAGAAGTGATATTAATTCTTCCCATTTTTCAGACGCCCCTGATCATTTACCTCTCCAACCTCTGGAAAATAACCCTTCAATGCAAATTAATAATAATAACATTTCTAGTTGGCATGAGGATGTTTTAATTCATGATACCCCTGAAGGAGAATTCCCTTTAAACAATCTTGCTATCTTTCAAGAATCTTCTTCTCTTGATCAATCTAATATCTTATCGACATATCCTCATATCCCGAATTTCTTATTGCCGCCTGAAGTGCCTAATCAAGAAGAGAACAGTTCTCACCATGATCCTTCTCACATTCCTATTTCTTCTCAAACTTTCTTAGAGAGTCAAGCACAAAGGTTTAGAGATATGGCCTTAAATTTTCCTGTGTCATTAGAGTATCTAGTTCGACGGCTAGAGAACATGAGCATTCCAATACCTTTTGGGGAAGACACCAGTCATAGCAACTGTTAGTGCTAAAAGATGCACTCCGACTGCAGAGAGGGCATGGCTAGCACATCTTAGTGCTCAAAGCAGAAAATAATGATTTAATGAAGTGGTTTGGATAGTTGGTGCGAGGAGGTCAAAGAATATGGCAGGTAGAGAAAGTGTGAAACAATCTGAAAACATCAAGCTTCTGCAAATAACATGGAAAGCTGGGCTAAAGCAAGAATGATGTCAATTTATAATCCAGGCTGAGAGCTTACTGGAAATATGTAGAACACATTGTTCATTCACATACAACATTTCAGATCACCATATTCAGAAAAACATTCTAAACAGAGACTGCATGAATATTCAATCACGGGTATGGGCATTCACAATGAAAACATCCGCATGAAGGAATCCATAACTGTGATGATTTAAACAAAATCACAGAATACTCAAGCTCAAGGTAACTAAAACCTGGGCATAGTTATTCTTTCAGTGATCCTATATTGATTTATAGGTTGAAAAATATGAAAATTATACTGCTATAATTAAAAATTTAACAGGGTATCGGAGCAGTGTTGAAGGAGACTATTGCCGAAAACTAAGGTTTTTTGTTTTCTCATCTTTCATCCACAGATTAGGCTCACCCTCAACATCATTGAGCTCGCCCTAGGAAGGCGCATCTTCCTGTGGAAGCAGATTTTCATTCTAAGGGTTTCGAGATTCATGGGAAGGAAGCCCATGTGTGCAGACTGAAGAAGGCCCTGTATGGACTCAAGCAAGCACCACATGCATGGTATGTCGGGATTGATGGATACTTGGTGAGATTGGGATTCACTAAGAGTGAGGCAAATTCCAACCTTTACTATAAGGTTGAGGATGGCAAACCATTGATACTAGTACTGTATGTTTATGACTTATTTCTCACTGGAGACGAGAAACTTATCGTGTGGTGCAAGAAGATGCTAGCCTCTAAGTTCGAGATGAAGGACCTTGGTTTGATGCACTAATTCTTGGGTTTAGAGGTGTGGCAGAGACAGGAAGAGATCTTCTCGAGCCAAGGGAAGTATACCATTGATATCTTGAGGAGATTTGGTATGATGGACTGCAAGTCCATGACCACACCCATGGAGACAAACCTGAAGAAGTTGAGTGACTAAGATCTCGAGTCAGACTTGATAGATCCCACCATGTACAGACAATTGATCAGTTCATTTATGTATCTAGTTAACACTAGACCAGACATTTATTTTGTAGTGAGTGCTCTCAGTCATTTTATGTGTGAACCGAGACATGTACATTGGGTTGCTGTGAAGCATGTGCTGAGGTACTTACATGGCATTGTGGGATATGGACTAAGATATGCTTCTAGTAGTGAGATGAGATTGCATGGATACTTAGACTCTGATTGGGCAAGGAGTGTTGTAGATAGGAAGAGCACCTCTAGGTGTTGCTTCAATTTGGGTTCTGCAATGATTTCGTGGTGTAGCAGGAAGTAGTCCTCAGTAGCATTGAGCACAGCCGAGGCAGAGTATATTGCAGTGAGTGTTGCAGCTCGAGAAGCAGTATGGCTTCGGAAGCTCTTTGCAGGATTGTCCAGATAAACACTTGAGCCTACCGTGATTGACTGTGACAATCAAAGTTGTGTGAAGCTTTCAGTGAATCTTGTATCTCATGACAGATTGAAGCATGTGGAGATCAAGTACCACTTTATTAGATACATGGTACAAAGAAGAGCAGTACAACTCCTGTATATTCTGATTGATGATCAGGTAGACGACATTCTCACCAATCCTCTTTCCAGAGTGAAGTTTGTATACTTCCGTGAACGACTTGGAGTATTGGAGAATGTTTCCCTTAGTGAGAGGCAATGTTGATGAGCTTAGTCTAGTATGGACAAGTGGTCCTGTGTAGACTGAGATGAGCTTAATCCAGTGTGGATAGGCGGTCTTGTGTAGACCGAGATGAGCTTAGTCCAATGTGGATAGGTGGTCCTGTGTAGACTGAGATAAGCTTAGTCTAGTGTGGACAGGCGGTCCAGGTAGACCGAGATGAGCTTTTAGTCCCAAATGGACAGGCGGTCTTGTGTAGACCGAGATGAGTTCTGTGTGAACTTCTGTTCCTGTGTGGAACGTTCTCCTATGTGGAGAGGACTCTTGTGTAGAGTATGGTTGTATCCTTGTGTGGGATGTTGTCCTGTATGGACTGTATCGACCTTTCTTATGATGACAAGATGTACGAGACCAGTTGTTACGATCAAATGATGCTCAGATATGTTCCAACATGATGATACCTCTTTAGCTAAGAGGAAGTCATGTATAAATAGAGGGTTCACCCTCCTCATTTCTCACTCACCTCAAGTAAGTTTGCTCAAGCAATGGAAGTTTGACTTTTGGGTTGTAGAAGACATTTTTGGTGCTATTTCTCTTGGGATCTATTCTTCTTGTGATCTCCACCACTCTTATCTTTGTTGTACTTGTATTATGTACTGAATCTCTGAGTAAGAAAGGCTTGCTGGGTTTTTCCCGAGTTTGGGCTTTCCCAGGATAAACTATTGTGTTCCTATTGTTTGTTTCTATGCATAGTTATTCTTTTAGTGATCCTATATTGATTTTTAATTATATTGCTATAATTAAAAATGTAACATATATATATATATATATGGTTTTGGTTGAAGATTTGGAGTGTTGGACTAGTGTCTTCAAATTCTTGGGCAAGATGGGGTTTTTAGGGCACTTCTCCTTCGATGTTGTCTTAGTTTACTTGGCTGGAACACCTGCAAAAAGGCATGATAAATTCCTCTTAAGCCTTTGGGTTTCTTGCAAATCCTTCCTAGGATGGTTCACTTTAGCATACACCTTTAATTAAAAAAATCTTAGCTCATACCTTAGGCCGTGCATTCTTGAACTTGTACCATTCCTAAGATGCCAGATACAAAACTAAAGCATGAAACAAACAAAGAGATTCTTCTCTACTTGATCTAATGGAACAAATTTGCTCTTCTATGGACTAGATTTAATAACCTTACAATTCAAGAAATTAACAAGTTACTAAAAGATTTTAATCCAGAAATTATGTCACAATGTAAGAAAATCCCCAAGAGCCAAGAGCCAAAGATGCAAATATAGTATTAATCTCCAATACTCAACAACAAGATACAATGAGTAGGCTCTCTTATATAGGAGAGAAGCTCAAGTTGCTTTACAATAAAATAATAATAGATGTATCAAAACTCTAGGTCTATCCTAGGGATGGTCATAAATTCCCTAGACATAGTAAAAAAATTTAAAATACTAAATAATGAGGGAGTTATAACAAAATACTTAAAAACCCTAACAAAAGTCTCAAGGAAAGGGCGGTGCCTCATCAAGTCAATAGTCAAATCATGAGAATGGTCCATAGAAGCTCTAAAAGAGGGGAGCACTCTCCTTGAAAAAGGTCCAAGAGATAACAATCTCAATAAAAAGCTCAACAACTAGAGTGCTCCTTGAGAAAAGTCCTGCATGTGTGGTCCAAGTGCATAATCCAAGGTAACGACCATGTTCCAATGTCCAACAATGAATGGTCCAATCGGTAAAAGGAGTGCTCCTCAAGAAAATTGTACCCAGTCAAGGGATGGACCAAATCTAGGGTCAAACCCTAGAGCACTCTTCCCAAATGCTAGAAAGAGAGTCTAAAAATGTTACACATGTGGTGCGACCTCCTAGGAATCAACTCTGAACATCCAAATGTGATGAAGAGAAGGTCCAACTATAGAGATATGGTCTAAAGTTGATAAGATAGGATCCAAATGTGTCTCAAAAATTTTCCACATGCCAAGGAAGGAAGTCTCGATGATGTAGGAAGGGGGCGACCCCATCCTAATAGCTAGAAAAGTGTCCAAGTGCATGTGCCAAGTGTAGCACTCCACCTAGAACACCTAGTGATGATCAAGCTATACCACATCAAGTGTCATATGAGTTCTAGTGCTAAAGGTTAAACAAACATATAAGTTAGGAAATGTTCTCAAATATGAAAATAATATATGAAATTAACTTACAATTACACTTCTCTAACAACTCAATGACTTAATTAACCTTTTCTCATCTAGTCTAACATTGCTATGACCCTTTTTAAGTCCTTGTTACATGTGAAAGCCCTAAGTTAAGTTGCATAGCCTAGATTCCTAAAGTATGCGAGGGTGAATAAAGTGGATGTGAACTTAGGGAAAGAAGGGGATCTTTGCAAATTAAGCATCATAGCAAGTTAGCAACTGAGTGTGTTAGGTCTACCCTTAACTTTCAAGAGTCGAGGTTTAAGATTATTCTTCTGCATGTGTGCCTTAGAAGGAAGTGTTGTCATGGGTCATCCATCCTTGCACCTCTTTTTTGCGATCCCTTTTCTTTTTCTTTGATATTTCATTTATTTGCATTTCATAACCTTTTTATTGGCTTAGATTTGGCTTTGCTAACCTGGGACAAGGGAACCTGGCTTTTTGCTAGGGGACTATCTCCCATATTTTACATTTACATTAGCAACATCAACCTTAGAGTACTAGAGTCATTTATGTTTATTGAAGCATTCATACATAGGAATAGTAATGAGACTTTAGGTTGTTATCGATGATAGATCCTTTACAAAGTAGTAATGAAGGTGATGGAAGAATTGGATAGTGAAATGAAAAATGGCTAGGAAGAATGTTATGAAATGGATGAATTCACTTAATTTAGTTCACTAGGGTACAAATTAAACTTCAAAATGACACCCTTCTAAGGCAGGATAACACCAAGGATAGATTATGTCATAAGTAATTGCTTTAAGTGTTGTGAATCATTATACAAGCATAAATGTAACATTACATGCAAACATACCATTATATAAGAAAGCATTCTAAGTGTCAATGAGGGTTTAGAGGTATCAAAGCACATAGAACCATAGTGGAAAAAATCGGCATCGGCAAAAAATCGACGAGGGTCCAAAAAACATCTTCTCAACAACAACATCGGTGAAAAAATCGGCAAACCGCAGAAAGCATTAAAAAATGCAAAAATTGTACTTTAATAGGGTCAAAATTAGCTTACCGATTTTTCCCAATTTTTCTCGATTTTTCCCGATCTTTGCCGATTTTTTCCAGGGTCCGATTTTTTGAAAAATCGCGATTTTTTGGGAGATCGTAAATTTTTCGTCAATTTTTTCCACTATGAATAGAACATCTGACACTATCTTTGGCTAGTCACATCCAAGGCACATGGAGCATCTGACCTTACTGAAGGACCTCTGACCAATGATTTATGGGGAAGCCATAGACCTCAACTCAGGAACAAATGTCTGTGATATGATTACAAACCACATTTGATCAATATATCACCCCTTGTTGACAAGGGGTAACATCCCCTAAGGCAGGAAATGAGGATCATGGTACTTTATTATTCAACAATTTGTTAAACTTCAAAATTGCAATCATACTACAATATGGATCCTTCAAAATCTGCAGTTGTAAACAACAATGGCTGGCGGCTGAGCACAAAAAACGACGGTTGTTGTAACTTTGATGACTGAGCAAAAATAAAGCGACGACTGCCTTCAGTGGAAAGAAAAAAAAACGTGAGTGACTGGAGAAAAAATTGCAAGTGGGAGAAATGGTTGCTCATACAAACGAACTAGCGGTTGTAATACAATCAGCAGTAGCAGATCCTTTCTCGTGGCTAAGCATCATTAATATGTCGGCTTGATCTCAAACCCACTCTGATACCATGTTGCATAAACCAAAGGAACGAGAAACCCTAGATAGGGTTACATTACCAAAGACATGAGAGCCCAATAACACAACACAATATTATTATGAGACGGTACAACATTACATTGAGGGGACTTCCTCTTATAAAGAGCTTGAGTGATCAAAACCAAAAATGACTAAAACCCTATTTATTTAACCTAAAATCACTAAGGTGACATTATTACATTTGTAGCCTTATATCTTAAAAATAACAGGCTAGTCTGCAACCTATCTTTTTATGCTTCCAATGCTTTACTTTGGAGCTTAAAAATCAATTCATGATGTTAATGGAATCCAACTGTTTTTTATAACTGTTACTGGAGGAGGTTGCTTTAAGGTACTTATTGTAGACTATGTTACTAGACCCTTGGGCCAGAGAAACATTGTTTTCAAGTGAGATGCCTACAATGTCAAAAGTATCCTGAAGAGCTCTCCAGTCCTGTGGTTGCATTTCCTTGTATGTTTTTTGCACCAGGGGTTCCAACATACTCATAAGAAATTGTCCTATGACTAGCTCATATCTGGGTAGCAGCCTTACTTATGTCTGGGATTTTGTCATCTCAGTGGCAAGGAAGTCATTTTGGGTTTCTGCCCTTCTCCTTTGTTCCTCCCTCAATATCTCCAACAAGTCACAAATCTCAATGGGTTGAATCACATTAGCCCATGAGATTTGGTGCCCTGCTTCTTGAGAAGAACTTGTAGTGGATGTGCTAGTAGCCCCCTCAAAAACTGCAACGGAAAAATGTTAGACAATTTAAAAGGAGAGGGAGAGGGTGTTGTGTTGGGAGTAGAATCCTCCTCTTGCTAAGCACTACCGGGCTCAGGGACTTCTTGCTCTGCACTTTCGAGCATTGGTGGGGTCTCTTGTCCCATTTATTCCATTGACCCTTAGCTGGGGAACCTTGTTTGGGCCTTTTTTTCCTCAAGTTCTTCCTGGACCTAATCCTCCTCATCCTTTCTCTTCTCATCCTTCCTCATGGCAATGAGGATGTCTCCTGGATTCTTAGCAACTCCAATAGTATCTAATAGACCAATTTCTTCTAGTTGACTGGAGGGGACTCTCTCTTCCTCTTCATAAGTACATTTTTCCAAAACCTCTTCCCTTTATAGGGGTTGTTGTTCAACTGGGGATTTCTCCCCACTGGTTATAAAATGGAAATTTATTGATGTCAAGTCCCCTCCCATCAAACCGAGTCAGGGAGAGAACATAGCACTAAAACTGGGCACTAGCCCCATGATTATTAAGTAAAACTCATTGAAAATAAAAGACACATATATATGCATATTGTAGAAACACAGCGGAATTAAAATCATCCAAATATCTAACATACATTCAACAATTTCATGACAGCCATTATATAAAGACATTGCAAAACTTATAAAAGAAAGTACTTATCTTGAAATGAAGCAGTCCTGAGCAACTGGCTATGCAACTACAACATTCCACCCAACCATAGGCCAGTTGTGCTCATCAATCTCTCAACACAATGGCTACCCCCAAGCTGGACAAGATTTCTACAAGGAAAAAGGGAACAGCAGACTCACACATAGCCAAAATACACCAAAATCAGCCAAGCCAATCCACAGTTGGGTTTATCAAGCTGCTAAGGCAATGGAAAGGAAGAATTGCTAAGCTAGTGAGCTCAACCACAGAGATATGGATGCCCTCTACAAGATCTATATAGCTTGCTCCCCACAATACCTACACACCCGGCACAAGGAAGTATTCCCTTCACTACTGCACAGTCCCTCAATCCATACCTCTCATTCTAGTGTTCTTCCAGGTGTGCATAGAAGAGTAGCCAGCCCTTTTGATCTTCTTGAGAGGTTACCTTCCTCACTAGGTTTATCAAACCAATTTTGGTCCACTTCCACTCCAAATTTCTTGCTCACAGGTTCAAACCAAAATAGGGATGCACATAACAGCAAAATCACAAGTGTTGGGCATGCAGGGAAACGTTTTTACAGTGGGATGCCCAAAATGGGGTTTCCGTTAGTTTCATAAAAACGTGGGCAACCAAAAACGAATTGGTAGATGGGGAATTTAGCCATGGGAGGGCAAATCGAGTTTAGAAAACGTTTATGGGTATTCAAGGGACAGAAATGGCCTCCATAAACCCCCAAATCGTGACTCCCTTCCTCCCAACCACTGTGGAATACAAAAACGAGTTCCCAGCCATGGAAAAATGCAAGAAAATGATGGAAAACGTGAAGGAGAAAGTCCTAGCTAGCTCAGACTGTGTGAGGGAGCAAAGGCCATGGGTGAAAAATGGCTTTGGGCACAATTTCGTGGGTATTTTCTTGCCCAAGAAGCAAAAATACGATTTCCCAGATTGATGGCTTACCCATGCACGAAATTGGTTGCCATAACTCTCCATTCCCAAGGCATTAACTACCTCAACCAACTCTTGGAAGAATTAAATGATTGGGTGCATAAGTCAAAATGGGTAGTTGAGGGTTTATGGGTTTTCTCATTGACACATGGATTGACTCTATTGGCTCAAGGGTTTGAATATTTTCCCTCCCTATTCCTTGTGAAATCATGCCCCCATCTCTTATTGCATTGCATAGCTAGTTGTGGGTATTTCATTAAAATTTGTATTTACATGATGTCTTAATTTACATTGTGCATGTCTAGCACAAGAACCATAGGAATCTATTTTTAATTGTCGATACATAAAACGATAAATCGATGGCGGGGCCTTGGCCTTGAGCTCCTCACCATGATTTAATAACGATATTTACATCGTTTACAATTTTAATGCAATCAAGTCAAAATTGGGATATTACAATTGATTGAATCCAAGGGGGAAATGCTGATGTTTATCCAGGTTGCAGCATCGGGAAAACACTCGCTTCTCTCCTAGATTGGTCATGTGATTTGTAATATCCCTCTTTTAAACCCCTGCTATTTTTGTAAATGTGAATATAATTGTACTTGTTTTCTGGTGAGGAGCTCAAGGCCAAGGCCCCACTAGAAAACTGTCAGTTAAGGGGTTTAATTTCGTCAGTTATATTTGTGAATGCTAGACTTAGGAGACTGAGGTCATGTTGCAACCTAACATTGAGGGCACGAATCCTCTCAGGAGGAAGAGGTGAAATGGCTTGGAAGCCATGACTTTGATAACAGATGTTATCTTGGTACCGCAAGCACTTAGCAAACGTAACATTCACCGAAGGATACTTGAGTTGTTTGGTCTTCGGTTACTCCTAGAGGGGGACGCCGAAGTTACCCTTAACCGCCAAGAGGTAGTAAAAATATCCTAAGACCTAAAACATAACACGTTGTTTGGTCTTCGGTTACTCCTAGAGGGGGACGCCGAAGTTACCCTTAACCGCCGAGAGGTAGTAAAAATCTCCTAAGACCTAAAACTTAACACTAAGTTAATCCTTGCTAAAAGTTGTTGAAATATTGTAACTTCTAAGAATATTATATTTGTACTTTATTATTCCGGAGATGTTCCCTTCCTCCGAGGTGACCCTATTGTATATCCGGAGATGTTTATTCCTCCGATGGATTGTGGTAACTAGGGTTATTAGATCTCCCATGTGGGGGTTGGCCCTGAGTTAATTTACTAGGGGTTATTAGACTCTCTTAGGAGAGGTCGGCCCCATAGGGTAAAAAGTCAGTCGGGAAACAAGTATAAGTAAAGGAGGATGTTCCTCACTTATCTCACACTTCCATCACTCGGAAAGTAGCGCACAAGTGAGAGAGAGGTCTGCATAGGAGGTAGAGAAGGAGCTCTAGTCGTGGACTACATCTTGTATTTGGTTGATCATCTTTATTGAGGAAAGCTTTGCTGGGTTCTACCCCATGAGGGTTTCCCAGGGTAAAATCTTTGTCTATCTTGTGATTATGTTTCTTTCAGTGATCTTGCTAGTCAAATTAGCATAAACTTAACATGGTATCAGAGCTAGCCTGAATAGGACATCTTTCACAAGGTGAAAATATCTCTCTTCCTCCGATGAAAATTAGGGTTTCTGTAAAAGTTGGAATTCTTGGATTCTGATTACATGGCTGGATAGCCCTCCTTAAAATCGAACTTTTGAGCCCTAGATCAAACTTTTTGGTTGGGTAGAACTCCGGGAAAGTCAAACTCTAGTTTGACAAAAAGTGCAGAAAACCAGAACCAGATTTCTACAGCATGTCCGAAGTTCGCTGGTCAAGTTTGGGGGCTGAAAAATTGAAGTTTCCAGAAAGTAAGTACATCAGTCACCTCGCCTCCATCAAGCCAATCTCCTGGTAAGGTCAATTTTTCATTTTTGGAATTTTCAATTTTTGGTAATCCCCTAGGCAAGATGGCCCCAAGCACTAAGCTTGAGGACAAGCTAGAAGGTATAGAGAATTTCCGGGCATGGAAATATAGAATTGGTCTCATTCTTGAAGAGAATGATCTTGCCCAATATATCAAGGATGAAGTTGCAGAACCTGAGAAAGATGAAGCCAAAGAGAAGTATAGGAAGGACCTAATTAGGGCAAAGAGAATCATTGTTGATTCTATTAAGGACCACTTGATTCCCCAAGTGGCATCCAAGAAGACTCCAAAGGAAATGTATGATGCCCTAGGCAGAATGTATGAAGGAAGGAACATCAATAGAAAGATGAATTTGAAAGCTCAATTGAAGAGCACCAAGATGAATAAAGGAGAATCCATTCAAGACTATTTCTCAAGGGTTTCCCAGCTCAAGGAACAACTAGATGCCATTGGAGATACCCTTGATGAAGATGAACTAGTCATGACTGCTCTAAATGGTCTAACTAGACCTTGGGAGTCATTCATCCAAACTATGTGTGCAAGAAAAGAAAGTATGAAGTTTGATGTGGTATGGGAAGATTGCATTCAAGAAGAGGCTAGGGTAGCCAACAGAGAAGCCCTGCTGAAGGAAGATGATCAAGCTTTGGCCACTCACACTAGGAGGAGGAGGAGTCACTACAACTCCATGAAAAATGGCCACAAGAAATCTCACCCTCCACATAGATTTCAAAAGAAGGAAGGAGTAAACTCAAAAAGAGACCTCTCCTCAGTTAAGTGTTACAGTTGTCACAAACCAGGACACTTTGCTAGAAATTGTCCTTCAAAGAAGGAAAAGAATTTCCACAAAAGACATCATGCACATCAGCAGAAGATGACAGTGAAGAAGAAGAAGAGGTGAGGCCTAAAAGGTAGAGGAAGAAGAAGATGCAAAAGAATATGTTCTATTCTCTGCACTCTCTGGGTCAGTAACACATGGCTTATTGATAGTGGTGCTTCAAAGCACATGACAGGTCAAAAGAAGACTCTCTCAAGACTTGAAGAAAAGACCTCCCCTCAAAAGGTATCTCTAGGAGATGATTATCAATATCCCATCAAGGGAATTGGTGAAGCAAGCTACAAGCTTGATTCTGGAACTCCATTGAAGATGAAGGAAATATTATATGTACCAGGTTTGAAGAAGAACCTACTCTCTATCTCTGCTTTGGATAAGAAAGGCTATAGGGTTGCATTCATAGATGGGCAAGTACTAATGTGGCCCAGAGGAAAATCAATTGAGGATGCAATTGTTATTGGTGAAGAGGAAGGAGGTCTATACAAACTCAAAGGCCATCCAGAAGCTGCCCTTGTTCATGAAGCCACTAGCCCAAGTGAGCTATGGCACAGAAGGCTTGCTCACATTAACTACAAAGCATTACCTCATGTGAGCAAAGTAGTAATAGGACTATTAGACTTAAAGATTGACCATGATAGTACTTGCAAAGGATGTGCAAAAGGGAAGAATATCAAGAACCCATTCCCAAAGAGTGAAACAAAGACTAAGAGTACATTGGAATTGATTCACTCAGATGTATGTGGACCAATGCCAACCACATCCTTGAGTGGATATGAATACTACCTCACATTCATTGATGACTACTCAAGAAAGACTTGGATATATTTCCTAAAGAGAAAAGATGAAGTCTTTGGAAAGTTCAAGGAATTCAAAGCCTTGATAGAAAACCACTCAGAAAAGAAGATTAAGATACTCAGAACAGATAATGGTGGAGAATATACTTCAAAAGATTTTGAAGTCTTTTGTAAAGAAGCTGGAATCAAGAGGGAACTAACCACTCCCTACAATCCCCAACAAAATGGTGTTGCGGAAAGAAAGAATAGAACCATTATGGAGGCAGTAAAGACAATGATACATGATCAAGACCTACCCATGTATTTATGGGCTGAAGCAGCCAGGACAGCAGTCTATGTGCAAAATAGACTGTCTCATAGTGCTCTTGATTTCAAGACCCCAGAAGAAGTATTCACAGGGAAGAAGCCTGAGGTAAGTCATCTCAAGATATTTGGATGCCCAATATATATTCACATTCCAAAAGAAAAGAGGACCAAGCTAGATCCTTCTAGGAAGGAAGGAATATTTGTTGGATATTGTGAGGCATCCAAAGCATTCAGAATATACATCCTAGGATTCCATCATATGGAAATAAGTAGGGATGTGACATTTGATGAAGAGGCAGCTCTCAAGAGATCTAGGAAGTGCCGACATGAAGAAGTATATGAGGAAGAGGCACCTTCCAGAATCACAGAAGCTGCACCCACCCCTGAAGAAACAACTCCTAAAGATCATGACATGATGGAACCACAAGAACCCCCTATCATAGAAATTTCAAGGAAGAGAAAGCCAGCATGGGCAAGAGACATTATACTAGGAGCTGAAAAATATGGAGCCCCTGAAAGCTCCACCAGGGTAAGCAAGAAACCAAAGACATTCTCCAACTATGTGGCCCTGATGTGTGATCTTGTAGATAAAGAACCCACCAGTTATGAGGAGGCATCTCATAAGAAAGAGTGGGTAGAGACAATGACGGAGGAATACCAATTAATAATGAAGAATGATGTTTGGGATATGGTTCCCAAACCAAAGGATAAGAGTGTGGTATCCTCCAAATGGATATACAAGATAAAGCACGCTGCGGATGGCAGCATTGAAAAGTACAAGGCAAGATTTGTGGCCAGAGGATTCTCTCAGAAAGACGGAATTGACTATGAAGAAACATTTGCACCAGTTGCAAGGTACACTTCCATTAGAACCATCATGGCACTTGCATCCATGATGAAGTGGAAATTACACCATATGGATGTGAAGATAGCCTTCCTGAATGGTGTGATTGAGGAGGAAGTGTACATAGAACAACCACAAGGATTTGAGGTGGAAGATGGAAGAACCCATGTATGCAAACTAAAGAAGGCCTTGTATGGGTTGAAGCAAGCTCCCAGAGCTTGGTATGGTAGAATTGACAGTTTCTTGACTAGCCTGGGTTTTACCAAGAGTAAAGTTGATCCAAACCTTTATCTCAAAGTTATGAATGATGAACCTGTCATATTGTTCCTATATGTGGATGATCTATTTCTGACTGGAAATGAGAAACAGATTATCGAATGCAAGAAGAAACTCTCTTTAGAGTTTGAGAAGAAAGATCTCAGACTGATGCACTACTTCTTAGGTCTAGAAGTATGGCAAGGTCCAGAGGGAATCTTTCTCAACCATGGAAAATATGCTGTGGAAATATTGAAGAGATTTGACATGTTGGAATGTAAAGCCATGGCCACTCCCATGGATTCCAACCTGAAGCTATTAGCTGATGACTCATCAGAGTTAGTGGATATAACTCTGTACAGACAGATTATTGGGTCATTGATGTATTTGACAAATACCAGACCAGATATATGCTTTGTCGTGAATACCTTGAGTCAGTATCTAGTGGAACCTAGACGAGTTCACCTGATAGTTGCAAAGCATGTGATGAGGTACCTAAAAGGTACGATAGACTTTGGTCTATGTTATCTTGGAGATCATGATTTCAAATTACATGGCTACACTGATGCTGATTGGGCAAGAAATGTATCAGACATGAAAAGTACATCGGGAGGATGTTATTGTCTAGGATCTGCCATGATCTCATGGTTTAGCAGGAAGCAGTCTAGTGTGGCTCTCAGCACAGCTGAAGTAGAATACATAACCTAAGTTACCGGAAACGGCCCTCCCACCCTGTGGAAACGCCGTTCAACGCTTCAGAAACGGATACGGATAAGATACGGCTGTGATACGCCTTTGATACGGATCTAGGGAAAATGATACGTTTCCGGACTGTACGGATACGGATCTGCTGAAAAGAGAAACGGATCGGAAATTTGTGATACGAATCGGCTCAAAATAGAAACGGATCGGAAATTTGTGATACGAATCAGCTCAAAATAGAAACGGATCAGAGAAATCGTGATGCATATTACACAAATCGTGAAGCGTTTCAAGTCATTAATTATGAAATTTGATGTATTTTAAAAAATCCATTTTAGAAATGTTTCGAGTTATTGTTTAACACCTAAACCGCCAAATGTTGACTCCCGTATTTGTCTCCACGGGAAGCATAGCAGCGATTTAGCAGCGAGTCGGCGCTTGGAAGTTGGCAACTTGGCAGTGGTGCAGTGGTCCGAGGGCGAGAATCCGAGTTTCAGGCAGAGGTCCGAGTGTTCGTCTAGCAGAGGTCCGTATTCTCCAGCAGAGGTCCGAGTTTCAAACTTTCAAAGTTTCAGGCAGTGCCGTGTTCGTCCAGCAGAGGTCGTGTTCGTCCAGCATTGGTCCGTGTTCGTGAGCAGTGGTCCCGTTGAGCAGAGGTCTGACTCTCCGAGTGGTCGGCATTGAAGTTTGTGAACTGTGACAGTGTGAAGTCGCCGGAGCGTTCGAGTCCAACTCCAGGTTAGTAACTTTGTTCCTTTTTTTTTCTGTTTTATTTTTTTTTAAATGTTTTTAACTGTTTTAGGGCCAAACTCAAACGCCAAATGGCCAATGGGGCTACCCTTGTCAGTTGTCAGGCCTCCTGGAGTAATCACAGACCTCAAAGTTCAAAGTTCAAACAATACAGTGAATACACAGTCCGCTGAAAGGCAATTAGGCAAAGCACTGTGCTGTTTAGATTTTTTATTATTTTAAAAATGAAAAAATATTATCTATTTATAATTTGTACTTTAAAGTTTAAAGTTTAAAATTTAAAAATGAAAAATTAACAATAGATAATAATTTTACAATTATACAATATTACATATATTACAAATTACAATTAAAATTAAAAATTAAAAATTAAAAATTAATATATTTGTATAATTTGTACTTTAAAATTTGCACTGTGCTTATTACTAGAGAGGACTTAGGGGTGAAGCCTGCAACCGGTATTTTTTTTCAGTTCTGATTTAGAAGATTAGCATAATTTACATTACTTTGGTGATAGTATATGCAGAGAGGACTTAGAAGTGAAGCTTGCAACCGATTATATTGAATGGTAGGTTGGAAGAACAGAGAGGTGAAGCTTGCAACCAATCGGCAATCATATTCAATGGTTTGCTTGGATCAAGTTCAGTATAGTATTATAATATTGACATAATTATAGCTTGCCACTATGGCCTTTATGTAAGGGTATTGACTCTTAAATGCCCAACTTTTGAGTTGTAATATAAAATCACATCAGGATGTTGAAGCAGATATTCATTTACAATATTTGTTTGCAGAATACACAGTTTACACTAAAAATAAAAAATCAGTTCTCGACTTTTTGTCCTTTATTAAATTATTTATACATTTATAGAACTAAATTTGTTTACAGTTCTCTACTTGTATCCTTTGCTTCTACATTTCTAGAATTAAATTTGTTTTGCAGTATCCATAATTTACACACTCAAACCAAATCAATTCTCTACTTTTGTCCTTTATTTTTACTTTTTTATAAAATCAATTGATGGCGAATATGTTTTTGTGGGATTTCTACTTTAAAGGATAATAAATTAATAATAAGTCAGTTCTCTACTTTTGCCTTATATATGTAATATTGTAATTGTTCCAACCCTCCTTTAATAGTGCATTTGCACATTCATTTGACAGATCCTTAATGTATTGAACTCTCCGGCTAGCATTTCCATATTAGCTCCTATTCCTTGTAAATCAATAGTCAACAGCTTTTTTTCTTTCATTCATAAAATCCACCCACAGTTATGACTTATGAGTCTTCATAAAATCCACCCACAGTTCACTGTCTAAGAATTAACTTACTTATAAATTTATAATAAGAGATTAAAAATTAAAATACAAACGAGAAGCATAACAGTGATAACTGATAAGAGATTAAAAATTAAAATACAAATGGAAATGCCAAACAGTGATAACTGATAAAAACTACAGCTTCATCTTTTAAGAATATAGGATTAACATTTAACAATTTAACACTAACAGTCTATAACTTACAAGTTACAAGGGGAGATTGAAAATTTGAAATACTAATGAGAACTAGAAGCCAAATGCCAGACAATATTAAGATTCAAGAACTGCAGCTTCATCTTTTGCAAATTTGCACATTTGTTTGGAAGTTGGAACATGTTAAACAGTAAACTTAATATGTGGTCACACTGTCATCATGATTTTCATTTACTGTGCATGAATGCAGTAGAGAAAAAGGTACTGATTTAATTGAAATGAGAGTGAAACAGTCAAACAGAGCTTTTGAATTTTTGCCATTGTTGCATAGTTTAGTTAGTTTCAATTTAGTTAGTATTTAGTTTTACCTTAGCACTTGCAGACAGGATTTCTTTACAAAATTCTAACAGTACTTTCAAAACTTTGGTCCTGCAGGGTATAACAGCATAGCTACAGCCAACTAGTCATCTGCATCATGGAACATGAATTGTCATCCGCAAATGTTGGGGAGCAAGAAATTGAATCTGCCCCTACAGAAAAAATTGATCCAAAGTCTCCTCTTTGGAAATATGTAACTGTTGTGGGGAAGATCCAAGGAGGGGGGTCATTAATATGGATTTGCAGCGAATGCCAAAAGGAATTCAAGGCATCCTACACCCGGGTGAAAGCACATTTGCTTGGGATAAAGAACACTGGTATTCGGGTATGCACCGGTCCACCTAGATCAGATGGGAAAGATGGAAAAGGTTTGAGCAAAGAAAAAATAGCAAAGTATAAGAAAGAACAAGATGAGGCGGATGCTAAAGCAAACGAACCAAATGCTGCCTTTCATTTCAAACAACCAACAAGAATGGGCCCAATGGGGGCACATTCATCAAGGACTCCATTTCCCTCTCATGAATTTGGTAGTCCTTCAAGTTCAAACTCAAAGCGGTCTAATTTGGGACCGCTTGAAAAGAGTTTTAATAACGATGCTCGAGGCACTGCAGATGAATCTATAGGCCGGTGCATTTATGCAAATGGCCTTTCTTTTAACCTTGTGCGATCTCCTTACTGGGCAGAAATGATTAGAGATGTTAATAAAGCCCCAACAAGATATGTTGGCCCTGGATATGAGAAGATCCGCACTACACTGTTGACAGGTGAGAAGTTACGTTTGGAGGGTGCATTGAACCCCATTCGTAATTCATGGCGCATATCAGGGGTGTCCATCATTTCTGATGGATGGAAAGATCAAAGGAATAGGCCTTTGATCAATGTGATTGCTCAAAGCCCTAAAGGGGCAATGTTTTTGAAGGCAATTGATTGTGAGGGGCAGCAAAAAGATGCTCAATTCATTGTTGACATCTTGATTGAAGCAATTGAATCTGTGGGGGCAGAAAACGTTGTCCAAGTCATAACGGACAATGCAACAGTGTGTAGAGCAGCGGGCCTAATTGTTGAAGGCAAATATCAACACATCTTTTGGACCCCTTGTGCTGCTCATTCATTGAACCTGATGTTGAGTAAGATGGGGACTCAAATTGAGTGGATGCGAATTATTTTCGAAGAGGCAAAGGAAATACAAGCCTTCATCACAAACCACCACATGTCCCAAGGAATTTACAGGGAATTTGCAAAGTTGGAGCTTCTTAAGGTACCCAAAATTTAAAGATTAAAGCTTAAACTTGTATAGTTTGTTTCATTTTTCATTTTTCATTTTTAATTTTTAAATTTTAATTTATTGAAATCTTGTCACTTGCAGGTTGCAAAGACTCGTTTTGCCTCTCACATCATAGTGTTGACGAGGCTTACGCAGGTGAAAGAAGCTTTGCAGTCAATGGTATGCAGTTCTCTTTGGAATCAATGGAGGCAATCCCAAACTGAAAGAGCACAAGGAGTGAAGAGGTTGGTTGTTGATGATGAATGGTGGGATAAGGTGGAGTATCTCTTGGCATTTACTAAGCCAATTGTGGATTTGCTACGCATGTTTGACACAGATAGGCCCAATTTGGGAGAGGTGTATGAGGGCATTGACTCCATGATAGAGAAGATACGAGTGGTCATCAATGCCAAGGAGCATGACCCAGATGAAGTCTTTTACAGAGAAGTAAAAGACATATTGACCAAAAGGTGGAACAAGATGACCACTCCATTGCACCTTTTGGCCTATGCAGTGAATCCTAAATATTATTCTGCAGAGTTACTAAATGATCCTGAAAGAACTGCACCAAACAAAGATCCAGAAGTCTCCCAAGGGTTTAAGAAAGCTTTTCGAAAGCTATTTGTAGACCCTGATATTGCCTATCAGATTCGTGAAGAGTTTTCACATTTTGTGGGATCTGAGGGTTTGGGTGTAGGTAATGATTCTTTATCATCGTAAGAATCAAGTTCATTGTTATTTCATATTGGTTTCTTATTCATTTCATATTTGTTTAAGATATAAGGGTTTGAAGTTTTAAATTTGGATGCAGATATTGAGACTATGCGGGACAAGACTAAACTAAGTCCAATTAATTGGTGGAACTTCCATGGTGGGGAAATTCCAAATATCCAAAAATTGGCCATCAAGATCTTGTCACAAGTTGCTAGTTCCTCATCAGCAGAGAGGAACTGGAGCACATATGGCTTCATCCATTCGGTGAAGCGAAATAGATTGGGCTCCAAGAAGGCTGAGGAACTTGTTTATGTCCATTCCAACCTTCGCCTTTTGTCACATAAGAAGGATGAATACAAATCGGGGCCCAACAAACTATGGGATCTAGAACCAGAGTTACCCGACTTGGATATGACATTGAATGCCATGGCTCATATGAATCCATTTGATGAGGGGGTACCATCAAGTGGACATGGTAGCAATGCTCCCGCTTCTACTTCTAGAGGCGGTGAAAGTGCTAGTGTTGATGTTGATCTTCGTCATATGGACGAGGACATTTTTGATGATATGTAAATGTAATTTATAATTATGTTTTGAAATTTTGAACAATGAAGTATGAACACTGAACAATGAATATCATAATATGATAGTAGGTTGCCACTTAATTCGTTTTGTAATTTGTATATTTGACTTATGTTGATGATGATGATTATGTAATATGTTAATATGATGATTATGTAATATGTTTCATAAATGTTTAACATTTTAAATTTTATTTTTAGTTAGATTTTAAATATATATATATATATATATATATACGCCGTTTCCCTGCCGTATCGTATCCAGAACTTTTGAAAATTTGCCGTATCCGTGTCCCCCCCCCGTATCCGTATCCGTTTCAGTGCAACTTAGTACATAACTGCTTGCTCTGCTAGTTGTGAAGCAGTATGGCTTCAAAAACTATTATCAGGACTATTTGACTTAGAGATGGACCCCACTGTAATCATGTGTGACAACCAGAGTTGTATCAAGATGACAGAGAATCCAGTGTTCCATGATAAGTCAAATCACATAGAGATCCGATATTTTTATATACGGGATATGGTGCAGAAAGGAGCTATCAAGCTCAAGTATGTGAGCACTGACGAACAAGTTGCTCAGATATTAACCAAACCTCTGTCTCGAGTAAAGTTTGAGTATTTCCGAGACAAGCTTGATGTAGTTCAGAAGGACCCTCCTCGAAAGGGGGATTGATATGGTTGCTGATGATTAGATTGCCTGCATCGACAGTGAGGTCGATGATGTCGATACCTATATTGGTGATGTCGACAGTGAGGTTGGTGAATGATCCTTAGACAAGGTCTAAGTTGACAAGGGGATTGCATGATCCTTGAACACATGTTCTAAATTGATCCGTAGACAGATGTCTCCGAGAATGAAGTCCTTAGTGGACAGGTGGGGATTGTATCTTCCCCAGACTTCGGTCCCAGAATTGATCCGTAGACAGATGTCTCCGAGAATGAAGTCCTTAGTGGACAGGTGGGGATTGTATCTTCCCCGGACTTCGGTCCCAGAATTGATCCGTGACAGATGTCTCCGAGAATGAAGTCCTTAGTGGACAGGTGGGGATTGTATCTTCCCCGGACTTCGGTCCCAGAATTGATCCGTAGTCAGATGTCTCCGAGAATGAAGTCCTTAGTGGACAGGTGGGGATTGTATCTTCCCCAGACTTCGGTCCCAGAATTGATCCGTAGACAGATGTCTCCGAGAATGAAGTCCTTAGTGGACAGGTGGGGATTGTATCTTCCCCGGACTTTGGTCCCAGAATTGATCCGTAGACAGATGTCTCCGAGAATGAAGTTCTTAGTGGACAGGTGGGGATTGTATCTTCCCCGGACTTCGGTCCCAGAATTGATCCGTAGACAGATGTCTCCGAGAATGAAGTCCTTAGTGGACAGGTGGGGATTGTATCTTCCCCAGACTTCGGTCCCAGAATTGATCCGTAAACATCTGTCTTCGAAAATTGATGATAGGACTGCATCGTCCCTGAGCTTTTAGTTCAAAATGTACGTGGTAAATCCTAGATCTGATCTAGGTCACATCCAGTATGAAAAAGGACTGGCACTGTGGTCGGGATTGCATCATCCCTAGACATGAGATTTGTCTTAAAAGGATCACGGACTGCATCGTCCCTAGACATGAGATTTGTCTTAAAAGGATCACGGACTGCATCGTCCCTAGACATGAGATTTGTCTTAAAAGGATCACGGACTGCATCGTCCCTAGACATGAGATTTGTCTTAAAACGATCACGGACTGCATCGTCCCTAGACATGAGATTTGTCTTAAAAGGATCATGGACTGCATTGTCCATAGACATGAGATTTGTCTTAAAAGAATCAGGATTGATCATCCTGTAAGTAAGATCTGGATTGTATCGTCCATAGACATGAGAGATGTCTTAAAGTGAGCAGGATTGATCATCCTGGAATTGGAACGTGTGTATTGCAGATGATCCAGATGTAGATCGAGATGATCCAGATGATCCAGATGATGATACTGTTGATCGAGATGATCCAGATGATGATGATCGAGATGATCGAGATGATGATACTGTTGATCAAGATGATCCAGATGCTGCTGATCGAGATGATGATATTGATCGAGAGGATCCAGTTGATGACGATACTGTAGCTGATCAAGTGCTGCAAAACATGAAGACTCAATACTGACGATGCTGATACTCCAGTATTGAAGACCTGAAGATATTCTAGTAACTAGTTGAGTTACTGATGATGTTGAGAAAGCTTCCAATGATTTATAGATGTATCATGTACCATGTAGTTGATGACTCCTTGCTCCTGCAGATATTGTTATAATATCCTTCTCGTTAAGGCGGAGTGTTGAAATATTGTAACTTCTAAGAATATTATATTTGTACTTTATTATTCCGGAGATATTCCCTTCCTCTGAGGTGACCCTATTGTATATCCAGAGATGTTTATTCCTCCGATGGATTGTGGTAACTAGGGTTATTAGATCTCCCATGTGAGGGTCAGCCCTAAGTTAATTTACTAGGGGTTATTAGACTCTCTTAGGAGAGGTCGGCCCCATAGGGTAAAAAGTCAGTCGGGAAACAAGTATAAGTAGAGGAGGATGTTCCTCACTTATCTCACACTTCCATCACTCGGAAAGTAGCGCATAAGTGAGAGAGAGGTCTGCATAGGAGGTAGAGAAGGAGCTCTAGTCTTGGACTACATCTTGTATTTGGTTGATCATCTTTATTGAGGAAAGCTTTGCTGGGTTTTCTACCCCATGAGGGTTTCCCAGGGTAAAATCTCTATCTATCTTGTGATTATGTTTCTTTCAGTGATCTTGCTAGTCAAATTAGCATAAACTTAACATGTTGCAACCTAACGTTGAGGGCACGAATCCTCTCAGGAGGAAGAGGTGAAATGGCTTGGAAGCCATGACTTTGATAACAGATGTTATCTTGGTACCGCAAGCACTTAGCGAACGTAACATTCACCGAAGGATACTTGAGTTGTTTGGTCTTCGGTTACTCCTAGAGGGGGACGCCGAAGTTACCCTTAACCGTCAAGAGGTAGTAAAAATATCCTAAGACCTAAAACATAACACGTTGTTTGGTCTTCGGTTACTCCTAGAGAAAGACGCCGAAGTTACCCTTAACCGCCGAGAGGTAGTGAAAAGCTCCTAAGACCTAAAACTTAACACTAAGTTAATCCTTGCTAAAAGTTGTTAAGTAAAACTAAGAAAATCCTTTGGATGACCTTGACATCCTAGTCCCATAAGAGGACGTCAAGAGTTTTCTTCATCGAAACCCACTACCTAATTATTTAGCATGCTAAGCTATTTTGATAATTATTATTAGTTATAATAATAATTGGTAATTATATACCTTAATGCATTATAATGACAATACAAAGAGAAACAATAGATATATGCTTATATAGATTTCATGTATATATATGTATATATGATTATTATCACTTTGATAAATATTATTATGAGTTATAATAATATTTTGTATTTTTATACCTTTAATACATCGTAATGTAATAAAATGATAAATAAACTATATAGAATTACCTATATAGCTTGACGCTCATTAAGTGGGTTGTAATACTATTTAAACATGAGCGGTATGCGTTATAGAAAGGCCTTAAAATAAGAGAACCATATTAAGAGAATTTAATATGGTATTAAGGTATACATATATATATATATGTATATACGGACATGTACTTGAACCATTAAATTTATTGCTATATATATATATACATATAAAATATTATTTTGTAATTAGTTGATAAAAGTAAAACATTACACATATATGTGAGAAAATATTATATTTTGGTCACATCATATATTGGAATGCATTAATTGGAGAATGCAAGTGAAATACCTACAAGGTGGTGTGTAACCATTTGCAAAAGAAAGTTTATAGTATTAAGTTATATAAATATATATATATATATTGATTAAGAGATTTTGGGTAATGGCTGGAGTATTTTTCCTATATTATTCCTTGTTAATGTTGTTTTTACTGCGTGGATGCTCGGAAAGGACCACGATATACCTTTCTTTTTATGTTGAATATTATACTGCATTTTCTCTTGGAGGATTATAATGTAAAGTTGTCCCCCTTTGGATGCCACTTGTCCTTTATTTTCTGTCTTTTGCGTTATGGTAAGATCATGGGTAAGGAGGGGCGCTGGGCTTTTTAAGAGGCTGCCTGTTTCCCAAACGGGGGGGGGGGGGCACAAATCCGAAAGGACTACATGTTCCTGGTGCATGCGCAAGCTACAATCTTTTTGTTTTCCTGTGTATGCCATTGGTGATCCTTCTGTGTGCGAGAATGGGGAAACGAGAGTTCTGATTAAGATAGCGAGGGGGAGGGCTGGAAAAGAGCCCTCGTGAAGGAGGGGCTTCACGCAAATCTCTGTCGTAAGAGAAGGACAACAAGCACCCCTTGTTTCTTCACAATAGGGGACTGGTAAGTTGTATCCGCCTTGTCTAAAGTCATAAATTCATTTTAATCTCTGTATACTTCTGCAAATTGCTCCACGGGACCATGAGAAATCCCTAATTGCATTTTGGATATAGTTTCTTCCGTACATACTAATTGTAGGACAATAAGCCTGTGATCTACATCGTATTGATCATTTTTTGTATTTTCATGATTGAGTTTATATATATATACACATTAGACTCTGTTTGTTGTATTCGAGTGGGTACTTGATTTCACCCATCAGGCATGTTGGGCATTTTCTTGATAGCAGATCCTGAAAGATCACTGCCATGAAGACCGATAGTATTTAACCCTACGCACTCTCTTATGACATTGGTTGTAGTATCTGCTTCTGGGATCTATTTTATCCTCATGTTTGTTTTCGGCGTGTTGATGGCCCCACTATGAGGATCAATCTCGGCTTCTCCTGGAAACAACCTTATTTTGGAGAATACATTCATACAGAGACAAGATAGCCTCACCATGAAGATCGATCTCAATCTCTTGGTATGTATACATATATTTTTCTATGGAGGAAGAGGGATGCCCTTCTAAAAGGGGGATGACTTCTATGTAAATTATTTTAGTTCTGCATACATGTTTGGATAGGTATCTGCATGGAGAGGGGTGGCCTCGGAGCCCATCTTACTTTATTTAGTTGCATTTTAAAAACATGTAATAAGTTCTTAATGTTCTGTGAAAGGAATGAAGGTTGTTGTCTTCGTGCTTGCTAAGTTCCCCCTCTTGACTGATCTATGTTATGCTGATCATTTCATTAAACAAGGGCATTTGGCCACTCTGGTCCTTATTTATTCTGCAAGTCATCATTTTTATGGTTTGAAAGGATGGGGAGTTTGCCTTGTTGGTTGTTGGGTTTTATGCAAATAGTTTTATTGATTGAGTGATGATGTTTGTCGTTCTGGCTCCTTGAAATTTATGTAACTGGTCTTATTGCTCGGGGAAAAAGGGATCTGTGTATAAATAACCCTTTCACATATTACATATAGATGCTTCTCTCTATATATTTTGCTCTTGTGGGTTGCTGCGTGTTAGCACTTAGATTTTATTCCGGTTGTAAGAAAATAAGACCTAAGGTAACCTATTTCAAACCAAGCTTTAGGTAGAAAACCTAGCCATTTTTTCCACCAGAGAGGGCTCTCTCACGATATATATGTAAAGGCTAAGATATATAAAAGTTCTCTCAAAATTTCTCAAAAGGATTTTCTGGTTGAAAAGGAAAACAAGAAACGTTGGGCATGGAGTCAAAGTTTCAAATATATAATATGCCAGTAAGAGATATATACCAAACAGATTTCCACAGAGGCAAGATAGCAATCATATCACAGTCAATTTGATTTTTTCAGGGGATATAGAAAGAAGTAATGACATTCCATCAACAACAGGCATCTAACTGGGATGAATCCATTGTCAACTTTGGAGAAAATAGTGAATATTTAAATGCGATAAAACGAGGCATAACCAGTATGAATCTCGAATTATTTCAAGTGTTCATTTAAATATAGAAGAAAAACATAATGGAAGATACAACAAAGAAAATGAACATGCACATATAAAGATAAAGGAAAAAACAGACTGTAAAACTGATCAACACATGAATCTCTGGTCTCAAAAGATGGGTATTTTCACTGTACTGCCTTTATTTATCAAAAAATAGACTTCAAAACATAATCTGTCTCTCAAAAAATTTCCAACCCTTTCAACAATGACTCTCATTGTTTTTATACAAAATTTGGAAGAAGCTTGACATAACTGCTTCTTCTAACTAATAACTGAAAATACTTTAACTTAAAAGATAACTGTCTTTGAGCAATAGATAACTGTCTCCAAATAATATTACAAATTTAAAATAAAAGTATCTTTTTTGCCACTTGGCAAAAATTTTGAATATCATCTTTTTGCCACTTGGCAAGAGTTTTGAATATATCTATGAATGGACAGAATATCTTGTCCTTCCATATTTGTCCACATAATTCCACTGGTCGGCCGTGGGTAAATCATAGTTGGTCATTTCTTTTACCAAGACTCGCATTTCAACATGACCTGCATAAGAAACAGGAAGAAGATTCTCACAAGTTGAGATTAGCATATTTAAAATTTCAAAGTCCTCTGCTATTTTCTCCATTAAAATTTTTCCTGTAAGCATATGATCCAACTGCTGGAACTTTCTGTGATCCATCCTTATGTCAAACAGCAATCTCTTATACTCATTAGGAGGAATCAATTCATTCTTTTCATTCCAAAAAGCAGGGAATCCTTTGTTTATTAATTTTTCAAATTGCTTCTTAAACTTTACTACTTCTTCCCGTATTTCTCCAGCTTTAGCTTCAATATTTTCAACATGCGAGTACTTCCCCAAGATCCTTCTGGCCCATGTGATGACTGAAATTCTGTTCATTATATTCATGGCTATCAAGTCTGCTTCAGTTAGACTGTTTAAAAATGTTATTGCTTTATGGGCTACTTCTTTTGGCTTTTTATTTAAGTTCTCCCTGACTGCTCTGCAACTTTCGAAGGCATCTTTGGCTAAGTTGCCAGGGTACTTGGGTACTGGGACGGGTACGGGTACGCCACTTTTTGAAATAGGGTACTTGGGTACGTCGGGGTACTGTAGACATATATATAAATATATATATATATAATTTTATAAATTTATAATTAATAATTATATTAATATATTTATATTTAATATATTAATTTATTCCCTATAATTAATAATTATATTAATATATTTATATTTAATATATTAATTTATTCCATTCAAATACTTTTTTCCTTTTTGTTAGTGCACTCCATTTTATGAAAGCTGTAAAAGCCTACTTGTCCTTTTGAAATGTCTCATGCAGACGTGTTTTAAGTTGTATAATCTAAAGTTTTAAATTTACAGTATTACATTACTGCAGCAAAAGCCACATCCCATAGCTACTATCCCTAATATATTATGAAAATCCACCATCATTCAATACTAGGATATCATTACATGAATCAAGTACCCAAGACATATATCAGCTCTGTCAACCTGTAACCCCCTGCTGAACGTGTGTGAATGTGGACACCCATGACAAAATGGGGGGTAACAGGTAGCAAACTGAAGTAGTTATCATGTGATTGTATGCGTAATAAGAAACTGAAATAGTTACCATATGATTGTATGCGTAGTAGCAAACTGAGATAGTTACCATATAATTGTATGCTAAGTCCTTGTGTCCTTGTATGTTCATCATGTACAGGGTTATATATAGCTGATTGTCCAGACTTCTAAACTGGAGCTGCCTGAGTGTCTTTTCTCTGTTTGTTATTCAAAAAGTGTTCTTTGGCCCTGATGTATGTTGTTGGTGATATATCTCATTTTATCAGTAAGTCTTACTGAACTTGAAAAGGATCCTCTGCTAGCAGTGCTTGTTATGCTTGGAACATGAGTTTCTGTGCATTGTCTTTGTCTTTGTCTTAAATATGTTCTATCATCCAAGGGTGTTTCAGTTGGAGAATGGAGTTTCAGTTGGATAAGTTTTGCATTAGGATAACACATTGAATAGATAACACTGTTTGACAACAAAACATACTGTAAATATATCATAATTTCCATAATAATAGTAAAATAACATCTCGTCATGTGAAGTTAAAATTTGTATTTCATTGAAAATAAGAGTCATGACTCACATGCATTAGGATAACAAATTTACTGTATAGTGTATTAGTAATTAGTAATTAATAATAAAATAAGTTAATAAGTAATAAGTAATACTAATAACCGTGAAATTTCCAATCTGCGTTTCAATTTCATGCCCGGAAGTACCCTAAAATCCGTGACCAAGTACCCGGTACTTGGGTGAAGTACCCGGTACTTACACGATACTCCCAGAGGTACCAGTCCCGGTACCCAGTACGGCGGTACGGGTACCCGGTACTGGTACGGGTACCCGGTACTGGTACGGGTGCCCAACCCCCCGGTACGGGTACCCTGGCAACTTAGATCTTTGGCTACCTTTTCTTTGACTCTTATGTAATCCAGATATGGTCTTAGATTTTCAACTTCCTTTATAATTTGGTCCCATACCATGTGTTTGCAACCTTGCATAGCAGCTTGCCCTGTCACATGAGTTGCTAATCCTTTATTATTATCACTTAATTCCTGATTCCTTGTCTGCAAAGTTTTTATTTCCTTATTTTTCATTTCATTTTCTTCTTTCAGCTTCTGTATTTTTATCTTCAATTCTTTGATTTCACTTTCTTTCAAACTTACGTGGGACATGGCTTGTAAAATACCATCTACTCCAGTTTTATCTTCCTCTGTGCCTGTTTGTACTTGCTGCTGACCACTTTCTGCTAATCTTTTCCTTGTTTCCTCCAACTATTCTTCTAAAATGATTTTCTCTTTTTCCCAATGATCTTTTTCATCAAAAAGCTTTAACATTTTTGCAGTAACATCGTTTACTTCATTAGATAATTCTTCTTTTTCTTTTTCCAGTATTGTTAATTCTGCTCCTTGGATAAGTACAGTGTCTGGAATTTTTAGCTTTCGTCTTAACATCAGGATCGTATCGTCTTTTTCTTTGAGCAGTTTTGTTGCTGCATCTCCCTCTTTATTTATCAAATCTACTTGCAATTTTTTAATCTGTTGCTGTCGAGACTTATTTTCTGCCTTCTCCTGTCTCAACTGATTATTCAATTTATCTAGTGAATTTTTTAATTTGTCTGCCTTCAATATGTCTCCCAAATAATCCGAATATATAACTTCTCCTGTTTGTCTGTGCAATAAAATTTTATCTGGGGCATTTATTTTAGACAAATCTACTTTCATCTCTGAAATCTTATCTTTTGTGACAACAGAAAATTTTAAAGAATTCTCTCTGATATTTCTGCTAGTAAATAAACTTACTTCAGTATTGGATATATTTCTAACTTTTGGAAACAACTGATTAGTTTGCTTAGAGGATTCCTGTTTATTCTGACTATGTTCATCAAATACATCCATCATATTCCGGGGTCTGTTTACATCACCCTCTACTGGGGTTTCTTCAATGCTGTATTCTTTAACTATAACCTCTGGTATTTTTTCTTTAGTTCTTTTTGCCTCTTCTGAAACTGCTATCAACTCCTGTTGTTCATTTACTTTCAACTTTTTCCCTCTTTCTGTTCCTTCATCTTCAATGTTCATTATGTCCTGTATAGGTTTTTTAAACCCCACCAATGCAGTATTCATTGTGTTTTCTGTCTCTGTTGTTGTATCGATCAATACCATTTCTTTGTCGGGTGCATCCGGAATGATTTCTTCTTTATATTCCAGCCAATTGGCTCTGTCAGACATCCCTTCAATCATCTGATGATTCAGGGCTTTGATGCGATGATCCGTTCTCCGTTTTGATATTATGTTTAACGGATCATACTCAATAGCCATATCTGCCTCAAAATTCATATCCTTCAATAACTTCTCTATATACACAGCAGCATTTTTATTCTTTATTGTGAATGGGCCAAGTGTGAATGGATATTTAATGTCTGTTGCTTGTTTGTAAACCAAAAAATTGTTATCTTCAACAATCAACTTTTGTCTCAGGAATTCCAAAGCAAAAACCCTTAAAGTAAGAAAAGCTGGTAAAACATAAGGTTTATGTTTGAACCCGTATAATCTGATTACTGTACTGTCCTTTGACAAAAACCAATCTCTGGTCGCGTACTCTGTACTCAATTGCATGCATGCCTACATTTCTGATAATACTCTAGGCTTTATTTCACAAACGGCTCTGGTTTTTTGACTATTTAGAACAATTCTTTCTTCTCAGGAGTAATTTTCGACACACCATGATACAAATTCTGGGAAAAAAGGGATTTGGTCTGGGCAAAAGGCTATCAAAGACGACTGGTGGACTCTATGTAGGTCTATCCCTTCCTTTAACAATTCAGACAACCTAAGTTTAATCTCAGAGACTGGTAACCTAATTAGGGTATCATGAACGTCTTCGTCTCTATCCTCTAGGGCTTCTTTTGCTTTAAAAACGTCTATATCGTGTACAGTTTCCATTTAAACGTTTCTTTAAACAAAATTCTGTTTAAAAAAGTGGGCCAGGTCACCAGACCCTACCTGTATGTACACGCCTTTCGCCTTCTGTCGCAATCGCTGATCTCCACCAGTCCTCAGAGCTCCCGAAGATAGCGACACATATGCAAAATGCCATTATGTGAAGCCCTTTTTGTTTTATATAAGTATTTTTGATTAACTTCCTGGCAACTTGCTGAACGAGGTTCACATCCGACCGTTGATCTCGAGCTTTTGATTTGGGCCATCAGATCTCGCCTCCTTTTATCCCCTATGGTGGTATCCGCGATCTTAAAGCGGTTTTTCTTCTCCGGTTTGTTCCTTGCGCGGATCAACCATCTGATGACACCTGTTTGAGTGGTTTCGCTTTCCGCGACCTCTCTTCCTTTTATCAAGTGTGCAGCTTCCCAGATGCGGACGAACAATGGCCGTTGATTTTGTTTCAGATTTATATCGACCCTCCGATTGCTATCAACGTATGGCGTATTTCCTTATGCTTTCTCCATCTGCCACGTATCAGGTCCCACCACGCCACGTGCTATGGCCCCGCCGCGCTTTTCTATTTGGTGGTTCCGCACGGCGCTGTGGTGGTTTATGATACCACCATATCACATATGCGGAGTGATGAGATTAGGACACGTGCCCGGCGGTATTGAGTCCGCAACCGCCCACAACTCTTTGCAACCGATCACTTTGGCGATGCGGGAAACGATATTAACCGTTGATCTTGATTCTTATTATCTCCGCCATCGAAACTTGATCTGGATCTAATCATTTCATAAATTTGTTTTCGGACTTTGCAAATGTGGGTTTTTCCTTCTTGTTTTTGTATTGCAAACCTTTTCTTCAACCTTTTTGTGGTAATTTCACTGTTTCTAGATTATTTTGGCAAAATTTTTAGGATTTGAGTATTTTTCAGATATAGTGTCAACACTGCGCATGCCTGGGAGATTGCCCTGGCATGTTTCCCTTTGATGTTTGCAGCACATACTTGGGAATGAATCCCTGCATGCAGTTCATTTATATATTGCATATGCTTCTGGTGGTTGTTGCACGGGAGTGGGGGTACACTTTCTTTGCAAATATTTTTATATATGTTCGCTTGTTGCAGCGCAGAGAAATGGGAAACTAATCCATGTATATTTGTGTTTCCATATTACATATATTTCTACACTTGCCTTTAGCTGCGCAGATACTTGAGGAGGATCCCCGTAGGCATTTCACCTGACAGAATGATAATTATATCCATGTGGTTGTTTGAATCCGCAGATGAAAGCATATCCCTGTATATATCTGTATTATATATATTCAATGTTAATGTTTCTTGTATAGAGCGCAGATGTTTGGGAGATGGACTCCCTTATACAGCATTGGATAGAATGATAAATTGTGTTGCATGTTATGTTGTTGTGTTACTATGTAGAGGTTGGGAAAGGATTCCCTACATACCTTGGTTTCACATAGTATTTATTTGATATGCTAGGACACGCCTTTTGCATAGTTCTGGTATGTAGTACATTTATGTCATAGAACTCTCTAGGAAGGGACAGTGTCTCAATGTATAAATTATAATGATCTGGTTGTGATGAGCCTAGGAGAGAATCCCTGTAATGCCTCTAAGACAGAGGGTTGAATGTTTGGAAAGTGCTCTCGGTGAGAGACTTGTGAAAGTCGAAAATATTGCACACTGTGTTGCAGATTGTACTCCTCTCTATTTTGATAAATAAAGATGCGACAACTCCTTGTGGACGTAGCCCCAAGGTATGGGGTGAACCACGTATACCGGTCTCTTTCTGATTGTGTACCTTATGTGTTTTATTCTATTGATATTTGTGATCATAAATGGTAAATGTTATCACTAAAGAATGCTAAATGTTCTATTTCATAAGTCTACATGTGAAATGATAATTGTTGGAATGGAATGGGCCATAGGTCGAATTAAAAGCAATGGCTAGTCATGTTGTTGAAATATTGTAACTTCTAAGAATATTATATTTGTATCTTATAATTCTGGAGATGTTTCATTCCTCCGATGGGACTTTGTTATGTATCCGGAGATGTTTATTCCTCCGTGAGATTGTGGTAACTAGGCTTATTAGATCTCCCATGTGAGGTCGGCCCTGAGTTAGTTATTTGAGGGTTATTAGACTCTTCTAGGAGAGGTCGGCTCCATAGGGTAAAAGGTCAGTCGGAAAACAAGTATAAGTAGAGGAGGATGTTCCTCACTTATCTCATTCATTCATCCACTTGGGAGTAGCGCACAAGTGAGAGAGAGGTCTGCATAGGAGGAGAAGGAGCTCTAGTCTTGGACTACATCTTGTATTTGGTTGATTATCTATATTGAGGAAAGCTTTGCTGGGTTTTCTACCCCAAGAGGGTTTCCCAGGGTAAATCTTTGTCTATCTTGTGATTGTGTTTCTTTCAGTGATCTTGCTAGTCAAATTAGGCTAAACTTAACACGTGTTATGTAAACAAGTGGTGATTGAACAAATGCTCTTATGCAATGCTACTTGCGATGGAAGTACATATATGAGCTTATATATAATACAACTAATACCTCGATTGTTGATGTCGATGAAAAAAAAATTTACAACTCAATCCTTAACAATGTATGGAAGTGGAAGTTGGGTATGTTACATGATTTGACCAAGGGAAATGGCCATGTGATTTGAGAATGGCCCAACCACAAAGCAGACAATCTCCCATTATCCTGAGTCATATGGTGTGGGGAGATTGGCCCAAGGCAAACAATATCCCATTATCTTAAGTCATGTGGTGTGGGGATATTGGCCCCAAGATGCTATCACATTGCCTGCTCCGTGATGGAGTGATCTATTCTATATTAGAGTGAGTTGACATGTTTATTTGATAGGGGATTTCATCCCCCTGTGGAATATACAAGTCTAATATAAGGTTGAATTTGATTTCTTAGTGTCCGAGACTTCTTAGTGTGGGCCAAATCAACATTAGAGCTCCATGCGTGAATAAACATGCATGTGAGGAGATGATCATCAACAAGGACAACTTTTCTATGATGAAGAAATAACCAAGAAGACAAGTCAACCATTGAAGAAGTCCCCTATAGCATTGAAGAAGTCTCAGATAGCATTGAAGAAGCCCAGGAAACATTGAAGAAGAAGAAAGGGCAAGTCGACCCTAAAGATAAAAAGAAAAGTGGAAAGAAAAAGTACAAGTCAGCCCCATAAGAAAAATCAAGGTGAATTGAAGTGTAAAAATAAGCTACTAACATTTCATTTTCACAATCTAGCTAACACATCACAGCAACTCTTCCAGCTAATGCGCACTTGTCAAGAAGGCCTAGCAAAGGCACAAGGAGCTAATTTTGGGGGTTCTTATCTTCTCTAGAGGTTTGCTATCCCTATCTAGGGTTTCTTTGTGAAAGTCGCACTCTCTTGTGGCTAGGAATTCCTCATGAAAAGAGGATGAACTTTATGTGATAGGGTTTCTCTTCAGGAATGGTAATGTACTTGAATTGGATTGATTTCTTCTAAGAAAAGTTGGTTGGGAATTCTCCCAGGTTTGGGTTTCCTAGGGTAAAAACCTTTGTGTCTATTGTGCATGGTTTTGTTTCTATGATTTTTTGTTTTCGCTGCAATTTAATTTGAAATTTTCAGTGTGGAATTATTATTCAATGAAAACTGTGGGATGAAATAATCGTTTGAAATCATTAGGAATAATTGTGAAGATCTGGAAATAGATAAAAATTCAACATGGTATTAGAGCCAGGTTTTGAAAGACAACCAGTGATCAAGTTTTTGCCCTAAGTTTGGAAAGTAGGGCTTCCAAGTTTGGAACTTTCCAACCTAAGATTGAACTCGAATTCAATATCATAGAGGTCGCATTGGCAAGGCACATCCTATCTGTGGAGCCATTTTTTAGTTTTGTCAAATTTCAATTTTGACCTAATTTTTGCTAGGACTAGGGTTTCTGAAACAAATTTCAGATTTCTATCAAGATGGTGTCTAGTATCATAGTAGAAGGAAATCAACCATCAGTTCAAGAACAAAAGAAGGATCTTTCAAAAGTTAAGTGCTTCAATTGTCAGAAATTTGGTCATTATGCTCTTCAGTGTCCTCAGAAGGAAAGAAAAGGAAAAGGAAGAAGAGATTTTGGGAAGAGAAATGCAAGTGGAGGATCAGCCCCAATTCAAGAATAGAGAAAGAAGGATCTTTCAAAGGTAAAATGTTACAATTGTCATATATTTGGTCACTTTTCTTATCAGTGTCCTCACAAGAAAAGGAAGGAAAGGCAACATGCATTAATAGTCGATGTTGATGAGCGATGTTGATGAGCATCCACCATAGAATAAGACAAAACTTGATGAGATTGCAGATGAACTTCAGGAAGAGTATTTTTTGTAGGTCCAAGGGGATCTTGGATCTAGTATCTTCAGATGTATGTGCATCGATGACAGTATCATCTTTGAGTGAGACACGGATTTACTTCATGAAGACCAAGGATGAAGCCTTCGACAGGTTCCAGTAGTTCAGGGCTCAAACAGAGAACTTGATGACGTCACCTTTGGTCACCAGGCCCATAAGCTATTTGAGGGGGGACGTTGAGGGATTTTCAGCATTATTGGGGTTAAATGGGGCATGACAATCCCCCCCTGCTCAATCCACCTCTCGAAGTGAAGCTTTCTGCTCAGTTTGTCATTTTTAGAAATCTTTATGCACCTGGGGGTAAATACCCTAGGTAGCCTACTTTAGGCCATCTTTAGATTATTTTATATTATTTCATGTTATATTTTTACATAGACATTTATTTGGCCTATCGGCCTGGTTATTTTTGTAAAGTGTATATTATTTCATGTTATATTTTTACATTGACATTTATTTGGCCTGTCGGCCTGGTTATTTTTGTAAAGTGAGTTGAGTACACTATAAATTAAGCTCCTCACTTCATTTGTAAATCATAACTCATCGGATAAAATTCATAATGTTTCTCTTTTACCCTAAATAGCTCTTTGGAAGTGATGTGCACCTCTTGGAGTAGGCTCCTCTTGTTCTTGTGGATGAAATTGGATGTTGTCTTTGGTTTGTTCATGCTTGGTGGATGCTAGAATTGTTGGAAGAACACATCCTCAAGTAAGTCTAGTCCTTTTTAGTCTTGCTTGGTGAAAGGTAGGTGAATTTCTTGCTTCTTGAATGATTGAATGGTGGCCTTAGGGCTGCATTTTTTCTGAATATGGCCTTTATCTACCTTCTATCTTCTTTGCATGGTAGAAAACGCTCCCTAGAGGAGGTTTTCCCAAGTTTACCTTTGGATCTCCAATTTTGCCCTAGATTAGGTTCTTATAACGAACCCTAGAGGTTGTTATAAGAAGCCCTAATCTAGTAGACAAGGAGAATTTAGTCCAAGAGGAAGGCTGCTCACATTCCTCTAGGGCTAGGGTTAAGGGGTCTCATCCATAAAAACCTAAGTTGCCAGGGTACTTGGGTACAGGGATGGGTACAGGTACGCCACTTTTTTAAACATGGTACTTGGGTACGTCGGGGTACTGTAGATATCTATAGATATATTAAATTTTCAAGTTTATAAATTATATTATATATTAATATTTATTATTAAGTTTTTCTTTGTTCAATGTTCATTGTTCAACAAGTAAACAGTAAACTCCAACACACATTGGCATTGCACATTGCTTGAAATTCAATTGCATATTGATATCGATATGAATCATCATGATGATATATGTCCATTGTCATACTACATCCAAAATTTGACAAATGGCATTTGCCATATTTTCGAACATGAAATACAAAATACTCAAATACTATTTAAATACTAAACATCATAGTTCATTTCAAATTTGGCTTCCTCAATCCATCTATGCTAGACCAATAGCATATGCAACATCACTGTATACATCTAATTTGAATATGTAATGTAAGAATTGTTGAGACATGAATCATGATACATATGCCTTGAAATGCCTCAAAGGCTGAAAGTTATTTGTAAGAAGAATAGTTTGGCTTGTGTAAGGAGCTTGTTGCACTAACCTGAAATTATAGGTTTATTATTTTATAAAAATGTAACTACGTAAGTATGTCTATTGCTATTCAGAAATTGTGTAATAGCAGATTGAGATAATGCATTTATTCATGTTGTGGAAGTCATTGGACCAACTAGCTGCACACTTGGACATCTTTGGGAGAGGGCTCCACCATACCCTCCCCCTTCTTCACATCAAAACTTTAAAAAAAATTGGATTTTGAAGTCCACCGGCTAAGATTTATGGGCCAGAAGTACCCCCGAAGTACCCAAAATCAGGGTACTTTGCCTTTTTTGGAGTACCAGTACCCGACTGGACAGTGCAAGGTACCGAGTACTTGGGCAAGGTACCGCGTACTTCTTGGGTACTCCCAGGAGTACATGTTCCCGTACCAGGTACTCCGGTACGGGTACCCGGTACTGGTACGCGTGCCCGACCCCCCGGTACGGGTACCATGGCTACTTAGATAAAAACCCTTAGTTATCATTCTTTTTACTAAATTTGACTTGCATTTTCATGTGTAATTTTGCATTTTCATGGTATAATTAGGGTTAGAATTAGGTCTGCAATTTTATGTTTTAAACCCTAAAATAAAAAATAAATAAAAAATAAATCAATTTTTGGCCTCCCTAAAATTTCGGCCCTCCCTCCTACAAATTCGGCCTGCCTTCTTTGTCCCTAAAAACCCTAGGGCAAAATTTTAGGAAGCCCTAAAAACCCTAAAAATATAAAACAGTTCTAAAAAAAGTTAAAACTAAACCGTAGCTCTCTTCTCTTCCTCTTCTTCGCCTCAGTCTCCTCTCCCTTCCTTCCCTAAGACCTCGGGCACATCCTAAACCCTTATACCTCCTTTCTTCTCCTCTCTTCCTACGTTTTAAACCCTCAGCCCTCCTCTTTAAGGCCTGCCCTAGGCTCAGCCAGCCTTTGGGCAGGCTGTAACAGTCTCCTAGAAGCCATCCTAGCAGCCTACTTTAAGTCTGCATTTTATTGCAGACTGTCCCTCTCCTTACGTAGCCCTAAACCTATGACAAAGATAGCTCAAACAACATCAAAGATTAGTTAAAAGTGGATTATAATTGCTAATACAGCTAAGGACTGATTTCTACACTGTTTACATGCCATAAATAGCCTATCTCAGACTTGGACAAATTGCTAATACAGCTGGAAGTTAAAGTTTAATGTCAAGGTTGATTTGGTGCATATTGAATGTAATGATCACTGTTTGAATGCATTAAATTGCTTGGTAATTGTTCTATCTATTTGCTACTATGCATCGCTGTTATTAGAAGACTGTATACTGTTGTAGGTTGTCAACGTAACTGGTGGTTAGTTACAGCACTCATAAGTCTGTCTTCTTATTAATGGTGAATGATTACATTGTCTTGGATATCTGCTGCTCTCATGAATTGATCATTAAATTTACTATTGAATGCTTTTTGATACAGAAGTGCATTTTCTTTGTTTATTGATTGGTTACTTATATACGATAAATGCTATAAGTAACCAATGAATGGTCTCTTTATATTGACATTGAATACATTTTGCTTGACATCTATAGACATTATAATTTTACATAGTATGTCTCCTTCATTCTCAAATTGACTCCATAAAGGCACTGGTCACTAATATCGTTGCATAGAAAATATAGTCTTTTGTCCAAGTGTCTTGCAGAAGGGCTCTCCCCTTGGAGGTTACGACACTCCTAAGAAGTTGGAGATGTGGCTGAGGTGACAATGGTCTCATTCTCGTTACATTTGTCTATTGGACACTAGCCCTATGAGTTTGTCCGGTAACACAAAGCATGAGGCTGTCCACCAGGGTTGGAATTTGATGGGAAAAATGCCCATCATGGGCCATTTTGACCATCAAATACAATTTATATTTTAAACTAACCGTCAAATAATAAAAAGAAATCATAAAATCGTTCACCTATAGTGTCAAAACTGGCAAAATTGACGGGTGAATTTTTTTTCAAATTCCTACCCTGCTGCCCACAATGTAAAAAAGGTGAAGTGCTAAAAAGTAGAACATGTTAACTTACAAGTAACAAAAAGTTAACATGTAACAGAGGTAAAAATGCTAAAAAGCATAACCACCTATAAAGTAAAAAATGTGATGTAAAAATGCTAAAAAGCAGGACATGTTGCTAACTCAAGTAGCAAAAAGTTAACATGTAACATAGGTAAAAATTCTAAAAAGCCGATTATGATGTTAACTAAAAGCGTACAAAAGTAAAAATGCTAAAATACAGACCCTGACGTTAACTTATAAGTACAAGTGTCATTCAAAGCAGGGCTTGTGACTGCAATGCTTTGTTTACTGGCCAAAAAGGAGCATAGGAAAGAGAACAGAAAATTATTATTCATTGACTTAGTAGGTATGCAAAATATGAACCCTGGATATGGGATGACAAGCGGCAAACTTATAAACTAGCATAGACCTACGTTAACCCTTAAATTATTAAGAACAAATCTTCTTGGAGATTAACAGGTCTGTGGTTTAAATGGATGTATGCTACTACCAACACAACAAAACTAAAAAACTGTGCCAAAAAATATGACTGGGTACTTGGATTTCCTCTGGGCATCTGCACTTTCTAAATGGATTAAGAAGATAGAACATGATTATATTTCTTTCACTCACAAAATGAGTTTAATAAAATAGAATGTTTCATATGAAATAATAGAGACTTGGATTGCTAAAATCTATATTGCTAAAACCTCTATTGGATTTTTTGGCTTACAATTGACAAATGCTCTGTTACATTAGTAAGACCTAGTTTCACTTGGATATTAATAAGTCAGGGATTAAAATGGTTTGTGCTAATTTTTTTGGAAAATAGTTGTATACAACAAAAAGTTTATAACATGAAGGGGAGGCAGGAGGGGGAGGGGTGCTTCTCGGCCCCGATGACAATCTGATTCTTAAGTACTCTTGGGGTATGGGCACAAATACCAACAACATAGCTGAAGCACTCGCTCTTTGGCAAGGACTTCTCCAGGCTCAAGATGAAGGAATAAACGAACTCAACGTATATGGAGATTCCAGAATCATCATTCAAGCTCTCAATAACCACTCCAAATCTGCCAATCTCCATCTTAACCAGATCCTCCAAAGAATCAATGCTCTCATTCCAAACTTCAATCATCTAGAATTTTTTCATATCCTACGGAAGCTAAATTCAGAAGCAGATCTCGCTGCTAATGAAGCGATTCCCTTAAGCAAGGGAACTCTTTCTATTAACTATGAACAAAGTATTATGCTCCTACCCTAAGGGTAAATCCCCTCATGAAAGGGCCGGCATTCCATTTGACACTAAACGAAATGATGACGCTCAGATTGCCACGCGGAGGTTAATTCGAATTCACTCGAAGGTAATAAATTCAGGATCATGCGAAGGTTTAATTCATAATGCTTGTTCAAGGTGGAGAGTACCAGGATCTGAGCTCAGCAACCAGGCAATGGACGTCGATTGTACTTATCCCCTCATCTTCACCTGTGCAGGGGATGTTACAATGATAACAGGATTCAGTTTCCATTTCTGGCGCCGTAAAGAGGAAAGCAAGCTCGTCCCAATTCCCGGCTGTTATCTACGCTTTCTGAGAAGAAATCAGATGCTGTTCTGGTCTCCAAGAACAACGACGAATATGGCATCTAGTGGAAGCTCAGGGGCATCAGACCCAGACCCATTACTTGCGCTGGAAACAGAGGTGCGCTCCCTGCGCAGGAATCTGAGAAAGCAAGCCCGAAAATTGAAGCTGATAGATGAAGAAGGGGGAAGGAGACTCGAGTTCTTGGATGAGGAAGTAGGGAAGTTCAGACCTCAGCTAGAGGAAGCCATGAATAAACTGGAATCAGGAGTCCTCCAAGCCTTGGCAGAATTGAACACCAGCGTTGGAGTTTTGGAGCAGAAAGTGGAGGAGCTGATGCAGACTAAACCTATGGATCTGGACGACGCCCAGGCAGAAGCACCGAAGGACCTCTCCCCCAACTCCGTGCGGCTGGATTAAAACTGGTTCTCAGTCTTATAAGTTCCAGTTCTAGCTTATATACCTGTAAATAAAAGGTCCTCTGTTATAACTGTCAGTTGATTTTAAAGCTCTGTAATAGTTTATTTGGACTCTACTTTAGGGAGGATGATCTGCTATCCCCTCCCAGACTTTTAAGCTGTAACTTTTTGGTGGCTCTGCCACAGTTTTAATACAAAACCTATCCGTTGCTGTTAAAAAAAAAAAAAAAAAAAAGTTTATAACATGCACCAAGGACGTGAGGAATACCATCCATCAAATGTACACAACAAAGCAAAATCTCTAAATTTTAATGCACATCCTCACAATCTGAAAAATACATTTTGGCCAAACATCTCCCAGAGCGAGCATACACAGGCCAATAAGTGTAGGTGAAATTGACAGTGGAGAAGGCTTTATCATAACAGAGGATTGTGCAGTGATAATCACATGACAAAAAACATTTCGACAAAACAGTGCCAGGAGTATACACAAGCCATTGGGTGTAGAGAAATTGAAGGTAGACAAGTCTTTATCATAACAGAGGAATGTGCAGTGATAATCAAATGCAAATGACTTGGTAGACAAGGCTTTATCATAACAGAGGAATGTGCAGTGATAATCACATGCAAATCACTTAGTGGATCAATTGGTAAGAAAAATGACATTAAGCTCTTACGAGACAGAAAAGTATCGCCAATACTTCTACATATAATTTTATTACAGGCATAATATTTCAAACTTCAAAATAAAACCCAATGAGGCTCAAACTCTGTATTTTAATTCTCATGTTCAAAATCATAGAAACAGGGTTTATCAGAAGGGAGGAATATGCAATGACCATCGCATGCAAATGACCTAGAGGGTAAAGTAGGCAAAATAACATTAAACTCTGATGAAATTGAAAAGAAGTCTCTCCAACACTTCTACATCATTTTCTTATGGCCATAACATTCCGAAATGTTGCAAACATCATGTCGGTGAACATATCGCCGATGGCCTAGAAAGAAACTTATCGGCAATATCGGGGAAAATATCAGAAAATATCTGCAAACTTAATAAAATATAAAAATATTCAAGTTTTTTCAAATTTTTAAACATCTGAAGCAATTCCCCCCCTCCAGCCCTTTTACGGGCAAAGGTAACAGTGAACAACCCCTTTGTTGTCAATCCCCTGCTTTCCCTTTTCAATCTGAAAAAAAAATCCAAAAAAATAAAAAAAACTCCCAACTCTGCCAATATTTTTTGAATTTTGGCAATATTTGTCGATATGTGGTATTTAAATTTGAAAAAGTCGTGATTTTTTGCAGCGATAATATCTGAGAGCATCATGATATATAGCAATGTCAGTGATATTATCGGATGTTTACAACACAAGAATCCAAAATTCACAGTAAAACCAAATAATGCTTTAACCATCACACACTTCAAGCATATGCATATGCACATTTTATTCAAACCCAGAATACCCTGGAAAAGGGGAAATTTAAACTTGCATAAATTCATCTTCATCTTAAAATTAATAAGCACAAATTTCTTAAGAAATAATAAATCTGAGGCTTATATGTATGTATCCTACTACCAACCCACCAGAACTAAGAAAATGTGCAAAAAAATAACATTGACCTGCATATGGAAGATGACACTCCTCTACATGTTATGAGGGTTTCTTCTCGACATCTGCATTTTCACAATGAATGGATTAATAAAACAGAATGAATGGATTATATTTCTTAGAAAAGATTTTATATAACAGGTATGTACCTACCCTCCTCGTTGCCCAAATACTTCATAGGTAGTGCAATTGTTTGAACAAATTGATTAACATATGCAAAGATTTGGTTTATCTTTCCAACATAAAATAGTTCCAGCAAAAAGTAATGCAATGGAACAAAATAGATAAGGATAAGCCAATCAGCCAAATCAAATGAAAGCAACGCCAAAACATAGAAAACCAAATAGCCTAATACCTGTGGCTGTGAAAACAAAGAAAAAAATACCAGAGAAAAAAAGTAAAACAAAGGTAATCCATAAATCAAACCACAATGCAAACAATGTAAAGAATTACTTAAGCAATTATAACAAGAACAAACAAAACTCGATTAACACAGGGATACTTAGAATGCAGCAATGTTGACCCAACCAACCAAAGGAAAAGACTCAAGAGCGCTTACAAATATAAATTCCATACAAAATCTGTCAATGCATCACTCTGTTTGTTCACAAAAATACACCAATTTGTTTTTCTCAGATTCATGCAAGGAAGGCAGTTAAAACTCCACTACAGTTTTGGCCAGGAAACGATGGCTTAACCCAAGTTGCTACAGCTTGATGATACAATGGAATCCTGTGTCATTCATAAAGCATGTTAGGAGAGAGAAGGATTTGTGAGAAGTTCGAGAGTTTTTCTAACGGATCAATCCAATGCCCACACAGAACCCAACCATTATTGAATATTGTTACAGAAGTACCATAGAAGTATAGAACGGAAGCCAAAGAGGCACTTAGGTGTGGCATGGTTGTGAATCTGAAAAACATGGAGGTTTTTACCCAATTCGTTCATCAAGGACAGTTCAAATTCTGGTAAATGAAACAAACTGCATTGACAATAGGTAGAATTCCATTGGATGTTCAAACTTCAAACAGTTTGGGTAGTTCAAATTCTGCGTATAAATTGTAAATTTGGGGATTGTAGTAGGGACAATGGGGAACTTGAGGAATCGAGTAATAGCAGAGCAAGAGATTTATACCTTTGTTTTTTAATAAGCCCAAGTGTTAAAATTCGTGGCCATGTGAGAGCTTTAACAGTTGCAGGTCCTGAACCTCCCTTGTAAGGTCCATTAAAGAATGAGAGACACCAGGCTATTGGGGTAGAAGTCTGTTGAAGATTGAATAACATCCTGTGTTTGCAAGGAGTTCAGGAGGGATCATTTACCTGTGTGAATTTAACAAAGAAGACAGAATTTTGTTGATATTAAATTCTACTTGCATTATTTGCATTCAGTTTATTCACTCCCTTTGTATTTTGTTAAAAGAGCCAAATAGTTTGGGTGAAGAATTATGTTGTGTCAATGACTCATTACAAGAATTTGCAGTTCGTGTTATGTTGTTATGCATTGTGAGTTGCAAGGCCCCTAACACTGCATCAAATTACACCAGCATAGATCCATCTTAAACCAGGATCTATCAAGCACCGAGAGGGATCCAATTTCATTAGGTGTAATTTTTTTTTAAATCTTAAACCAAGAAATTTGATCCTTCTTTTGCTTGATAGATCCAGGTTTAAGTTTTAATTTATTTTATACATATACATGGATTTTTTTAATTACTTTTCATAATTTTTTATTTTATGAGCCGACATGGATTTTTTATCTACTTTTTATTTTTGGTAACGTTACATTACGTTACAACATCTCCCACATACTGAGCTGTAGAGCACCTCGCTCCTCTCAATGGAACAATCCGAGACTTTTTAGTATTTTACGCAATATGAGACCATAGTCACCAAAATCGGAATCGACAATAAATCGGCAAGGCAAAAGAGTCAAAGTTTTGAATAAGATTGAGAAAAAATTGGCAAATACAAAAAATTAAATATATACACATATTTTGAAAAAAAATTTAAACATTTTTCATTGATATTCAAAGTAGCCATGTCCATATACTGCAAGATATCAATAGATGTCCAAAATATATCAATTCTTATCCATAAGATGAGTCCAGATAGATGTCTAGTAGGCAAAAACCAATGTTTTAAAACTTGGACTCGAGCAAGGATCAACTCGGATTCAAACTCAGACTCGGCCATGACTCAGACCAGTTCGAATTTAATGACTCAGTTTTTAAAAAAATAGATAGATATTCAAATTTTAGTGGGAAATTTTTATTTTAAAATTCCAAACCATTAGACACAAAATATGCAAAGTCTACTCATGTATATACCATGAAAGGATGAATATATCAAAATGGCATCAAGTGTAATACATATCTAAATCAAAATACATAATCAACAAGGCTCTAAATGGTCTGGACTCTGTAGAGTCCAAAAAACAAAATGCTATGCTTACAAGTCTACAAGATCAACGTGATCAATCATCAAAATCATTGCCTATATTGGGATCTTATTCATCAATAGCACCCTATGCCCCCTCCTCTAGGTTCTAGTCCTTGTCTCTACCTCGATTCTCAAAGTTGATCCTCTAAGGACATTAGTCAACCCCCTACAATTTTGATGAAACTTCTTAATCCAAGTGTTAAAATAAGGTCGGATTAGAAAAGGTTTCCCATGCTTAATATGTGATTTTTTTTACTAAAGGGTAGATTATTTTTAAGATCATGACAAAGGAGTTCAACAATCAGCACCACCAACATCAAGGTACATAGAGAGTTTGATGTGCTTGATTAAATGTTGATCCCTTACCCTCATACATGATGGAATTTAGTGGAAGCGTTGCAATCCTGAAATCCTGAAAACTGTTAAGTCTGATGAATTATGAATGGGATCTAAAATTCTACTTTTTGCATATGAAGTCTGATGAGGTTGGAACCACTCAAACATTCTGAAACAATTAATGGCAATGTTAAAAATTTAAGTAAAAGGAGAGAAAATGAAAGATAAGGAGAATGTCACTTTTGATAATATTACCAATTACTATTGGGAGATGAAGCAAGAGCTGTGTGTCCAAGTTGTGTGGCTAGGATTTCAACCCTATAGCCGTCGCTCTATGTTTGCAGGCAGTGATTCTGAACAAAGCCCACATGCCCCTTCCGGATCTGTTCAAATTCAAAGATGTAGGAATGGAGGACTTAGTGAATACCTTCTTGGCCAGCAAGTATTTCTCAGGTTTTTCATTTCAATTTTCTCTCTGCCTACATTAATGGAGATCGACCAAAGAAAGGAGATCAAAGCTTTTAAGGCTCTCTTGGCCACACTTGGACACTCTCAAAAAATGCACCTCAGCCTTAGAAATTTGTTAAAAGGCTGGAGGAAGTCCCTTAGATAGACATAAATTCTCCAGAAGCTTGTAGATTTGCCCTTGTATTGATCGATAGAGCCCTGGTGGAAAAATTTACCAACCTTAGACCTAGCCCGAATGCAATAGATCAGTGGGTAACGGAGCAATGGGGCCCTCTTTGTTGATTTTTAGTGCAGCTGCGAGACCCATTCTCAGAGAGAATGGTACCCTAGTCATTTGACTAGGGTTCCTGGTCAAGTTAACCAGGCAGAGTATGAGTAAGACCCTAGAAGGTACCCTAGGGCCCCCAGCTGTCTCCTGGGGTTCTTGGTCTAGGACCAAGCAGATTGATGCCATGGCAAAGTCCCTAGCATGTGGCTAGGGCCCCTATTTGTCTCTAAGGTATTCTGGTCTAGAACCAAACGGTTTCTTGGTCATGATGACCAAGCAGATCCTGCAAGTTGAGACAGAGACTTCCTAGGTCCTGCAGATGGTTGATCAACATTCAGCCTAGGACCGAATGCTCAGCTTGAGGCTGAGGACCATTCTCTGGGAGAATGGAGATCCTGGTCATGGACCAGATGGTTGATCAACATGTCCCAGTCTAGGACTGAGGTTCAGCCTTGAGTTGAAAGCCATTCATTAAGAATGGAAGATATTGTTGTCCCCTCTCCTAATCGGTTGTTGCTAGGTTGCTTCTCAAGGGACTGGCCACCCCTTGACGATGTCTCTAGTACCTAACCCTTAGGAGCAGCGTTAAGGACAAAAGGATTGCACCATCCGTTTGGATCTTCTCCCTTATACAGTGATGACAAAAATATATAAACTATGTATCTTAAGAGAGAGAAAAGTCTTTTGTCTTGTTGGTTCTATTTGATTGCTTGTCCACTTTGATCTTGTGGTTGTTGACCCATGGTCCTATTCTTACTTGGTCCTAGCACTCTCACTTGTGTGCACCTTTGACTATGATGACTCCTACTTTATGGAGTATTTTTTTACATAAGGATTTATTAAAGACCATTGGACCATGTATTATTATGTTTTGTTATAGGGCCTTGTCCCACTTATGTTTTTGGTCTATTTACTTTATGTTGGACCTTTGATTTTTCACTTTATGATAAATTCATTAATTATTTATTTTAGTCTTATTAATAAAATCTTTATGATTTTATTAATAAAGACTTTGTGATTTTATTTATATATATTTGTCCATTTAAGTTTTATTTTATTAATACATTTGGTACTTTATCCTTTGACCTCTCTTTTCTCATTATTTTATTATTTTTATTTTTTCCTATTCTAACCTAAGGTTGTTAACTCCTAATCTATATAAACCTTACAAATCTTATTATTCTAAGACATCTTCGTGAGCTCTCACTTCACTTTCGGTTTGTTTTCTCTCGGGTATTATTTTCGGGTCTGCTCCTAATTTGGATTACACGACCGTCCTTCTCTTTCACGCGGGGTTCTCCTTCATGCTTGTATCCCACGCGGGCTTCTCCTTCACGGTTGTATCCCACGCAGGTTTCTCCTTCACGCTTGTATCCCACGCGGGCTTCTCCTTCACGGCTGTATCCCACACGGGCTTCTCCTTCACGGTTGATACCTGTCACGGGTTTACCCTCACGGATCTATCCTCACGACTCTACCCTCACGGGTTTCCCTCACAGCTTGACCCTCACGGTTTTCACGGCTGTCTCTCCACAGCTCTGTCTTCACGGCTTGCCTCACAGCTCATCTCAGCATTCAGCATTTCGGATCTGTCTCACAGCTTTATCCTCACGACTCTACCCTCACGGGTTTCCCTCACAGCTTGACCCTCACGGTTTTCACGGCTGTCTCTCCACAGCTCTGTCTTCACGGCTTGCCTCACAGCTCATCTCAGCATTCAGCATTTCGGATCTGTCTCACAGCTTTATCCTCACGACTTTACCCTCACGGGTTTCTCTCACAGCTTTTCTAGTTTTGCTGTAGCATTTGATTTCGGTTGTAGCATGTGATTCTCTCACAGCTTTTCTATTTTTGCTGTAGCATTTGATTTCGGTTGTAGCATGTGATTCTCTCACAGCTTTTCTATTTTTGCTGTAGCATTTGATTTCGGTTGTAGCATGTGATTCTCTCACAGCTTTTCTATTTTTGCTGTAGCATTTGATATCGGTTGTAGCATGTGATTCTCTCACAGCTTTTCTATTTTTGCTGTAGCAATTGATTTCGGTTGTAGCATCATTCAGCAGTCTCACGGTTTGTAATTGAACTCTGTGAGTGAGGGTTTGCTTACATGCTTGACCTTCGTAGTCTGCAGCACCTATGTGTCTTTCTTGCTACTGTCATTTTCGTATTAATTGAAGAACTTGAGGTCTGTTTTATTCTACCTGAACCTTCTCTCTCTTAAGGTACGTATATGGTTTATCTAGTTTGACTTGTCCTTTCAGTGACAAGATCAAAACTATCTGAGTATAAGGCTGATCTAAATATTGGTTATAATTCGATGATTCGTTAATGCTACTTCTCATTTAGTTTACTATTCCTGTCACTTGAAATTTTTATATTTTGTGCATTTGATGATTCTCGAGGACCAACTCTAATGCAGTGACCAAATGGAGCATTAAGTTGAAAGAGATGAAAATTATATTACTTCTGTTTTAATTCAGCTTATTAAGTATTGCAATTGTTTACATATTCTTGTATCAAGTTTTTATATATGCGATAAAACGTACATAACTTGGAATTTTAACACTCTTATGAAGACAAATGTCTCTTCTTGGGTTGTTGGAAGAGGTTATTTTCTCTTTGTTTTTTCAAGCAGCGAAGAAAGGGACTTGATTTTCCTCTCAGGCCCGTATTTCATGGGCTCTAGAGGGATGTATCTAGCCCCCCTGGAATCTAGATTGTAACCCCAAACCTGAAATAAAAAATGTACCAGTCTGGAGAAAACTCCCGCATCTTCCAGTAATTTTTTGGGATAAAAATTCCATTTCATCCATTGGAAACAAACTTGGCTTTTTTTGGCTAGAGTTGAAGCAAAGAAGAACAATACTCATGCACCTGTATCTACATAGAGGTAGACTTGGATCAAGGGTTACCAGAAGCAGTTCAACTCAATCCAGATGGTTGGAGCCATCTCCAAGTGCTTCATTATGAACAGATTCCCTTCAACAGTAATTTTTGCCATTCATATGGGCACTTTGCTAAAAGCTGCCCAAAGAAACAAGAGCAACCCCTAATGGAGCAGTGACCAAATGGAGCATTAAGTTGAAAGAGATGAAAATTATATTACTTCTGTTTTAATTCAGCTTATTAAGTATTGCAATTGTTTACATATTCTTGTATCAAGTTTTTATATATGCGATAAAACGTACATAACTTGGAATTTTAACACTCTTATGAAGACAAATGTCTCTTCTTGGGTTGTTGGAAGAGGTTATTTTCTCTTTGTTTTTTCAAGCAGCGAAGAAAGGGACTTGATTTTCCTCTCAGGCCCGTATTTCATGGGCTCTAGAGGGATGTATCTAGCCCCCCTGGAATCTAGATTGTAACCCCAAACCTGAAATAAAAAATGTACCAGTCTGGAGAAAACTCCCGCATCTTCCAGTAATTTTTTGGGATAAAAATTCCATTTCATCCATTGGAAACAAACTTGGCTTTTTTTGGCTAGAGTTGAAGCAAAGAAGAACAATACTCATGCACCTGTATCTACATAGAGGTAGACTTGGATCAAGGGTTACCAGAAGCAGTTCAACTCAATCCAGATGGTTGGAGCCATCTCCAAGTGCTTCATTATGAACAGATTCCCTTCAACAGTAATTTTTGCCATTCATATGGGCACTTTGCTAAAAGCTGCCCAAAGAAACAAGAGCAACCCCTCCATTCACAGCAGAAAAAACAGTCAAAATCCAAAGAGGAAGAATTTAAAGTTGTATCCAAACGAAGCAGAAGGTCCCAAAAAAAAGGAACAAAGGCAAGCAACCCATCAAAACTTACAGCCAATAGCTTTGCAACTCTCGACTCTTTACAAAATGGAGGTCTGGAAGAAAACACTGATCATCCCAGAACCAGAATTAAATAATGCCTCGTCAAAAAATCCCCCTTCTGGGTCTTCAGTAGAAGGACAATCACAAGAGAAAGAAACATCCAAGGAAGATGAAAAGGAAGAAGCCGAGGAAGATCAAGAGACAAAAGAAGACACGTCTGAAGACCTGAAAGACTTGGAGGAAGAGGAGCTAGAAGAGGAAGAGGAGGACTTAGATTTGGCCAAGGAGGCAATGGTGCCAGCTCCAATTCAGCCGTAGGCAATTTATGCGGCACCCCCATCCCTCTCATCAAAGAAATCAGAGACAGTCTCCTTCGCTGATGCTCTCAGAAAAGGTTATCTTTCATCCCCACCTCTCACAAGGGGGCAGTCATCAAGTAGAGATCAAGGAAGAAAAGAATCAAATGTCCAAGCCTCGTCAAGGAAGCAATCATCCTCGGACTTTCTGATTAAAGGGAGTTACTCTAATTCTCAGTAGGAGGAATGGAATGTTATTGTATGCTGTTATGTAATCACTTTGTTAGGATTTATCCTAGCAGACATGAATATACTGGAAAGACTAGCAGCAAGAAAAAAGGTTGGAACATCAAAAGGAATAGGCTAGTTAAAAAAGTTGGCTTTAGTTTAGGAATTTCGGACATTTTAGCTACCAAGAGGCTTGTTTTTGTAATAATGTGCTCGATTGAGCTCCCTTTTTAATACAACTCCTAACCATTTCTGTCAATATATATATATATATATATACTACCAATTACTACTGAACCAAACCAGTTTGGAACCTCTGCTGGTCAAATCGGTCCGAGTCCAAGACACCGATTTTTAAAACACTGGCAGAAACACCTCAAACAGGCAGAAACACCTCTAGCGAGCAAAATAATGACCAAAACCAGTGAAAAATCGGGCTGAAAAACTTTTCCTGGGCATGCAGTTCAAAATATCGGAGCTTTGAAATTACGAGATTGACTCAAGTTGACTGAGTCAAACTTGGTCAACCCAAGTCAAACTCGGAACTTTTGAATGCCGATTCCAATTTAAATCGGAAAATCGTGATTTAGGTCACGATTCCTGTGACTATGTATGAGACTATAAATTGAATTGTAATTGTTCTTTTTGCAATATATTATGAAAATCAAAGAATCCTAAAGCTAACATGTCTAACTAATGAGCTGCAATTATTATTTATTTCCTACAATTCCATTATCTGAAGAAACAAAGCCACGGATGGAGTTTGAAATCAGATGAAATCAACACCACAAAAAATTCCCAGTGAAAAAGGACACAGGGCAATGTTAACTTTACCAACCAAACAACAAATGAAAAAAGCAAAGTATGAGATGCCCACAATGTTAAAAATGTGAAGTAAATGCTAAAAATCAGAACATCTTGTTCAATTACAAGTAACATAAAGTTAACACGTAACAGAGATAAAAATGCTAAAGAGCAGAACCACCCACAATGTAAAAAATGTGAAGTAAAAATGCTAAAAAGCAGAACATGTAGTTAACTTACAAGGAAGTTAACATGTAACAGAGGTAAAAATCCTAAAAAGCAGAACATGATGTTAACTAAAAGCGTACAAAAGTAAAAATGCTAAAACCCAGACCCTGCCGTTAATTTACAAGTACAAATGTCATTCAAAGCAGGGCTTGTGACTGGAACGCTTTGTTTACTGGCCAAAAAAGAGCAGAGAAAAAGGTAAAGGATAATTATTAATTATTAATTATTGACCCAGGAGGTAGCAAATGAAAGCGGGATGACAAAGGGTGAACATAGATCTATGTTAACCCTGAAATTATTAAAAGAACAGATATTCTTAAAGATCTGCACTTTCAGAAAGGATTAATAAGATAGAACACGATTACATTTCTTTCACTCACAGATGAATTAATAAAACATAACGTTTCGTATGAAATAATAAAGACTTGGATTGCTAAAATCTGTATTGGACTTTTTGGATTGCTAAAATCTGTATTGGACTTTTTGGCTTGCAGATGACAAATGCTCTGTTACATTAGTAAGACCTAGTTTCACTTGGACATTAATAAGTGATTCTAAAATTATTTGTGCTAAATTTTCTGAAAAATAATTTTATATGAGAAAAAGTTTATAACATGCACCAAGGAGGTTCGGAATCATAAAAGCCCGACAGTGCCCAAAGCAAACTGCTGAGTGAGCAAAATTAAAGTTTTACAGGGTAAAATAAGCATCATATGCAAAAGACCTAGAGGGTAAAGTAAGTAAAATACCATTAAACACTGATGAAATCGAAAAGAAGTCTCTCCAAAAGTTTTACGTCATTTTATTATAGCCATAATACTCCAAACTTCACAGTAAAACCAATTAATGCTTTAACCATCGCACACTTCAAGCATATGAATATGCACATTTTATTCGAACCAAGAAAACCCTGGAAATGGGATAAGAAGGGTAAAATTTAAAGTAGCATAAATTCATCTTCATCTTAAAATTATTAAGCACAGATTTCTTAAGAAATAATAAATATGAGGATTCAATGTATGTATTCTACTACTAACCCACCAGAACTAAGAAACTCTGCAAAAAAATAACACAGACCTACACAGGGGAGGCGACATTCCTTTACATGTAGTGTTGTCTCTCCTTCAGAAGTCAGTTATGAAGGCTTCTTTTCGACATCTGCATTTTCACAATGAATGGATTAATAAAGCAGAATGAATGGATTATATTTATTATGAAAGATTTTATATAACAAGTACGTACGTACCTCTTCGTCGCCCCGATACTTCATAAGCATTGCAATTGTTAGAGCACATTGATTAACCTATGCAAAGATTATCCTCAGCAGCTCTCTCTGCTCATATCTCCTTCCCTCTCGTCCCCAACAAACAAAATCCCTAAAAGAATGAAAAACGGACCAAACCAAATCCCTAGAAGAATCAAAAACAGACCAGGGAATACAGAGCACAAAAGGAAAAACAGAGAGAAGGGAGAAAAAAAACTCATAACACAAATCAAAGCAACATAAACTACATAGACAACCCAGTCCAGCATGGCCATGCTTAACACAGATCAATAAAAAACAAAAACTAAACAAGCAACAATTCAAATGCAAATTCTTCATCTGCGCTGCTCGGCTCTTCACCAAGCTGAGCAAAAGAACCCTCTATTCTCCTTCTGCTAACGCTATTCTCTGAAGGCTTCTGTCTCTTAGCGGTCGGACTAGTCGGACTTTTCATATTGATTTAATTTTGGTGACAAATTTGTCTGTCTTCACGCTCCAATCTTTAACGGCACCGTTACCACGGGCCTGTTTTCCATCTTCAGGCTTCCCTGTGAATCGTACCTTGAAGTTGTTTAACATCCCCTACGACTCGCGCGTGACCTGGGGCTGGAGTGGATTCGAACGCGCCAAGAAAATCATAAAAACATCATCCAGTATAAATAACAGCATCATCAACTAAAAGCTTGTATAATTGTTTTAGATTGGAAAATGCATCATCAGCTTTTTTTTTTTCTTTTTCTTTTTTTTCTTTTTCTTTTTTTTAAAAAGGCATCATCAGCTTTTCTTTTTTTTTAAGAAGGCATCATCAGCTAAGTTGTTTTAGAGCCTATTATGTGATGATAAAAAAAACAAAAATTATTAGGTGATGATTTTTTTTCCATAAGGAAAACCTACTATGTATTTTTTCCCAAGGAAAACTTTTGTGGGAAAGTTTAAGGAATGTTTTTTTATATTTTCTTAAAGAAAGAAGGCGCTCTCTATAAACACCATAACTCAATCGGAAAGGAAATATACCGAAGCTTTACAAAATTATTATAAGTATGTATATAAATAAAATAAATAAAAATGGTAAGTTTATTTAGAAAGATTTTAGAACAACCATTATATTTATTGAAATAATTTGAACTAAATAATATTAATAAATAACTAGTCAAATGTTCAATAATATTAATGATAACTTATTAATTTCTTGAACTTTTGATTATATCATATTCTATATTGATTGTTTGAACAAATTAAAATATATATACTTTTGATTCATAAAAATTAGCCAAATATCCAACAACATTAATGATAACTTATTGGATTAATTCCTTGAACATTTAATTATATCATATTATATATAAAATTTTGGAAAAAATTTAAATAGATATAACATTTATAACATTGAAATAAGAGATTGAGTTTTTTAAGCAATTTGACATTTGTTTGAAGATAATTCATAGATTCTAGTATAATTGTTTCACATTCAAAGTGAATGTAGAACCACCACCAACTAGGTTGTTTTGTAGTGATCTTTTGGTAATGACATTTTCCTCATTCTTCATTATACAATGTTTTATTTTAGTGCTTGAGATTTGTTTGAAGATAATTGAAAGGTCTCTTCACTCAGGTGAAGAGCAGGGACGACACAGAGGGGTCTTAGTCACGAGACATGGAGGCCCCTCTCATGCCCCCCACGCGATGTCATTAATATGTTACAGTTGGCATCTCACCGGGATAGTTGTCTACAAACTCAACCTCCCCCTCGCAGGTGTTAATTGAAGGCTCTAAAAGGCCTTGTGTGGACCCTTCTCCTCCCACACACGGAAATATTCCTCTATATCTATGACTTGTTAACAAAGGATAATCTAGCTATCATGGGGGCACTCGGGAAACATTTCCATAGCTATCTAATGACCTTTGCATTCAAGAAGCCTTAGATCAAGGCTCTCCAAAAAGAGGTAAGTGACATTCTCAATGCAGTTTGTTTCAATTACAACTTGTGGAAGACAAGATTCAATCTGGTAGCAAGGAATAGGGGTCAAATTTGCAAATTGTGGGTAGTTTTGTGCAGCTCCTCTGCTAAGATGGTGGCCCGAACAAGGTAGTGAATTCGCCCAATGCCCCTACATTTTGTAGGAGGTAAAGGCTTTGATCTCTCGATTTAATAAAAAGGTCCTCATCGGCATTCAGCATGAGATCACAAAGGTAGAGAATTGGGTAAAGGGAAAATACGAGGTTACCTTAGACAATGAGATTTGCAAAGATGTTAGAGCCTAGATTCCAAATGTAGGAACCTCCCAAACCCGTGACTCTAAATATCTTCAAATTGTCATACTTTATTGGCATACAAAATCCATGTTGGGCAAGGTTTTAATGGATCATAATGAAGAAAAAAGGAGATCCTTTTGCAGATGGATGAATTGCAACTACAAATGAAGTGCATGAATGAGAAAATCAATTTGATAGCCAAAGCTACAATAGCATACAAGTTTATGAATCGGCCTGCTCGAGATGAGGTCCAATATCCTACCTCTTTTTAATAGTTGTCTATCATTTCCATTATTGATGATGAAGATCATTCCACTTAGTTTTCTCAGGATGTTTGTTAATCTATCTCTTTTGTTTATCATAGATCTATAACATTAGTATTTCAGTCAAGGCTTATAGTCAAGCCATAAACATCAACAGGTTTTGTTATAGTCAACCTATAAACATCAACAAGTTTTGTTCACTATGGTTCTTAAAAACTCCATATTTCAAACAATTTACAGTCCTTAGTGAGGACCTTTTATTCTATTGGTGGTCGAGTTTCCCATTTGTCTAACTAGCCAGGCTAAAACTTTTGTAATTTCCCAATCCTAATACAATCTACTAGTTTACCAAAAAAAAAAATTAATTGAAATATCCTAATGTAATTGTTCACATTCAAAGTGAATGTGGAACCATCATCAACTTAGTTGTTTTAGGTAATTTTTTCGTCAACTTGGTTGTCTTATTGGTTGTTTTTGGGTAATCTTTCCATGGACATTTTTCTCAATTTTCATCATATCATGTTAGGAAAATTTACACCATTAATCATTACATAAAAAAGTGATCTTTTAATCCAATTTTTAAGAGCTATTAAGAGGACAATCATAAGCTGATTAAAAGCTAAAACATAATTGTGTAGTTGAGCATAGGACTAACATCATCGATGTAATGTTCGACAAATGCGAAGATAGGGTTTCCAGTGTTTTTTTGCAGGCGGTAGGATTGACGACAAATCACGGCTATTTTGGCGGGAGGGAGTCCCTCAACCCCCCAAGGCTCTTCTCAGGTGGAGTTTCATGTAAGTGGGATTCAGATCCCGGTAGATGGATTGGGTGGTGTTGGAAAAAAGGTGCAGGAGATGAGATCTGTTTCTCCTTAGGTGGGTGGTAAGTTGGGTCAATGCATACCCAAAGTTTCAATCATTCCTTCGATGGTTATCAGATCCAATATGCTAAGAGATAGGATTCAAAAGATGCAGGACCATGCTCTCATTGGGAAATTTGTTGGTGTTTTACCCTCTAAAAAGTCTCTGATCTGGTGGATTAACTCCACATGGAAACCTAATGGCCATTATGATCTTCAGCTTGGATCGAAGGGTTTCTTCACGATCACTTTCATTAACTTGGATGATCGTAATAGGGTTCTTGATGGTGGCCCCTATTTCTTTTACTCTGCTGGTTTGTTTTTGAGACCATGGAAAGAAAAGTTCTGCCTCGAGAAGGAAGACATGAAGATCGCTCCTGTTTGGATCAGGCTATACTCCCTTCCTTCTGAATACTAGGAAGATGAGATTTTAGAAGACATAGGGAACAATCTGGGCACCTTTGTCAAAATATTTGAACAGACAAAAGCCCAGCGATATACAGCCTACGCCCGGATCTGCGTCTATATCGATCTATCTAGGGAGTTGTCGGAGGCTATTAAGTTGATGTGGGAGGATGAAGAATGGGTCCAAACCCTAGATTATGAACAGATCCCATTTAGCTGCCGTAGATGTCATGAGCATGGCCACTTATTCAGGGTCAGGGACTGTGTTGATGCCTTTGATATCGTTGCATCAATCAGCAAGGGATTCTCCCCAATAAGCAATCCCAATTAGATCGCTCACCGTTTGGTGTGGGGAATCTGTCTGGTTAACGGTTCCGACTACCGTGGGTTTTAAAGATTTGTTTGTTTTATCGGTTGCGGCCCGATCCACCAATTATGATTTTGTATTTAAAATGATATGTAAGTGACCTATGTTAAATGCATGCGGGAAAACAAATCTATGCTAATCTAACTTTAATCTAAATTACCTATCCTTACAAGGAGCAAATTTAAAGAATGGGTAAATAACTAGAAAATACACCAAAACAATTTCACAGTTAGTTGTTAAATTGAAAGGAGCATTTGCAGCAGAAAAGGAAAGATTATCTAAGATAACTCAGATTACTGTAAACATTCAATTACCCATTTAACACATAAATTTTCATAAGAATATGAAACCATCCACAGCAAAGAATTAATTCATAAAAGCCAAGAAAGATCTCACAGGAAATGTATGAAAAATTTGCAGTAATAGTTCAGCAACTTAATCAACAAGACTCCATGTAAAATAACGTGCTAGCTTTCACAGGCCAAAACGATTTCCATTGATGTAGCAGAAATACTTCCTTTACAAAATAGCAAAGAGTTTCACCTGCCAAAAGTCCCTTTGCTTCTCTTCTTATTAGCTATATATAGCTTTGCAAAATGTGTCTAGGGTCGACACCTATACCCTAACCGTTTGCATTCCCCAATTTGTCTTGTAGTGCTGAATATTACATAAGGGAAGTATATCAAATATTTTTGCAACAACGGGAGTTAAATATTACAAAAAATTAATATTCCAACGGTATATGCAACAAATAAACGCTCATGAGGCATGCTAGCTGCTGGAAGCTATCCTTGAGTCTGCTCCCCAGGGGCCTGAGGCGCTGCTGGATTTTCTTCTTGTACCACTACAATAGCCGGGCCACTCTCTGACGTGGTAGCTTGGCTGGCTGCGAACACTTTCTCCACCTCTGCTATATGAATTCCTTAGTGATTTGTGTCCCTTATGATGTTTGTTCCAATCAGGGGACTCACAAATCTGAGCGATATCTTCTGCTTAACCAAATCTTCTTCTAAGATGGTTATTTCAGCTGTAGTAATCCGAAGGCTTTCTTCCAGGCTGTGCTGATGAACAATAGCTTGACTAATAAATTGGCGTAGATCTTCTGCTGTTAACGTGTCCAACTTTTGTATATATTCATTTTCTGCCTGGAGCTCTATACTTAGATTAGCTTAATATTGTGTTTTATCCGGGAAGTCTTCTATCTTTTGAGGTATAGTTATTCGGCAGTTTTCCTGTGTGGTCCAGATTCGGGAGTATACAGTCTTGCACTGTTCATAAGTGTCTGAAGTTACGGAGGCCAATTTTACTCCGCAATCTTTAGAATATTCTAGGGTGCGTATATCAGCCTTGTATTGAACAACAAACTTAAGGGGAAGAGTTGCTGGGAAACCTGACTTCCCTTCTCTCCATTCGATATGCCTTCTAATCTCCCCACTGATGCGTGAGTGTTTCCTCCTGATCCTGGTGGCTTCAACATTTACTTCCTTGACTTTGGCCATGACTATTTTTAGTCTTTGTATCTCTTCTGCTATGAGTTCTCTGATTCCATAGGTCTCCTTTAGGATTCCACAAGCCTGCTCGTGGAAGGGTCTGATATCTCCCATTTTGTTGCTTGCCAACTCTAATTGTTGCTCCAGCAACTCATTTTCTCCTTGTAATTTTTCAATGCTCTTTTTCAGGTCATCTACCTCTTGAAGGTTGTCGAATTTATCCGATTCAAGCTTCAAATTCTTACCTTTAAGTTCTATATTTTCATCTTCTAATGTTCTTACCTGTATTGACAAATCTCTCCTATCTGCCTCCAATCGTTGGAGTGCTCTTTTTAAATCTTCCTTTTGAGATGTGAGAGTATTATTCTTCTCAATCATCGGATTTGTGTAGTTCTGTTCCTTGACTAAAGCTTCCTGGAGTTGTTGCGCCTTCCCCTTTTCTTCATCCAACTTATCTCCCAATATATTAACATTATTTGCAGTTGTTGTAACAACGGCTACAAAGATAGATGCCAGGAGTCTAGCAGCTTCTTCTGTGTTCCGCATGACAGTAGTCTCATGTGTGGTGACAATGTCAGGCCGAAACGGTCTTTTCAGTTTGGAACTTGCTTCCTTGACAATGGTCTTCCTCTTCTTGTTGCAGGCAAAATTTACCCAATTGGAAACTGTGTTGCCTTTATAAGGTGTGAACAGGACAATGGGTAGATCCCTTATAGGAGAGCCCATATCCAAGTTTTGCAAGTCTGGGCTTTTGGGGTCAATCTCTTCTTGGGATTTCTTTTCCTCCTCTTCTTTCCTTTTTGCCTCCTCCTCTTGTTCCTTCTTTCTTTTGTCCTCTTCTTCCCGCTTAGCATTAGTTTCCAGCCTGATTCTTTCTTCCTCTTCTTTCCTCTTTGCCTCTACTTCAGCTTTGGCTACTTGGATCTTCAAATTTTCTTCTTCTCTTAATTTATCTTCTTGGATCTTCTTTGCGTGTTCCAAGAGCTTCAATTCTCCTTCAGAGAGAGCCTGGGAGCTCGAGCCGGCTCCTCCTTTGCTTACCTGACAAATCTGTAGCTCGGCCATATTGTTGATTCCCCTATATGGTTCTTCCTAAGGATCATAAAAGTTGGCATATTCACAGGGAGTAGAGTGCTCTTTGCAATGCTGGGCAACTTTGCCTTGTCGATCGTTCCTGTGGAAAATCCTTTCTCCAAAGTGGAAGCTCTTCAATTTTGCAACAAACTCTTTTACAGTCGTGATTCCTGCGAACTTGTAGGAGCCAACATAAAAGGGTAAGGGGGGAAAGGTAGCTTTTTTGGCCTTGTACAAGGTGTTACCCATTCCATCAATGAAGACTTGCCTGACCATTTCCTTATGGACTATGTAATCTGTAGCATACTTCGGAAGAATATATGGTGCTTTCGAACCTCCATACATTCTTATGTAAGTACCTTCTGGAGAGAAGTAGAAATCGCCATACTTTTCCAAGGCTTCCATGGCGTTTTCAAATAGACAATTGGGTTCCTCATTGAATATCAACTGATAAAGAGGCATTATGAACTCCTCACAGATGAGCTTGTAGTCCCTTTTGTAATGTTGTGCCCAAAAGATTTTGTAGGCAAGGAATATTGGGCCTTCTGCCGAACTCCACATGCATCCCAACTTGGGAAAAAGACACTTTGCCACAATACAATCTATGAGATACAAAGCCATATAAAACTCTGCCTTTCTTTCCTCTAGCCCTTCTTTAGCCATTGTTATTGTTGATGTCAGGATGTTTGACAGAATGTCAGCCCAATTGAAGATCGTACCTTTGAAAGCAACAAAATGGATGATAGGGATCCACTGCAGCATAAACATCGTCCCGTCAGGTCTCCCAAAGATCCTGCTTAGCATGAGAGCAATTAGTCTGAAGGGAGGCCTTAAATTCTGGACTTCGTATTCCTCATTGTCTCTTCTTTTGAATTGCTTGCCTGAAATTAACATTCTCCTTGCCATGTCTAAATTATCCATATTGATCTCTTGCAACCATGCATCATCTAGTCGCTGATGTGCTTTGGGTAGTTTGTAAGCTGTTGCAATGTAGGATGGGTGAAATGAGGCGAAGGCATTACCCGTGTTGTCCGCTATGACTCTGGTTTCAGGGTTGGCATGCTGCAGCACCCATCCGATCACCTCTGAACATGGGAATAGTTCTGGACGTGTGGCTGCTTTGGATATACAGGAGTTCCGGATGTTTTGATATAAGCATTCTTCTTCAAGGAGAGCATCAGGAAAGTCTTGATCCCTTATCATACGGTAGACATCACCCCAGTTCACTTCCGAAGGCACGTTTGTAGTGCATTTGGTGTCCTGAAACGTCGTCTCTAGTCTGGAACTTTCCTCGACTACTTTCGTCCTCCTCTTGCCACCTTTGGCCATAATGGAAATCCTATACAGCAATTGACGTGAATAAGCATGCATGACATAGTGTTTTACAAATCTAAACTAATGTCTGTTAGATGGTCTTTAAAAGAATATTTTTTGAATATGCCCTCTTCATATAAGTGCAGAAACTTAAGCAACATTAATCAGGTTATCCTTGTGGTTTCTGTGCTGGTCAGGAAAACTGATGGCTACAAGATCAAGGTTGGTCTGGGTGCTCAAGTCCTTAGGATACCGACCGGTGTACGGGTGCGGAAGATGTCAAAACACAACAGCCGAGACGCCCATGATTTGGTGCGAAACGAGAGGTGGATAGAATAGACGCAATTTTTAAAACGCGAGAATCTCGAGAACAAAAAACACCTAAGCCAAGCGTATCCTAGCTTGGGAAAAGCTGTTATCCGGGATTAAGACGAAACTTTGCGCTATGTGAATGACAGGATTACCGTGTTTACGGGGCCGTGGTGGAGGAGGGGAGACTAGGCAACATGATACCCTGCGCTAGGTGCTCAAAAGGGTCGACAGATAGATTCCGGGGAATCCGTTGTGGCGAAAAACAATCAAAATGCAGCACTAAACCGCTTGGTAAGTAGGCATATACTTACTTGGAAACTGAACGCGTGATGCCCACAACTACCGAGCGGACTATGGATTGAAGCCTCCAGACGACGACGGGTGCTTTGGATGCTCAAATGGAACAGGCAGATCTTGGAGCGATAAAAAATGAATGAAAATGGTAACGGGGTCTCACCCCTATATATGTGATTTGGCACGCGTGGATCATTAATCTGGTGGTTGAATGCCATTAAATGGGTATTAAGCCTGCATACGACCGAGTCATGTCGAAACTTTTTTCCATAAATGCGACCGTAAAAAACGGAAGGTTTGTGCCAACGCTTCTGACTCACGCGGGAAGAAAAGCGAAAACGTTTCGCCGTTGCGGGAGAGTTGTGCGAGTGCTTCCGTGAATGGCTAATGTATCGGAGCGGATTTGAATGAAAGCTTCCGCTTCCGCGGGAAAGTTATCCAAATTCTTCCGAAAATGCCAAGGCTTCGTCAGTGCGGAAGTAATGGATGAGTCTTTCCGAAAGAAAAAATGTTGCGTTTTCAGCGTGTGCGGAAGAGTTACACGAAAGTTTCCGCTGCAGTGGAAGGTCTTGACAAGTTTGCTCCACCGCGAGCCTGTTTGATTAAACGTTCTGTCCCTTCGAAGACTTTAAGTTAACTTTTCCGCTTCGGGTCGACTTGGGCTTTTTCTTCCGCGGTTTCAGAAGACTTGGGCCAACTCTTCCGCTATTTCGGCAAAGTTAGCTCAAAGTTTCCGTCATTGCGGGCCAAAAGGCTGGGTTTGTTTGGTCAAAAGACATAACTCAAAAATTTCTAAGGCAAGTTTAAGATTGAGAAACTAAGTAACAGGGTGCTAAAACGTTGCAAAACTTTCTAAGGTAAACATACTCAAAAAAAAAAAGGAGGGGCCCCAATAATTTTCAAAAATAAAATGGGGGGGTTGTACCAACAACAGACTACCCTATGAACAACCCTAAACCATCCCCAAGAAGGTTGAGGAGAGCGTGGATCCGGGTTTCTCCAAAGTGTAGACTAGAAAACGGGGTGGTAGGAAAAAAGGAGCCCCGGAAGGAGCCAAGAAGATCATGACGTCTGACTCTTTTTATGTGTTGAATGAACAGGAGGAGGAAAACAACCCTGAACTCCCCCTGAACCCTCAAAACAGTCAAACCCTAGTACAGATGGTTGCCCCCCTTGGTCCTAGTGTGTGGCCATTACACGAGAAAATTTTGGCGGTTATTGGTGATTTGGTAGATGAGGAAACTGAAGAAATGGACATCGGGGACTTGGATGTTGATGGGATTGAACAAGCATGTGGTGACCCTAAAAAGGGTTATGTCCCTCAAGAACAGGTGATCCTCTTGAAGGAAGCCATTCTAAAATCCAAAGAACCTAATAGGTTGGGGATTAGCCCTGGATCACAAAAGGAATGTAAGAGGAAGCACGAGGAAAATTCCAAGAAGTTAGGTCGGAAGTCTAATAAGCAAAGGATCGCTGTTGTTGGTCTGAAATTGGTGGAATCTGGCCAGTACCCTATTATTAGGGCGGCCCTAGGTCTGTAATTTCCCCCCTTTGTTAATGAAGATTGTTTCCTGGAACATAAGAGGGCTTAACGGCCAGCAAAAATCTAGAACTATGAGGAAGAAGATTAAGGAGTTAAATCCTGCATTTGTGTTTCTTCAAGAAACAAAGTGCTCGGGTCTTAAGTTACAGGAGAAGAGTAAGAAGATCTGGAGAAACTATGAAGTAATGGGGATTGATGCGAAGGGTTTTGCTGGTGGGCTAGGCATTCTGTGGGACCCTAACAAAATTAGTCTCTCAGGATTTTTTGGAAATCAAGGCTTCCTTGCTGCTGAGTTCTAGGTTGTTGGGTTCAGGGTTTCGGGGGTTCTGTCTAATGTCTATGGCCCCCACACCCTTAGGTCTAAATCCTCCTTTCTAGACTCTCCATGCCGGCTGAAGGAAATGACTGGGGGAAAGCATTGGATTGTAGGTGGGGATTTTAACCTCATCTCCCCTCTAGATGAAAAGAAAGGGGGAAGGAGACGTCTGGATGATGAATGTATTCGATTCAGGGAAACCATTAAGCAGTTGAAATTGGTTGATGTGGTCCCGGGGGATGGTAAGTTCACTTGGAACAACAAGAGGTAGGGAGACTGCCATATTGCCTCTCGTTTGGATCGTTTTCTAGTTTCGGAATCGATGATGGAATCTGGGATTGAAAGTGCTTCTTCCATTTTCCCGGCTTCGGGTTCTGATCATTGGCCCATTGATCTCTGGTGGAGTGGCTTGGGTTCTCAATTTAAAAGACCCTTTCGCTTTGAGCAGTTTTGGTTAAGCCACCCGAAGTTTAAAGAGAAAGTCTCACATTGGTGGGGAGAGATGGGCATGGGAGAAGGTCAAAGTATGTACAACTTTCTACAAAAATTGAGAGCTCTTAAAGCTAAAATCAAGAAGTGGAACAAAGAGGAGTTTGGGAACATCTTTGAAGATAAGAGAGCCCTTGAAGCCTGCAGGGAGGAGATCCTAAAGATGGGAATGATTTCGGGCTATACTCCAGAGCTCCAGAGGGAGGAAATCTCAATGCATAATAAAATCATGGAAAGGGAGAAACAAGAGGAGATTCTATGGCGACAGAAGGCGAGAGTGAATTGGCTGCAGGATGGTGAACGCAACACAAAATTCTTCCACCGCTCGGCTATTCAGCATCGTCAGCATAATAGAATCCTAAAACTCAAGAACAGGGAAGGGATTAGATTGGAAACCAGGGAGGAGATTGAAGGTGAATTGAATCACTTCTTCCAGGACATCATGAGTGAAAATGTGGTTGAGAAACGAAGAGATATTGAGTCAATCACTCGTAACATTCCATCCCTGGTGACTCAGGAGTATAATGACCTCCTTCTTTGGCCCATCTCCATGGAAGAGGTTGAGGAAGCGATTTTTCAAATGGCGGATGGAAAAGCCCCAGGTCCTGATGGCTTTACCACCAATTTCTTTCATTATTTTTGGGATCTGGTGAAGGTATAGGTTTGGCAGATTGTGGAGTCTTCCCGTTGCTCTGGGAAAATCCTTCCTGCTTTTAACGCTACTTTTCTTACCCTCATCCCCAAGACAGATGGAGTTGATTCCCCTGACAAGTTCAGACCCATTTCCCTTTGCAATGTGATATACAAGATTGTCACGAAGGTCATTACTAATCGCCTAAAACCAAACTTGTCGTCCATCATTTCTCCTGAACAGTCAGGGTTTATGGAGGGTAGGCAGATTATGGATGGTATGATCTTGATTCACGAGGTCTTGCACTCTCTCAAAAAAGACCAAATCCCAGGGATGATGTTAAAACTTGATATTACCAAAGCTTACGATAAATCAAATTGGCAATTCATGAGAGCAATGTTGCAAGCTTTTGGTTTCTCTGAACGATGGATCGGTTGGATCATGAATTTGGTATCCTCTTCATTTTCATCCATTCTCCTTAACGATGTTCCCACAGGTCTCTTAAAACCCTCCAAGGGGATCCGTCAAGGGGACCCTATATCCCCTTTTCTTTTTGTTATTATGGGGGAAGGACTTGGAAGAACTATCAAAGCTATGCAAGGAAGTCATGAGCTGCAAGGTCTGATCGTTCATCCCAGAGCGGACTGTCAGACCCATCACCAATTCGTTGACGATACCATGCTTATGGGTCATCCTTCTGTCCAGGAGGCGAGAGCCATTCGCCGAGGTCTTGATACCTTTGGCAGAGCCTCTGGCCTTGAAGTCAACGCTCAGAAATCTCAGGTTTTTTTCTTTAACACTCCCAAAATTACTAGAAGAAACATTGGTAGGATTTTGGGTTTCTCGGAAAGCTCCCTTCGGTCCAAATACCTGGGTGCTCCTTTGGTGGATTCCCGGGTCCGACAGGGCTCGCGGAAGGAATTAGTGGATTTGTCTTTTCAGTCTGCTAAGTGGATTTAGTGTTGTCTTCTCCAAATCCTGGAGGAATAATTCGGGTAGGGGAATGATGGATTGTGATTTAAGAGCAATAAGTGCTCATCAAGGCGAGCGTCACTATCTATACTGCCTTCAATTAATTGACTGTACCTGGTTCATCATGACTAGAGGTGGTAAACGTGTTTATATGAAGGAGCAAGGCAACGCTTGGGATCGTCATTGCCTCTCCTCTGCATGCATGCAAGTGTTGTTTGTTTGTTTAGTAATGGAGCCAGACTTTGGTAAGAAGATGGAGGATCAGGGGGCCACCAATTTCCATGCGGTCACTGAGGTTGATACCAGTCGCAATAAGAAGCGGCACCGTGGGGATTCTTCAGGGGAACAGGGGAGTGGTTTATCTCGAGCATGCCTGAATGCTTGTCGTGAGGCTAATGCTTTCACTCTTAATGTCCTTGAGGATATTCAGCGGGATATCCGGGAGTGTGAATATCAATGGTGGATGAGGTTGAGCAAGGAGACGCTCCTGGGGGAACGCAAACAATTGGATAATTGGATCATGGATCATGGTAACACTGTTGGACGGCTTAGCTTATACGAGCGAACAGTTTCCCTCTACTAGATGATGAAAAACCTTGTGGGTTTTTCCATTCGTGACCGTCAAGCTCTTAGAGATGATTTGGCTTTGCATCTTCTGACGCAGCGGCTTCTGGAGGAATACCGCACGATGAATTGGAAGCTGGACTTTCTTTTGCATGCTATGGAGCTACGGCCTCCCTCGTGTCCCCTATCGTCTTTGGGCTCTACCCATCCGAGGAATTCTCCTAAAGCTCCTTTCATCATCCGCTGAAGCTTGGTCTAGTGTATGTTCTTTCCTTCTTTGTTGACAAGGTGGGATGGTTTTCTAGATGGTTATCGGTTATCCTATGTCTTGGTAATTCACAGTATTCTCTGTGTTCGGGCCTACGCGCATATGTTAGGAAATTTTTTGGTTTAACTATCTTTTGGGTAAGTAGTGATTTTGCTGTCACAAAGTTTCTAAGGATAGAGCTGGTCAGTTGTAAGGAAGTACCTCACGTGATCTTTGTGCTTTTGACTCATCTTTCTAGTGAGAGTGCTTGGGTCTGTAAGTATGGATCTCGGTGGATGGTTTTGATGAACAAGTTTGTGCTTTTGGCAGCTTGTCCCTTTTGTAATCTCTCTTTGATATAATACAAAAACTTCTTACTTACAAAAAAAAAAGAGGACAATCATAAGCTAAAGACTACTCAAGACTATGTGAATCCTCATTCAGCTATTTAAACAACATAGATCCATCTTGACTCCGGATCTACCAAGCATCAAGAGGGATCAAACCCCTTAAGGTGCAAATTTTTTTTAGAGTGTAAAACTCAAGGAAAATTTTGCACGCCAAGGGATTTGATCCCTCTCGGCACTTGGTAGATCCAGAATTAATATGGATCTATACTAGTTTATTTTATTATAATAATTCTCTTTTTAATTTCTTTCATTTTTCAGACGTCACATTTTTTCTATTTAATTTATTAATGTTACATGTGTGACACATGATTCTATATGCATCTACTTACTCTATGTGCGATCCCTAGACTTATTGACAACAAATAACAAAGAAAAACATCATTGAGTTTCAAGCATTATTATCATTATTTTATTTTTAGTTTTGTAAAATACTATTTTGGGCCAATATATGGGAATCGATCTTACAATCTATTCAATATTGGTCTCTAGAATTTAATAAGAATATGTTTATCGAGCTCTAGAATTTAATATGAAACTATTTAGTAATTGTATTTATGTTTGGAGAACAAGTTCATTGGCTACAAATAATAAAGAAAAATATCAATGAGTTTCAAGCATTCTTATTATTAGTTTATTTTTACTTTTGTAAAATATTATATTGGGCCAACATATGGAGATCAATCTTATAATCTATTCAATATCAAACTCTAAAATTTAATATGAATATATCAAGCAATAAAATTATATATATATATAAGTGTATTATAATTGGATTTTTTTAAGATAATTGAAGTATTTATATCAAAATAAATTATGTCATTGGATTGTATCAGATGTATAGGTCCATATGGGTCTAACTTGACATCCAACATATTAAAAAAGTGCCTAGCTATTCTAAAATGTAATGTGTTCAAAACAAGTAATGGAATACCATCCTCAAATGCTCTTGCTATTCCAAATTGTATTCAAGATGAGCAATCAAATACGATCCTCAATTATTCTTCCTATAAAATTTTCCCATCGATAATTTGACCATTATTTATAATATTTGTGAACATTAAAGTCTTGAACTTCTTCGCTAGAGATGTCATTGTTAGTCCCTGCCGCAGGCAGAGACTATATGTTCCACCATTTGTAATTAATTTGACAACAATATATTATCAACTATTATGTTTACAAAGTTACCAAATATAATATTATTTTTGAATACTTTTTATTATGTTTTATTTAAAAGTTTATTGGACAAAAGCTTCAGATTTGACAAATTTTATCATTACACCCATTAACAAAAATTAAAAATAAAATTAAAATTAAATACATTAGATCTTTACCCAAATATTGAACTGACACAAATCGTTTCGCAAAGGCCCTCTCTCGATACTGTATCCACAAATTTAGACTTCCAAAGTTCCATGTTATACCTGTCATGCATCCAAGCAAAATGGTAACATGCATTTTGAGAAGTTGGGAAAAGGTAGGTACAAGTTCTGGGAACTGGCCATAACCATTCTTTTAGCATTCTGGTCCATGCTCTCATGGAGTGCAAGCCTGGTCGGCTGGAAATTATACTTCAGTATGAGTGGTAGTATAGTTTAGATTGTTGGTTTTGCTGTAAATTATAATTCTAATTGTTGAATGGAAAATGACAGAAGATTTGAAGTTTTTTTATCATTGACACTGGTGTTTGTTTTTATCTTTTTATCTGTAACAAAAATGGGTTTTCTTGGTTCTGAAATGGGTGTTGGGTTCTATAATGGAATGAGTCCCATTGGTTCTGCTAATTTTGGTGGATTTCATGTGTTGAAAGTTGTGAAGGATGGAAGCTTGTTTGGGTTTGGAATGGTATTGAGTTTTTTAATTTATTTTTCATAGGTGTCGAGAGAAGCGGAGGAAAGAGGCTTCGAGGATTTAGATTGTTAGCAGGAAGCTAACGGCCATGAACAAATTGCTCATGGAGAAGAATGATCGCCTTCGTAAGCAAGTTTCATAGTTGGTGTACGAGAATGGTTACATGAGACAGTAGCTGCATAATGTAAGGGGCTCTCTGTGCGTTTTTTGAGCAGACTTTGGTGATTTTTACTTGTTTGTGTGTTATGATTATAGCCTTAAAATATTTTGGGCATGATCAGAACAAAACTTAGTTTGTATGAAATAAAACACATCATCGACAATACTTTGAACTTGTTACACCTCAAAATGCCTGTAGTGTTGCATTCTATTGATTTTGTTCCAGTGAGTATGAACCTTTCTTTCTCAGTCCACCTTCGAAGACACCACTTCTGTTGATAGATCCCAACCTAGCAACTTAAGACACAAGCGGATAATAAAACCCTTTTCTCTCTTTCAAGTCTTGGTGCACTCACGAAACTCTACGTTCGTTGGTTGTTTATCCGCCAGAATGCCCATCACTTATTAGGGAGGAACCAAGGCTGCCCACTTTGTAAGGAGGAGACAGAATACCCACTTTGCAATGCCCACTTTCTTTGGTAGGTAAAAACAAGAACTCATCATCAAACAAAGTGCCTAATTGGTGACCCGCCTCACCTCAACTACGTGCTATGGTATTGGGTAAGGCAAGGGCTACGGCTGATGGGCATCAATGCTTGGATTCCGGTTATACAAGAGAAACGCTAAAAAATGGTATGTTTCATAGTGAATAAAATCCATTTTTCTGCGCGGATGACATTTTTATTCTAAGACACCCCAAACTATAATTTTTTAATACTAAGACCAGCGAATGAGTAGGTTTTTAAAATCTGTTGGAGGCGAACTTGTTACTATTGATCTTGTTATGAGGGATACCTTTCGTCCCAAGCCATGGTGAGAAAGTAGGTGCTTAATCTGCATGGAGTTAGGTTTGAGCCCTGAGCGGCACTGGTGCACCTCAATATTAGAATGACATGTGAAAATATTTTGCATTTAAGTGGAGGGTTGCTCATCTTAGCTTTCTTGACTCATTGAATCTGGATTGTAGGTATTGCTTATTGTAGGTATTTCTTGACAAGCAGGAAATGCAGGTTGGACACGACATCCCTTCCCAAATCGGCGTTGCTCTTCAAGTCGCGTCTGCCCATGTTGCAATTTTCTCTCCACACTATGCGGAATCGAAATGGTGCCTAAATGAACTCCTCTCGATGGTGAACTCGGGAAAATGGATTATTCATGTATTTTACAAGGTTAAGCCCGAGCATCTATGTTGGACGGGCACATACAAAGATGGACCATGCAGTAAATCCATGATCAAACACGAAGAGAAGTAGTGACACGGTATCCAAACAATTCAACAATGGAGAAACACTCTTCATCATGTTGCAAATATAAGTGGGTTGGAGCTGGACGCGTTTAATGGGTGAGGATTTGTCACTGTCCAGTTTGTTATAATATTTTTAAAATTTGATTAATTTAGTGGATAACACCTCAGGTAGTCTTTTCTCGTTATGTGAAAAAAAATTGCATTTAAGTGGAGATTCTTTAAGATCGTCCTTCTTGGCTTAGTGATTGTCATTTCCTTGATGTCTTGACTGCATTTCCTATGGGAAATTGTGGAACAATCGATCTTTTATACATGCAGGTTTGTTGTTTTCTCTGAAATTGGTTCTGATAAGTTGCCGCAAGAGGTAAAAAATGAGCAAATTCATATTTATCTGTCCTTTGTATGACAAGGACTCAAGACATATGCCGCAAGTATTTTTTGGTGCAACCAATCAAGATTTTACATTAGATAATGATGTTTGTACAACAAAAACTTTTGCTGTAACCAATGAAGATTTTACAGTTCTGTAAAATTGAATCTAATGTCATCTGGGCAACACCCAAATCATTGATTATCTTTTGATACATCTATATTGATTGAAATGCTCATCTGCATTATAGTGAGCTTTGTGATATCAGTCCCGATCGGTCATGGGCAGCGGCTGAACAGTAGCTAGAATTTCAGGATCATGGAAAACAATTGTTGGGCAACAATTATGAGCTAGTTCAAGCTCTATCAGATCCATTAGAGGTTCTGGAACTTGTCACAGGGTGCACTGATCATCCTAAGGATCACCGACATGCACATGCACATGCAAACTAGAACTTGGTTGATGTTCCAACTAATGAGACTTGCACAAATTCGAATATTAAACTTACAGAAGCAGTTGGGAACCTGAAGGTTGAGGGCTATGCTTTCAGCGAGGGGACACCAGAGTTGAGCCCTCATATATTTCAGAATCTTGATTTGATTTCTGCTCGCTTTTCTCTTCTATCAAAGGTTTGCCAATTAAGAAATCCATGAGCGCTTTGATTTTTGAAAAGCATTTTCTGTTAAGATGTTTGTATTTCTTTTCTTTGATTGCAAGGTTTATTAGAATAAAAAAACTATTATCTCCAAATAAAAATGCAATACTATTATCAAACTATCCACAAATGAAAAATAGGTGCAAAACTATTATTATGTAAATGAAAGATGTACACGTGAATACTTCTACAAATATAATTCTCGTTGAAATTGAGGTTTAATTTAAAAGTTACCATCATTGCGACATGGATAAAAAGTTTAATAAATTAATTTAATTTATAAGTTTAGGATGGTATGCATTTTAAGTTACTAAAAAGTTACGATCATTATCATTGCGGCAGATAAAAAGTTTAATAAAATAACTTAATTTATAAGTTTAAGTCAATATGTATTTCACGCCTCATTAAAAATACAGGCCGTTAACCTGTATTAAGATCAAATCAACATGTAAGTATATAATCTTAAAGGTTGAGAGATTAAGCTTAATTAAAGTAGGTTTAGTTTTAGCTTATCACTCTCATAGTCTAAACCTAGCCCTGGTGCTTGCCATCTTCATCTCTTCCAGTTAAAGAGGACCCAAATTCCTTCACCGTCAACTGCTATTTCGGGCATATGAAGCACCCCATTCTCATTTGCCAGAATTTCTTTTTCACTGAACTTATGCTCAGGAGCATCCTCACCTTGTGGAGCTAAAAACATACTTAAAGTTAGGATCCATAATGCACCCACACTCACTTCTAGGAATATCAAAAACATAATGCTACATTCTAGGCTTGATACAACATCTTTATCCTTTTGTTTCTTTGTTGATGATGAAAATGCCTCCTTGGTAGTCCCTATTGGATTATTCAAAAACAACTATGAAATATGATCCATAAGTCTCTACAAGGATAGGTATAACTGTAGTACCCAAGAGTGTCTAAAAGTGATTAAAAAAATGAATTATGACATATGAGAAAAATGATTTGAAGTTCAAGCACCCATATAAAGGCTTAGTTGGAAAATCAATTTTTTAGCTGTAGTACCTACTAGTGTCTAAAAGTGATTGAAAAAAATGAATTATGACATATGAGGAGAATGATTTGAAGTTCGAGCACCCTTATTAAGTTTTAGTTAAAAAATCAAATCTAAGGTCTATGTTGAACTACTCTCGATAAGTTGTTCAATATACTACTGATAAACTATTATTATTGAAGCCTGATGAACAATAGCCATTACCATGTTCACCACATCTATCTAGTTTAATGAAATTGTTACTCAGAATTCTAGATTTTTCAGTTTCCCAACTGAATGGGATCAAACCCAAAATGCAGATTTCTTCAACTTTTATAGTTTAATATGAAATGCTTTGACCCAACCATGCAAAATACATGTATAGATCTTTATTTAGATCACTGTTGTTTCATTATGATTAAAGAAACGAGTTTTATATTATTTTATCAAAAATTGAACAATGTAAGCATTTTGACTTATAATACTGAAAATTTAGAAAACAGATTTATAATAAAGTTTGATGGTTGATGGTCCTTCCAATCAATCATCAGGTAGAGCCTAGTACAAGTATTCCTACTATAGATATCTTACTCTATGTACACTACTGAAACCAATATGCCAAGTCAATGATAATGGATGGCATCTCGTTGAATTTGACATTCAAGTTTACACTACTTTTCTAGGGATTCAACTAGTTCAAGAGCTGTAATAAATGAGATCTACCACAAACCATTGCTTTGTATGCATAGGTGTTTGAATGCTCACCCATTTATTCCATGTTGGTTACATGGTTCTAATTATATAGGAAGAACTTCATATTTTTCACAAAGCCCATATGCATATAAATAAAACACAAAACCCAAATATACCTCAACACTTTACATTTCGATGGAGGGAAATTAGAGAGAGCCCGGTAGATAGTTCGGAAATCTCTTATAATGCAAACGTGTTAAAAAAAAGGTTTCCTCTCAAGCATCTTATTAAACATGAACTATTTAGCATTTGATGCAATGTCACCTAACATGCATGGGCATGTGTTGAACCACCATTTAAAAGAGTTTTAAAATAATGCAACAAATTATAGAACGATGGGCAATTTGATGGCCATTTATTCCATGTTAGTTACGTGGTTCTAATTATATGAGAAGAACTTCATATTTTGGTTGTGTTTGCTCCTGGTTAAGCTCAATCTATGGTCCTTCAATATTGTAGTTTTTTCTTTAGTTAAATAATCATTAATATAATTGATTTTTTTTTTAACTTTTGATTTCTAAGATTTCCTAAGTTTTGTTAGACATTTCATTGTAAAAATATATTTTTCATGATAATTAATTTGAAATTTCAACAACACTTCTCAATAGTAATCTATTTAAAGCATGCAAATATAGAGATAAATAATCACAATTTAAGGAAATATTTGTTGATTCTCTAAAAAAATGTGAAGAAGCGGCTTTTTTAAGGAACCTATTTTGGAATCTTATTTTTCTTAAATTTTTAGTTGATTTTGTGAAAGGATACGCAATTTAAAAAAAGATGTGATTTAAAAAAAAATTGTGTATAATAAATTTTTATTGTTCTACAAATATGTTGTTTTGCAAAACACTGAATTTTTGTGGAACTAATAAAGATGTGTAAAAAATGAGGTTTAAAAAAAAATCCTTTCATTTATTTTGATTATTGTTATTCATCCATGGAGCGTGCCTGAGGTTTTATGTCACCTATATGAATCGTCCACTGTACTTTCCCAAAAAATGACAATTGCAGTGAGGACATTTTAAATGCCATTTTACAGATTGTATTATGATTCTTATAAGATTTCTACTGCTTGAAATCTTGGTGATCAGGCACTATGCCTATTATGCCAAATTGAATAGGAGGCCACAAATGAAGTAGTTTCTTGTTGGGGAAGGTAGCCAGTTGTTCTATGGACATTTAGCTAGAGGTTAAGCAGGTGATATGACTACTACAGGTTGATATCTTCTCCCTTGTCTAAACAATGTTGATTGTGTCTAACATACTGGTTTTAAAAAATGCAGGGGTTTTAATGAGGTTGTGAATGGCTTTACAGATGATGGGTGGTCATTGATGGCGAGTGACGGAGTGGGGGATGTCACCATTGCTATCAATTCATCTCCAAACAAAAAATTTGATTCTCAAGTTAATGCTTCTAATAGGCTTACAAATGTTGGTGGGGCATCCTCTGCGCAAAGGCATCCATTCTCTTATAGGTTCTCATGCTAGTTAATTTTTTTTAAATGTAAACAAAGTAATTTTCTTGTGGGATTTTATCAAATGCATTCATTTTAGAATGCATCTTGGCAGGCTGAAATGCCTGTTTTGGAGATCCTCCTCTTGTTTGATAGAGGAACTCATGACACATAATGTAAATGCATAAATGTGCCTCCAGCATTACTTGTACGTTTCTTGCGTGAGAATTGATCAGAGTGGGCAGATTCCTACATTGATGCCTATGTTGCAGTTGCTTTAAAGGCAGGTCCTTAAGCATTCCAGGATCAAGAGCAGAGGGATTTTTAGGGAGTCAAGTCATCCTTCCATTGGCACATACTGTGGAACATGAAGAGGTAGGGAGTGATTACTGAAATGATTGCTTTTGTATTTTAGTGCCTTCAAACTACATTGGGATGCTTTTCAATCTCGCCCTAGTGTTTTTGGTGCTGTATTGTGTTCAAATATTTTCTTCTCTATTGACTTGTACAATTTTGAATTGAAATCAACGTAACCACAGTTCTTAGAGGTCATTAAGATGGAAGGTCATGGCCTTACTCAGGAGGAAGTTGTCCTATGCAGGGATATGTTTCTCTTACAAGTATCTTGTATCGTTGAAGTTACTTTCTGTAACAATGATTGTGCTATTCGTACACTTTTAAGGTTTGTTGTTTAATATTAACATTATCAGCTCATGGACAAATTTGTAGCGGAATTGATGAAAATGCATCTGGAGCATGTGTTGAGCTAATGCATTCAATTTTTTTCCAACTTTTTAATAGAGTGGTTTTAATAACATAAATGTTCTTGAATTAATAATCTTAAACATTCTTCTTAGATTTCTCATAATTAATTTCTTGTTAATAAGAACTATGTCTAAATTTGATGGATGGATAGTGGCAATCGATTGATGTGTCCTACATTCATGTATAAATATGAAACAATAGTAACATACTATTAAGAAACATATTGGTAGATAGGCTCTCAACTCTTATTCATTGTAGAGAGTTCTCTTTTTGGAAAATGTGCCCTCAAATAAAGTTTTTTTTTTTTTTTTTGGTTCTGTAAAAGAGTAAAGAGAGTTTTGTTTTATTTGTTTATTTCTTAACCTAGAAGGCAAGGACTAAGCTGCACGCAGCTCTTGTTATATTTATAACTTCCATTACACATGGCTCTCTCCAAGAACATCATTGTCAAATGTTTGTTAAAAAATCTAAAACTAGCAATTTCCCCTAATTGTGCAAAAAGTGCATTGTTATGATGTATTGAATAGGTTAAATATGTTTGTTTTTAAATGCATTTATGATTTGAAATGGTGTGAATGTAAGTGTTAAATAAGAATGGAAAAGGAGCCAATAGAGGAGATAAAGAGGAGATAACACAAGAGTGGTAGAGGAGATAATAGATATGAATAGCAGTTGGGCTTACTTTGATGGTGCTTCATAGGGCAGGCCCCCTTCTAGTGGGGCATGTCATATTTTATATATAAATGACAATCATTGGATAAAATTTACTACGGGGATTGGAAAAAGCACCGACAACAGTGCTGAGCTTCTAGCCTTAAACATCATAATAATGTTGGATATAATGAAGGGAGTACAAAAATTGTAGATATTTGGGGACTAAAAAATTGTCACCAAATAGATGAATCAGAGAAGACCCCCCATAAACATACTTCTTAGGATCTTATAGCTCAAACCGACACTTCTCCATTTGTGACTACAATTCAAAAGATGACACTTCAAGTGTCACAGTCCGTTCACAAAAAATGACATCTATGGATTGAAGAGCCTATGATTTTACCTCTTTTGTCATGGTCCTAAACATTCAAGTGAAACCTCAGCCATTGCAAAGAATCCTAAAAGTTGTAATCCTTAAAATGAGCAGATTCACACCTAATGATTCTGCAGACTGCGAATCATTCATACTTTGTCCTTTGTTAGGGCGTGCATGCAAGAAAAAGTTGCATTCGCTTGATACACATTGTTTGGAAGCGAATCAATCACTACTCGCCCTCATATTAGGTGCAAATGCCCCAAAAAATTATGAAAAAACATATATAATTCGAAAAAGAGGGAGTTATGGGAGTTTCGATAACTACTTGCTCGGTTACAACTTCCCCAATCATCTGGTAATTATTCTTAGCTGTCCTCGTCAACTATAATAAATGTTGGAATGGACCAAATGAGGGAGAATTTTTCATAGTAATGTTATGCTGGAGGAATTGCTTACCTTTTATTCTCCTTTCCCTTCCTGTCATTAATCTTTATCATCGATCCTTATATTTGTGTGTGATGGAATTACTGCTCTCAATTAGTTTCTATCCTTTATGCATTCAGAGATTTGGAGTGGGATTTGTAGAGTATGTGAGCAAGAGTGACCTGGAGCTCTAATTTCAATAAGGTGTCGAACAGAACAAGGCATGACTTGTACTATTTCTATTGTTTAATAAATATTGGGCATCTTTCCCTCCCCCATATATTGAGTTATCTATTGTGTGAGATTTGTCATAAGAAATTATTGTATCTTGATTTGAATTTGATTTACTAGTTTCATATTCATGTCATGTTTTTATTTTAATAATACTTTTCTTGTTGCCAACTTAGTTTGAGAAAGGTATTTTGTTTGTGTTGCAGGTCTTTGGATTGATAGCAAGGAGCAGATCTAGAGGAAATAAGGGAGTGGCTAGGATCAACCTTCATAAATAAGGTACACAAAATTTTTATCCTTTATCTTTTGGTATAGATTTGCTTAATGCAAGTTTGGAATTAGGAATCATATATGTTTGCAAATAAACCCTTAGATGTCACTCTTGTTCAATCCAGTACGTTGGTGACATAGCCCCAATCATAGGAATTTTTCCTTAACAATAGAAATGATGACTCCACGGGGGAGATACATCTGTTGTGAGACTCTTTTTGGTTTTTTCCTCTTGTTTTTTTAGGTGATTGAGTCTCTTTCAAGTGTGAACATACTTCAAATACTTGTAGAAACCCTTGTCTTTTGATTTTATTTTATTTTTTTCATTTTTTCAAACCTCTCAGGAGTTATTCGCTCCTTGTACTTATAGGTCCAAATTCTATGTTGATTTGTGTCTAGCCTTAAGCACATATGTGAATCATTCGTGGGAAACTTGATACATAGGTGCAAATTCCTTGAAAATGAGAATTTTTCTCATTTTTCTTCGACCTATAGGATTTCCTGAGTGTGTTTGAAGTTTCTGTGTGTGTTGGGATTCTTTGTGGCCCCTTAAAAAATCTGGGTGTTTTTTGATTAATTTTAACTTGAATTTTGAGTCAAAATAAAGTGAAAGTGTTAACAAGTGTCCTTGTTTTATTTTATTTCCACTACTAGTGCATTTGGTAGATATTGAAAGTGAAAGCTTAGAGCATAATATTATTGTTTATGTCTTTGATTGCACTATTTGGATGCAAAAAACAGGCTTAACCAAACCTTGTTTCCTAGTAAACCGGATTGCTTGTTTTTTAGTCTAAAAATTGGTACTTTGTTTGTTTCGTCTTGAACTTCACAAATTTGAATGGTTGAAGAGTCTTGTGTTTGAAGTTGCTTTCATTTGAAGTGATAGGTATGTCAGATACTGTTTATATTGCTTGTATTAGCATAGTTGTTCTTCAAAAGGTTCATTTTCATTCATAAAGAAAAGTGAAAAGCTGGATCGTTAAAAAAATTGCATTTGGTTTGTGTGAATTGCATTTACATTAAAATAATAAGTTTGCATTTGCATCAAAAGAACATTTGAGAATAAAAAGTTCATCGTCTTGGTAAAATAGTGCTTCATATTTCATTTTAAAGAGAGAGAAGAAACACATTTGCATTTGAAAATCTTTAGTTGCACTTAAATAGTGCTTCATTTTTCATTTTATAATAGTGTAAATGAATACATTTGCATTTGAAAATATTTAGTTGCACTACTTTTCTTCTTTTAAAGCATTCTTGAAATCGCATTTTTGAATAAGCAAGAAACAATTGGAAAAGACTAGGAAGTTTTCTTTAATAGAAACTCACCTAATAGTCTAAGGCTTAGGACATTGGAGATAGGTGTTGTGAGTAAACTCCTCCAAGGCCACATAAGATTGGATACTATCAACTATTAAAGAGTGTTAAATCCATTAGTAGCGTAAAGTACTTGTCAAGAAAACGCCTCTCAAACAGGCGTCAAGCGATAGGTAAAGCTAGTCCAAGTGGCCAGATTGTCCCATGTTGCTTCGATTAGCGGGGTTATGTGTGTCAAGGAGTTGTTCAGGCATGGAAAGTTCTAGAGGTGACACCACTACTCATTGACAACTTCGGGTCTAGGACTTGTGTTCTGTGTTCCTTGTCGATTTTCAAAATCCCTTTCCAATGACTGTCCCACACAACTACTTAGCGTGAAGTGGTAACCCTAGTTTCCTTTCCTACGTTCCTCATAAGTTGCTGCAAGGGGAATATCTTGCGGTACCTGAGACAGACATAGAATCTTCGTCTCGGCTCCTTGGGGAAGTGTTTTCCTAAGGTAAGTGCTTGCAACTATGGTGATTGAGGCATCAAAGATTAGGGTAACTATCTCTTGATCTTCATTCGTTAGACTTGGGCCCTAATCATCCCATGAGGACCTCTGGAATACCCCTAATTGTGGCTCTTAATTGAATAGTAATTGGTCCTAAACAGCTAAGCGCTTGTCATTGGAAGAGTATTTCTTCTTATGCAAATCTTTGTAGGAACTTTCTAGTGTATGTTGTTTGTTTTATTTTTTAATTTTGTAGACTTCCTCCCGTGTCTTCTATGAGCCACCATGGACGAGCAAATTTTGTGTAGATCCAAAAGGATTCAAGGACACCCTCTTGAATAGAGAAAGTTCCCTATTCCAAGGAGAAGTCTAGATTATAATAATCCACCCCCTCAAGGGGCAGAGGAAGAAAATATAGAACTAGAAATATAACAAGAAGAAGAAGAAAATAGTTCTAGTTCTAGTGACTCTGAGAGTCCGTCCATAGAAGGAAAGCTTAGTGACACCGAGGGTCAGTTGAATAATTCCCCCATATTTGCTTCTCCTCAACCTAAGGAGAACTTAGGTCTTATTTTAATAAAGGATCTCTCAGATCTGTCAGGACGGTTGAACCCACCACAAAGTCCTAGTTTTATCCGAGAAAATGGTGTTCATATCCCTAGGTACAACAATCCATTTTCTTAGTGGGTTAATATGGAGAACATTGCAAAAGCATATATTACAGGGGTGGTAAATCCCCCAATCAATTCTACTCCTATAGTAGTAGTAAGTGTAAATATGTCATCCACAGTGGGATCGAGGCGGTCCCCATCATCCTCTATGATTTTCATTGTTACCGCAAAGCTCAAATCCTTTTTCTTTTGGAATGAAATTTCCAGGTATCTAGTTGATACCTACCACCATTCCTCCTGCATCAACATTTACCACTGCTTCGGGTAGTGTCCCATCAGTTCCATTCCATAATTTCCCACCCTACAGTGGACAAATGTCCATGCCCAACCTGTCCATCCTAACTGGAGATTTTGTTGGATCTATCCTACCCCGGATTAGCTTGCCTTTCCAATCACTTGGAGGTATGAGTACCAACACTCCCTTTGGACTAGGGGGCACTAGTATTGGATTTCCCTAGAGGAAGAATAATCCGCAAGGAAATTCTCCCTTTTATGGAGTAGGAGGAACAAATGTGGTTAACCATGCAACGTTTAATACCTTACATGGTAGCCAACCTTTCAAAGCAACAAGAGGTATACTTGGAGGAGTTATTCCACCATGCTTGGAGGAGTTATTCCACCATTTGTACAAATGCAACTAGGTCAAAACTTTGGACAAAATAATCAATTTTCCATTAATCCCGTAGTTCCTTATATTCCAGGACAGTCTTTTGTTAACATAAACCAATGGGTTTTGAGGCTCGGAATTGAGCATTAGCTCAGATTTCAAATGACCGGTGATGGAAACTATACCTGTTTCAGTATGTTTATTATTAGGATAAAGGCGGGCTGTATGGACAACAGTTTTTAATCTTTGATACTTACAGCTATTATCACAGTCCATTTCATGATGCTTTGGAGGCACGGAATTGAGCATCAGCTCAGATTTCAAACGACCGGCGATGGACACAATTTCTGTTACAGTATGTTTAATTGGATATAGGCGGGCTGTATGGACAGCAGTTTTTAATCTCTGATATTGTATTTGTGAATATGTAATCGGATATATGCGGGCTGAATGGACAGCCGTATACATTGTATTTGTCTTGTATGGGGCATTATACTTGCTGTTAATATGGGTCAGAAAATATGTGACAATGTAGGGATCTCGGTGATTCTATTACATGTGCAAAATGTAATTTTGTTCATTTATTTGAAATAAAATTACGACTTTTTCCAGGGAAAAAAAACATAAACCAATGGGAAGCTAATGCTTCTGGAACATACAATTTAATGGCTCAAACAAAGTTTCCATTTTTTTGTACTTTGAATTTGCTAGGTCTTTCGAAATTAACCAAATATCTAGTGTTACATGACCCTTGATGGCCACTTATCCCTACTAAACTCCTTCCAGACATTCTTAAGTTTGAGGGGAAACCAAAGGAAGATCCGACGAATCATGTGATGACTTTTCATCTATGGTGCTCTTCTAACTCTCTGATGGACTATTCCATTAGATTGTAGCTCTTCTAGAGGACTTTAATTGGGGTAGCAACGAAGTGGTATATTGATTTTCCATGAGCATCTATCTATACTTTTAACTTGATTGCAATGACATTTTTGAATCACTTTCAATTACTAGTCTGCTAGAGATTGACATGAAATTGCTGACATCATTTATGAAGGATAAATATACTCATATATATGACCATATCCATGAGTGGTGGAGGATACGTAGCTTAATTAAGGATCAAATTCCTGACAAATTCCTAAATGATTGGTTCGTCAAGTCGTTACAACCGTTTATAGCAAAGGATGTGGCTCTTTCAGGGGTTCAGACAAAAGAGCAAGCCATTATCAAAGCTCGGCAAATGGATTTGGTTTATTTTCAATCTAGAATGTTGTAAGAATATTGCCTACTAATCCCAGAGCATAATTCGATCCAACCAAATGTAAACCAAACCAACTCCTGGACCTCATGTCGATGGTGTGATTGGTTTAGTTGAAAATACCTCAACTAGCTAGGATACGAACCTTACTGGGTGAAATTCATCGGCAGTTGTTCAGAACAACACATAAAATCCCAAACCTAACCCTCCTTTGGATGTTCTATCAGTGCATACAACAAATTCTAAGGGCAACCAACAACTCAAAGGGAAGAAAAACAAAAACAAGAAAACTGGGAACAAAGGGAATAATAATGAAAACAATAATAATAACAATAATGCTGGTGGGGATAAAATGGAAAAAGGTAAAGTAAATTTTCCTTGTCAATTATGGAATGAGGACCACTTAACCTACAGATGCCCTGAGATGGATATGAATCAAAATTTGTTAGCACAATAAGAAGGGAAAGTCCAACCCGTCGTGTTGACTAATCCATTTCCGCAGCAACAACAATAGATGATTGTTGCAGCTATCTAAACCCTACAGCTTCGCAAGGAGGAAGTTAGGGTGCCTCCTCACAAGGGGGCAACATAATCCAAAGTGAAGTTTTCATGTGTTAATAGGATGTAAATCTCCATACTAGAAGTTGAAATTATGAAACAACTACATTTAGGTCCAAAGGAAAGGAAACTCCTGAATCTAAAGTAGCTTACCCATTACACATAATTGAGAAGCCAATTAATGATACTATGGCAGTAATACCAAAGGGTGTTTTGAAGAAGGCCATGTACACTCCTAATGCGTGTGCTGTCCAAAATTATAGCATAGTAGAAGACCTGGCACAAGCTCCTTGTGCAATGTCCACTCTTGAAGTCCTCTAGAGTTTCCCAACTCAATGGAAGACCTTGCTCTCAATTTTAGGAGCTATAGATCCCATGGAAAATCAGGTAATAAATTTTGATTTTGAAAATTGGAAGCCTCTCTTACCCCATGATGTGGATTTCCAGAGCCAAGTCTTCTCAAGAAATGCCAATATACATTGCATTGTTGTTGATGAGGGTGTATCCACATGTGTCATGTCTTTGTCATGTTGGAAGGATATAGGCTTTCTTGAAGTTGTTGCTCCGATGACCACGTTGAAATCTTTCAATGGCCATCTTTTCAAACCTCATGGAATCATCCCATCTCTCCCAGTAGAGCTAGGGGGAAATAAAGTAAAATTTGACATGGAAGTTGTTGATACTCCACTCGATTATAATATGTTACTAGGAAGGAGTTGGACCCAAGCTATGATGGTAGTAGTCTCGTCAATCTTTTGCATCATTAAGTTTCCTCGTGAAGGAAATATTGTTACAATTGATCAAATATCATTTTGCATAAATGAAACCCCCTAATATTTCATTTTGCGACAGATTGTGAAAATGTTAGTGTGGGGATGTATCCTACATTAATAGGAAGGTTTAATTTACCTGGACCTGATTTGCATGCCAATGCAGCACCAATACATGTAATTTCAATAGTTTCCATGACTTCCACACAAAATGTGTCTCAATTTAGGACCTCTTACTCTAAATACCCATGTAAGTTTTCAAAACCTTCATAGGAACTTGAGTGTATTCAGATGAGTTTGACCTTGTCTGCAGCTGAAATAGCTTACCAAGTAATAATTTCAGGAGAAGCGGACCATGGTTGTCTACCTTTCATTTTGGAAGCAAATGATCAATATTCAATGCCCATTCGGGATATTAGTTCTTTACCCTATCACAACCCCTTAGATACAATTATGCCATCAGATGAAGCTATTATCAAGGCAATGTCTGTTGGGGATATACCTTGGAGAGACATGCACCAACTTGTGTCATTTCTTCCAACCAAAAGTGACTTAAGGATTGATATCAATGGAACTATCAAACCATGTGCTATGGAGTGGCATGGGAACCCTCTTGCATCACCTCAAGTATACAATGCAAGGAATATGGCAAACATTTGGAAAACTATTCCCATTAACATCTCCAAGACCCCAGGTGTTATAAAAAATGTCTTTATTGGTGTTGACTATTCTCCTGAAAAGATAGAAACTTACACAACAGTATTTAAGGAGTACAAATATGTTTCTGCATGGTCCTATGAGGAAATACCAGGAATAGATCCATCGTTTGTTGAACATGAGATCAAGATGTATCCTCATGTCAAGCCTTTTTGATAGAAGCTAAAACCGACCAATACTAGAAAGGCCACTATTGTTAAAGCAGAAGTAGAGAAGTTGCTCCATGCAAATTTTATCTACCTTGTCCCATTCCAAATGGGTTTGCAACTTGGTACCTGTTGATAAAAAACAAGGAAACATTCAGGTGTGTACTGATTTTTTAGATCTTAATCTAGCATGTCCTAAGGATAATTATCCTACCCCATTCATTGATAAAATTATCGATGAATGTGTTGGTAACGAGATTTTCTCATTTATTGATGGGTTTTTCGGATATAATCAAATCCAAATCCGCCCAGAAGATTGGCATAAAACCACTTTTATATGCCCTTGGGGGACCTTTGCATATAGGAAGATGCCTTTTGGATTAAAAATGTCAGAGCAACCTTTCAGTGCGCTATGTCTCATGCCTTACATGACATTAAGAAAATTATTGAAGCCTATTTGGATGATTTGACAGCTAAATCAGGTAAGAAAGTGGATCACCAAAAACATTTGAGAGTTGTCTCTGATAGGTGTAGACATTATAGGATTCATTGGAATCCTCATAACTATATTTTCTATGTCGAATTAGGTAGATTACTGGGTTTTGTAGTATCAAAGGATGTAAGTATGGTGGATCCGTTCAAGGTTGAAATAATAGTTCAATTGCCTTTCCCGCACAATTTACACCAGTTGGAAAGATTTCAAGGGAAAGCTAACTTCTTGCAAAGATTCATCACAAACTGTGTTGAAATCGCAAATGGTTTCATGCGATTGTTAAGGAAAGGGGTCCCATTTATATGGGACAATAATGCTCATAAATCTTTCAATGCATTGAAAAATGCTCTAATGTCTTCCCCGCTGCCAAGTCCTTCTAATTATAACAAATTTTTCCTTTTATATCTTGCAACATCAGAGTCTATTGTAGGAATGGTTCTGGTTCAAAAAGATGATTCCCACCATGAACATGTCATATACTACTTAAGCAAGAATCTAGCAAGTCTCGACTTAAGGTATTTTCATGTTGAGAAGCTGGCACTAGCTGCCGTGCATGCAGTACAAAGACTTTAACATCATATTTTTCTTATATGAATAATAATTACAACAGATGTCAATCCCTTTCAACATATTTTGTCTCAACGGATTATTGAAGTAAAATGTAATAAGTGGATTGTTAATTCTTCAAGAGTTTGATCTATAAATTTCATCCACTAAATTGAAAAAATACTTGGCCTTTGCTGAGCTAATGCTAGATTTACCTCGAGAATACGAGGAATCAGTGGAAACTGAGTTATCTCTTGATGAACATATCTTCCTCTTCATCTCAGGGGACCTCTGGTATGGGAATATTTTAATTTATATACAAACCCATAGGGTCCCACCTTGATCCTCTTGTGAAGAAAGGCGTAAAATTAGTCATCAATATCGACATTATGTCATTGTTGGTGATATTCTATATCATCGATGAATTGAGACTATCCTTAGGTGTTTCCTAGTTCATGAATAGGGTGAAATTTTTTAAATGAATTCCATGGTGGGGCTTGTGGTGATCACTTATCTGAGCTTGCTACAATCCAACAAATTCTACGTGCTGGATATTTATGGCCCTCAATTTTCAAATACTATATTGAAGTGGTCAATAAATGTCACCCGTGTCAAAATTTAACCAAAACGATGCACACACACCTTGCCTCATTATATCAAATTATCACAGTTGGTCCCTTCACTAAGTGGGGGATATATTACACAACATGTAATACGACATCGACAAGTGGCCATAAATACATCATTGTGGACATCGACTACTTTACTAAGTGGTCCAAGGCTATGCCTACCTTTCATTGTGACGGTGAAATTGTAGCACACTTTGTGTTTAACCAAATCATTGCTCATTGTGGTGTCCCTAGAGATATTGTCATAGATAATGGGCAGTCACTTTCAAAACAAAATGATGTCAGTTATGGCTGAGAAACTTGGCTTCCTTCTAGATTTATCTTCGCTATACTATTCTCAATCAAATGGACAAGTCGAAGTAGTAAATAAGTCTTTGAAAACCATGCATCAGAGGACGGTGAACACAAACAAGACTAATTGGCATATTATGCGATATCTAGCTTTGTGAGCTTACCGAACTTATATCAAGACTACAACAGGGTTTACTCCCTTTCAACTTGTACATGGAGTTGAAGCAATATTACCTATAGAGTGTGAGATTCCATCTTTAAAGTTAGTTATAGAGCTCTTACCAGACACTAATGAATTAGAAGAACAAATCTTATACTTGAACAATTAGATGAACACAAATGGGATGCTCTCGTAGACATTGAAGTGAACAAAAAACGTGTCAAAGAACAATATGTTAAATTCGTTAACCCTTGTTTCTTTTTTTAAGGAAATATGGTGTTAGCTTATGACTATAAACATGACGAACTTAGGTTTGGGAAATTTACTTCAATGTGGATTGGTCCTTACATTGTGAAGAAAGTCCTAGAAAAAGGGGCCTATGAATTAGAATTCTTTGAAAGGAATACATTAGGGTCCATAAATGGACTCTATTTGAAGAAGTCATTCACCTAGACTTCCATGTCTAGGCAAATCCACTTGTATTTATTCTATTATAGGTAGTTTAGGATGCGTTCCACTTTTATGTTTGATTAGTATTGGTCGTCGCTCATCGTGCTATATATTTTGATTAATAGATGTCATCATATGCACCTATGTTTGCAGGATATGCGAATGGAACCTATCGTCACACTCAAAACTTAACTTCCTCTACATGGGTGATCTATAACCTCACAAGTCATCTTGTGAGTTACAGTGGAGTGTCACTAGGTTCAATTAGTAATAATATCACTGAATATAGTGTTGTGATCGAGTTATTGTTGGAGGCAATTTCACTTGACATTCAACGGTTAACTATCTGCCTAGATTCACCACTAGTTTTGTCGCAATTGAATGGTGTATATTATGTTCGCCATCCTACTTTATTACGAAAATTCATGAGGGTGTCTTCTTGAATGCTACTTTGAATTCATTACATATATTCATGTGCCAAGAAGGTTAAATTCAATTTCTTACACATTGGATAACTATGTATTGGAAAATCATTTGACATATAATTCAAAGAAAGCACAAAGAGCACACATACATATTGTAAATATGTCAATCAATGAGTCTATCATAAACATAAGAGTAGTGTCATAAAAGTATAAATCACCATACATAATAGGTCTTCAATGTGACATTGGGGTATATACATATGAAACTAGTCTCCCCACTCGGTTGCTTCCTTATAATATAAGACACATGTAGCCACTTGCCTTATTAGTTTCATCCATCGAGTAGGAACCCCGTCTACTTCTCGCTGCATAGCCTCTGGTAGATTCTCAGGCCGACTGCTAGGGATACTGTGAGTAAGTCCTTGAAGTATTTCTTCAACAAAAGTGAGAGTAATCTTCGGTCCTTCCCTTACTCTAGGATGATGTGGCCTATATATGGATGACCAATAGGGAATTATGATCCAACATTTGTATCATGATCTATTAGTAGGATTATACACAAAAATATTGTTCTCTTTATTTTTGCTAAATATTTCAAAAAATCCAAAAATGAAATATAGCAAAAAGAATTACTTAACCTATCCCATGAAGAGCTGGGAGAAAGGACCGGATCTAGATCTCCTCTAAAATCCATCCATGCATAAGGGAACTCCTGGATAGATGGGAGTTGTCTATGCCACCGCTTGAGATACTCACCTCTAAAAGGAGTAATAGATGATCCCCTGCCTGATTGTTGTACTAAAATTGTCCATCGTGTCATCCGTGTCTCTCCGGGATTCAAGGGGGGTAATGAAACTTGTGGGATTAATGCTAGAAGCCTCTCAAAGAAAAATGATACTATAATGCTTCCGTAGCCAAAGTTCTTTCTTTTTCCAATCTTGCAATCTATAAGTTGGCCTTTCATATTGATCAACAAATTGATGCACCAATCAAATACTGTGGGTCTCAAACACTCTACTCCAATCCTCATGACATTTCCCGATGCTAGATGTAATGCCGTAGAACCTGACATTCTGGTAATCATGGTCAATATTACTTTCAAGGGAAAGCTTGCGATACTTGCTATGGGTAACGAGGTACCTGATTTCTGTGTCCCTACTACACAATAAGCATTTACATACTCTTGGACCATGAGGAGATTGCTCCTCGTCAAGAGAGCCCAGTAAGGAAGTATATATTATCTGCTATGAGACTTAATGGGAAACCTTTTTATAATGAAAGCATCTTGATCTGGATCCTAGTAGCGGATGAGTCTCTAAAGTAAATCTTTTTGGGACCTCATATTTGAAATGTAGAAAAACTTGAGTAATCCGCACCGATGAAGGGCATTGAGGGTTAAAGGATATCCTAAGGCATCATGTTGAATATCTTCATGCTCGCCCTTTTATTTTGTGAAAATAAAGGCCCCCCCAATGTAAATTTTGTATATAAAGTTGTTTTTCAGTTTCTTTTACTTGGTTGTAGAATGCGATCAGTTGGTTTTCTTTATTAGATCCTTTTTGCAAATCCATTTCTTTGGCTTGGATTTCTTGAGATAGAGATTTGCTGGCTTGACTTATGCATGTCATTTAGGTCTTCCTTTTTCTTGGTTTGCTTGATTTGGTAGGTGAATTCATGGCCTTCTTTCTTGGATTCATTATCTTTGTGCACTGCTTACTCTTTGGCTCGATTCTCATCGCATGAAGGATTTGGGGATTTTGGTCATTTAACTCTCTTGGTTTTCTTGTTGGTTAACAACAATTGCATACTCTTATCCGAGCTTATTTAAGTTGGTTAGATACCTCGGTTTGGCTTAATTAGATTGATTTCTTGTTTCCAATTTTTTGTGAAAATTTGGCCTTCATTAAATTAATTGAGCATTTTGGTGATTTCAATGTAAGTCGTGATAGATTATGTAATAAAGGATGGAACCGAGCCTTGATTCTGATTTTGAATATTTTTACTAAGGCTTGTTCACATCCAACTCAGTCCATATCTAATTAAAACATATTTGGGAAAAGCATTTAATCTCATTTTGAATAAGACAATAATTTTTTATGAAGTTCTCAATTTTATTTAGCAACGAAATTTGATAGTAATACTTATTTGACAACAAATTTTAAGACCAATTTCCTACATTATAACCATTGTCTAGTAATACTTTGTCCACTGTGTTGATGCTTTAAAGATGAGAATTACCTTTATTGATTTTTATATAAGCCTCATACATTTATTTGGTTACTGTATCCTTGATATATAATATATATATTTTATAATTAAGGAACATGTTTGTAACTTTACGAGTGTTTAAAGACAAAATAAACTACACATAAAAGTTATTTGTTCATCAAAACTTTTCATGATTTTAGGGTAATAATTTTTATTGGTCCAATGCATTGTTATTAAATTTAAGTGCTTAAGGAATATTAGCACATTTTTCTAAAAAGGTTATAGATAAGGAACTTGCATTTTTATTATACAACTTTTAAACGTGAAAAGATTAAATGAGAAGGGACTTTGTAATTGTTTTTACACTCACTAATTATTATCATGGATTATGAAGCTTGGGATCATGTGATCAGGCATTTCGTTATCCTTTATACTTCGAATTAAAATATTGAATTACCTTTCTTAGGAATAACATGCTATTGAGACATGTCAACAGATTGCCGGTGGATGTTTAACAAAACAATAAAAATGTCACGTAATACAAGAAAAGGTTGGTTGCCACAATACAAGAAAAGGTTGGTTGCCACAATATGAGGATCTCAACACGTAAAGACAAACATGTAATTACTCTACTAGATCAGATTTAATTTAATTTAAGGAGTTAAGTTTGCCATAATTTCCGGATAACATATTATAGAAGATTGCCAAGCAAGGTTATAAGTTAGGCAGAGGAAAGAGGGCGATGGCGATGGAGTCGGTGAAAATTACAGGCATGGGTTTTACCATCCATTGCGGTTATTGAGCAGGGATTTACGGGGCTCCGGAAATAGATTCTGACCGATGCCGAAGGACATGGAACGTCGTTGGCCGTGGATAAACTGCCCCTGTTTTGGGAACATTTACACATCCCTCGCAGGTTATACCCGACTTCTCTGTTAAATCCTTGGGTAAGTAAATCTGGCTTATGCGGTGATAAAACACGTGTTCTGGTTGACAAACCCTCTATTTTTTTGATAATATTCGCCGACTTTCGTTTGTGGGGTTTCACGGTAAATAGCTGGGTGGTGCCGAAATTGGGGCTTCCCCGGCCCGGCTTTTCTTTCAAATCTACAGGGTGTGGCACAACTCTTCCTGGGGAACCGTTTACTACTCGCCATTTGCGCCGGGTGGTTTTTTACCTACAACCATGGTTTTTCGGGGAGTTTTTACACAGTTTCGGGTGGTCATTCTCTGCTTTCCGTGACCGGTGTCTTTTGTGGGTGTGGACCACTACAACATTGGGTATATCCCAGTTCTGTTTTTGCATTTTTTACTGTGATAATACCTTGCCTTTACCAGACCTCTGTCTACAGGGATTGTGTCAGGGGTTTCCCTCGGTCGGGGATTTCCACTTTTCCTGGGTTTGTGCTATCTGTTTTCTTTGGGCTCATCACATTGCGGTGGGTATGGGGGACATGCTGCCGGATAATACCCCCCCGGCAGACGAAAATATTACCGTCTCCGACTACAGGATGGAGGAAGCGGGTTGCTTCTTGCCGGCCACGCGCTACAGGACACTCATGGGGAAGCGGCCACTTGGCTTGGTTGACGGTCAGACTATGAGCCGTGGCAAATCTCTGAGGGGCCAGGTGGAGGGGCAGCGGCCTTCGGTGGAGACCGTGGCATCGGGCCCTTCCGTCGATAGTAAAATGGGACGTCCTGCTGCGGATACCCGGGGTCTTTCTGGCTCGACTTCCCGCGCTGCTCGTCGTCGGATGGGCAAGTATTTTCGCAGGCCTGGGGAGGTTTCTCTTACTGTGGGTTGAGATATTGGCATGGAGGAGATTGTAGAATTCAACATGACCGCCTTGGTGGGGAAGTTCTCATATCATGCCATGAATCGTCGGGATATTGTCGGCTGGGTCACGGCTAATTGGAAACCAGTTTTAAACTACACTCCTCGTGTTATTGCTTTGTCGTATGGATGGTATGGCTTCAAGTTCAGACAAGAGGCACATTGTAACCGTATCTTGGAGGGTCTTTGGCTCCATGGTCCTGGGAGCCTCATGTTACAGCGTTGGCATACGGATTTTGCCCCTGAGACTGCTTCAGTTCGCCTTCGGCACTTATGGGTACTTTTACCTGGTCTACCTCTTGCACTCTGGAACCGCGGGGCTTTCGAAGCCATTGGCAACTGTCTGGGTCGTTTTCTACATGTGGAGGAGGGGCACCTTCACGGCTTTGATCGTCGGATGGGACGGGTTCTTGTGGAGGTGGACATCTCCTTGGGTCTTATTGATGAAATAAAGATCAGCTGGAGGGGTAGAAAGTTTCTGCAGCTCGTTGATTATTGGGGTATCCCCTTCCGCTGCTCAAATTGTAAGGCGGTGGGTCATCTATGGAGACAATGCACTGCTCCAGCATCTTCGGGTCGGAACTTGGATGGGGGCCAGTGCTGGTCATCGGACGAGGGTAGTGAGCTTGAGCATGATGCTACTGGCGACATGGATGGCTTCTCCAACCGTGTGTCTGCTATTGATGCACCTGATTCGGCGCTGTTCCGTAAGTTAAAAGCACAGGACCCTCTCTTCTTTCAGTCTCTCAATGAAATGGATATTTCGTTTATCAATAATCTAGATTTAAACAATGGAAATGATGGTAATTATACATGTCGTAGTCATCCCTTGTCGTCAATCTCCTCTGGTACTGAACAAGGCACTTCGGATTCTTATGGAGATGACGACCCTGTCACTATGCATGAACTGAATGAGAATGTGAATGAGCTACATTTATCCGAATCTTCCCCTATCACTAAGGATACCCCGGGTATTCTCTCCCCTGTTTCTCCGACGGTGGTTATTGGCAGTGAATCTGAGGATCCCCCTATCACGGCTGTGGCCGATGGGGAGGGGGGGGGTCTCGGTAATCCCTACTGATCCAGTCTTGGTGGCAGACAATTTGCCTGGGTGGCACGACGATAGGAACACTGCAATGGTACCGTGCATTGATGGTTTGATCCCTGGGGCGGTTGCTACTAGTGCGGCACCTGCGATGGTAATCCATATCCCATCGTTTTCCGAGGTGGTGAAGAAGACACCCATCCCTACCTTCTACAAGAATCGGATGATAGTGGATTCTGTGGTTGCTTCTGGGACGGACGCTGGTGATGGAGATGTGAAACCCTCTGCTAATGTGGATGTCGATATTGATTCCTTTGGGTCTCCCTCCCTTACTGTGGGTGACAGAGGCGTGCAAAAGGGGGCCCATAGGGGTGGACTGGCCTCGGCGTTCTCTCCTATTAAAACGAGGAGTGCCAGGAAAATCAAGATGGCCACATTGGTGGGAGATGTTGCTGGCCGGTGTGGTGGGGATTCTCCCAACTCTTCTGATACTTGGGCGCTTAGAGGAATGAAAGCCCTTGCAAGGGTTAGGAAATGATCTTATTCTCTCTAAATATCCGTGGGGTGGGGGGACTACCCAAACAATTGGCCCTCAAACGTGTCTTAAACATTACTAATCCGGATCTTATACTCTTACAAGAGACTATGGTAAATGGGGAAAAAGCCCGATCCTTTTTTAACAAAATCAAGCCGGGATGGACGATTTGCACTGTGGATGCCGTAGGTCTCTCTGGTGGCCTGCTTGCGGCCTGGAATCCTTTAGTTTTCAAACTTTGTCCTTCTGTTACCTCTCTGGGTATTCTCTTATCTGGCAACATCAGGGGTTTGGACAAAAACATTAATATTATCAACTGCTATGGACCATACTCTAACCGGAGGGATTTCTGGGACCAAGCTGTCTTGGATCATTTACTTGCATTGGAAAATTTAATTCTTGCTGGGGATTTAAATTTCACTTGGGGTAATGAAGAGGTCTGGGGCAGTGTGGCTCGGAGCGATCCACTGGGCCCTTATTTTGAAAATCTCTTCAATAATTTTTCACTGGTAGATGTGGCCCCGTGGCCTTTGGCACCTACTTGGAATAATGGTCGGTTGGGTGATATGTCGATTAAGAAGAGAATCGACCGGTTCTTTATTGCTGAAGCACTCTTGGGCTGCCTACATAACTACAGATCCTGGATACAACAAATAAAAATTAGTAATCACCTGCCCATTATCCTACAGTTTGATGTCGAAGATTCAAAACTTTGTTATCCGTTCAAATTCAATTCTACTTGGCTTGCGGACGAGGATTACACCCTGGGTCTGCGGGCGGAATGGTTAGCGGTGGATGTCTCGGGGGAACGCACTGCTATGGATAAGTTGGCGGTAAAACTAAATACTATCAAAAACTATACTATTTCATGGGAAAAGAACAAGAAGGCTGGGATGAATAAGGAACTTATTGAAATTGAGACTGACATGAAGATTCTGTTGACGCGCAATCCTGATAACGGATTATGCCCTGGTGACGCACTCAAATTATCTTCTTTGGAAAGCCGTAAGCTTAAAATCCTCCTGACTCAGGAGGAGACTTGGCGACTAAAGAGTCGTGCTATATGGCTCAATGCTGGGGATCTGAACACAAAATTTTTTCACCGGTATGCGGATTCAAGAAGGATGCATAAGGCAATTTGGGACCTGAACGATCATGGTGGTCGGCGGATCTGGGGGAATGATGAACTGATGGGGGAAGCTACGCGACATTTCCATGATTACTATTGTGATCCAAAGAACACTTCTTTAGCTGAACAATTCAAGGTAATTAAGGAATACCCCCGAATGTTCAGCGATGAGGAGGGGATGGATATTTATAGAGAAGTTTCGTTGCTTGATGTGGAAAATACTCTTCATGGTTTTGCCAAAGATAAATCACCTGGGCCAGATGGGTGGACGGTGGAAATATTTAAACATTTCTTTGATATTATGGGGGAGGATATCAGACTGGCTGTGGAGGAATCCAGAAAATCTGGCACTGTTTCAGGGGCTTTAAATTCCACATTTCTGACTCTTATCCCGAAAACATCTCACCCTGACAGTTATAATGATTTCAGACCTATCGCACTCTGCAACCTTGTGTACAAAGTTATTGCCAAGATCATTGCTGATCGTTTAAAACCCATCCTGTCAAAATATATCTCGATGGAGCAGTATGGTTTTTTGCAGGGCCGTCAGATACATGATGCGGTGGGGGTGGCACAGGAAATTCTTCATTCTGTAAAACAGAAACGTCTGGAAGCTCTTATACTTCAGCTGGATTTAGTGAAAGCATATGATAGGGTGAATTGGGATTTTCTGAGACTGATACTGATTCAGATTGGGCTGCCCTGGCAGGTTATGAAGTGGATTATGGCTTGTACAAACTCGGTAAATTATGCAATATTGATTAATGGACATCCCACGGATTTCTTTAAAGCGTCCAGGGGACTACGTCAGGGATGCCCACTCTCGCCACTTCTCTTTATATTGGTTATGGAAGGTCTGAGTCTGACCATCAATAAAGCAAAGAGGGATGGGCTGATAGAAGGCATTAAGATTACCAGAGATATTGCTGTTACTCATTCTTTGTTCGTGGACGATGCTATGCTGTTTGGTAAGGGCACTCTTGATGAGTGGGTACATTATAAGAAAATCCTGGACTTATTCTGCTTGGTAACTGGCATGACTATTAGTTACACTAAATCTCTGTTTATAAAACATTCTCTTGAGTTGGAGGCGGAAGCTGCTATTGGATCTATTTTCCCCCTCAATTTCCTGGAGATGGAGACGGGAACAAAATATCTTGGTTTTTATTTGAAGCCTGATAATTACCGGTCACATGACTGGTCATGGCTTATTCGAAGATTTGAAGGTCGTATCAGTCACTGGAGCTTTCGTTATTTATCTTTGGGTGGCAGACTTACGTTGGTCAAAGCCGTTCTGCAGAATTTGGGAGTGTATTGGTTCACTCTCTGCAAGGTTCCTAGATCTATTCTTTGCCTCATTCGCAGAAAGATATATAATTTTTTATGGTCGGGTGGTGGTGACTCTACTAAATTTCACCTTGTTAGCTGGACTGTCCTGGCACGCCCTTGGAAACTGGGGGGATGGAATTTAAAAGATTTAGACCATTTTGTACAGGCCTTACATGCAAAATGCCTCTGGCGTGCTCTATTTGACAAGTCTCTTTGGGGCCGGATTATTAGGGCCAAGTATCTGAAATGTATATCAGTAACAAACTGGTTCCGGCTGGATCGTCACTCGACGGTGGGGGTATCAAATTTTTGGAATGGTATGATGGGATCATACAAGATTGTTTCACAATGGATCGCTTGGAAACCTGGAAATGGCCGTGACATCAAATTGGGCCTTGACCCGATCGTGGGAGGCCCTATGGAATATACACTCTCGGCGGATCTGAGGATGCATCTCACACAGAAAGGATATTGCTCTCTGGCCCATGCCTTTGACCACTGCAGGGATGGACATCCTCGATGGATCACTGCTTCACAACTGGGCTTATCTGGAACATTGGGGACTGAATGGAATGTATATACCAGATCATTGTATCAATCTAGACTTCTCTTATCTGACGAGGCTGACAGCTTATATTGGTCGTGGGATGTGTCTGGTGGAAGGGTCTCGGCACATCTGGCATACGAGGCAAGCCTTGCTGGGTCTAACACTGTGGATACCTGGTGGAGGAAGGCTATCTGGAAAATGAACATGCCCCTCAAGATAAAATGTTTTTCCTGGCTCGTGCTTGCAAATCGGGTGCTCACTTGGGACAACCTTTGCAGGCGAGGTTTCATTGGTCCTGGATGGTGTCCCTTATGCTGCTCTGTGGGGGAGACTGTTGAACACCTTTTTTTGAATTGTGGCTTCATACGAGACCTGTGGAAACAGATTGCTGATGGTGTCGGTGTACAATACTGCTGGGACGCACACTCACTTGGTGACTGCTTGAAAACTTGGTCACATCAGCCTGTTGTTTGTAAAGAACTCCCATACTTCATGATCTGGGAGGTCTGGAGAACTCGCAATCTTTGCATTTTTGACGATGTGAAACCTTTCTGTGCGGGTTTATGCTACAAAATCATTGCTGCATACAGGGAATTCACAGACACTGTTAAGCCTGCTGTGGGTAAGAGTACTTGTCGGCTGAATTTTCGATTGTCCCCCCCCATTTTGGTATTCCCTTGTGGTTTTTTTGACGGGGCTGCTACTGGATGGAATGGCACGGGTGGCTCGGGTGCAACTTTACATTTTACATGTTCCATCACTGTGCATCTGTGGTTAAATCTGGGGATGGGAACTAACACGAGAAGTGAGGTTTGTGCTCTCTGGTTGCTTTTATATTGGGCTCGTCTGCGGGGGATACACTCTCTTGTTACTTTTGGAGACTCTAAGACAGTTATCTCCTGGGCAAAGGGTAGAGCCCGACTCAATGTTGCTGGCCTGACTCATTGGCTGGAAGCGGCGAGGAAGCTCATTCTGGAATTTGAACATATCCATTTTGAACATATTTATAGGGAGGTAAATCAGGAGGCTGATATGCTTTCCAAACGAGCTCTCCATTCTCAGGCTGGAACCATCATGTGGCAGGAATGGCGTGATGATACACTTTTTGCTCATGGGTCCCATTTGCTTCACTGGACATGATGATGTGTCACTTTTATGCTTATCCATTTTTTGTTTTCATTCTGATGTAGGCGATATATATTATTTTCATTTGACTCCTTGTATATATGTGCAGATCTTTGATATGTCATGCGTCCAACCCCTTGTTGGACTATATATTACCTATTATTATATTTGCGGCAGACTATTGCAGCTGTGGTTATTTGGTAGCAGCTGTCTTTACTTTTTGGGACCTGCTCCGGGGTACATGTGCCGGCTGGAGTTTGTTATTTTTTGTCTTTACTTACAGTTTTGTTACAATATATGTGGGGATCTATATGCTTTCTGTGGCTGTGATATGAGATCATGATTGATCTTTTGGATACCTCACTATCTGGATAGATTATGGGATTTAGCATGGATTTGATATTTTTAGACACTTGCACTCTGGCTTTTAAAAACCGGTTTGTCCCGGGGTTATATTGATCATATTGTATAATGTGAATTTGTGGTTGACAATTGGACATATTTTACTATTTTGCATATTAATAGTAAGTTATATTTTCATGTGGAAAAAAAAAGGAAGGAATCACGCCTATAATTGCAACTGAGGCCACATTAAAATTCTCACTTTCCTATTTGGTGAAGAAAGGTTAATTCACGAAGACCAAAAATATTTCATCGCCTATCTGCAGTAAAAATTGCAGAGGATAAAGCACCTTATTATCATATTGTCCACCGAGAAATGCCATGATTCTCTTTCTTAAAAAATAAAATCGAAGATAATTGAGCTAGAACCTACAGTTAAAAGTTTCCATATTTTGACCTCGTGAATCAATTGAAAAGTTAAAAGCGAAGATTTGACAGAATAAATCCTAGAACTTATCATAGAAAGAGGGCCAAGTCATTAAACAAAAAAATGGAAAAGATAGGAAGGCATTCAGTTCTAACAGCCTGAATTGAATTTCAAGAATCTAATTTCAGGGAAACTATAGAATTTCAGGGATACTCTATAGAATTTTAGGGAAACTATTTTTCCATTTTCTGTATGATTTCTCCTTGAAGGGGAACACGCTCTAGAAAATTCTGAAAATTATTTTCTAGAACTCTGTTTTGTTTTTCTTTTGGAGATTGAGACCTGTATGGAAGGAGCTTATAGGAGTTGATTGTAATTCTAGTTACTGTTTTACAACAGAAGCACTGTTATGATCTTGGTTAATGGTACTTTATGGATTTTCATTCTTAAGTTATTAATCTCCTTTTGGTAGTATCCATACTTACGTTTATCTTTGTGCATATGTACTTTGTTATGATGTGCAAATGATTAATCATTCTATCTCGAACAAATGCTATTTTCAGAATTCATTTAAATAATTACATGGTGGTTTTATAATCAATTTTATTGTTGTTTAATTAACCGTGTAATTGAATATTGATGTCATTTAAATTGAATGATCAACTTTATATTGTCATTCTATTTAAAGACATTTATTTTGAATCTGGTTTTGATGATAACAGTGGTATATTTTCACTCTGCTCTTGGCCAGGATAGTTTTAGATAATTAGTTTTAATTGATAATTTTATCACAGTTTAGCAGCTACTAAACTGTTTATAGTTTAGCAACTACTAAACTGTTTATAGTTTAGCAACTACTAAATTTCCGTGTTATGATTAGATTAGAATAGGTCTTTGTTAACAGTTCAACTAACTTAGTTTTCATTTAGTTTGAATAGGTAGGAACTAACAACACAACTAACACAAACAAATTTGAGACTCTTTTGTTGAGAGCAAACCTTTAAAGGCAACAGGGCCTTAATCTCGTGAAAGGAAACTACCTCAAACATACGAAGGGATGCCTTAAGAACTTCATGTGGGTTGTCTTTCCTTTGTTGAAGAGTAGGTCAAATTTTCCCATCAACACTCCCATATACTAGACATATTTTTATAGGGATGGGAAATTTGAAGATACTTGAAACTGACAAAAGCTCAATTGGTGATCCAATATCTACCACAATAATAATTGAAGAGTTAGGGCACAAAAATTCCAAAAGGTATAATGGTAAGAATGAACCGTAAGTCATCTATTTATATCAAAATTATTAACTACTTTTGTACAATTTTCAACCTGAGTTTGATAGTTTTCAATTAAAACTAATGCCACATTGCGTAGTGTTTGGATAATTTGGACATGAAATTAAGAATGGAGTCTCCCTTTTTACATTGGTGGTCTTCCTAAAATATTTGTGCTCCTAAATTAGCATATAGGGTAGGTTACCTACACAATGCATAATTTGCATCAAACTTACCCTTTTGTTCACACCTTAGGATCACAACACATGGAAATGCGACATTAGCTCTATGTTCTCAGAAAATTCGTAATTTTCCAAGTTAGAGCTTACCAACTCATGGATACCCTAGTTAGAACCCTGTTGTCTTCTGGCACCATGCCGAAGTTTTTGTTAGGTCCGAGAGTCCCTAAGTAGCCCCACCACGTCATTGAGATTAAGCCTCATTATCCTCTTTAACTATTATTCTGGCCATTACCCAAGGGGCTCTCAAAACTTTGCATTTTGTGATTTTGCATTTGCATATAGTTGCTTACCCTTTTGAGTCTAATGCTCGCTGTAGTAAGTCTTTAGCCACTCACTACCAATGCGTTCTGCTAAGCTTGCTCATTTTTGCTACTTATTGCAGTCACATCTTTCTACCCTTACTAGAGAATACATGCTTCAAGAGCGTCCACATCCTGTACATCCATTTTTTGTATTTTTTGCATAGGTATGTTCCATGTGTTTGGAACATAGTTTCCAGCCCATGTGACGCTCGTCTTCTCCAATGTGTTATATCATGATTTATTCTTTTTTTTTTCTTTCAGGATTTAATAATATGAAAAAGACACAAAAAAATAATTTCTAAAAGAAAAAGAGAGAGGGAAGGGAAAGACTCTCAAATGTTTGTTTAACACTAGTAGCAAGTTGAGTCATCCTTGAGCATAGCACTAGTTTTGAGTTTATTAACAAGTTGGGTTATATTATTTGGACTTGGGATTTAAGCCATGATCATAGAGTTATTACTCCTTTGGTTGGTTACTCTTCCAACCATATGGAGAATCTGTCAATGTCTCCTACATTACATATTTATATCACTGCTCCCTTTGTGTTGAAAGCTACCCAAGTCACTTTTGTGTCGTGCTCAATGTTTAAGGATATAGCTTGTGCCATCCATTTTGCAGTTTCCTTGACCTCATGTTTCAGCCATTCCTTCGTGTCAGCTTGTTCTCATCATGTATCACTGAACTCAATGTTCGGACTCGTGCTTGTGTGGAAGGTCCCCATTGACTTCTCACAGGCAGGTTGTGTCTCATCGACAAAAACTCATCTGCTCTGAGGCATTACCCTAGATTTGCAGCACCCTGGTCTTGTTTATGTCATTGATAGGTAACCTTGCACTAAACATATGACAATTCATCATTAGTCACTAATAATTGGTTTCCCTTGATGTTTGACGACAATAAATCTATTCACATTTTGGGATTTGAGTTGTACACTGGATTCCATTTTCATCATTGGTGGAAGTCCTCACCCTTGTCAATAGCTTTCATTATCAGATGTTTCTCAGGGGGTCTCTTTCGTGTGTTATTTACATCTAGTGCATATAGGAGATGCACTCAGTGGTCTGTTCTGCAAAAAATTGTCCTAGTCCTTTCCCAAGTCAAATCAGTCCTTGATATTTCCTCATGTTGGATGATGGGGTATGCCATAATGCCTCCATTCCAATGGGTCTCTTCACATCGACTTCAACTCATTATGCTATGGGAATGAGGTATAAAGTATCATTAGTACCTTGGGTCTTACAGTCATTAGTGGCAAGTTCCCTTGCTATTGGGTAGTGGGAATACATCAATGTATTCTACTCGATAGAAATTTTTACAGGTGTTCAACTCCAGGAAATCTATTCACAATTGTTAGAATGTACTAGGTACCTTGGTTCCCATTATCATCATAAGTGGGTTACCTCGCGTTTTTTAATGGTATACATAAAAGACCAGTAATCAAATGGTATCCTCTACGTTTGACTTCGTCCCATTTATTCACATGGATAAGATTCATACCTCTAGGAGGTTTGGATGGAAGACCTTGGGCCAACAATAACATCCTTCCATTTTTCTATTGCCCAAGTTGTGCAAGACTGCACCACACTTCATATGACATTGGTACCATTGGGAGAACTATTACTCAACTCAATTATATATTGTTCTCTTGATGCATGATGAGACATAGATCCATTTGTATCTATTCGTCGCTATGATCTCTAGATTGACATAGCTCCATTGTGTATCTATTCATGGCTATGATCTTTTGATTGGCATGGATCCATTATGTATCATCTTTGTGCCATGATCTGCTTCTTTATATACCACATGGATCCATTGTGTATTATTTTATGGCCATGATCTCTACATCATTAATATATGTCATGGATTCGTAGTGTATTCTATTTGGTGGGCATGTTATATCACTTCTAGCATGGACATATCCATGCCCATGAAATATTTCTTGACATCCTTTTTCTGTTTTAGTTACTTTGTTGAGGTTGGGACTCTTGGAATATATAACCATGTCTACTTTGCATCCTGCTCCATTGCTTATTATAATGTATTTCAGCCATCATGTTCCCTTTTGACCTCACACATTATGGGGCATTTGTTATAGCTCAAATCAACATTCCTTCGTCCATGACGAAAATTCAAAAGGCAACACTTCGAGTGTCATTGTTCGTTCACAAAAAAGGACATCTATGGATTGAAGAGCCTATGATTTGAACTCTTTTGTCATGGCCCTGAACATTCAAGTGAAACCTCAACCATTGCTAAGCATACTGAAAGTTGTAATCCTTAAAATGAATAGATTCACACCTAATGATCCTGCAGACTACGAATCATTCACACTTTGTCCTTTGTTAGGGTGCAAATGCAAGGAAAAGTTGCATTCACATGATACACACTATTTGAGAAAATTATTCGCTACTTTCAGTCATATTAGGCACAAATACCCTAAAAAAATATGAAAAAATATATAAAATTTGAAAAAGAGGAAGTTATTCAAGAACTACTTGCTCGGTTACAACTTCCCCAACCATCTAGTAATTGTTCCTAACTATCCTCATCAACTATAAGAAAGGTTGTAATGGAACAAACGAGGGAGAAATTTTCATAGTAATGTTATGCTGGAGGAATTTCTTACCTTTTATTCTCCTTTTCCTTCCCATTATTGATCTTTATCATTGATCCTTATATCTCTATGTGCCAAAACCACTGCTATGAAGTAGTTTATATCCTTTATGCATCTGGAGATTCGGAGTGGGATTTATGGAGTACATGAGTAGGTGTGACCTAGAGCTCTAATTTTGATAAGTTGTAGAACATAAGAAGGTATGAATTGTACTATTTCTACTGTTTAATAAAGATTGAACATCTTTCCCTTCTGCACATATTGAGTTATTTGTTGTGTGAAATTTGGCATAAGAAATCATTGTATCTTGATTTAAATTTGATTTAATAGTTTCATATTCATGTCATGTTTTCATTTCAACAATACTTTTATTGTTTCCAAATTATTTTGAGAAAGGTATTTTGTTTGTGTTGTAGGTCTTTGGATTGATAGGAAGGAGTAGATTTGGAGGAAACAACAGAGTGGCTAGGATAAACTTTCATAAATAATGTACATAATTTTTTTCTCCTTTATCCTTTGGTATATATTTTCTTAATGTAAGTTTGGAATTAGGAGTCTTGTGTGCTTGCAAATAAACCCTTAGATGTCAGTCTTGTTTAATCCAGTTCACTGTTGACATAGCCACAAACATAGGAATTTTTCGTTTACAAGAAAGAGCCATATATGATGAGACTGCTAGAATGGTTGCACAGATCATGGAAGTCACTTATGAGCGTATATACTGAGAGAGAAACTAGCTGGAAAATCAACCTTCAAAGAAAGGGATCCAGATAGCTTTGGGCACTTGGCATCATTGGGATATGGAAAACGAAACACTATTAGAGCATGATCCTAGACCTCATCCAGGGTAAGATCAAAGCCTACATCAATCAGGGTACCCATATTTTGTCATTTAGCACAAGACTGTTTTTACCTGTAATGGCATATGCATGCCACACTATTTTCTTTGGAGTATTGATACAATATATCTTCTACTTTTCAAGTGCTAGACAACTGGCACCGTTTATATTTTTTATGATATTTCAAAGATAATACTTCTATAGTTTTTTACATTTTAGCTGAGTATGCGGAGTTGTATGAATTCATAATGAAGTTATGAATGATGTAAGGTTTGATGGGATATAAAAAATGTGTTTTTTTATTCAATATAAGGAGCTGTGCACTTTTTTAGAGGAAAAAAATTGTTAAACCTTTGCAAGTGATGCAGTGCATACAGTTTCCTAAGCAAATGAGAGAACAACAATGGCACACCCAAATTCTCAACCAAAATAGAAAGAACTAATACCTTGTTCATGAGTGCACAATCTACATACAAAGAATATAACACAGATCTCCATCATTCTCTCACCTTTTGCCTTTTGTGCAAAACAATAGGGCCTGAGACTTAGCAAAGTAGACATAGAAATCCTTTGTTGGTCTAGTTAGCTATTGAAACGAAGAGGTAGACTAGTGAGATGGTGAAAGGTTTTCCATTAGAGATGAATGGATTATAGTCACATGCATATTTGAATATGTTAATGCTTGGCTTGTATCATGTCCTTGTTGGATTGATTGTCTGGAGCTACACCATGCAAAGCTTGATTTCTACAACAAGACCTTTGATTCTTGGGATGAGGATGGAAACTTGAAGTCAATGAAGGGTATTCCAATTCCAATTTTCATAAGCTACATTTCAGATTTATAGCTAAAGAAATGCTTTGAGAAATGATGCTAATTGTATGCAACCCATTTATTGAAACCATGAAAAGAAAAATGCCCAATCCTTGCTAATTTTATAGGCTTACAAGTGTTTGGAGATGAGTTTGTAGAGGAGATACCTAATCAACATCCAAAGAGGAACAATGACTTTAATATTTATCTTATGCAAAGAACCACACTAGTGTCTAAGATTCATTATACAATGAGTACTCCATAATAGATAGAGTTACAAATTCTACTAGAAGAGTTTTTGGGCAAGGGATTATATATGCCTAGTGTCTTGCCTTGGGGTGCGCTATTATTGTTTGTAATGATGAAGGACATGACTCAAACTTTGTATTGTCTTCATATAACTTATTAAAGTCACAATAAAAAACAAGTAGCCTCTATCTATAGAATATATGACTTATTTGATTAGTTGAGGGGAGAGAAATTCTTCTCAAATATTGACTTGAGGTCCAGTTAGCACCAAGTCAGTATCAAGGATTAAGTCATTTACAAGATAAAATTTAGGACAATATATGTATAGGAAAATGCTTGTATGCATGGTCTACACTATATATATTCCTAGGAAAATATTCATACAAGCATTTTGCCATATTTCATATTCAATCACCTCCCTTCAAAAGAAAGGAAAAGTTCACATGGACCCAACATTGTGAAGATAACATTTAGCTATCGATGAAATGTTTTACAAGTGCAACAACTTGAAAAATTGAAAACCCAAATGAGGATTTTTTTTATGTGCACAGATGCTTGCATGGAAGTGATTGGTGGAATTCCCACACAAAATGGACATGTGGTGTGCTATGAATCCAAAAGATCGAAGGAACATGGAAACAATTATGGAACACACAAATTTGAGCTTTCACTGGTAGTGCACGGAGATGTAGAGGCACTACTTGATAGGAAGGAAATATATGCTAAGAACAAAGCATAATATCCTTAATTATTTTCCAATCAACAACATCTAAATCTTAGGCAAGTGGGTTGGCTATAGTTCTTTTGTGAGTTTGATTTTGAATCCATCACATAAAAGGAGAATATAACGAAGTTGTGGATTCTCTTAGCAGAAGAATGAATGCAGTGAATGCAACATTGATTAGCTTATGCAAATTGGATTTGAAGAAAATAATTGTTTATTTCCTTCATTCATTTGAGCATAGCCTTGTAGCAAGAAAAAGTTCAAGATAAGTATGAAGGGTATTAGGTAGAAGATAATGGAATATAATGCACAAAAATCATGTGCATGTTCCTAACTCTCTTCAACCGAGTAAGGTTATATCCATATGAGATGCAAAATGTGTTATATTCCACCCACCCAAGATACCAAAATAAACAGTAGCAAGGAAGAAGTAACAATGGAAAGGAGTTAAAATTGATGTTGTTGATTACATATCAAGATGTATGGAATGTCAAAGGGTAAAGGCCAACATAAACATCCAACTAGTTTACTAGAACCATTACCATTTAAAGAGTGAAAGAGGAAGTTGTAATCATATATTTCATTGTTAGGTTGCCAAGGATGGTGAGGCAACATGACTCCATTATGGTAGTGGTAGAGAAACTAACATAGTCTAACCATTTTATTATGGTTAAGTCCATATACAACGTTTCTAACATAACAATATCTACATGAAGATATTGCTAGTTTGCATGGAATTCCCACGGCCATTGTGTCTAACAGACCCTTTTTTGTGTACTGTACCAAAGATAGTACTAACCCAAGGGGGAAGGGAATGTGATACCCCTTGTTTTGACCCTTGTGTTTGTTAGGTTTTCATCATTTAATTCAATATGATCTAGGATCTTATATGAGAGAATAACAAGCAAAACATAATCAATCACAAGAGACAATAGACACAAAGCATTTCATCGGGGAAACCATAAAGGAGAAAACCCCACAACTTCCTCAGAGATAGAATGAGCAAAAGTACAAAACCCCAAGACAAAGAGATAGACTCCAGCAACTCCTCCTCGTCCACTTATGCGAACTTGTCTCTCTCCCACTCATGCGCAATGAGTAAGTGAGTGAATGGCTAAATGAGAGAGTCTCAATCTCTATTTATACTTTACTTCACTTGCCTTTTTACCCTATAGGGATGAATTCTCCTAGGAGAGTCTAATAACCCTTTAACCCCTAACTCTGGGCCAACACCACAAGAGGAGCCTAATAACCCATCGAATAATAATGATGACCTTCCTGATCGGAGGAATGAAACCTCTTCGCCGGAAGTACAATGTCATATGAATACAATATAAAATATACAAGTGAAATACATTCCGAAGTTACATATACATTAACACTCCCTCTTAACTAGGAAGGTATTTTCTTGACACACTTCATCAGCACAAGTCTTCATCATTGGAGGATCATCAAAGCTAGATCATCATCGTCACTGCTGCTGCTATCTCAATCATCAATCTCTAATCTACTTGTCATAGGAAGTTCTACAGAGCCAACCCTTTTTCATGTTGGATGTAGCCCTAGCCTTCATGTAGGTCTTCATCATCTCTGCGAGCAAGCCATCAAGTAGGTACGACCCAGGACTTATTATATTTCCTCTGCAAAAACCTATGTTTCCTACTATCACCTTATTATGTCCAAATCATCTCATCATCAATGGAGTACATACCAGATGCACGTCACACAGCACTTACATCACCTGACATGGGAGAACACATCTACCACCATGTGAGAATGGCTCTTGTGCATCTGTGTCTTCCAGACTCATCACTTCCCCCTGTAGGGAACCTCAATCTGGAGTACACCAAGATTCTCTTTGAAGTACTCAAACTTCACTCTGGATATCCGCTTGGTCAACACATCGACTATCTGCTCGTCTGTTGCAGCATACTGGAGCTTCACTGCTCCTCTCTGGAACATTCTCATCAGCAACACCATCAACTAGAACAATCATCATCGTCAGCTAGAACACTATCTCCTGGAACAAAAACTTCGTCAACTGGAACATCATCTGCTGGAACATCCTCATCAACAACATCATCAGTTGGAATATATTCTACTGTCAACAACCTTGTCAGTTGGAACACCATCTGCTGGAACATCCTCATCAGCAGCACCATCAGCTGGAACACCTGCAACAAACATCAGTAACTAAATACTGATACTACAAGTCAGCCAGTACTGATCTACCCTCACCCTTGGAGAGGCATCGGTTCATGAGAGCTGGAACTATCAGTCATCCAGTACTGATCTACCCTCACCCTCGTAGAGGCATCCATCCCTACGGCTAGGCATGAACTCGTGAAAGCTGGAACCAATAGTCGACTAGTACTGATCTACCCTCACCCTTGGAGAGGTATCCATCCCTACGGATGGGCATCAACTTGTGAAAGCTGGAACCATCAGTCAGCCAATACTGATCTACCCTCACCCTTGGAGAGGCATCCATCCCTACGGACAGGCATCAGTTCGTGAGAATTGGAACTATCAGTCAGCTAGTACTGATCTACCCTCACCCTTTGAGAGGCATCCATCCCTGCAGATAGGCATCAATTCATGAGAACTAGAACTATCAGTCAGCTAGTACTGATCTACCCTCACCCTTGGAGAGGCATCCATCCCTACAGATAGGCATCAGTTCGTGAGAACTGGAACTATTAGTCAGCTAGTACTGATCTACCCTCACCCTTGGAGAGGCATCCATCCCTATGAACAGGCATCAGTTCATGAGAATTGGAACTATCAGTTAGCTAGTAATGATCTTTTGTCCCTCCTGGATAGGCATCTATCCTTTCAGATAGGATCTATCAATCTCTCTTTCTATAGAGGTCCCTCTGAACCACACCAAGCTTGTCTCGAAAGTACTCAAACTTCACACAAGCCAGAGGCTTAGTCAGCACATCAGCAACTTGTTCCTCTATAGGAACATACTCGAGCTTCACAGCTCCCTTCTGCACCATATCTCGGATATAGTGGAACTTAATCTCGATGTGCTTCGATCTATCATCAAACACAGGATTCTCTGTCATCTTGATGCAACTCTGGTTGTCACAGAGTATCTCCGTGGCATCAATATTTGCATCGAACAATCCTGTCAACATCTTGCGAAGCCATACTGCTTCACCACAAGCTGAACAAGCTGCTACATATTCAGCTTCCGCTGTACTGAGTGCAACACAGGGTTTCTTTCTACTGATCAGTGAGATCATGCCTGGTTCCAAGCTAAAGCAACATCCTGAAGTGCTCTTTCTGTCTTCAACACTTCCAGCCCAATCCGAGTCTGTGTGCCCATACTGCCTGAACTCACTATCTGAGGCATATCTAAATCCATAGTCCAATGTACCCTTCAGGTACTTCAGAATATGCTTTGCAGCAATCATGTCTCGGATCCGTCAGGAATTGGCTCAATGTGTTCACAGCAAAGCAAATATATGGTCTCGTATTCGTCAGGTACATCAAGGACCCAATCATCTGACAATACATTGTGGCATCAACCGAATCTGATGAAGCATCACTCAATAGCTTCAGGTTCGATGCCATAGGTGTGGCCATGGCCTTGTAGTCCATCATCCCTAACCGCTTCAGGATCTCTACTGCATACTTCCCTTGTCCAAGGAAGATTCTATCCGCACTCTGCCACACCTCCATGCCTAGAAAATAGTGCATCATACCCAAGTCCTTTATCTCGAACTCAGAAGCAAGCTTCCTCTTCATATCATCAATCAACCCATCATCACCTATCACAAACAGGTCATATGGTAGGAGTATCACTGGATTTCCTTCCTCAACCTTGTAGTAAAGGTTGGAAACTGCTTTACTCTTGGTAAAGCCTAAACTAGTCAAGAAGCTTTCTATTATGTTGTACCACGTTCTGGGTGCTTGTTTTAAACCATACATGGCTTTCTTCAGTTTGCACACATAAGTCTCCTTATCATGTGTCTCAAACCTGAGTGGTCTCTCCACATATACTTCCTCTTCCACTACACCATTCAAGAATGCTCTCTTGACATCCATCTGGTGTATCTTCCATTTCATCATTGCAGCCAGAGCAAGTACTGATCTGATGGAAGTATATCTGGCTACAGGTGCAAATGTCTCCTCATAATCTATCCCTGCTTTCTGGGAGAAGCCACATGCCACAAATCTTGCCTTGTATTTCTCTATGTCGCCATCTACAGCATGCTTGATCTTGTTGATCCACTTGGAAGTCACAACAGACTTCTCTTCTAGTCTCGAGACCACATCCCATATGTCATTATTCATGATCGACTGGTACTCCTCGATCATGGCACCCATCCATTCTTTCTTTTCTTCCACTTCTTCATAGTTGGAAGTTTCTTTCTTAATGATGTCGTACAAAAGGGCTACATAACTGGAGTATGGCCTCAGTCTCTGTGCATTCTTTCTGGAGCACCATATCTCTCTGCATCTTGACTTGCCTCTCGTACCCATGTTGGTTTCCTCTTGTGAGAATTCTTCTCATGGGGTGGATCTACAGGTTCTTGTGGGTCTTCCATCTCGCGTTCTTCATATTCTTCTAGAATCGCTTCTTCCATTTACTGTATTTCTGATCTTGGGAACTTGTGGTTCTTCAATGTATTCAATAGGTAGCTTTTTGGATTTGTTGCTTCTTCTTCAAAACAAATCTCTCTTGTAGGTGATGGTACATGGTCTTTCCTACAAGACAAGTTCAATTGCATGATTAGAAACATCTCATAGTTTTTAGGACAAATTATTACACATAAAGACATATGTCATACAGTCATGCAATTATCTTAGCCAATGCTTCAATACAACATTTATCCATATCCCGTAACTTTCTATATGCCTTCCATCTCTACCAGAACATTGTCAAGAGTGTACGCTACTCCCAACATGTCAGCAAAAAGGTTTCATACTAGATAAGTAGCAATGGAATGTTGTACAGTGCCATAGGCCACTTACCCATTACTTGCATATTAATAGTATCTTGTTCATTAATGCAACTTTTATAACATGCATAATATACATCTTAAATCTAGGAACATAAGTATGTACATTACTAAACAACATTATTTAAGTAATCATATATACAAGAAATGACAATTCAAATACTTATCTTTTTTTGGTTTTTGGGTGGACTCCCTCTCGATCTTTGCTTCCTTGCAGAAACTACTGGAGTCTCAAATAGAGTGTTCTTATTTATTGTTTGATTTTGAGGTCCCGTGCCTTTCATGATTTTTTCATTAATGCTTGTTCAGGTTGTCCCTTCAACTTGTACAAGCCTCCCTCTTGTTGTTATTCTTCTTGGTGTGTGCTGTGAGAGCCTGGTCTTCATTACCCATGTTTTCTTCTTGAGCTACAATTCGAGCTTCTTCCTGTGAGCATTCCTCCCACATCCCGCTGAGTGTGATGAGCTTCTTTCTAGCACAAATTCCTTGGATGAAGGAATCCCATGACCTAGGGAGACCATTCAAGGTGGTCATCACAATTTCACCTTTCTCTATATCTTCTCCCACAGCTTCAAGTTGTTCTTTTATCTGAGAGACCCTCGTGAAGTAAGATTGCATGGTCTCTGCATTTTGTACCTTGACATTCTTCAATTGTTTCTGCAAAGTCATCTTCTGATTTATGTTCTTCCCTTCAAATAGTTTGGTCAAGGAATCAAACATCTCCTTGGGTGTCTTTAGAGAAAACACATGAGGTATGAGATGGTCTGCAATAATCCTCTTGGCTTTGACCAAGTTCTTCTTATGTAAGGCCTTAGCCTCATCTCCCTCTGGGACTGGAACCTCTTCACTTATGTAGGTGTCCAATTCATTCTCTTCTAGGATTAACCCAATCCTATACTTTCATGCTCGAAAGTTATCATCCCATTCAAGCTTATCCTTAAGCTTGGTGTGGTAAGACATCTTAATGAGAAACTCAAATGGAAATAAAAGATTTAGATCTTACCACTTTGACTTATTGAAACAGGATATGGAGCTGGCTAGGGTTTGACAGAGAAACCCTAAAAATCCAAACTTGGAATTTCAAACTCCTGTTTGGACAGGGAGATGCAATTGACTGAGGCGAGCAAGCTGGTGTGCTCAGATTTTGAAAACTCCAAAAATTTAGCCCTCAAAAGTGACCTGCGAATTTCGGATCTGCAATTTCTGTCAAATTCTGGTTTTCTGGTCCAAAACCCGAACTAGGGTTTGATAGATCCTGGGGTTCTTCCCAACCAAAAAGTTCAATCTTGGTCTCTAGATTTTGATTTTGTTAAGGAGATCAATCCTATGTTGAGAGAACTCCAAAATTCCTCTTCTGTCAAAAGCCCTAATTTCCCGCAGTAGTGACGGGCCAAAAACTGAAAATGCTCGGAATCAAATTCTGTTTCGATAGAAAGATGCGCCTTCCTTAGGAGATTCATCCTAGCCTCCTGCCTTTGATGATCTGTGGAAAGAGAACCAAAAATTAAGAAGCCCTAGCTTCCGCAGCTACACAATGTCTTCTTCTCAGGTTAGCTCTAATACCATGTTAGGTTTTCATCATTTAATTCAATATGATCTAGGATCTTATCTGAGAGAATAACAAGCACAACATAATCAATCACAAGAGACAATAGACACAAAGCATTTCACCGGGGAAACCATAAAGGAGAAAACCCCGCAAATTCCTTAGAGATAGAATGATAAATAGTACAAAACCCCAAAACAAAGAGATAGACTCCAACAACTCCTCCTCCTCCACTTATGCGAACTTGTCTCTCTCCTACTCATGCGCAATGAGTAAGTGAGTGAACGACTAAATGAGAGAGTCTCACTCTCTATTTATACTTTACTTCACTTTCCTTTTTACCCTACAGGGCCAACTTCTCCTAGGAGAGTCTAATAACCCTTTAACCCCTAACTCTAGGCCGACCCCACAAGAGGAGTCTAATAACCCATTGAATAATAATGATGACCTTCCTGATCAGAGGAATGAAACCTCTCCATCGGAAGTACAATGTCATATGAATACAATATAAAATATACAAGTGAAATACATTCCGAAGTTACATATACATTAACAGTGTTAGATGTGATCATATGATGTACATATTGTTATTGTGTGGTTATTTTGATGGGTTTTAAGCCTCGTGGGATATTTTTAATGACTCATGATGTAAATATTGTTTATACACCTAGAATACAACATAAGGTTAAGGTTTGACTAAATAATGGATGGGCATATGGATTTGTGTTAGGTGCTTTCTCATGTTTATGTTTCAATACATTTCCTAGTGAACATGTGGATAGATATGACCATGGTGCACTTTACTACTATGTTGGAAATACTATGTAAAAGAGGAAATATTAATATCAAGTAAAATTACCACCATATGGGTTGCAAAAGGGAAAAGAGGGGACTATTAACACATGAGAGGGGAAAGACATGGGTTTAAAGGTAGATCAACATGTATCATATGGTTTCCTTATGATATTGTATTATCTCTCCACCTTTTCCAAGTTACTTCACATGCTCTTTTAAATCCTTCTTTGTTCTTAAAGAAGAACACATAGTCCCATGAAATTCAAAAGTATATGAACCCAAATTCTATGCATGTTAGCTTATTGTTGCTTATTCTTACTTTCTGCGATTTTTGCATTGTCAACCTAAATGCAATTTGTATGCATCGATGGATACCTTCTACCTACAAAACCCACCCAAATCCTACCAGTAAAACCAATGAGTATATGATAAATTTGAGTGTGTGGGATTTATTTCCCTACAATTAACCATACTTGAACCATTTCTACCATACAAAGAGCATATGGAGTGATCAAGATATTCATCACCTTTTCCTACATTAGAGCACTAAATGGGAAATATTTATCAAGGCATTGTGTATCCGAGAATGAGAATTTTGGACCTTTTGTTGTGTATGTTTGTGGCGAAGGAATGCATTGTTGATTGAAGGTTAGGTGTGTTGCCTAAAGATATTTCACTAAGTGAGATTTTGTTAGTTGTCTGGTTCCAACAAATTCTAAGCATTGTGGGGGCATCTAAGTGATTTTTGGAACCTATGATTTTGTCGTTTCCCTTGTGGTATCATAGTGTGACTTGGGAGTGGAATCTACATTAGATTTGTATTGTTGGGGGAAATCATACATTTGCAACTAGTTTGGTGGTCAATTATCATGAAAGATAAGTGTTTGCCTTATTTCATATGTGAATTCACTATGTCTTCATCCAACCCCAAGAAAATATTGTCTCATGTATTCCCCACATCCCCTCCATCCCTTAACATACCACTCTATGTTCCTCCTCATCGATGCACACACCATCCCTCTACTGCTGCTAGATTCTCCACTATTCAGGCCAACAATCTTCCTCAAACTCCTCCTCATTTCATCGTCAAACCCTCTCCTCCTTCCTGCACCTTGACCTTGAATATGGAATCATTCATGGTACCTTTGATTCCCCACACTCTCAACCTACCAATGTATCTCTACCCCTACTACTCTCAATGGCAATGGGACCATAAAATCATACCTAGTGATATGCTAGGAAGTTGAGGGATTGATCACCCATTAATTTTGATATTGTTTATGTTTTACTTCATTTTGAGGTTCAATTCAAAATGTTTTTCCTCAACCTTTTCTTAGCATTTTTGTTTACATGGTAAAACAAAAACCATTGATTCGTGCTTGGAATTTGTTTGAAGATAATTGAAATTAAAGAATTACTTATAGTATTTGTGAATGTTTATCTTAAAAAATTCCTGCCAAGAATGTGGCTATTACTTATAGTCTTTATGAACATTAAATTCAAGCTTCATTATGCATGGGTTTCTCTAGGAACAACATTGTTAAGCCTTTATGATAAACATTTCACTATATGTGCCTCGTCAACACTTCTTGGTTGTTTCGTCTCATTACACTAAAAAAGCGCATGGATGTCGTCACTTTGTGGCGCTTATGTGTTAAAATATCTAAAACTATTAGTTGCCCCTAAATGTGAAAAAAAACATCATTATGATGTACTGAATAGGTTAAATATGTATGTTTTTTAATGCACTTATGATTCATATTTATGTGAATGTAAGTTTTAGACCTTTGCAATTGAAGCAATGCGTATAGATTCTTAAGCAAAATTGAAAGAACAACAATGGCACACAGAGATTCTTATGCAAAAAAAAAGAACTAACACCTCCTGCATGAGTGCACCATCTACATACAAATAATATAACACATCTCCAACATTCTCTTGCTTCTTGTTTTCTTTGCAAAATAATGGGGCCTAGGATTTAGAAAAGTAAACATAGCAGGCCTTTGTTGGTCCAATTAACTATTGAAACCAGGAGGAAGACTAGTGAGACAATGAAGGGTTGTGCATTAAAGATGAATGGATTATATTCACATGCAGATTTGAATATCTTATTTCTTGGTTTGTATCATGTCCTTATTGGGATTCATTGGTTGGATCTACACCACGCAAAGCTTGATTGATACAACACGAGCTTTGATTGTTTGGACGAGGATGGAAGCTTAAAGGTAGTGAATGGTATTTCAATGAAAAAATTTATAAGCTAAATTTCAGCTTTATATCTAAAGAAAAGTGCTCTAAGAAATCATGGTTCCAATTGTATGCAACCCATGTACTAAAACTAGGAAAATAAAAATGCCTAATCCTTGCTAATATTTTGATTTGACAAGTGTTTGGACATGTGTTTCTAAAGGAGGTATCTAGACAACATCCACAGAGGGAGATTGACTTTAACATTGATCTTATGCTTAGAAATGCACTAGTGTACAAGAATCCATATAGAATGAGTACTTCATAATTGACAAAGTTACAAATTCTATTGGAAGAATTGTTGGACAAGGGATATGTATTCCTAGTATCTTTCCTTGGGGTGTGCTAGTATTGTTTATAAAGATGAAGGATAGGACTCTTGAACTTTGTATTGACTTCAGATAACTGATTAAAGTCACCATAAGAAACAATTACCGTCTACCTAGAATATATGACTTATTTGATCAATTGAGGGTAGGGAAATTCTTCTCAGAGATTAACTTGACGTCTAGTTAGCACCAAGTCAGGATCAAGGGTTTAGTCATTTAAAAGATAAAATTTAGGACAAGGTATGGGTGGTATGAGTTTATAGTGGTCCCCTTTGGATAACAAATGCACCATTGATGTTTATGTATCTCATGAATGGTGTCTTCCACCACTATTTTGATAATTTTTTAATTGTATTCCTTGATGATATTCTAATTTATTCAAAATCACAAGAAGATAAATTGCAACTGGTTTTGCAAGTGTTGAGGGAGCATTACCTATATGCTAATTTAGTAAGTTTTCATTCATCAAAATAAAATTCAGTATTTGGGGTACATTGTATTAGAAAAAGGAATAGTATTAGACCTTGAGAAGTTTAAGGCTATAATGGTATGGCCTAGTCCTAGGAATGTATCTAATGTTAGATCATTCCCGGGGCTTGTTGGCTACTACCAAATATTCATAAAGTTATTTTTACATATGGCATATTCAATCACCTCTCTTTAGAAGAAAGGAAAGAATTTGAAATGGACCCAATGGTGTGAAGATAACATTTGCTATTGATGAAAATTCTTATGAGTGTACCAACTTAAAAAATTGAAAGGCCAAATGAGGATTTTGTTGTGTGCTTGGATGCTTGCATAGAAGGGATTGGTGGAATTATCACACAAAATGGGTATGTGGTGTGGTATGAATCCAAAAAATTGAAGGAACATGAAAATAATTATGTCACACATGAGTTAGATTTTTCAATAGCAGTGCATGCATTGAAAATGTAGATATAATACTTGATAGGAATGAAAATTATGTTAAGAATAGAGCATAACATCCTTAAGTATTTTTTGATCAACATAAATGAATCTTAATCAAGTGGGATGGCTAGAGTTCTTTTGTGACTTTGATTTTGAATCTATCACATCAAAGGAAAAAATAACAATGTCATGGTTCTCTTAATATAAGAATGAATGTAGTGCATGCAACATCAATTAGCTCATCAAAATCGGATTTGAAGAAAATAATTGTTTATTTCCTTCATTCATTTGAGCATTACTTTGTAGCAAGAATAAGTGCAAGAGAAGTATGAAGGGTATCAGGTACAAGATGATGGAATTATAATGAATGGAAATCAAATATATGTTCCTAACTCTCTTCAACTGAGGAAGGTTATCTCAAATGAGAGGAAAATGTGGTTTATTGTCACATCCCCTTCACCCAATCAGTCCAGCAGAGGGGACATTAACTAACTCAGGTCCTCTTAATTTCACCCCATAACCATAATTTACAAATTTATAACAACTAAAATGCATGTGCAAATATGGAAATAAAAACAAAAAACATAAATAAACTTAATCCACACACACATCTTGTAATTACAAGAATAATTATTACATGCATATAAATAAAAACATTGCACATCAGATACATAAGAATACTTATCTTTAAACAAAAAATACCCAAGCAAATGGCCATGAAAGAGCGATTTTAACCCAACCATAGGCACTCTGTCGAACATATAATATTTTTGTTGAGAGGCCACCCCCAAGATGGGCTATGAGGACACTAGGGCGAAGGAACACCTACAGGCTTCTCTCTCTCAACCCATATCCCACTCTGCTCTCTATGCTTAGCCAAAAGCTCCACCAGAGCTCTATAGGGGTCTCATTGCACTTCTTCCTACTTCCACATACAACACAAGGAAGGAATTTCTTTTCATTGATACACAGTTCCCTTAGGAAATCCAACTTTTACAGTGCTTACTAGTGTGTGTAGTAAGAGTCCAACCTATTGTATGCTATTGGAGAACCTCTTGCAACATTAATCCATGGCTTCTCAAGCATCAAAAAGTAGAATAAATCAATGGGTAAAGGTTCCTAGCTTTCCCAAACTCCAGGCTCACCTACAACCATCTATTTTCCCTTCCAAAAATGCAGCTCTATCTCCAAATTCGAATTTCTAGGTTAAACACAATCTGGTAATGGACATGAACCACAATAGGAAAACTCTATGTAGTGTAGAATCCTACATGAGAGAATGATCAAAAGAGTCTTGACTCCAAGGATATGAGGTAAGGGTGAAAATACAAATGACATAGATTCTGACCATAGAATAAATAGGACTGTTGACAGCTGACATAACTGTCACAACCCCCATTCTTCAATAACTACATGAAGTGAATTTTCCCACCAACCTCACTTACGCATTCAATGATTGGGTTTGATTATCAAGAGAAGGTAATTGGCTCATTTAAGGCACATGGAAGATTTTGGATGAGTTCTAAGGTTGACACTTGGAAACATAGGATTTAGTTTCCCCATAGGCCCCCCTTTCCTCTTCCCCTATGGTGGAATCATAGCCCCTCTAGTGCTCTTTACACAACCATCTTGGACCATTTTATTATTTTCCAACATAATATTTACATATTTTTTGAATTGGCATGATAAGCCAACCATATGGTCCAAATAAAAATATATACATCATACATGCCTAGCTATTCACTAGTTGGGCGTTGGCCTTGATCTCCACACTAGGAATCCATACTAGCACATTTACATCATTTATAATTTTGATTAGATAAATTCCAAGTCAAAATTGGTGGTATTACATGTATTCCACCCACTCAGGATACCAAAAGATAATTTCATTACTAAGGAAGTAGTAACAATGGAAATGAATGGAAATTGATGTTATTGAATACATATCTTGATGTATGGAATGCCAATGAGCAAGGGTTGGAATAAAAATCCATTTGGTTTACTGCAACCATTACCATTTCAGAGTGGAAATAGGAAGTTGTAATCACATTTTTCATTGCTAGATTGCCAAGAATAGTGAGGTGACATGACTCCATTATGGCAGTGGTATAAAAACTAACCACGTGTTCCCATTTTATTCTTGTTAAGTCCACATACAAGGTTGCTAACATAACATATATCTACATGAAAAAGACAGCTAGTTTGCATGGGGTTCCCATAGCCATTGTGTTTGATAAAGACAACAATTTAACTTTGAACTTTTGGGAATGATTGTTTAAAGAATTTGAGACATATTTTAAATCTAATACAACATACCCTCCATAGTTTAGATGTAATATAAACAAAAAGAAGGAACCAAGTAATTGAACACATGCTATGCATGTATGTGATGTACAAGTATTTTAAATGTGAAGAATGTTTATACTTGGCTAAGTTTGGATACAAAAATGAAGATCATGCAATGTTATAAATGAATCCATTTGAAGCTTTGCATGGCATAAATATTATATGAAGACCAAGATTAAAGAGTTAGAAGAAAAAGTAAATAACAATTTGGCCCTAAATAGTTTGGAGGGAAAATTGGATATCAAACTCATAAAAGAGAAAATGAATAAGCTTGTAGAGTTAGAACATGATCATATAAAAATATCCTTGAACCTCATAGCTTTTTGTTTGAAAGAGGAGAATGAATAGGACACGCTATAACTAGTCATGGAAAAACTACAAGAAAAATTAGAAATTGAAACAATTTGTCTCATAGAAGCACGAAAGCTAGGAAAAATAATTGAGCGCAAAGATATGTTAAATCGTGTTAAGATAAGCTCTAATGACCATAAATATGGAATACTTAGTAAAACCTGAAGTATAAAAGGGATAGGAATATTTATAAAGGAAGATCTCATTCCAGAATATCAACTTGAATTCATAAAGGAAGTTCAAAAGGTAAAAGAAGCAAGAAAGGAATTAAAATGAGCAATAGTGAGGAATATAAAAGCTATTATTAGGGATAGATACCAAAATAATAAAAATAAATAGGAATTTGGGACACTCTGGATCCTCTCTTGGAATTTTCGTGGCTTTCCATGGAGCAAAGGTCCCGTGTTAAGTTGGATCCCCGATGAAATTGATATTATATTACTTGTTGAAATTTGGGAGCATGAAGAAACGAAGGTCCCTAAGATAGAAGGATTTGTTTTGTGGTGGGTATGGAATAAGAGATCCTACCATACATGAATCAAAGGCATAACTTGTTACATAAAGATGAACATTTTCTTGATATTAGGCTTCATAAAAAAGATCCTCTCAATCAATACCTATGGATGGAGATTCCAGATATCAATGCTAAGAAGATTGATATATCAGTATGTTATTTTGTCCCTATTAATTATACCTTTTATAAGAAGCACAATATAGATAAAAATTGTCCTTGCAATGGATTAGAGCATGATATTTATTGCCTAAGAAATCAATGAAATATCCTCTTGCTAGGAGACTTTAATGCTAGAACAACGAATAACCAAGTTATCATCTTAATAAATTATTCCAACCTCGATCCTCTATGGCTATATGAGGACCTTGTGTTATCTAAAAGATCCAAAAGAAACTTTGAATGCTTGCTTGAGAATTTGTTTGGTATCGAGCTAATCAAGCTTTGCAGTTCTCAAGATCTGATAATTTGCAATGGTCTTATGAAGTGGTTGACTCCAACCAAATGGTTTGTATCCATGGGATTTGTAGTAGTTTCATATATTATGTGATATTTGATATCCCCATATACAACCAAATAGTAAATTTTGACATATTAAATGACTTTGTGATCAAGGAACTGCATTCAGGTTTTCAAGATACTCGACATTTTGATCCCTACTATGGGTCCATCCTCAAAAGACTTGTTAAATGACCGTGAGCCCGACTTTGACCATAGAAATTTAACCCTAGATCTAAACTTTGGTAGGCACATAAGTATCGTAATAGAGAATTATAATAATGAAAAGCACCCAATATTCGATAAAAATAAAATGATATGTTTTTAATGGATTTAAAAAAGAAATTAAATATACTATTAAATAAGGACAAGATTGAAGACCTCAGTCATAATTTAACCACAACCCTGTCTAATTCCATTAAGAATTTCTCTATTGTGGTGTCATGTAGAAAGGAAAATATAATGACCAACTCTTGGTGTGATAAAGAGTGAAAGCATGTTAGAAAATCCATCTTGTATGCTTCTAACGAGTCCTTAAAATCTCACAAGATATATAGGTACAAAGCCCTAATTAAAAGGAAAAAAAGGTATGATAGAAATAAAAAGCAAGAGAATATTTTGTACCTCTCTAAGATAGATCGTAAGAAAATTTGGAGGCAAATTCTAATTCATAAAACTAAATAAAACAATATGATTCCCTTAGGGGATTGGAATTCCTACCTTAAAACGATTTATGAATCCCCTCATGTTGTGGGCAACATTCAAACCCTTTCTATAGAGGAAGAAGTTTTCTCTTTAGAAGACATGGAGTTTTGGGTTAAGTGGATCGCAAAAGGGAAAACGAAGGACATGAAAGGATACCAAGCAAAAATATTAAAAATGGGTGGACCTATCCTCATCCCTCACATCCACAAGCTCTTCAATTTAGCAATGAAGCAAGGTTTTCCTAAACCTTGGATAGAAAGCCTCATTGTTCCTATTTTTAAAAGTGGAGACAAAAAAATCCATCTAATTGTACGACCATTATGATTATCCCTATTTTAGCCAAGTTATATGGAATTATTTTAGAAAAGAAGATCAACATATGGCTAGAAAGTCACGGAGAAAGAGCTAAAGGCCAAGTAGGATTTAGGATATCTCATTCAACTGTGTACCACCTTGTTACACTTAGGACCATTGTTGAAGAGTGTCTTAATAATAAAACCAACATTCTGTGTTGCATTGTTGACTTTAGAAAAGCATTTGCCACAATGCCTAGAACTAACCTTTCGAATAGATTAGGAGAGATAAAAGTCCCTTGGGAATTGAGAGTCGTTGAAATAAGGTTGTCTGAGAAGGTTATTGGTAAGTTTAGGCACTCTAAGGGCTGGTTAGAAGAAATTAATTTTAATAGGGGAGTTAAGCAAGATTGTCCCCTGTCCCCTACCCTTTTTATTATTTATAGTGACAAGTTAGAGGGTTGTTTGGAAGACACAATTTGTGTCAACATTTGGTTGGTATTGCCATCATCCTTCTTCCCTACATTGATGATATTATTCGTATGGCAAGGAGTCCTTATGATATTGACAAGAAACTAAAAATTCTAAAGTATTTTTTCTCTAGTACGGGTATGACAGTTAATATTGACAAAACAAAGGTTATGATAATCAAATCCCAAAATATCACTTATGTTAATTTCATGTATGACAACAACAACTTGGGGGAAGTGACTTCATACAAATATCTTGGAATCAATCTTCATCACAAGCTTAACTAAAACTATAGCATTGAGAAAAGGATTGATGGGGCGTGGAAAGCTTATTATGGACTTGAAAAGAGTTGTAAATCAATAGATCTTTGGATTTGAGATAATTAAAAACTCCTCTTTGATAATCTTGTCACTCTTGTTACCATATATGGATATGAAGTTTGGGGTCGAAACATCTCTATAAAATCATGGAGAAGGGTAGAGAAAATACAAAAGCACTTTATAACATATAATAAAAAATTTAAAGGGAGTACACCCTATCCTATCCTTCTCATAAAAGGGAGTCTCTCCCTCATTGAGAGTATGGCTATAACTAGGTACCTAATGTACAAGAACATGATAAGAAACATGGGAGACAAGAGGCTTCCTAAGATTGCTTCACACTCTAGTCAAAACCACATGTTCTTAAGTGAGGTTGGCATAAAGATGTCATGTCTTGGCTAAATTGTTGGGGACTTGAGGAAGAGGTCACTTTGTAGAATAATGGTAATATTAAAAGTATTATGACATATAAATTAAGGAGAAGTTGTGGTGCAATAGAGAATTAGAGGATAAGAGCAAATTAAGATATTATAAGGAGGTGATCAACCCTATTCTACAAGATCAAATGTATCTCTATGTTTTAACTAGTGTAAAGAAAAAAATAAACATTTCTAAAATAAGAATAAATTCTAATGAGATCCATAGTGAAATAGGGTGCTGGACAATTCCTAAAATGTTGTGGTATGAAAGAATTTGTCATATTTGTGATACTAAGAGGGTTGAAGATGAAAATCACTTTCTCATAGGATGTCCTACGTACAACCACATTAGAATGCAATTTCAAAATATTTGCTACAATACTGACCCTCCTAACCTTTTAACTCATCACAAATATGATGATCTAGAAATGCTTCTCTTAACTATTTTCATGCACATAAATAAAATTCTAAAGAAAACCAAGCGATTCCTTACATTTTTAAAGGAGTGATAGACCAAAGTTGGTCCAAGTAGATGTTAATAACCATCATCATCATTAATACTCCAATAATTTGGGACAACCCAATTGGCATAATTATACCTAGGCCAAAATTGTTCATGGAAATGAAAGAGTAAGATGTTAGAATCAAGAAGAATTTAAAGGAAATCAAAGGCAAGATTTGTTTTATGTAGATAAGAACATAATGCATAAATAATTTAATGTTGGAGAGCATGTATTTATGAGAATGAGATAAAGAAGAGCTCATTAATTATTGGAACTTGTGCCAAGCTTGCACCTAGATACTATGGATATTTTGAAATCCTATATAGGATAAGACCTATTACATATAGACTTGAAATGCTTACTAACCATATTTTCATGTATATTTTGCATAGAAATATGCATGCACGATCATGATCATGCAATTGATTGGGATTTGATCCAGATGGAACTCGAGGGAGAGTTCAAAACCAAACAATTATGCCTACTTAAAGTCATATTGATGTGTATTAGAGAAATAATGCAAGTAAAGGTGTAATGGATATACTCTAGTCTCGATGAGGATAAATGAGAGATGGAGGATGCCATGAGAGTGACATAGCCATTTTTGTTTTGATTTATGTACTATACCAAAGATGGTGCTAACCCAAGGGGGGGATGTAATATCTCATGTTATGACCCTTGAGTTAGATGTGTTCATAGGATGTATAAATGGTTAATGCGAAGTTATTTCGACAGGTTTTCAGCCTAATGGAATATTTTTAAGGACCAATGATGTAAATATCATTTATACACCTAGTACATAACATAATGCTAAAACTTGACTAAAGAATAGATAGGCATATGGACTTGTGTTATCTGTTTTCTCATGCTTATGTTTTGATACATTTCCAAGTGACCATGTGGATAAATATGACCATGGTGCAATTTACTACTATGTAAGAGGAAATATTAATCTCAAGTAACATTACCACCATGCCCTCGTTCTACAACGTCCCCGCATTAACGGGGGCCAGCTACATTGTTCTTAAAAAAAAAAAAAAAAAGGTTGTCGAAGGGCAAAGAGGGGACTATGAGCACATGAGAGGGGAAAAACATGGGTTTATAGGGATATTAACATTTATCCTATGGTTTCCTTATGATAATGTATTATTTTTTCCATCTTTACCAAGTTACTTCACACGCTCTTGCAAATACTTCTTTGTTCTTGAAGGAGAAAACATGTTCCCATGCAATTCAAAATATATTCATGAACCCAAATTTTGTGTATGTAAGCTTATTGTTGCTTATTATTACTTTCTACCATTTTTATATTGTCAACCTAAAATAAGTTTATATGCATCGATGGATACATTCTAGCTCCAACTTGCACTAGTAAAACCCATGAGTCAATAAGAAATATGAGTGTGTGGCACTTATGTGCCTACAATTAACCATACCAAAGCCAATTATACCATTATAGGAACCCAAAGAACAATCAACATATTTATCTTTATCTTTCTTGCACTAGAACACTAGATGGGACGTATTTCTCAAGGCATTGTGTAGCGAAGAATGATAATTTTGGACCTTTTGTTGTGCATGGTTGTGGAGAAGGAATTCATGATTGATTGAACATTGGGTGTGTTTCCTAGAGACATTTTGGTAGTTGTCTAGTTCAAATCAATTCTAAGAGTTGTGGGCGTATCTAAGTGATTTCTAGAGCCCGTGATTTTGTCTTCACCCTTGTAATATCATGGCATGAATTTGGAGTGGAATATACATTAGATTCCCATGGTCGGGGGTGAGTCATATGTTCACAACTAGTTTGGTGGTGAATTATCATAAAAGATAAGTGCTTGTCTTATTTCATGTGCGGATTTCCCTATGTGTTTTATATGCTTCTAATGATTTAATTTTGTTACTAATTCCATTCTATGGGTAATTGTTTAATGAATTAGCATAATCATGTAGATAAAACTTAATTTCATCTTTCCAATGCATTTGGTGTTAAATATGTTCTTGGATGTTTAAATTAAGCAGTAGTATGAATTCACAGTTTGATGGATGTGATCAGTAATTGGATATTGATATTGTTTGTTAAATCCTAAAAATAATTTGGGTTTGGTGTGCCTCGTTGGGCAAGGGAATCATTCAAGTACGTGACAAGTGCTAATACACAACTTTCATCTATATCTAAAAATGATTACTTTGGTTATTATGAGAATCCGTTTATTCTATGTTCTTAATAGTTGTCTGAGAGGCTCAAAGGGTAGGGGCTAGATATTTGGTTTTGGATAATGATGGAAGATACATATCTCTTGCCAATTGTACCGTCCTTCTCTTTAGTGACGGTGTTATTCATTATGCAATTGTGGAGGCTCAATGAGGTTGTATTCACTTGTGAATCAAGGAATCATTCCTTTCAATTATGGTAGTGCAATAAACCACCAAATCATAAATGGTAGCACTTCTCATTTCCTTTGCAAGCATGTAAAGACTATGTGGCCAATCATAAGAAAAATGATGTCTTTTTCTTTTTGGCGGGTTGTTGTATATGTTTCTATGCATTGATTGAGGCTATTGTAGTTCATAAATTGTGGTGTTCTTCTACTTTGAAATGGATAGTACCATGCAATTGGAATATTCCAACTCAATATGTTTAACAATTGCTTCTACTTGTTTATGTTTTAAGGGTTTCATATCTAACATTATATTGATTTCTAGTTGTACCATCTAGTAATTCTACAACACTATTATTACCAATGAGGCCAAGGAAAGGAAACTTTGGGTTTACTGTACTACTATGGTCTTTGAATATATCAGTGTGTTTTTGTTTTATATTCTTTCCTTCATTTTGTTCTCTGATAAACCAAATCAATGGTATTAGAGAAATATGTTCTTTTTTGTTTCTCAAAGCATGTCTTCTATGAGGTCCAAGTATCAAGAGATGGGTCTTGAACTAATTGAGCTTGAGGAGAACTGCTCTATCTAGCCTAAGAAACCTCACATGATGGATGAAAAGAGAGATGATGTAGAAGGAGCTATTAAGTTGTTTCTTGAGGAAGCCCTTGTGTTATAAAGGAATGAGATGATGGATAATTTTATCCAATTCCTTTGACGATTTCCAACAATGGCGGAGAGATTTTCAACTAGCAATAATTTCGAAGGTGTAACACCCTTCAAGGTACAAGTTAACTTTGAGATTGCTTTATTTGAATGGTAGATAAATGAAAATGCTTGAGAGAAATAGTTAAGTATATAAGATGGTTTTTACTCTATTCAATTTTTTTTCTGACAACAAAGAGATCTCCTTCACACTCCTTTAGTCACTTCCCCATGTCAAATATTGGTGGGCTGGTTGTCGAGAGAGAAATACTAGAGATGAGTCTACGACATACATGATAGAACCCACTTGGGTAAATTTGGTTGATGCTCCTAGGGAGGAATTCTACCCTATTGGAAACTATGATGAATAATACATAAGATGTAAAACTTTGTGACAAGAGAGAGACCAGATGGTGTCAGAGTTCACAAATATCATCCATACCTTGCCGTGAAAGTTGGGTATCAAAGACTTTGAATGACACTTGGTCTTGAACTACTATTGCGGCATACATAGTTACATATAAAAAAAGATAGATTTCTTAGAAATATCCTCACTAGGATATTCTTACTGATAGGATGTCAAAAGCGAGAAAAAATTTAAGTGAATGAATAATTGGGAGTTTTGGTCTGCAAATACACCACAACAAAAGCATAGTAAAAGTGTCCCTAAATCACATAACAAAGAACATAACAAGGAAATCCAACCTCAACACATCTAGTCCAAACAACATGCAAATAAGGTTAGGGGGAAGTCAAATAAAGACACTAGAAATTGGTGTGAGTTCCACAAAATACCCTAGCATAATGTTGATGGATGTCATTCAAAGCAGTCATTGCTAGTTGAACTGAAATCCTTAGAGTCAAAACTTGGATTAGACATTGACATGGAATTGGATAAGTGAAGCCAAATCATTGATGCAGAACCCAATGTTACCATTGCAACTAGAAATTTTCAACCAAAAGAGCTAGAGGAAGGTGAGAACCTCTTTGATCTATTCCTAGATGTGGGTGAAGGGGAATACACTACATTTCATTATCAACAAATAGTAGCCAAAAAACCTGATCCAAGCTGAAGTCATTAGGAGACTACAACTACCAATAACACCACACCCCAAATGTACACTATCGATTAGTTGAGCCAATAATGAGACTTCTGCATCAACTAGCAATGTTTCCTTCCCCACACATCAATCCCTTCGAAGATGAGGTATTGTATGATGTTTCCATACTTGAAGTAGGAAATTTCATGATGTTGATGAGTCTAAGCCCGATAGGGTCATTGTTACTTTGGGAGGTAAAATCTACAAGATACCATAGGTAGTTTAAATTACCACAATTTCTTTGATCTTAGAAAAACAATGCATGAAGATGATCTCTCATATTAAAAAAATTGTCCTCTTCATGATTTGTTTGGAATGTGAATGGAAGATCAGTGCAACTACTACAACCTTTGTAGAGGGTCCCTCTACACAATAAAAGTAGGTGGATAATATAGTGGAAGAATGCAAATATATCTTTGCTTTACATGCATGGGTGCCTCTACACTGACAGGTCCAACATATTTCAATTGATTTGGTTCCTAGAGCTCCTTTACATGATGGCCTAGTATACATATTCTCTATTCTCAATAAATAAGAAATCAAATGTCAAAATCAAGGTGTTATCCAAAAGGGCCACATTCGACCAAGATACTCACCTTGTGAGGCCCTAATTGTGTTGATGTATAAGATGGTTGAGACATGGAGGGTATTTATTGATTACGAAGCTCTAAACTAAGTCATAATAAAAATCGATATCCAATCCCTTGGATTATTTATTTATTTATCAGCTCAAGGGTTCCAAGTTTTTCAGTAAGATTGATCTTAAGTTAGGCTACCACTAGGTAGTGGCATTGATCAAACTAATTAAGTAAGACACAAATGACCAAGTGTGGGGCCAAAGCTAAGTTCATTTTGTCCAAGTCACAAAATAAAGCATTCAATTATTTTAAACCTTGCATTTGTCCGCAACTAGTACTCACCCTACCAAACCTATAACAATCCTTTGAGATTGACATAGATTCTTCTGACTATGTTGCTGGTGTAATTCTGACTCAACACAAACATTCAATGACATATCGCAATGAGACACTCTTTGATGTGGTTCATAGGTACCCCACCTATGACTAGGAGATGTACTCCATTGTACATGCATGTCACGAAGGAAAACATTATATCCTGGGGAAGGATATGATCATTCACATTGATCACAAGGACCTATAGTCCATTTAGATGTAGGCAAAATTACATAAAGTTTTCCATCAAAATTTTTCCATGTACCTACAACAATTCCACATGAACATCATGTACAAGAAGGGAATCACAAATCTCATTATAGACTACCTCTGTTGACCTCAAGTTGCATCATTGATTACCAAGCTCAATTGTTGTGGACACGAGACCTCCTGGTGGCCCTTATTGTTCCACATCTTGGTAGTTTTATTTCAATTTTTCAAGTCTTGAACTTTTGGCACAATTTTTGGGTATTTCCCTTGTATTTTTGGCAATGGACATAGGCCATAAAATCTTTGATTGGGGTGGCGTGAAAAATCATATAGCATAGGTTAATATTTGTAACAACTTAAGAAACACCCTAAATTAAGTTTGTATGTAAAATTTGTGTCCCAAGGAAGTTGACATATCAACTAGCATACTCAGGGCATGCATTCCTTTTTCCACATCAATGCCTAGGGTTATCGTTTTGGATCTTTAGGGTTTTGAATTATAGGGAATCATACTTTATGTTAAAATAAAATTTTGACCTCTTGTAATGTTTTGTTACAAATGAGCATAACCGACACATCTCCCTTGAGAGATAGGCTACTACCATTCTCTTAATGCCTCATTTGCTTTTAGAGCTTATTCTTTCAGAACATCCAGCGTTAGCTGGTTCTACCCTTGATAACTTTGCAATTTATAAACAACATATGCTTTATAATCCTTTAATGGGGCATTGCTTTTTCATGTTCCCTAACCGATCATCTTATCTCTTCCCAGTGTTCTCTTATCAGTTGGTTAATTTATTCCGTGTGATGATCTTGAGTTTTTGCTAACTGCCATTTCAAGGAAGTTAGTTTCTCTTTATATAGGTCAATTAGTTTATTTACATATCCCATTATTGGGGCATTGGAATTAGCTATCGCTCCCAAGTTGTTTCAGTCAAAATATCCTGAGAGTATTTATTGGAAAGATTTCAAACTATCACATTTTCGGTAGTGCCTCCATTCCTCTACCTATTGGAAGGTCTCTTTGTGACACTCTTGCTTGATTGGCTGAAATAATAGTCTCCTAATGACACAACAACGTCATAATTTTTTTTAGTTTCTGTGGAATATGATCCCCTTGGTATCATAGAGAGTTGAGTAATTGGGTTTATTGGAGAAGAAAGAAAAGCAAGTTATCTTGATCTCTCTGCTTCTTCTTGCAATTTCTTATCTTCTTCTTCCTTTTTCCTGTGTTTTTTCTCTGTTGCTTGAGCTTCTTTTTCTTTCTTTAATTGCTCTTCTTCTTGTTTTTGTCTAAGTTGCTTTATTGTCTAAGTCATTAGATCGGATAAAACTTATTTAGCTAATCGAAAAGTGTTTGTTCATGGTCATTAAGGAAAACCTCAAGCATCCTCAACTTGTACATTTGAAGGAAAGCATTCGGCTTTAGGAAAGGTATGGAAACTCCTTCCTAATTAATCACTAACTCATATTTGAGATCAATATGGTCGTAAATCCATATCGTCGCATCATTATACGACACTACTATCAGTGTGGTAGCAATGGAAAAGAGATTTGTCTTCCTCGTATTCTCGTATACCTCCAGGTTATCATCGCCTTGTGGAAAATTTCCCTCGGCATACATCTTGTACATTTCATCCCATCAGGGATAATCTTGAAATCTAGTAAGGTGATTAGTAGTAGAAAACAACATTCCTTCAGTATTAGTAGGAGATGGAATCTCTTCAACCTCTTTCTATGTAGATCCCTTTTTACCTTTCATTCTCAACATCTCGCATGCAATAGTAAAAACAAGAATTAAGCTTCATATACAGGAGAATTAAGCTGAAATAACAGGGCAAACAAATGAAAGAATCAACATCACTCATTAATTTATTATTTTCATGCTTTTGAGATTTGAAATCATTTTGAAATTAATATTATGATTATGGATATTTTTAATGTCCCTTTTTCGAATTTTATTAAAATGGTGAATTTTTCAACTTTTCCACTAGTTCGACCTTTGACTAGTATTGGTCTCTTGGTCTCCAAATGACTCCAAATGCTCCAAAATTGTTATAGAAGGTGTATGGATGATATTGGGACATGAATACGAGGTTTATGGATGCTTTATAGACTTCAAAAGGTTTCTGCAAATCTCCTTTTAGTTTTGGAAAAAGTAGGGAGTTTGACTAGCAATTTCTCTTTGACTAGTATTGGTTTCTTGGTATCCAAATGACTCCAAATGCTCCAAAATTGGGTCTGAAGGTATTTGAGAGTTATTCAGACATATAAATGATGTTAATATATTCTTAAAAACCCATAAAACACTTCTTCAACATTCATTTACAATCTGGACAAAGTAGGGAAAGTTACTAGCAATTTCGAGCTTCAAATTCCCCAAGGGTAGTGGACAAGATGGCTTCCCAAATGCTGTTAAAACCTTCCAAATTTATTAACAGAGTGTTGATGCCTTGGATATCGTAGCATCAATCAGAAAGGGATTCTCCCCAAGAGATGGTCCCAATTAGACTATCTCCCGTTTGGTGTAGGGAATCCGTCCGGTTAGCGGTTCCGGCAACCGTGGGTTTGGAGTTTAAATCCGATTCTACCGGTTATGGCCCGATCCACCTTTCTTTTTGGGTTTTATGTCTTTTAAATGAGATGCAAGTGCCTAAATTATATTTGATCTAGATGCAACTAAAACAGATCTAAGTCTAGAAGCTGGAGTAAATCTACCTATCCTTGCAGGGAACACGCTTAAAGGATGAGCAATAAGCTGTAACAAATAACGTAAGGAAAGAACATATAGCTGTTAATTCTCACAAGTAAAGCTACAGCAAGATAAAGATATTTAGAAGATAGCTTCTAATTCAACATGGAACGCATCTATTGCTCATCAACACACAAAAAAACAAAAGATTATTTAATCTACGTAGAAAGAATAAAGAAACAGAGCTAAATATAAACAAACTAAAATAACTCTAAAGATCCCTACAGGGAGCACATTTAAAGGCATGAACAACGAGCTATAGGAGTCATCTTGAAGAAAAATAGTTAGCCATTTAATCTAAAATAGAACTCTACAGCAAAATAAAATATCAGCAGATAGCTCCTGATTTAGTCTGAAACACATTCACTGTTCATGAAATGGAGAAAATCGTTCACACAGAAATAAGCAAAATCATTTGTTGCCAAGAAATAGTTCAAATAGCAATGCAGATTTCACATTACAGTATAGATGTCATCAGAAGAGTCCAACACACATCCATCTTCCGTTCCCCATGTAAAACGTCCATCTCCCTGGCTTTTATTAGAAAATTCTGTTTTTACAGGCCCAATACAAGATAGCTCGTATGGGTTTCCCAAATTTCATTCCCTGCCAAAAGTCCTCTTCTATTCTTCCTAGCTTCTATTTATAATTACAAATCTGCCCTTGGGGCTGCCACCTAGCACCTTCCACTTGTCATCTACAGAAAATTCTCTCCTAACATAAAAAAAATGAGATTCCCTTTCATTTACAGAAATTATTTAAAAGAAAATAGGGACAGCTGTCCCACAGTTTATCCACTTTACACATTTGAGAGTCAAATACAAAATAACAGCAATAATGTTTTGAAATCAGTGATCTCAATCCTGTGCGTGAGCTTCTGCTGGCAGAGGATCGCCCAAGTTAATTGCTGCTGATGCTGCCTGGGAAGAGACACTCGAATCTACTGCTGATGCTGCTTCTAATTGGGAAGGAGGGATTGAGCTGGCCAGACTTTCTGCCACTGCTGGGGAAGAGGGAATTGAGCCCACTGCTGTAGCCGGAATGGCTGCTGGGAGAGAAGATCCAGGATCTAGTGATGCTCCTGCAGCTTTCCTTTCCTCCTCTGCTATGTAGCTGTACCACACACCTGTGTCCCTTATGACTATGTTTGCTGCAGCAGGGAACAAGATTTTCTGAGAAGTCACATTCTTCCCGAGCTCTGCTTTAATGCTTTGAACTTCTGCCACTGCAGCTTGATGCACTTCCTTCAGCAGATGGTTGTGGAGTGATGACGATCCAATATAATGTTGGAGGTCATCAATAGCCAGGACATCAATCCTCTTCACGTACTCCGTTTGAACTCCCAATTCTTCCTTCAGTTGGGACAAACGCTGCTCCTTCTCCGGAAAGTCCTCCAAGGACTGAGGGAAACTCAATGTGCATTTGACATGTGCCTCTTGGAGCCTTTGGTAGAGACCGCTGATTTTATCTGTTATTCTTTGCACACTGGCCATCAGCTTACTGGCGCAGTTCCTGCCAAACTCCAACGAGCTTTCTTCTTTGTCAATATATTTTCTTTAACTATAACCCCTACATTGGCAAATGATGCCTTTTCTGTTGCTACAGCTGTGGATGCCATAGCAAAGGGATCTTGATCTGTGTCTTTCATTACAGTGACCTCTCGGTGGGTAACGATGTCTTCATGGAAGGTACTTTTTATCCTCTCTTCTGATTTGAGGACCATAGCTTTCCTTTTCTTATCGTAGACAAACTCATTCCACTTGGACACTGTACGCTTTCCCGATGGCGTGTACGGGACAATTGGTCGGTTTATGATGTCTATGTCTTCTTCAGGTGGGGTCCGGACTTCCTGAGCTGGGTCCACGCCCTTATCTTGGGTACCAGAGCCACCTGCTTGAGATGTGTCTATATCCATGTCTTGGACACCGGACCCACTGGCTTGAGCATCTTCCGTTGCTTTCAATTCTTCTTCCGCCTTCCTCTCTGCCTCAGCTTGTTCAGCTTCATTTCGCAGGATTTCCTTTTCCGCCTCTTCTTGCATCCTTGCCACTTCCGCTTCCTGCTATATTCTTGCTGCTTCAGCTTCTTGCTTCCACCTGGCTTCCTCCACCTCCCGCTGCAATCTGGCGTCTTCAACTTCTTAGAGTAGTCTTGCCTCTTCTCTTAATCTGAGCTCTTCCCGAGCTCGGGCATCTTCAACTTCTTTCTCCTGCTGCTGACTGGTCTTCTGGATCTTGGCTGAGCTAGAGCTTGCTCCAGTGCTGTAGCTAGGGTTTTACCCCTAGCTTGTGCAAATGAGCACCTACTAAGGAGAATGGACTTCTTAGTAGCAGTTCAGTAAATGTAAATTATTAAGCTAAAACAGAAATGAAAAAACTACTCTAAAACATGTGCATGAAACATAAACAACAAATTTAAATAATGGTTTTGTATTGATATTACCTCCAATGTGGAGGTTGATGAAGCCCTTGCAATGTCCAAGAGGGTTGCTCCAAGCTCCAATGTGCTCCTTCTCTTTCTCCAATGGTGGGAATGGGCCAAAAGTGGCTCTCAAGGTGAAAGTAGTTCAATGGTGAACTAGGGTTTCGAGAGAGATTTTGGCAGAGTAAGGGTATACTTGATTGTGGATGTGGAATAAGGGATCTCCATCACCTATTTATAGTTTTTTGGTGGTGGAGTGCTGACCCATGGTTTTAGGAAACACATGGTTTAGGGCAGCTGTATATGGTTTTTTCCTCATTTTCCTCATTATTTTAGATTTTTTATTCCCTTTTTGGGGATTTTTGCTATTTTTGGAGGAAAAGGGGGTTTTTTTAGCCTTTTTGAGGCTATTTTGATGGTTTTGTGGCCTTTTGGAGGCTTTTCAATGGGATTTTTTTGGGATTTTAAGGGAAATATGGTAGGAAAATGGACAAATGAGCCATATAATGTGGTAGATGAGGTAGTGAGCACTTTTTGGGTGTTAACAGATTGCCCCCTGATGTGCGAGGGCAGGAGCTCATCGTATGGCCGATGGACATCATAAGTCATGAATGGTTTTCCTGGGTGTGGAGAGAAGAGAAGAAACAAACTGAGGCCCGGAACAACGATCTCGAACAACTGCAAGAACTAAAAGTACATAACCTCAAGAATGGATGAGGAATCATCTGATCATATGGACGAGGCGGGCATACCCATGCTCGTATCAGGATATAACATAACAATAACAATGGGGTCCAAAAAATGGGGACCTGACATATACATGACCTCAAAAACTGAATGAGAAATAATCTCAATATATGGACGAGGCGGGCATCCCCATGCTCGTATCAAGATACATAAACAGAATTGTGAGGCCCAAAAAGGGGGACCTGTAAGATACATAGCCACTGTGTACATCATAAGAGTCCAGAGGGGACACAAAATCTGGGACATACTGCTGGGTGGACCATGTGTAATCTGAAGAACTGGTGCACTGGAACATCAACAGTGCTGCTGAATGTGGTACCAAAGGAACTGATGAGCTGCTGGATCATAGTGACTGGGAGCAACAACCTTGATGGTACACTGAACTGGGATAAACCTGGGTACTCAAGGAAGCATATAGCTGGATGGCTTCCGAATACAATCGCCAACGCAGCCCGGACATCCACGGGAACATATAACTGGGCGTTCCGAAGTGACTCACCAATGTGCTAGAGTCAAGGGAAATCCGGGGTCTTCGACTAAAAACTGATGGGATATAATCCTACGCGATCCTCAACGATGCGATCAAGGTGCTGAAGTCGAGCATGTGAGGAACAACCACTCGGAAAGGCAATGATGACTCCTCTCAGAATGATCCATAGGCACTTACCACAGATGGTGATAAGTCCAAGGCGTAGGGACCTCTGGGCCTATCCTCTGGAATAGAGGAGCTGTCGTCGACAGAGGGAGACCTGCAACTATCAAGGCAATGATGTTTCCTTGACAGGAGCGCGAGGTACAGGACCGAAATGTGATAGTACTGATGGCAGGACGGACAAAACTGTGGGGGGACAACTGGTGAACTCAAACTTCCTTTGTTCCGAGTATGATAATGGGGATGATCTGGCAGCATATGAAACTGACTGAGGGGAAAGGGATCATAGCTGTATTGGATCTGGGAAGGTTACTGGGCTGAGGGAGACTCAAGCTGTGGTACAATGGCAGGAGACTGCAGAATATGCTAAACAAAGGCGACCTGATTGGGGGTGCTGCCGAGATGATCGATCAAAGTGCCAGGAGGCACGGGAGGGGACTTCTTCATGGGTTAAGGAACTAGAAGAAGTGTGTGTAAAATGATACTGTCGTGTGGATTTTACGAGCCCAGGACAGTTCATGCTCGTGGTTGCTTTCAATTTTAAGGAGTCTGAAAGCGATAAGAAGACTCTGAAGTAATGGAATGGTACTGTCGTGTGGATTTTACGAGCCCAGGACAGTTCATGCTCGTGGTTGCTTTCAATTTTAGAGAGTCTGAAAGCAAGTAAGAAGACTCCAGGGGGTTGCTTTTTCGTAGATTTAGTCTCCAAGGCCCAAAGAAGCATAAAAGGATGCAATGAAGAACTCTTCTAGCCTGTGTGACTAGAGTATTCCTTTTTCGTAATTAGTCTACCAGGTCCGGAAAAGGGTTAAACTTATACCAAATAGACGCCCTTTCAGTTACTTTAGTGAGCATGAAAGGAAGCAAGATTGCTCGGCGATCGTTTCATTCTTTTAGGAGTCAGAAAAGAGCTTAACATAAACTCCCTAAGTGCCTTTTTCGTAAAGGACTTGTCCGGCCCGAAAAAGGGATAAAATTATACCGAACAAAAGGAATGGCCAGGCAAGGAGGAAGTGTTCAATCAAGGATCAATAATGATGACCAAGAGCAAGGGTAGGGGGGAACACTGGTGGGCCTCCTTGCGGGGTAGATGAAATGGTGTCAAAATAACGAAACATTTGCAGTATGACAGGAGTGAATGGCTCATGTAAAAATGTGGAACAATCCGATAGCGGTCGATGTGGCGCGCAAACCGAGGTAGCAAGGTGTCGGGACACAATGTTGAAATTGTACCAAGTGAGAGCGAGAAATGATCTCAAGCATCATCACGAGCTCGAAAAAATGAATCCGGCGATATAAAGGGTGTCAAAAATGGATAACGGCCGATGTGGCACGCAAACTGAGGCGACGAGGGCGTTTTGGAAAAATACCCGACAAATCAGGGGGTAAGAGCGAGAAATGATCTCAAGCATCATCACCAGCTCGGAAAAATGAATCCGATGATATAAAACATGTGAAAAACGGAGAACGACCGATGTGGCACGCAAACCGAGGCGACTAGTGGCGTCTAAAAAAAATGGGCAAAAAATGACTGGGTAAAAATGATGCAACGAGGTGACCATCATGACGGTCTCGTCGTGCTGATTCCAGTGGTGGAAACGGTTCGTAAAACGGACTCCGTATGGGGTCAGAAGGGCCAAAACAAGAAAAAGTCAACTGACTATAAATAGTGGTGGGTCCAACATGACATGTGTCAGTTGTACGTTTTGACTTTGACTTGTGATCAGAGTGGACCAGAGCTTAGGTGGCATTCCTCGACGATCCGACCGGCCGATTTCAGATCCGGGAGATACAGGTATTCCGTCAAACTCATACCTGCATGTTTTTTAGGGCGGGGGTTGGGTAGTGGGTCCCAGGGCTTATTTGTACGGTCCACGTGGGGTGGACCGCGGGTTAGGGGGTCGAAACCGCGGTTGGCGCCCGCGAGTTTCGGGGCGAACCACGCGGTTGGAGACCGCGTGTTTCTTGGTGAACCACGCGGTTGGAGACCGCGTGTTTCTTGGTGAACCACGCGGTTGGAGACCGCGTGTTTCCTTCATGGTTACGCGGTCGAGTACTGCGAGTTCCAAGGAGGAACACGCGGTTCCAAACCGCGGGGTTAAGGCTGACAGGCGCGGTGAAGAACCGCGACCTTAGGCCTGACAGCCGCGGTCGGAAACCGCGGCAGGAAGCCCGAAAGCCGCGGTTTTGGGCCGAGCTAAGAGGGTCTTCCGGGAGAGGGAAAAGTACTTATTTAGTGGACCTGAGTCTGATGAGTTGATTTTGTGTGATTGACAGGATGCTGCAGGTGCTCTGGAGAGAGCGGGAGATCCCTGATGAGATCATGGCTGTGATCCGAGGGGAGCGCCATGTGCGATCTGTGCTGGGACTGTGCGGACTACTGAAGTTCGCACAGATACCCATGATACGGTCAGCAGCATTGCTGCTGAACCGGCTGATCAGCTTTTGGGAGCCGGACATACAGGCTTTCCGGGTACAGGGTGAGAGGGTGGACCTCACCCTGACCGATGTATACCTTATGACGGGGTTGCCCTGTCTAGGCAGGGTAGCAGACACACAGCCGCGGGTTGCTGCGGACGTCGACATGGAGGACATGGTGGAGAGATACTGTGGTCCTGAGGCGAGGGTGCATAGGAATGCACTCCTGGTGAGGGACCTACATGAGCCAGCAGTGCGGGCCATGGCAGCATGTGTGGTCCGGGTATTGGGGTCCCAGTCACCTGAGAAGGTGTCTGGGGGTCAGATGCAGATGATAGAGCGCGTACTGGATGGGGTGTACTACGCGTGGGGCCAGATGTTCCTGACCTGCGTTCACCGGCAGCTGACGACAGCGAAGGAAGAGGGCAAGGGCTTTTGTTTTGGTTCCTTCTTGTGTGCCTTCTTTGTGGAGAGGGTACCCACACTGCGGCCACGGGTGCCAATCAGGGCAGGAGGTATGAGGGAGCCGCGGATGGTGCGGTGGGGCGAGATGATGCGCCGCCATGGTGGCGGCGACGTGGGCAGGTATTTTACGCAGGAGTTGTACCTGCAGTGGCTCCAGATACCATTGACACTGGACGACTTCCCGTATCGGGACATGGACTTCACGGGAGATTCGGAGGCGCCACGAGCACCAGGACAGGCATGGGGTCCCGACGGTACGTATGTGTTTTTGTTGCATGTTATGTATGTCAAGTTTTATTTATATGATAGGAGATTGATATACTGTGACTGACATATGTGTGATCTTGCAGATGTGGGTCCGAGGCCGCCTCCAGGACATGTGGCACGGAGGGGTATTGTGGCCGTCCCAGCTCTGCCTGGGCGAGGTGAGGTCCGTCGCCGTGATGCGGAGGGGACACTGGAGTCAGTGCGGGCACTACTAGATCGGTTGCTGATAGGGGTGACCGACGAGGGATGGCGGGATATCGATCCTGATGTAGTTCAGGATTGCATGATGGCACCTCGAGAGTTCAGATCCATCGCGATCCGGGTGGCGGTCCTAGTGGACCGGGTACGGGCACAGGAGGCTGGAGGAGAGGAGGACTTGCCGGAGGAGGAGCGAGGGGAGGACTCAGAGGCATCCGATGCAGGCAGTGATGCAGGATACGATTCCCATTAGGGAGTGCAGGGGACTCCCCTCGAGTTTTGTAGCTATGGCATGTATGTTGATGAGGCTTTAGGGATGTATAGCCATTTTTGGTATAGCTGAGTACAGGGGTACTCAGGACATGTATAGCACTGAACATGTATTTTTTGATATATATATATATGCACGTGGATGCACCTTTTTGTATGATGTTGTGTTATTTGTACGCATGTGGATGCGCTTTATAATTTGTGATATGTTTACATTGCACGTGGATGCAAGTAGGCTAGGATGTTAGGTACGTGGATGCCCCTTGTGTATTTTATGTGATGTGACATGATATATGTATGTTTAGGCACATGGATGCCCCTATGGATTATGAATGTGGTGTATGTACATGGATGCAAATGTGGATGCGATGCAATCTTTTTGGGTTTTTTATATATTTTTATGAGATGCTATGGGATTGCAATGCATGATGTTACATGGTGTGATTGAGATGCCAATCTAGGATGTTGTTTGCCATTTGGTCTGCGACACTATTTTGGGCTCGTGGGACATGTGTGAATGTTATGGATTCAAACTGTCGGCTGAGTTGTTTTGAGCGCAGGAATTTTCTAAAAAGGCATGGATCACGCACCTGGTAGCAGTTGTTGAGATGGAAGACAAGTAGCTGGGAGTCAAGGAACACATGAAGGTGACATATGCCGATCTGGAGGGCAGCAGTCAGGAGACCAGTCACAGCATCATACTCCGCCTGGTTATTGGTAGCAGCACCTATACATATTCCGTCCAGGTGAATCATCTCGTTGGAAGGGGAGTATAAGACCCATGCTGCAGAAGCGAGGTTGGGAGACCAGCGGCTTGCGCCGTCAGCAAAGCCAGTGTAACAAGGTGAAAGATGGTCCATCTGTGATCATGCAAGAATGATGAATGTAAGATGATGGTAAAAAAGGTGAAAAACAAAAAAGAGAGCAAACTGTACAATGCGGACCAATGAGGCCGCGGTTTCATTTATGGGTAAAAACGCTTAAGATACAACCCATTACGGGGGTTGCACAAAGGATGGCCTTCAGAGTCGGCTAGGATGTATGCCCCCTTGCTGAGGCAGGTCTGCACAATGTAAGGGCCTTGCCACATGGATTCAAACTTCCCTTTACCGGTTGTATCGTGGGCTTGGTCATATGCGAGGACAAGGTCCCCTTCGTGGAAAGTTCGAGGGTGAACATGTTTATCATAACCGGCTTTGGAGAAGTTCTTGGCGGCTTCGATGTTCTGGAGAGTGGCCCGACGGTCTTCATCAGCTTGTTCGAGTGTCAGCAAACACTGCTCGAGGGGGGAGGTGTCAGGGAGAAGCTCAACGACGATCTGTAAGGCAGGGATCTGACATTCGATGGGGAGGACAGACTCTACACCGTGAACTAAATGGAATGGGGTAAAACCAGTGGCGGTCTTAGTGGATGTGCGGTAAGCCCATAAGGCAGGGAACAACATGTGGTGCCAATTGGACTTATGCTTGTCAACAGTTCGTTGGAGGATGGTTTTGAGAATTTTATTAATGGCCTCTACTTGACCGTTCCCTTGGGGGTAGTAAGCAGAGGAAAATTGGTGTTCAAATTTAAGGAGGGTGGATAACTCACGCCAGACGGCATCTTCGAAATGTGAACCGTGGTTGGAGACTAACTGCTTAGGAACCCCGAATCGAGCGATGACATGGTTGAAAAAGAAACGGGCAGCAGTGTCGGCGGTACAATTGAAGGTAGGCATAGCTTCCGCCCATTTGGTGAAGTAATCCACGGCGACAATGATATATTTGTGACCATTGGCAGACTGGGGTCTACATTCCATGAAGTCTATGGCCCACTTACAAAAGGGACCAACGGTGACGATTGGGTGTAACAGAGCAGGAGGTGTCCGGGCCTTGGGGGCAAAAAGTTAGCAGTTATGGCAGTGTTTGACCGCAGTGATGCAGTCAGTGAAAAGTGTGGGCCAGAAGTATCCGGCGCGAACGACTTTTTGGGCAGTGGCCATCCCTGAAAAATGGCCTCCGCAGGCACCGCTATGACAGTCATTAAGGACGTGTTCAGCTTCCTCGTGTGTAAGGCAACGACGAAGAATTGTGTCAACCCCGCGCCGGTAAAGGACATCGCCTAAGAGGAGATACCGAGAGGCCTGGTGACGGATGCGACGGTGTCCATTACGGGTAACTTTGGGTCTGAACTTCTGCGTGCGTAGGTATAACAAGATATCACCATACCATGGGTCATCGGACGAGATAGTGAACAGGTGATTGTCGGGTAACTCATCGGAGACTGGTTTGGCCGGGAGAAGGGAAGGGAGATCAGTAATGAGCTGGGCAAGCGCGAGAGCTTTGGTGCTCTTAGGTGTTTTGAAGGTAAGGTCATATTCCTGGAGGATAATAACCCATTTAGCAACACGACCTTGCAGGAGTCGCCGGTTTAAAAGGTATACCATGGGGTTGGAGTCGGCGACGACTGTGGTATGACTCATTAAGATATAGTGTCGCAATTTTTGGACGGAAAAGACCACTACTAGGGAAAGTCTCTCCTCATATGGGTAACGTAGGGGTGGACCAGACAAGGTCTGGCTGACGTAGTAAATGACGTGCTCTTGGTGAGAAGCGTCTTCTTGAACCAAGACTCCAGATACGGCATGTTCGGATGCCGAAACGTAGAGGATGAAGTCTTGTGTGAAATCCGGAGGGGAAATTAGAGGAGCGTGCGTGAGAGCCTTCTTGAGGGCTTCGAATGCAGATTCTGCTTGCTCATCCCAAACGAAGGGTATGTGGGTACGGAGTAGGCGCAAGAAACCGTGAACGGTAGTGGCGTAATCAGGGACAAAACGTCGAAGGAAATTGGCTCGCCCCTGCAAACTTTGGAGTTGCCGGAGCGTACGAGGAGAGGGAAGGTCTAATATGGCTTGGACTTTCAGAGGGTCAATAGTAATTCCTTTCTGGGAAACAATGAAACCCAACAATCGGCCTGCCGGAACGCAAAAGACACACTTGTGTGGGTTCAAGCGGATTTGTTATTTGCGACAACGCAGAAACACTTGCCGAAGGTCGGTAAGGTGGTCTGATCGTTTCCGGGAACGGGCTGTAAGGTCATCAAGGTAGACTAACAGGATGTGGACCAAGTCGTGAAAGCAATAGGTCATGGCCCACTGGAAAGTGGCACCGGCATTTTTGAGGCCGAAAGGCATGACAAGATAGGCAAAGGTGCCCCATGGGGTAGTAAAGGCAGTTTTGTACTGGTCTTCCTTGCGGATCTGAATCTGGTTGTATCCGGAAAAACCATCCATGAAGGAGAGGACTTCATGCCCCGCACACGCATCGATGAGCTGGTCAATAAATGGCATGGGGAAATTGTCCTTGGGACAAGCACGGTTTAAATCGCGGAAGTCAGTGCATACTCGAATGGTGCCTTGTTTTTTATCAACGGGAACGGGGTTTGACACCCAAGTGGTATAGGCGATAGGATAAATGAACTCTGCCTTGCGCAGCTTCTCAATCTCGGCTTTGACAGCTGGGAGCTTTGAGGGATGAATGGGGCGCTGTTTCTGACGGACGGGGGGTACATTAGGCCATGTGTCAATGTGATGTTCGATAATGGCGGGGTCAAGACCAGGCATTTCAGTATAGGACCAGGCAAAGACATCACGGAATTCTCTGAAAATGTTTATGTAGTCCTCAATCTCTTGTTTACTGCAGAATGCTCCTAAAGTGATGAGTTCAGGGGCATGTCCTGGGGCAGCGATATCAACTTGGATGATGGGTGAGATGTTGGCCATGTTACCTTCCTCGAAGGCGTCAGGAGCAGGAATAGGGTCCTTGAACCAGTCAACCTTGGTGGGGAGGAAGTCTTTGGACTCAACTGTGAATTGGGTAGCTGTGCTAGAGGAGGATTCTTCTGGGATAAAATAGGAACGGTGGTGCATGTCATCCCAGGGGTAATCCGGGGCAGTAAGGGCCTCAAGAACTTCCTCATCAGTACGGAAAGTTTGCGTCGTCAAATCGGTTGACGAGGGGATAGCGGTTGAAGAGATCATATAAATGGTGTTAACCTCTTCTGAGGGGGAGGAGACCGGAGGGTGGATCTCCTCAATGGTAGGTGGTGCTGTCTCAAGATCCAGATTGTTCATCTCATAGAGAGCCGCTCGGTAATCCGGGAGATCGGGACAATGGTGTGAGTAATGTCCGTAAATACCGCATATGGCGCAGGGGTGGTTGGTACGTAGGGCCTTATCCTTAGGCTTGGGAGTGGGGTTTAGTTCGACAGTTGGGATGTTGGGGTCATCGTCGAGCATCTGCATGTGCTGCTGTAATGCTGGTAATTATGGGCATTGGTGGGTCGCATGGCCCAACTCGTCGCACAGCGAGCATTTGGGAGGAGCACGAAATACTGGAGGGTTTTTTACTGTCTTTGGAGGTGGTACAGCAGTGTAAGGTTGTGGACCTCTGCCCCCAGTGGGTTTGGGAGTAGGAGGGGGAGTCGTGGAGGACGAAGGGGTAGAGACACCAGGAGGTGGCTGAGAGGTAGTAGCCATGGGTTGCACCGGTTGGAGGACGACGTCTGGTGTCGGCGGGCGAATGGGAGGCGAAAGATACCACACGGGTAATCCCAAAGTTAACCCAGGGAGGCTAAGGGTAGCCATGACCGGGGCACTTACTACTCCCGATGGAGGGACTAGGAAGGGGATCGTATGGATAGGTGTAACACCAATGTGGCTAGGTACCAATGGTGGTTTAGGAAACAAGGGTGGTTGATTGTTAGGTGGTTGGTTGTCGTGGGACAAGGTACATAAGTCAGACACTTCGGGCGTAGATGACGGGGGAGGAATGGATTGAAAAGTGGAGGTCATCGACGCGTCTGAGTAAACTCCAGGCCCCGTAGAGGAAACAAACGAGGTGGTGGCACAAGAAACAGGTTGTTCAACCATGGGGAGAACATTTTCAGGTGCCGCGGGAGCACTGGGATCATAGTAGGTGAGTTGGTCAACCTTAACCACGCGTCCCTCATGGGGGAACATCATGGTGCGAAAGACGGAAGAGGCAACTGCCCGCATGGCATACATGTAGCTGCGGCCAAGTAAAAGGTTATAGTCCAATTGGGCATTGATTACCTCAATGTCAATGAGTACAGTTTTGCCACCTAACTGGACAGGGACATTGGCTAGGAGGCCTTGGGGCTGAGCCGAACGGCCGTCGTAAGCGCGTAATGCAGTGGTGGACTGCTGGAGAGTGGGGGATCCCAACTTCTGCCACACGAATGTAGACATGACGCATGTGGAGGCACCTTCATTGATGATGCATCGATGGATGACAAGATTCCGAATGGAAACAGAAACTTGGAATGCTAGGGTGGAAGGCAGGCGAGGTTCAGACTGGTCTAAATCAAATGCCATCAAATTCGAATCATTTGGGTCAATCCCCCCAATGGCGGAGAGTAAAGTCTTGCGCTGGGAAGGGCAGTTCTTCAAGACTTCTAACGCAGACATGGCTGCGGGAGATTGGGCTAGGTCGTCTACAATGTTGTAGTTTGACGCAGCGCGCGCATTGGGGTTATTGTTGATACGGCGAAGTGGGAAACGAGGGGCTTTGGGAGCGCCATCTAGTGGAGGTGGAGGAATACGTAACGCTTGATCTGTGGGATGGGTGTTGGTGGTTTTATCAGTGGGAGGTACGTCGGTGGTGGCGCCATACTGGTTCCGACGAGTCTGGAGGTTGACGTCAGCAGATGACATCATCAACAAGTGGTGAGTTCCCGAGTCAAACATGGGTTGATCGGGAGCAGCGTACGTGATCTGCTGTTGGGGTTGCACGTTGGCTTGAGGGAGAGCCAACGGCTGAGTGTTCACAACGCCTTGGGTTGGTATTGGGTTTTGTAGCACCAAAGGTGGCTGCTGAGGTTGAGGGGGGTTAGGAGGTGCCTGAGGAGCTGCCTGCCCTTGGCGGTGGGCATCGTCAACCCAGAGTTGCCTAGCTCGCTCCAAGTGTGGGCAAGCATGTGTGTAGTGGCCATAGACCCCGCAAATAGAACAAGGGTGGTTCGTTCGCAAATTGGGGTTTTTAGCCTGCTTGGGCGGGCGATCAGGGTTTTGATTAGCGGGGGCCGCATTGTTGTTGTCGGGGGGATTAGCTGGTTGACCAGCTTGGTATGTAGGTTGGTTGTTCCCACGATTACGGCCCTTGCCGCGGTTTTGTTGACCCTGGTTACATGGGTTATTCTGGTTTTGCTGCGGGTTTTGTTGGGCGTAAACTTGCCCTTGGGCAGTAGGTGGATTTTGAGGTTGCGCAGGTGCGGGAGCAGGCTGCGGTGGGGGATATGTAGGTGGAGGTTGCGCGGGTGCAGCAACTGGAGGGGGTTGCTGATATGGCTGCGGAGCGGGTTGTGGGTTTTCCACAGGGGCTGCCTGTGGCGGATAATAAGCGGGTTGGGCTTGTGAAGGCGCAGGAGCTGGGGCAGCCTGCTGATGGTAGTAAGGCGGAGGTGCGACTGGGGGGGCATAAGCGGGAGTCTCATGACCGAAACACTGAGGAGGACATGAGGGTCCATGGTGGTGGTGATGTGTCATGGGAGCATACGAGTTGGTTGCTCCAGACTGTGAGGTAGCCCGCGAAAGGTCGGGGCCAGGGGTAGGATGTGCTATGCAAAATGGTTGGGGATGCGAAGAAACACGACCAATGATACCGTCTGCAGCGTGGGATGCCCCCGGTGCATCATGCTGGGAGGACTCACCGCGAGGGGCGTCAGGTAGAATGGTATAAAGGTAACCCGACTGGGCGTAAATGAGGTCGAACTGTTGGGCCTTAAGGATGGCCTCTTCTTCAGACTGGGGTCTTTCTGATGCCACATCCTTAGCGATAACAGGGAGAAGGGATTTGAGGAACCAATCTAGGAAGATACGGTCGTCTAGTTTGATCTTGCATAAGCTATGGCGTCGATGCCACTCATGGATGTGGTCCGTGATATGGGTAGCCGTATTTTGTCTGCAGGATAGGAGGATCTCAACGCCCGCGTCATAGCGGACAGGCAGCTGGAAGAACTGCAGGAAGGTCGATGCAAGGGAAGCAAAGGTGGCATGGGTCCCATGAGGTTGCTCGATATACCACTTGGCTGCAGAGCCAGTGAAGGTGCGCTGTAAGAGACGGAGGCGAACAGAGTCATCCACTATGGAGTTAGAGGAACACCATAGGTGGAAAGACATGATATGGTTTTGTGGGTCCTCACCGGCCTTGCCCTCGAACTTAGGGATGTCAGAGGGGAGCTTGGTAGGCATATGAGGCCACGTAGGGTCGTGTCGAATAGGATCGTTGGTCAATCTGGCCAGGTCAGGTAGGTTGAGGCTAGCCATGAATGGCAAACTGGAAGGAGGATGTGACACAGTAGTGGGTTGGACCAAGTTGGGGCCAATGCCCCCAAGTGGAGGGACAGGATTTAGGATGGTGCTCCCAAGTGGGGGAATGGAGGTAGTATAGGAGGGGCCTGCACCACCATGGGTAGTGTGAGCCACTGATGTAGTGGGGATAGGGATTCCCGCTGCGGGAATAGGTACCGTGAGGGGAACGGTAGATGGGGGTCCCATGGAGGGCATACCCAAAACAGGTGTAGTAACTGGTGTAGTGGTGGATGTGCCACCAATGGTCCCTATAACAAAAGGAGTGGAAGTCGTGCCGGCCATGGGGCTAGTAGGGGCAGTGTAAATAGGGTTCTCAGACTCTTCGTCAGAATCAGAGGTAAAGTAAGGAGCGTCAATATCTGGTGATGGAGTCCTATGTCGCTGACGAGTGGAGTCAAGTGACAAGGCTCTAGATCTGTGATGAGTGGTATCAACGGATGATGATCGGAATCGATGACGGGTGGTGTCAAGAGAACCATGCTGTGGGGGCTCGCCCTGGAGGCACCGAGAATGTCTCGGGGACTCAATGGTGACAGATGGTGTCAAATCTATGTAGGTTGAGGTGAGTTATAAAAACAACTCAAAAAATCCTAATGCAACCGAGTGTGCAGAAGGAGAGCTCAAAAACAAGGCACTCAGGCCAACAACCAACTCAAAACACCCACTGCAACAGCTGTGCTACAATAGGTGGAGTATCAACAAAGATGGTCAGAATACCAACAAGCAGCAGGTTTCCTAAAAACAAAAAATGGTGGACTCACTAAACCAAAGGGAGGTAAAGGAGCATGCAAACACCTAACTAAAAGTATTCTGACTCAACTAAACATATCCTCTGCAAGGTGATGAAATCCAAGTCAGACAATATGAGTAGAAAAGCCAAGTGGCTATGATATCCCCCTACCGGGAGGGACACCAGGTAGTCAATCCTAGAAGAATGGAAACTAAGATACCCCGTTCATGACACATCCAGAAAGGTGAATCTGCCGTTTAGTCCGTTTACCGCAATACCCCTATACAGGGATATCCCGCGAACCACGAAAGGTAGCCCTTCGGTTACTAAATGGAGTGCGGTATTCCACTCAGGCCTCCGGAACCAGTCTCCCGACTTCAACCCTCCTAAGGGAGAGGCCCTCTGATAAACTGGTCGTGACCGTGCCAAAAAGTACTAGGGGATTTTGGTTCCCTATTTGGACAACAACTATGTCTCAAGTGTAAGTGACCGAGGGGTGTTATTGGAAGCCTATCCCCCCGACCCTACCTAACTACAAAGATTCTTTTGTGTTCCCCAAGTGGGGTTAGAATGTTGGTTTAGTTAGGTACTTTTTAAGGCTCACTTGAATTATGTGACAGAGTGTGTGCTCGTGAGGTGATGAACCCAAAATAGAAGTGCCACAAGGGGGGCAACTTCTAACTATCAATAATATGGAAATTGAAATTTTAACTTGCAAAATTTTCTGAATTAAAAATACTGAAATTTTAAAAGAATTCTGTAAAGGGAACAAAAATTATGTTGCAAAAAGGCTGTAGGGAAGTGAGGCTGCAGGTAGGACAGAGGGCTGTTCAGATGCAGAAAATACTGCAGCAAAAGGGGCTGGGCTCAAATTAGGGAAAAAGTGCAGAGATCAGACCGTGGGTCGGTGGCGAATCAGAACAGGCAGATCGCGGGTTTGAGGGAAACAGACGCGGTTAGGTCGCGGCTTTCAGACCAACAGATGCGGTCGGGACGCAGGAAATAGGAAAAAAGACGCAGTCGGGTTGCGGCAAAAAGGCTAACAGACGCAGTCGGGCCGCGGGAAAGGGGCTGAAAGCCGCGGTCGGGACGAGGGAAAATGGCCGGCAGGCACGGTTAGATCGCAGCAAACAGGCTGATTAGCCGCGGTCGGATCCCAGGTAACAGACTTGAATCCGCCGGCAGGGCGTCGGAAACAGTCTGAGAGCCGCGGTCGGGTCGCAGGTAAAGGCCTGAAAGACGCGGTCGGGATGCGACTGCAGAGGGAAAATACGTGGTGTACGGCGGCTGAAAGGAAAAAATTTTCTAAACTGAAACCAGAAATTCAAAATTCAGGGGAGTCGCCAAAACTGTAGCTAGGGTTTTACCCCTAGCTACAGGATGCGACTGCAGAGGGAAAATACGTGGTGTACGGCGGCTGAAAGGAAAAAATTTTCTAAACTGAAACCAGAAATTCAAAATTCAGGGGAGTCGCCAAAACTGTAGCTAGGGTTTTACCCCTAGCTTGTGCAAATGAGCACCTACTAAGGAGAATGGACTCCTTAGTAGCAGTTCAGTAAATGTAAATTATTAAGCTAAAACAGAAATGAAAAAACTACTCTAAAACATGTGCATGAAACATAAACAACAAATTTAAATAATGGTTTTGTATTGATATTACCTCCAATGTGGAGGTTGATGAAGCCCTTGCAATGTCCAAGAGGGTTGCTCCAAGCTCCAATGTGCTCCTTCTCTTTCTCCAATGGTGGGAATGGGCCAAAAGTGGCTCTCAAGGTGAAAGTAGTTCAATGGTGAACTAGGGTTTCGAGAGAGATTTTGGCAGAGTAAGGGTATACTTGATTGTGGATGTGGAATAAGGGATCTCCATCACCTATTTATAGTTTTTTGGTGGTGGAGTGCTGACCCATGGTTTTAGGAAACACATGGTTTAGGGCAGCTGTATAGGGTTTTTTCCTCATTTTCCTCATTATTTTAGATTTTTTATTCCCTTTTTGGGGGATTTTTGCTATTTTTGGAGGAAAAGGGGGTTTTTTAGCCTTTTTGAGGCTATTTTGATGGTTTTGTGGCCTTTTGGAGGCTTTTCAATGGGATTTTTTGGGATTTTAAGGGAAATATGGTAGGAAAATGGACAAATGAGCCATATAATGTGGTAGATGAGGTAGCGAGCACTTTTTGGGTGTTAACAAGTGCCTTGGCGACAGATCCGCAGCTCAGACATGTTGCTAATGCCTCTGAATACCTCTTCCTCGGCATCGGGATAATGCGAGTATTCAAAGTGAGCATAGATGTCCTTACAATGCTCGGCCACTTTACCCTTTCTGTCGTTCCTGTGGAAGATCACCTCACCGAAGTGGAAGGCTTTCAGCTCTTGAACAAATTATTCAGCTGAGGCAACCCCCGAGAACTTGTAAGCACCTATGCAGAAAGGTAGAGGGGGAAAGGAAGCCTTATGCTGTTTGTGGAGCATTGCTCCAATCCCATCCAGGAAGATTTGCCTTACTGCTTCTTTGAGGACCACATAATCTGTGGCATACTGTGGCAAAATGTATGGGGGCTTAGTCCCTCCAAACATTCTTAGGTAGGTGCCTTGCTTCGAAAAGTAGAAATCCCCGTAATTCTCAAGGACTTCCAAAGCATTCTCTGACAGGCAGCTGGGCTCCTCCTTGAATATCTTCTCATACAGGGGCATGATGAACCCCTCACAGATGAGTTTGTAGCTGGTCTTGTAGTTATGAGCCCACAACATCTTGAAAGCGATATAGACCGGGGTGGTGGCCTTATCCCATGTACAACCCAATTTGGGGAAGTCTATCTTGGCCAAAATGCAATCTATCAGATATGAGGACATGAAGAATTCATCCTTCTTCAAGGCTAGCCCTTCCCTTGCAGCTACTATCATCGAGGACAAACTATCTGACAGGAGAGTGGCCCAGTCCAACACAGTTCCCTTGAATGCCATGTAGTGGATAATAGGGACCCACTGAATCTTATACACCGTGCCATCGGGCATGCCGAAGATCCTGCACAGCATTAAAGCGATCAATCTGAAAGGAGCTCTCAGATTCTGTACGTCATATTCATCACTTCCTTTCTTTCTCAAATGCTTTCCTTCCATCAGTAGCTTCTTGGCCATCTCGACGTTGTTCATCTGGCTTAGCCATTCATCAGTCAGAGCTTGTTGGACACGGGGAAATTTGTAGGCTTTCGCAAGATACGCGGGTTGAAATGAGGCAATAGCCACTTTCCCGCTATGATTTATCACTCTCCCTTCAGCATCGGCATGTTGGAGTATCCATCTGATCACTTCAGCATAGGGGAACAGCTCAGGGCGGGTAGCGGCTCTAGTTATGCCTGAGGCTCTGATATTGAGATAGATTGGCCCTTCCTCTAGCAACATATCTGGGATTTCTTGGTCCCGGATCATTCTGTAGATGTCACCCCATCTGATTTCAGGAGGGACACCGGTGGTGCACCTAGTGTCCTGGAGTGAAGTTTCAGTTTTGAGTGGCGCAGGCTTCTTTTCTGTCATCTTAGCCTTCTTCTTACCGGTTTTCGGCATCTTGACTTATCCCTGATAGCACCCATATACAAGTCATCATGAACTTGAGCAACATACTGTGAGATTTCAACAGAGAGCATCATCGTTTTTTAATATGAGAATGTGAAGCTGTATGTTTAGGAAGCAAAATACACCATTTCAACCTAAAATACAAATTGAAACATTTGAATCTTTAAAAGGGAAGAATTTGGAATGCTCCCGAGAGGATAGGTGTATCGCGGAACAATCCGCACTCGGGTTTCCCTGGGAGAAATGATGATCTTTGTTTCAACAGGAACATGATTATCAATTTTAGTCATCCTAATTCTTTAAAGGGGCAGGTTTGGGATGCTCCTGTGAAGATAAGCGCGTTGCGGAAGCAACGTGCTTTCGGTTTAGCTCTGGGGAAGAGGGTAACTTTCGTCACTGCTGCGGTTTGAAAGGCTAATTGTGGGTAAGCTCAGGTTGGAAAGACTCTGTGACGAAATAAGGAGGCGTTTCGTATCTACGACCCGGCGAGGGTTTCGAATGCTATTGTTATTTTACGGCACTTGTCGAGGTGCTCTATGGGAGGTTTGAATAGGGGCAATGGCGCTTGTCCTAGGATTTGAATTGGGTAACGGTGTCTTCATGGAACTGAGGTTTACAAAAAGGCCCGGGGTTTTACGTCTTAAGCTTTCGGCCGGGGACATGAAAGGTCCAAGGGGCTTCGACATCTTTTGAAATAACGAGGCACGCGGCCCGAGGAGGAAAATGGAACAGGTTTAACCGTCAAAACTAGCTGTCTCTACCCACAAACGTTTATTTTGTCTCTGCTTTATATGACGAGAAGAACTTGATTCAAACCGTATTTGACGGAAAAAAATCGCCCATGATGGGCGTTTTGCCCGTCAAAACCCCACCAATGCCCATCATTTTCAAACAAAAGACAACCTAATAGCAATTGGAAGCGTAGAAGGGGCAAATTTCAAGGTTAGAATCCTACCTGGCACCGTGAGGATAGTCAATCGAGGTGGCCGCGAATTCGGATGAGCGAGATGAGCTGGAGCGATACGGCGTTCCACGTCGTTGCCAATCGAAAACAATGATATGTTGGCCCGAGCCCCACCATATATTTAAACAAATGAGACACGTGTGGGACTTTAATACAGTTGGTGGCGTTTAAAACCGGTTTTAAATGCATCGTACGTTGGCGTCAAATCGAGTCGCCTTGGTTTGCGTGCGACCGCCTCTTGCGGGACAATCTGGCGAACCGCTTCCGCCGTTTCGGGGAGCGAAGGCGAATGGCCCCCGCAAAAGGCCTCCGCGACGCGGAGGAGAAAACGTTCCACAAAGCTCATCTCATTCGGGAGGATATCGCGGAAGCTTCCGCTGTTTTGGGAGAGAGTGGTGACTTGCTTCCGCAAGAGGCTTCTGCGACGTGATTAAGTTCTTTTGGCGGTCTCTTCGGGATGAAAACGGGAAGGCTCCCGAAACTGCGGAAAGCTTTCGTAAGTGGCTTCCGCAGTTTCAGGAGGGATTCACCAGCAGCTTCCGTAATTGCTTAACGAAGATTTCTAAGTCTTTTCGGGTGGTTTAGATGAATGGCTCCCGCCGTTTCGGCAGCAAATCTTGAACTCTTCCGCAAATCTTCCCATAATTATTCCGAAGGCCTTTTCTGAGCGGTTTATGCGATTGGCTTCCGCCGTTTTGGAAGGGTAGCCCGAGAGCTTCCGTGGTTTCGGGAGAGAAGGCTGAAAGCTTCCGTGGAGCTTCCTTGGCTCGTTCCGCAAAGTTTTTTCAAAAAATTCTAAGTTCTTTCGGCAGGCTTAGGCGAGTTGCTTCCGCCATTTCGGGAGGATAAAATGAACGGCTTCGTAGGCTCGGGATGGAAAGTCCAACAGCTCCGCAAAGGAAAATTTCTAAGTCTCTTCACAGTTTCGGAAGGAAGTTCGTGAATTTCTCCGTGGTATTTCGGAAAGCTTTTGTGAATGGCTTCTGCCGTTTCGGACAACTTCGCCGAATTCTTCTGCCGTTTCGGGCGGCTTTCATCAGAAGCTTCCGCGATTTTAACAAAATACTCCAAATCCTTTCGGGCGTCTTCCCCAAGTTCTCCCGCCGTTTGGGGGAGAAAACCCCAAGGTTTCCGCAATTTTCCTTCTCACGGTCTGCGATTTGCAAAAAAAAATCTAAGTCCTTTTTTCGGAAAGGTTTTAACACACGCTTCCGCCCCTCTGATGAAAAACTCAAAAGAGACACTACTGCGGGAAGATAGTTTGAGAGGCTCCGCAATTTCTTGGAGAAATTTCTAAGTTCCGTTCCGGAAGGCTTAACAAAAGGCTTCCGCATTTCGAGAGGGAAACCCGAAACACTTCGCGTTTGCGGAAGGTTTGAACGGAGGACTCCGCCGTTTCGGGCAGGATTGCCCAATGGTTTCCGCATTTTTCCAACCAAAATTTTCTAAGTCTTCTTTCGAGAAGCTTATGCGTTTGGCTTCCGCAACTGCGGGGAGATAGCCCGAGAGACTCCAAAACGTCGGGAAAAAATTCTAAGTTCCCTTTTGGTTCCTTGGGGGAAAAAAGGAAAGGTTTATGGCCAGGATTTTCGTTGGGAAGCAAAGATAAAACTGGGAATGGCCCCTTGAGGCAGCCTTTCTAAAAAATTAAAAGGAGGGGCCCCAATATGTACAAAATTTTGGGGGGATGTTGCTGCAACAACAATGGCGAGTCACTGGCGAACACAGATCTCTGAAAAAATCATCTTCATGGTCCGAAACCTCATCAAAGACGTCCATCTTGGCTGCACTGCTCAGCTGAGCACTTTAAAGTCATGTGAGGGGAAGAAGGCACTTTTCCTGCCAGCCATTGGGGAAAGGGGAGCTTTGACCGAGACATCTTCACCACTCTCCAAGGGCCAATATATGAGATTCGTTTTAGGAGGGTCATCTTTCAGATGGTCACTACTGCCGGACTCCACAGGATCTGCAACACTTTCTCATGGACATTATTGCTCTTGTTCCTCATTCCCATGCTGCCTGCATCCTTTTGGATGTTTGTACTTTGGACAGCTTAGCTGCTTGAGCCTTCCAGAGATATTTTCTTTTGGACATGATTTTTTGATTTAGGCTCCTCAATCCATAACGTCCTTTTGTGTGAGTTAGAAATTTTATTGATTTGATCAAGCCTCACGGACGGAGAGGAGCCCATATCGAGCTGAGCCTTTTGGACAACTTTCTTGATTTTACATGTCTTTTGCTTTTGTCTCAGCCATGCTTTAATTGAGGCGAGAATCTCTGGAAAATAGACTCTTGAGTGTAAGCCATTTTGGCTGTTAAATCCGCAGCATGGAGTCATTTCAATACCCTATGTCCTCGAGAGGTGCTACTTTCCATGGGTCCGACCTCGGTAACCTTCTTGAGATGCCTTTAAAGTGTGAGAGTGGGTGGAGCCCAACGATAGTAGTGAAGATGTTCATAGGTCTCTGCTATTAAATAGGATTAGTGTGACTAGCAGGGTAGGCTTCCTCCCTTCTAAACATTTCAGCGAGAGCACAACAGACCGGATTTACTTGAGCAAAGTTCCAGACTCATGGGTCGCAAGTTTTCTTTGAGAGAGTTATCTTCAACGGGGATCTCAACCAAAAGGGTGTTCATAAAACAAAACTTGTTGCAAAAGTTCCAATAACAAAGAGAGAAACAACATGGCCGAAAAAATAAAGCAACTAACGGCTAAAGCAAAAAGAAAACTTTATTTATGTACAGGAAGTCTCGAAGAGACTATGCGAAGTATTGTTTCAGAGCGAGGCCATTGAGAGGAAGGGCTACTTCTTCTCCCTCGAGATTTGTCAATTTGTAAGTGGATGGGCCTAATTTTGCAGAAATTTGGTACGGGCCTACCCATAGATGTTGAAATTTCGTATGCATTCCTTTGCCTTCATGATTATGGTCCCATTTCAGGACTAAATCCCCAACTTCAAAATCTCTTTTACTGGATTTCCTCTTATCGAACCATCTCTTAACTATGTCCTGGTGTTGATGGAATTGATCTTTAGCTTTGTGTCGGTCTTCTTCAAGTTGAAGCAGGGTGTTGATCCTGGATTGTAAGGCTTGGCTACCAGAACCCCGAGAGGATTGGGACAATTGCAAGGATGGCAATAAGATGTTTGGGGGAAGGATGGCTTCCTTGCCATAGACAAGAGTGAAAGGGGAGACACCTAAAGCGTTCTTCGGGGTTACCCTATCTGCCCATAAGGCGTTTGGGAGAGCCACATGCCAACTTCTATGGTTTTCTATCACAATTTTCTTAAGAATTCGAATCAGATTCTTGTTTGAGGATTCAGCTAATCCGTTTCCCTGAGGGTAGTAATTGGATGAATAATGCAACTTAATTCCCCATTCATAAACAAATTCATTTATCTTGCAAGATGAAAAATAAGTAGCATTATAAAAAACAAGGGAAATTGGAACCCCAAACTTGGTTATGATGTTCTCTTTCAAGAAGCTGATGACTGCGTCTTCATTGATCTTGCGCAACGGGATGGCCTCCGTCCACCTAGTGAAGTAGTCGGTAGCCATCAGGATGTATCGATGTTGCAACGAAGAATTTGGATTTATTTCTCCAATAACATCGATGCCCCATTGCTCAAAAGGCTCAGAGATGATGACCGGCTGCAATGGTCCTGCTGCCTTAGGTAACTTCCCGGCACTTCTTTGAGATACATCACAATTCCGTGCGTATGCGTGGGCATCTCGAAACAGAGTGGGCCAGTAATACCCAGCTCTCAATATCTTGTGTGCTGTTGTCTCACCTGAATAGTGTCCGCCTGTGGGGCCATCATGTAATTCTTTGACAACTTTGTTTGCATCTTCCTTTTCCAAACATCTGAGGAGAACTCCATCATAATTCTTCCTGAAAAGAATCCCATCAATGATTTGATAGGGTGCGGATTTCAAACGGAGTGCCCTTCTTTGTTTAGAGTTCCAGTGCTCGGGTAGATATCCCTGCTGTAAATAGTGCACCAGATCCCTATACCATGACTGGGGAGTTGTGAAGATATGACATACTTCAACCGAATTGAGTTCAGCTTCATTTTTCCAATGTTGTTCTTCATCAGTTGAGTTTCCCGCAAGTAACTTGCACAGACCTTGTCCTTTAATGATCGTGGCTGGTTTAAATTCCAAATCATATTCCTGCAGAGCTGTGACCCAGTTCCCTCTCCTTTCTCCCAATTCCTTTTGAACGAAAAGAGATCTAACAGCTGGGTGGGGAACTATGACCTTAGTTCTGTTCTTCAGAATGTATGGCCTAAACTGCTTAACTGCTTTGAAGACCGCATATGCATGCTTGTCAACCATGGGATAATTCAGCTCAGCTCCTTGCAGACCAGTGCTCATAAACGAAATTGGGTATTCGTCCCCCAACTCTACCTTTTGCGTGAGTACAGCCGCGAGAGAGTCATTCGAAGCAAAAGTATACAAGATGAAATCTTTATCAAAATCTGGGCTCCTCAAGGAAGAAGCCTTAGCTACAGCTGCCTTGATATTTCTAAATGCGTCCTTCTCCAAATCTATCCACTTGAATTGTATGCTTTGTTTAACCATCTGTTGCAATGGCTTAACAATTTGTGCGAAATCCGGAACAAATCTGCAGACAAAATTGATGGTGCCCATGAAAGACTGCATAGATTTCTTGTTGTGAGGCATTGGAATCTTATTAATAGCTTGGACTCTTTCTTGGTCAATTGACACTCCCCCTTTGGAGATGATATGACCCAAGAGCTTACCTTCGGGCACATCAAACACGCTCTTCTTGGGATTCAAAGAAATACCATATTTCCGGTAGCGATCAAAAATATGCTTCAGATGCACGACATGATCTTCCCTTTTCTTCGAAAAGACTGTCACATCATCTAAGTAAACAACAACACATTGCCCACCCAATCCTCGGAAGGCGATATCCATTGCCCTTTGGAATGTAGCTCCTGCATTTATCAGACCAAATGGAATTCTTCTGTAGGCGAAAGTTCCCCACTTAGTTCTGAAAGTAGTCTTAAGGCGATCTTCTTCGGCTACCAACACTTGATTGTAGCCAGAGAAACCATCGAGGAGAGAAAACAATTCGGATCCCGACACCATTTGTAGGATTTGCTCCATTGAAGGTATGGGGTAGTTGTCTTTATCCGAGGCTTTGTTTAAATTTCTGAAATCTACACATAGCCTTATCTCTCCCGACTTCTTCCTTACGGGAACCAAGTTTGCAACCCATTCAGAATGTCGAACTTTGAAGATTATCTTAGCGTCCAGGAGCTTTTTTAATTCCTTTTGGATCAGCGGTTCTAGAGTAGGATGCATCCTTCTTAACTACTGCTGAAATGGCTTGACACCCGCTTTCATTGGTATAACATGCTGAATGATGCGGACGTCATATGTTTTCAGATCTTCATAGGTCCATGCAAAAACATCTTTGTATTGTTTAAACAATTTAATGAACCTGTCTCTTTCTCCTAGTGAACAACATTTGCCAAGGTTGACAAATTTTGGTTCTGCCTCGGTACCCAAATTAACTAACTCATGCTGCATTGATGAGCTGTTAGTTTTGGTATTGGCTGTCCTTTTGAACTTATTTTGAAGATCGAACAGCATTTCGAGGGACCTCACCCCTTTGGGCATGAAATTTCCTTTCTCCTCTTCCTTCTTCATCAAATCAGCATCATGTTCTTCCTCATCTATTGCAGCTCCTTGAAAGCTATCTTCGTTTGTTAGGAAGCTGATAATTTGTTCATCATCATCGAAGACTCTGAAGTTTGTGATGTTATCGGGAACGGAAGGCTTGAAAATCAATTCAATTGAGCATTTATTATTTGACGGCACCAGTCTAGAAGTAGATGTTACTAACAAATCAGCAGCAGAATTTCGCAATCTAGGAATTGATTTTATATTGAAAGCGTCAAAATGCATGATTAAATCCCATACCTCAGCCTGATAACCTTTCAAGTGAGGTGAGAGACAATGAATGGTGTCCCTTACCTGTCTTACAACTATCTCGGAGTCACCAAAGAACTTCAGGTACTTAACATTTAAGCCAATGGCCTTCTTTAACCCATGTACCAAAGCTTCATATTCAGCGGTGTTATTAGTACAATCGAATTCTAATCTACAAGACAAAAAATACTTGTTTCTTTTTGGATCCATTAGAACACAACCGGCTCCGGATCCTTCCAGAGTTTTAGAACCATCAAAGTATAATGTCCAAAAGATATCTTTAGATTCAACTAAGTTAGTTTCTTTGTGATCTATGTCAGCTACTAAATTGACTATGTTACAATCAACATCATCAGTTCGAGAGAAATGAAGGAGATCAGACTGTTTATTTGATTCATGGCTAATGGTTTCAGATTGATAATTACCCGGATCAATTTCTAAGAAGTAATTTCCCAGGACCGAGGAAGAGAAAGTCACGGCCTCATTTTTTTCTTCTAACTGAGTGACGTTTTGCTTCATATGAGGTTCCCTAAGAACTTTAATCTGATTCTGCTTGTTCTGATAGGGCAGCCATAGGTGGGACCAATCAGTAGCAAAGTAGCCACTTAGCTTGGTAGACCAATCCCTACTTAAAATCAGACCATAGGCTTCAGGAATATCGACCACCATTATGTCAATGAATTGACAGACTCTAGGGTCAGCTGACAGTCTAATTAGAACATCTTTCATCTCCCCAATAACCTTGACAGCAGTCCTATCTAATTGGATAATTTGAGCTGGAGATGGCACGGGCTGCCCATTAATTTTCCTACAAATTGACAGTGGCATAATGTTTGAGGATGCTCCAAAATCTACCAAACAGTTGTGAACATTATGGTTGAAAATTTCAAATGTCAATAAGAATGGCAATGTTTGGGATTTAGACTTTCCACCGATGCTAGCCTCATTAATTTCGGGATTGTCTTGAGAATCCGTCAACGAAGTGCTGATCTGGGGTTGCAAAACATGCAGCAGTTTGTCTCGTTGGTGGGGCAGGCTGCACATGTAAAATATTGATACGTTTGCCTTGACCTTCTTGATATCTTCAATAATATTGTATCCTATATCAGATTCGTTCCCAATTCGACTTGGCTGATCTGTTTTGCTCATTGTGACCTTAGGTGGCTGAATTATGTTGTCAGCGCTTGGTTGTTTGGCCGCTGTTTGGTTAACTTTGGGCTATGGTGGGATGATTGGTATATGCCTCCTAGGCCGATCTTTTGAAATTTTAGGCTTATGGGGAACGGTGACTGGCACAGGATCCGCAATTGGGCCCTTGCTGCGAGTGGCAACATTTATGGTAGAGGGAGAGCTATCTATGTGATCTTCTTCTACTAATTTAGTCATAGGTACCCAATCCCACAACACCATAGTAGTGTCCGGGGTTGGTTCCTCTAACTCAGGGCTCGATTCTTCTAGAGGATCATCCTCGTCTGGGATCTGAGAATCTAACATCTGGTTCATGACTAAGCTCATGGAATTGATCCATTGCGGGCAACTCTTTTCCGAATGTGGTTCTTGGTGAAAAGTGCAGAAATTTTCCATCCCAATATCATTTAAGTTTAAAACAGGGGCAACGTTCATTGGTGGATGATTCTGTTCCCCGTCTTCCCTTCTTTTATAAAATGGCTTGAAAGGTTTCCTAGATGTGCTAACAGCCTTGTCTTTCTCGAGATCTACGATTTTGTTAGATAAATTCTACATCATCTTGACTACATTTTCCATGTCCGTAGATGACTCTTCTTTACCTCTAGTGAGCAACAAAGGATTTTTGCTAGCTGCTGGTTTTGGTTCTACATCTAAGGCATGTTTAGCAATTCTATCAGCCTCTTCTTCTACCTTTCTAGCTTCCTCAAAGTTTTCTATCAGGGTAGTTTTCTTGGACCTCTTTACGAACATTGCTATGGGTCCATCAAGAGCGGTTGTATAGTATTCAATCAGAGATTCCTCGGCTGGTTTATTAGCTTCACTGAAGTTATTTAATAGCGTTGTGAATCTTTGATTAAAGTCTTGGACCTTTTCTTTCTTTTCCATCCTCATGGATAAGAGTTCTTTCATAAGTGTGGCCACAGTCTTTTGGTTTCTGTATTTCTTTAAGAAACACTTTTCGAACTCATCCCAGCTAGAGATTGAGCTGGGTTGTAGGCTAAAGTACCATGATGATACTTTTGGCTCGAATGTATATGGAAACAACCTGCAGACTATGTCTTCATGTTGTACGTTCAAAAGGTTCAGAGCTAAGTAAAAACTCTTGAGGTGATCTTCCGCCGAAATGGCTTTCCCTGGATCATACTTAGGCAAGACCTTTTCTGGGTTTTTTGGAAGATTATGGAATGGTCCAGCTAGGTTCAGCGCTCCCCTTTCCCTCCAAGCAGGTACAACCATGTTTGGATTTGGATGTGGAGACCCTGGTGGAGAATTGTAGGGTGAATCCTGTGGAGTACTTTTGGGAGTGGTAATTTCTTCAAGATTTTCTTGGTCTGAAATTTTTTCTGAGTTTTCAGGATCTGCCTTGTTAAGAGTGTCTGAAATTTCTTCCAAAGTCAGATTTACTAGTTCTTCAAAACTTTGAACGAGAATTGAATCACGGGTGTATTGTGGCTCCTTTCTAGGTTTAATTTTCTTAGGGAGGGAGTTGACAGCGTTTAAACCACCTAGTTGTCTAACGTAGGATCTAGTATGTCTTCTCAAATCCTCTATTTTTGTAAAAGGGACAGCGTATAAAGCTTCTTGAGGCTCAGGGTCAGAAATGGGGCGTTCTTGATTTGATAATTCAAGATCTGGGTTGTTTGAAATGCTTTCTCTAAGGGGGTTTTCAGTGTCTTCTATGGCAGTGGGAGATTTTCCTCTATCAGCCATGCACTTTCAGGCCCTCCTTCTAGTGCCAAAAACTGTTGATGCCTCGGATATCGTAGCATCAATCAGAAAGGGATTCTCCCCAAGAGATGGTCCCAATTAGACTATCTCCCGTTTGGTGTAGGGAATCCATCCGGTTAGCGGTTTCGGCAACCGTGGGTTTGGAGTTTAAATCCGATTCTACCGGTTATGGCCCGATCCACCTTTCTTTTTGGGTTTTATGTCTTTTAAATGAGATGCAAGTGCCTAAATTATATTTGATCTAGATGCAACTAAAACAGATCTAAGTCTAGAAGCTGGAGTAAATCTACCTATCCTTGCAGGGAACACGCTTAAAGGATGAGCAATAAGCTGTAACAAATAACGTAAGGAAAGAACAGATAGCTGTTAATTCTCACAAGTAAAGCTACAACAAGATAAAGATCTTTAGAAGATAGCTTCTAATTCAACATGGAACGCATCTATTGCTCATCAACACAAAAAAAAGCAAAAGATTATTTAATCTACGTAGAAAGAATAAAGAAACAGAGCTAAATATAAACAAACTGAAATAACTCTAAAGATCCCTGCAGGGAGCACATTTAAAGGCATGGACAACGAGCCATAGGAGTCATCTTGAAGAAAAACAGTTAGCCATTTAATCTAAAAGAGAACTCTACAGCAAAATAAAATATCAGCAGATAGCTCCTGATTTAGTCTGAAACACATTCACTGTTCATGAAATGGAGAAAATCGTTCACACAGAAATAAGCAAAATCATTTGTTGCCAAGAAATAGTTCAAATAGCAATGCAGATTTCACATTACAGTATAGATGTCATCAGAAGAGTCCAACACACATCCATCTTCCGTTCCCCATGTAAAATGTCCATCTCCCTGGCTTTTATTAGAAAATTCTGTTTTTACACGCCCGATACAAGATAGCTCGTATGGGTTTCCCAAATTTCATTCCCTACCAAAAGTCCTCTTCTATTCTTCCTAGCTTCTATTTATAATTACAAATCTGCTCTTGGGGCTGCCACCTAGCACCTTCCACTTGTCATCTACAGAAAATTCTCTCCTAACATAAACAAAAATGAGATTCCCTTTCATTTACAGAAATTATTTAAAAGAAAATAGGGACAGCTGTCCCACAGTTTATCCACTTTACACATTTGAGAGTCAAATACAAAATAACAACAATAATGTTTTGAAATCAGCGATCTCAATCCTGTGCGTGAGCTTCTGCTGGCAGAGGATCGCCCAAGTTAATTGCTGCTGATGCTGCCTGGGAAGAGACACTCGAATCTACTGCTGATGCTGCTTCTAATTGGGAAGGAGGGATTGAGCTGGCCAGACTTTCTACCACTGCTGGGGAAGAGGGAATTGAGCCCACTGCTGTAGCCGGAATGGCTGCTGGGAGAGAAGATCCTGGATCTGCTGATGCTCCTGCAGCTTTCCTTTCCTCCTCTGCTATGTAGCTGTACCACACACCTGTGTCCCTTATGACTATGTTTGTTGCAGCAGGGAACAAGATTTTCTGAGAAGTCACATTCTTCCCGAGCTCTGCTTTAATGCTATGAACTTCTGCCACTGCAGCTTGATGCACTTCCTTCAGCAGATGGTTGTGGAGTGATGATGATCCAATATAATGTTGTAGGTCATAAATAGCCAGGACATCAATCCTCTTCACGTACTCCGTTTGAATGCCCAATTCTTCCTTTAGTTGGGACAAACGCTGCTCCTTCTCCGGAAAGTCCTCTAGGGACTGAGGGAAACTCAATGTGCATTTGACATGTGCCTCTTGGAGCCTTTGGTAGAGACTGCTGATTTTATCTGTTGTTCTTTGCACACTGGCCATCAGCTTACTGGCGCAGTTCCTGCCAAACTCCAACAATGCTATGTCCTCATTAAAACTGTCCACAGATTTAAATGGGAGGTGCGCACGGAAACCCCCTTTTCCTTCTCTCCATGCCATCTGACTGATGATATTTTCCTTAACACGGGCATTCTTCGCTTTGAGCCTATGGGCTTCCGCGTTGATTTCTTTTAACCTAACCACCATGGCCTTGAGCTTGCAAACCTCATCAGTGATTAGCTCCTGAGTGTCATACACTTGCTTCAGGATGTTGCATGACAGCTCATGGAAGGGAGACATGTACATTGTTCTGCTCTCTGCTTGCTCTAACTGCTCAGCTAATGCCTGCTTGTCTGCTTCTAGCTGAGCTGCCTTTTCTTCTGCTCCATTCTTCTCCGCTTCTACAATCATTATTTGGAGTGTTAGCTGGTCCTTTTCCTCCTCCAGCTGGCTGTACTTGTTTGACAGCTCCTTATGCTCAGCGTACAAGCAATTATACTTGTTCACTACCAGATCTCTTTGGGCTTGCTCATTAGCCACAGTCTGTTGTAGCGTACGAGCTTTCTTCTTTGTCAATATATTTTCTTTAACTATAACCCCTACATTGGCAAATGATGCCTTTGTTGTTGCTACAGCTGCGGATGCCATAGCAAAGGGATCTTGATCTGTGTCTTTCATTACAGTGACCTCTCGGTGGGTAACGATGTCTTCATGCAAGGGACTTTTTATCCTCTCTTCTGATTTGAGGACCATAGCTTTCCTTTTCTTATCGTAGACAAACTCATTCCACTTGGACACTGTACGCTTTCCCGATGGCGTGTACGGGACAATTGGTCGGTTTATGATGTTTATGTCTTCTTCAGGTGGGGTCCGGACTTCCTGAGCTGGGTCCATGCCCTTATCTTGGGTACCAGAGCCACCTGCTTGAGATGTGTCTATATCCATGTCTTGGACACTGGACCCACTGGCTTGAGCATCTTCCGTTGCTTTCAATTCTTCTTCCGCCTTCCTCTCTGCCTCAGCTTGTTCAGCTTCTTTCCGCAGGCTTTCCTTTTCCGCCTCTTCTTGCATCCTTGCCACTTCCGCTTCCTGTTGTATTCTTGCTGCTTCAGCTTCTTGCTTCCACCTGGCTTCCTCCACCTCCCGCTGCAATCTGGCGTCTTCAGCTTCTCGGAGTAGTCTTGCCTCTTCTATTAATCTGAGCTCTTCCCGAGCTCGGGCATCTTTAGCTTCTTTCTCCTGCTGCTGACTGGTCTTTTGGATCTTGGCTGAGCTAGAGCTTGCTCCAGTGCCTTGGTAACAGATCCGCAGCTCAGACATGTTGCTAATGCCTCTGAATACCTCTTCCTCGGCATCGGGATAATGCGAGTATTCAAAATGAGCGTAGATGTCCTTACAATGCTCGACCACTTTACCCTTTCTGTCGTTCCTGTGGAAGATCACCTCACCGAAGTGGAAGGCTTTCAGCTCTTGAGCAAATTCTTCAGCTGAGGCAACCCCCGAGAACTTGTAAGCACCTATGCAGAAAGGTAGAGGGGGAAAGGAAGCCTTATGCTGTTTGTGGAGCATTGCTCCAATCCCATCCAGGAAGATTTGCCTTACTGCTTCTTTGAGGACCACATAATCTGTGGCAAAATGTATGGGGGCTTAGTCCCTCCAAACATTCTTAGGTAGGTGCCTTGCTCCGAAAAGTAGAAATCCCCGTAATTCTCAAGGACTTCCAAAGCATTCTCTGACAGGCAGCTGGGCTCCTCCTTGAATATCTTCACATACAAGGGCATGATGAACCCCTCACAGATGAGTTTGTAGCCGGGCTTGTAGTTCTGAGCCCACAACATCTTGAAAGCGATATAGACTGGGGTGGTGGCCTTATCCCATGTACAACCCAATTTGGGGAAGTCTATCTTGGCCAAAATGCAATCTATCAGATATGAGGACATGAAGAATTCAACCTTCTTCAAGGCTAGCCCTTCCCTTGCAGCTACTATCATCGAGGCCAAACTATCTGACAGGAGAGTGGCCCAGTCAAACACAGTTCCCTTGAATGCCACGTAGTGGATAATAGGGACCCACTGAATCTTATACACCGTGCCATCGGGCATGCCGAAGATCCTGCACAGCATTAAAGCGATCAATCTGAAAGGAGCTCTCAGATTCTGTACGTTATATTCATCACTTCCTTTCTTTCTCAAATGCTTGCCTGCCATCAGTAGCTTCTTGGCCATCTCGACGTTGTTCATCTGGCTCAGCCATTCATCAGTCAGAGCTTGTTGGACACGGGGAAATTTGTAGGCTTCCACAAGATACGCGGGTTGAAATGAGGCAATAGCCACTTTCCCGCTATGATTTATCACTCTCCCTTCAGCATCGGCATGTTGGAGTATCCATCCGATCACTTCAGCATAGGAGAACAGCTCAAGGCGGGTAGCGGCTCTAGTTATGCCTGAGGCTCTGATATTGAGATAGATTGGCCCTTCCTCTAGCAACATATCTGGGATTTCTTGGTCCTGGATCATTCTGTAGATGTCACCCCATCTGATTTCAGGAGGGACACCGGTGGTGCACCTAGTGTCGTGGAGTGAAGTTTCAGTTTTGAGTGGCGCAGGCTTCTTTTCTGTCATCTTAGCCTTCTTCTTACCGGTTTTCGGCATCTTGACTTATCCCTGATAGCACCCATATACAAGTCATCATGAACTTGAGCAACATACTGTGAGATTTCAACAGAGAGCATCATCGTTTTTTAATATGAGAATGTGAAGCTGTATGTTTAGGAAGCAAAATACACCATTTCAACCTAAAATACAAATTGAAACATTTGAATCTTTAAAAGGGAAGAATTTGGAATGCTCCCGAGAGGATAGGTGTATCGCGGAACAATCCGCTCTCGGGTTGCCCTGGGAGAAATGATGATCTTTGTTTCAACAGGAACATGATTATCAATTTTAGCCATCCTAATTCTTTAAAGGGGCAGGTTTGGGATGCTCCTGTGAAGATAAGCATGTTGTGGAAGCAACGTGCTTTCGGTTTAGCTCTGGGGAAGAGGGTAACTTTCGTCACTGCTGCGGTTTGAAAGGCTAATTGCGGGTAAGCTCATGTTGGAAAGACTCTGTGACGAAATAAGGAGGCGTTTCATATCTACGACCCGGCGAGGGTTTTGAATGCTATTGTTATTTTACGGCACTTGCCGAGGTGCTCTATGGGAGGTTTGAACAGGGGCAATGGCGCTTGTCCTAAGATTTGAATTGGGTAACGGTGTCTTCATGGAACTGAGGTTTACGAAAAGTCCCGGGGTTTTATGTCTTAAGCTTTCGGCCGAGGACATGAAAGGTCCAAGGGGCTTCGGCAGCTTTTGAAATAATGAGGCACGCGGCCCGGGGAGGAAAATGGAACAGGTTTAACCATCCAAACTAGCTGTCTCTACCCACAAACGTTTATTCTATCTCTGCTTTATATGACGAGAAGAACTTGATTCAAACCGTATTTGACGGGCAAAAATCGCCCATGACGGGCGTTTTGCCCGTCAAAACCCCACCAATGCCCATCATTTTCAAACAAAAGACAACCTAATAGCAATTGGAAGCGTAGAAGGGGCAAATTTCAAGGTTAGAATCCTACCTGGCACCGTGAGGATAGTCAATCGAGGTGGCCTCGAATTCGGATGAGCGAGATGAGCTGGAGTGATACGGCATTCCACGTCGTTGCCAATCGAAAACAATGATATGTTGGCCCGAGCCCCACCATATATTTAAACAAATGAGACACGTGTGGGACTTTAATACAGTTGGTGGCGTTTAAAACCGGTTTTAAATGCATCGTACGCCGGCGTCAAATCGAGCCGCCTCGGTTTGCATGCGATCGCCTCTTGCGAGACAATCTGGCGAACCGCTTCCGCCGTTTCAGGGAACGAAGGCAAATGGCCCCCACAAAAGGCCTCCGCGACGTGGAGGAGAAAACGTTCCGCAAAGCTCATCTCATTCGGGAGGATATCGTGGAAGCTTCCGCTGTTTCGGGAGAGAGTGGTGACTTGCTTCCGCAAGAGGCTTCCGCGACGTGATTAAGTTCTTTTGGCGGCCTCTTCGGGATGAAAACGGGAAGGCTCCCGAAACTGCGAAAAGCTTTCGTAAGTGGCTTCCGCAGTTTCGGGAGGGATTCACCAGCAGCTTCCGCAATTGCTTAACGAAGATTTCTAAGTCTTTTCGGGTGGTTTAGATGAATGGCTCCCGCCGTTTCGGGAGCAAATCTTGAACTCTTCCGTAAATATTCCCATAATTATTTCGAAGGCCTTTTCCGAGCGGTTTATGCGATTGGCTTCCGCCGTTTCGGAAGGGTAGCCCGAGAGCTTCCGTGGTTTCGGGAGAGAAGCCTGAAAGCTTCCGCGGAGCTTCCTTGGCTCGTTCCGCAAATTTTTTTCAAAAAATTCTAAGTTCTTTCGCCAGGCTTAGGCGAGTTGCTTCCGCCGTTTCGGGAGGATAAAATGAACGGCTCCGCAGGCTCGGGATGGAAAGTCCAACAGCTCCGCAAAGGAAAATTTCTAAGTCTCTTGACAGTTTCGGAAGGAAGTTCATGAATTTCTCCGTGGTATTTCAAAAAGCTTTTTTGAATGGCTTCCGCCGTTTCGGACAACTTCGCCGAATTCTTCCGCCGTTTCGGGCAGCTTTCATTAGAAGCTTCTGCGATTTTAACAAAATACTCCAAATCCTTTCGTGCGTCTTCCCCAAGTTCTCCCGTCGTTTCGGGGAGAAAACCCCAAGGTTTCCGCAATTTTCCTTCTCACGGTCTGCGATTTGCAAAAAAAAATCTAAGTCCTTTTTTCGGAAAGGTTTTAACACACGCTTCCGCCCCTCTGATGAAAAACTCAAAAGAGACACTACTGCGGGAAGATAGTTTGAGAGGCTCCGCAATTTCTTGGAAAAATTTCTAAGTTCCGTTCCGGAAGGCTTAACAAAAGGCTTCCGCCTTTCGAGAGGGAAACCCGAAACACTTCGCGTTTGCGGAAGGTTTGAACGGAGGACTCCGTCGTTTCGGGCAGGATTGCCCAATGCTTTCCGCGTTTTTCCAACCAAAATTTTCTAAGTCTTCTTTCGAGAAGATTATGCGTTTGGCTTCCGCAACTGCGGGGAGATAGCCCGAGAGACTCCAAAACGTCGGGAAAAAATTCTAAGTTCCCTTTTGGTTCCTTGGGGGAAAAAAGGAAAGGTTTATGGCCAGGATTTTCGTTGGGAAGCAAAGATAAAACTGGGAATGGCCCCTTGAGGCAGCCTTTCTAAAAAATTAAAAGGAGGGGCCCCAATATGTACAAAATTTTGGGGGGATGTTGCTGCAACAACACAGAGGCATGGTACTGATAAATGGCTTTAATGATATCCCCAATGTATCATTAGTTAATTCTTATGGCCTTCTGCAACTCCTTTAAATCAGATGTTTATATGCAATATTTCACATAGGGGGAAAAGCTAGTTATTTTCACCAGGACTTAGGAAATTCGAATTTTAGATGCCAAGGTTTTATGATATGTTAATGGAAATTATTCAGAACTTTAATTAAATTCAATACATCCATAAAATCATAGAGAATAATTGATATAGCTCAAAATGGTGTCTCTTCAAACTCCAACAACAAAATCTAGTGGAAATGGCATCATTTTTGCATTGTTTGATATTTTTACATAACTCCACTTAGTGTTTCGGCGTGAGAGTCTCATGAAAAGAAAATACAAAGTATATATATCAGAATAAAAATATATGGTGCCTCAATAGCTATCCCAAATATTTCATCACCCCAACAAGTGCACCTCTCCTCAAGGAGCAAGAATATGCCAAGAAATAGAAGAATGGTTGTAGAAGCAAGCTGGAAGAGATGTGACCATGATATGCCCTGTAGCTTCAACCTATAACAAAAGAATCCATTAAATATCCAAATGAAATTCCTGAATGGCCTTTCCAATTACCAACTAGGATGGGAATCTTTCACCCTCGAAATTGTTGCTAAGGCAAGTACAGTAGCACTCCACTAGCTCTCCTCTCCCAAATGCAAATTCTAAAATGATCAAAAGCTGCTATTATTCTTTGTTCATGACTTTTTTAAAATTATAATGTCCTCCATGGGTCGAATTCCTTCCAAGAGCTTCATGCCAATTCAAGTTGGGAAGAGATTCCCAAGTATGCCACTTGTCCTTCCAATTCTAGCCCTCTCCTTCTCCAAATTCGAATTGGTGTCTCTTTGGCTGCCCTAACTCACTTGAGCGCCCTCTTGGAGGCTATTTTTAGACTTGAAATGTCATATATGTCAGATGTCAGCCTTCAGGTCTGATTTGTGTCATAGGTGTTATAGCATCTTCATCATTGTTGTCATAGAGCTAGGGAATCTATCCCAGGTGTCCCACTAGCTCCAAATTGACTCTTCCTTTTCCATGGGAGTTACTCTTCCTCTACATTTCGAGCTCATTGACTCATTCCAAGTATTATTTCCTTCCAAATCATCCCCATAGAATTGGACTGCTCATGGATTCGAATTGACAAGAGGAGGATGCCATGTGGCATAGAAAATCTAGCTTATGTGGGTCCCACTTCCTCCATGTGTCTTCATGGTCAAATTCAGCTTTGATTTTCCCTTGTATATATTTATTTAGCTCCTTTATTAAATATTTATGCTATTCTAATGTCCACACATAATTTATTATCCTTCTTATTTCAAATCTCAATGCTTCCACCCACAACCTAGGAAACTAGTAATTTTCCTCCTTGGCAATTATTTGACCCTTAACATCAATTTGACAAACTCTCATGGATATGGACAATGGGCTTAGGCCATTGTGACCTAATGCAAAATTTGGGACATGAAAATATTTTACTACAGGTCTCGTCAAATGCGTGGATCATTTATTTCATTAATTTCCCACAACGCCATAGATTACAGATTGGATTTGCTTGGGATTGCAGGGATTTCATTCTTCCAAAGGCTATTTCGTACACCCAATGGGACATATTTCTCAAGGAATTGTAGCAAATAATGAGAATTGTGAGCACCAAATCATAAATGGTAGCACTTCTCATTTCCTTTGCAATGATGTAAAGGTTATGTGGCCAATCATAAGAACGATTATTTCTTTTCCTTTTTGGTGGGTGGTCCTATATGTTTCTATGGGTTTATTGAGGCTATTGTAGTTCACAAATTGTGGTGTCCTTCTACTTTGCAATGGATAATACTATGCAATTGGACCTTCCAAATCCCTATGTTTAACAATTGCTTCTACTTGTTTATGTTTTATGGATTTCTTATGCAATTAGACCTTCCAAATCAATATGTTTAACAATTGCTTCTACTTTATGTTTTATGGATTTTTTTATCTAATATTATATTGATTTCTAGTTGTACCATCTAGTAAGTCTACAACACTACTATTACAATTGAGGCCAGGGAAATATTATATTGATTTCTAGTTGTACCATCTAGTAAGTCTACAACACTACTATTACAATTGAGACCAAGGAAAGGAAACATTGATTATTTATGATAGAGATAAACTACCACCATTCCAACTAGCTTGTATTGCTTTGCAATTTATAGTATTTTCCATTTTGTTCATTTTGTTCATATATCTGATTTGGGTTTACTGTACTACAATGGTCTTTGCAATATATCTTTGGCCTTGCCAAGGAGTCCATTGTTTGTGCACAATGTGTCAAAATATGCTTTGGACGCTGGTAGATATAAGCATTTTAGAATGATTTTCATTGCTGCATGTGGGATATATCCCATATAGGTAAATAAATAAAGTGCCAAGGTATTAGGGAAATGGTGGACAACGCAAAGGGAAAATGCATCGACATCAAGTCAAGTCACGAGTTGAGGGAACCTGTCAATCGAAAAAAACAAATGCCATGAGCCTGTAAATCCATGTATCCTAACAATATGTTGAATTCCATGTCATTATCCAAGAGTTGACAATGCCGATTGTTCAGGGTGCTCGTTCTAGAACATCGCACATATCAGAGCCAAATGCCAAACTACATACCAAGAGCACGAACCTCTAAATCACAAGTACCAAACCCTTAGTAAAAAACTAAAGTGACCAAGCTTGAAAGACTATAAGTTAAAACCAAATATTGAGTTTCCCATTCAGCTACCATGAGAAAAGGAACTACCCTTAGGCATACTATGTTTAAAATCGAAGAGCCTGTGAGGTGTCGGATCATATGAATGAAGCTTAGTCTTCGAAAGCCTCGATCAAGTTCAGTTGATTAAATAGAGAGGCGAATAGATCAAGGATCCCTACACTAGCATTTGCCACTATGATTTGTGGAATCTCAAGATGAACACTAGCACCTCAAGGATTTGTCTAACTGGATAAAAATCGCCAGTGCTTCAAAATTGCTTATGTAGTATCATTTCCAAAATGATTCGAAACAAAGTTGGATGATCATGACATGGATAAAAGATAGTTATAATCCTTCCACTTGTTTCCAAGTGCATGCCAATGCTATTAAAATTATTTGTGGGGTCAAAAGTCTAGTCTAATCCAAAGGATTCAATCCAAGTATGGTGATATAAATTTAGCTACAATTGCATAGATTGCTACAGCACAAGCCAAAAAATTATTTATTCAAAGTTTGCAGGTACAGAGCATACTCTCCAGTGAACTATCTAGCCATGATTGTAAGAAGTGGTGTGGAAAGGTTTTCTCGGTTGACAAGGCCTTGGAATGAGTGACTGGATGAAAGAAAAGCTTGCTCCTACAATGCTTGATATATTTTTTTGACAGTATATCGTGTGAAATCTGCTTGTAGAAATGTTTTATTGGTTTTCTTGCTGATGTTGATGAAATAGATGTGGTCCTGTAGCTTGTTGATAAATATATGATTGGTCACACTATTGTCCTTAATCATCCTGACACCCATTATCATTATTTTGTTACATATAGAGATGTGGTTAGTTTTGTGAAGTGGTCAAATATTAACAGGTGGCAGGTCGTCTCCGATCAATATTTGATCAAAACTGTCAACGAGGGTAGCATTCTTGATGATGCAAATGCTGCGACTATCTATGTTGTTGATGCTTATGTGGAGTATGTTAACATCACCAGGGAAGATCCTGGAAGTCCTGAGCTTGGAATGGACAAGCGATCTGTAGAGCATGCTACAGAATTTGCTTATGGTGGCGACTCTGCGTTTGATGGTTATGATGATGAATATGAACTTGTTTCAGATTGAAGAGGGAAAATACATCAAATCAATTCTACTGCCGTCGAATTTTTCAATACAGAAGGGAACAACTACTGATGGCAGAATACCTGGAAAAATAAGTAAAATCAACCCCATATTTGTAGGAATCGAATTGAGCAGTCAGATAGTTGATTAGATCAAGGTCTTAAGGAAGAATATCGGGCATAAAATTTGCAAAGCGAGGATCAAGTCAGCTATCCCGAGGCACATTCCAGCAAAGGGTTATCTCAAATCAAATGATCAAGTGGCAAACTACTTGACAGTTTCAGATCCATATTTTTAGGCAATTATTGGGAAGTTAGTTAACATGTGGCAGACATATAGCACATTTCATGGCAAGCAAGCAGCAGGATACGAACACAGATGGCGATCAGGTGCATATTTTAAGGTAGAGAATCAGGGATAAGACCAAACTCCTCAAGCCCAAAGACTCTTTTATTCGAGGCTCATTGCAGCCTAGTTTTATTTTTAGAATGTAGATTGAATTTGATCCCCATAATTTAGGAAGCAGTTGTGCATGTCATCTTCTTTGTAACTCTTTGCTATTTTAGGAAAGGACCGAATGGGTTTAGGGTTTTGGGGACATAATGGATGTAATCCTATATATGGAAAGACTTGAGGAGGTCTGAAGGTTCGATTTTGGGAAGAAGAGAGAGACCATATCTGCACTGTAATATTTTTGAGTTTAATGAAACTATCAAGATAGAAGTACCGAAGTTTGCCATATCAGAGATTCATGTGATATGTTTTCCTAGTATGTGTTTCTTATGTGTGAATGTGTTCCTTTCTTAGTAATTCTCTTTGTGTATTATCTTCAGTATTTGAGTATTTGAATAAGCGTAAATGATTCATAATTCATCCTTCATGATCTGATGTCATATTATTCAACTACTTTCACCATTCTCCTCTAAATTAATTACATAACTCATCCATTGATAGATGATCTACATTGATGGAATGTATTTTTCTCATCAACTTATAGCTTACATATGATTTAAATGTCTAAGGAAAGTGTATTTGTCTTTCTTTTAAGATTTGCCTACTTCTATAACCAGTTTCTTGATAGTTTTCATTAAGTTGAAATCAAATAGACTCCATGCCCAGTGGTTCTTTCTTCAACATTATCAACCACATTTATAAAACCATTGCCTCATTGAAGATCTGGCCACTATGTTTCATCATATGAGCTGCTCTTGAAGTGACATTGGACAACAAACCCATAAAGGGAGCCTCCTCTGGTTGGAAAGGCTAGTTTCCAACCTAAAGATTGGTTTGAGGTTACCTTGGGAGTTTTCTTCCACAACCAAAGGAAATTTCTGAGTGATAACACCCCATATCAAATATTGGTGGGATGGATATTGAGAGAGAAATGCTAGAGATGAGTCTACAATATACATTATAGAACCCAAATGGGAATATTTTGATGATGCTCCTATAGTGGAATTCTACCTCGTTGGAAACTATGATGACTAATACATAAGATGGGAACTTTGTGACAAGATAGAGACTAGATGGTGTCAAAGTTCACTAATATCTTCCATACCTTGCCCTGAAAGTTGGGTATCCAAGACTTTGAATGACACTTGGACTTGAACAACTACCATAGATTACATGGGTACATCTAAGCACATACATAATTCTTAGACATGTCATGATTAGGAGATTCTTATTGATATGATGTCAAAATTAAACAAAAATTTAAGCAAAAGAATAATTGTGATTTTGGGTCCGCAAATTCACAACAACAAAAGCATAGTAAAAGTGACCCTAAATCACATAAAAAAGAACATAACAAGAATATCCAACTTCAATACAACCATTCCAAGTCACATGCAAAGAAGGTTAGTGGGCAGTTGAATAAAGATACTAGAAAGTGGTGCGAGTTCCACAAAATCCCCTATCACAACGTTGATGAATGTCACTCAAAGCAGTCATTGCTGGTTGAATTGAAAGCCTTAGACACAAATCTTGGATTAGAATTTGACATGGAATCAAATGAAGGAAACCAAATCATTTATGTAGAACCCATTGCTACCATCACAACTGCAAAGGTTCAACCAAAAGAGCTAGAGGGAGGTAAGCGCCTCTTCGATCCATTCGCAGATGTGGGTGAAGTGGACTCCACTACATTTCATTATTGGCAAATAGTATCCAAAAGAACATGATCCTAGTTGAAGTAATTAGTAGACTACAACTACCAACAACACCACACCCCAAATGTACACTATCAATTGTTTGAGCTACTGATGAGACAACTACATCAACTAGCAATGTTGCATGCCCTACACACCAATCCCTTCGAAGATGAGGTATTATGTGATGTTTCCCCACTTGAAGTTTTTGATTCTCGTTTAGGACAACCTTACATGTGGAAATTTCATGTTGTTGATGAGTCTAAACCCCATAGCGTCATTGTTACTCTAGGAGGTAATATCTATAAGATACAAGAGGTAGTTTCAAATGCCACAGTTTCTTTGATCCTAGAAAAATAGTGCATGTCACGTCCCCTTCTATCAATCCAAACCACAGAGGGAACATGACTGACATACAAGGGCTCATTTAACAATCTCAGCCCCATTCATTAGTAAGAAATTCATAATAAATAAAAACTTATGTGTACAAATTCATTCTTAATAAACACAGCGGAATTACACACTATCCACACACCATTTCATCATGCACTCAACATATAAACAACATTCATTAATTAAAACCTTGCAGAGCATAGAATTAACATAACTCAACCCACATGAATACTTATCTTGAAATGTAGTGTATAATCATACTCAATATAAACACAAATGCCTACTGAATTTACACAACGGAATTAAAACATATTAACACACACACGGACTGGAATGCATCAGCATATTTCTTCCAGGTAGAATAATGAAACAATAATACGATAATCAATCTCATTCTCATGCTATGTACAGGCTACATGCCAACTAATTTAAGATAATCATTTCATTCAATTAACATGGATAATTAAACATGCAGAACATAACACATAATGATCATAATTTAAACTACAGAGACTACTTATCTTTGAGATGAAGCTGTCCAACAACTGGCTATGTAAGAGAAATGTTCCACCCAACCATAGATCTCTGTCCAACCTATATTATTTCAGCTGAGAGATCACCCCCAAGCTGGGTTGTGTATCCACTAAGGAGGAACTAAACAGGCTCACTCACAGCCATAGTTTCACTCAAACAGTCATGCTAAGCCAACATACAGTTGGGTTTACCAATCATGCAATAAGCAAAGGAGGAGGATGATAAGCTAGTGAGCTCAACCACCGAGATACATACATCTCAAGCTAAATTCAAGCAATCCAATCCTCTGTTCAAACATTCACACTTGGATTTCTCACAATTCTGTCATCAAACAACTCAATCCCGTCATTGGACTTCTGGGCTATAGAAACTGGGTTTTTCTATGGATTTCGGGGTATCTAATACTCTCAAATTCGCCCCAAGGTTCATTCCTATGGATTCCCCATTGGATTTCATTGTCAAATACCAATTCTGGGCATTTATGGCTCTTCAAAACGTGGGTTCTTGCAAAGTTGCGATTTCTGGTTTTGTTCACTACCGGGGATTCGTAATGGATGAAAATTGATGCCCCCTTCCTCCACACTAGAATGGGAATGAGGAAGGAACCATTCCCCTAAGGTAGAGTGACTTGTGGTACAAGAAAACAGAGCCCATACTCTGCCATACGAATTTTTGGGCTGCCCATGCTCCATTGAAGCCATGGACTGAATTCTTCAACAACTTCCTTACAACAGAATTAAATGTCAGCAAGGAAAGTCAAATGGGTTCTCACAATGACAATTGGTAGCATATGGTTCATCCCACAACCCCCTCACCACTCCCTATTGGATACACATGGCCCCTTCTCATTAGTTGCTTCCATAGCCAGTTTTGGTATTTTATTGCATGATGTTTATTTACATCATTTTTACAATGTTCCATGGCTAAATAGCACATGGGTAACATAATATCTAATACTTTCATTTTAAATAAAATTCGAGCTTTCACTAGCGGGGCCTTGGCCTTGAGCTCCACGCTAGGAAAACATACATCACATGTATACATTATTTACATTAAAAGCTAATATATCCTAAGGGTCAAAATGGGGTATTACAATCCCCTCCCCCTTTGAATAACACCGTCCTCGGTGTTCCAAGACTTAGGAATACATATACAATTTACATGTCCAAAATTTCAAAAATTTTGCAGATCCGCCCTGCATTCTATCATTTACCTTGAACTTTCAGGACCAAGTCATTTGGCTTCCACAACTTCTCCTGCTATTTCTGACCTTCCAGCTCATCCACAAGTCTGAAAGCTTTATGGCTGCTACCCTCTTGATGTTCCTTTGTTGGGCAGTTGCGGAGGCAATGATTCCCTCCACATTTCCAACATTTTACTGTGAAGCACCTGCAACAATTAATTAATAAGAATATGCGAAATAGCAGAAATGACAACACTCAGAATCACTTTTATATTGATCACAGGCCACTTCGAGGGGGAAACCTCCTATGAGAAAGCTCAATACAAATAACTTCACGGTGCCTTCATAGGTCTCAACACACACTTATATACTAAGTCTAGGCGCCAATACTATGGGTCAAAACCATGGGCCACTACAAACTATGGATCAACAATACTACGAGCGACTTACAAAGCATATGCGCCAACAACAATAACACAAACTATTGATCAACAAATACTACAGGATGACTTACAAAGCATATGCGTCCAACAAAAATATACTAACAAAGTAAAGACATGGGTTCCTAACGTCCCCTCCCCCTTAAAAAAAGCTTTGTTCTCAAAGCTTTAGATGTGGAAATTGTTGTTGAATTTGAAGGAGTGGTTCCCATGTAGCATCCTCTGGTTGCATGCCGTGCCATTGAATTAAGAACTCTGTGATAGAGCGAGAGCGAAGATGACGAGTGCGCCGATTGAGGATGGCCTCCGGCTCCAAAAGGATGGATCCTTCATTATCCAGTTCGGGTAAAATCGTTTGTCCATTGATGTTGGTGCCAAGAAATTTCTTCAGACAAGAGACATGAAAGACTGGATGAATGCGGGAAGAAGGAGGAAGTTCCAATTTATAAGCAACAGACCCAATCTTCTGAAGAATCCGATATGGACCATAGAACTTTGGAGCGAGCTTATGACGCCCTTTGAGTTTCAGGGAGGATTGCTTGTATGGTTGGAGACGAAGAAAAACCATATCGCCTACTTGAAAAGTGCGCTTAGAACGGTGCTGATCAGCTTGTTGCTTCATGCGATTTCTTGCCATGTGAAGATTGTCCTGCAAAATGCGAAGAATCTGATCGCGGTTTCGAAGGACCGTGTCAACTTCCTGAATTGGTGAACTGTTGGGGGTGTATGGAAGAAGAACTGGAGGTCCCTGACCATAGACTGCTTCATATGGGGTCATTTTAGAGGTAGTGTGGTAAGAGGTATTGTACCACCATTCAGTGAGAGGGAGCCACTTTGCCCACTGATGTTGTTGTTCAGAGGTGAAGCAACGAAGATAAGTTTCCAAGAATTTATTGATAATTTCAGTCTGACCATCTGTTTGTGGGTGATACCTTGAACTCATCTTCAGTTTGGTGCCAGTGTGGCGAAATAGTTCTGTCCAAAAATGACTGGTGAAAGTTGCATCACGATCTGAGACAATGGAAGAAGGGATGCCATGAAGACGAAAGATCTGGTCCAGGAAAATTTGAGCGACTGAGGAGGCTGTATAGGGATGGCTGAGAGCACAAAAATGACTATATTTGGAGAGGCGATCAACCACAATGAGAATCATTGTCTTCCCGCCAAATTTAGGGAGCCCTTCAATGAAATCCATAGAAATATCTGTCCAAATCCGTGTAGGTATGGGCAAGGGTTCGAGCAATCCTGGAAGGAGTGTTGTTTCACCCTTATTACGTTGGTAGGTATCACATTCAACCACCATTTGTTGAATTGTCCTTTTCATGCCCTGCCAAAAGAAGTTACGCCGTGCCCGTTCATACGTTTTGAGGAACCCAGAGTGCCCTGCCGATGGAGAAGCATGGAGTTCATAGAAGACAGCCTGTTGAAGATCTGTGCTCTAGGGAAGCACCAGACGACCCTTGTATCTTAGATAAGCACCATCCCAAGAGTAATGTGGTACAGTAAAGGGTTGTTGGTCAAGCGTTGGATGATTTGAGATAAGGAAGAGTCATTGACATAACCCTGTTGAACATATTGCAACCAATTTGGAACATGCATAGAAATAGCTGAAAGAGAACCTTGGGCATCAAATGTATGAGAAAGAGCATCTGCCACAATATTGTCTTTACCCTTCTTGTAAGTGATCTCATAGTCATAACCCATGAGTTTGCTAACCCATTTCTGTTGTGCTGGGGAGGAGACACGCTGTTCCAAGAAATATTTCAGACTCTGGTGATCAGTCTTGATGCAGAAATGATTCCCTAATAGGTATGGTCGCCACGTCTGTACTGCATGCAAAATAGCCATCATTTCCTTCTCATAGGTAGAGGTAGCTAAATTCTTACCTGAAAGGGCTTTGCTGGTGAACGCAATGGGGTGTTCATCTTGAAAGAGAACAACACCAAGTCCATTGCCGCAAGCATCACTCTCAATAGTGAAGGGCTTGGAAAAATCGGGCATAGCTAGAACAGGTGTAGTACACATAGCTTGTTTTAGTTTGTCAAATGCACACTGAGCAGCATGTGTCCATGTAAAAGCATCCTTTTTCAATAGAGCAGTTAATGGAGTTGCAATCTTCCCATAATCCTTGACAAACTTGCGGTAGTAGCCAGTCAACCCCAAAAAACCACAAAGGCTCTTGAGTGTCTGAGGATGTGGCCAATTGTTCATGGCATCGATTTTGGCAGGATCCACGCGAACCCCTTGTGTTGAGATAATGTGCCCGAGATACTCAACTTCCTTCTGTCCAAAAACACATTTAGACTGCTTGGCATGGAGATGATGGTCAGAGAAAAGTTGCATGACAAGATCCAGATGTTGGAGATGTTCATCCCATGTTTTACTGTAGATGAGGATATCATCAAAGAATACCAGAATGAATTTCCGCAAGCAGGGTCGAAATATTTTATTCATTAAGGCCTGGAATGTGGAAGGAGCATTAGTGAGGCTAAAGGGCATGACCAAAAACTCATAATGGCCATCATGTGTGCGGAAAGCTGTTTTAGGGATATCATCCTCATGAACCTGAATTTGATGATACCCAGAACGAAGATCCAACTTGGAGAAAAAGTGAGCCCCATGAAGCTCATCAAGAAGCTCATCAACAATAGGAATTGAAAACTTATCCTTGATGGTGAGGTGATTAAGTGCTCGGAAGTCAATGCAGAGGCGCCATGACCCATCTTTTTTGCGGACAAGAAGAACTGGAGAAGAAAAGGAACTAGTGCTTGGGCGAATAATACCTTGCTTCAATAAGTCCCGAGCGAGCATTTCAATCTCCATTTTTTGGGGAAATGGGTAGCGATAAGGCCTGATGTTGGGAGGAACGCTGCCAGGAAGGAGCTGAATACGATGGTCTTCTGGCCTTGAAGGTGGCAATCCCACTGGTTCAGCAAAGACACCTGTATATCGATCCAGAATTTGTTGTAGATCCAAAGGAGTAGTGGAGACCGATGATGGTTGCATCTGAATGGAATGGATCTGAGCGATGACACCGTGTGAATTCTTCTCGAGGAGTTTTTCCATGCGATGTGAATTGATGATGCTGAGAGAACCTGGTTGTAATCCTTCCAATGTGTGTTTTTGTCCATTGAGGGAAAACTGCATCCAAAGTTCAGCAAAATCCCATAAGATAGGGCCAAGTGTGCGTAGCCATTGAGCGCCCAAAACCACATCACATCCGCCTAAGGTCAAGGCAAACATGTCAGAGCGCAAGGTATAATCTCCCATAGAGATACGCACATTTCGACACTTCCCTTTGCAAGGTAAGGTGCCCCCATTGGCAACCATGACTTCAAAGTTGGAGCAAGGATGGATAAAACAATCAGCTTGTTTGGCGATCCGAGGGTCAATGAAATTATGAGTGCTACTAGAATCAATGAGTATTGTAAGAGGAAGCTTCTTGAAGTAACCCCTGATCTGCATTGTTTGGGGGGTGGTGATTCCAGCTAAAGCATGGAGAGATATCTCTGGATGGTCATCTTGAGATGGAGGGTCAATAGGCGGTTCTTGAATGTCGACCTGAGCATCTATTGTTTCTGGATCTTCGTCACCAATTTCAGAGGCAGGCGGAAAATCTACATCCAAGAGATAGAGATTTTGCTGAACACATCTATGTCCCCGAGTGAATTTCTCATCACAATTATAGCAAAGCCCATTTTCTCTACATGTTCGCATCTCTGTTTCAGACAAACGCTTGATAGGAGTTGGTCGAGGAGCCTGTGGTATAGGTGGTCGTTGAGAACCCATATTTCGGAAGGGAACAAAAGTGGGCTTGGAGCGTTGTTGGGCTGCAATCTTGTCTTCTGCCAACTTGGCCAACCCTAGGGCTTCCATCATTGTGTTGGGACATAACATTTTGACCTCAGAGCGAATGGCATCCTTTAGACCACTGATAAAACAACTCCGGTAAAAGTCATCAGACAATCCTTCAGTGTGGTTGGCTAGTTTCTCAAATTCAGTTTGATACTCTCTCACAGTGCCAATTTGGCGAAGTTTAGTGAGGGCTCCTGTGAAGTCATCAAAAGCACTAGGACCAAATCGTTGCAAAAGGAGCTGGCAAAAGTCTGGCCATTTTGGCTCTTCATGAGCCTTGATGTACCAACGGTACCATTGAAGAGCTTCCTGTTCCAAATGAAAGGATGCAAGCAAAACTTTATTGACATCAAAAGTATTATGTAGACTGACATATTGTTCTGCACGATAGATCCATCCAGTTGGATCAGTACCATTGAAGCGAGGAAAATCAAACTTCGGACCATGGAAATTGCTGGAAGAAGAGAACCCATTGTCTGATGAAGACTCGGACTGCTGTTTGTTGTTCATAGCTAAATGTTCAAGATGGAGGCCGAGAAATTTTTATCCAGATCCTGGAGTTTGGCTTGGATGGCTGCAAGTGCTTCTTCCATGGTTTTTTCTCCAGCACGGGTGACAACCATAACCAGGAGTTTTTTTTTTTTTGGTTGACTGGGTAGGAAAACAAAAACAAAAACTGCTTTAGTAAAGGAAAATATCGACTTGGGAAAAAATCGGAAGGGTAATTTGGGTTTGACTAGGTTTTGGACACTGTCGAATAGATAGGGAAGCAAAAAATAAGGATTTCAGAAGTGGGGTGAAAGAATGGGAAAGTTTGGCAGAGGGGGACAAAGAAGCAGAATTCAGAAAGGAACTTTGTGGTAAAATTTGAAGGTGATTGGGTGAAATCTGAGGAAGTTATGGCAAACCCTAAAAATAGACAAATGTGGGATTTTAGGCTTTGGGAAGGGGAATTGGGGATAGGGTCCTCAGGCATGAAATATGTAGAATGGGATGACAGGAGTTCCCCGAAAATTTCAAGGGAAGTAGAGTGAAAACAAGGGAGATATGGAGAAAAAATTGAATTTTATACTTTTATTTATTTTATTTTATTTATTTATTTTTTTTTTTTTTTTCCAGACTGGAGCGGCTACAGCTCGGAAGGGATCTGAAACAGATAAATCTGCAACGGCCCAGAAGTGAGCGAAAATAGAGGGATCTAAAACGGTGCCGAATGGATTGAAAATGGCTGGATCTGGAACGACTTTCAGAATGGATCTGAACGGCTGGATCTGAAACAGCGCAGCAGTGATTGACAATAGTTCAGCTGAAAATAGATATGGACCCCAGGTATGTGCGGCTTCCTAACAGTTCAGGGGTTTCACTCGGCCACCAATGTTGTCTGACGGCTTGCGTATTGGGGCAGTACCCCTCACTCCACGACTCAGGTAAAACTGATAATCGCTTTGCCACAAACGACAGCTCTTGGTTTACCTCACGGGTGGGAACTAGTCAATCAGGTAGGGGTCGTTGCCCTTTTCGCTGGCAGGTCCTCTCAATGGGCCAGCTACTTCGGGGTTCCTGTGGTACTCCTCACAATGAGTTTTAGGGCTTATGCCCAAGTACTTCCCATAGTTAAGTGGATAGGGATTATTCCCAAATCCGAACCTGCAACAGATACGAAAAAAAAATTTGGCAGAAATTTCACCCAGCGAGCCCAAGAAAGTGCCCTAATACCAGATGTGAAGCACCTGCAACAATTAATTAATAAGAATATGTGAAATAGCAGAAATGACAGAACTCAGAATCACTTTTATATTGATCACATGCCACTTCGAGGGGGCAACCTTCTATGAGCAAGCTCAATACAAATAACTTCACGGTGCCTTCATAGGTCTCAACACACACTTATATACTAAGTCTAGGCGCCAATACAATGGGTCAAAACCATGGGCCACTACAAACTATGGATCAACAATACTACGGGCGACTTACAAAGCATATGCGCCAACAACAATAACACAAACTATTGATCAACAAATACTATGGGACGACATACAAAGCATATGCGTCCAACAAAAATATACTAACAAAGTAAAGACATGGGTTCCTAACATTTACTGGCTACTTTATCTTTTCCTGCTCAATTTCCTTTGAGTCTTCCCACCTAGAATGTTTCTAAGTGGATTGATTGGATGCATGTCTCCTCATTGATCCATTGCCCTTTCCTCAGTTGATTGTTTCTAGAATTATTTTTACTTGTCTTTGCAGACAAACAGAGTCCTGCAAAGCCTTATGGTTCATCTCATTCTACTGCTTTTGTAGCTTGAGTAGTTCTCCAAGATTCTCTTGGGCCTTGGCAATTGTTTGAAGAAGAGTTTTAGCCAAATCCATTAGCCTTTGGTTTGTTTCCATGGAAATGTACATAGCAGCCCACTCTTGCTCGCTAGTACCACTGTTTTTGTAACAGCTGCAACCAATTAACTTTCACTTCTCACCTGTGAAATACATCATGGCAATTTATGTTAGGTCAAGCATAATACAAACATTAAAATCAGTCAATTAATTGCCCAATTGACATGGGTAGTCCATGCTTTATCCATGATACTTTCACACTTCCCATGATTTCCCAACATACTCATGAATTCCTTCATGTTCATCCATTCACAAGAATTTCATTAATTCAACATTCACAGTTATTTCAAGCAATTGACACAATCATTTCAAGTCATGACATGCATCAAACCATTTTCTATTTTTATAAATCCTTCAATAAAAAAGGAAAGAGAGAGCAGTAAGAGTTTTTCTCCTCTTAGTCTTGTTTCATTCTGGAACCCACACCACCACTGTGGTTTTCATGTTCATAGCCTCTTTCACTTCAACGTGAATGCATGACCTGCCCTTCTTGGCTATGACACTTAATGTCTATGGTCTATTCCAGACCTCTCAACCATGGAGTATCTCCACATGGTTTGCTTACAACTCTTGGCTGCTAGGACCCACACAGTTCACTAGCACCATCTTTCATTACTGCTCATGCTGATCTCTTTAGGACAGTCACATGTCCACATGCATCCCTAGGATGCCTTCATAGTCCTTTATTCCAACAATACCTACACTCAAACATTGAATCAATTCAAATGTTTAGTTTATTTTCATAGGGTTTATATTTAAACAAGAGTTTAAGATATCATGACCAAATCATATACACATGTATATTCATAAGCAAGAAGCTGTAAGATAACCAAATACTTATCTGTATTGTGCATTTCCTCTCTGGTCCATAGAGTCCTGTTTTGCTTTGCAAGCCTTGGGATCGCCTATGGACTTGGATTTTTGGCCAGCACGCAGGTTTCTCCACAACATCAAATAATTAATGTCCAACCAGTACACCTTCACGCTGAATTGGAAGGAAACTTCACTACGACCATCTCTAGGTCAAGGCTCTACTATGGAGCCATATGCATATATCAGCCCCTTCCTCAACACCTTCTCAACATCCAGGTAACAAATGCCAAACCAGTACACCGACTCGATTTATTAGGCATATAATAACCCTCCATAAAAATCCCCACAACCTCCACAACATCCTTTCATACACCTCAACCCTTCCACCACAACCCCTCACAACAACCTTTTACTTTGCCTCTTTAGTGTGAAACACCAACTTGCATTTGTTTAAGCTGAAAACACAAGTAGTATAAGCAAACTCATCAGCGTTATTGCTTTAAAATTGTAAACATATTTCATAACATTCACTATCAAGTATTGAAACACCAGGAATGCGTCCATTCCCTTAGGACGTAATCAATATTGGTATCCCTAACATAACTCAGCACCAGAAAGGTGTGCACTCCTCACTAATGTGAACTATGCAGGTCCTAATCATACTTCAAGTAGTCTGAATAATATATATAAATAGAATATGCTCTGCATAGTAATTCTAATAGTTAGACTTGCACAAATATATGTATATATGTATATATATATCAGTCATGGTTTACAGAACACTTATCCATTTGCAGACGTAGTCTTCTTCATTAATGAGGAATGGGGGCTCCCTTCTCTGAGTTGACAGTCCCTCGGTTTTCCATCCCAACTCCTTTTGATGTTACATAACCCTCATATGTCTTACTGACATAATCTTTACCATCTCACTCATATTGTTTACCAATCATGCAGTGCGGATGGGACATTATCAAAATAATCAATGGCGTTTCACCCGAAACCCATTTCCAAGATATGGGATCCTTCCCATGAAGTTTGGCTTTTGCAGGCCCTCTCTCATGGTCTTACTACAATGTGTCTTCCTGGCACACTTATTAAATAGCCAAACAGTCAGCAACATTTAACAATAAAATTCAAATCTGATTGTTTCATAACCAATCAATGGCACTAATAATTAAATTCAATATGAATTTGCAATTATGTTTACTACAGAACGATTTGCTTAGTCATGAGGCTATCCTCATACTGTTTGTCTTTTGTAAGTGGTATCACTTCTCCCATTATGGTCTTATTTCTGCTTCCATACATGAGCATCCACTTACAACATGTCCTCCTGACACAATTCATATAAGCCAAATAGTCATTAGTCATTTACTAGCAAAATTCCAAATCCGAGATTTACAATCCTTCTTTCTAACAGAACTTAGAGTTCTCAACCATGAGATTCCTTCTCATAAGCTCTAAATCAAAATTTTCAAATCTGTTCCCTACAGAAATTAGATTTGCAACCATGATATTATTCTCATAAACTTAAATCAGAATATTTTCAGATTTGTTTCATGCATAAGTTAAATTTAACAACCATGATAACCTTCTCATAACCTTTGGCTTTTGCACATGGTAGACTTCGGTCTTTACTATGGTCTCATCCTCATTGCCATATACAAGACATTTCTACCTGGAATCTGAAACTTTCAATCAGCCAAACATGCTGTGAGTATCTATGCATATAATTTGTTCATTGCTACAACAGTCACTAAAGTGATCTCAAAATTATAACACTCAATAATTCGAACACTTTCAGTTGTTAACATATCAATATCACCAAACTCATTTACTTCACGTGAATCATTATCATACTAAAATTGCAAGGTAGAGTCGCATCATTCATGCCATTTAAATGAAACTTTAGATACTCATTATTTCACAGTCATATGATTTATACAACTTTGCCCTTCCACAGAGTATTCCTACATCCCATCGATCATGACTACCTTCTTTATGCACTTACTATTCTGCATTTGTAATAGTCCATGAAATGATCTTGAAATTATCATCAATTCATCATCTCATCCATTATTTAGTTTGCAATAACACATATACCATCCCCATGCATTCATGCAATGCATCACAACATGTGCACCCCCACTTATGCATGCACATTTACAACATTTACTCAAACTTTTCATATGCATCCACTCAATGCATAACTACAAGATTTATAAAATCTCTTAATGCATATCCACTCAATGCTACCTTGCATTGGTTCATGAATGTTCTGCATTCAATCATATTATGGCCGAAACATGACTACCTCATATAGCATGCATTACCATAATCAGGACCACCAGTCCTCACTTGCTTTGATTATTAAGCTCATAACCGACATACACATGCAATGATATATTTTTATATGAATGTAGTCTAAATTTCTAAACAGTCACATGGTATGAGGCCTCTTGCTTTCACCACTCCCTGCTCCACCACACTACGGCAGTATGGCATTCACATGAATGCATTTCAACCTTAAATGCATACCATTTTATGATTACTAAATATGGTTGAATGGATTCTTACCCAATCCCCTTTCAACACATTTGCAATCATCATAATTAAACCATTACCTGTATGGATCCCATTTACACCTTTGATGTTACCTGATCAATTGGTCTCTTATCGAGGATTACAGAATCCTTCCACTAATCTCTTGATCATGGATTTGCTGCCCTAGCCTTTTCTTCATAAGGTTGTAGGTCATATGAAACAACATCATCAACACATTTAACCATGCTTCTGTTGTCTTTGGTCCTACAACCAATACCAACACCAATAGTGATTATCAACCACAATATTTGCCATTAGTGGTTCATAGCATATGTAGAACCTTACTACTTTTACCAATATGTAATATCCTATGTGTGCATAAGCATCTGCTCATGCACTGTGCAATGTTTATTAATATGTCAGCCAATGCATATTCATGCTATCCCTCTAATCTCTGGCATTTTCAGCATTCTCATGCCATAATTTTCTATACATCAAGATCATAAAATATAAATACAGTAGCAAAATAGGGTTAAGGGATTCTCCCTTTCCAATCCTTCATAGCCGCATGGGATTCCTCTTCCACATTATAGCTGGTATGATTTCATGGCCTCTAGCAAACAAATAAGGAATCATTATATATGATTTAATCACTAAGCATCAATTCAATACATATACTCATGCATGATATTCTAACTTTCTACTTTCCAGGCATGCAATTCTAGAAATTGCCCATATTAACAACAATTTTGTCAAAACAGCCACTGGCACTTTTCTGCTCTGCATAACTATGAGGTATGATATCCTCATTCAAATTCTGGTCATGCACCATTGTTCCCTTCTGGATAATCTTTCCAATGCCTATCCACGTGCTCCATTCTGACTTCGGGTGTGCAAACTACATTACTTAAAAAATGACAATTTTTACCAAAATTTCTGCACTTTTACACAGTTACAAAATATCCTGAATTGCCAACTTCAGCCATCTATAGAATCAAATCTATGAAGAATCACGAAAATTTTTCTATGGGGAAAAGTTAGCCTATATAACAAGGAACACTCAGAAACTCGTGGATCTCTGTTCTGATTCTCCATTCATCTTCTATAAAATTCTGGGTTTGATTACTTTACAATTTTCACATTTTTCCAAAATTTCAATTTTTGGGCCAAAAATGGCTATTTCCCAAACGGTGCATTTCTGGAAAATCTTTGTCTAACGTGAATTGTCTGTTTTCATGAAAATAATAAATGTTGAGTTCAATAAATTTCTTGAATCTTAATTACAGGGTCACTTTCATCCACTGCAAGATTTTCAAAATCTCCAAAAAGTGGCCCGGAATAGTGCTTTTTGCCCTTCTTGCACACCCCGACTCCACATCCTTTGGAGTTTGGCTCCAAAATTCCAAACTTAACACTGTTCCTGCTCCATGACCGCTCCATATCAGTTTCAGCTGAATCCAACCTTCTGTCAAGCGTCGGGACACCGATTTGTAAAAGCCATTAATCCCAAATTTATGCCAAATTGGAGCATAATGGGCTCGGGATCTTCACTGGTTCATTCATGGCCTCCGTTAATGGCCTCAGAATGCCACTGACCTCATCCAATTTCGATTCCGCAAGCTCCTGTTATCCAAAAATCAATTTTCGGGCTGTTTTTTTTAACTCACATCCCGCAACCCGAAACCTGAAATTGCGGGTGCGGAAAGTCAAGTTGTGGTCACAGAAATGTAACCATCCCGCAACCCGAGACCCGAAATTGCGAGTTTGGAAAGTCAGGTCGCAGTCATGGAAATGTAATCCTCCCGCAACCCGAAACCGGAAACCCAAAATTGCGAGTTCGGAAAGTCAGGTTGCGGTCACGAAAATATAACCATCCTGCAACCTGAAACCTGAAACCCAAAATTGCGGGTTTGGGATTGCAGAAACCGGAACGCACTTTTTCAAAACTTTGCGTTTCCAAAATCCGAAATCTGCAAGCCTGGAACAACTCCGGCCCTGCAACTTCTGGGGTTCATAACTCCTTCGTTCCTTGGCCAAATGAGCCGAGTCTAGTACCGTTGGAAAGCTGTTGGAGATCTCTATGCAATGGTGTGATCCTCTGCCACATATTAGAACTCTAATCTTGCCATTTTTCCATATCAAAATGATGCCCCAAACTTCTCCAATACTGTGTTAAAACGTTCTGTTATCTGCCTGTAATTCAGAGTTTGGCCCAAGCAGCCCCAGTGCTGCAACATGGGCTCTGATACCACTCTGTTACGTCCCCTTCCACCAATCCAAAGCACAGAGGGAACATAAATGACATACCAGGGCTCATTTAACAATCTCAACCCCATTCATTAGTAAGAAATTCATAATAAATAAAAACTTCCGTGTACAAATTCATTCTTAATAAACACAGTGGAATTACACACTATCCACACACCATTTCATCATGCATTCAGCATATAAACAACAGTCATTAATTAAAACCTTACAGAGCATAGAATTAACATAACTCAACCCACACGAATACTTATCTTGAAATGTAGTGCAGAATCATATTCAATATAAACACAAATGCCTACTGAATTTACACAACGGAATTAAAACATATTAACACACACATGGACTGGAATGCATTAGCATATTTCTTCCAGGTAGAATAATGAAACAATCATACGATAATCAATCTCATTCTCATGCTATGTACAGGCTTCATGCCAACTAATTTAAGATAATCATTTCATTCAATTAACATGAATAATTAAACATGTAGAACATAACACATAATGATCATAATTTAAACTACAGAGACTACTTATCTTTGAGACGAAGCTGTCCAACAACTGGCGATGTGAGAGCAATGTTCCACCCAACCATGGATCTCTGTCCAGCCTGTATTCTTTCAGCTGAGAGATCACTCCTGAGCCGGGTTGTGTATCCACTAACGAGGAACTAAACAGGCTCACTCACAGCCATAGTTTCACTCAAACAGTCATGTTAAGCCAACACATAGTTGGGTTTACCAAGCATGCAATAAGAAAAGGAGGATGCTAAGACAATGAGCTCAACCACAGAGCTACAGACATCTCAAGCTAAATTCAAGCAATCCAATCCTCTGTTCAAACATTCACACTTGGATTTCTCACAATTCTGTCATCAAACAACTCAATCCCGTCACTGGACTTCTGGGCTATAGAAACTGGGTTTTTCTATGGATTTTGGGGTATCTAATGCTCTCAAATTCGCCCCAAGGTTCATACCTATGGATCCCCCATTGGATTTCACTGTCAAATACCAATTCTGGGCGTTTATGGCTCTTCAAAACGTGGGTTCTTGCAAAGTTGCGATTTCTGGTTTTGCTCATTGCTGAGGATTCGTAATGGATGAAAATTGATGCCCCCTTCCTCCACACTGGAATGAGAATGAAAAAGGACCCATTCCCCTAAGGTAGAGTGACTTGTGGTACAATAAAATAGATCCCATACTCTGCCATATGAATTTCTGGGCTTCCCATGCTCCATTGAAGCCATGGGCTAAATTCTTCAACAACTTCCTTACAACAGAATTAAATGTTAGCAAGGAAAGTCAAATGGGTTCTCACAATGACATTTGGCAGCATATGGTTCATCCCACAACCCTCTCACCACTCCATAGTGGATACACATGGTCCCTTCTCATTAGTTGCTTCCATAGTCAGTTTTGGTATTTTATTGCATGATGTTTATTTACATCATTTTTACAATGTTCCATGGCTAATTAGCACATGGGTAACATAATATCTAATACTTTCATTTTAAATAAAATTCTAGCTTTCACTAGTGGGGCCTTGGCCTTGAGCTCCACGCTAGGAAAACATACATCACATGTATACATTATTTACATTAAAAGCTAATATATCCTAAGGGTCAAAATGGGGTATTACAGTGCATGAAGATGATATCTCATATTAGAAAAAATCTTCTCTTCATTATTTGATTGGAATGTGAATGGAAGATCATTGCAACTACTAAAACCTTTGCACATGGTCCCTCTACACAATAGAAGTAGGTGGATAAGATAGTGGAAGAATACAAAGATATATTTTCTTCACATGCAAGGGTGCCTCTACACTGTTAGGTCAAGCATATTTCAATTGATTTGGTACTCAGAGCTCCTTTTACTGATGGCCTAGTATATAGATGCTCTATTCTCGATAATGAAGAAATAGATTGTCAAATTCAAAGTCTCATGCAAAAGGGCCACATTCGACCAAAATCCTCACCTCTTGAGAGCCCAATTTTGTTGATGCATAAGGAGGATGAGACATGGAGACTATTTATTGATTATGAAGCTCTTATTATGGAGACTATTTATTGATTGTTGGTTATGAAGCTCTTAATTCCTCTTCTTCTTTTTTCTTTCTTTCCTGCTTGGAAACCCTCTGGGATTCCTCTCACTTTCTCCTTTATTCTTCTTATGCTTTCACCTTTTCTTCAAATTATCTTCTAATGGTTTCCTTGACCTCCTTTTGGGACTTCTCTTCTGCATATTTTCATAATTTTTCCTTAGCATATTTCTTAGCCTTCTGTTCTGCTTCTTTTCTTGCGTCTTCTTCAACCTTTCATTTTTCTTTAGCCTCTTTTTCCCTAGAATCTTCAACATCCTTCTTGTATTTCACTTCATCTTCCTTCTTGGCCTTTTCTTCAACATCCTTCCCTTGGGATGACTGTGCACTTTATTTTTTCTTTGATTGTTCCTCAGCCTCTAGAAATTTCTTGATTAGTTCCTCTGTTTTACCCTTATCAACTTCTTTATTTGTTGCGTCATGTGTAGCCATAACATCACAAACAACTTTCATGTTGTCCTTAGCCATGTTCAAAACATCTATCTGATGTAGATGGAGAGCCACCTTCTATCTACAATTGGGAATTTTACCCGACACTTCATCATAATTTGTCACCCCTTGGAAAAGGATTTCATGAGGGTCAGGTTCATGCCTGTATGTGGGGTTTAATCCCATAGACCTGAAATTTTCTTCAATGGTATTCTTCGGATCATGTTTTCGGTCAAGTTCCCAACAAATCTTAAGTTCATTGAGAGCCTATTCTTCTTTCGGGGTATGAGGAGCTTTTATAAATGTGTACACGCCTATTTTGATGAGAAATCTAGGCCAAAGTCTCTCGTTCAATTGTGACAGACAAGGGGCAATTAATTTTACCATATGTTGATAGGAAATCTCCCTAAGGACCATCCTATCGGGGACATATGTTGGCAACAAGTGCAGAGGGGCAGAAATGCCGAAAATCCTAATATAAGTGAAAAAATAAAAATATACCAATCACATATCCTCTGCAAGGTTGCAATGGATTCTTCAAACAATGTAGGGGCAAGTTTTTTTTAAAATTATAGTGTATAGTGGGCCAGGAAATAATCACAGATATCATAGAAGTAGAACCTATTATTGGAAAACCATAATTTATGACAATAGATATGCACAAGGAGTGAGCTAGGGTTCCAATTCCAGTCTATTGGAAAGGTATTTGTGGCATAAATAGCATCAAGAAGGCATGCAAACATGAACAAGTCAAGGGTTTTAGCTCTTTGTACCTATTTCACAGCATAGACAATTGTAAAAACATTGGCGGACATGATACTATCCTTGTTCAAGACTTGGCCCATTTCTGCAACATGATGGACTATGGGAGCCCAATCAAGCTTGAAATGTGAGGCACCATCTTCTCCATACAACCGATAGACCATCACAATGATTAGTCTGTAATGACACTTGAAATATTGAACAAGGTACTGACGGGTGGCCTTCTCTATGAAATTTCTCCCTTTGGCCCACCATTGTTTGATTACCGACGTTGAGCTAGGTTGTTCTGTAATGTCCCCTCTATCGTACTAGCGTGATAGAGAGGATCATTGTGCTCAATCCGGGCAATTAGCCCCCATATCCATTAAAATAAATTGATTGATACAAATACATGTATATGTGCATGCTATAGAACACAACAGAGATTAAATAAATCATGTTGATATCTAACATACATTCAAAATTTCATGACAGTCATTAAATAAAGACCTTTGCAGAATTATAAAGGGGCATATGGAAATGCATAATCATTTGAATACACAGTGGAAGTAAATTCATTAGCACATCCATAATCCGTTCCAGCTATTCATCAAAGGAACAATTGCAAAGTTACAAACACAAGAGAATACTTATCTTAATGAAGTAGTCCCAAACAACCAGCTACGCTTCTGCAACGTTCCACCCAACCGTAGGCCAGTGTGCTCCTCAATCTCTCAGCCCCACTGCCACCCCCGAGCTGGGCATGATCTCCACAAGGAGAAGGGGAAAAACAGGCTCTCACATAGCCAAAGGTATATCAAAATCAGCCAAGCCAATAAGCAATTGGGTTTCTCAGGCTGTTAAGAGATGGGTGCATGCATCATCAAAAGCATAAGTGTTGGGCATGAGAAAAACGCCTATACAGTGAAGTTTCCAACAGTGGGTTTCTACCGGTTCTAGAAAAACGTGGGTAGACTCAAAACTAATTTGGCCACTAGGAAAAATCGACTAGGAGAGCAACCCATTCCAGAAAAAACGCCCCAAGGGCAAAAACGACCTCTCCCTCGGTCCAAAATCGCATCCCTCCTTCCCCAGCTGCTCCAAAATACCAAAATGAGTTTCTGGGCATGGAAGAACGCAGGATTATGGCCAAAAAACGTGAGGATAAACTTCAGGGAGCCCAGGTTGCGTGAGAGGAAGAATGGCCATGGGTGAGGAATGGCTTTGGGCCAATTTCGTGGGGTTTTTCTTGCCCCACAAGCAAAAACACGATTTTCCAAGTTGATGGCTTTCCCATGCACGAAAATTGACAGCCATACCTCTCCCATCCCAATGAATTTATTGTCTCAACCAATCTTTTGAGGAATTAAATGATTGGGTGCATGAGACAAAATGGGTAGTTGGTGGTTTATGGGTTTTCTTATTGACACATGGATTAAAACCATTGGCTCAAGGGTTCGGTTATTTTCCCTCCCTCTTCCTTGTAAAGATCATGCCCCCATCTCTTTTGTTGCATTGCGTAGCTGGTTGTGGGTTTTCTCATTAAAATTGCATATTTACATCATTTACAATATTGATGCAATAGGGTCAAGCTGGGGACATTACATTCCCCTCCCCTTGGAATAACACCGTCCTCGGTGTTCCAACACTTCGGAAAATAAATACCCACTTTACATATGTCCAAAATTCACAAAAACTTTGCAGATCTGCCCTGCATTCTGTTCTTTACATTGAAATTTCAGGACCAAGTCCTTTGATCTTCATGAGCTGCTCCTGCTGATTCGGATCTTCTAGCTCATCCATAAGTCTGAAAACTTTATGGCTGCTACCCTCTTGAGGTTCTCTTGTTGGGCAGTTGCGGAGGTAATGATCCCCCTCACAATTCCAACACTTCACGGGTTGCTTCATCTTTATCTGCTCAATTTCCTTTGAGTCTTCCCACCTGGAGCGTTTCTTAATCGGACGATTGGATGAATGATTCTTCACTAATCCACTTTTCTTTCCCTTGCTGATTGCTTTCATAATGATTTTTACCTCTTTCTGCAGAAGAATAGAGTCCTGCAAGACCTTGTGGTTCATCTTGTTCTGCTGCTTTTGCATCTTGAGCATCTCTCCAAGATTATCTTGGGTCTTGGCAATTGTTTGAAGAAGACTTCCGGCCAATCCTAATAGCCCTTGGTCTGCCGCCATGGTCAATGGAGACAACTGACCACACTTTGCTCACTAGCACACCTTCCTATACTGACTGCAACCAATTGATTCAATTTCACCTGTGAAATTCATCATTACAATTCTCGTTAGGTCAAGCATAACCCAAAACATTAAAAATCAGTCAATGGTTTTTCCCCAGTTGACATGGATAGTCCATGCTTTACTCATGAGACTCCCACACTTTTTACGCTTGCCCAACATACACATGAATTCCTTCATGTTTATCCATTCACAGGAAATTCATTACTTAGCATTCACAATTCACTTTAATCAAATAAACACACTTTTACTTTCAGTCATGCATGCATTCAGCGTTTTTCTAATTCTATAATTGCATCAATAAAAGGGAAAGAGAGAGAGCAGTAAGAGTTTCTCCTCTTAGTCTTGTTCCATTCTGGAACCCACACCACCACTGTGGTTTTCCCGCTCCTGTCGTCTTTCACTTCAACGTGAATGCTTGACCTTCCCTTCTTGGCTATGACACGTAGTGTCTATGGTTTATTCTAGACCTCTCAACCATGGAGTTCCTCCACTTGGTTGGTCTAACTCTTGGCTGCTAGGACTCACACAGCTCCACTAGCCCCATCTTTCATTACTGCTCATGCTGAGCTCTTTAGGGTGGTTACATGTCCACATGCATCCTTAAGATGCTTCAAGGTTCTTGTTTCCAACAATACCTGCGTTGGATGTCTTCACTTTATTCCATAGGACCCTTCTTTGCTCTACAAGCCTTGGATCTCCTATGGGTACAATAACGAATGTTGGGATAGCACGCAGGCTACTTCTCAACATCAATTAATTAATGCTCAACCAACCACTTTCTGGATTTACCAAGCAGCTTTCAGTTCTTTCAGGGTCCCTGCTTCCTGCATTGACCAAGGTTTTCAACAGAGAAACAACAATGCATCAGCTCACTGTTGCAATATTTATGTTTGAAACCTTCAGTTTTTCAAATAAGAAATGAATGAAATTGAATACTTATCTGTATTGTGCATTTCCTCGCTACTCCACAGGTTTTCTTCTCTGCTTTACAAGCCTTGGATCACCTGTGGGGTGGATGCTTGGCCAGTGCACATGCTGCTCTACAACATCATCCGAATAGGCAATGCCAAGCCAGTACGCCGACTGGGTTTGTCAGGCATCCCTAAAATCAGTGTGCTAAGCCAGTACGCCGACTGGGTTTATCAAGCATTTCAAAATCAGTATGCTAAGCCAGTACGCCGACTGGGTTTATCAAGCATTTCAAAACCAGTATGCTAAGCCAGTACGCCGACTGGGTTTATCAAGCATTTCAAAACCAGTATGCTAAGCCAGTACACCGACTGGGTTTATCAAGCATTTCAAAACCAGTATGCTAATCCAGTACGCCGACTGGGTTTATCAAGCATTTCAAAACCAGTATGCTAAGCCAGTACGCCGACTGGGTTTATCAAGCATTTCAAAACCAGTATGCTAAGCCAGTACGCCGACTGGGTTTATCAAGCATTTCAAAACCAGTATGCTAAGCCAGTACGCCGACTGGGTTTATCAAGCATTTCAAAACCAGTATGCTAAGCCAGTACGCCGACTGGGTTTATCAAGCATACAGTAACCATTTCCAAGACAGTTCTCCGACTGGGTTTGTCAGGAAATAACACCCTTCATCAATACCTCCACAACATGCAAATCACCAATGCCAAGCCAGTACACCGACTGGGTTTGTCAGGCATTAATTTAACAACATGCCAAGCCAGTACACCGACTGGGTTTATCAGGCATCCAGCAACGTTTCGCCACAACTCCCAAATAACCAATGCCAAGCCAGTATTCCGACTGGGTTTATCAGGCATACAACAACCATTGCCAAGCCAGTGTATCGACTGGGTTTATCAGGCAATATGAACAACATAATATGATTACGTGGCTCCTTCTCTTGTGCAACCAGCGGTCCCCTCCAGGAACTCCATAGGTGACTCACTTGACTGCAGGTTAGCATGGCCCCACAATACCCACTCACACTACACAAGGATGATACCCCTTTTTTGCAACACAGCTCCCCGGGCCTATCCATCCCTTCTAGTGTCCTTTAGTGTGAGCGTAGAAAGGTTACCACTGCCCATACAGTCCTCTTTGAGCACCCTTCTTCACTTTGCCTCTTATGTGCAACACCAAATTGCATCTGTGTAAGCTGATAGCACAAGAAGGATAAGCAGACTCATCAGTATTGTTGCACAAAAATCATAATCATATTTCATATCATTCACTATCAAGTATTGAAACACCAGGAATGCGTCCACTCCCTTAGGGTGTAGTCAATATTGAAAACCCTACCATGACCCAGCACCAGAAAAGGTGTGCACCCCCTTTCTGATGTGCTCCATGTAGGCCCTAATCATACTCAAGTAGTCTGGAACATTAATGAAATAATAAAACATGCTCTGCATATTAAATCTAATAACCAGACATGTATATCCCTAGTTAGGGTTACCGAATACTCATTCGTTTCACAGATGTATATTTTCTTCATTTGCAAAGAATGGGGGCTCCCTTCTCTGAGTCAACAGTCCTTCGGTTTGCCACCTCAATCTTTTCACATGCCATAACCCTCACATGCCTTCTTGGCATAATTTACTGTCTCACTCACATGCTTTACCAACATGCAGTTCGGCTGAGACATTATCAACATTTAGAATGGCGTTTCACCTGAAACCCATTTCCAAAGCATGGGATCCTTCCCATCTAGTTTGGCTTCTGCAGGCCATCACACATGGTCTTCCTGCAATGTGTCATCCTGGCATACTTTATCAAATAGCCAAACAGTCAGCAACATTTAGCAATAAACTTCAAATATGATTGTTTCATAACCAATCAGTAACATTAATAATTAAATTCAACATGAATTTTTACAATTCTGTCTCCTACAGGAATTGATTTGCTTAGCAATGAGGCTCTCTTCATATTGTTTGGCTCTTGTAAGTGGTATCACTCTACCCATTATGGTTTCACCTTGGCTACCATACCTGAACAGCCACATACAGCATGTCCTCCTGACACAATTCTATATAAGCCAGACAGTCATTAGCAATTATAAGCAAATTCAAATCCGAAATATTTACCAATCTGAGATTTACAACTGTTCTTACTAATAGAACTTAGAGCTCTCAACCATGAGATTCCTTCTCATAAGCTCTAGATCCAATTTCACAGTCATATCATTCATACAACTTTGTCTTTCCATAGAGCATTCTAGAAGCCCATCGATTATGATTGGGATCTTCATGCACTTACTATTCTGCATTCATAACAGCCCATGAAATGGTCCTAGAATTATCATCATTTCATTCATTATTTATTTTGCAGTGACATGTGTATCATCCCTATGCATTCATACAATGCATCACAAGATTTATAAAATCTTTTAATGCACATCTACTCAATGCTACCTTGCATTGTTTCATGAGTAATTTGCATTCAAGCATATTATGATCGAATCATGACTATCTCATATAACCTGCATTACCATAATTAGGACCACCAGTCCTCACTTGCTTGGATTATTAAGCACATAACCAATCGTACGCATGGCATGATGTAAATTCACATGAACGCATTGAGATTTCTAAACAGTCATAGGGTGTAAGGGTCATCCTCTTCACTTACCCACACCTCACCAAGATTGGTAGGTTAACAGCCCCAGTCGATATTCAATATTACATGCAAATTAGCTCAACATAGTTCAAACATAGTTGAAGAGATCTTACCAAATCCCCTTTCAACATTCATGCAATTTGGCACCAATAATCATTACCTGCATGGTTACCATTAACATCGTCTGATGTTACCTGATCAGTTGGCCTCTTACCAAGGTTGCTCAGTCCTTTTTCCAACTTTATGCTCACAGATTTGTTGCGCCATCCTTTCTGCATAAGGTTGTTGGCTTCATGCAATAACATCCTCAGAATGTTTAGCCATGCTCTTTGTTATCTTTGGTCCTACAACCAATACCAACATCAATAGTGATTATCAACCACAATATTCTCCATTAGTGGTTTATTGCATATGCCGACTTCATTATTCTGCCAATGTGCAATATCCCATTTATGCACAAGCATTTCTATATGCACTATGCAATTCGTTAAGATGCCATCTAGTGCATATACATCTATGTAATCCTTTACATTTTTAACATATTTATGCCATATGATGGTTTCATAATTATAAGTATGATAACAAATAGGGGTTTAAGGAATTCTTCCCTTTTCGATCCCTCCACGTAACATGGAATTTCTCTTCCATATCATGCCATTGTAGAAATTGCCCATATTGACAACAAAATTTGTTTGTCAAAACAGCCGCTGGCACTCTTCTGCACTAAATATCTATGATATATGTAGACCTCATTCAAACTCTGGTCATGCATCATTATTCCCTGCTGGACAAGCTTTCCAATGCCTGTCTTCATGCTCCATTCTATCATCAGGCACGGGAATTGCATCCTTTCAAAAATGACATCTTTCACTCCCATTCTGCACATTTTACACAGTTGCATTATATTCTCAGAAATTCACAAATTGCTTCATGCATGTGGGAAGAATGCCATACTGACAATTCGTCAAATCACAAACAAAGACACATGAGGGGGAAAAAGAAAAGGGGGTCAAGGGGGCTTGCCCCCTTGGGGTCGAGGGCAGCGCCCTCGTTTTTTTTTTTTTTTTTTAGGAAACACGCTGCATCGGGCGGTTCGCGAAATCCTGCCGCAATAGGTAGTTCGCTGAATCCTGCCGCGATGGCGGTTGGCTGATTGCTCCCGCAACTGCGGGGGGGTTCACTATATGCTCCCGCAACTGCGGGGCAGTTGGCTGTAGCCTTCCGCCGTTGCGGGGCGCTTCGGCGACGGCTTCCGCAATTGCGGAGCAGTTCGCCGAACGCTTCCGCAATTGCGGAGCAGTTCGCCGAACGCTTCCGCAATGGCGGGGCGATTTGCTGAGCGGAGCCATTTGGCGAAGGCTTCCGTAGTTGCGGGGCCATTCGCGGAATGCTTCCGCTGGAATGCTTCCCCGTTTTCGGGTGTTTTTTTGGAATGATTCGGCAAAGTCTTCCGCAGTTGCGGAATGATTCGCCAAAGTCTTCCACAGTTGCGGAACGATTCGCGGAATCCTTCCGAAATTTCGGAAGAGAATTCCTTCCGCAATTTCGGAAGAGAATTCTTTCCAAAAAAATTTCGATACTTAGAAATTTTTTTCACTTAAAAACATTTTTCTCCTCTGTTTCGGAGCCATTGGCTGAATTCTTCCGCAATTTTGGGAAGGTTCGCAGAATCCTTCCGCAATTTCGGGAAGGTTCGCCGAACTCTTCCGCAATTGCGGGAAGGTTCGCGAAACCTTTCCGAAATTTCGGAACGACTTCCCGAAACGGCTTAAAACAAAAATTCTTTTTTCAAAAACAGACTTAAACCAAAAATTTTCAAAACTCATAAGACAACAATTTTCTTGTAATTGCTATTAGATTTGGCCCATCGAGGCCCAATGCTGCAACGCAGCTCTGATACCAAAATGTAATGTCCCCTCTATCGTACTAGCGTGATAGAGAGGATCATTGTGCTCAATCCGGGCAATTAGCCCCCATATCCATTAAAATAAACTGATTGATACAAATACATGTATATGTGCATGCTATAGAACACAACAGAGATTAAATAAATCATGTTGATATCTAACATACATTCAAAATTTCATGACAGTCATTAAATAAAGACCTTTGCAGAATTATAAAGGGGCATATGGAAATGCATAATCATTTGAATACACAGTGGAAGTAAATTCATTAGCACATCCATAATCCATTCCAGCTATTCATCAAAGGAACAATTGCAAAGTTACAAACACAAGAGAATACTTATCTTAATGAAGTAGTCCCAAACAACCAGCTACGCTTCTGCAACGTTCCACCCAACCGTAGGCCAGTGTGCTCCTCAATCTCTCAGCCCCACTACCACCCCCGAGCTGGGCATGATCTCCACAAGGAGAAGGGGAAAAACAGGCTCTCACATAGCCAAAGGTATATCAAAATCAGCCAAGCCAATCAGCAATTGGGTTTCTCAGGCTGTTAAGAGATGGGTGCATGCATCATCAAAAGCATAAGTGTTGGGCATGAGAAAAACGCCTATACAGTGAAGTTTCCAACAGTGGGTTTCTACCGGTTCTAGAAAAACGTGGGTAGACTCAAAACTAATTTGGCCACTAGGAAAAATCGACTAGGAGAGCAACCCATTCCAGAAAAACGCCCCAAGGGCAAAAACGACCTCTCCCTCGGTCCAAAATCGCATCCCTCCTTCCCCAGCTGCTCCAAAATACCAAAATGAGTTTCTGGGCATGGAAGAACGCAGGGTTATGGCCAAAAAACGTGAGGATAAACTTCAGGGAGCTCAGGTTGCGTGAGAGGAAGAATGGCCATGGGTGAGGAATGGCTTTGGGCCAATTTCGTGGGGGTTTTCTTGCCCCACAAGCAAAAACACGATTTTCCAAGTTGATGGCTTTCCCATGCACGAAAATTGACAGCCATACCTCTCCAATCCCAAGGAATTTATTGTCTCAACCAATCTTTTGAGGAATTAAATGATTGGGTGCATGAGACAAAATGGGTAGTTGGTGGTTTATGGGTTTTCTTATTGACACATGGATTAAAACCATTGGCTCAAGGGTTCGGTTATTTTCCCTCCCTCTTCCTTGTAAAGATCATGCCCCCATCTCTTTTGTTGCATTGCGTAGCTGGTTGTGGGTTTTCTCATTAAAATTGCATATTTACATCATTTACAATATTAATGCAATAGGGTCAAGCTGGGGACATTACATGTTCCTTGGTAAATTGGTCCATGAATGACTTATTAAGGAATACCTCAGGCATTTTCAACTTGTACATTTGAAGGAAAGCATCCAACTTTAGGGAAGCTATAGAGACTCCCTCCTAATTAACCACTAACTCATATTTGAGATCGATATGGTCGTAAATCCATCTTGCCACACCATTATATGACACTACTATCGGTGTTCCAGCAATGGAAAACATATTTCTCTTCCTCATATTCTCATATACCTACAGGTTATCACGGTCTTGTGGAAAATCACCCTTGGAATACATCTTGTACATTTCATCCCATCTAGGATCATCCTGAAAGGTAGTAAGGTGACTAGTATCAAACAATGACATTCCTTCGATACTGGTAGGAGTTGAAATCTCTTCAACCTCCTTCTTCATAGCTCCATTTTTACCTTGTATTCTTGACATCTCACACGTAGCAGAAAAAATACGAATTAAGCTTTGTATACAAGAAAATTAAGTTGAAATAATAGGCCAAAATAGGTTGAATTAATTTTAAAGAATGAGCAACGCTCATTAATTTATTCCTTACATGCTTTCAAGATTTGAAATCATTTTGCAATTAATATTATGATGATGTATATTTTATTACAAGTCTTGTCAAACTTGCAGATCATTTATTTCATTAATTTCCCACAGTGCCGCAGATTACACATTGGATTTGCTCGGGATTGAGTTTTTGATTCTTCCAAAGGCTATTTTATTCACTCAACTATAAGGATCTGATAAGCCATTGAGTATAGATTTTGGGGTTTTAATATCAAGGAATCAAAGGGAAACCCTGATGTGTTTGGAATGATCAGAGTTGCAAATCCCAAAATATCTTGCCGCAATCTGTTTTCGGGAGTATTTGCGAGGGAATTTTATTGGGATCCCAATGTCAAAAGTCCAGTGGGATTGGTCTGATAATACGCCTGCTGGGATATAAGTATTGTGGTTTTAAAAATACCTCATCGGAGATCAATCTGATCATGTATGTTCGATAGGATGATGTTGGGGTTATCCCATTGGAGGTGCAAACAAGTTGTATCAAAGAGAAGTCCGATGGAGAATGTCCGATGAAGTGATATTGGGGTAAGCTTATTGGGTAATTATGGAAAAGGTGTATAGAAAGATCTCTCGATTGTGTAAGTTTGATAAAATATTTTAGAGTATACCCATTGACGATTTGGAAAAGGCATATCGAGAGGCACCCCGACAAGGTATTAAGTCTAATATAGTTTTTAAATGCGCCCATTGGGGATGTGAAAATGTGTCTCAGAGAATATCCCAAAAGGGTGAGTCCGATACTAGATCTTGGGGTATCATTTTTCAGAGTTCAACAAAGTGTATATTGGAATTCTATCCTGATGTTAATATTTATCAAGTCAATCATTGGGGTGTTAAAGAGTTATGTCAGGTAATATGTTGATGAGACAAGTTCGATTTTAGGTTAAGCCCATCAAAGATGCAAAAGTATGTATCAGACCACACCTCGATGAGGAAAGTTTGATGAGACGATTCCAATATCATCAGGTCTGATTAAATCACTTGGTTGATTGCGTTTTAGTCAAGTTTCTTCTTTGTTTGATCAAGCTGAGCAAATATGATCAATCTTTGGAAGGTTTAGCCAATAGTTAGAGCCTGTTTTAGGTTGCGAGTCTGAAAATATCTAAAAAAATCTAACCTTTGAGTGTTGTTCTGGTCCTTATATAGACTTAGCTCAAAATTTTAAGGAAAGGGGCCCCTTTAATTTTACCTTTGGGGCGAAATTCAAAAGGAGTTGTTGCGGGCGCAACAAATGGCGACACGCTAGATGAACCAATTTTGTTTGTCTGATCTGAAGTGTCAAAAGGGAAGCACTAGAGTAAATATGAAACTCTATGTGATAAGATTCTCTCTTCCACAATGGGCCCACATCATGATATTCCTAGTGAAAGATATGAATATAAAATAACATCCTAAAGGTAATCTTATAAACCTTCTTTGTAAGACAAAGTGCGAGGTTAATTTATACTGAACTTCTCCCACATATGCTTTACTTTGGTACAACACTGCAAGGAACAACCACGTGATGACTAACATTGATGTGTGTCCCTCATTTCTATCACCATAGACATTACTCTGCTTCCAACAAGCGTCCATAGCCTTGATAAAGTTTCCTCTCTCAACCATTTTTACTTGAATTCTTGTGTCCCAAAGAATCTCTGATGCCACATGCATTACTCTACTGCTAGCAAGTGTCCATAGCCTTAACATAGTCGCTTCTTGCACCCTTTTTACCTGAGTACTCATGTCCCAAACCACCTTTCTTTCACTGTGGATGGGGGAGTTGCTCATAAGCCCCTTAAAGGCATGATATGGCAATTTGAGTTTTATTTTTCTCTTGTGAGAGAGTGCATGTGCATGTGTGTGTGTATAATCATTTTCTTATGATTTTATTTGCGTGTAGGGGGAGAAGACTCAGAAGCCTCTTAAAGGCATGGGGTGGCGTTTAGATTAGTGTTTGATTTGCAGGCATAGTCATAGCTTATCGCCCTTGAGTGCTTGTACCACCCAAAATCATAGCAGAGTTGGCATTTAAGTGTGTGTGGTGGATGGATCTCACGGAGAATACCTAGAAGACACATAGAGTCAAACATATCAATTGTGCTTTGTAATCTCTTGAAGCTTTAATGAGTGTTCCTCCACTGAGAGAGTTCATCTTTATCTTTTCATGTTTCTTAAGGATTTCTCCATATGTATTTCCTTGGCCATTTCCTAAACCTGAAAAGATTGTCCATCCTAATGCCTAATTGCTAGCCACAACTATCCTCTTTTTTTCAAAGTTATTCAACATAATAGGGTAAACCGAGACTCTATGATTAGAGGTATAAGGAGGCTTGAGTATATTCTTAATCTGGAAAGTGCTATTTTCTTTTAAAGATTGATACTATCTCTAACAACTATTATAGTACAAGGTGAATCACTTAAAGTGATTATGAGAAATAGTTTTTTAGGACTTCGCCATTGACTGGAAGATCCTCAAGTTCTCCTTGTAAGGTTCTAAGATAGAAGGTACCCTGGCCAATATTTTCCTCAATTTGAAATGGCCCTAACCATAATGAATGGAATTTGGTATGTTTTCCTCTATCTTTGTGTGCCTTGTCCCATTTTAGAACTGTATCTCCTACCTAAAAGTTTCGATCATTAGCATAATGCCTATCAAACCACCGCTTAACTAACTGTTGGTGTTGGCTAAAATTTTGTTTGAATTTATCTCTTTCCTCTTCTAATTTTAGCAGGTTATTGATTGTTTGTTGCATGGCAAGGCGTTTTGTTTTTCTAATCAATTGATCCAATTGGAGTGATGGTAAGAAGATGTTTTGGGGTAAGATTGCTTCTTTTCTGTAGACCAAGAAAAATGGGGAGTTTCCTAGTGACATTTTGGGTTTGATCCTATCTTCCCAAAGAGCATTTGGTAGGGCCTTGTGCCAATTCCTCTAGTGTTTAGTGACAATTTTCTTGAGAAAACGAAGTAGGTTTTTATTAGTGGAATCAGCCACACTGTTCCCTTGGGGTTAATAGTTAAAAGCATATTTGATTTTCAACCCCCTTTTTCCAAAGAAAATTCAGTTAATTTTAAAGATGAAAAGTAAATAACATTATAAAATACCATGGAATTAGGAACACCAAATTTGGTTATAATATTTGAATCAAGGAAATGAATCACCTAATTCTTGTTGATAGTCTTTAGTGTCACAACTTTAGTCCATAACGTGAAATAATCCATAGTTGTTAATATATATTTATGGAGTTGGGATGAGTTGGGATTGATTTCCCCTATGATGTCTAAACCACACTATTGAATGGGCTGCAACTGAAATTGGTTGTAGGGGAAATGCCGACATCTTCTCTCTTCCTGCTGATTTCTGACATACTTCACATTTTCTGGCATATGAACGACCATATTTGAATGATGTATTCTAGTAGTATCATGCTCGAAGTATCTTACAGGATATAGTTCACCACCGAAATTTCCTCTTGATGGACCATCATGAAGCTAAGAAAGGGCTCTCTTGACATCTGAATTTTCTATAAACCTCAATAGAACATTATCATAGTTCTAGTGAAACAGGACCCCATCAATCAATTGATATTGCAACAATTTCAGCCTAAGAGCTCTGTGCTTTGATGGATCTAGATATTCCAGGACACTACCATTGGTAATATAGTACTTCAGTTCATAATACCATAAATTTGTAGAGGCGAGTAACGTATTATACTTCTTTCTCTTGCATATCTCTTCATCCCATCACTGTCTCTATTAGAATCTTGTGCCTTAGTTTCGAGCTTGTAGATACCTTGTTAGAATCTTTCTCTTCACAATTTGGGCAGGCATTATTTCCAAGTCATACTCCTAGAGAGTAATCATCCAATGAACCCTCCTCTCTCCTAAATATTTATGAACCAACACATTCCTCACTTTAGGATAAGGTACTATGACCTTAGTATGGGATTTATGTAGATATGACTTGACTTGTGCTTGACTTCTTTAAATACAATGTATGCTTATTTATCTACTTCACAATACTTCAATTTGGATCCTTGCAAAACTAAACTCATAAATGCGATGGGCACCTCATTTTATTCTTGATTCTTTTGCGTGAGGACAACTACAAATGAATTTTTGGAGGAAAAGGCATATATGATAAAATCTTTGGAAACATTAGGCCTCATCAAGGCAGGAGCTTCATCTATCACCTTTATGATATGTACAAAGGACTCTTTTCTATTTGGGCCCCATTTAAATTCAACATTCTTCTTAATCATGTCTTGGAGGGGCTTGACTATGTCTTAGAAGTTCGAAACAAATCTATGTGCGAAGTTAATCTCCCCAAGAAAAGATTGCATGGTATTTTTGTTACATGGGAAAGCGATCTGGGAGATGGATTCTATTCTTTCTAGCTATATCGTCATTCCCAACTTGGAAACGATGAATCCTAGGAGTTTGCCTTCATCCACTACAAAAATCAAATTTTTAGGATTGAAGGAGATTGTTGGAGGAGCCTAGTCAACTAGTCGAATAGGTCCTCTGCCGACTATGGTCGGCCCAAAGCCGTCGATCGGTTAGTTGGCTGACCAAGTAGTTATAACTGAATAATTGTATGTAATCTATATAAATAGGCTATAGAGTCGACAATAGAATAGAGATCTCTGCACTGATATTGTACTCTGCTTTGTTTCCATTAATATAAAGCTTGTTGCTGTTGTCCCACTTACTCTCTTATATGGTTGTATAACATGTGTATGCATGTGAATCTTTCTCTATATTGGTATAATGTACTACTGGTAACCGATGTAATTCCCTTGGCTACAACATTGGTTCCATTGCTGGTAGTACACATCATTAAGAAATGAGAAAGATGCATAAATGCTAACATAAAGAGAAATCTAAGAGTGGTGGGATAAGAAAGTAGCAAACTATATTCAAAATTATGCACGACGAAACAAGTTGACATTAGCATAGGCAAGGCATAAATTCTTCACTGAGTCCCATGAGAAATTTATAGTCTGTTCCTGGCGAGATAAAGAAATTCCTAATAGTTGTTCATGACTAGATTGGACGTCTAGAGTGAAAAGATCTTGATGCGAAAGATCCTTAATGGCGGAAGAAAAAAATTGTATGAATGGTTTGAGAAAATATGTGAAGACTATTGTGAAGAACAAGCCATTGAGGATAGAGTGTCTGCCGATAAAACCTGACAAATTTTTTACATTGATCTCCATGAGAATTTCTTCTGCTTCGTACCCAGCCTTCTATATAAATTTTTGATCGAGAATGTCGCTAGACACATCGTCGAACCCCAAACACCCTTCGAGGAGCATGTGATGATGAATTGGGAAAAGAAACAAAAAGAGTGGGAATGGTTCGTGAATGAACAAGAACGGGAATACTTTTGAACAAATGACGACCATTGCTGAACTCACATCCGTCAGTCAATAAGAGTTGGGTCGGCAATGGGGGGGGGTCACTGAAAATGTGTTATGAATAAAGAAGCTGTAGGCTATTCTACGAAACAATGAAGGCCTATAAAAGTTTGAGTTCGATGCGACGAAATAAATGTCCAGTCGTCCATAAGCAAACAATAGATATTCAAAGACTAGAGAGAGAAAAAATATACAGACAATGAGAGAAATTGAGGGACATTTCTAGGCCGTTACATCATAAGAGAGGGTTGAAGAAGTTAGAGAAGATGGTCGAGCGACCAAAAGTCCTACCTAAGTTGAGGGAAAGTCAACCAGTTGAAGAAAAAGGTGAGGCACCGACATTGGAAGAGCGGTCAAATGCAATGGTGTTGACCCCACAAAAAATGTGCATCACAATTAACCACTTATACTATGAAATGAGAACTATATACTAAGAACGAGAACTCTAGCCATAAAAACTCATATTTTTGCATAAAAAACACCAAAAACAACTCCCAAATAAAAAAGTGTTGATACCAATATCATGTTTTCATAAAAAGCACCAAAAACAACCCCAAATCGACAAGTGTTGATTCCAGTATCAACGGGTTGTTTTTCGGGGTTAAAAATATAGCCATGGCCTAAAAATCCCATATTGTTGTTTATGAAATCCTTAACATCAACCCCTAAATTGAAAAAGTTTTTTTTTCAACAAATAAATTCCAACTTCTTTGCAACTACCTGCACTACCTAACTTACCCCCGCCCCCTAAACTAACTATTATAGTTTACCCCATAACCTAACTATTATATATAGTAATAATCAAATTAAACGCCCCCCTCCCACCTGCATTCCCCCCCACACAAACATTATTTTATTAAATTAAAATTAAAAAAAAAACCTGCGTTACCCCCCCTAGACAACTACCTTCCTGTAGCTAGGGTTTTCACCCTAGCTTGTGCTAAAGAGCACCTACTAAGGATTAAGGAATCCTTAGTAGCAGTTTAGTAAACAATAAAAACTAAATGTAAAACAATGAAAGGATTAAGCATAAACCATAACATGTGCATGAAAACAAATTTAAACTACAACAGTAAAAACTAAATAACCATGAGAGACATAGTAAAATAAATTTTTTATTTTTATTGATGGGAAATAGGGTTTTGCACAAGTTTTACCTCAAATGTTGAGGTTGATGGAGCCTTTGTAGCCACATGGGAGTGATGCACCAATGATCCAATGTTTCCTTCTCTTGTCCAAATGCTTCAATGGTGGCCAAGGGTTCACTCGAAATGGAGAACTTAAGCTCGAATGGTGGGCTAGGGTTCTAGAGGAATTTTGGCAGCATAAGGTAAGAGTGGATAATGGATGGATGTGAAATGGGGGGCCTCCATCACCTTTGTATAGAATTTCGGGTGGTGGAGTCTTGACCCATGGTTTTTAGTCACCAAATGGTTTAGGTAAATGGTTTTAGGGTTTTTGCCCTCTTTTTTCCTTTTTTTGAAATTATCTAGACTTTTTTCCCTTTTTATTTTATTTTTGGGAATTTTGGACCCCTTTTGAGGGTTTTTTGACATTTTTGAAGGAATTTTGTTTATTTGAAGAGGGAACTATTCATTTTTTGCCTATTTGGTAACCATTTGATGGTTTTTTAAGGTTTTGGGGGCCAAAATGGTAGGAAAAGTAGACAAATGGGTTATGTGACTAGGTAGATGAGCTAGTGAACAATTTTTGGGTGTTAACAGATTGCCCCCTGATGTGTGAGGGCGGGAGCTCATCGTATGGCCGATAGAAATCATAGGTTCTGTCGTTTTTTCGAGGGTATGAGAATTGTGACGGAGGAGAGAAGAAACTGGTTGGAGACCGGAACACAGGCTCCATACAAATTGCAAAAACTGAAAAATACATGGCCTCAATAATGACTCAGGAATAATCTCAAATATGTGAACGAGGCGAGCATACCCATGCCCGTATCAAGATATACAAATAATAATGAGGTCCAAAAGGGGACCTTAACAATACATGGAGAACTACTGTGAATATCATGATGGTCCAGAGGGGACACAAATCTGGGACATACTCATGGTCTGACCATGACTCATCTGAAGAACTGATACATGGGAATAAAGGCATCCATACTCAATGTGGTACCACAACAATTAATGCTCTGCTGGATATGAAGGTGTCCAACAACTGGATGGACTCAAGGATTGAGAGTCATAATTTCAAAGGGATGTTGAATTGTATATGAATTGGGTACTCAAGGAAGCATATAACTGGGGTGCTTCCGAATACTGTCGCCAAGCATAGCCCGGATATCCGTGGGAACATACAACTAGGGGTTCCAAATAGACTCACCAATGTGCTAGAGTCAGGGGACATCCGGGGTCTTCGACTAATAACTGAAGGGACCAATACCCTGCACGAATCTCAACAGTGCGATCAAGGTGTTGAAGTCGAGCACGTGAGAAACAACCATTCAGAGCGGCACTAAGGAATCCTCTCAAAATGGTCTGTAGGAGTGCACCACTGATGGTGATGAGTCCAAGGCACAGGGACCTTTGGGTAAATCCTCCGGAGTAGATGGGTTGGGATTGACAGAGGGAGACTTGCAACTACCAAGGCAATGATGTTTCCCTGATAGGAGCACGAGGTGTATGACCTAGAGGTCATAGTACGGGAGGTGGGACTGACATACTGTGGGGGGGGTAACAGAGGTCGCAGAGTGGGGGAGGGACTCAAACTTACTTTGTTCAGAGTATGATGGAAAGGCTGACCTAGAAGCATATGAAACTAACTTCAGGGAAGGGGGTTATAGCTTAAGAGACTAGGGACTGTGACTGCAATGGGGGAGACTCATGGGGGAAAAATCGATGAATGATATCAGGAGACTCTAAGGGTGGCATATCGCAGAATACTTTGAACAAAGGCGACTATACTGGGGGTGCTTCCATAATGTGGGGACTAGATATGATCTGCCAAGGCGCCGAGAGGCACCGTTGGGGACTTAATCAAGGTTTAAGGAGCTCAAAGAAGGGATAGAAGTGTGCTAAAAATGGTACTGTCTTGTGGATTTGTAGGAGCCCAAGACAGTGCATGCTCGTGTGTGCTTTGAATTTTAAGGAGTCTAAAAGCGATAAGAAGAATCTGAAATGGTGGAAAGGTATTGTCATGTGGATTTATATGAACCCAGAACGGTGAGTGCTCGTGGTTGCTTTCAATTTTAGAGAGTCTGAAAGCAGTAAGAAGACTCCAAGAGGGTTCTTTTTTGTGTGTTAGTCTCCAAGGCCCGAAAAAGCATAAAAGTATGCAATGAAGAACTCTTCTAGCCGATGTGACTAGAGTATTCCTTTTTTGTAATTAGTCTACAAGGTATGGAAAAGGGTTAAACTTATACCAGGTAAACGCCCTCTCAGATACGTTTATCAAGCATGAAAGGAAGCAAGATTGCTCGGCAATCTTTTCATTGTTTTAGGAGTCAGAAAAGAGATTAATAGAAACTCCTTGAGTACCTTTTTCGTAAAGGAATTGCCCGACCCAAAAAAGGGATACAATTATACTGAACAAAAGGAATGGCCAAGCAAGGGGGTAGTGCTCAATGAAGGGACGAGTACGTGGACCAAGAACAGAGGTGGGGGAGGGAACACTGATGGGGCCTCCATGTGGGTTGATGAATGGTGGAAAAATAACGCAATGAATGTAGTATGGATGGAGCAGAGAGCTCATAGATGGGTTGCGATGCAAAAAATGGAAAAAAAACGACAGCGGTCTATGTGGCACACAAATCGAGGTGACGAGGGGCATGGAAAAAATGCCTGAAAAAAGTTTTAGTGAGAGAGAGAAATGATCTCAAGCATCATCATGAGCGCGGGAATCTGAATCCGACAGTACAAACGGTGCGAAAAACGGATGTCATACGGCTCTAGAATGGTCAAAACAAGATTTGGGGCAAAATGTCTATAAATAGTAAATGGACCCTCGTAACACATGTCATTGTCACTGTGTAAATTGGGAGAAGTGTGGAGGGGCCCAGAAGAGGAAATTCAGATTTCTCTCAATCTGACCAGTGGAATCGAGTTCAGCGACTTGCAGGTAAGCCTTGTAGTGTTTTGTGATGTTTTTGATGCATTTTTGGGGGGATATGGTCCTCTGGGGAGGCGTGACAAGCTTAGCTTGGGCACCACTGCGCCAAAGCATGGGTTTCAAGGGAAACTTTGCACTTCAGAGCACGAATTTAGGCCTGCTTTTTCACGCTTGCAAAGCGCAGCTGGGGGCCTTACAGCCATGCTCTGAAGCACAACGTTTCTGTAGGAATACGCTCTTCAGGGTGCGACTGTGGGCATGATAGTTGCGCTTGCTTAGCGCGGATGAGGGATTTACAATCACGCTATGAAGCATGAAGTTTCTGGAGAAACACGTGCTTTAGGGTGCGACTATGGGCCCCACAGGTGCGCTCCAGGAGTGCACTCTTCGAGGAGGAAAACGCGCTCTAGAGCGCATTTATGAGGCGAAAAGATGCACTGTGAAGCGTGCCATTTTGCCTAAGTGCATGTGCGTCAATCAGGGGGAGATCGAGGTAGGGTTGATATTATGCTCATGGGCTTTGTTGGTTTGATTGGCAGGATCTTGAGAGTTGCATGGAGAGAGCGAGAGTTGGGGAGTACACTGCTGGATGCGATCTAGGAGGATGAGGATGTGCAGGAGGGATTGACCTGTTGTGGATTACTGAAGTTCGCACAAGTGCCGCTGATGTGCTCGACCAACTTGTTATTGAACAAGTTGGTCGGGTTTTTGGATGTGGATTCATAGGCATTCATGATACAGGGTGATCGGTTAGAGATAATGCTCGCAGATGTGTACTTTTTGATGAGGTTGCCTCGATTGGGCATGATTTCGGATACCCTCCCAAGGAGGCCAAGGGATATATCCATGGAGGATTTGCTGTAGAGACATTGTTTTCCCATGGCGCATGTGCATGGCAATGATTTGTGATTTTGAGAGTGTGGAGACTTGAGCGATTGTGTCACTGGTGGTGCGCATACTAGGGTCGCATGCTCCTCACCGAGTCTTAGGGGGACAGATGGTGCTAGTGGAGTGGGTCTTGGCCGGGTACTTATTATGGTTGGGGCCAGATGTAGTTGATGGTGGTTCAGTGAGAGCTGGACAGGGTGAGTCATCTTGGAGGGGGGTTCTGTTTCCCCTCGTTCCTCTGCTCAATTTTCTTTGAGCGAGTGCCGACGCTGTAGCCACATACAACGGTGCGCGACAGAGGGCCCATGAAGCTACGGATGCGGTGATGGGGGGAGATGATGACTCGCAGGGGTGGAGGGATGGTGAGGCGGTTCTTCGCTAGGGAGTTGTTCACTCAGTGGATGTAGCTTCCGGTGGTGATTCATGACTACCCATACTACAGGATGGACTATAGAGGGGATCCAGAGCTGTCGCGGCCTCCTGGTTAGGCGTGGGGACCAGATGGTATGTATTTGTTTTATTTACAGTATCATGTTGTATCGACTCGATAGCATATATGATAGCTAGAGTATTTTATGACACTGATTATCTACTGTTTCTTTGTGTAGATGTGGGACCGCAATCGCCGAGGGGATATCGGTCATAGAGGGGTCGTATCAAGGGAGTCTAGTCACCTGGGCATGGAAAGGGTCGACGATGCAGTAGTTCGATGACTTTGGATACTTTGCGGGTCAAGATTGACCATCTTCTGGATGGGGTGGTGGAGGACGACTGGTAGTACTTAGATCAGGACTTGCTTGATGTCTTCTATGATGCTCCACGGGAGTGGAGGCCTATTATGAGGCATATTGTGATGGCGGCTGAGGAGGTGAGAGCCATGGAACGAGGGGATGCCCCTTATTATGGTGATGAGGAGGTTGAGATAGAGTCGGATGAGTCGGACGAGGAGGAGGAGGAGGAGGAGGAATAGGAAGAGGAGGAAGAGGAAGAGGAGGAGGAGGAGGAAGAGGAGGAGGAGGACGATGATGACGACGGAGATGGCTCCGATTGACCAGGAAGTCGATGGAACTGCCCCCATGCGATGAGCATGGGAATTTTTGTATACTCGGCTTGTATTATATGACGATTATGTTGTTGGGGCTCCTCTTATGTATGTATGTGTATGGGAGTGCTATGGGAACGATGACATTTCTTATGATATATATATATATATATATATGTATGCACGTGGATGCAACTTATGATGATGGATTCTTTTTGTTTTTAATGATGCTATATGCCTATATGATGTTGATATGCATGTGGATGATATGATGATGCATGTGTATGGTTTACTTTCTATAGGGTCCAAAAAGTGCTAAGGGTAAAAGCGTTTGAGATACAACCCATTACGGAGGTTGCGCAAGGGGTTTCACTCAAAATCGGTGAGGATGTATGCCCCATGTCCTAGGCAGGTGTGGACGATGTATGGGCCTTGCCACATGGATTCAAACTTTCCTTTACCCGTCTTGTCATGTGCTTCATCGTAAAAAAGGACAAGATCTCCTTCTCAGAAAGTGTGTGGGTGGACATGCTTATCGTAACCGGCTTTGGAACGGTTTATTGCGGCCTCGATGGTCTGTAAGGTTGTTCGACGATCTTCATTGGCTTGTTTCAAAAGGATTAAACATTTATCAAGCGGTGAGGTGTCTGGGAGGAGTTCAATAGCAATATGTAAAGCGGGAATTTGACATTCAATGTGAAGTACAGACTCGACGCCATGAACCAGATGAAAAGGGGTAAAACTCGTGGTGGTCTTGGTGGATGTACGGTAATCCCAAAGTGCAGGAAATAACATATGGTGCCAACTGGACTTGTGGTGGTCCACAGTGCATTGAAGAATGGTCTTTAGAATTTTATTAATAGCCTCCACTTGGTTGTTTCCTTGAGGGTAATAGGCGGAGGCGTATTGGTGTTCAAATTTTAGAAAAGTCGACAACTCCTTCTAGATGGAGTCCTCAAAGTGTTTTCCATGGTCAAAGACGAGTTGATTTGGGACCCTGAACCAAGTGATGACGTGGTTAAAAAAGAAATGGGTTGCAGTTTCATCTTTGCAATTAAACGTAGGCATGGCCTCGGCCCATTTGGTGAAATAGTCAATAGCCACAACGATGTACTTATGGCCATTTTCCGAGGGGGGATTACACTCCATAAAATAAATGGCCCATTTGCAGAAAGGGGCAACGATGATAACTGGATGGAGGGGGGAGGGACGGGTCCTCACCTTCGAGTCAAAGAGCTGGAAATTTTGACAATGTTTGACTGCTGTAATGCAATCAGTAAAGAGTGTGGGCCAAAAATACCCTGCGCTGATAACCTTTTGGGTAGTGGCCATTCTAGAGAAATGGCCGCTGTAGGCTCCACTATGACAATCATTGAGAACTTGTTTAGCCTCTTCGCGTGTAAGGAATCGACGTAAGATGGTGTCGACACCTCGCCTATAAAGGACATCGCCAAGGAGGAGATAACGCAAGGCATGATGGCGTATGTGATGGCGCTCATCGCAGCCGAAATTAGGTCAGAACTTCTGTGTGCATAAGTACACCAGGATGTCGTCGTACCAAGGGTCATCTGACGAGATGATAAACAAATGGTCGTCAGGAAAGCTGGTAGTGATTGGTGGTGATGTGGATGAGGATGGTAAATCCATCATGAGTTGTGCCAATGCAAGGGCTTTGGTTCTCTTGGGAGTAGTAAATTTTAAGTCGTATTCTTGGAGTATGATGACCCATTTAGCCACGCGGCCTTGAAGAAGGCGGCGACTCAAGAGATAGACCATGGGATTGGAGTTGGCCACAACTGTAGTTTGGCTTAATAGGATGTAGTGACGAACCTTTTAGACTAAGAAGACGATGGCATGGGACAAATTCTCCTCATGGGGGTAACGTAGTTGTGGGACAGACAAGGTCTGGCTCACATAATAAATGACATGTTCTTGTTGTGCACTATCTTCTTGAACCAAAACCCTCGAAACAACATAGTCAGATGTCCAAACATAAAGGATGAAATCCTTTGAGAAATCACGAGGTGAAAACAATGGGGTGGAGGTCAAGGATTGTTTGAGAGCTTCAAAAGCCACTTGTGCTTGTTCATCCCAAACGAAAGGAATGTGGGTGTGAAGCAAGTGGAGGAAACCATGAACTTTCGTAGGGGAGTTTCGATAGGTGGATGGGTTGTTGTTTCTGGCGAACGGATGGGACATCCGGCGAAGTATCAATATGGTGTTCAATGATGGAGGGTTCAAGACTAGGCATATCAGTATAGGACCAAGCAAAGAGATTGCGAAACTCTTGGAAGAGCTTCTTATAGGCATGAATCTCGTCTTCAGTACAGGAAGTGCCTAATGTAATGAGTTCAGGTGTACCAGGTGTGGTAGAAATGAAAACCTGTATGGTAGGTGAAATGTTGTCCATGTTACCTTCCTCGAAGGCATCGGGGGCTGGGATGGGGTTTTTAAACCAATCCACCTTATCTGGGAGGAAGTCTTTTGACTTGACTGACAATTGGTTGGCCGCAATAGTGGTAGAATCTTCAGGGATGAAGTAGGATCGATGGTGCATATCATCCCAAGGGTATTCAGGTGCGGTGAGCACCTTGAGGATCTCTTCGTCACTACGGAATCACTGTGTTGTCAACTCCATGGGGGGGAGACTAGATGATGGGGGCGGAAAGGGTTCATTGTCTCTGCAAATCATGTAAATCATGTTAATCTCTCCCGAGGGGGAGGATTTGGTGGGATGGATCTCCTTAATAGTGGTGATGGACGATTCTAAAGAATATTGATTCAACTCTTGGAGAACCAATTTGCACTTGGGAAGATCCGGGAAATGATGTGAACAATGACCGTAGACTCCGCATATGGCGCAAGAGTGGTTGGTGCGAAACGGTTTGTTACGGGGTTTAGGGGTGGTATCAAGTTCAACGACTGGAATATTGGGATCGTCCTCTAATGTTTGTATGTGCTCTTGAAGGTTTGGAAATTGTGGACAATTATGGGTAGCATGGCCCAAGTCATCACATAAAGAGATCTTAGGGGGTGTGCGGAATGGAGGGGGATATTTTACTGGTTTCGTTGCCTGTGGGGTAGTATAAGTTTGTGGGCCTATGCCCCTAGTGGTTTTGGGTGGTGGAGGGGTGGCGTTGGATGTAGATGTGGTCGCCACACCAAGAGGTGGGCGGTTGGTGGTGTTAATCGGTTGGAGAATGACATGTGGTGCCAGGGTAGGGGTAGGAGCAGGTAAGTACCACATGGGTAGTCCTAGTGTTAACCCAGGGAGATTAAGCGTAGCCATGACTGGGGCACTTACTACTCCTGAAGGTGGGAATAGGAACGAGATAGTGTGGATAGGTGTTGCTCCAACATGACTAGGTACTGATGGAGGCTGTGGCAACAAAAGTGGTTTTGGATTAGGCACCGTTTGTTTGGATGAAATGGTGCATAGATCATATATCTCCACTGTCGGTGGAGGGGGTGGAATGGACCAAAAGGTATAGGTCATGGGAGTCTCCGAGTAAATTCAAGGCCCAACGGTGGAAACCAAAGAGGTAGGTGCCCTGAGAACAAGTTTTTCAACCATGGGGAAAACCTTTTCTGGTGCAGCAGGGGAATTCGGGTCGTAATACGTAAGTTGATCGATCTTAATGACCCGTCCCTCGTGGGGAAACATCATAATGCGGAAGACTAATGAAGAAACAACCTTGATGGCGTACATGTAACTGTGTCCAAGCAGGAGGTTGTAATAAAGTTGTGTGTTGATGACCTCAATGTCGATAAGGATCATTTTACCAGCTAATTGGACTGGAACGTTGGCCAAGAGGCCTTGGGGTTGAGCTGATCGACCATCGTAAGATCATAAGGTGGTCATGGATGGATGTAGTGTAGGGGATCTGAGCTTTTTCCACACGAATGTAGACATGACGCATGTGGAGTCACCCTCATTGATTATGCATCGATGTATAACAAGATTTTGGATTGACACGGAAACTTGAAATGCTAATGTGGAAGGCATGCATCATTCGGATTGGTACAAATTGAATGCCATCATCCGTGATTCAGAAGGGTCTATCGCACTGATAGCGGATAACAATGTTTTGCACTGCGCAGGACAGTTTTTCAAAACCTCGAGGGATGACATAGCAGCAGGGGACTGGGCTAAGTCATCCATAATATTATAATTGGGGGTAGAGCGTGCATTGGGGTTGTTATTAATACATTGTAATGGGAAGCGGGGAGCTTTAGGGGCCCCATCACACGGTGCTGTGGGTATATGTAACGACTGATCAGTGGGAAGACCGTTAGTAGCCTTATTGATGGGAATGGTTTCGGGGGTGGAACCATACTGATTTCGGTGGTTTTGGAGGTTGATGTCAGCTGATGACATCATTAGAAGGTGATGGGTACCCGAGTCCATGGGTTGACCAGTAGGTGCAGCATAAGTGATTTACTGTGGTGGTGGTGCAACCCCTTGATGGGGAGCCAATGGTTGGGTGTTTATTACTCCTTGTGTGGGTGAGGGTTTCTGCAATACCATCGGTTGTGCTTGGGGTTGCGTGGGGTTGGGTGGGGCGGCGTGTCCATGGCGTTGGGCGTCATCAGTCCAAAGTTGGCGAGCTTGCTCCAAATCAGGACAAGTGTGTGTGTAATGGATGTATACCCCACATATAGAACACAGGTGGTTTGTTCATAAATTTGGGTTCTTCCCTTGACGAGGTGGCCGATCGGGGTTTTGATTGGCAGGGGAAGCATCGTTGTTATTCGGGGGATTAGGTAGTTGGCCACTGCGGTCTTGGGGTTGGTTGTTCCCCCAGTTACGTCCCCTCCCCTAGTTTTGTTGGCCTTGCTAGTTTCTTTGGGCGGGCTGGTTTTGTTGCTGATTTTGTTGGGCATAAACTTGCCCTTGGGGGCTAGGAGGGTTTTATGGTTGGGCAGGTGTTGGTGCTTCCTGCGGTGGATAATAAGCCGGAGGGGCTTGAGGTTGTGCGGGGATGGCCAGCAGGGGATAGTAAGCAGGAGGCGCTTGTGTTTGTGCCGGTGTGGGTGCATCTTGTTGGTGGTAATAGGTAGGAGGTGTCGTTGGGGGAGTGTATGCTGGCGGTGCTTGACCGTCACAATGCGTTAGACACAAAGGTCCATGGACATGAGGGGATTGGCCATAGGCACATACGAGGGTGCTGCTACAGAATGGGTTGTGGCACATGAAAGGTCAGGGCCACTAGTAGGGGGCATAGCCGTATAAGGTTGAATGTGAGACGAAACATGTCCAATAATGCCATTGGCAGCGTGGGATGCCCCTGGCGCGTCGTTCCGGGAGGAGTAGAATGGAATATAAGTTTCCCGATTGAGCCTAGATGAGATCAAATTGCTGGGATTTTAGAATGGCTTCTTCTTTGGATTGGGGTCGTTTAGATGCCAAATCCTTGGCGATAACTGGTATAAGAGATTTTAAAAACCAATCTAGGAAGATGCGGTCATTTAACTTAATCTTACATAAACTTCGACGTTTACGCCACTGATGAATGCGGTCAGTGATGTGGGTAGCCATGTTCTGTTTGCGAGACAGTAGGATCTCTACACCAGCACCGTGACGAACTGGTAACTGGAAGAAATGCAGGAAATTCGAAGAAAGGGATGTGAAGGTGGAATGTGTTCCATGAGGATGTTTGATGTACCACTTAGCTGCAGTGCCAGTGAAGGTCCATTGTAAAAGGCGAAGTTGGATGGATTCATCCACTATGGAGTTGGAGGAACACCATAAATGGAAGGACATGATGTGGTTTTGGGGGTCCTCACCTACCTTCCCTTTGAACTTAGGGATGTCTGAGGGGAGTTTGGTGGGCATGTGAGGCAAGTGGGGTCATGATGAATCGGGTCATTGGTTAATCTGGTCAGATCAGGGAGGTTGAGGCTATCCATGAATGGAAAACTGGCAGAAGGATGTGACATGGGTGCAGGGGCATATGTGTTAGTCGTAGCGAAAATGGTGGTGCCACTGCCCCCTATGTGTAGAGCAATGGTATGAGCCATGATGGGGATTGTGGGCCCCCCAGTCAATGGTGGGGGAATCGTGTAGGAAGGGCTTGTGCCCCCAAGTGTGCTACTAGTCACCAATGGGACTGTAGTGGTAACCAATACACTAACCATAGGGATGGATGTAGTGACAAGAATGCTAGGGGTAGGTCCTATAGATGGTATGGAGGGGATGGATGCTGAAGTGGTAGCTGGGCTGGTGGTGGGTCCACCACCAACAATCCTGCCGAGAAAGGGGGTGGTGTCAAGTGAACCGAATTGCGGGGGTTGGCCCCGTAGGCACCGAGAGTGTATCGGTGAATCAATGGTGATAGGTGGAAAGAGTGCTAAATGGTTGCAGTAGATCATATGCTAAAACAAAAGTGCAACCGTATGTGTAAAAGGCGAGCTCTCAAAAAATGCGGTTCTCAGGGCAACAACAAGCTCAAAACACTTGCTGCAACAACTGTGCTACAACAAGTGGAGCGGCAATAAAGTGGTCAGAATAACAACAAGCAATACTTCCTAAAAATAAAAAGGTAGACTTAACTAATCCAATGGGGGTATAGGAGCATGCAAACACCTATCTAAAAGACATGAAGGCTCAAACAAATTGTATCCTTTGCAAGGTGATGAAATCCAAGTCAGACAATACGAAAAGGAGAACCAAATGGCTAAGGATATCCCTCTACCGAGAGGGAATCCAGGTAAAAGAATCCTAGAAGAATGGAAACTAAGATGCCCCGTTCATGGCACGTCCGGAAAGGTAAATATACAGCTCCAGTTCTTTGGCCGCCGTACTCCCAGCAGGGTAGCACGACGAGAATAGTGAGTAGGTATCCTTCAGTACTGAATGGAGTGTGGTATTCCACTCAGACCTCCGGAACCAGTCTTGCTACTTACCCTCCTAGGGGAGATGCCTTCCGAAAAATCGGTTTTAATCGTACCAAAAAGTAATAGGGGATTTTGGATCCCTATATGACAACAACTATGTCTCAAGTGTAAGTGACAGAGGGGTGTTATTTGGATGCCTATCCCCACTATCCTACCTAACTACCAAGTTATTTTATGTTCCCCAAGTGGGTTTAAAGGTTGGTTGAGTTAAGTAAATTTTATGGCTCACTTGAGTTAAGGTGACAGAGTGTGTGCGCAAGCGATGTTATGAACCGAACAAATGCCAAGCTGTGGCAATAAAATTACTAGAACTGTAAATAGAAATATTAACTGCTATGTAAAACTTTGATAAAATTGTTGAAATAAATTTTGTTGAGCTGGTACAGCAAGCAGATAGCAGAAAAATACATCAAGTAGATAGTAGAAAGATACAACAAGCAAAAAGGGGATACAAGCCAAAAAGGTGGAAGTTAGGGTAGGAAAAACAGGAAACCGCTGGCTGCAGGATATAGGAAAACTGCAGGAAAATGGGGCAAAATTGGGAAAATGGGGCGCGACTGTCTGGCCTGAAATCAACGCTCTGGAGCGCGGCTGTCGAGCCGAAACCAACGGCCTTGGACGTGGCTGTCAGTCGAAATACATGTCCATTGGGATGCAGGTGTCGGGATGAAAGTAGCAGCCGGGGGTGCAGGGGTGTTAGCTGGAAGTTGTGGCTGGGGGCTGTGGGGAGCGAGCCAACGGTAGCGACCGGGAGGCGCAGGGGGTTGGCCGAAAGCTGTGACCGGGGCCCTGCGGGGAGCGAGCCGAAGGTAGTGGTCCGAGGCGTAGGGGGTTGGTCGAAATCTACGGCTGGGGCCGTGGGGAGCGAGCCGAAAGCAACGGCTGGGGGCGCAAGGGGTGGCCGGAGGCTGCGGTTGGGGCCATGTTGTGGCCACAAAAGATCCCATGCTTCATCTAAGCATGGGATCCCCCAATTTTAAAATAAACACAAAGGTATTTGGGTAAGTGTTTCTTGTGAACATGAGTTTTTGAACTTGGTTTCTATGATCTTAAACCCTTCACCTTTGTTTGGCCTGATTGTCTTTCTTTTCCTCGGAAATTACTAAGTGTTTTGGTCCCAGGAAGATTTAAAATTTTAAAGCATTTTGTCATTTTCTACTGCCAACCCCGAAACTCGACATTTCGACACCCCCGAAACCCCGAACCCGAAAGGTGCGGGTTGTGGGAGTTATTTTGTGGTCTTTTGGTTTTTGGTCAGCCCGAAACCCGCAACCTGAAAGGTGTGGGTTACGAGAACCCTCTGTTAATAATTTTTGAGAAATATTCATCCCGAAACCCGAAACCCGCAGTTGCGGCTTTCGGATTTCGGATTTTTCATTTCTCCGTTTAGTTGCATTGCGTGTTTGCGAAACCCGTAACCCACAATCTTCAGGTTGCGGCTTTCTGGAAACCCATTTATGCGTTTTCGTTCAGTTTGCAGTCCCGAAACCCGTAACTTTTGGGTTGCGGCTTTGGGAATCATGAATAAATTTGTGAATAAATCTCCAAGACTTGATCCCGCGTCTTGCATCGTTTAATCTTAGCCGTCGATTCATTTGATCTGGTGGATGAAATTCCATCATTCAAGCTTACATTTTGATGCCCTCGTTCACGTGTCCTTACGACCAGATTTTTCACCGCAATTCTCACCTCATGATCGCTTTTGAAGATATGATTGCTTGATTAGACTGGTTTGTAATGACAGTTTTCAGATGCAACTTTGAATCGTTGCGTGAGTCTGTTAAATTTGTACTTTGTTATTATCCAGTTCAGGATAACACATGCTGTGACGTCATTTCGCTTCAATCCAAATGATTGCAGTTCTAAATTCGTATGATTTTAATCATAGCAGCTCATCATATTCAATCATTTTGATGCTCTTTAACCATTCTTAAACATAGTCACAAGTATGAAGCATTTAGTTCGTCGTCTGTATTTGTTAGAAAAGTTTCCTGTTTATTTTGAAAGCTTTCTGTCTGACGATCTGATGAGTAACATGCAGGCAGGTCATGAATCCTTTGATGAGTGTTATATGGAAGAAGAACTTCACGCTTTGCTATTTATAGAACCTATGTCACCACCCTTTGACGCAGGTGTTTCCTGATACCAACAGTGATAACGAAAAGGAAAATTTTGAAATTCTTCCCCCTTTGCGTACCCGCTCCCTTCAGAAGGACGAAGAGGAAATCGATGAACCAATAGCATGAGCGAGATGACTCCATTATCCATGATTTTATAATCAATGAGGAACCTGATAGTCCACCAGATCCTGAGAAGCAAGATCCGTTGTCTGATTTTTTTGTTTTCGAAAACGTTATGGATCAGCCGGAGGATCCCGTGGCGATTCAAACAGGAATATTTCCTGGACCGACTCTTGCCTGTTGTCGACAGCTAGTGGGCCGTTGTTCAATTCCACAATTTTGTTATGGGATTTTCCCGAAATTAGAAAGATGATCCATATTTCAAATTCTATCTTAGACTTTGAGGGGAGTCGTTTGAGTTAAAGTTATTTAGATTACTTTGGCAGAATTCCCTGGATTAATAGCTTGATCTGATTTTGTAATCCCTATCCTTTGGGCATTTCCATTTTGTACTCTCTTGTAATTTTCTATTTAAAGAGGAATGCTTCTCGATGGTAGGGTTTGATAATTTTTTGGGTTAGAAATCAGCAGGAGACGAACTGGAGATACTCTGTCTTAGCAGACCTTTGTAATTTTAGTTACAGACTTCGTTTATACAGTAAAGTAATCCCTTTGAATCATCTCTTGTTTATTGTTCAAATTTCTTTGATGGTGCCTGATTTCTTACTTCAAATTGTCATCTACAGTGTCTGATATTTTGCAAGCATTGATTTACACAGAGATCTGTTATACTGATTTCTCATTATGGCTGATCTGTGTGTGAGAATGTTTAATTGAATTTCTGTCAATTAAGATATTTTCTTTATCAATTTCTGCAAGTGATCAACATTTAATATAATCATTGTTAATTTTTTAATTAAAAAAAGTGATTACAGGTTTATCTTGAACAGGTTTACATGGTTATATTGTTGTCATTTAATTTTCATTAGTTGATTATGATTTAAGTAAACAAGTAAATGCATCTTTTACATTTCTGTTGAGGTTGGAAAACATACTTGTTCCCCTCACATCAAGATTGATCTGCACAACAACAAGCTTTTCCTTAGCATAGGTCTAACCTAGAGTAGATCTTTCTGTTTTAAATAGGTTAAGTTAGAGCATTCCTAATTTTTCACATTCTTTGTTTTCCTTAAGTGGAGAACCGATCCTTTGATCGAAACATCAACTCATAGAGTGCCAGCGGAGTCTGAATATCCGTGGGAGATTTTCCATACCAAACAAGCTGTGGATAGAACTGCCCTTCCGTAGGGTCTTTCGAAGCCTTTCAGTCTGGGTTTTCACCCTCTGTTGGGAGCCTTGGACCCATTCCAGCATCTTCTAGTTATCCTTCACACCCCCCGAGGCCTCAACAAATGGCGCTAGAAGGAGGGCCAGTAGTGAACTATGCCTAAACAAAAAATACTCAAAAACCTCCTCCAACAAGAATACCGATTGTCACCCGTAGTCACACTCGAGCATCTACTTCTGTTGAGCAACTGGTACAACAATCTAATACTATCCCTGTTACCCCAACAACTCACCGAGATCCTAGAAAAGGGGATATTATTATTGTATCACCTACTAGAGGACCATATATCACTTGAAGAAATACTCAAAAGGTCTAATGATAGTATTGCTACGCCTGCAGCAGAGACTCTCTGTAGAGAGAAATCAAGGGTTAGCAGCAATTCACCAAGAAAACAATCAACCCACAGGCAAACATTCAAGATAATCAAAATTCTACTAAGGAAAACGCTGAGCAATCAATTGAACAAAATGGTTCATTAAAACCGGCAACAGTTCCCTGAATTTGATCTTGATTTATTATTCACTGAAAGAGAACCAACTTCACAATTAATTCCTTCAGGTGGACCGCCACCCTCTCCTCCTTCATCTTCATCCTCCTCATCTGAGAGCAAACATTCTTCCTGACTCTTCATTTGAAGAAGAAGAGGGATGACCTATGGCTGGAGAAGGCCAGGAAAATACCTTGGCTTAACCAAGATGCTGTATGGATACTCAGGGACCAACACAGGTTACCTAAGAACCCTGAGAAATGGCTTCCCAAATTCAACCCCAGATGACAAGTCACCTGCGTTGGATCATATCAAAATTTTTATGCAAGCTATCATTACTTAGGAGTGTGATACATGAGGATGTGGTTTGTAGACTCTTCCCTTACACATTTGAAGGCAAAGCATCTACATGGTATTTTGCTTTGGAAGCCAGGTCTATAACATCATGGGATGATTTTGAGAAGTTGTTTATCCAAAAGTTTGGGGATGACAAAACACCACAGGATTTAGTTTTGGAATTATCTTCTATAAAGATGAAAGGTAAAGAAAGGATTAAGGATTACAATCAAAGATTCTCTTACCTAAACAATAGAATCCATGCTCCTGTTCTCCCAATAGAAGAGCTTCTGGTTGCCTTTTATGAAAAGGGGTCTCTCTGCCCCTATTGCCCATGTGGGTAAAAAAGGCACATAAAAACAATTTATATGAAGCCTACGCTGAAGCTATTCAAGTTGAGAAAGATATCTATTGTTTGAAGGATAGTCCAGCTGTAGTAGAAGAGCAACCCTATACTTCCACATCTAGGAATAAAACTGACATTGTTCCCAAGGCTTCTACCCAAAACAAGGATCCTTTTGACATGACTGATGTAAAAAAATTCCTTCAGAAAATGTTGAAAGAGATGGTTGACCTGAAAAGAAATAACAACAAGAATCAAAACCAAAACAGAGGTTTTGCAAGGCCGCCTTTTAGGAGACCTTATTAGCCTCCTGAGAATCCACCACCTCCTGATCCTACTGAAGGAATTTCAAATGAAGAACTCTATTCCATTTTAAGAGCCTTGGCAAAAGAATCCCAAACTACTCTCGAATCCCCCCAATGATCAGATCAATCGAGATTCACAGTTACCCCCAAGAAGATGATCAAGAACAAGAGGGTCTACAGAGTGAACACTGTTAGCTATTTCTCCGAACTTCCTATGAATGAAGAGGAAAGAAGAACCTGAGACCTGTGTTTAATGTTCAACACCCTTATAACACAAGATCAAGACCACAACCTCCTCAGGAACCTTCTTCTTCAACATCAGTCCCCAATAAAGGAAAGACTGTTCCCCAAAAGGATACAATTATTCCAGAGATGGAGTACAATCTAGCTGAAGATTTGAAAAGAGTGAAGGAAAATATCTCTCTGTTTGAACTTTTAAAGATCCCTTCTATGAGGGATACTTTACCCAAAAGCATGATAATCAAACAACCTAGAGAATCACATAATAACAAACTTGACTCTTTCACTAAGCGAGATGATCAAAAACCTGGAAGCAAAAGGACACCCTCTTTTCTTCTTAACTTTCGAAATCTTCAACAGGAACGTACATAATTGCATGATAGATTTGGGTGCCTCATCAAACGTGATGCCCTTATCTGTGTGTAGAAAATTGAATGCCAGTTGGGAACCCTGCCCTACTCAGATTGTCCAACTCGACAGATCAAAATTCAGAGTAGTAGGAAGGTTGAGAAATGTGTTGCTTACATTGTTTGCAGATCCTCGTATCCACCAAACTATAGACATTATAGTGGCTGACATTCCTGAAGCTTATGGGATGTGGCTGAGTAGGGACTGGTCAGAGAAGCTCAAGGGCTACTTTTCCATTGACTGGTCTCATCTATGGTTACCCTATAATGGACAACCCAACAAAATCAAAATCAGTAGGGATCCTTTCATGAAACAGACAGTCACAGACCTTAACGATTCTAGTGAACCCGCCAATTACTACAGTGCACATATTGAACATTTTACGTTTTGATACTTTCTTTGGATATTTGCCTGCTAACTGTTCCCCCAGATGAAAATTTACAGAAAGAATCGCAGATCACTCAAGTTACCTCTCTACCTTTCACTGGAGATATTGTACATAATGTTTTTAATGTAAATAAAATTTTTAGAATAGATCCAACTACTTGGAATTTATTTTTTGATGGCTCCAAGTCTAAGGAAGGAGCTGGTGCAAGTTGTGTCCTCATTAACCCAAAAGGGATTAAAACTATGATATCATGCAGACTGGAATTTGATTGTACCAACAACGTAGCTGAATATGAAGCCCTTGTTCAAGGACTTAAAAAGGCTATTGATATGGGTGTACAGGTAATTCATTGCTATGGTGACTCTGAAATCATTGTCAAACAGGTAAGGAATAAGATACACTGCTTGTCTCACGCCTGATGAATTATCAGAAGCTGGTAAGAGACCTTACCAATTCATTTTCTGCATTTAATATTAACTCAGTCCCTAGGTCACAGAACTTCGATGCTGACCTCTTAGCAAACACAACATCCAGATTGATACCACCAGAGGGCTTGTCGCCTTGAACCTTTTTCGATTGAACTCATGTATAGGCCATCCATACCTAACAATGTGACAATCTGGAAATTTTTTGACGACGACCAACAGATACTTGATTTCCTCACAGCTCAGGATACGTTTCAAAACATGGCTATAGACGAAGATGAACATGAAAAATCACTCTCTAATACTTCAAACGTTATCTCGAAATCTATTATCAGTCTAGAGAAGTTCTATGATTTACAGGATAAGTTCATACACAAAACCAATTGTAAAACCCAGAGCTCCTCACTTAATTACGAACCAGTCAACTTAGGTATTGAGCAAGAACCCCATTTTATCAATATAGGAGTTGATTGTTCTCTCGAGGAAAGAAGGGCTATCATTAATTATGTAAAGAATACAAAGACGTTTTCGCATGGACTTATGATGAATTGAAAAACCTTCGATACAAGCATCATGCACCACAACATACCTATGAAGCCGGAGGTGAAGCCTTATCAACATAAACTGCACAAAAATGCACCCCAGCTTAGAACCTTCTGTGAAAAAAGAGCTAGAAAAACTGCTGACGGCACAAATCATTTTTCCTGTCAGACACACCCAATGGATCGCCAATTTGGTGCTTGTGGCGTAGGAAGAGTGGCGAAATCAGACTGTGTGTCGATTTCCAAAATCTGAATCGGGGCCTCCGAAAAAGACAATTATCTTGTTCCACCCATGGAACAAATTTTGCAAAAGGTAGCAAGATCAGAGATGTTCTCACTCTTGGACGGTTTTTTCGGGATATAACTAGGTTATGGTTTCTCCCGATGACCAACTCAAAACTGCTTTTAGAACCCCTTGGGGCACTTTCGCTTACAGGCGGGATGCCATTCGGGTTGATAAATGCCGGGGCTACGTTTTAGAGAGCTATGGATATAGCTTTCAGAGATATGATGCATAACTCTGTCGTAGTTTATCTAGATGATATTACTATATATTCTAAGAAGCGACATGAACATTGTTTTGCCCGGAAACAGGTTTTCGAATGTTGCAAGAAGTACGGGATCTCCCTCAATCTGAAAAAGTCTATTTTTGCAGTCACAGAAGGAAAGCTTCTTGGTTTCATTGTATCCAAAGAAGGTATGATTATTGACCCAGAATGTACCGATGCTATTTAAAAAATTGGCTTGCCCGGTTCACACAAGGCCATGCAGTCCTTCCTAGGTAAAATAAATTTTGTCCGCAGGTTTGTACCTAATTTTGCACAGATAGTTAAACCTTTGCAGCAGTTAGTCAATAAAAATATACAATTTACTTGGTCACAGGAACAAAAAGATGCATTTGTCCAAATTAGAAGGGCTATCACTGAGGCTCCTTCTCTCATGTCCCCCTGACTTTGATAAGATTTCATTCTCTATACCTTCGCCACTGATTTCTCTTATGCAGCTGTTTTGACACAGAAGCATGATAGTGATGCAAAAATTCCAATTTCCTTCATGAGTTCAACATTCAAGGGAGCTGAATTGAGTTACTCCCCAAATTGATAAACAATCTTATGCAATTTACAAATATGTGAAACATTACAGGCCTTATTTGCTGAAATCTAGAACTAAGGTAATTGTCCCATATACAGCTATAAGAAATGTACTGGTCCAGAAAGAATTGGGTGAGAAAAGGGCCCATTGGATGATTGCTTTACAAGAATTACGATTTGGAAATCAGGCCAGCTAAAATTGTGAAAGGGCAAGGCTTATGTTTGCTGACTGCTCAGTCGAATGACCCTGTACGGCACAAAACAGAGTGGGAGCAGGAGGAAGACCTCCCTACAGGTTTTGTTAATGCAATAGATACCCCTGCCTTCTGAATGGTATGACCATATCAGGTTTTTTCTTAACAATGGGTTTGCTCACGAAACCTTAGATTTCAAAAAACGCAGAGCTTTAAGATTAAAGTCTGCTCCTTATCAATTCATTGATGGAATTTTGTTTAGAAAAAATTATGATGGAGTATTCCTTAGGTGCTTGGAGAAGCCTGAAACTGATGGTATACTTTTTCAATTTCATGCAAGACCTGCTGGAGGCCATTTCTTAGGAGAAACCATGGCACATAAGATCCTCAGGGAGGGCTATTATTGGCCCACATTGTTTAAAGATGCGTATGCCTATGTAAGAAAGTGTGAACCATGTAAGAAATGTGCAGGGAAGTTCAAGAAACCTGCTTTTTTCCTCTGCAACCAGTGATGGTCCATTTCCCATTTCAACAGTGGGGATTAGACTTTGTTGGTCCCCGTCAATCCTACTTCTTCCCTTCAACACAGGTATATCCTCACCGCCACTGATTACTTTACCAGATGGACATAAGCAGTTCCCCTGAAGCAATGCAATGCAAACTAGGTAATATCTTGCCTAGACAGTCAGATAGTTACAAGGTTTGGTGCCCCTGAGTATCTCATTTTTGATAGTGCATCCTATTTCTCTTTGATTGACTTGACACAGTATGCCCTCGAAAGAGGGATCAAATTTAAATTTTCTGCCAATTATTACCCACAGGGTAATGGGCTCGCTGAATCTTTGAATAAGAACCTGATAAATATTCTCAAGAAGATAGTAGCCACTCATCACAGGGATTGGCACACACAACTCTATAATGCTCTTTGGGTAGATCGGATCACTCCAAAAGCAGCCATTGGGAATTCCCCTTATTGTTTGGTTTATGGCAAAGAGGCCATTCTTCCTTCCAACCTTACCATTCCATCACTGCAATTAGCCCAATCTATTGAAGAAGATGATTATTCTCCTCTTCAGCAGAGGATTGACACTTTGCTTAAACTAGAGGAAGATAGGGAAGTGGCTAAGAATAAGCTATATCATCATCAACAAATGGTGAAGAGATGGTTTGACGAGAAATCTTCATCTGACAGGGAATTCTCATTTGGGGATTTGGTATTAAGATGGGACAAATAGCATAAAGATAAGAACCAGTATACCAAATTCCAACGCCTTTGGCTGAGACCTTTCATTATTACAGAAAAGATAGGTCCCAGTACGGTTCGATTACAAACACTGGAGGGAGTTGTGGACACCTACCCAGTGAATGTTTCACTACTCAAAAAATACTTCGTTTGAACAATTGGTGCTTTTGTACATAGGTTTGGTGTGTGTTTTTTGCCTTATTTGTTTTGATTGGTTTCTTTCATGTGATTGATAATGAATTTCACACGCTTGGTAATGGTTTAAAACCAGGTTTACTCGAAGATGATTTCAACTAAAGTTGCAGAATAGTATGTTAGTCTCAGTTTCTTTCGATTGATATCTGAATTTGTTTTTGTAAAAAGTGCACAGCCAATAGATGCATGACCTTGATTGATACCTTTTCACCTTGGTCATTATCTTTTACATCTTTTATCTATTTAATTGAGATATGAAGAACGGTTGAAATATCCTTATCTTCTGTCTCATTGTCACAGCATATCATAATAATCTGATTAGCTTTATATGCTTTGGATCCTTTTACAATCACCTTGATAATAATGTTTTCTTAAATAATCATAGATTACAAGGAGGGGAGTCTTATTTTAAGTCAGCCCTTTAGGTTCATAGGTGTTTAGTGGAATGACATCTTCATATCAAGCCACCACACTTAAAAGATGACTTTCAGTTTGGCTGAGAGGTGGAAGATCCTATCACAGGTCGGTCCATTCACGATCTGCAAAACACTGGTGAGTAACGCTGCTATCATAAGATTACCAAGCCTTAGTAGTGCCTTGTAGTCTATTATTTGAATAAAATCTGTATTTTCCTTTATAAGGTACTTGTTGTGTATAAGGACAGGGGGGTCTTATTATAAGCCATCCTTACCATGATCATGGGTCTAATTTGGACTGAAGCTATCATCATGTGGTCACCAAGCCACGATAGTTGCCTTCAGTATCACAGTTGAGGGACAAGGGGTCTCCTTATTGAGCCAGCTTGATCAATTTATGAATCAGGCTTGTGAATGGCACTGCTGATATCTGATTACCAAGTCAGGGCAGTGGTCTTGTATCAACAAGGTCTTATGTGTAGCTATTCCTTTGAATTTAAAAAAAAATAAAAAAATAAAGGAAGAAGAAAAAAAATGTGTATTTAACCAAAAGAACTGTTGTATATAAAACCAACAAATAAACCAAGGTGATATGTAATTTGGATATCCATGAGCAGTTTTAAGTTTGTCCCAGGTTTATCTCAAGCTGATGTTCAATGATTGCATAATGGTAAAGGAGCTCTACTGTCTCTTAATTATCCTTATCATATTTGCATTATTTTTAATATGATCATCGAAGGGAATATATCAATCTTATGTTTTCTGCTTGTTGGTTGTCCCTTTTACAAATATTTTCTAAAAACTTCAGGTTCGAAAAAACAACAGACTGATATATTTTCTCTAACTGAAGTTTGTTTGCAGAGATAACTGGTTCTTCCTAGCCAGTTGCCATTTGTTGTGGCCACAACAGATCCCATGCTTCAGCTAAGCATGGGAGCCTCGATTTTACAATAAACACAAAGGTATTTGGGTAAGTGTTCTTATGAACATGAGTTTTTGAACTTGGTTTCTATGATCTTAAACCTTCACCTTTGTTTGGCCTGATTGTCTTTCTTTTCCTCGAAAATTACTAAGTGTTTTGGTCGCAGGGAGATTTAAATTTTAAGCATTTTGTCATTTTCTCCTGCCAACCCGAAACCCGAAATTCCACACCCCGAAACCCTGAACCCGAAAGGTGCAGGTTGCAGGAGTTATTTTGTGGTCTTTTGGTTTTTGGTCAGCTCGAAACCCGCAACCCGAAAGGTGCAGGTTGCGGGAACCCTTTGTTAATAATTTTTGAGAAATCTTCATCCCGAAACCCGAAACTCGCGGTTGCGACTTTCGGATTTTGGATTTTCGTTTCTTCGTTTAGTTGCGTTGCGTGTTTGCAAAACCCGCAACCCGCAATCTTCGGGTTGCAGCTTTCGGAAACCCGTTTATGCATTTTCGTTCAGTTTGCATTCCCAAAACCCGCAACTTTCGGGTTGTGGCTTTCGGGAATCATGAATAAATTTGTGAATAAATCTCCAAGACCTGATCCCGCGTCCTGCATCGTTTAATCTTAGCCATCTATTCATTTGATCTAGTGGATGAAATTCCATCATTCAAGCTTACGTTTTGATGCCTCGTTCATGTTGTCCTTACAACTAGATTTTTCACCGCAATTCTCACCTCATGATCGCTTCTGAAGATATGATTACTTGATTAGATTGGTTTGTAATGACAGTTTTCAAATGCAACTTTGAATTGTGTGTGAGTCTGTTAAATTTGTACTTTGTTATTATCCAGTTCGGGCTAACACATGCTGCGACGTCGTTTCGCTTCAATCCAAATGATTGCAGTTCTAAATTCGTATGATTTTAATCATAACAGCTCATCATATTCAATCATTTTGATTCTCTTTAATCCTTCTTAAACATGGTTGCAAGTATGAAGCATTTAGTTCGTCGTCTGTATTTGTTAGAAAAGTTTCCTGTTTATTTTGAAAGCTTTCTGTCTGACGATCTGATGAGTAACATGCAGACAGGTCATGAATCCTTTGATGAGTGTTATATGCAAGAAGAACTTCACGCTTTGCTATTTCCAGAACCTATGTCACCACCCTTTGACGCAGGTCTTCCTGATACCAGCAGTGATAACGAAAAAGAAAATTATGAAATTCTTCCCCTTGGCATACCTCTCCCTCAGAAGGACGAAGAGGAAATCGATGAACATCAGTGTGAGCGAGATGAATCCATTATCCGTGATTTTATAAATCAATAAGGAACCTGATAGTCCACCAGCTCTTGAGAAGCAAGATCTGTTGTCTGATTTTTCTGTTTTTGAAAATGTTATGGATCAACCGGAGGATCCCGTGGCAATTCAATAGGAAGATTTCCTGGACTAACTCTTGCCTGTTGTCGATAGCTAGTAGGTCGTTGTTCAATTCCACAATTTTGTTATGGGATTTTCCCGAAATTAGAAAGATGATCCATATTTCAAATTCTATCTCAGACTTTGAGGGAGTTGTTTGAGTCAAAATGATTTAGATTATTTTGGCAGAATTCCCTGGATTAATAGCTTGATCCGATTTTGTAATCCCTATCCTTTGGGAATTTCCATTTTGCACTCTGCTGTAATTTCCTATTTAAAGAGGAATGCTTCTCGATGCTAGGGGTTGATAATTTTTGGGTTAGAAATAAGCAGGAGATGAACTGGAGATACTCTTTCTTAGTAGAGCTTTGTAATTTTGTTTACAGACTTCGTTTATACAGTAAAGTAATCCCTTTGAATCATCTCTTGTTTATTGTTCAAGTTTCTTTGACAGTGCCTGATTTCTTACTTCAAGTTGTCATCTACAGTGTTTGATCTTTTGCAAGCATTGATTTACATAGAGATCTGTTATACTGATTTCTCTTTATGGCTGATCTGTGTGTGAGAATGTTTAATTGAATTTCTGTCAATTAAGATATTTTCTTTATCGATTTCTGCAAGTGATCAACATTTAATATAATCATTGTTAATATTTTAATTAACAAAGTGATTATAGGTTTATCTTGAACATGTTTACATGCTTATATTGTTGTCATTTAATTTTCATTAATTGATTATGATTTAAGTAAACAAGTAAATGCATCTTTTACATTTCTGTTGAGGTTGGAAAACATACATGTTCCTCTCACATCAAGATTGATCTGCACAACAACAAGCTTTTCCTTAGAATAGGTCTAACATAGAGTAGATCTTTTTGTTTTAAATAGGTTAAGTTAGAGCATTCCTAAGTTTTCACATTCTTTGTTTTCCTTAAGTGGAGAACCGATCCTTTGATTGAAACATCAACTCATAGAGTGCCAACGGAGGCCGAATATCCGTGGGAGATTTCCATACCAAATAGGCTGGGGATAGAACTTTCCATACGTAGGGACTTTCAAAGCCTTTCAGTTTGGGTTTCCACCCTCTGTTGGGAGCCTTGGACCCATTCCAGCATCTTGCAGTTACCCTGCACCCCCGAGGCCTCAACAGGCCATATGGAGCAAGCCGAAAGCAATAGATGGGGTCAAAGGGGGGTGGCTGGAGGATGCGTTGCAGGGCATGGTGGCAGGCTGAAGGATGCATTGTGGGGCGCGGTGGGTGGGACGAAGTATGAGAAGTGGGGCCACGGTGGGCGGGCTGAAGGATGCGCAGTGGGGTGCGGTAAGCGGGCCGAAGGCCGAGCTCTAGCTCGCGACTGTCGAGCTGAAAGCTATGGCCTGGGACGCAGCTGTCGGGCCAAGAGATGCGCTCTTCGACGCAGCTATCGGGCTAGAAGCCGAGCTCTGGGGAGCGGCTATCGGGCTGGAACCCGTGCCTCACGACACGAAAAACAACCGCGAAAGGTGTCGGACGAGATGCAAAAATAGAAAGTTAGGGGCTCATAGAGACAACAGGGGCCAGGTCTACAAGAAATGGGGTTCAAGGGTTAACCAGATATGTGAAAAACAAACAAAAATGAAAAATACAAACTAAAAAACAAGGATAATTTTAGGGGCGAAATTTAGCCCATGGGCTATTTTTCCATGTTTTTTTCCAAAAAAAGATTCGCTAATTTGCATTTTTTGAAGCCCCATTTCGCCCAATTTTTATGGGGTAAAGTTTTTTCACTCTAAAAATCGCCAAATTATTATATAAACTATATAAAATATTTAGAAATTGAAATAATTTTAGAAAAATATCGCCAAATATTTCATAGTTGACATTTTAAGAATTGGTAAGATTCACCAAGGTTTGTACACTTTTAAATAAGTATGGGTCCTTAAAATTATCCCTGCTAAAAAATAACCAAAGGTTCAAACCTAGTGGAGTCACCAAAACTGTAGCTAGGGTTTTCACCCTAGCTTGTGCTAAAGAGCACCTACTAAGGATTAAGGAATCCTTAGTAGCAGATTCGTAAACAGTAAAAAATAAATGTAAAACAATGAAAGGACTAAGCATATAACCATAACATGTGCATGAAAACGAATCTAAACTATAGTAGTAAAAACTAAATAACCATGAGCGGCATAGTAAAATCAATTTTTGATTTTTATTGATGGCAAACAAGGGTTTGCATAAGTTTTTACCTCAAATGTTGAGGTTGATGGAGCCTTTGCAGCCATACAGGAGTGATGCACTAGTGCTCTAGTGTTTCCTTCTTTTCTCCAAATGCTTCAATGGTGGGCAAGGGTTTACTCGAAATGGAGAACTCAAGCTCGAATGGTGGGCTAGGGTTCTGGAGAAATTTTGGTAGCATAAGGTTAGAGTGGGTAATTGATGGATGTGAAATGGGGGCCCTACATCACCTTTTTATAGAATTTCGGGTGGTGGAGTCTTTACCCATGGTTTAGGTAAATGGTTTTAGGGTTTTTTCCCTCTTTTTTCCTTTTTTTCCCTTTCTATTTTATTTTTGGGAATTTTGGACCCCCTTTTGAGGGTTTTTGGACATATTTGAAGGAATTTTATTTATTTGAAGAGGGAACTATTGATTTTTTTCCTATTTGGTAACTATTTGAGGGTTTTTTAAGGTTTTGGAGACCAAAATGGTAGGAAAAGTGGACAAATGGGTTATGTGACTAGGTAGATGAGCTAGTGAACATTTTTTTTGGTGTTAACACTTCCCCCTAGCCACCTACCTTGTAATGTCCCTTGTTAGGAATTTTATTAAAATGGCAAATTTTCACTTTTTTCCCTAGTTCGACCTTTGACTAGTTTTGAGCTCTAGGTCCCCAAATTGCTCCAATTGCTCCCAAATATTCTAAGAAGGTATATGGATGATGTTAGAACATAAATATGTTTTTCAGGGATGCCTTTGGACCTTCAAAATACTTCTACAAATCCTCTTTCAATTCTGGCCAATGTAGGGAACTTTACTTGTAATTTCTCTTTGACTAGTATTGGTCTCTAGGTCTCAAATTGACTCCAAATGCCTTCAAATATTCAAGGAAGGTGTATGAGTGATATTAGGACTTGAATATGATGTTCATGGATGAGATATGGCCACCAAAATACCTCTGAAAACTCTCTTAAGATTTTGGGCCAAGTATGCAATTTTACTAGTAATTTGGGGTTCAAATCCCCCTGCGGTAAATACTGAAAATGGCTTCCCAGATGCCTCCAAACCCACTCAAATTTCTTAATAGAGGTAGGGGATGTCTCAAGGATGTTATTAATGTACCAAATGTACCATTCATTAGTTATTAAGTCTGTTCCAAACCTCTCCCAAACAACAGCAAAAATCACTAGTTTGACCCTTGGGGAAATGGCACCAAATCTTCTCCAAATGTAAATAAAGTGAGTAAAATGAATTCAAATGCTTGAGAACTGAACATGAAACTTGTATAATACATAAATAAAATTCCATTCATCAATAAGCCATCATTAGTTTACTTATCCATTCGAATCCATCAACATTACATTGGTTCACAACAAGGTAGTGGGGAAATGGCATTGTTCTTTCATTAAAAATGAGATTTATACATTTCTACTTGGAATTTCGACCTGGAATTTTTTGGATATGAAGAACAGAGTATTTAATTCATATTAAAAAATAAATGGGGCATTAAAAGCTCCCCCAAAGAGTACAATAGCTCACAAAAAATGCCCTCCCTCAAAGATCAAGAATATGCCATCAAAACTAGAAATGGTTGAAGGAGTGAGTTGCAATAGAAGAAACGATGAGATGCCCTGTAGATTACACCTGCAAATAAAGAATCCATTAAACCTCCAAATGAAAGTTCTGAATGGCCTTTCACATTACCAACTTGGATGGGAATCTTTCACCCTAGAAATTGGCTAAGGCAAGAAATTAGTCATCCACTAGCTCTCCCTCTTCACAAAAGCAATTTCAAATTCTACAAATGATTAAAAATCTGGTTTAATTCTTTGTTATTGAAATTTATAAACTTCTAATGTCCTCCATGGGTCAAATTCATTCCAAGAGACTCATGCCAACTCAAGTTGGGAAGAGATTCCAAAGAACGTCACTTGTACAACAATTTCTAGTCTCCCACTTCCACCAAATCACATGTGGAAGCATTTTAGCTGCCCTAAATCCCTTAAGCGCCCTCTTGGAGGCTAGTCTTAGCCCTGACATGCCATATATGTCATATGTCAGCCTTCAGGTCTGATTTGTGTCATAGGTGTCATAGCATCTTCATCATTGTTGTCATAGAGCTAGGGAGTCTAGCCCAAGTGTCCCACTAGCTCCAAATTGCCTCTTCCTCTTCCATGGGAGTTAATTTTTCTCTATATTTCAACCTTAGATGAGTCATGCCATGAATAATACCCTTTGAAATCTCCCAAGTATGTTACCATTCACCTTGAATTCGAATTGGTGTGAAAATGATGCCAAGTGTAGTGGGGGAAATCTAGCCATATGTGGGTCCCACTTCCTCCATGTTTCTTCATGATCAAATGCCACTTTGATTTTCACTTGTATATATTTATTTATCTCCTTTATTAAATATTTATTCCATTATAATGTTCAACCATCATTTATTATCCCCCTTATTCCAAATCCCAAAGCTTCCACCGCAAACTTAGGAAACTAGTAATTTTCCTCCTTGGCAATTATTTGACCTTTAGCATCAATTTGACAAAATCTAATGAATATTGCCAATTTGCTTAGGCCATTGTGACCCAATGACAAATTTGGGACATCGAAAATCCTACCTTCCCAATATTTCTTGTCCTCAAGCAATTTCAAACATGGGTGTTGAAGAACCTGCTTTTTGTATAATTCTTTGAAGTTGTCATTGAATTGCCCAACCTTGAGTCTTTGAGTTTCCATGAAGATATTAGACAGGAACCACCTTGCCTGCTGCTGTACTAATCTGAAAAAATTACTTTATTAGGTGGGAAATACATCTCCCATACTGCTTGTTTCCCCCCCAAAAATGAAACCAATGAGACAAAAATTATTCCAAGGTCCCATTGCTTGTATTGCACCCCCAACAATCAAGAGTGCTCTCCAACCCATAGCATTAGATAAGAGGATTCCTGGATCCCATTTTCTTGTATGCATTCTTCCAAACATCATGAGTACAAAATATATATCATCAAAGTACATACCAACATAATGAAAATGTACATCAAGGAGATGCTTCATCAAAGAGTCATGAAAGTGCTTATACCTCCAAGCAAGTAGACCACCATTTTCCAGGTGCATACAATCTTCAAGTGTCCAATCAAATATTCTCCAATGACATAGGTGAGGATCCCATGTCCAATAATGTTGCTCCAAAAGGATGTGATATGCATCAAAATAGTCAGCCATGTATTCTTTCATCCAAGAAGTGAATGAAGACTCTCCACTAAAATCTGAACCGAATAATGAGTAGAAAAAACAAGGAGACTTCAAAGGACTCAAAGAAGTCTCACCCATACATCCATGAATGTGAGAATCATAAAGATATAACAAAGTATGTGGCTTCCAACAAAAATATTCTTCAAGCATAAATCTATTCACCCTGGTTTTGGATGAAGTTCCTCCAACATCAAATGAACCAAGTGTTGAGCGATAAAAACCATGAGTCTTCAAGTGACTCGAATGCATATCATAGGTGCATCCATGTAGATGTGCATCATCATAAAGTAACAAAGGATGCTGCGGAAAATGTGAATAAGAATGTGCTCCAACCATGTCATTATAAAAAGTAAATCTAGGAGTTCCATACTCCTCATGTGGCACCATAAAAAAAACCCTTTCACCCATACTTCATTGAGACTAATGTTGCAAAACATAGAATTGTAGGATGTAGGAGAATGAACTAACTCACCCAAATGATCAAAAAGTGCAAAAGTTTCATCATGGGAAGGATCCATGTGGGTAGTGTCATGCAGCTCCTTCAAAGGTGTGAAACCTTTGTCATAGATTGGTTCCAATGTAGATGAATAATGCTCTTCTTTAAAAATTACATAACCTTCATCAAGAGACAATTCAAGTTCCTGTTCCACCACATCAAGTGTTTGGATCTCTAAATGATCTTCAATATTTTCAATATAATGTTCTTCATGCTCATGTGATGTCTCTTCATATTTTTCAGAGTCACTTGGAAGTGACTTTCGATCCTCTTCATGTACTGCTTCTTCTACTTCACCTATTTCAGAACTAGGTGGTTCATGGGTCCCCTCCTTTTTCTCCTTCAAGCAAACTGATGCAATTTTCCCCTTGGTTTTCTTAAAATCAATAATTTTTCTCTCAAGTTCGATAGACAACAATTCGAATCCTTCCTTAAGTTGCTTGTTCATATCTTCAACGATTGTTTTCATGATTTTTATATGCTCCTCACCATCATATGAGGTTCCCTTTTCATCCCTAGTCATGGTTTCCTCAAAAAATTTGCTCTTCTTCTCCTACTTTTTTTTCCCTCTTCAACAAAAGCAATTTTGGTTTCAATATCTAATGGTGGTACCTAAATTATTGTACTCATGAATATCAAACCACATCAGGTGCCAAGATCATGCTCTGATACAACTGTAATGTCCCTTGTTAGGAATTTTATTAAAATGACAATTTTTCACTTTTTTCCCTAGTTCGACCTTTGACTAGTTTTGAGCTCTAGGTCCCCAAATTGCTCCAATTTCTCCCAAATATTCTGAGAAGGTATATGTATGATGTTAGAACATAAATATGTGTTTCAGGAATGCTTTTGGACCTTTAAAATACTTCTGCAAATCCTCTTTCAATTCTGGCCATTGTAGGGAACTTTACTAGTAATTTCCCTTTGAGTAGTATTGGTCTCTAGGTCTCAAATTGACTCCAAATGCCTTCAAATATTCAAGGAATGTGTATGAATGATATTAGGACTTGAATATGATGTTGAGGGATGAGATATGGCCACCAAAATACCTCTTCAAACTCTCTTAAGATTCTGGACCAAGTATGCAATTTTACTAGTAATTTGGGGTTCAAATCCCCCTAGGGTAAGTACTGAAAATGGCTTCCCAAATGCCTCCAAACCCACTCAAATTTATGAACAGAGGTAGGGGATGCCTCAAGTATTTTATTAAGGTTCCAAATGCACTATTCATTAGTTATTAAGTCTGTTCCAAACCTCTCGCAAACAACAACAAAAATCACTAGTTCGACCCTTGGGGAAATGGCACCAAATCTTCTCCAAATGTAAATAAACTGAGTAAAATGAATTCAAATGATTGAGAAATGAACATGAAAATTGTATAATACATAAATAAAATTCCATTCATAAATAAACTATCAGTATTTTACTTATCCATTCGAATCCATCAACATTACATTGGTTCACAACAAGGTAGTGGGGAAATGACACTGTTCTTTCATTAAAAATGAGATTTATACATTTCTACTTGGAATTTCGACCTGAAAATTTCAGGATATGAATAACAGAGTATTTAATTCATATTACAAAATAAATGGGGCATTAGAATCTCCCCCAAAGAGTACAATAACTCACAAAAAATGCCCTCCCTCAAGGATCAAGAATATGCCATCAAAACTGGAAATGGTTGAAGGAGTGAGCTGCAATAGAAGAAACCATGGGCTGCCCTGTAGCTTACACCTGCAAATAAATACTCCATTAAATATCCAAATGAAAGGTCTGAATGGCCTTTCCAATTACCAATTTGGAAGGGAATCTTTCACCCTCGAAATTGGCTAAGGCAAGAAACTAGTCATCCACTAGCTCTCCCTCTTCACAAAAGCAATTGCAAATTCTACAAATGATAAAAAAGCTGGTTTAATTCTTTGTTATTGACATTTATAAACTTCTAATGTCATCCATGGGTCGAATTCCTTCCAAGAGACTCATGCCAACTCAATTTGGGAAGAGATTCCAAAGAACGCCACTTGTACAACAATTCCTAGTCTCCCACTTCCACCAAATCACATGTGGAAGCATCTTAGCTGCCCTAACTCCCTTGAGCTCCCTATTGGAGGCTATTTTTAGCCCTAACATGTCATATATGTCATATTTCAGCCTTCAGGTCTGATTTGTGTCATAGGTGTCATAACATCTTCATCATTGTTGTCATAGAGCTAGGGAATCTAGCCCAAGTGTCCCACTAGCTCCAAATTGCCTCTTCCTCTTCCATGGGAGTTACTCTTCCTCTATATTTCGACCTTGTATGAGTCATGCCATGAATAATACCCTTTGAACTCCCCCAAGTATGTTACCATTCACCTTGAATTCGAATTGGTGAGAAAATGATTCCAAGTGTAGTGGGGGAAATCTAGCCATATGTGGGTCCCACTTCCTCCATGTTTCTTCATTTTCAAATGACACTTTGATTTTCACTTGTATATATTTATTTATCTCCTTTATTAAATATTTATGCCATTCTAATGTTCAAACATCATTTATTATTCCCCTTATTCCAAATCCCAAATCTTCCACCCCAAACCTAGGAAACTAGTAATTTCCCTCCTTGGCAATTATTTGACCTTTAGCATCAATTTGACAAACTCTAATGAATATGGCCAATTTGATTAGGCCATTGTGACCCAATTCCAAATTTGGGACATGACATACCTTCCCCCTATCCCCCCCTATCCCCATACGTTACCCCCTACTTTAAACCCTCTTCACGCATACATTGTTTTAACAAAAAAAAAACCCAAAGTTTAAAACCCACCCTTTGAAATATTATATAATTAAACAAAATTAAAACAAAATTGAACTTCCCCCCCTATCCCCCTACATTACCCACTACCTTAACCCTCCCTTACCCCACACATTGTTTTAACAATAAAATAAATAGAAACCCAAACTTTAGCCCCCTAACTATTATTATTTTAAATAAACAAAAAAAAACCTAAACTTTATCCCCTCCAAATAATTTATAACAAAACAACTAAAAAAACAATTAATAACCAAACTTTATATAACCAAAAAAATTTAAAAACCAAATATATATAACAATTTAAAAAACAAAAACAAAAAACTAAGCCCTCTCCTCCACCCCCTCCCTCCACTGCAACTCTCAAAATATGGTGAGATGATTGCAATGAGAGTTGAAGCATCTAATAAGACAAGGGCCTTATCTCAAGAACCAAGAGCATTTTGTAACCAACTGGGAAACTAACAAACTTGAAAAAATACTGGTCGATAAACACGGGGCCCATGACTTACCTTGATTGATGTAAGCATGGGTGAGTGACTGATGGCAACATTCTTCAAGTGATGAGACACGGTGTAACGAAGGGTACATCGATCAAGGGTGACCAAGGGATGCTTCCAAAAAGAATAATGTGATGGGGTTCCCATGATTTTAGCTGGATCGGAGAACAATTTGTACATAAAGAATTATGGATGTGGTTCCCTTGGTTTTGAGTGGGTGGGGGAACCAATTGGTATGGGAGGGATTCCCACGGTTTTGAGTGATTCAAGTAATCATTTTGATGATGATAAAATGGTTTTTGTAAACGAGAAGACTAGTGCCCCATGAATAAATTCCATGTAGAATGTTGAGTCCATTGAGACACAAACTTACTAGGTATGGGTTTTTTTGTTGTTTTTCTCGTTAAAAACAAGGAAAAATTTGTCCTCATTGAAAGTACGAGGGAAGATGCTATAGTCATAGCGTGCTTTGGAGTGAAGTTTCATGGCTTCATTTTTTTGTAATGAGTTACAACACTCTTATTCAAGGTGATACAAAGTGAACAATTGTTTCTCTAGAGATGGGGGTGTCGGGTAACGATTCAACGACTAACTGGAGCATAGGGATTTGAGACTCAATAGGAAGGATCGCTTCAACCCCATGAAAAAGGTGAAAAGGAGTAAAGATGGTGGCAGTTTTTATTGATGTTCAATATGCGAATAAGGTAGGGAATAGCATGTGATTCCAATTTGATTTGTTTTTATTGACAAGTCGTTGAAGCATGGTTTTGATGACTTTCTTCATAGCTTCAACTTGGCCATTGGCTTGAGGGTAGTAGGAAGTAGAGAATTCATGTTTGAATCCTAACAAGGTTGGAAACTCCCCAAAGGTCTCATTGTAGAAATGGGTTCCAATGGTATGCAAAGGATATCCACATAGCGAGTTGGACTCTGCGGTGGGGGAAGGGCCTCCTCTTGTGGTGATATTGGTGGATTTGTCAGAGGGGAATGGTATTTCACACTAGATATTAGCCTTATCGGGAGGTCTGATTCCTCTTCTAATGACGATGACGATGTGTTACACTAGTAGTTAAAGTGGATAATGATGACATATTGATAATGTTGACATGATCGGTGGTATTTGGCTATGGGGGAAGAAATTCCTTTGTGGTAAATCCTGGTGGACATTCCCTAAGGGAAGGAGGGTGGTCCTCAACCCGCATTTGTTCTAAGAAGACTTCATGATCTGCGCATAGGATAGGGAATTAAAATTAGTAATGGGTTAATTTCCCACACAATCTACATGGATGAGTGTCCTATGCACGATTAAGTTCATGGGACAAGATAAGTGGTCTAGTGGCATGGTTAAGTATGAATGTGCCAAAAATTCTTGGGATCATATGGATATGATTCCCACATGAAAACACCCATGGTGTTGTGCTATTGGCCCATAGGTACTTCCTCCGGGGTACTGTCAATGTTGGCACCTCTAGCATTGGTACCTCTGGGATTGGAACCTCAAGTGTAGGTACTAATGTAGTGAAAACATTGATGGATGTCGTATCTTGTTGATTGGATGATGGTCTTTCAATCGTGGGGTGTGTAATGAAAATGGTCACCAATGTGCCTTGGAATTGAGGGAGTTCAGGACAATGATGTGTATAATTCCCAAATTGAGATCAAATTGTGCACGCATGTTTGGTTCGCAATGTCTTGGTCTCGGTCTTAGTGTTAGGGGAAACCAAGGTGGTTGGTGTGCCCCCTGCTAGAGTGTTAGCAGTGTGAGTCACACTAACATGGGTGTTGAGTAAATTCCTAAGCTCTGGAAAGGTGGGGCACAGGCTTGCAGATTGTCCTAGCTGTCGACATAGGGCGTATGCTTGGTTGACTTTGGGTGCAGGTGTAGTAGTTGGAACTACTCGGGCCTACAAATTAGGTTGTTTTATGACCCCAATGTTAGTTTTAGTGACAATCGATGGTGGTTGTGTCACAGGTGGTGTTGGACCAATAAGCATTCCTGTTGGTATGCTTGTTGGAAATATTGGGATAAACTCATAGTGAACTAATTGGCTTTGGAAATATTTCAGGATAAGGTGGCATCAACTACCACACATGTATTCCCAAAGTAATCCCAGGTAGCGTGAGTTGATCCATTACTGACATTCCTTGGACTCTTGTGGGGGGGTACAAGAAAGTGATTTGAAATATTGGTGACACTGATGGGGTTATTATCTGCTTAGTTCCACAACTAGTAGGATGTGTCAATGTTAGTCTGGATGAGGCTTGTGACTTGTCCTTAGAGTTGAAGATAGTACACATGAGACCGTCTGTGGATGTAGGGATTTTGGGTGGAGAAATTGAGTATGACCTAACAATTTGGAATCTTTGTAAATGCTTGGAATAATGCCTACATATGGGGGTGAAGTAGCTGATCCTATAGTGGGTAGGAAATTATTTGGGTTTGTGTTGGTATGCGGGTCATTGTAGTTTAGTTGGTCAAGGGTGACAATCTTCCCATTGTGGGGGAACATCATGATGCATAAGACCAAAGAGGCTACTACCTTCATGGTGTACATATAACTACGTCTAAGTACAATACTGTAATCATGCTGTGCGTCAACTACCTCAATATCCAAAATTACCAATTTGCCCCCTAGCTCGATGGGGACTTTCTTGTACAAACCCAAAGGTTTTGATGGCCTCCCATCATAAGCACATAGAGAGATAGATGAGGGGATCGAGTCTAGTGAGATTAGACATTTCCAAACATGAGTGGACATCACACAAGTGGATGCTCTTTCATCAACGATGCATCGATGGATGATGATGTTCTTGACAATGACATGAATATGGAAAGTGATTGACAAGGGTAATCACAGTTTTCCTTTGTCAAGGTCGAAGGTAATAAGGTGTGAATCAAAAGGATCGACTGTGTCTAAGTAATTTCTTCCTTCGGGAAGGGAAATACTGGATAAATTCTAACATTGACATCGCCGGGGGGGGGGGGGGGGGGATTGAACCAAATCATCTACAATGTTGTAGTTATGGCCAACTTTCATGTGAGGGTTATGGGTGGTTCCTCTAAGTGATGATTCTAGGATCCGATGGATCTGATCATCGTTTGGATGAGGTATCTGCAAAGGCTCACTAGAGATAGTGGGTACATCTTCCCTTTGTGGGGATTCATGCATGCCATGCCATTTGGCGCGAGTTTGGAGGTTGAACTCCATCGTATTCATGTATATGTTTTTAAAGGTGTCATAACTTGAGGGGAAAGGATACGACTATTGAGTAAATACCCCTTGGTTGGAAAAGGGTTGTTGCAACACAATTTGTTGGGGTTGTGGTGCATTAGGTGCTTGAGAAGATTGGTTGTGGCCTTCTTCTTTGCTTCAAGCATTTGTTGACACTCAGGTATCAATGGGAAATGGTGCATATAGTGTCCATACTCTTCGCACATGGAGCAAGGATAGTTCATAAGGTTGGAATTATTTCCTTGTTTAGGGAGATTGCTTGCCCCTTTGTTCTAGTTACCCATGTTCTGGCTTTGCTGGGGAGGGGGATTTCCCCCTTGTACCTACTACTGGTTTTGCTTATTCTTTCCTTTCATATTCCCTTGAATATGAGGATTTGAGGGATTATTCGTGTTTAACTACTCAAATCGTTGAGTTTGTTGCATGGGAGAAATTTGAACTTGATTTACCCCCACTTGAGGCATGGGGGAAGGACCAAGAGGACCGGGAAATGAGAAATACTGGTTGTATCTAAGTGCATGAAGATATTGGTTTGGTGCCTCATATGATGTGGATGTAGGAGCATGAGGTTACATTTGAGGTGGTGGTACAAATAGTGCTTGGATAGCATTAAGGAATGTAGGAATGTAGGATCCATATGATAACTAACCAAATGGAGGAGTTGGTGCAGTTCTAAGTGCCACTGATACAGGTGGTGCTAGAAGGTACTATTGTGTCATAGTGTATGGAATAGTAGTTGGTGGTTGGGAAACATTTCTCTACTAAGAAATAGTCCCAATAAGCCCATCAACTGAGTGAGATGTACCTGAGGGTGTTGGGTTTAGAATGATGCCGAGGGGCATATGGGAGGATGGTATAAAGAAACACAGATTGTGCATAAATCAAATCAAAATGTTTGTCCTTGAGGATGGCCTCTTCTTCTGTTTTGGGAAATGAGGTTGCCACATCCTTTACAATCATGGGTTGGAGTGGTTTCAGGAACCAATCCAACAGAAATTGGGGCTATATGTCTATTCTGCATAGAGTCTAATGTCTACACCTTTCGTGGATGTGATCCATGACATGGGTGGAAGTGTTTTGCCAAAATTCCTTGAGGATTTCAAGCCCTAGGTCATGACGTATGGGTAACTGGAAGTATATAAGGGAAATAGTGGCAATCAAATCAAAGGTGGTATACATCATAGATGGTAAATTGACATACCATTTGGCCATTTTTCTGGTAAGTGTTCTCCGGAAGAGTCGAAGATGAACAGGGTCTTCGACGATGCTGTTAGATGAGCAGCAAAGTTGAAATGACATAACATGGCTAGCCATATCATCTCCCTATTTCCATTCAAATTTTGGGATATCTGAGGAAAGCTTAGGGGATATTTCTGGCCAATCATGACGAATGGGATCATTGATCAATTTGGCCAATTAAGAGAGATTTAAGCTCACTATGAAAGGAAGGCTTGTGTTTGTTGCATCCATGGTGTTCTCTATATTGCCCCCTCTCAGAGACGAGAGGGGCGTTAATGGTGGTGTATCTCCTCCTTGATATGGAGAAGATGGGGGTGTCCTTTCTCCTGCAAAAGGAGATGATTGGGGGGTACTCCCTCTGGGAGTTGGATATGGAGTATTACCTCTCCCATGAGATGGAGAAGGAAAGGGAGTTGTATAATCTCTAAGTGGATAAAAGGAAGAGTCTTGAGCAAGATGCACCTTCGTTTAGCTAACCCTAACAATGTTGGCTAGGAATGATCACCCCGGATAGAGTATCTCCCTCATGAACCACGGGGATAAAATGGAAAAAAACCTCTATGGCGAGCAAATTCCTTGTAATTGGAGGGATTGCCTCAGATTTATGTGTTCTCCTGTATGGTTGTATTCTAGGTGACAAGTGAGAGTGATGATAGAGGGGTATAAAGACAAATGAACAAATGTAAAAATATGCCAACCACAATAGATGCAATATGGTGCAAAGTGAGTGATAAGTGTCAAGTCTTTGTGTAGATAGTCCACAAGTTGATTCTTTTTAATTATGAGTTAGGTGATGTTGTAAATAAAAACAAATCAAATGTAAATTCCCTAAAAGACATAAGATCCTTCCTCTCAAAAGTAACTGGGCCTTCCAATAACTCAATTATCAGCAGTGGAAATCCGATGGCTAGTGAAGGTATGATAGATTCACTTATCAAGTAATGATGTCGGGGATATGTTTTGAAAGGGATAGAAAAATTTCCAATATCTAACAAGATCCGACTCAGGAGTCAATTGCACCCACAATTGCTCCCTGGAAATATCCTAGGTTTTGGAGACTAAGATACTTGCATCAAGTGTGGATAAGTGGTTCGGCCTCGAGCGGTAAAATATCATCTCCACAAAAAGATGAGTGACTTTTTGTGGTGAGAAGATACAACTATACCTTGGATTTCATGTCTTTGGGAACCACACCTTTTGATAAGGGTTGTCTTTACACTTGTTGATAGAAAGATTTAAAAGTACCTTAAAAGTCAACAACCACTATGTTTCAAGAATGTAGAAGATTGGTGGGCATTATTTGGATGCCCAGCCCAATCAAGCTTAAACTAACTAAAATGTTATTTTGTGACCTTCCGTGGAGGATTTTAGTTGGTTTGATAATTACAAGTGCAAGGTTAATTTTAAAATGGTCCAAATTTGATTAAGGAGTGCAAGAGAGGTATTTTAAACTTTCAAATCATTTTGATCCATCTAGATCACTAAGATTGCAAGATGGAGAGCATACTAGATGAGAAAGAGTCTTTAGATTTCTTGGTGTGTGCTTAAGTGGAAACCAAATGTGTTTGGAAATAAATGAAATTGAAATTTGCAACTAACTAAAGAGCATAAAGTAAAAACACATGGGCATTCACTTTAATTCAACTTTAAGTATAAAATGATTGTTTTCAAATAATAACTAAAACATGCTTAATGAAATAAATGTGTGCAAATGAAGTATTTCAAACCTTTCACCCTTTTATGATTTGTCAACATCGCTAAGAGTGCAAGGCAAAGAGCATACTTGCGATAAGAGGAGTTTTTAGGTCCTTTGCTTGTGTGAGAAAGTGAAATAAACTATCTTGCATAAAACAAAGAAATAAGCAAGAAGTAAGAAGATATCTAACTAGAGGTAGTTAATTCTAATTGCCTATACTAACAATTTCCATGAGATGGAAAGCATAATAATTAAACCAATAATGAGTACTAAGAGGCCTATTGAAAGCCTCAAAGTATTTTAACCTAAATAGTGTTCAAGAAATCACTTCTTTACATCCTAACTTGGGATAAGTCATGTAATTACTAGATAACATGTAACTACATGTGAGTTATTTTTCCTCGTTAGTTTGCCAATCGTTGAAACTGTAAGTGATTGTGAAAACGGAGGTAAAAGGAAAGAGAATGCAATGTAGCGTGGTTTTTGGACCCACATATGCACTATATAGCATGAGCACAAACTTACAAGTGTCACGCTTATTAACTGAGTGAGTACAATGAAGCAAAACTGTGCAATGTAGCGCAATTGTCGAAGAGATTACTGTGCTGTGTTGCATGGCGGGACGTTGGGAACCATGTTACTGATAAAAATTAAATATAGGTAGAGGGCTTCTGAATTCTGGCTGTTGATAGGCTAGACAGTAAGATCCTACACCTGCACAACACCCAGAATAAGTTATCTAGTAAAAAACTACCTATCTAACATGCAATGAATAAAATAAGAATGGAGCCGCCATAAATACTATTTAGGAAAATGACACAAGGGTGAGAAATATTCCCTACTATCATTGCAACTTGCAACCAAGGAAACAATGTTAGTTGCAGGTTAGGTAGACAAAGCTCTTACAAGCTAAAGCAACTTCAACAAAACTAAATAATACTAAAAGAGTGAAGATAAAATATTTCTCCTTGACTCGGAAGGAGGCAACAATGGAGAAACACTTTCTTCTTAGAAGAAGAAAGCAAGGGATCTTTTGAATGCCAACTTGAGGTAAGAAGTGGATTGAAAGATGAACTCTTAATGCAATTCCAACAACATAACTTTGAGTGGGTTTCCAGATAATCCATGGTTGACCTTTTAGTTGCTATTGACATTTCGAATCCTAAGCTGGATTCATCTTCATGACAGAAAATGTGTAGAAGAGTTGCTCACGAGGCGTCTAAATAGTTAGGGATGCCCAATCCTTTCCCATTCTAACCTTTCATCTTCTTAGAGAAATTTTAATAGAAAATGAAACCCTAATGGATGATTATTACCAAAAATCTTATTAATAATTTTTAGATTATTTATTCATAAATGATATTATTAATCTTTCTTGTAGGAAAAAGATGTAAAATAATAATAATTGATAATCATTATTAAACATCCTATTTGGCCAAATGTTTATTATAATCAAAGGTATAAATCAATAACATTCAAGGATAATTTATTCATAAATGTTATTAAAAAGGTATTCTTAATCTTTCTTGTAAAGATGTAAAATGATTCAATATAAATAATCATTAAAAATAATCCTTATCACACAACATACTTGGCCAAATGTTTATCATATTCATAAGCTCAACATGATGATAATAATATCATTAAATTAAATTAAAGATATTCAAATCCTTATCACACAACATATTTGCCAAATGTTTATCATATTCATAAGTTCAACATGATAATAATAATATCATTAAATTAAATTAAAGATATTCAAGGATAATCTTTGTTCAAATTATTAATAATTCCATAGTCAAATAATTATTAATAATTTCATAATCAAATTTTCAAAGATAATTATTAATAATTTCATAATCAAATTTTCAAAGATAATTATTAATAATTACTAAAGGTAATAATCATTATAATTGGAAATCAAGGCACATTTATGATCATTATCAATGAAGACAAGACGGAGGCTAGGTTACTGATAATGACGAAAAAATTATGCTTGCAGAACATACCTCGTTCTAATCATTACCTTCCTTATTGATTAGAGGCAACCATCTCTCGCTTATTTCAAGCCCGGGCTGTCTCTATTCAGGTTTTTTGGGTGCTTTATGATTTCTAAGACCTCTCTCACCCTTATTTGCTTGGACCTACACATCCTTATTTCAAATCACTTTTGCCAACTAAATCCAAAGGCTCTAGTTAGCTCGCTACATGTATCCTTATTTGAAATCACTTCAGCCAACTAAATCCAAAGGCTCTAGTAATCCCGCTAGAGCTCATCACACCCTTATTAAAACTTCATTATCATTTTATTGTTTATATGTTGACCAGGTTCCCCTCGAAGGAGGTGAAGTCCTTTTTTTAATGCATATAAATTGTTGATACATTGTTTGTGATGAAGTCATTGTTACACTTCCTTTTGATTTTGTGATTACATACACAACATGTTTAAAATGTTAAACATATGCTCAACAATGTTGATATTATGTATGCAAATTCCGTGGGCTGTTAGAGTCATAAGCATTATGTTTCAGCCATATGCCTAGAGGATGCTAGAATTATATGTGGAATGATGACAATGGTGAATTTCATAGCAGCATTAAAGTTGTAAATACATATTTAGATGGGAAAAATTGTATTGATGCATGGAAGATGGTTTGGAAACATATGCAGTTGCACATGCAATAATAATTAGCATGCATGTTGCCCATGATATATGAATCTTGCATTGCCCATGCTGAGAATGAAAGCAGTATTAATAAAGTTGCACTAATTGGCTGTGGGATATTTAATCGAGCTTGTTTGATTAGTGGTTACATTATTGTTTTAGACATGATGTGACTCGCCATGGCTCTAAATGGATTGTTATGTCTCCGAAGGGGATCATATATATATCGCTAAGAACCCATTATTTAGGCTTTAATTTTAAAAAATTTCAGTCTAACTATAGTTTATGTATAGTTTGAAATACTTATTATATTACACGAAATTATTAATAATCATTTATTTTAAATTTTATTGGATGTTAAAGGCTGACGTCTGCCTCATTTTTTGGTTCCCATGACGGGGCGGCCGGATGACATCAGGGTAGGACAGGAACTACAGGCTTTATTTAGTGCCACTTTATTCTATTTGTTTTGATTCTGTGCGCCGTGATATCGGGCTGGACCGGCCGCGTGCTGGCATCATGGATGTTAAATGCAATCCAAATTTGTTTTTTCAGTTTTTGCCATGGTCTATTCCGCGTGCCGTGTGTAAATGCCTCTGCAGGTACTCATCATTACAGACTCTGACTGTTTTATCTACGGTGGTGCAGTGCACGAATTTTGGGGAGTTGGGAGCCGATGGTTGGGATATATGGTGGATAGGTCAGGTGAGAGATGGAGATATATAGTGCCGACAAAGCAGGGGTCGGTTGGAGCTATCGACAACCTGCAATATTGCTTTGTGCGGAAAGTGGTTTTAATGAAGATGGCTTCGTTGGCCACATGTGGAGTCAGTGGAGTGTTAATTTTGGTCCAGATGTTGTTAATGGCTGCCGAGAATCTAGCTGTGGAGGGAGGGGAAAGGATTTTTGTTTTTTTGGTTTGTGGCTCAGTGTTCCTGCTGTTTTTTTCGGGAATTGTTGATGCTCATGTGGTGATAGGAACCCTGGTCTTTGGTCTTTGTTTGCCAGGGAGGTCTTGCTGTGGCTTGGTGGTTTGTTTCTCATAGTGCTCTTGGCGTGGTAGAGAGCGTCGATTTTGTTTGGTGCGAGGGTGCCGGTGTGTTGTGGCGGGGTGCCGTGTATTTTTGTTGGTGTCTTCTGCTGGTGGGCTCTCGCCTCCGCATTTGTGGATTTCCCTGCTATTTTTGGTGCAGTTGGCATTGTTGCTGTCGTGACTGTTTATGCAAACAACCAAGTTATGGTTTTTTTGCTCGTTGTTGGTGTGCTGAGCTATTTCGAAAGATTGGACGCTTGTCATAAGATATTACTGTGCAGGGAGTTTTTGAAGCCATTGATGAGAAAGAAGGTGACTTGTCTGGAAGGAACTATGTATGTATACACTGTCACAATGGGAGTTGCTGCTTCATCCATTAAAATATTCGAGAGCGATATGATGGGATCCGAGCTTGCATCCATGACACAGTGAACAATTTATGGGGAAATTTCTGCAAAACCTTTAAAACCAAGTACTATTTGTTAAAGAGAAAAATCACTGCAAGCTCTTTGATGTGATCAATAAATCCAGAACTCAGTATTTAGTGATCATACTGTTCATGTTTCTTGATGTTGTATCTATTGTTGTAAATGCCCAGCAGCCCATGTTTTACCTCAGGAGTGGGATTGTGCTGCTTTATTGCAGAATTGGGACTCGACCTCGCCATGGGCCATGGCCTGGATGGATGCATGTATGATTGGTTGTGCTGTATTCTTTTTTATCAAGTATGGCATTTTACCTTGCTGCTCCACGCAATGACCTTCTCACTGCTCACTCTCACCTAGACACAGATACTCACTTTGGATGCCTTTTGTGAATTCTTCACAATGTTTCATTACAATTTTTTGTTTTCTATGCATAATTTTTTGTTTTGACATATGTGTACAATTTGGATCTAGGTATACATTTATCTCGGTGCTTGATATGCACATATGGTGGTCAAGTGTGTTTTTTTAAGAGATCATTGTACACAGTCGGCAAGCCGTTGTACTATTTGTTTACAGTATAGAGTGGGAAAAGCGGTGGAGTTGTTTTTCACACAGCTCATTTTGCTAGCCCAACAAAGGCATTTAAACCAGACAGTAAACTATCCCCAATTGGTCGAAATGACCCAAAAGATCTCATCCTCCCTGTACATTGCATTACCAAATTTTGCTGACTATGAAAATAAAAATACTAAAGCCCAAGCCACCCGGCACGGCCCTGCCTATAGCCCAATCCATGCCTATCATTTATTTAGATACAATATTAAAGGTTTCTGGATCTATATTCTTGCGTGTTTTTTTGTCTTGGAGTTTGAGCAAGTGGATGGCCTATCTTTCTCTCTTTTTTGTATATGTGTTCTACTTTTTACCCGTTCGACACTCTGCTTTTGGAATTGGAATTCTATTTTGTAAGAGGTAAACAGTTGATTGGGAATCATTTTATCTCTTTGGTCTATTTCGATTTGTCTGTCATACTATTTCTCCGATTTGTGCATTTGATAGTTACCCGCTGGAATACCTAGAAGGCTTTCTAGTCCTAATCCCTGGTCTCCAATAGCTTGATCTAATTGGACAGTAATTAAGGTGATTGGAAGCTCCCTTTATTCTTTAGGAGAATTGTGAACCTTACTATTTTTTTTCTTGATTTAATCAGGTAGTTAATTATGATGTTATTAAGTCTGTAAATAATGACATTAAACTGGCAATCCTGGCAGGATATGCATAAAGTTCCACCCCTCTACATTATAGCTGCATTTATCCCTGCAATTATGATATCAGGGATCTATTTTTTCGATCATGGCCTGGTAGCTCAAATGGCTCAACATAAATAATTCAATTTGGGAAATCCATCAGCTTACCACTATGACTTACTTTTACTGGGTATTATGGTGTGTCTCCTGGTCTGTGACTCTGTCTCGAGGATTAAGTTTTGGTTTCCAATTGATATTTTGCATCTATAATGATGTTGCAATTGACTTCTATACAATTTGTTTCGTGTTTGATTCCCTTATTTAGGTCCTAATATGTGGATTACTTGGATTTCCTCCTCCTAATGGTGTATTGCCGCAATCCCCAATTCATACAAAGAGCCTTGCAACTCTGAAGAGACAGGTAGGCAATGTGCTTATTAAGCACTCTTGTTAGGAAGTCTTCTCTCTTGGATTTACATTCTATAGGTCTAATCACAATATTTCATTTGTGTCCTGTATATGTTTCATATTTTTCATCCTTCATTGTGCATTGTAACGTTTAGACGGGGGTATTTCACCCTTTTATTCAGGTGGATCCATCCTAGAAAATTAAAAAACTATAGACATTCCTTATTGATTTATGAGCACAAGAAGGTCTTCACATATTTTATTGCGTAATTGCAGTCCTTTTAAAATCATATGTAATCGTTGCTTACTTTTTAGAATGGTCATGAAAGCACATTTTGTTCTTTTGAAGTTTGAACACTTAAGAGGATCTAATCTAGATACTTTGCATGCAGATAGTGCAGAAAAAATTAGTAGACAGTGCTAAGAAATGCATGGAGAAACAGGCAAGTGTGTGAGAGATTTATGATAATATTCAACAAGACATAACTGGAGATGGATAATATCCATCATCTTCCAAACCCGGTATGTTCAAAAGAGTTTCACATTTTTTCAAACCTTCTTCTTTGGTCTTTAGATAAATAGTTTGTTATCCCTATCTTTGCTAGCAAGGTATATTTCATTCAGTAAAATAATATTTCCCTACTTTTTAGGCCTATGTAATTCAGAGGAATCGTTTTAAAATAAGTATATTATATTCAAAATAGAGCTTTGGAAGAATGGTGCAATTTTACTACAAAGTCTATTTCTGGACAATACAGAGAAATATCTTTTAATTAGTATGGGCATGCAATTCTTGATAATCTAATACATGTATCTATCATTTTCAATCAATCTGATTTCTTAACGTGAAGTAATTAGTAATATTCCACCTCAGAAAACCTGGTATTGGTTTCATATAGGCAGGGATATGCCTGGACCTTACATGACCCTTATACCTTTCCATTTAAATTGGAATCAAAGCACTGAAGGAGTTTATGCCAATTGCAATGTAGTCTTATATGTTGTTTCATTGGCATTATAGTCATTGAAGGAGCTAAATGAGTTAGAGCAATTCAAGTCTATAGACATGAGGAGCCCGGACACCGATGTGAATGAAAATGCTTTTGACCCTGAAAAACATGTTGATTATTTACTTCCAGTCAGAGTTAAAGAGCAGAGGCTGAGCAACTTAATTCAATCCTTGCTTGTTGGTATTTGTGTGGCTGTGATGCCTGTTATCAAAATGATCCCTACATCTGTATTATGGGGCTATTTTGCTTACATGGCAACGGAGCGTTTACCAGGGAATCAGTTTTGGGAGAGGTTTTTTTTTTTCCTTTATTGCACAATCAAGGAGATATAAGTGAGTCCCTTCCTTCTCTTTGAGTTCTTTTGGTTAATCTAAAGATTGAGCATATGATAGGCTACTTCTCGGAAGGTTAACTAAATTGTGACGGGGGCCTAACACTTTCAAAATGGCAATTCATGTCTGCGGGGTGCTTGAGGATGTGCATGCATCATTTGTTGAAACAGTACCATTCAAGAACATTGCTAAATTTACACTAGTTCAATTCCTGTACCTACTGGTTTGCTTTGGCATAACATGGATACCAATAGCAAGGATACTTTTCCCTGCCCTATCCTTTTTGTTACTACCCATCAGACAACACATTCTTGCAAAGCTATTTGAACCTGAGCATCTAAGTGAACTAGATGGAGCTAAGTATGAGGAGAGTAAAGCCCTTCCTCATCGCATGCTTAGCTTCAGATTGAGTGTATGTACCTTATGAAACATATTTCCTAGAGATTGCATCAGTCTATTAAACTATTTGTTTTTTTTGCTTATTTTGGTGGACACTTTCCGTAGAGTTGAAGTCAATAATTCAGTTTTAGGATTTTTAATGTTTATGTCTTGACATTTCATTTCTGTAAATATAGGAGTCTTGTTGAGATATTGTAACTTCAAAGAATATTATATTTGTACTTTATTATTCCGGAGATGTTTCATTCCTCCGTGAAGATCTTATTGTATATCCGGAGATGTTTATTCCTCCGTCGGAATGTGGTAACTTGGGTTATTAGACTTCCCTAGTGGGGGTCGGCCTTGTATGTGTTATATGGGTCAAAGGGTTATTAGACCCACCATGTGGGGGTCGGCCCAGTCAGTTATAATGGGGTATTTAACCTAATGGTTAAATACGAGCCTACATGTACTTGTGTAAAATACATATCAGAGTAGTGTATAAATAGAGGAGGTGTGTTCCTCATTATACACACACACTCACTTGAGGATAGAGCACTTGTGGAGGAGAGGTCTGCTATTGTGGAGGAGGAGATCATGTCTCAGGGTTTCATCTTTGTATATTGCTGGTCATCTATATTGAGGAAGCTTTGCTGGGTTTTCTACCCCATGAGGGTTTCCCACGATAAATCTCTGTCTCTTGTGTTTATGCTATGCTTGTTGTTTCTTCAGTGATCCTGTATATGCTATTATTGTGAAATGGAATGTAATGCTGCTATTTTCTGTCTTAGCATATTAAATCTTAACATGGTATCAGAGCTAACCTGAAGGAATACAAGGTATGGCACTTACGACACTTGCTTTACTTACGACAATTTGAAGGTTAGGGTTTTACATAGCAAAAACCAGTCATCATGGAACTTTCACTATAAATACATTTTGGAGAAGGTTCAGGGTCTGAAAAGTTTACAGGTCGAAGATAACATCCCCAGGTACCTTGTGTCCAAAGGGCATCCTCAGATTCGTTGTACTTTGTGAGTTATGATCAGTACAAGTTAGGGTTTCTGCCTCTTCCAGATCTCAGTCAAAATCAGGTGACCTTGGAAAAAAGGTCATAACTTGGGCTAGGAAGCTCCAAATGAAATTTCGTAAAAAGTGACAGGTAGTACACAGACTGTAATATCTCAGAAAACTTTTTCAGAGGCCGAAGGTGAACCAGTGACACGTGGAACTCTGTACAAGTTTTCTCTCCTGTTTTATCGCATAAACAGGTCACATTGCGACACTTGGCATAACTCTCTCTCAGAGAATCCAATTGAGGTCAGACCTGTCAGGATGGAAAGATAACAGGTCGAGATATCTCAGAAAACGTTTTCAGAGGCCGAAGTTCAAACAGTGACACGTGGCATGCCGTACAAGTTCGCTCTCTTGTTTTATCCCATAAACAGGTCATGTTGCGACACTTGGCATAACTCTCTCTCAGAAAACCCAATTGAGGTCAGACCTGTCAGGATGGAAAGATGACAGGTCAGGATACTACAAAAAAAGGGTTTCAGACCCCGTGGAGCAAAAATTTCAGAGTTATAGCAGAAACAATCAGGTGCATATTTCTGTCAAAACAGAATTATTTTTGGAGCACCTTTATTCATGGCTTCTGGAATTTAGGGTTTCGGAGAAAGTTAGAATTTTTGGAATCGGAGTCCACAGCTGAATGCTACTCAGGAAAATCGAAATTTAGAGACCAAGATCGAATTTTTTGGTTGGGTGGAAGACTGGGATTGATCAAACCCCAGTTCGGGATTTTGATCGGAAAGATGGAAAATTAGGGCTTCAGCAAAAGTTGGAATTTTTGAAGTCTGTAAACACGGCTGGAAGCTCCTAAGAAAAATAAGAGTTTAGAGCCTTGGATCGAACCTTTTGTTTGGGCAGAAGGGTGGGCTTCATCAAACCCTAGTTCGGGATCCTGTCCAGAAGATCCAGAAGTTTCAAAGGCAATTTTGAGGGGTCAAATTTTGGAAATTCCAAAATTGAAGTATGCTAGTTTGATCAGCTCAGCA